>CM051237.1:234773054-236064304 GCA_027917425.1 Gastrophryne carolinensis
TAAGGCATCCGGACCACTGACATAGGATCCTGGGACAGGGAAACAAAGGCCGATAGCCTGTGAAGGTGACGGAACCCAACAGATCCACGACTGGCTTGGACTCCATAACAACACGGGGATTAGCACATCCTGTCGCAGAGGGGCTTAGCCGGAGCTAATATCACTAACATGCAGGGAGCATTGTCTCCACCCAGAAGGGAACGTAGACACTCCCTGGAAGGTCCGCCAGCTCCAGGGCCCTTCCAATGGTTAATGTAGTACGTCTGTCAGCAGACGGACCGAGCACCCCCAGCCTGGCAAATCCAGTAAGAGGAACGGTCAAGCGAGAAAGAGCCAACTGAAAAACGCTCACTGTTTAGACTTCAATAGGCGTAAGGACCCTCTAAGGGCCCCACCAACACCAGAATTGCAGGGGGTTTCGGAAGAAACCATCCCCTTCAACCTGAAAGGTTGGCATCCATGGTGGCTGTTTCCAGAAAAGGCAAGAGGGAACTGCCCCCAGACAGGTCCCTCGAGTTCATCCATTTTCAAGAGAAAACCATCATACAGGTGGGAAGGCCCACAGGCCCTGCTCCAGGGGTGCTTGATCCCTGTCCTATGTTACCAATAGAAGTCGCAGACGGGCTCAAGGGGAACTGAGCATAAGGGACCTCTTTAGCTACTCGGGCTCCTGCCGAGCAAGTCAACTACGGCCCACCAGTTGCATCCCTGCCTGGTGTTAAGAAACTGGGACAGTAGTGAGGGACTGGGCCCATGAGACCAGAATGCCCACCTAATTGCTGAGAGGGGGAGAATCTGGTTTGAACCTGATCCAGAATCATTCCTATTAATGGAGTTACCACTTTAGGGAACAGCGAGGACTCGAGGTGCTTGAACACCCATCCAAATGACTTCCGATGGGCCACCCAGCCGGGTATCCAACTATCTTGACGCAGAGACAGGGAAGTGAGGAAGGGCGTCCGGGTAGACATCGCGCGGACGTCCCTTGGTTTCATCAGAGACATCACCATCGACAGCACCTGAGTGAACACTCTGGGAATGGAAGAGAGGCCAGATAACAGGGCCGCAATTAACAGTGTCGGACTTCCAACACGAACCTGGAGAGCCTCAGAGATCTGAGGGCACATGAATGTAAACATAAGCATTGAAGAGTTCCCCAGGCGGCAAGATGCCCACTGGGCGTAAGGTGCTGATGGCCCAACTCAAGAGTATCCATGCAGGAAACTGCCTGTAATTAGAGAATTGCTGTGAATCCAGAATGGGCCCATCCTTTGGGGGGCTGTGGGAGGTGGTATAGCGGCCCTTGCCTCTGCCTATTACGGGCAATCTGCAAGAGACCCTCAGACCTTGCAGGCCTAACATGGCCTGTGCCAGCAACTGAACAGGGGCAGGGACTAGGAGTACCTGGGGTCTGATAAAAACTGGGGAAGGCCGTGCAGCAAACTCTATCCTGTATCTGGAGGACACAACCTCCTGAATCCACCAGAGTGAGGCGAAATGCCTCCTGATAAGAGCAAGGTGCTGCAGCCATCCCCTCACCCAGCCGAGCGAGGGCACCCCATCATGCTTGAGGGGGTTTGGTGGAAGATTTGGGCTTAGCCCCGCCAGAGGGGCCAGAGCGTTGCCTGCTGCTCGTGGGGCAGGAGTCTGCCCCAAAAATCCGGAAAGACACCCCTGGTTCCTGTCTAACACTAAGGTAGGGGGGAGGAGGGGTGCTCCTGCCTGGAGGGGGCCGGGACGGCCGTCTGCAAAGGGGTGACTTGCCCTTTTTACCGAACAGGTCTAGATGGACCCCAAATAGGCGTTGCCCTCTGAAGGGGAGCCCAGTAAAGTCTTTTTAGTAGCATCATCAGCACCCCACTGTCGCAGCCAGAGCAAGCGCCGAATAGCCACCGCAAGGGCGGAAGTTCTTGCACACATTCTAATCGCGTCATCTAGCGCTAATAGAATAAACTTCACAAATACATCACAATTGGAGAGTGCATTAAACACCTCCCAGGGGAGATCCTCGGGGTGATGATCGAGCAATTTTTTGATGAGGGTTCTAGTGGCAACCGCAGTAATGACTGCGGCACAGACCGGACGCAGCGCCGTCCTGGCACAAGAAAAGGCATGGGAGGCCAGCAGCTCAATGCGCCAGTCCTCAGCATCCCGAAGGGCGCTATAGGCAGGAGTTGTAATAAAGGGGGGGTTAGGGACCCCTATGATCGGCGCATCCACCACGGGGGGTGATGACCAGCAATTTACCACCTCAGGGGGAAAAGGGTATTTCCTATCCCAGTCCCCTGGAAGTTTACTGGGGCATTCCCATTCTTTGAGCACAAGGGCATGGAAATGAGCCTGCTCTAAAAATTCCAAACGTGCAGTCGCAGTATGGAAACGCTCCCCTCTAGGCTTGGGGACCTGACCGGGGGGGAGAGATAGACAGTGCCTTAAAGACCTTAAGCAACAGGTCGTCAGTGTCACACTGGCCCCAGTATTCCGGGCCAGAATCATTGTGACTCCTCGGCCTCTCATCAGAAGAGCCTGAGTCAGAGAACAACCCTTCATCAGAGGGGGTATAGTCACATGGGGTAGCAAACCCCTCAGTTCTCATAGAGCATACAGAAACATGGGGCGACAGGTGCCGCTTCCTACCAGGGCCCATTCACTCTGACAACCTAGCAATAATCTGTTCAGCCGTAGGCAGCCTGGAAGGGCCCGCAGGCTGCAATTCCCCACTAGTAGGCGACTCAGCAGGAGAGAGATTTAAGCCTGGGGAGATAGGTGAATTGAAGCTAGGTGTAGCCACTGGCCGACCAGATTGCAGGGCCAGGGCTTGCTCAGCACAGGGTACGCAGACCCGTGCCCTGCCAGCATCAGCATGAGGTTGTCCACACGCTATACACCGCCGGTCTTGTCCTGGAGGGACCCCGGTCACATAATTCTGAGATGCCTCCATATGGTGATTAATCGAGGCACAATATGCCAGTAGGGATTTACTCAATAAGTTACCCTGGATGCCCCAAAGACCCGCTATGGAAGTGGGAGAATTTTACAAGGTCCGCTATAATTTAACACCGGGCCGGGAGAAGCCAATGGTGTTCACCAGTCTGAAAGACATAATGGGAATAAAGGGTGTCAGAACCATGCGCAGTAAAACAAGGATCATGAAAATTGCCCGCGAGGGCACTTACAGACCCAGCGAGGAGGAAGACCGCCACCACACATGCATGCGACCAGCATCAAAATGGCGCCAAAGCGAACCTCGAAGGGCAGGCCAGAGTGGGCAGTGACGCGGACCGCGCCAACCTAGGTCCCCGCTCCCCCCGAAGAGCGCGAAGCTCTGAGGTAGATACAAACTGTAATGAGGAGCGAAGTGAATGGACATTAGAAAAGATGATTTGCCAATGAAGACGCTGCAGCGTCTGAGGCGACGTCGCCGCCCGGCGCCGCACATCCAGTAAAGGAAGAAGTGCGCGTGGCGGCGACAATTACACAGTAAGAACAAACAGCGCGGTTCTGACCCCAGGGATACTAATCCGGGCAAGACTAAGGCCATAACGTGTAAAAACATACATTAAGACCTTACTACACACCCCCCCCTTTCTTTCCCCCCTGGTTCCTGTTTAACACTAAGGTAGGGGGGAGAAGGGGTGCTCCTGCCTCGAGGGGGCCGGGACGGCCGTCTGTGAAGAGGTGATTTGCCCAAGTCCGCTGTGGGGGCTCGGATGGTTCCAGGAGAGCCCCCGCAATAGCCCCCCCCCCCCTGCCTCGGGCGCCGCTGGCACTAACAGTAAAAAAAAAAGACATTTACTTACATGCAGTCGCGCTGCCTCTCGCCGGGTCTCCTCTTCACTGGGGGGGGGGCCTCCGATTGCCCCCCCAGGCTCTTTCAAAGTGAGAGGGCGATAAATCGCCCTCCCCTTCACTTCCTGGATCGGGTCTGCTAGCCCCGCCCCTTGGAGGCGGGTCACTATGATGTCACCCGGCTTCATAAGACCTGCACCCGAGACTGTCAGTCTTGTCGGGTGCTGGGAGGAGAGAGGTTGGAGGTGGGGAGAGGGCTGTGATCCCTCTCCCCCCCAGCCCCCCTCCACCCAGCACCCGCAGCTGTCATCGCAGATCGCCGGGGACAGAGGAGGATCGGAGGTGAGTAAAGTAAAAAAAAAAAAAAAAGTATTTTTTTATGTCTCTGTGTTTTTATTTTTACTGTTAACCCTTTGTGAACTGGTAAGGGGTCCATGAGACCCTATACCAGTTCACAAGGTTGGGGGCTGGCAAGTCACCTGCAACTAGCGGGTGACTTACCATTAACCCCCGGCACCCCAATTACCTGCCTCCCCAAAGCCCAGGGGGGGGGCAGAAGAGCCCGAGCCCACACAAGGTATGTGGGCTTGTAGGCTTCAGGGTGGGAGCCACAAAAGCTGGCCCCTCCAATCTGTTCCTACAAGCCCCCATAGCTGGTCCCGGGCTGGTAATGCTGGGTAAGGAGGACCCCATTTCATTTTTTTCTTGGATTTTTAACTGTTAAAAAAATGGGGTCCCCCCCTAATAAAATATTTTTTCTCTGTCTGTGTTTTTATTTAAACTTAACCCTTTGAGAACTGGTAAGGGGTCCATGAGACCCTGCAACTAGCGGGTGACTTGCCATTAACCCCCAGCACCCCAATTACCTGCCTCCCCAAAACCCGGGGGGGCAGAAGAGCCCGGGCCCACACTGGGTATGAGCTTTTAGGCTTCAGGGTGGGGGGCCACAAAAGCTGTTCTTACAAGCCCCCATAGCTGGGCCCGGGCTGGTAATGCTGGGTAAGGGGGACCCCATTTCATTTTTTATTTTAAGGGTTTTTAACCCTGGGAGGGGTCATTTATTTAAATTAACCCCTTATGTTTATAGTGTGCATGTAGTTGCATTTTATTTGTAAATGTTATAAAGTGCTCTTTTCAGTTTGGGGAGTCTCCTGGGCAAAAATGGGGGGCTACCAATACATATGTGGTACCGTTGTAATCGGAAGAAATGGGGCTTTCCCATGCAATATGGTTTTCTCTAATGAAGTAAATGTTTTATTTAAAATAAAGGAGACCATTTTCTAAAAAAATAATTTTTTGGTTTTTTTGTTTTTACGCAAAAATATTTAAAAAAACAGTAGAAAAATTACAAACAAGACATTTCATGTTAAAGCCTAAACTCTGCTGCAAAAAATATATCTATAATTTTCCTGGAAATTCCTCAAAAAACAATGGTTAAACATGGTGCAAAATGGTGAATAATTACCTGTCAACAGAGGGTGAAAAAATTTCGAGTAGACAGGCAATTAAAAGGGTTAATAGTACCTATGCATGTGGGGTATTGTTCTGCTCAGGGGATCGTGCGCTTCCAGATTTAGCTTCTTTTTTCTTGTTTGCATATTGATTTTTTAAGAAAATGTGTTTGTTATATTGTTTTTTTATAATTTTTGTTGAGGGAAACCTCATGCAACCTAAGAATTCTTCAAGGGATTACTTCTAAAATGATGAGCCCACTAAAACAAGCTGGGTACACTTAGAAAGCTTAACATATTTTCTTTCAGGGAATATATTGTTTCTGAGGGGTATTCCAAATGTAAAGGGTTGTTTTGGTAGAAAAAGTACAAGGTGCGCACTTTGTCTGCAGAGCTGAAATTGTCAAGTAAAATTACCCTTACGCACATGCTTTACGTGTTTGACAACTCTTTCCTTGACAGTAGCTATGCATGTTGGGTATTGTTCTGTTAGGGGGATGTTGCTTTTTCAGATTGGGCTTGTTTTTTCTTGTTTGCATATTTTTTTTAGGAAAATATGAGTTTGATTCTGCTGTTTTATTCTTTTTTAGTGAAACTCTGTGCTACCAAAGAATTCATTGAGGAATTACTTCCAGAAAACTGCACCCATGTAAACAAGCCTGGTACATCTAGAAAGCCTGAGGTGTATAATTCCAGGGAATATATAGTTTGTGGGGGGTATTTTAAATGTAAAGGGTTGTTTTTCTTGAAAAACTGCAAGGTGTGCCTTAGCATATTTGTATTTTATCTGAAAATCTCCTAAAGCGATGTTTCAGTTTGGGGGGAGTCTCCTGGGCAGGAAAAGGTGTCTACCAATACATATGTGGTACCGCTGTAACCGGGAGAAATTAGGATTTCACACGCAATGACAAAATTACTTTTTTTATTACAAAAAACATTACAAATTGTAAAAAAATAGATTTTTTTTTTTTTTGCACATATTTCACCCCAAAAATAAAAAATGACAAAAAGACATTTCATGTTAAAGCCCAGATTCTGCTGAAAAAGAAAGAAAGAATATATAATCCCCTGGGGAATTGAACATGTGGAGAGCAAAATAGTGCAAAAGGGTCTGGCAACAGAGAATGAAGAATGCTCCAGGTAGGCTGGCACTTAAAGGGTTAACTGCCAGCCTACCTAGAGATTTTGTCACCTTTTGCTGTCCAACAATTTTATAGTATGTTGTACTACAAATGTTTAACTGTGGTTTTTGCAGGAGTTTCCAGGGATTTTTTTTCAGCAGAGTTTGGGCTTCAACATGAAATGTCTTTTAACCATTCTAGTGCCAGCTACGTGACTCTCACGTAGCTGCGTCTCCAACCGTTAAGTGCCAGCTACGTGAGAGTCACGTAGCTGACTTTAGAGGCCCATAAAACAAAAAGTAAAAAACATACAGACTTACCTCATTACCTTACCCCTCATTTGAAAGGGCCAGCGATTCTGTACAAGAATCCGCTGTTAGATTTCCGCCCCCAGGCCTCTGATTTTCAGGAGGGGGCCCGGAATAGGCCCCCCCCCGCCGACATCTAAAAAAAAACAAAACAGTAAATTACATTTACTCACCTGGCAGCGCGATGGCTCTCCCCGGGTCTTCTCTTCACCAGGGGGGGCTCCGATCCCCCCCCCCCTGGGCTTTCCACGCTGCTTGTGAGGGCCCAGAAACGGGCCATCACCATCCTCTTCGGCCGGCGCTGGCCCCGCCCCTAACTCCACCCACTTGATGACGTCATCCCGCTCCTCGGGTTACTGGCACCTGGGCTCCGATCTGTCAGTTGTCAGCAGAGATCGGAGCAGGGAGGGTGGCAGGCAGGGTGGCTCTGATCTCCCTGCCTGCCACCCTCCCTGCTCTGATCACTACCGACAACTGTCATCTGCAGCAGCGTGGGACACTGGATGGGAGGTAAGTATAAGTGAAAATAGAATAATAAAATATTTGTCTGGTGTCTTTTTTTTAACTTAACCCTTTGTGAACTGGTAAGGGGTCCATGAGACCCCTTATACCAGTTCACAAGGCTCTGGGTATGGCAGGTCACCTGCGGCAAGCGGGTGACTTGCCATAACCCCCAGCCTCCCATTACCTGCCTCCCCAACGGCCAGGGGGGGGCAGAAGGGCCCGGGCCACGTGGCTATGTGGGCTAGTAGCCTGCAGGGCCAGAGGCCACCAACGCTGGCCCCTGCGCCCTGTTCTACAAGCCCCCATAGCTGGTCCGGGTCAGTAATGCTGGGTAAGGGGGACCCTATGTCATTTTTTGGGGGGATTTTAAGGGTTTTTAACCCTTAGAATTCCAAAAAAGAAATGAGGTCCCCCCCCCCCGGGAGGGGGAACCCTATGTCATTTTTTTTTTTTTTTATTAACCCCTTACAACTATGCAATCATATTGCATAGTTGTATCCTATCTGGAATCTCCTAAACTGCTGTTTCAGGAAAGGGGGTATACCTATACATATGTGGTACCATTGTAACCGGGAGAAATAGGGCTTTCACATGCAATAATATTTCATTAACAAACTTACATTTTTTATTACAAAAAAAACACTACAAATTGTAAAAAATAGTTTTTTTTCATTTTTTTGCACATATTTCACCCAAAAGTATTGAGAATACACTAAAAAAGGGCCAAACAAGACATTTCATGTTGAAGCCCAGACTCTGCTGAAAAAAACAATATATAATTTTCATCGAAATCCCTGGAAATCCCTTCAAAAATCAAGGTTGCACACATGTAGCGCAAAAAACGTGAAAAGTCGTCTGGCAACAGACTGTGACAAAAAATCTCGGTAGGCCGGCACTCAAAGGGTTAATGCTTTCTCAATATTTTTGGGTGAAATATGTGAAAACATTTTAACTTTTTTTTTGTGTAAGTTTTTCAAGAAAATTATATTTCTTATAAAAAACCCATTCCTCCAAAATACAATGCTACTACATATGTTTCGGTAGAGAGCCGTTCCTGCCCAGGAAATACCACAAACTGAAAAGAACATTTTTTGATAGCTGTGATGTTTTTTTCACATAGCTCTCTCTATAGATCTGCTGCTGCACTAATTACATCAACTGTGCATGTGTGTGGAGATCTGCAATACCTTGCCTGTTAGAGCACCTTGTAAGAGAGGGTTAGGGGCCCCTGCACTAAAGGACGTGTCTTGTAACCATAACTGGTAGATTCTGTTGAAGAAGCACCATTCCACTGGATGACATGTGCATGGGCAACCAGCAGAGTACTTCGTATCCCCACCAATCAAGAAGAAAGACCAATTGCTATATTTATTCAGATGGGGGTGATGGAGTAAGGCCTTCAGAACAGACTTCACTTTTGGGTGTAGGTCATCTTTAAGAAATTGCTGGTAAGACACCCTAAAAGATCAGGAATCCACCCAGCTGCTTGTGGCCAATGCACTCAATCCGATCTGGCCCATGTACACAATTAGAGGACCAGAGTACATGTTTTTAACTATGTACATATTATTTGGATTTTTTTTTTGTAGCTTTATAAATGGGGCTGATGCTGCTGAAGGTGTCACTCTTGAAGCTGAATCAATTTCACCATTTGCGATAGCAATTGGTTACATTTTTCAGGGCTGGTAAAAAATTGCCTATCTGGATCTTTATGCTCCTCACACTGGGAGTTGCTTGTGATTGCCCCGCAACTGCCAGTAAAGCGCAAAACGTCAAGTAGAAATAGTAGTCTACTTGCAAATTGCAAGACAAAAAGCGAACGCATTTCAGAGTAAATCGCTAGGGCCTACATTCCCCGATAAACCCTATAAAACTTGTGTGTGGCCTCCACATGCCTATATGACCTCCCTTCAATGCCTGATCATGCTCCTAATAAGGTGGTAAATTTCCTGGTTTAACACACCTGTCAACTCCTCGACAGTCTGTGGTGCATGGTCCAGTCTGCTGGTCGATGGAACGAGACATGATGTCCCAGATGTGTTTGATCGGATTCAGGTCTGGAGAACAGGCAAGCCAGCCCATAGCATCAATGCCTTCATCATGCAGGAACTCCTGACACACTTCAGCAACATTAGGCCTAGCATTGTCTTACATCAGAAGGAACCCAGTGTCCAATGCACATGCATATGTTTTCACAATGGGTCTGAGGATCACATCCTGGTACTTAATGGCAGTCAGGGTACCTCGAGCTATGCAGCCCTCCAAATGCCTCCCCACCATTACTAACCCACTGCCAAATCAGTCATGCTGGAGCATGTTGCAGGCAACAGAACATTCTCCACAGTGTCTACAGACTCTGTCATGTCTGAACCTACTCTTATCCGTGAAGAGCAAAGGGCAATGCCAATGTTGAATATGCCAATCTTGGTGTTCTCTGGCAAATGTCCCATGCAAGGGGTTGGGCTGTAAACACAACAGCGACTTGTTGATGTCGGGAGGTCATGTTGCAGGACTACGGCACTGCTGCTCCTGCTCTTTCATGCACAAAGGAGAAGGTAGCAGTCCTGCTGCTGGGTTGTTACCCTCCTATGGCCCCTCCACATCTCCTGTTGTACTGGCCTTACTCCTGGTATCTGCTCTATGCTTTGGACACTGTGCTGATGCCACAGCTCAGATTGATGTACCATCTGGCAAGAGATGAAAGAGCTAAAGTCACTAACTGCAGAACCACTCCTTTATAGGGGTTATCTTGCTAGTTGCCAATCATTGCTACCTGTGGTCTGTTCCATTTGCACAACAGCAGGAGAAAGGGAAACAGCAGTCAAAGGCAATTGTTAGGCATAATTTAGAGCTTTTTTATATTTTTAAAAAACTCTTAACATAAAATGTCATACATTCAGCAATAAACAAAATTGCTAAAAGTCCATAAATAAATTATAAGGGAGTTATTTCTTCAACCACCATGTGTATCTTATCCTTCTATTTCCTTCATATGTGATTCCCAGCCACCAAAGCAAAAAAATTGCACGTCCCAGATTTGTTAAATAAATTGCGCCTTTAGCTCCTCTTTAATCTCAGCCGGTCCACACCGCTATTTTGAGCCAAAAGGTAATCAAATAGGATTCACCGACCTGGATGCCACAGGAAGTGGCAGCGCTCTCAGCGAGACAGCCCTAACAAAAATGAAAGCAAACCATACTGCCGTGTACCAGCTGTCTCGCTGAGAGCGCTGCCACTTCCCACGACCGGGGGAACAGGACGGCAGCGCTTACGAGATATGGAGCTTGCAGCTGAGGAAAGAGGAGCCATAGCTATCTTGCTTGTCCTCTGTTTTTTTCTTATAAGCACACGTTTACATGAGATCTAGTGAGCATATATTTGGTTTATATAGTGGAATCTTGATCTTAACAGTATCACGCTGTTATTGTTTATTTGCTTGCTTTTATGAGTCAAAAATTGAAGCAATAAAATTGAAACTTTTAAATAAGCTATTTGTTGGAAAATCAATGACAAAATGTGTGTGAAAGGTGATGGGAGCCATTTGATTTATTTACAAGTGGATCGAATCCTATTTGATGACCCTATGGCTCAAAATAGCGGTGTGGACCGGCTGAGATTAAAGAGGAGCTAAAGGCACAATTTATTTAACGTGAGGGAGGCATACCAGGCTGGTATGGAGACTATAAGGGGCAGCCCAGGCTGCAATGGAGGCTGGTATGGAGGTTGGGAGGGGCTGCCCAGGCTGGTGTGGACGCTGTGAGGGGCAGCCCAGGCTAGCATGGACGATGTGTGAGGGGTATCCTAAGCAGGGTGCTGTAAAGGGCAGCCCAGACATGTGTAGACGCTGTGGGGGGAAGCCCAGCCTGGTGTGGACGCTGCGAGGGGCAGCCCAGGCTAATATGGATGCTGTGTGGGGGATATCCCAAGCATGTGTGGATGCTGTAAAGGGCAGCCCAGACATGTGTGGACACTGTGAGGGGTAGCCCAGGCTGGTGTGTAAGCTGTGAGGAGGCAGCCCAGGCTGGTATCGATGCTGTGAGGGGGCAACACAGGCTGGTACCGATGCTGTGAGGAGGCAGCCCAGGTTGCTGTGAATGCTGCTAGGAGGAAGCCCAGGCAGATATAGATGCTGTGAAGGGCAGCCTAGGCTGGTATGGATGGTGTGAGGGGGTAGCCCAGGCTGGTATGGAGGCTATAAGGGGCAGACCAGGCTGGTATGGAGACTATAAGGGGCAGACCAGGCTGGTATGGAGGCTATAAGGGGCAGACCAGGCTGGTATGGAGGCTATAAGGGGCAGCCCAGGCTGGTATGGAGACTATAAGGGGCAGACCAGGCTGGTATGGAGGCTATAAGGGGCAGACCAGGCTGGTATGGAGACTATAAGGGGCAGACCAGGCTGGTATGGAGGCTATAAGGGGCAGACCAGGCTGGTATGGAGGCTATAAGGGGCAGCCCAGGCTGGTATGGAGACTATAAGGGGCAGACCAGGCTGGTATGGAGGCTATAAGGGGCAGCCCAGGCTGGTATGGAGACTATAAGGGGCAGCCCAGGCTGGTATCGATGCTGTGAGGGGGCAACACAGGCTGGTACCGATGCTGTGAGGAGGCAGCCCAGGTTGCTGTGAATGTTGCTAGGAGGAAGCCCAGGCAGATATAGATGCTGTGAAGGGCAGCCTAGGCTGGTATGGATGGTGTGAGGGGGTAGCCCAGGCTGGTATGGAGGCTATAAGGGGCAGACCAGGCTGGTGTGGACGCTGTGAGGGGCAGCCCAGGCTAGCATGGACGATGTGTGAGGGGTATCCTAAGGAGGATGCTGTAAAGGGCAGCCCAGACATGTGTAGACGCTGTGGGGGGAAGCCCAGCCTGGTGTGGACGCTGCGAGGGGCAGCCCAGGCTAATATGGATGCTGTGTGGGGGATATCCCAAGCATGTGTGGATGCTGTAAAGGGCAGCCCAGACATGTGTGGACACTGTGAGGGGTAGCCCAGGCTGGTGTGTAAGCTGTGAGGAGGCAGCCCAGGCTGGTATCGATGCTGTGAGGGGGCAACACAGGCTGGTACCGATGCTGTGAGGAGGCAGCCCAGGTTGCTGTGAATGCTGCTAGGAGGAAGCCCAGGCAGATATAGATGCTGTGAAGGGCAGCCTAGGCTGGTATGGATGGTGTGAGGGGGTAGCCCAGGCTGGTATGGAGGCTATAAGGGGCAGACCAGGCTGGTATGGAGACTATAAGGGGCAGACCAGGCTGGTATGGAGGCTATAAGGGGCAGACCAGGCTGGTATGGAGGCTATAAGGGGCAGCCCAGGCTGGTATGGAGACTATAAGGGGCAGACCAGGCTGGTATGGAGGCTATAAGGGGCAGACCAGGCTGGTATGGAGACTATAAGGGGCAGACCAGGCTGGTATGGAGGCTATAAGGGGCAGACCAGGCTGGTATGGAGGCTATAAGGGGCAGCCCAGGCTGGTATGGAGACTATAAGGGGCAGACCAGGCTGGTATGGAGGCTATAAGGGGCAGCCCAGGCTGGTATGGAGACTATAAGGGGCAGCCCAGGCTGGTATCGATGCTGTGAGGGGGCAACACAGGCTGGTACCGATGCTGTGAGGAGGCAGCCCAGGTTGCTGTGAATGTTGCTAGGAGGAAGCCCAGGCAGATATAGATGCTGTGAAGGGCAGCCTAGGCTGGTATGGATGGTGTGAGGGGGTAGCCCAGGCTGGTATGGAGGCTATAAGGGGCAGACCAGGCTGGTATGGAGACTATAAGGGGCAGACCAGGCTGGTATGGAGGCTATAAGGGGCAGACCAGGCTGGTATGGAGGCTATAAGGGGCAGCCCAGGCTGGTATGGAGACTATAAGGGGCAGACCAGGCTGGTATGGAGGCTATAAGGGGCAGACCAGGCTGGTATCAATGCTGTGAGGGGGCAACACAGGCTGGTACCGATGCTGTGAGGAGGCAGCCCAGGTTGCTGTGAATGTTGCTAGGAGGAAGCCCAGGCAGATATAGATGCTGTGAAGGGCAGCCTAGGCTGGTATGGATGGTGTGAGGGGGTAGCCCAGGCTGGTATGGAGGCTATAAGGGGCAGACCAGGCTGGTATGGAGACTATAAGGGGCAGACCAGGCTGGTATGGAGGCTATAAGGGGCAGCCCAGGCTGGTATGGAGGCTATAAGGGGCAGCCCAGGCTGGTATGGAGACTATAAGGGGCAGACCAGGCTGGTATGGAGGCTATAAGGGGCAGACCAGGCTGGTATGGAGACTATAAGGGGCAGACCAGGCTGGTATGGAGGCTATAAGGGGCAGCCCAGGCTGGTATGGAGTCTGTGAGGGGCAGCCCAGGTTGGTATGGAGGCTATAAGGGCAGACCAGGCTGGTATGGAGGCTATAAGGGGCAGCCCAGGCTGGTATGGAGGCTATAAGGGGCAGCCCAGGCTGGTATGGATGCTGTGAGGGGCAGTCTGGTAAAAATGATGTGAGGGTTACCGGCCAGCAAGTTGTTTGTGAGGTGCTTACAGCTCCCTCTACTCTCCCGCCCAGCCTCACAGCTTCTGAGGTCCCGGCAGCAGTGGCGTTCACACCAAGTGCCCAGAAAGGGGGCGGCACACGACCCTCCCTCCTTCCCGCACAGGGGCGCCTAGATGCAGCTTTTCAGTGTGCGGACTGAGGAGGTGGAGTGCGGCGGCTCGGGGATCTCTGGAAAGCGCTGCGCCTAGTGTCGCTTCCTCTACACGCCGCCTGAGGTGAAGAACGCCGTGCTGGGAGGAGCGTGTGTGTGCTCGGACTGGCGGCGCTCCCCTCTGGCAGGCGGCGCGGATGGTATCTCCCGGAGAGGCAGGAGCAGCGAGCTGCCGGGGAACGGAGTGAGAGCGGCTGGTGTGCGCGGCGCTGGCTGAGGAGGACGCGGGGAGCTTCCAGCCATCACCGGAACGCTGCAGGTAACCGGGGTGGGGGACATAACAGGCACATAGCGCAGCCTCCTCTGCTCGCCGCTGTGTCTAGAGACAACTTTGAGCGGGAGTTAGGAGTTGTGCCGGAGTTTTCCGGCAGAGTTGGCGCTTTCCTGCACGCGAGTTGCTATCGCCAGGGAGGGGCTCACTTTTAGTAAATGGTGTCCATGTGTGTTGCATGAGGAGGGGAGAGGGGCCACTAGCTGCAGAGGAAGAATGTGTAACCTGAAGCCTGGATTAACCCTGATGACACCATGTCACCCCTGGGAAATGGGGTTTTCCTTTGTGTGTATGTGGAGATGTGTGATGAGGATCGGATGTGCATTGTTAGTGTGTCACTGAGATGGGTTGTGAACCATTGTGTGTGTGCGATGAGGATCGTCTGTGAACCATTGTGTGTGTGTGTGTGTGATGGGATGTGTGATTATGATTGTCCGTGCACCATTGTGTGTGAAATATGTGCGATGAGTATCAGCGGTGTAGCGTTGTGTGAGATGGGATGTGCGATGAGGATCGGCTGTGTGTGTGCGTGCAAGCGATGTGATGTGCATCAAGGATTGGTCGCGCACCATTGTTTGTGAGAGATGTGATGAGGATCAGCAGTGTTCCATTGTGTGTGAGATGCTTTCATCACTGTGGTGTCTGAGTTATTCTCTTGTGTTCCTCTCCTTAGGTCTGTAAGAAGTAAACAGCGAGGAGAGGACACCGCCAACATTACCTTGGAGGAGTCTACAAGTGTTTGCGTGCTGCACTTCAGGAACTAGCACTGTTGCAAGGCAGCCCTTCTCTGTCATCCGGATTTGCCGTTCAGGAATTAAGGAAACACCAGCCTGTGAAAAGAGCCCCTCCTAAAGGGGCACCCTGGGTTTTCAGAGAAATCTGTTGCTCAACTGCCAGGGGACATGATTTTCTCGGACATTCCTGGTCTCCTTGGACTTCGGAGGAGGGGTCTTAGCTCTGGCGGCCATGGGGAAAGTATGAAAGGGTCCATATTGCTGCTGCTGGTCCTTGTCTATGGCTGGGGCTGTGTGTGGTCACAATCTGATGTTCCATGCCCTGCCCCCTGCGAGTGCTCTGAGGCAGCCCGGACAGTCAAATGTGTGAATAAGAACCTAACGGAGGTGCCTAAAAACTTCCCTGCTTATGTTCGGAACCTGTTTATCACACACAACAATATAGAGCGCCTGCAAGAAGGGGCATTTAATCAGACTCTTCCAGACTTAACCAATCTCAGCCTGAGCAGCAACCACCTTCAGGAACTGGACAGTAGGGTCTTCAGGAATCTGCCCAGTCTGAAATATTTGGATCTAAGCAACAATGAGCTGCAGAAGGTGAGTCCTCTGGCCTTCCAGGTTGGGGTAAGCCTCAGCAGCCCTCTCCAAGAGCTGTACTTGGGTAATTCTTTATACAATGAATCCATGATTAACTTTCTGGCTGACACCCTGCAGAATGGCTCCCTGACCAGACTTCGGAAGCTGTATATGAGTGGAAATGACCTACTGTATCTACCCGATGGCATATTCGGCTCACTGCCAAGTTTGACATACCTCGACTTGAGCAACAACTCTCTGCTGAGCTTCCGAGATGGGTTTTTTGCCAATCTCAGCCATCTTAAAACTTTGGATTTGAGCCACAATTCTCTGAAACTGCTGAAAAACACCACACTTCTCGAGTTCTCCGCCCACCCAGACCTCACAGTCATGCTTAGTGATAACACTTGGGTCTGTGATTGCTATATTGAACCGTTTTACAAATGGCTGAAGGAGACTCAGAAAACTATAGTGAAGAACCCCTCCAGCTTGATTTGTTTCTTCCCTGATAAGATGAGGGACACGCCAGTCATTGATGTTAAAATTCCAGAGCTCGATTGCCCACCTTATATTACTGATAACAGTTTGCAAACCTCTTACGTGTTTCTGGGCATAGTGCTGGCTCTTATAGGAGTGATCTTTCTGCTTGTCTTGTATCTAAACAGGAAAGGTATTAAAAAGTGGATGCATAACATCAGAGATGCGTGTAGGGATCACATGGAAGGCTATCATTACAGGTACGAGATCAATGCAGATCCCAGGCTAACAAACTTAAGCACAAACTCTGATGTATAAAAGACTTTTTTTTTTTTTTAAATTTCAAACAACAAGCATCACTTAAACTATGCATGAACTTAATGTACAGAAAATGCATCTAACCTGGGGTTTCTCTCCTTCACATTCCCTGCTGGGAAGCTTGGACATGAAACACAATGACCCCATGCAGGGCTTTTGAATGCCTGTGAAGTTTATTGCTGCATTATCATTTCTTCTGTAATGTAGACTCTGAAATGCGCATGCTGAACATCCATCCGTTAAGACTTGATTTGTTCCTTCACAGTTATTCTTTTGAGGACTTTATTCTTTCGAACTTAGAACTTAAAAAAAGAAAAAATGTTTTGTTTCCCTTTCTCTGCTTTAAGTTTGGTCACATTGCCAATACCAGTCAACAACAACTGCCTCAAGTCTTCTTTTTTTTTTGCGATTTATTTTTTAACCCTGATCCATTGTAAAATGTTTCGTAGAGATAATCTAAAACAATGCATGTACATCATGTACAAAGTTCTTAGCATGTCTGCTACTTTTTGTTTTTTACTCTCCTCCTGTCTTTTTTTTATTTTTTCTTCATGAAAAGACCATCCACGGTAATATTTTGCACTGCTTTTGTAAATGATATGCAGTTTATATGAAAGCCCATTTCTGTAAAACTGCAGCTAACTTTTAATAATGGAATAAAGAACAATGAAATGAATTGCCGTGTTAAAATTTTCTGCCAAAAAGTGTTTTGTACTTTGTAACCTTTTGTATCTCAAGAAAGGCCAATTGCAAGGGGTGCAGTTTTTAATGTTTTGTGGAGCCTTTTCAAGGGGAACACGTTTTTGTCAGTTCTTAATTGATGATGTCCGAAAGAAAGTATATGCAGATTTATCCTAAATGTACAACACCGCTTACATAAAACTTAAAGAAAGTCTTGATCACCATTAAATTGCTTCATATGGGAAACATTGTGCACAAAAATTTTGTATACACATTTAATTTGTTCAAGCCAGCGGGAAATAATTCTGCTTGAAGTTTAATAATAACTAAATATCAAAATGGCTTGAAATAATTTATTTTATTTTAAATTTATTTGCCAGTTTATCGTATACAGCATATGGATTGTTTGTCATGCAGGTGTCTATAATGTTACATTTCTGTAAACCCCTTATAGCACAATACAAATTACTGAAATAATGATAATATAGACCCCCATAGAAAAGACAGTTTCACTGTTATTAGCTATTCACCATCACAAAGTGGATTAAAAGTTTCACATAAATATATAATTTTATGCTGGACTACCCATAATGGGTTGCGTATATCTGACCCCCCCCAGTTCTAAAGTTCCATTTTAATGGTAGAATAATAACTGCCTTAATGAAATATGGTAACCAGTCTCCCCTTTTTATTGTTTTTATTCTGTCTTAACTGGCATCACAGTGGAGATTTCAACATTTCTTTGTACATAAAACTACTGTGTAATTTACTGACTTTTCTGAATGTTGACAGGGACAGTTGGTGATGTTTAATTTATGAATTGTGTTAAAAGCACATCCGCTTTGATTGTATTAGAATGTAGCCTTCTGTCAAGAGATGTCTCATGATTTGACTATGCAGATGTGAAAGCAAAGTTGAATGACATGCATTGATTGTATGCTGCTGGTGTATGGGAGCAGCAGCAAATACTGTACTTTGTTTTATATATAATAAATAGTGAGTTAGGACTATCGGTTGTAATACAGTTTTGAGTTCTCTTCAGTTATTGCTATATAAATGTTTTGCATAATTTTGTTTTGTTTAGGTTAGTGTGTGTGTGTGTGTGTGTGTGTGTGTGTGTGTACAGCTTTAGTCATTACTAAAGTCGGGATCCACTAATGTTCATGCGTCTGCAGAGCAAAGTTCTAAGACCATAGACTGCAGACTTGCATCTGCGAGCCCAACCATAAAAATGTGTGCCATTCTACTGTATTTAGGTCATTTCCAAGGCTGGGTTTCCTTTCATTTTGGGTTAATTCTTATTTATCCATCCTATCTATGGACCTTCCACTAGGCGATGTAAACAAAACTATATCATCTGAATGCATCCACGGGGGTATATGAGGTGAAATAGTTGATCTGTCCAACCACAGCGTCTACTGGGTGTCTTCTTAAGGAGTATTGTTATGACTATATAGTCCCCATGAGGAGCTCTGAGCAAGTAAAAAAAATAACACTGAAATATATATATTTTTTATGATTAGAGGTTTTCGTATGGGTGCAACATTTTCTGCAGAGTGAGCTACTTTAGCTTGACATCATCATTTGTGGCAGGGCATGAGTTCTATTTTGTTTCCACACAGTATCATATTATTGCTTTGTACACCTAGGACTTATACCGAAACACCCATTTTGGGTGCACAAAGCTATAATAGTGCAGGGGGGCATCCCGATTGCCGATGCCCTGCTGCGCATTAACCCTGTTAAACACCAGAAATCTTACCTTTGTCCTCAGTCCTCCACTGCGGTCATGTGGTCCACATACTTTCTCCTTGTATCCAGACGATGATGTCCTTGTGACTGCTGCAGTGTATATTAGCCCTCGATTTCTCATGTTTAACAGGGAAAATGCACAGGGGTGCCCCAGCAATCTGAGTACCCCACTGCACTAGGAACACCACCCATTTTGTGAAAAATTTGTTTCCTGTTTAAGGTACAAATCCTGCAGATGTGTTTTTATGCTAAACATGGATAATTGTCAAGTTTTTGGTAGCCATGGCTATCAATAAAGTGAAGTATGTTTTTATGTTTTTTTTCCACAATGTGGAATTTTTTCATGACTGCTTAGATGAACATTAAATAGTACACATTGGATCAATAGGGTTCCTCCTCCTGTGCATTTATCTGTACACATTGGGGGTCATGCTAATTATTTAGTGAAGCAAGTTGAGCTCTGGCTGCACCTTTCAGTGTGAATTGCAACCTGTATCTTGGTGAGTTTTTTAGCTGTTAACAATTTAAGGGTCATTTTTTTTCAAATGTTTGGAAACGGCACTATGTGGTATACTAAATAATTAGATTTTTTTATCTGCATATGCTGTAAGGTATGGTTTCCAAATTTTAAAAGGATCCTTACCTCACATATAGATATGCATTTTTGGTGACAAATTTGAAACATAGAAGGGTGATGGCAGAAGGAGACCATAAGGTCCATCTTGTCTGCCCTTGTAACTGTATGTACTCTTTATCTTAGGATAGATGTGTGCTTATCCCAGGCATGTTTAAATTCAGTGAATCAGTGCTGGAAGTTTGTTCCAAGCATCTACTACTCTTTCTGTAAAATAATATTTTCTAACATTGCTCCTGATCTTCCCCCCGACTAGCTTCAGGTTGTGCCCCTTGTTCTATCATTAAGTTTCTTCTTAAAAACACTTCCCTCCTGAACCTTATTCAATCCTTTCACATATTTAAAGGTCTCAATCATGTCCCCCCTCTCCCTTCTTTCCTCCAGACTGTACAAATTAAGTTCTTTAAGTCTTTCCTGATAAGTTTTAAGTTTAAGTCCTTCCACCATTTTCGTTGCCCGCCTTTGGACACGTTCTATTTGAATAATGTCTTTTTGCAGGTAAGGTCTCCAGAACTGCACACAGTATTCTAGCTGTGGCCTTACCAGGGCTCTATACAGCGGCATCACAACCTCCCTCTTCCTACTGGTGATGCCTCGAGCTATGCAGCCGAGCATCCTGCTTGCTTTTACCACTGCCTGGCTACACTGTCCACTCATCTTGCAAATATCAGTAATCAGTACCCCTAAATCTCTCTCCTCCGAGGTCCTGGGTAACACAGTGCTGCCCATACGGTACTCAGAGCAGGGATTCCTTCTACCCACTTGTATGATTTTACATTTAGAGACATTAAACTTTAGTTTCCACAGTTTTGACCATCTATCCAGTAAAGCTAAATCATTTTCCATGTTGCAGACACCTCCAGGAATATCCACCCTATTACTAACCTTTGTATCATCAGCAAACAGACAAACTTTTCCTACCAAGCCTTCTCCTATGTCACACTTACAAATATATTAAAAAGAATGGGGCCCAGGACAGAGCCTTGCGGCACACCACTTGTAACTCGTTTTTGTTCAGATTGCACGCCATTTACAACAACGCTCTGATACCGATCCCTCAGCCAGCCTACCAGTCCTACCTTGAACAAAATGATTTTTGCACATTTTTGTGTGTTAGAGTTAAAATGCTCCCCAAGATAGTGGTTGCAATTTACACCCAAATGTGGACCTGAGTTTTACTTGTCCCAAAAATATTTGGCATGACCCCCATTGGCTGGCGAATTACTATAACCACCTCTAGCCAATACCCATAGCCCATCCTGCTTACACATACAAGTAACTCAATGATTACATTGAAAGGAAACAATTACTCAGTATGGTTTGCTGTCAATTTGATCATTTCCTTGAAGAATCCAGATAGTTGCTGCCAACTGATTACTTTCAGTTTGTACACCAGTAATGATTCTTGAAATTCCATTTAAGTTATTACTATTGACAACTATGGTAGTAGTGTATTGCAAATTGTAATCCAATGGACCAGAGGCTTCCATGTGTAGGACCCACATTAGAGTTTGATACATTGAGCTGCTAAACCTTTTTTACTAATTCCAGTTGTCTAGTTTATGCGATGCATCATCATATTTTTTTCTATATAGCATAATGATGGGCAGATGTTTTAATGTGGCATACCCTGGTTAATCTGATATATATGTCCTTTTTTTGTAGACATTTATCCTGTGGAGGATCCAAAAGAGAGAGCATTTTCCCATAGTAAAGCTGCTAACGAATGAACTCCTCATCATGAAGACTGCTTTATTTATTAATGCATATATTTTTTTCCTTTTTTTTAAACTACTGCCCCCTTCACCTCAGCATTGTTAAACACATTGTTCTATTGCATTTTAATGTTTTTATGGTTCATCCTTAGAGGAAGAAGGCTTTTGGAAACCACACAATATGGATTCCCGCAGATGCTCTTAGCTGGTGAACATTCCATTGCTAATATAGTTTGCATTGACAGAGACATTTTGTCTGATGATGAGCCAGGCCACAGCAGTCTATAAAATGTGCTCCACAGTGCGCAACTATTTTAAAGATGCCATTATTAAAAGAAAAGTAACCTTATGCTGCTAGGTTTCCATTGATCCTGGCAGCCATTAGAGACACCTGAGGTGGCTGCCCATACCTGCAACCATGAGAGGCAATAGAGTGGGGTTCGACTCATTTAGACTTTTATGTCCAGCTTCTCTTGGTACAAAATACCTCTTTTGCTAGAGCATCCTGAAGCAAACCCCAAAATAGTTTTAGGATCCCATTTCTGATGCCTGGCCAGTTTAAGACCCCCCGGGAAGCCGAAATCAGACATAGCACCCAGTCCAATTGAAAAGGAAAATGTATTTGCCAGATGCAGGGTTTAATGATGGTGTAAGTGGGTAGATTAGGTTATTTTGGGACGGAATTTCCAGGGAGAGTGTAGATCCGCTTTATTGCTACCTTAACATATACAGTTCTGGCAATAAAAAAATACTTTTACTTAAAAAAAAAAAAAAATCATACCTCCCACACACCTGATCACGACTGGTCTGCTGATTCTGTAGCTGCCAATTCTGTGGGTCCATCTGGATCCTAAAGTCCAGCAATGGCTCTCTTCTTAGCAGACGACCCCTGCTCTTATGAATGTGGAAGTGTACTTTTTTTGCTTATGTGTGCCCCTTAACTTTTAGCTACTTCAGTTATTGTCCCTATCTACATATTAAACACACTACTGTGAAGAATGTGCATCAGTCACTTTGACTGCACACTTTCATTATTGATATTTTAAGAGTCTAAGTTTACCTTGACTTCAGTAACACTAGTAAATTTAGCCATTTTACTAAAAATCTGTTTCATAGGCTTCAGTCTTAATGGATGCTATGTAAGGCTGTGTTCACACTTACAGTAGCTGCTTGTGTTGCTTTGGGCAATGCAATGGCATCACAATGGCATTATTTTTAATAGGCCAGTTCACATATATACGGTACATTGTGTTGTGCAACATGCTGGGAAAGCATTGCAAGCAGTATTTCAAGGCAACGCTAGAACAGGTCAATAGAAGTCTATGGCTTTCATAGTGACCAGTTGGTTGTGCAAAAAATGTTCATTTCAAAAACTCAATGCAAATGCATAAAAAATGCAGCACATTTTCGATACAGTGCACTTCTGGCATGCTCACAGGTGATGCTACTGAGGACAGCTAATAACAAAAGAGAGTGAGCAGGGGGGTAAGGTGAGTATAGACTGCAAGAGATTCTACTGATGAGGGAAGAGGAACCTACTGCAACCAGCTGAGGCTATGTGTTGAGAATGCAGAGGAACTTCACAACTTAACTCTGCACTATATCAAATGTCCAGGGAGTAGAGTAAGTCATTTTTTAAAGAGTCTGTACATACAACACCGACCACCCCTTTGAGTCCTGCAGACTTAAAGCGGACCAGAACCGACTGAAGTTGTGAAATACATTTGGCCAGAGCCCCCTGCTGATACTCCCTACTTAGGCGTTTCGAATTGTCCTGGATCACTGATTTTTGATTCTGTCCCTCAGTGTGAGATAGAAGGCGATCAGTCATTGCATAGTTGCGGCAATTACATCATTGCCACACACTTCATTGGCAATGAATGGAGGAGACAGAGCTTTACAGCTAAAACAGGCGGCATTATCTGGGATTAGAATGAAGAAGGAGCATTAATAATTGGAAAAAGGTACATCTCATGGGGGGAGCAATTCAGGGGATGCTAGGTAAAAATGTGGGTTTTGGTCCGCTTTAATTTTTCTGATTCTTGCTCTGTCAGCTGACAGTGGGGGTCATGCTAATTATTTCTTGACTTGGTAAAGCCAGCGTAGCTTACTGTGTGCATTGTGGGGTGGATTGCAACCTGCATCTTGGCGACCTTTTTTATGTTTAGACACAGAAAAAAGTGTTTGTTCTACCGTCTTCCCCAACAATGACATGCACAGGATTTTTTTCGAGTTTGGAAACAACAGAACCATATTGGCTACAGAATTCTATAGCATAGCCAATAGGGTGTTATTATTTCCAAACCTGAAAATTAATATACTTATCTAACTGAATATATGATGTACCCCACCTATAAAAATGCCCCATCGCTGGTACAGGTGATTGTTTAGCGGAAAATGTAGAACAAACATATTTGTCCTTTTTTTAGCTTTTTAACTTACTGGGATGCATTAATTAGCATGACCCCCCCAGTGTGTCAGCGTCCATTCACAAGAGAGCAGGCTCCCGTATTGAGGATCATGCTAATTATTTGGTGAAGCCAATGTGGCTTCTGGTGCGCATTGACACACACAAAATATAGAAAAAAAATGTTCCCCCAAAAAACATCTGTATCTGTGATGGGGCATTTTTAAAGGTGAGGTACGTCATATATCCAATAAGGTACAGAAGTTTTGGAATGTTTGGAAATAACAGCCCGCTATAGGCTATGCAAAATAATTTGCCTAATTTATTGGTAGCAGGGGGTGCACCACATTGCTAAAGAAGCTTATCAGCGATACATGCTCAAAAACTTTATTATGGGAGTTGCCCATGTAAGAACAGCACTTTTTCAGCCCACCAGACTAAAAAAGATAAAGCTTGCGGATGTTCAGGTAGATATAGCTTAATTTTTTGGGGCTTTATAAACCCTTTAAGGCAGCCCAAAACCCAGTGTTTTGCTCTACTCTACGATTTTGGTCCGCTTCCCCATGCCATTGATTTAAGAAACCTGTCTGTGCAATCCACACAGACAGTTGCACATTCCAAATTGGGACACCCTGAACCAGCCCTGGGGTCTTTTAGACTCTAGAGCCTAGTTACAAGGGTTTTGGTCAGCTTTACTGAATCATTGGCATAATCAGTAGTAGAAAAATATCCACTTTCATTGCTGTTACAGTAATTGACTAGTAAAACATTATTGTAAAACATTCAAACAAATTGACAAGTAAAATCATTTGCCTGACAGCTTACCTGTTGCAGAGTCCATACCACACTGTCTCTTTGCTTCGGGTACTAAAGGGAAGGGGCGTTTCTTCTTCCTCTGCCAATAGCAACTCCCATCCAGATAACAAATAATACAGTCCTGTGGCTTGTGTCAGTTTGACACCCCTTCTCTTATTGTTAGGCTAGAATGGAGCCCACCAGACCAGATCAAGCCCAGTTCCTGCCAATGCAATGCTCACAGTGTGATGCATCACTCAGCCCTGCCATCCCCTCACAGAGGAAAGCACAACACAAGGTAAGATGTTATTTCTCATCTCTTCCATTCTGGGGCACCACCAATAGCAACACGTGGGTTAACCTAAGCCCCTGCTTAATTAGGTTCCCAAGTTGATAGTGCAAGATCGTGCAGAGTGAGGGGAGCGGCATGCACGGGCTCCCAGGTGTCAGTGTTCGGGGTGGGAGGCAGCCTCGTCGCGATGGGGGGAGTGGCCACTTACAGTGGAGGGTAGGACCCTGGCTCTGCCCTCCTCCTCACTAACAGCACGAGGCAGCCCTATCTTGTGCGGTGCTGGAAGTCCCTACTGCATTCCCCAATCGTTGCTTGCTGGCTCCTGCACTGCCCCCTGTTCTACTGAGCTGAGGATCAGATCCAGCGTGGCTACCACCCCACGGTTTTCCCTGCTCAGGTAGGGCTTCCTCTGGGGGCAAAGCCTCTTGACTTGCACTGACATTTGTTCATGTTGTTGAATAGTGGGGGTCTGGAAGCTGCTGCATCTATGGCCGTTGGATTGATCTCAGCTGCAGGGAAGTTGCTTTTCCGGTAGTGCAGGCAGGTCTGACCAGTAGTCGTAGGCAGCAGGGCAAGGGGACCAGCACTCCAGCTGTATTGCTTAGCATTTAGAGCAGCAATTTTACCATGTTGGAGGCATGAAAGGCACCGTGGGTTCCTATTGTAACGAAGAGTGGTGCCACGTGTCGGATAGGAAGTTGTACCAGCTGGCCAGACATGCATTCTCCATGGTGGGGTCGGCAATGCACCCAGCTTGCCATGGCGTCCAGGGTGGCTACGCCAGACAAGGTCTGAGTTAAGCAGCAGAAGAGGAGAGGTTCAAATTCCTCTGCTTGAACCTCCGCTATGGAGGTCTTCAGATACATTGTGCCAGCTATGGACCAATTGGTGTGTCTGCTGGCTAGGGGACTTGCCTTGCTGGCCACCTTGCTATGCACGGTCTGGCTAAACAGTGGTCCGCTGACACTACTTCTAAGAAGATGCTTACTACCTCCCCTTTTTGGGGGGTCGTCTTTACGGTGAGCCTCCAGTTGACCTGGTCCGGAATGCCACAGGTAGGAAGTCGACTAGGCTCCAGATGCCACAAGGATTTTTCGGGTAAGAAAAAGCCACAGGGAAAACCTAGACCCCAATGGGCCAGCTGGCCCAAGCCCCCAGCCAAGTCCTCCCAGGGTTGATGGGATGCCCTCACCTGATTGGGTGGGGGGGGGGCATCTTCTGCACTATGCACCGGTGTGGAGGAAACGGATATCTGACGCTTGGGTCCCGGAGGTTGTTTCTTATAAGATCGAGTTCTGGACTAGGGCTCCATACAGTTTGTGGCGTCCAAGCCTTCTTGCATCATGGAAAGGGCAGCGGCTCACGACCATGCAATAGAGCTCTTGCTGGACCACAGAGTTTTAGTACCTGCGTTCCTCTACTTCATCCCCAAGAAGGACGGGTCTGTTCGGCCAATCCTGGTTCTCTGGAGTCTGAACAGTTACAGTCCGGACGGTCATGACTTCGCTACAACAGGGGACTTTTTGGCCACAGTGGATGCTTATCTGCATGTCTCGATCTTTCCTGCTCACCAACAATACCTGTGCTTTGCGGCAGGCACCCGACATTTCCCATTTTTGTCAATGCCGTTCAGACTGTCCACTGGCGTGGGTGACGGCACTCCTGTGGAGGCAAGGTGTTCACATTACCCCATACCTGGATGATTTTCTCATCCGAGCCCCATCTCTGGCAGAGGCACAGTGGGATATTCAGACGGTCCTGTCCACACTGGGACTTTTCAGGAGTCCCAGGTGGTTACCTCCATGGTGGTGACTTATCTAGGTATGACACTGGATACCCAACGGGCACGGGTCCTTCTTCTGATGCAGAAGGGCACGGCTCTTCAGGAGGAGGTGAGGTCGCTGCTGACAGCCGTACATTCAACGATCAGGCAGGGCATACATCTCCTTGTTGTCTTCCATAGAGGCAGCTCCATATGCCCAGTTCCATGCCAGACCTCTACAAATGCTGCTCCTATTGAAATGGCGCAGGAGTGTGTAGACGTTGGACTGTCACTTCATCTTGACGGACAAGGCCCGGCAATCTCTGAGTTGGTGGCTGGACCAGCAGGCGCTGACAGACCAGGCGCTGATGGTTTGTGGTGGTGTTCCAGACCATCAGACTGTTCAGGCTCTCTGGGACCAGTGAGAGCGCAGTCTTCCAGACATTGGTCTTCCCAGCTCCGGTCAGGGTACAGTTGGACAATTCCCCAGCTCTGGCCTACATAAACCATGGAGGTACCAGCAGTCAGTTGCATCATGAGGTGGCCAGAACATCACATTCCGTGCATCTTGGCGGTTCAATCTGGAACAATCTGAAGGCTGATTCTTTGAGCAGGGAGATATTAGACCATGGGGAATGGTTACTTCACTGGGACATGTTTCAAGCCCTCTGCAACCGGTGGTGCCGGAGGTGGATCTCTTCGCATCTCTGCACAATTGGTTGGTACAGAGGTTCGTGTCCAGAGTGCAAGACTCCCTGGCTGTGGCGGTTATGGCGCTGGCCATTCCCTGGTCAGGGTACAACCTGCTCTACACATTTCCGCCTCTGCCACTTCTGGGTCAGGTGTTAAAGAGGGTCAACTGCGAGCAGATTCGTATCATCCTGATTGTCCCACAATGGCCCAGAAATGTGTGGTTCGCATTCCCTCAACGTGGTCAGGAAATTATAGTATTACTTGGCCATTACTCAAGAGGCACATAAGACAGATGTCTTGTTCGTGATCCCAGAAGGACCAGGGAAGGGCCTGGCGGCTGCCAGGTCTGCTCTTAGCGGATGGATCAGGCAGGCGCTCATACAAAACTACACCTGCAAGGGGAAGAAGGCGCCCTTCCAGGTCACCGCTCACTACGCCAGGGCGATTGCCGCATCTTGGGCTTTCCAACACCTGGCATTGGTGTGACCTGGACGTCTCTCCACACCTTCAACAAGTTTTACAGACTTGATGTCAGGGCATCTGCCAATGCCGATTTGGAGCGGAAGGTGTTGCAGATGGTGGTGAACCCCTCTCCGGGGTCTAAGCTTGAAGTGTCAGTGCCGTTGTTCTTGGTTATGTTGACACAGTTGGCTGTTCTTGCACAGTCTCACCCTTATTGAGGGTACTGCTGTGGGACATCCCATGTGTTGCTACTGGGGATGGAAGAGAATAGAAAAGGGAAATTTGTGTACTCACCCTTAAATTTACTTTCTCATCCTCTTCCATTCTGGGGCAACACGCCTGCCCTACTGTTGTGTTACGACTGCGTTGGTGGCAGTTGATGCCTTCTACAGGGTTTTCGATTTGTTGCATTGTTTCGAGTTGTGCGCAGTCTCCGCCTATAGCTGAGATTAACCCACACATTGCTACGGGACGAGGACTAGAAAGAAAATTTACTGGTAGGTACACAAATTTCCCTTTTTTATATTATCATTACAAAATGAAAAAAAAATAGAACATTTCCACATGTAGCCTTACACTATGTGAATAATTTTTAGTGTGTCGGGACAATGACTTTAAGAGCCTTATTTAGGAAGCATTAGTGACATACAGCACCATTTTATTGGACTCAGTGACATTCAGCGTCTGATTTAACAACTAAAAAAATGCTGGCGCCAATGTGGCCACCGACTAGCGCCTTATTTAACAGTAGCACCGGAAAGGATGCAGCACGGGGTGCTCTTGTTGAAATAGCACCAGATAAAACCTGGCGCTGTAGCTCAAAATCCCATAGAGCACAATGGGCAGAACTGGACAGAAGTGTTTAATGCTCATAATGCTAATTAATATTAAACACATTAATTTGTACAGAACTTGCATGGGGGGGGGGGTTATTACAATTGATTTTTATGTCTCCTTTTGCTTGAGCAAGTGTAATTTGGAGAACAACAGCTAAAATGCATCTGAAACACACTGCACTGTAAAGTTTGTCCCATTTGCCCCCACCATTTCTTGTAACTGTAATGAAGAAACGCTGCCCAGCACCAAAAAAAAATAGAGCGCCAAAGATTTCAAGGAGGAAAAATCTCATAAATATGCTGGGGAACGCCGGAAAAGCAGCACTACAAAGTGGCACACACATGCGCTGGAATAATGGGCCAGTGGGTCTAACAGACACTGACATATGCTGGCCAATATAAGTGCAACAATCAAAAAAGCTAATTTGTAGCATTGATTGATTCTGCCATTTTTCATTTAGTTGTGAGTGATGTTTAATCTAGTGTTCACTTCTTTCTAGTGCTTTATGAAATGAAAACCCATTTCTGTTCAGTTGGGTGACACATTTTTGAAATCACGGTTGTGCTGATCCAGCTTTTATTTTTCCAGGTCTGCTCTATATACATTGTAAAGGTTTATTGCTTTTGTGCTGCAGCTCTTCCCGTCTTCCCCTGGGCTGCTAAACTGTTCAGAAGCAAAGCCAGGAAGGAGGTCTTGCAGGAAGGATGAGGTCATCAGCCACCAGGTCTGCGATGTAGACTGTGAGATATGAAAGTAATCTTATTACATGTAATTCAGAACAGTATTTTAGGCCAATGGAAATGACAAGAAATTCCACGGACTGAACATTTCAGTTTGCTTTGTTTGGAGATAAGTTCCAGTACAGGACCTGTTTTCTGTAGGGAATATATATTGTATATTGTCTTTGATAATTTCTTACAGATAAATGCACTTTATTATACATGGAATTTTCTTATGTAGGCTTCCTGTAGGTGGTGTTCTGTCTTATTGTTTTCCTCTGCAGGAATGTAAAATAAACCTGTGTGTTAGGATTGTGCCGCCCTACCTGTGATTTACTTAGCAACATGCTGTTTCTAAGTTTCTTATATTCCTGTGGCTTGTGTGTTGCTCAAGAGGGTGTGGCTTTCCTGTCCTTGGGTAAAGCCCCTTAATACAGCTTCTGCCTACAAATCCCAGTATCCTTCCACTGACAAGGGCAAGCTAACCCCCAAACACACACACACACACACACACCAGAGCTTGGAAAAATCAGGCAGGAGTAATAAGAGACATCTCTTCCCAGGTGAGAATGCTCGCAGTAACCATTTAGCTACTGGAACACAATATTGTGATCCCCTCACCTGAAAAGGCTGAATAAGAAGGAGCAGGAGGGGTTAGACCTGAGAGTGCAAGAATGTGGAGCATCATCTGTTTTGCATTAAAGCCAGAGTCAGTAAGTCTTTGCTTCATACGCCAAAAACATCTGTTCGTCTATGGTTACTAAGGTAATCTCCTATTGCTAGAAAAAAACAGTTTCTTTTAAAACACAGAGTAAGCTCAGCACCTTGAAGACGTAATTTTAATGGAAAGTGTAGGCCATCTGACCTCCTCTGACCAAGCCTGGGGCCTCATTTCACCAGGGGAACACATTTTAAGGTAAGATTTACAAGGGCGTTAATCGGGATGCTCCTGGAGCAGATGAACACCCATGGAAAATGGGTGTTGGTCCAGTTTAAGGAAGTAAGAAATAGTCAAAAATGACCGTTGGTCCTCTGGAGGGGGGGCATCCAACAGCTGTCTTGACTTTAAAGCAGGCCAATACAATTTACTCCAGGATGGGTGGAAGTCCTCCCCAGGTGCCCCAGGATAAACTTACAGTGATTCCCAATACCATATTTGACAACACCATAACCCCTCTAGTTGATGCATTTTCCCAGACCAGTCTTATTCAATACCTAGAGGCAGCACACACAGTGAAGAAAGCGGCCCGAGGGGAAACACCTGTCATTCTATGGCAGGGTCATAACATTGCTGGTGCTATGGCTTGGTGCTTAGTGCACCTCCAGGTATTGTGTCCCTTAACAATGTAGGCCTAGTGCAACTGTGCCATAGTGCTGATAATCCAGCCCCGATGATATAGGGAGAGCACGTGACCTGTTATCAGCTCAAGCAATGGTATATAAATCCTTATAATCACAAATTACATTGTTTAATGTTATCAGTTTTTATTTTTTTATTTTTAGATTATTCATGTGTCTTTAATATGTGCTGTAATATTGTGTGCTAACCTAAGCCTCACCTAAGCTATCTGGGCTATTCTCTGTACTGGCACACTTAGTAAATCAGGTAAACATATAACTAGAAATAAGACACTGAGTTATTCATATTCACCTATAAAACACAAGAGTTTAACTTACTGGACAGGGATTTGAAAAATGATGCTCACCATACATCATTAACCACCATTGGACCTGTCTGGATGGCTTAGTGTTACCTCTCAAAATATGTCAGAAATAAGAGTAGCTGCTCCAGTGACAGGCAGGCTGATTAAATATTTAAATATTAAATATAAATATATATGAATATTTAATGCAATGCACACATTTTGTGATGCTTCACATTGAGCAGCACTGGAGCCCGAAGTTCAGTCAAAGTTAAAAATATATAGACATATTGGGGTCAATTCAGAGTGAGGTGTGAATTCTCGCTCCTTTTGTAGGAGACAAAACTGCCATTGCCCACTGGTTGTAAATTTTCACCTGTCTAAATTAGTCCCAAGGTAGACAATGAAAGTTAATGGCAGTTTTCTCTCCTAAAAAAAGTAGTGAGAATTCTCACCTGGCTCTAAATCGACCCCATTGATTCCATATTAGGGTCGATTCATTGTCGGTGCACAAAAACGCTTAGGCTGAGTGCTTAGGCTGAGTGCAAACGATTCTGCATGCGCCTAAATGCATAATTCAATGCTGCGTGTGCAAGCCGGGCATATGTGTGAATCGCACGAAATGACAAGCGTACAGGAGAAGCGCAAATTGCCTTTTCTTGCACCAATTTGCACCTTCTGCAAGCAAAATCTGCTGTTTTGAAGCGCAAATGGCCCTGCCCCATGCACATTTGGTGTTGGTCCCACAAACAGCTAATAAAAACAAGCCTGGGGGGCATCCAGAATGCTGGAGCCCCCCCACACATAACCCGCCAAAACGCCTGATATCCTTACCTTCACTACAAGCCAGTGCCAGGAAAGGAGTCCCGGCGCTGGCTTGAAGGTAAGGTAAAAATGCTGCAGCATTCTGGATGCCCCCCAAGCTTGTTTTTATTAGCTGTCTGTAGGACAAACACCCATTAACCTCCTTGGCGTTCTGATACCGACAAATGCAATGGCAACGAAAGCGTTGCCATTGCATTTGTCTCTGACGCACGGCTCCGCCCCCACGAGCCTCTGCGGCTCACAGAGACGGAACCCGGAAGCAGAGATGGACGCCGCAGCCGCGGCTCTCACCTGCGATCGCGGCGGAGATATCGCTGGATCGCAGGGAGAAGGTAAGGAGGCTGCGCCGCCCGCTCTTGCTCCCTAATCGATCCCGAGCGTGACTCGGGGTCACCGCCACTTACTGCGCAAATTGACCCCGAGTCACGCTCGTGATCACCGCCAAGGGGGTTAAAGGAAAAACTGGGTGTTGGTCCGGTTTAACTGCTCCCGATGGCCCCCCATGTTTCTCCCCTTTCTTGACTGTTTTTACATAGTTTGCTCTCTCCAGCTTCTTTGTTTTATGCAAAGCTCTATTCGCCATTTCAGAGTGTATTATCTGGAGAATCTGTGTTCTCCATTTTTTTGGGGTGGTATTTTGGGTGGGGGATATTCTAATTCCAGATAGCCCTTAAAGTTTTTTTGCCCAATATTTTGTCTCAGATGTTCTCTTTAACCCTCCCTCACCTGTTTGGTTTGCATATTAATGCTTAATAATTTAACTATAATTTTTTTATTGTTTTTGTTTTTGCTAAACCAACTTTGACAACTTTTTATCATATTTTTTCGGACAAAAAACAATCCCTTAAAAGAACTTGTGGCTGACACTTTCATTGTTCAAAAACACGCCGGATGTTGCTGGCAGGTGTTTTCAGAATGAAATAAGCCTGTTACTCATTTTAATTGACAGTTTCCTCCACCTCTTTACTGGAGGATATTCACTCTTCAAATTGCCACATTTGTGCATGCTTTTCTGCCCTCTAAACCATAAATCAGGTGCCTGAGACAGTTTGGTATGCCAAATTGGCACTAGCGGGAAATTGAGCGCAAATTAGCGCATTGGCGATTGCTAGTGCACAATGGCACACAAGGACGACTCCAAAACACGTACACAAATTCGTTCATGCACGACCATGAATCAACCCTATTAATATCATTATACACAGACTGTGTTTCCCTGAAGAAGCCAGTGAGTGAAACTTGCAGGGACTGATGTATATTCTGATTACCAAGAATTGATGGTCTGACTTATATGTAAAATTTTGTTGTTCACATTAAAAGATTTTTATATGGTCATTTCTCTTCCAACTATGATAACGGGCAAAATATACCACTAGAACGCAGTGGTTTCTGCATACAGCCTAGAGCCAAAGCCCAGACGAAGCTCACCACTGAACTTGGAGCCCGGAATCTAATAAGAGCAATCCCCCTCCCCCACAATGGAGGACAGACTGGGCTGCATGGAAGCCCCAGGCCATACAACTAGGGAATGGGTATTGCCTCACCTAAAAAGCAGCGGACAGACCAGGTACTGGGAATATTTGGTGGGTAAGCAACTAACAGAAGACAACAGACAGAAGTAATGGCAAAGCTCAGTCCACAAGAGTAAGGTCAGGCAAATCCAAGCTCAGGTAAAGCTGAAGTTGTAACATAGAAAAAATCCAGGCCTAGGCAGATGCACATGCTCACTAGCACCTGGTATTTCCTACATGGGATTCCCACAGTATTGCAATGTACTGAACAGCCTTTTCATGTAGCTACTTCCTTGCTGGCTTTCACTAGTGCAGGGGCTGGTATATAACTTGTGACAGCGTGCTAAACCCACAGTGGTAATTCATGACAAATTTTACATTTATTTTTACAAATCTTTATTACTATTCATGATGGTGCGAGCATAAAATATTTTAATCTTACATCTAGCTTTCTAATTCTGTACTACCTAGCACCTAGGGCCTTATTCATGAAGGGATAGCGTCAGGTGTCTTGTAAATGACAGGTAGCGACAGGTAGCGTCAGGTGAACGCCGGACACGGCACGCAATTACACATTTATCAAATAGAATCTGTTGAGCGACTGGGATAGCGCCATGTAGCGTCCGATACATCATTATCATAGCCTCAGCATACAGCGCCGGCGTTTAGCCTTGCAGAGCGCCAGGTATTACCTCTCGCTACCTGTCGCTCTCCCATACATTTCAATGGATGTTCTTTTATTCCTCTTTAAACAGGGGAGGGTTTATTTTTTTATTCTCAAATAATGTTGTGACCTCTCCTGGTCAAGAAAAAGCCATTTTTGAAATTATTTTTCATTTTTTATATATTTATGCAGAATTGACATTACAGGTCTGGCATTAATGGATTCATGTTACAATGTCATTTCAATATAATTCCATATGTTTTTGCTTTGTTACTGGAGGATACATGTTAAAAAACAACCTTTAATTACACAGCCTCCTGCACTCTGGGCTTCAGCGAAGCATTTTTGAGTGCCGGTGGTGTGTGAGGCTGTTTTTTTAATGAATATGCTGTGAGTCGGTTGCACTGACCAGTCGCTACCATTCGCTCCCATACAGCGCTGTACTGCTCATATAGCGACTCCCCACAACATATTCATCAATGCTGCACAGTGACTGAGTCGCTCTGCACTAGCGAACCATGGCCGAGCACAGCGACTACTATCGGGTGCTCAGAAATGCCTGCTACAGACGCTCATCTATCGCTACCTGCCGTTGGTGATGAATCAGCCTGCACGTATACTGTTGCCATTGATACAAGGAACCACACAATGGTTGTTGATAGTGTTAAGCTATAGTAATTCATTTGTGCCATCGGTGTTGTGTTATTCAGGTGGGGTCACATGCACAGCTGTACGCGGGGATGACACAGATGCTGCTGTATAGTAGTAAAGTGACTTATGTTCTGCACAGCATTGTTAGCACACATACTGATGTATGAAAATAAACACAAATAATGCACTTTTTTCATAGTGGCAATTATGCATTTGACAATCTGCACCATGAGTGTTTGCTCTCAGCTTGTTATTGGATTCTGTTGTGGCAAATGGAATTGAGCTGATAATAGAGAAAATCTTTTTAGATGGCTAGCGGTTGTTGATCAGGAACTCAACTTAGGAAGGCTGCTTTGTTAACCTGCAGATGTCACTGTTGATGCTTCTGTGTATGATGACATTTAAATTAAATGTAAACTCTAATTAAAAGAGAAAAATATATACTTAAAGGGCACGTATACTTTTATAAATATATTCTAGATGCATTCACTAATATATCCTGGCACAATAAGCAACTTAATTAACAATTAACAACAAAATTTTCAATCTCTTATCAGATAGAATAGCTCTTATCAGACAGAATATAAAGTTCTTTCACAAAATTGGCTAATATTAAAACTCCATATAAACATGCTAGCTAGTGGGGAGTTACTTATATACCCCACATGGAAAAAAATTCCACCAAGTTTGTGGTTTTCTTATACTGGTAGGATTAAAATCCAGGGGGGTTATACATACCATTCCATGTTCACAGGGGAGGACTGCTCACCTCTCCTGAGCAACACTGTGGGAAACAGCAGCATTAAACACATTAACACCTACTCAAAGCATTGCATGGAGGGTTAAAGCATGTACACACATCCGAAGAATTAGAATAACAATAAGCCGTTATTTCAGTACAGGCTGGCTAGGAAACAGGCCATCAAAGAGGGATATCTAAATGGCCTCACAGTTTACCAGACAATAAAACATTAAGAGTGGCAAAAGTTACTTTTCCCCTATAATAGCATTTGAATACACTAAATACAACATTAGAGGTTAAAGGTAACTAAAGTAAAGTCAAAGCTAGTTTAAAAATTGTGGCTAGTCAGATGGGTCATTTAGGTATGCAGATATAAATATGAGTTCAAAGGTGGGTCAGTCTCTCCAATGAAGGATCTTTTAGGGATATTTTGTAGAAGGACTTTTGTAGCTAAATATAAAAACACAGCTATACTCACTTGTCATGAACAAGGCCGCCTCCTGCAGCCTTGTTCATGATGCAATGCTGGCTATCATAAGGCAGCATATCGTCAGCTGTCTGCCTTAGTGCTGTGTGCTCATTGGCTGATTCCTGGAAGCCACAGCAAACCACCACTGGAATAAGCATGTCAACATTGGTTGATCAGGTGGTCCTCCCTTCCCAGGGCTGGTTCCCTTGGGCAGAAAGGTTTCAGTGGGCCCCCACATGTCATGTCCCCTTTTTTTTGCTAATTACCCTCCAGTCCTCACTACCATCTACACTGCCATTTATCAGCTTCTTGACCTTGCTACCTTCTCTGCGTCCGCTGATCATCCTCTGGTCTTTCTTGTTTTCCCAACTGCCACCAATAGCCCTTCAGTCATTATTTCTCTCCTTACTGTTGCTAAGCATCTTCTAGTTGTTGCTGCCTTCTCTACTGCCACTGAAGAGGCCACCGCTGCCAATCAGCCTTTGGTACTCACTGTCACTGAAGAGCACACTGCTGAGCTGGCATCAACCACCCTCCATTTCTCACCAACTTCTCTATTGCCACTAATGCATGCTGGTCAGGTCTGCACACAGGACACCTGGCTTCCCCATCTCATGGGTGGGACCAAAAGAGAATCATCTGAGTCTGAGCCTGAATGAACCCTTAAAGTGGACCAACACCCAGGATTTTGACTATCCTGGGTCTTGGTCCACTTCGGTGGGGCACCCCCGATCGGGGTGCCCTGCTGTGTGAAACCCCCCCTAACCCCCCGAAAAACTCACCTCTCCCCGCTCCCAGCGCCGACGTACAAGCCAGGTCCAGGAACGTCTAAGCGGCTGCCGCCGCCGCCGCCTCCCGCGCGTCCCTTTTGACGCGCGCGCGCCCGCGTCGGCCATTCGCAGATCATCAGGTAAGGTTTTTCGGGGGTTTTGGGGGGGTTACACCCCGCGGGACATCCCGATCTCGGATGTCCCGCGGGGTGGGGGGTGATGGTCCACTTTAAAGACCCTAAGTCAGTATGTTAGCCTACTCACTTTTGAGTGGAGGCTGAAGACGCACATTGCGTGACCGGTGATGCCTGGCAACAAGGCTGTGGAAGGTTGGTTTTTTACTTTTTGTCAAATATGGCTTTTACATACATAGAAAACAGGAAGGAAACATGCTGAAAATCAAACTCTAGATGGGTGATTTCCTAATCATACATACAGTAAATCGTGTATAATACAGCAAACATTATATTTTTTAAAGAGAAAGTCAAGCTAGAAATTAAAACAAAAAGTCTAGACTTACCTTACCACATTGATTGTTAGCTGGGATATGCCACATGGCCACTCACATCAGATGCATAAAAGTCCACCAGAGCCACTCTGAGGTGTAATGCACTGGCTGGAGAAAAAATAAACCTGCAAGACTGCAAATGATCAAGCCTGCTAAAGGTTAGGTAAGTATAGATGTTTTTAATCATTTTTACTTACTAGAAAAATGTAAGTATATAATTTAAATGTAAATATTTTTTTTGCAGTAATAACCTCTTGATGTGTCATTAAAGTGATTGGCAAGTCAAAAGTTAAAAAATAAATATCAGTAGCTTACCTTACATTGAGTCCCTCCAGCGCTCTCCTTCCTGCTATGCCTGTCTACTTAGTGAGGAAATCACTTCCTCATTCAGCTTTCAGTCTCCACCCGCTGACCTGGTCCTTTAATCAACCTTCAGTGGACTGAGAACAGAAACACCCCCCACTCCCTCCCCCGACGTCCTGATTGGCTGCCACTCTCTGCAGCTATGAAACCTCACCCGCCTCTCTGGTTACACTATCTACTGGCAGATGGAGACGCTCTTAACCTGCAACACCCCCTTTTTCTGACTATATGCTGGCAATAATAACTAGAGTTTAATGCACATATTTTTTTGCTATGATATATGTAAAGCACACTGTGTGCTTACATCACATTGCTGTTGCCACACCCACTGTTTCTCCTCATGTTTTCTCTGAATCTCCCATGCTCTAATACCTTTACAAATAACTTAGGAACTACTGGATCTTTTTGAAACTGATTGAAGTTTGGGACAGTGCAATGTGTAGCCCGAGACAATGGGACAACAATCGGGCTTGCCTTTAGTATAACTTTAAAGAGGACCAACACCCAGGGGTGATCGGCCCGGAAATCTATAAGATTCCCGGGCCGATCACCTCCCACCCCGCGGGACATCCGAGATCGGGATGTCCCGCGGGGTGAAACCCCCCAGAAACCCCAAAAACATCTTACCTGATCCGCCGCCGCCGCCTCCCGCGCGCCCCTCCAGACATGCGCGCGCCCGCCGGCCCTCTGTAAATGGCCGGCGGGGGCGCGCGCGCGCCGAGAGTGACGCGCGGGAGGCGGCGGCGGCGGAAGCGGCTTGGACGTTCCTGATCCCCGCCTGGACGTTGGCGGGGATTGGCTGCGGCGTTCACGTGGGAGCATTGAGAGGTGAGTTTTTTGGGGTTTCTGGGGGGTTTCACACAGCGGGGCACCCCCGATCGGGGTGCCCCGCCGAAGTGGACCAAAACCCAGGATAGTCAAAATCCTGGGTGTTGGTCCACTTTAATGTAAACTACTTCTTCATGTAAGATCTGTGACTGTCCGGATTGCAGTGTGACTTGAAGCCTTTTGCTGCAGACACTGCATTTTGCTCACCATTTGTATACATGGTAGCAATGGAAAGGTGCATTTGAATACAAATAATTACGAGATTCCAATTCATTAATGCAAATCAACACATAAAATCAGGTTGCAGCATCTCTCGTTACTTGTGATTGAAGCTAAGGACTCTGCTGCTTGTTGTAAATAACTAACACTTCATTTAATATAGTTATATAGTTATTATTATTTCTTGTCTCTTGGGATTTATTAAGTAACTAAAAGCTTTTCTAAAATGACCTAATGAAAATAAGTAAAAAGTTAATAATGACTGAATTTAATGAAAACATGACTTAAAAAAACAAAGTAGAGTGTGTTTGGCATCATTTACGCCTGAAGCATTTACCAGAGCAATTCACTTTTGTGCTACTGTATCAGTTAACCTGCATTGAATAAATGTTTTAATAACTCACATGAGCAGTTTAGTAACATTATCACTCTGAAAGATATAATGAAATAAGGTATGAAATAGTTCCTGTTTTCATGAGATAGGTAAAGGAAAGTTTCTTGCATCAAGGCTACATTCATTTAAGTTACACAGGGGCCATCAGGCTGAATATTCGGAAAACCGCTATTGTTTTTATTTTTGGCCCGTCGAAATGCAGAGCTCTATATTACAGTTTTAGCTAGAGAGAAGGTCATAAGGCTCAAATGATTCGATTAAGATGTTCCCAGGAAATTGGAAACTTGAATATCAATCCTTCTAGGAAGTAAGTCAAGCATGTTTTATGAAAAGTCAATGAAACAACTCCTTGATACTCCCATCTTCTTTTTAGAATTACCCCTACTTCTTGCAGTAATGTCCTGTTGTGCCTAGTAACTTCCTTGGGGTAAACCATTAACCCTTTAAACGCCAGCCACGTAAATTTTACGTGGCTGCCTCTCCAACCGTTAAACGACAGCCACGTAAAATTTACGTGCCTGGCTTTGCCCCCTGCTAGTGCGTGAAAAATGTAAAAAAAACACTTACCTGACCCCTCATTCGAACCGGCCGGGTCTCCTCTTCACCCTGAGGGGCTCCGATCCCCCCCCCCCAGGGCTCTCTATCTTCAGGAGAGAGCCTATCAGGCTCCTTTAAAATAAAGGAGACAATTGTGTAAAAAATATTTTATTTATTTTTTTGTTTTTTTACGCAAAAATATTTAAAAAACAGTAGAAAATTACAAACAAGACATTTCATGTTAAAGCCTAAACTCTGCTACAAAAAAAAAATATATATATATTTTCCTGGAAATTCCGGCAATAATCACGGTTAAACATGGTGCAAAATGGGGAAAAATGACCTGTCAACAGAGGGTGACAAAACTTCAAGTAGGCTGGCAATTAAAAGGGTTAATAGTATCTATGCATGTTGGGTATTGTTCTGCTCGGGGGACCTTGCGCTTTCAGATTTAGCTTGTTTTTTTCTTATTTGCATATTGATATTTTAGGAAAAGGTGTTTTTAATTCTGCTTTTTTATAATTTTTTTTTGTGAAACCCTGTGCAACCTAAGAATTCTTCAAGGGATTACTCCCAGAAAGATGAGCCCACTACAACAAGCTTGGTATGCATAAAAAGCTTAAAATGTGTGCTTTCAGGGAATATATGGGGGATATTCCAAATGTAAAGGATTGTTTTGGTAGAAAAAGCACAAGGTTTGCACTTTGTCTGCAGAGCTGAAATTTTGAAGTCAAATTAACGTTACACACATGCTTTACTTTGGTGTGTTTGGCAACTCTTCCCTTGACAGTAGCTATGCATGCTTTTTTCTTGTTTGCATATAGTTTTTTTTAGGAAAATGTGGTTTTGATTCCGCTTTTTTATTCTTTTTTTAGGGAAACCCTGTGCAACCAAAGAATACATTGAGGGATTACTTCCAGAAAACTGCACCCATGTCAACAAGCCTGGTACGCCTAGAAAGCCTGAGGTGTATACTTCCAGAGAATATAAAGTTTGTTGGGGGTATTTCAAATGTAAAGGGTTGTTTTTCTTGGTGCGCATATTGCATAGCATAATTGTATTTTATCTGAAAATCTCCTAAACCGTTGTTTCAGTTTGGGGAAGTCTCCTGGGCAGGAAAGGGTGTCTACCAATACATATATGGTACCGCTGTAACCGGGAGAAATTTGGGTTTCACACGAAATAAGATTTTATTGACAAACGTACATTTTTTATTACAAAAAAACACTACAAATTGTAAAAAATAGATTTTTTTTTATTTTTTTTCACACATTTCACCCAAAAATATTGAGAATATTCATGTTAAATCACAGTTGAACATGGGGAGCGCAAAATAGTGCAAAATGATCTGGCAACAAAGGGTGACAAAATCTCAAGGTAGGCTGGCGGTTAAAGGGTTAAACTGGACCAACAGCCTGGCACAGTTGGAAAAGAAAGGTAGTGGCCATTTTGGAGCTTCCTTTCTCAGCATCAGCCATGAAGCTGCCTGGATTCAACTGACAAGGCACAGTAACAGGAAGCCCAGCAGCACTTCCTGTTTGTAGGCGGCCTGCAAATGCATAAGACGCAGTTTTCTTTCTAAAATTTACTACGGCGGGAGTTAGAAAAAGGTAAATTAATTTTCATGTGCTGCAATATGAATTGACCTGGGGAGGGATATATATGAGCAATGATTGTTGTGTTGGTCTGGTTTAAGTCATTTTTGACTGTTGGACTGCATTATTCTGCTAGTCCTTTATATTGACCTTTGATATATTTAAATATGTATTAATTGATTAGATTTCCTCCAAGCTTCTTCTTTTCTGAGCTACAAAAGTTTATGGATTCTGAAAATGAAAACTATTTATGCTTAAAACAAAGTGTATATATAACGGTATGACTGGATATAGAATATCTGTGTTAAACCGGACCTTCACCCTGAATTAGAGCTTATCAGGTATATTTCCCCCACACTGTACAGATTGCTCACATTAAAAATCATCCTACCTGCATCTATTGCATTTTCTGAGCCTTTAAACATCCAAGATGGCGGCTCATGGAGTCTCAGGCTGCCGGCAAACAGGAAGTGTCTTCTGACTATGCTGCTCTGCATTCTGGGATTGCTGTCCTTTTCCTCACCCCTGCTCTGTTCTTTCTGTGTAAAGCACAGCTATAACCAACACCCCCCCCTGCACACCACCCCTCTCCCCTCCTCATTATGTGATGCTTCTGAGGCAAGATGACGGCGCCTATATACCAGAATCCTGAACAGTTGCAGCCCAGTGGGGCAAAGAATAATAAGTACGTAAAAGTAAAATCTATTAATTTTAGATGGGAATAGTTTGGGCGTTTCACTAGTTGATGCTGAAGTTCCGGTTTAAGTGTCTTCCTCACATTTGTGGTCAACAGCAGTTATATAAATGAAGCTGGCTAATCCTTCCATATATCAGCAATAAAAACATGTAAGATGGCCAATGGGAAATCAGCAAAATTATTGCCAAGCATTGGTCTTTACTGCAGTAGTTTACTTGCCTTCTGTTCGCTTGTGTTGTTATTACTAAATACCTTGAAGATAGCAGTAATAATGATATAAATATAATAACAGCAGTTCTTTGCAGAATCTCCCTCCCCAAAACATCAATATAGAACTCCAGAGATAATTAATTGGTGCACATCTGCTACATTAGACGCAATATGCATAATGCTATCTTTAGCTAATACATGTTACAACATCAGTAGATTTAAAGCTGCCATAATTCATACTTGTACATACTGCAGTGTAACTCTCCTGCTATTAAACCTAATGGTTTCTTGGGAAAGTGCTGTCCCTTGGCTGACCAAGAATCTGCCCTTTCTTCTACCTGCTGGGTTTATTATATCGGACCAACAGCTTGGCACAGTTGGAAAAGCAAGGTAGCGGCCATTTTGGAGCTTCCTCTCCCAGCATTTCAGCCATGCTGCTGCCTGGATTCAACTGATATAACTGACAATGCAGACCAACAGGAAGCCCGGCAGCACTTCCTGTTTGCAGGTGACCTGCCAATGTACGAGCCACCATTTTGTTTCTAAAATTCACTACAACAGGAGTTAAAAAAAGGTTAATTCATTTTTATGTGCAGCAATCTTAATTGCCCTGCGGAGGGATGTATATGAGCACTGGTTGTTGTGTTGGTCTGGTTTAAGCCATCCTTGACTGTCGGTCCGATTTAACACACTGTCAGCTTCTACATTTGCTAGATCCATGCATACAACATACTGGAACACATTTGTCATTGGAATCTGGGCCTAGGACAGTTACTATATTATTTAGGTCTGGTAAAGCAGAGCAATGGTGGAAGACAGCATCAGTCAAGTCATGTACTTGATCGCAACAGCCACAAACACAAGGAATTCTGTCTCCAGTAAATGCGTTCTAAGCTACATGGCCATCATTAGCATTGTCCTGAGACTGACACATAATGGCCCATCCAGTTAATAGCTAAAACCACATCTCCTAGTCCAGTGAGACTTGAAGTAGTATAAAGAATCAAAACTAATACCAGGGAGCTCTGCTTATGGGAGTACAGAATATCTGGCAGGTTCCAGGTGCTGGCACTGGTGGTCAGCCAGGTGGCAGGTGACAGCAGCTGGGTTATGCACAGAAGAGTGGGAACATTAATTAAGAAGCACTATCGTGAACATTTGCACTGAAAAAGATAAATAATAAAATAACTGCACAATAGCCTCTAACATGTGTATAAATAAGGTATTAAAGCCTCAGTGGCCTACCCTGGAGTATAAAAGACTCCAATGCCGGCCACTGGCTTCCCCTGTGGTATCCCAAATTGGGATGCCCCACTGTGTGAAATGCTACCCAGGTCCCCACAAAAACTTTTTTCCAGGCTCCCATGGCGATGTAAGTAGCTGTGTCCGCAGCCTCAGCATCTCTGGGCTGAGGCACGCACCCACGAATAGCCATTCAGATGGAGGGCAGGGATTCTGCTGCTCCAGCTCCCTATTGCCGAGCTCTGCGTGAAACCAGAGCCAGCCAAGCAAACAGTGCTGATTGAAAGAGAGCCCGTGGGACGGGGAAAGATACGTTTTGACAGGTGAATTGGGGGGTTTCACATAGCGGGACAATCCAAGTCGGGATGCCCCTGCGGCAGGAATCAAAAAAGAAAAATCCTGAAAGGAAAAATACATGGAAAAATGCGTTGTAGGAATATGAAAGAGAAAATGGGAAACTGAAAGATACTTCAGCAGGGGTAATATGAAAGAAAAACTGTGAAAATAATAAATGTGTAGAGTGAAGAGCAACAAAAAACAGGATGAAAACACAAAATACAATTTTGAATTAAGCTGAACAAAAAAGCTGAAATATTGGGGAGTGGAGTCAAACTCAAGACTGATATCTAGTCCAGCACGCCGCAGATTGAGCTGTATACCCTGCGAAAGCCAAGTAACACTTTGAATGTACCGTAATATCTATTTCTCTTTCACAATAGTTCTCCTTTAACTTAATGTCTATGGTGAACATCAGGCAAGGTAATAGGGCAAGTAAAGGTCAGCAACAGAGAACAGGTAATCCGGTGACAGTGGGTGATAGAAATTTAGGAAGAATCATGAAACAGCACAAAGATAGTTAAGAGTAGAGTTTTGATAGGCAAAAGATGGTGGGTAACAGGTAAAAGAAAAGATCGACAGATGACAGCAGGGGGTGCCCATAGGATGAGGAACAAAACCCAGTATTGGCCAGTATTTTGTTTCTATTACTCAGTGATAATGACTATAAGATGACTATAAGCAGACAATAAGGTAATACAGCTGGACATTTTTTTATTCCTTCTCTGGATCCCTATAGCAAAACCAGATTTTTACATTACATTCACAGTTGTTTCTTCTTTCTTTCTTCTTGAATTCTATTTTTAAACTTAATTAGTGCCAGCTCCAGCTACTATCTTGATGGTAAGCTAAAGACCTCACCCAGAATTCTTTTGTGATGTGATTATCACAGACCACAATGGCTGGTTCATTCAGACTCCATGCATGCTTTTTTTTAATATCTAAAAATATAAAGTAACACACCATATTGTCTGACTGACAATAAAAAAAATACTTGCTACAGACTATTGGTATTTATAGTATAGCCGATTAAATTATATTTACTTCTACTTCCAAACTTTCTGTGACCTTGAATCCTATCTTGAGCAGCATCCAGCAATCTATCAATAGCTGCAGGGGAAACACTGAATTGATGATGTGTTTGATTTAGACGCTATTGTGTGCAGTTTTACCCTTTTTTCATACAGTTGCCTCAGCAACATCAATGTTTTTAAAAGTTTCTACAAAAACAATAATGACCGTTGCTCAAGTGGTCCGGTGGTTTGAAGATGAACTGAATATTATGATTCTGCTCTGATAAAAAATGTTACCTTCTACTTCCGTCACCTAATCCGACCCCCACAATTGTGAACTGCTTTATACATACCGCATTTATTCGCCCCCTATAAGACGCACTTAATTTTCCCCAAAGGTGGGGGGAACATGTCAGTCATCTTATCAGACAAATGTAAAAAAAAAAGGAAAAATGTAAACTCACCTTTCCATTGTTCCCGCGCTGCTGGCCAGGCTGCCACAACCACGGGAGGCCAGAAGGGGACAGTGCGAGCGACAGAGGCAGGCGGACAGGGCAATCGATCCCTGTCCGCTGCCTCTGTCGCTCGCACTGTCCCCTCTGTATCTGGCGACACTTGTTCTTCTCCGCGGCCTGTACACACAGATCGAACACTCAGGTGGGCGTGGCTGGTGCTTGAGTGTCAGCCACGCCCACCCACTGTACAGAGCCAGGTATTCACTCTGTGTATGCAGGTGCCGCAGAGAAGAAGCAGAGACAGTGCCCTACCTATCCACCTGCCGCTCCTACATCTTCTCGCCTCCTGTGGCTGTGGCGGCCTGGCTAGCAGCGTGTGCGATGAAAGGTGCGTTTCCATTTTGCCGCAATGCTTAAGGGAATGGGAAGGGGAAATGCCACAATGCCTATGGAAAATGGGGAGTGGGAATACCACACTGCCTATGGGGAATAGGAAGGGGGAATGCCTCACTGCATATGCAGAATAGGGGGGAATACCACACTGCCTATGGGAATGGGAGGGGGAAATGCCACACCGCCTATGGGAGAATGGAATGCCACACTGCCTATGGGAATGGGAGGGGGAAATGCCACACCGCCTATGGGAGAATGGAATGCCACATTGCCTATGGGAATGGGAGGGGGAAATGCCACAACGCCTGTGGGAGAATGGAATGCCACACTGCCTATGGGAATGGGAGGGGGAAATGCCCCACCGCCTATGGGAGAATGGAATGCCACATTGCCTATGGGAATGGGAGGGGGAAATGCCACAACGCCTGTGGGAGAATGGAATGCCACACTGCCTATGGGAATGGGAGGGGGAAATGCCACACCGCCTATGGGAGAATGGAATGCCACACTGCCTATGGGAATGGGAGGGGGAAATGCCACACCACCTATGGGAGAATGGAATGCCACACTGCCTATGGGAATGGGAGGGGGAAATGCCACACCACCTATGGGAGAATGGAATGCCACACTGCCTATGGGAATGGGAGGGGGAAATGCCACACCGCCTATGGGAGGAGGGGATGCCACACTGCCTACGGGAATGTGAGGGGGAAATGCGACGCGGTCTATGGGAATGGGAGGGGAAAATACCACACTGCCTATGGGAATGGGAGGGAGATTGCCACACTGCCTATGGGGAATGGGAGGAGGACTGCCACACTGTCTATGGGGAACGACTGGAAGAAAACCACACCGCCTATGGGAATAGGATGGGGGAATGCCACACTGCCTATGGGAATGGGAGGGGGAATGCCACACTGTCTACGAAAATGGGAGGAGGGGAATGCCTCACTGCCTATGAGAATGGGAGGGGGGATTGCCACACTGCCTATGGGAATGGGATGGGGGAATGCCACACTGCCTATGGGAATGGGATGGGGGAATGCCACACTGCCTATGGGAATGGGATGGGGGAATGCCACACTGCCTATGGGAATGGGATGGGGGAATGCCACACTCCCTATGCGAATGGGAGGGGGGATTGCCACACTGCCTATGGAAATGAGCAGGGGGGAATGACACACTGCACATGGTGAATGGGGGGGAGAATGCCAGTCGGCTTGTATTGGGGGGATTCTGCACCTTGCCTATTATTTGGTTTTCAGAATATTTATTTTCTTATTTTCCTCCTCCAAATCCTAGGTGCATCTTACACGCCGAAAAATATTGTAGTTCATATTTCTGATTTTTTTTTTTTCAGTAGTTTTGCATGAATGTCCAAACCTTTTTGAAAAAAGTAAGGCCAGCCTATTGATTCCAATAGGAATCTACTGCTCCTTCTTACAGGGGACACTAAGCATTCCCGATGACTGATTCATTTTATGCTTGGCTTTATGACATTTTTTTACTTCTCTGGTAGGTTTCAAAGTGGATCTAAACCCTCCCTGGAAACTCTAGAAAGGGCCACCTGTCTAAAGACCTACACATCCACTGCAGTGGCAGTAACATCTTTCTAGCGCTGACGCCTGTGTATTGGAATATGGATGCCATCAGGGGCGGACTGGGGCAAAATAACGGCCCGGGACTTTTTGGTGCACACCGGCCCTGCTGTACTGTTCCTGGCCCAGTATAGTATCTTAGTCACATACATATATATATATATATATATATATATATATATATATATATATTATTTTTCGTTCCATAACACATGCCCAGGGTTTAGAGGACAAAAATTAGAAAGCAAATATTCTGCACCAAATACCAAACAGGACCAAAAATCCCCCCATTACAGTGCACAGAATCATCCCATTACAGGCTGTGATTGCCTTAGTAAAGCCACTGGGGGCATCTCCCAGTAAAGACACTCACACACAGAAAGAGAGACACACAGACACAGAAAGAGAGACACACAGAAACACACACAGAGAAAGAGACGCACACAAAGAGAGAGACACAAAACACAAAGAGAGAGACACACACGCTTACCTCAGGCTGGCACACTGGCCCTGATATAGAATCACCGGCTATCTCTCCCGCCACCCCTGCATATCCTCCCAGCCCGGTCCCGGGGCCGACCAAGCCCGATACCGCCGATCTCCCGCTACCCTGCTCACCTCAGGCCGCCTGCCCACCATCTTCACGCCAGGAACGTAGAGAAGGGAACGCCCCTGGACGCTGCCATTATCCGCAGGGGGGTGTTCCCACTCTACAGCTGGGGCGGCACCATCCAAATACTGCCCCCGATGACAAGATGTGCAATTGCCTCCAGTCACGTCCCTACATGCAGCCTGCCAGGTATTGCCGCTATTTCCTCCTACTGCCGCGTCCTCTGTCGCCATTCCTCCCCTCATTTCTGGTTGCATAACCGCAATTGTCTTGCTGGCTGTTGCGCGCTGGCCGGTGGGCGTGCCCCAGATGGCCAGCATCCAATGAAAACAATGGATGCCACCCATAGACGCCCACTGACCAGCGCACAACAACCAGGAAGTGCCGGTAAGTGTGTGTGTGTGGCGGACGGGAAACAACAGTGACTGGCAGACCGGCTGCCACCCACCCTTCCACATCATGTCATTCACGGGGTTACAGCCTTCTTTGCCATCGGCCTACCGGGATTTTGCTTGGTATGCCCTATGGCCAGCCCGCCCCTGGATGCCATAGTTGGAGCCCTAGGGGGGAAAGCAACTTTTGGTAAGTCTCTTGCTGGGCTGTTGCTGTGCCATTGGCTAGGGGTGCATCCCGGTGTCTTTCCTGTAACCTGACAGACACAAGTTGGTTGTGAGAACCGTAGCAGCCATGTTGGTGTGCTGAAAAGCTTATGTTTTGGGAAGAAGTCTGTAAGTGCAACTTTAATAAACAGATGTATTATTTCATTACTGGATTACGCTATATGCACTTTGTTCTTTATTTTTTCGTATAAGAGTAACTAAGGGGAGGGTGCATAATATTTCCTGACTGGAGGAGTCACCGGTATTAATATTGATTCTTTACCACTCCATATGAAGACCTAGAGAAGCAGCTCAGAGGAATTACATGCCAGTTGATTAACTCCTTCTGGTGAGTGGCCTGAGTGCTTGGTGCTAGCAGTGGCGGAGAAATATATAAATATTGAATTCCTTATGGACTTTTTTTGAGGACTTTTAAGATTAGAAAATGGAATTGCTCCATGCCTGTATATGTTTCATAAGTAGTATAGAACCCTAAATAAACATCTCTTGAATGTGGGATGCAGGGAATGCCACAGTGCCCCTTGCATGCATCTGGTAGCAACACAAATGTAAAAAAAACACACACTAGGGCTTATTTTCGGGGAACAATGGTAAGTAATGAGAAGTTAAAAATTAGAGAGATAACATATTGTATGGCAAGATAACATTGTATGGCAAGTCCTAAGGGACAGTCGTGACCTAGTGGTAAAGTAGCGGCCTTGGTTGCAGGTTCTATTCGAGGCCATGGGACATAACCTAAGTGCTTTTGAGCAAGGCATCTAACTGCTCCCTGGGTGCTGTAATTAGGGCAGCCCACTGCTCCACTTACGTATTGCTCCTTTAAAGTAAATGTGGAAATGCTATTATTTTCTTATGATAAAAACAGTAAAAATCATTGAAACTAAACTGAAAAATCTCACTTCACATGGTTCAATGTGGATTATGAAGCCGTGCCCGCAAAGATTTATTAGAAAGGTGAGCAACATGTGTGAGGACATGCCAGGCATACCTTTCTTGTGCAAACATGTGTTGTCTCTGTGTTTCTAAGGAGACAGTTGTCACCCAAATGATTTCACTGCTACAGCATAAAGATTGGTTGCCGAGCAAGGCTGAGAAAATACCCAGTGCATGTTTTCATTGACCAGGTGATTCCCTCCCTGATGAATTTTAAACAGTTAATATCTTAAGTGTACCATTCTGTGCCATTTTGCTGGCATTAGCGCCTCCCTCGGCACGTCCGCTTGATTTTTTTTAGTTTGCCGCTGTTATTTTTCCTTAAAGGAGCAGTATCGCGAATTTTTCTTGGTGACTTATATTTAAATGGTACTTGGAATGTAGGTAGGTGTTGGAGTAAGAATTACAAATGTAGAAAAAAATGATGTGTGTGTTGAGCAGCTGGAGTCTAATAGCTCATGTTTATGTCTTGTCAGTGTCGACAGCCGACACTCTGGCCTGTTCCATGCTGAGGAGAGGGAGATACAAATGTATCAGTTCCACGCTGAGGAGAATGTATCAAAGTCTCAGCTGTTCAGTGCTGGCAGCCGTCCAGCATAAGATAACAACATTGCAACATTGCCTGGCCAGAACTTATATATCTAAAACAGAGAGAAAAGCTCTAGAAGTCATTTAGCTGATTTTGACAGTTTTCCCTTCATGTTGGCTCTGCTGCAGAATCTTTTTACCAGTTTTTTTTATCAGTTTACCATTTTCTCTTTCATATTCTTATTTTTCTTTTTTCCATATGATCTTTCTTTCAGCTTTGTGTGTTTTGAGCAAAGCCCAACCCAGGATTTTCACTATCTGGAGTTTTGTTTTGTGCCCCTAGGGGCATCCCGACTTGGGATGCCCTGATATGTGAAATCCCCAAGTTCGCCTGTAAAAACGTACCTTTCCCTGTCCCACAGCGCATGTGCGGGCTCTCATCCAATCAGCTCTGTTTGCACACAGATGGGGAGCCTGAGCAGTAACCTCCCTGGCCGCCCGGCTTGTCTAAATGACTATCTGCGTGAGCGCGCCAGAAAAATGGGGGGATCTGTGGTTATCCAGGGGTCGTTTCACACAGTGGGCATCCTGATTTAGAATGGGGTTTTGTTCCACTTTAATACCTTTAGATTTTCCTGCACAGTTATTCAAAGAAGAATTTCAGTCATTTTCAGTCAGTTTAGTTTATTTTGTATAGATTTTACACATTTGAGTCACCTGGTCTCATAACAAAAGCAGCACCTCACACACACACAGCCGTTACCACTGATTACACACACACAGCCTCTGAGGTAAAGTGTTGCTAGGAGACCAGTGGGCTAAATGAAGCAGCTCACTAAATACAAGCCAGCAGATCCCCCTAGTCAGCAAATGGACTGAGCCATTTTAATTATACAATTTAAAAGAGAGGCATATATTTTTTTCTTTTTCTATCGCCAGATTATTCATACACAGGTTATAAGCTATTGTGTGGCTATTTAATTATTTATCTTTTTTAATGCAAATTTCGCGATACTGCTCCTTTAAGCGAGCATTAAACATCGCTGCAAGTCAGTCTGTTCTTAAATAACCAGCTTGCATTGGCCACAGGCAGGCTGATTCATTACTAGCGCCAGGTAACGGCATATGAGCGTCTGTACAGCGGCGCTAAAAGCGACCGCTAGTGGTCGCTCTGATCGGCTGTGAGTCGCTATTACAGAGCGCCTCAGTCGCTGTAGTAACATTGCCGGCATCGATGAATTTGATGTGTGAGTCACTATAGCACCAGCACAGAGCTATATGGGAGCGAACGGTAGCGACTGGTCAGTGTGAGCGACTCAAACCATATTCATCAAAAAACAGCCTCACACAGCACCAGAAGCTGTGTGATTAAAGTCCATTTTTGAACACATATCCACTAGTAACAAAGTGAAAACATATGGAATGACATTGTTATTACATTGTGACACTTTAATACAAGACCTGCAATGACAATTCTGCATAAAAAATCAAAAAAGTTTTCAAAAATGACTTTAAATAAGCCAGGAGGGGTCACACAATGATTTGATACAAAACGAAAAAAATTTTTAAAAGAAAACCCTGTTTAAAGAGAAGAAAGGTAACGTCCATTAAAATGTATGGGAGAGCGCCAGATAGCGACAGGTGATACCAGGCATTCTGGAAGCCAGAGCGCCAGCAGTATATGCTGAGCTGTCTGTGATGATGAATCGGACGCTACATGGCACTGTTAGAATCGCTCACCAGATTCGCTTTGATAAATGTGGTATTGCGTACAGCGCCCGGCATTCACCGTTCGCTACCTGTCGCTACCAGTCACTACCTGCCGCTGTCCCTAGGTTTGTTCCATATAGGCCAGCCTGTGTCAGTGCCTGCTTTTGTACCTGTTGGTCTTTATGTTGGATTTGGCAGCGCCAATATGACCGACTTTGTCCCGTGCTGCATGCCACTTTTGCTAATTTTTACCATGTGGTGGAGGCTGGCGCTGGTTGCTGCAACGTCATTAAAGTTACATTGTAGTGATAAAGATGTGACAAACCATGTAGTGCATTTCATTCCATTTTTAGCTATTGAGATTAGATAAATAATGCACTGGTGTGAAAAAATTGAGGAAACAGTGATTTGTGACAGTTTGTAAAAGAATAGCAGTTGGCGACATGTGTTTGCAATCTGGACATGTTGCACAAACTACTTTTTTTTTTTGCATTTCAAATGACTTTTTCTGCCATTGTGCTACATGGTAATTCAGGCTTCAGCGCCACTTATGACTGATGTAGCTTATTTAACAGCGATGTGTTGAATAAGCAAAAATATCCAAGACAATGCATTAGGCAAAAATATACATTTTTAGTTCTATACCCTAAGAAGGGCGTATCAGAAGAGGCTTTGGCCAAACTGACCACTAGTTAAAGGAGCAGTATCGCGAAATTTGCATTAAAAAAGATAAATAATTAAATAGCCACACAATAGCTTCTAACATGTGTATAAATAATGTGGCGATAGAAAAATGAAAAAATATCTGCCTTTCTTTTAAATTGTATAATGACAATGGCTCAGTCCATTTGCTGAATAGGGGGATCTGCTGGGTTGTTTTTAGTGAGCTGCTTCATTTAGCCCACTGGTCTCCTAGCAACACTTTACCTCAGAGGCTGACACTGTAATCAGTGGTAACGGCTGTGTGTGTGTGAGGTGCTGCTTTTGTTATGAGACCAGGTGACTCAAATGTGACTCAAATCTATACAAAATAAACTAAACTGACTGAAAATAACTGAAATTCTTCTTTGAATAACTGTGCAGGAAAATCTAAAGGTATTAAAGTGGAACAAAACCCTGAGTGGCTGACCCTGAAGTCTATATGACCCGGCCATTGACCTTCCCCCTTGGGCATTCTAAATCAGGATGCCCCACTGTGTGAAACAACCCCTGGATAACCACAGATCCCCCCCATTTTTCTGGCGCGCTCACGCAGATAGTCATTTAGACAGGCTGGACGTTACTGCTCAGGCTCCCCATCTGCGTGCAAACAGCGCTGATTGGATGAGAGCCCGCGCATGCGCTGTGGGACAGGGAAAGGTACGTTTCACAGGCGAACTTGGGGATTTCACATATCAGGGCATCCCAAGTCGGGATGCCCCTAGGGGCACAAAACAAAACTCCAGATAGTGAAAATCCTGGGTTGGGCTTTGCTCAAAACACACAAAGCTGAAAGAAAGATCATATGGAAAAATGAAAAATAAGAATATGAAAGAGAAAATGGTAAACTGAAAGATTCTGCAGCAGAGCCAACATGAAGGGAAAACTGTCAAAATCAGCTAAATGACTTCTAGAGCTTTTCTCTCTGTTTTAGATATATAAGTTCTGGCCAGGCAATGTTGCAATGTTGTTATCTTATGCTGGATGGCTGCCAGCACTGAACAGCTGATACTTTGATACATTGTGTCACCCCTCTCCTCAGCATGGAACAGGCCAGAGTGTCGGGCCCCGACACTCAGCAGACATAAACATGAGCTATTAGTCTCCAGCTGCACAACACGGACATCATTTTTTTCTACATTTGTAATTCTTACTCCAACACTTACCTACATTCAAAGTACCATTTAAATATAAGTCACCAAGAAAAATTTGCGATACTGCTCCTTTAAGTGGGTTTTGGTTCACTTTAAATTTGGCTTAGAGTGACGCAGTGGTAAAACCATGAGTACTAAATGCTTCTTAAATCAGGCCCTAAGTCTCTATATACCTTAGTGTAGTCTTATGAATTATGCAGCAGTAATAAAAAATATCCTGAATACCACCTAGCTCATAGTGCCTTTCAGACCTTGACAAGGGCTCTTAGTCATATAAACAATGAACATACACTTACCCAAATAAAGTGGACTAATAGTCAAAAATGGCTTAAACCAGACAAACACAACAAACAGTGCTCATATGCATCCCTCCCCAGGGCAATTCAGATTGCTGCACATAAAATTAATTTTACCTTTTTCTACTCCTGCTGTGGTAAACAAAATGGTCACTCATGTATCTGCAGGTCACCTGCAAACTGGAAGTGCTGCTGGGTTTCCTGTTACTGTGCATTGTCATTTATGTCAGTTGAATCCAATGAAGCAAACGTAAGTGCTGACAATGCTTCAGTATCATGAGTGCATATTGGGCAAATGAGTTTGGGTGAGTTTTTTTTCCAACTGTGCCAGGCAGTTGGTCCAGTTTAAGTACATCAAAGGGCACCAGAACATCCCCGCCAACAAGTGCCGGCCCGATGTCCTCCCTGACTCTCACCCACCCATCACCACTCAATCCTGCTGACAAGAGGCAGCACAGACCAGCTGGCAACAAACAACAAGCAAAAGGGCCCAGCCAACGTGAACCACTGAGGACCGGCGCATGGTCAATCCCAAGAGCCAGACCAATCAGCGAGGCAAGGGGCTGCAGACCCCCATCCTGGCATGTTGAAGTGCGGAGTCAGCAGGTAGAGCCGTATTGTCTAAGAATCATGTCTTTGCATATGGGTGGGGTTATGCTGGTAATTATTCTGTACATTTTTTTAACTGTATATTTTTCTTATGTATATTTTTTGTGAATTATGTTATATATTTGGAAATCTAATATGCTTCATGTACAGGGGCGTAATTTGAGGGGGTTAGACTGCACCAGGGCCCAGGAGGTCAGAGGGGCCCCATCATTGTTGCTCTTCCACCTTATTTATCATATTTGTTCTCACTTGGCTTACTTTATAGACAGGAAGCCTAATTTGTCTCTGTTGCTTCAGTCTTTAGTTGTCTAGCTGAATCCAACTGAGTTAAAAGATAGAAAAAAGTTTACTGTAAGAGCCATGAAAGGGACCCAACTAATGGTCACACCAGGGCCCCATCACAATTAGTTATGCCAGTGTTCATGCATCATAGAAATATGGAACCTTAAGCCACAATTGTGGGCTTAAAGTGGAACAAAATACAATGGGACCAGCCCAGGAATCTAAAGGATTCCAGGGAGAACCACCGGCCCTCTCCTGGGGCATCTCAAATCAGGATGCCCTGATATGTGAAACACCACTGAGGCACCTCAAAACTCACCTTCTTCCTGGCTCCCTTGCGGATGTAAACATTGGGAGGCCGCATCCCCAGCGTCCTTGAGCTGTGCGTGCGCTCCTGCCCCCAACCATACATAGGCTGGGGACAGGAGAGCTACTTTCCCTTCCAATTGCCACAACCAGATTAGTTTGCCGAACATTACAGATGCACCGTAAACGCCTTTTATTGGACGGGAGGCCACACATGCGCGCCATAGGACTGGGGAAAGGTGAGTTTGTATGGAAGATCTTGAGGGTTTCACACGGCATCACAAATCGGGATGCTCTAACAGCAGAGAACAAAACCCAGGATAGTCAAAATCCCAGGTTTTGTCCTGCTTTATGAGCTAGAGAAGGTTGAAAGCCAGACCATGGTCATTAAGGGTAAAGTCCAGTCTCAATGTTACCAATTTTCTAAGTAAATATATTTTATTGGTGCTATTGACATGAAATTCTCAACAGATGTCAGTAACAACCAATCCAATCCACACATGCCAAGAATAACCATAAATTAAGTATGTGTAATAATGAGAAACGCCACAGGGAAAAGTATTGAACACACTTACTAAAATGTATTTAATACTTCTTACACCTTTGTTGGTGATGATGCCTTTTGTACAGAGAAACTAGTCGCATGCATTGTGTGTGTGATTTTGGCTCATTCTCGAATCAGCCTTAAAATCCTGAAGGTTCCATGGCCTCCGTCTATGAACTCAAAGTAAAGTTATACTAAAGGCAAACTCGATTGTTCTCCCATTGTCTCGGGCTACATGTTGCACTGTGATAGAGCATTGGAGAGGCAACAGCGATGCTAGCACAGTGTGATGAGTGTTGAGAGGAGAGGGGAAGGAGGAAGGCAGGGTTTCAGAACTGCAGAGAGAGGCAGGCAGGGTTTCAGAACTGCAGAGAGAGGCAGCCAATCACACTCTGGACAGGGAGTGGGGGGTGTTCCCGTTCTTGGCCTACTGAAGGTTGATTGATGAACTTGGTCAGTGCGGTGGAGACTGAAACCTTAATTAGGAAGGGATTTTTCTCACTAAGGAGGCAGACAGAGGAGGAAGCAGAGTTCTAGACCCACACAACGAAAGGTAAGCCACTGATATTTTTTTTAACTATTGACTTGTCAAAAACTTCAACTTTAGTTCCTGCTAAAGATTTTCAAATTGAGGTGATTGATTGGGCCATTCTAGCAGTTTTATTTTCTTTCTTTCCTGTGTGTTTGAGATCATTGTCTTGCTGAATTCTCCATCCTTGTTTCATCTTTATCATCCTGGTCAATGGCAGCATATATTTTTTTATCAAGGATTATTTTTTACTGACATGAGAGTTTTTTCTACCCTTATTGAATCAAGGCCATTGTCTGTATTATGGCATCAAGAGTTTAATTTTGGTCTCATCTGACCAGTATTCTCTTTGTATTTCTTATGCTATTCTAAATGTTGTTGAGCTAACTTTGAACACACATCAGCATGCTTTTTCTTCAGTAATGGAGTCTTGCATATTGAACATACATACAGACCGTGGAAGTTGAGCACATTACTATTGTTTTCTTTGAAACAATTTCCAATTTGGATTGCCATTCAAGTTAAAGATCTTTAGGAAGCTTAAATCAGACTGTGAGCTCTGTATGCTGTAGGGCAGGAAATGTCTGCACCTTTCAGTCTCCAGGTCTTTATGTAGCTCTCCACAGGTGTTCTGTGGTTCTTCACTCTCTTTGGAATCTTGCACCTGGTTGTGGCTGGCACTATTCATTTGCAAGTGCTTTCTACTTACTGGTAGATTTCAGCTGGTGTCATGGCTTTCTCATTAGTACATATAACTTAATTTATAGACAACTATGGCGGTGGTCATGCCGCTCATTGCCTGTAATGAAGGATGCCGCTCACTGCCTATAATGAGGGATGCCGCTCACTGCCTGTAATGAGGGATGCCGCTCACAGCCTGTAATGAAGGATGGCGCTCACTGCCTGTAATGAGGGATGCCGCTCACTGCCTGTAATGAGGGATGCCGCTCACTGCCTGTAATGAGGGATGCCGCTCACTGCCTATAATGAGGGATGCCGCTCACTGCCTGTAATGAGGGATGCCGCTCACTGCCTGTAATGAGGGATGCCGCTCACTGCCTGTAATGAGGGATGCCGCTCACTGCCTGTAATGAGGGATGCCGCTCACTGCCTGTAATGAGGGATGCCGCTCACTGCCTATAATGAGGGATGCCGCTCACTGCCTGTAATGAGGGATGCCGCTCACTGCCTGTAATGAGGGATGCCGCTCACTGCCTGTAATGAGGGATGCCGCTCACTGCCTATAATGAGGGATGCCGCTCACTGCCTGTAATGAGGGATGCCGCTCACTGCCTGTAATGAGGGATGCCGCTCACTGCCTGTAATGAAGGATGCTGTGCACTGCCTGTAATGAAGGATGCTGTGCATTGCCTGTATTGGGGGATGCCACACACTGCCTATAATGGAGTGATTGGCAGGTGGTATTTTAGCACACCATTTGGTTCAGATTTCTTTTTCTCATTTTCTTTAGGTGGTTAGGTGTGTCTTATGGAGTAAAAAATACTGTAGTTAGAAAATTGATAGCTTATTCAAAATCTAATTTTACCCACTCTACATCTATGTATCCAGCAACTGGCTGTCGTAGCACCTTGGCAGTGCAAGTATATAATCTGGCTCTGGTAGGCTACACATTACTGCAACAGAGGCATGCCCAATTTCCATTACCAACCCACATTCTCTTTATTCTTATCTAAAGTATTCTGGCAAAAGAATACATAACAATTAATACATTTAGGTCAAAATAAATAATATCTTTAGATCTCAGTCTCAGGTTTTACTAAAAAAGAATTCACTGACCTCTTTATTTACAATTTCGGTGCACCTTAGAGGGGGAATGGGTTCACTATTCAGCAGTTCACTATTTATGTTAAAGGGTTTACATTTTCTCTAAAGCTTTTTGTGCATATTTTGTGTAACAGCACTAGACTATGATCTTCCAGGCTCCACAGCTTGAAATTGCTAAATAATTGCACAACATATATAATACACTTATAAACATTTAAGTGTTCTTACTTGGCAAAAAGTATTCTGGGATTTATTCGTTTTAATTTCACTAACATCTACAAGAAGCAAAGGATGATAAAACATGAAGCTATAGATTGTTTCAGGCCGCCTTTGCCTGATCTTGTCCAGTTTGTCATTATTGACATTGATATACAACCCCTTGCCCACGAGATTTCCAAATAAACGGTTCCTTTCCAACTTCAGATTGGAGCTGTTCCCTCAGAAACAATTGTCATTACTTATTCAGCCATGGCCCTGGTCCTGGATCCAGTGTTCCCTTTAAGCCTGCTGCTGAGTAAGGATGTTGGGGAACTGGGAAATGCCATCTAAAAACACTAATAACCCTAACCCTAATTCCTTTCCAGCCTCTAACAAGCGGATTTAGAAGAATCACCTGCAACGCTTACCCAGCTCCTTAACAAGAACGTTTCTTCAATTGCTAACCATTTCTCCTACTAACCTTCAATTCCATCCACAGCGCACCTAATACTTACCTTTTCCTAGAACAACTATAGGATTAGGACAAGTAAACACCCACTCCAGTTATCCAAAAGGACAGGTTTGCCTTACCATAGGTGCAGCTAAACCACCATTTGCGCTGAGATAAACACAGATACATCTAAAAATCAGCCCCCAACCTTTGCTGCAACTACTTCCCATCTATGGCTTCAGCAAGCTCCCTTTGCCGCTATCTAACTCCAACCCAACATCCCATTACACCCTTGACTTCCCCGGCTCCATACTGACTCAATCCCCACCCCTGTCTGCCCCAGCTTCCTATTGACTCAATCCTCACCCCTGGCTGCCACAGCTTCCTATTAACTCAATCCTCACCCCTGTCTGCCCCAGCTTCCTCTTGACTCAATTCTCAACCCTGTCTGCCCCAGCTTCCTATTGACTCAATCCTCAACCCTGTCTGCCCCAGCTTCCTATTGACTAAGTCCTCAACCCTGTCTGCCCCAGCTTCCTATTGACTCAATCCTCAACCCTGTCTGCCCAAGCTTCCTATTGACTCAGTCCTCAACCCTGTCTGCCCCAGCTTCCTATTGACTCAATCCTCAACCCTGTCTGCCCCAGCTTCCTATAGACTCTGTCCTCAACCCTGTCTGCCCCAGCTTCCTATTGACTCAATTCTCAACACTGTCTGCCCCAGCTTCCTATTGACTCAATCCTCAACCCTGTCTGCCACAGCTTCCTGTTGACTCAATCCTCACCCCTGGCTGCCACAGCTTCCTATTGACTCAATCCTCAACCCTGTGTGCCCCAGCTTCCTATTGACTCAATCCTCAACCCTGTGTGCCCCAGCTTCCTATTGACTCAATCCTCACCCCTGGCTGCCACAGCTTCCTATTGACTCAATCCTCACCCCTAGATTCCCCAGCTCCATACTGACTCAAACACCACCCCAGGCTGCCCCAGTTCCCTATTGACTCAACCCTCACCCCTGGCTGCTGCCCTATCTTCCTATTGACTTAACCCCCCCCCCCCCCCCCGGCTGCCCCAGCTTCCTATTGACTCAATCCTCACCCCGGCTGCCCCAGCTTCCTATTGATCCAATCCTCACCCCTGGGTGCCTCTAGCTCCCTACTGACTCAATCCTCACTCCTGGCTACCCTAGCTTCCAACTGTCTCAATCCTTACCATTGGTTGCCCCAGCTTCCTACTGACTCAATCCCTACTCCTCGCTGCCCCAGGTCCCCATTGAACCAATTCCCACTCCTGGCTGCCCCAGGTCCCTACTGACTCAATTCCCACTCCTGGCTGCTCCAGGTCCCTACTGACTCAATCCCCACCCTCTGCTGCCCCAGTGCTCTGCCCTATGCCATTTGATAATGTTTACCCTTAGGGATAATTTTACGCTCTTAAACTTGCCATTAAGATGATTGGTCTCCTGGCATTGCTGCCCGTTTGACAAAGAAGGAAATCATGAATGCATGAACAGCATGCAGCTTAAAGGAAACTCTGCCTGGGTCTCCCCTGGTTATGACCACATGGACAACATCCTCAGAATAGTGTGACATAGATTGTACCATTCACCTGTCTCTGTCTTGGGCTATAGAATTACTAGCCAACACCTTCCAGCCCAGAGCAAGTGTCTTCCCTTTTACCTTAACTATTCATGAGAAATTGTGAAGGGTTTCATTTGCCCTTCTTCACCAGCAGTTGCAGATATCTTTGTGCAAAAGAGGGACAGTTTCCTTCTGCCAAGCTTTCTTGTGACCGAGGGAAGTAAAGCACACCCAAGCGTGCTGGGAACCTCTTTTGCCTTCTGTTCAGTGCTGGAGCAACTAGTCCAGGAGTAAAGTGAGTATAGACTTTAATGTCTCCTATTTAGTCATTCGACAATGTTTTGTGGTTGCTAGGATCTCAGCTTTTACTTTACATTGACTGAATGTGGCTTGAGTACAGGTAGTTTATCATTTTGTTATTTTGTGTCACTAACCGTTAATCTATTTTCTGTAGCCAGGTGACAGTTTAGTAAAGAGAAGGCACTTTTAAAAACTGAGCTTACTGTACAATTGTCACGTTTTTTGCCCCACTGTGAGCAAAACTTGTTTAATAAAATGTAACTACTGAGGGAAGTGGTGCCCTAGAGTAATAATCTGACAGAGTCATTAGACACTTCTTCCTGAGCTGCAGGGGCACTCTTACAAACTTCATGTTTTAATTAAACTGTTGCTAGGATGGGGAAGAGTTTTAATTTCCCTATTTAATAAATTCTTTCCCATGGTTTTCGAGTTTGCAGACTAGCTCACTTAATGACCTTTTTCTATTGTTTGAAGGAATTTTATATTTCATAAAAAGAAGCAGACAGAGAAGCCTTAAAATAGGTGAAAGTAGACATTGTCCTACTTATTTAGCCGGGTAGCAGGTGCAGCACAAAGGAGATATTTGCTGAGGGAACGAGTGCCAGATTTCAGTAACACTCTATAATTCATTATTTGTAACATAGATCTATTCTAACTAGCCTAGTAACATAAAGGCTGAAGTTTTCTTATTTATAAACTGGTTCATGGAAAATGTTCCAGAGAAAATTAGTGAAGCAGTGTGGACATGCATGGATTCTGTATGTAGGGATAGGTAAGCTCCCTCGTCATTGTACAGTATGTATAGTACAAAATCAGGAAGTTACGTTTTGTTACATTACTGCTCAACAAGCAAATTATTTAAAGTATATCTAGATCATTAAGACTTTAGGTTAGGTTTAGGTATTTTTTAAGTTGCCCTTTTAACAAAGAGCCCAATTTGTGTCTCATCAGTCAAAGCTACAGCAGTTTTTTTACTAGCGATATTTTCATGGAATGTTATTCAGAATTGACTGTACAAATCTCTCCTACATGAAATACCATTGAGTATTGCTCTAACACATGGAATTTGAGAAAGTCAGTGGAATGAATAACAAAATGTCTTTAAAGTCCATTTCAGGCAAAACAAATAATGCACCTGTGTGCAATCTAAATGTCACATGAGGCTCGATTCAAAGAAACATTCGTCCGGACTTCCGTAGCTGTCTGTGAAAGTTTTGGTGGGTGTTTGTCATTTTTTTGCTTTTTTTCGTATATTTTCCACTCGCACGAACGTTCGAGAACATGCGTATATGCTCTTTCGATAATGGTGCCAAAATCGGAAGATTTTCGTTACTTCGGGAGCTTTTTCCCACCAAATCGGAAATGTTTCGTCCGTTCAGAATTTTTTCGTTATTGCAATGGGCTTGCGATTAATTCAGAGAGCTGATTGCCGATGGTCCCACACCTCATAAATTCGTTTCAGGGCAAAAACATTCCCGGCACCTTTTTGACTACGGGAGCGCGAGCCAGCCATGGACGAGGCTACTGCCTTTGAGGAGCATGAGGATCTGCAACTCATGGGCATTGAGATCGTCCGGAGGGCAGAGACCAGATTGCACCGGCGGCGACGCATGGACATCAATAGCATGCATGACACTGAGCTGTTCGAGCTGACCAGGCTTAATCGCGCTTCCCTCCATAAATTATATAGTGAGCTGCGGCCATGGTTAGCCCGCACCACAAGGAAGGGGCAAGCAATTTCAGGTATGACCAAGATGCTTGGCTGCCTGCAATTTTTGGCGAACGGCTCGTTCCAGAGGCTGGGTGCCCTCTCCGTGGGGATTTCACAGCCTACGCTGAGCCGCGCGCTATCCCAATTTTTGGAAGGCATGGCTACCATAACTCGGAAATATATTTGTTTCCCTGAGGATATGGTAGCCAGAAACGCCATTAAGCTGGCATTTTTTAATATCGCCGACATGCCCAATGTCATGGGTGCTATTGACTGCACCCACGTTGCCCTCGTCCCTCCGTCAAGCGACGAGTATATATACAGGCAAGTTTTGGCTTCCATTGTCTCTAAATATTTGTGTGTCCCTCCTTTGCTCAATCACATTATTCGTTTGGTTCATTGGCAATAGTCCCTCCTTTCCATAAAAGCTTCCTTGTGACTAATCTCGCCATTTGTAGTAACTTTCATTGCCAATAGTCCCTCCTTTCCAGAAAAGTTTCCTTGTGACTAATCTCGCCATTTGTAGTAACTTTCATTGCCAATAGTCCCTCCTTTCCTGAAAAGCTTCCTTGTGACTAATCTCGCCATTTGTAGTAACTTTCATTGCCAATAGTCCCTCCTTTCCTGAAAAGTTTCCTTGTGACTAATCTCGCCATTTGTAGTAACTTTCATTGCCAATAGTCCCTCCTTTCCTGAAAAGCTTCCTTGTGACTAATCTCGCCATTTGTAGTAACTTTCATTGCCAATAGTCCCTCCTTTCCTGAAAAGCTTCCTTGTGACTAATCTCGCCATTTGTAGTAACTTTCATTGCCAATAGTCCCTCCTTTCCTGAAAAGCTTCCTTGTGACTAATCTCGCCATTTGTAGTAACTTTCATTGCCAATAGTCCCTCCTTTCCAGAAAAGCTTCCTTGTGACTAATCTCGCCATTTGTAGTAACTTTCATTGCCAATAGTCCCTCCTTTCCTGAAAAGCTTCCTTGTGACTAATCTCGCCATTTGTAGTAACTTTCATTGCCAATAGTCCCTCCTTTCCAGAAAAGCTTCCTTGTGACTAATCTCGCCATTTGTAGTAACTTTCATTGCCAATAGTCCCTCCTTTCCTGAAAAGCTTCCTTGTGACTAATCTCGCCATTTGTAGTAACTTTCATTGCCAATAGTCCCTCCTTTCCAGAAAAGCTTCCTTGTGACTAATCTCGCCATTTGTAGTAACTTTCATTGCCAATAGTCCCTCCTTTCCTGAAAAGCTTCCTTGTGACTAATCTCGCCATTTGTAGTAACTTTCATTGCCAATAGTCCCTCCTTTCCAGAAAAGCTTCCTTGTGACTAATCTCGCCATTTGTAGTAACTTTCATTGCCAATAGTCCCTCCTTTCCTGAAAAGCTTCCTTGTGACTAATCTCGCCATTTGTAGTAACTTTCATTGCCAATAGTCCCTCCTTTTGTTTAGTCCCTCTAGGTTAATATACACTCAGATTTTACATCTTCACTCATTGCAATCACTCCCTCCTTGCTAATGCTCCCTCCTTGCCAAGAGTGTATGTGCACCAACGGCCCTTATTTTTAAATTAGTCCCAAAGTTAGTTATTTCAAAGTAAAACATTTGTAAGTGTCCTTTTAATAGAACAAGTAAGACTGTCAAGGCTTAAACATTGTTCTTGTTTTACATGTTACATTTTGACATAGGCTGTTTGAAATGTGCGTTGGATTTGTTTACTAAACGTAATTTTTGGGTGGTTTCTGTTTCCTTTTTCACCAGAAATCGCAAAATGGGCCATTCGCTGAATGTGCAAGCGGTGGTGGCCCAGGACCTGCGCTTTCTGAGCGTCCTGGCAGGCTACCCTGGCTCAGCCCATGATGCGTATATCCTGCGCAGATCTGGATTATTCCGCCGGTTTGAGTCAGGGGAATTTGCGGGTGCATGGCTCCTTGGTAAGTTGGCTCAAATTATCGCTTTGGATTGTATATGTATGGGCAAGTTTTATGTTGGATTTACCTTTCAGAAACGCTGCCTTGCCCCTCACCTTGTGAACATGTGTAAGCACACTGTAACCATTAGCTTAGACAAACTCCATTTGCTGCAAAATTGTTTTGCCTGCATTGTTTTAATTAATAAGTGTAATGTGAGGCCAAGTCTGAAACAGCCTTCGAAACCATTTTCTTTCGAAATCTGTAATTGACTTTACCAGAGAGTCAGCGCCATCTTTGCTTACATGCATTTAACTTACTGAGTAGAGGTGAGCGGGATAAAGTGCAGGGGCAGGCTTACACCGGTTTGGGAGTAAGGCAAGAATTCTAAAGGGGCAGGTCAAGTTAGACCATACTACATTGTTCTGCAGCACAGGCAGGAAACAATATCTGCTAACAGTCTGCCTGATTGCCCAACATCCCCAGTATTATTTGCCTACTTTGGACCCACATCTATCACATATGTTTAATTCTTGTTTTAGCATCTGCAATCTGTATGCTCATGTTTGTGTGACAATGTCACATACCTCTTTTATTTTTATTGCAGTAGTAATGTTGCGTGGCAATGTATGTTTTCCTGTTATTAATTTTTTTGTTTTTTTTGGGCTTATTTAGGAGATTTGGGCTATCCACTACTGCCGTGGCTCATGACTCCGGTCCTCCGGCCACAAACTCCAGCACAAGAGGCCTATAATCGTGCACATAGAAAGACCAGGGCAGTGGTGGAGAGGGCCTTTGGACTCCTCAAGACCCGGTTTCGGTGCTTGGACCACACTGGGGGCTCCCTGCAGTATGACCCGAAAAAGGTCATTGACATTATAATGGCATGTGCCGCGCTCCATAATTTAGCCATTATGCAAAGGGTCCCCCGATATCTGGATTGCCCACCCTCTCCACCCTCCGATGAGGCAGACGACGCCTATGTGGGCCAGCCAAGTGCGTCTGGGCAAGCCGTGCGGGCAAATTTAATAGCCACACATTTTGCCTAATTTAGTTTTTAGTTTTTTTTTTTTTTTTTTTTTTTTGGCTATGTTTAATTTCATTATGAAGTAAACAATAATGAATTTGTGCAACCCAAAAAAAAAACTATGTTGGAGTATTTATTTGGAGACCTTGGTTCTTGTTTGTTTTGGTCCCAACTTGAACTCATATTTCTATATCAAAACACCACACACATGAGCTTGTTCAAAACAAAATGTTTACTACTTAGTAAAAGGTATATGTGAGCCAAACAGAATCGGAGGTGAGTGCCCCTCACATACTTTGGGACCACACCTGTACATGCAATTATGTTCCATACATTTGTACACAAAATAAATAGCACAAAATTAATCCCTCTCCTGCTTGCCCACATTTTCCACCGACACAGGTTGAAAGCAAACCTAGCTATGCCACATCTACACCTGTAAGTCAGTGGGCCACCCAAACAAGAACACCCAGTCCCAATCCAAATCCAGTACAATCACAGCCAGGGTCCAAGGTCTTTGATGTTGAGGCCAGAATGTCACCCAATCATGCCGCCAAACATGAGGAGCCACCACAAATGTTATTGTGGCCAGGGCAGGCGCGCAACACCTTAAGTGGCCGATTCACTGAGTCTGGGACTCTGGCATTGGCTACTGGGCTACCTCAGGCCTTGAATGAGCTATATGGTGGATAATCAAAAGCAACCGAGCAAGAACAGCGCAAAATGTGTGATTTTTAGCCCTCACCAGACAAGTCAATCCAGTGGGTAGGTTTTGCAAAGATATGGACCAGATTCATGCCTAACACACCTTAATATGTGTGATGCCCATAGAACCCAGGTTGTGGCCCTTGGTGGGGGGGGGCCATAACATGGGCCTGTGTGGCATTCAGAATCTGCAACTGTTCCAAAATGTGTCTTTGGTTAGTGTGCATTTCGGCCATGCCTGACCTAATTTCTGAAGTCAAGTTGGCCATGTGGCTGTTATGGGTTCTCAATTCAGTCAGCACGGCACTGAAGGTAGTATTTAGGGACTCTAATTGGCCCCTAATATGCTCCTGATTTTGTTGGTTTTGGCGGCGAAAAAGGCGCCTCTCATGGTGCCATGCTGACTCCATCATCTGCCCGCCCCTCCCCTGGGAAACTGGGCGACGTTGCTGAGTACGCCGCCCAATTCCCCGGGTTGTGGGGCGTGCAGATGATGTTGCTCGAGGACCCCCAACAGCCACAGGTCTGCTCGCCAAATCCTCAGCAGCAGATCTGAAACTGGGGACTGGAGGGTCAGTCTCTGCATGCTGCCCACGATGTGCAGGCAGCATGCAGCCAGCTTCACTCTGCTGCTGTGGATTTGGCGGAGACACATTTTGGGACAGTTGCAGATTCTGTCCCAGGGGAAGATCTTCAGAATCTCCTATGAAGCTTCCATCTTCCTCCTGCTCCTGGATTTGCTCCATCAGTGTGTGGCTCTGTTGGGGACATGTAAAAAAAAACAGGTTCAGTGTGTGGAATACCTATAAAAACCACACAAGCCAAACATGGCAAGCTACATGCATACACAACACCCTCAAAATACACTTACCGTAGACATCGGATCCTGGGTCCTATGCAGCGCGGAAGAAGACGGACGCGGTAACATGGCAGAGGAGTCCCCACTAGCTGAGGGATGATGCTGGCCTGCTTTGGAAGAAAAACAGCGATTAATACACACAACTATGCATAGTTTATGATTAAGAACACATATGGTAATCCAAGAAACGTGGCAAAGCAGTAAGGGCCCCTCCCACAACGTGGCCACTTGGCATTCCCTAGGAATCCCATTACATTAGTGCATGGATTGTTAAACCAGACTAGACACATCACGTGTCTCAAACCAAACATGCAAAGAATGGCTGATGTGTGAGTTGCAACATCCCTTTAAGGGGAGGAAGTTAACACACTAAGGTGGGAAAAAACACTTACAATATGATTCTGGTGGGGAACATTTGTATGGCATAAAACCTTCCTAGAAAACCATCTTAATCAGTTGTGCAACTAAACCAGCTCCAAACAAATTGACCAACAGGCAAAGATGTTATTGTGGCGTGTGCTTCTCAATTAATACATAGCACCCATTCCTTTTCGACACTTCTAAGTGACATATTTGTCACACATTTCATTAAACATCATGTATGTGGATGTCAATTTGCACATTACCAGGCCACACCCATGACACTCCCTAGTCAAAGTGAGCACTCCTAACAAACCCACCCCCTAGAGCCATGTGCTTAGCTAGCCCTTGCTCCCACCCCCTAGAGCCATGTGCTTAGCTAGCCCTTGCTCCCACCCCCTAGAGCCATGTGCTTAGCTAGCCCTTGCTCCCACCCCCTAGAGCCATGTGCTTAGCTAGCCCTTGCTCCCACCCCCTAGAGCCATGTGCTTAGCTAGCCCTTGCTCCCACCCCCTACAGCCATGTGCTTAGCTAGCCCTTGCTCCCACCCCCTACAGCCATGTGCTTAGCTAGCCCTTGCTCCCACCCCCTACAGCCATGTGCTTAGCTAGCCCTTGCTCCCACCCCCTAGAGCCATGTGCTTAGCTAGCCCTTGCTCCCACCCCCTAGAGCCATGTGCTTAGCTAGCCCTTGCTCCCACCCCCTACAGCCATGTGCTTAGCTAGCCCTTGCTCCCACCCCCTAGAGCCATGTGCTTAGCTAGCCCTTGCTCCCACCCCCTAGAGCCATGTGCTTAGCTAGCCCTTGCTCCCACCCCCTAGAGCCATGTGCTTAGCTAGCCCTTGCTCCCACCCCCTACAGCCATGTGCTTAGCTAGCCCTTGCTCCCACCCCCTACAGCCATGTGCTTAGCTAGCCCTTGCTCCCACCCCCTACAGCCATGTGCTTAGCTAGCCCTTGCTCCCACCCCCTACAGCCATGTGCTTAGCTAGCCCGTGCTGCGTATGTGTATGTTTCTATACATTTGTGTGGTCATTCAGACATTACTAACCTGCAGGAATTGGTGGGTTGTCGGTGTCCTGCTGGCCTGAGTGTCCCTCTAAGGCCACGGGATGTAATAAGGACAGCACCATCTCCTCAGCCGGTGTAAAGCGCATTTTGGTTGGGAAACCTCCGCCAGTTGTTTCGCTGAAATACATAGTAAGCATAATTAAGCGCACTGATGGACAGACAAGAATAATAAAAACCCAAACATTAGCTATGTACCTGTGCATCCGCCTTAGATTCTCTTTCTTCCGCACTGCATATTTCAGGTCCGAAATCTTCCGTTGAATCTGGTCCATATCTTTACGTTCCTCACCCGCTGCATTGACTTGCCTGGTGAGTTCTTCAAAAATCTCGGTTTTGCGCTGTTTACTGGTGTGTTTTGATCTTCTACCATATAGCTCATCAAAATGTAAGGTGAGACCAGTAGCCAATGCCAGAGTTTGGGACTCAGCAAAACGGCCACCCAAGTGTCCTCTGCGCAAGTTGCGCCCTCTTCGGGGTGGTTGTGGCTCCTCACTGCTTGGTTGCAAATGGGGTGACATTCTGGCCTGGGGGGATGGAGGAGACCTCAAGGACTGGAGGCTGGCTGTTGATCTTACTGGACTTGGGAAGGGACTGGGTGTTCTTGGCTGGGTGGACCCTGAAGTTGCAGGTGTAGATGTGGCATAGGGTGAATGCATGCCAACCTGTGCCGGAGGATAATGTGGGCGAGCAAGAGAGGGTGTTGGCGACCTTGAGCTGCTGCTGTGGCTCTGTGGGGCCTTGGAGGTGGTTGGCTGGGTCTGTGGGCCCTTGGAGGTGGTTGGCTGGGTCTGTGGGGCCTTGGAGGTGGGTTGCTTGGCCTTAGTTTTTGAGCCACGTGCGGGGGGGAGGGGGCCGTTGGCCTTTGGCGGCTTTTCGGGCTTCTGGAGTGTGTCCTGGTTTGGCCCCTGCGGCGCCTTGGGCCCCTGCTGCGGCTTGTGGACCGGGAGGTGGTTCGGCCCCTGCGGCGCCTTGGGCCCCTGCTGCGGCTTCTGGACCGGGAGGTGGTTCGCCCCCTGCTGCGCCTTGGGCCCCTGCTGCGGCTTGTGGACCGGGAGGTGGTTCGGCCCCTGCGGCGCCTTGGGCCCCTGCTGCGGCTTCTGGACCGGGAGGTGGTTCGGCCCCTGCTGCGCCTTGGGCCCCTGCTGCGGCTTCTGGACCGGGAGGTGGTTCGGCCCCTGCTGCGCCTTGGGCCCCTGCTGCGGCTTCTGGACCGGGAGGTGGTTCGGCCCCTGCGGCGCCTTGGGCCCCTGCTGCGGCTTGTGGACCGGGAGGTGGTTCGGCCCCTGCTGCGGCTTCTGGCCCGGTGTTTTTGGCCTTTGCCTATGGCCTTGGTGCCACGTGGGGGGGGGTGATGTGGGGCAGGGTGGGGTGGGGCTTCGTCCCCTCTTACCCATCTGTGGGCCAGGAGTTTTAGCAGCCTTGGTTACCTTGCCCCTTGGTTGTGGTGGTGCTGCAACCTCCTTTTTGGCCGCAGCCTTGGTGGTAGCCCTTAGTCGGGCTTTAGGCTCTTGCGACCGTGTTTGCGGACCCACGCCCTGCTCAGCCTGCTTGCTCTGCTTCTTAGCTGGAAGTTTTCTTTTTGGTGCCATTTTGTGTGGACTCTCAAAGAGAATGAGCTGTGTGTGCAGGGACCTTTAAATAAGGTCTCCGGCGTGTGACGCCTACGCGTTCGCTTACGCGCACGTCCGGCCGTTCGCACGGCCGTGCGAAACCCGGAAACCGCTGGGGCCGTGCTTATCTGCTGCCTAGAAGAAGAAGAAAGATGGCGCCCACTATCTTCACCCGCCAACAAGAAGAGATAATCATGCTTGTAAGTGTCTTTTAACGACTTTGCTTGGATTGTTAATTGTTGCTCTACATGTTAAGGATGCGCAAAAAGTTATCTTTTTGTTAAAGCTTTGGTTGGACTACATGCACAACCAAGCGCACGCCACACACGTGCCAAACGACAGTGCTGCCATATTTGAAAGTTAACTTAGGCTAAAAGTGTGTGTGTGTATGTGTTCATGTGATTGAACCAAATAATGTATTGTTGCCTCTTCTACATATGCATTTCTGAGTTCTTGCTATGTTTGTTTTTTGTTTTGCAGACCATGCTGGAGCGCAGGTACGACTACCTGCCCAACTCGTTTGCCAAACGAAACGTCGCCCTGGAGATCATCTCGGAGATACAACACCAGACCGACACCACCTTCACCCACACACAGATCATGCAGCATTGGTCGGACCTGAAGCGACTGCACATGCCCCGGGTGCGGAGGTTTTTTGCAATCCATTTCCCAAGTAAGTACATAGCGCTTGCATGCAAGATGTAACTAGGACAGAATTTATGCCTTTTATTTATAATGCCTTCTCTTTTGTAGTGTTGGAAATGGATTACAGAATTCGCCGCACCCGGAGGCGCCCAGGCCGACCAGTGCTGCATGATTCTGCAGCTGGGAGTGAAGGTGGTGGATCTCCAGGGCGACGGGCCGACCCCTCCTCTGTGGCCTCCTCAGACCAGCCCCTGGACCTTACCACAGAGGAGGGGCGGCACAGCGTGGGCAGGCAGTCGTACCCTGCCACGCATGCGGGATCCTCTGGTATGTCACTCTTCATGTCTACACCCAAACATCTAATTGCTAGCTCCTGATATCACCAAACTGAATCCTTTATTCTGTCTTTGTAGATGTTTCTGTTGCGGGTGAAGTAGTGGGTGAGGAGGCAGCAGATATGAGCCCACAAGACCCTGGAGAAGGTGAGTGATGTGACCCAGACTTAGCTAAAAACATTTGAGGACTGCGGAATCAGACATCCAAACTAACCATTTGGCCCATGTTTCAACAGGCACTTCTTCACAGCAGAGCCAGGAACCAGGACCTCAGGGTGTTGTCCCCAACGAGCCATCTCTCGGCCACCAACCAAGTAAGTAGTCATGGCATTATAAAGATTTCTGTCTAAATTCCCATGAACACCAAAACACATAATGCCCTAGTCAATGCCAATATAAGAGGGACCTGTGGCCACTGAATTAGCTTAATTAGTTGCCCAACTGTCCTGTGGCCACTGAATTAGCTTAATTAGTTGCCCAACTGTCCTGTGGCCACTGAATTAGCTTAATTAGTTGCCCAACTGTCCTGTGGCCACTGAATTAGCTTAATTAGTTGCCCAACTGTCCTGTGGCCACTGAATTAGCTTAATTAGTTGCCCAACTGTCCTGTGGCCACTGAATTAGCTTAATTAGTTGCCCAACTGTCCTGTGGCCACTGAATTAGCTTAATGACCTGTGGCCACTTCCTAACCTTAATTCCTGTCATTAATGACATCTGTGCATTATAGTTAATTTGTTTCTTAAAATACATTAAATCCACAGGTGAGAAACATGTATTGTTCTCCGAATAATTTGTTTTTCTGTTTTTTTGGCAGGGACCACAAGACAGCGACTTGCTGATATGAATCGGAGGGTCCTTGAGTTGGTGGCCGATCTGCAGGCGATGCGGGACACGTTGGGGACAACAGAAGAGGAAGACTAGTGTCCTGGTTCCTGGCCCTGTAGATTTGTAAATAGTTTGATTTGTACATAGTTTTATTGGTTAAACACCAAAGTTTTTTGTATATAGTTTTATTGTTTTAAAAAAAGTTTTTATTGTATATAGTTTTTAAAGTTTTTAAATAAATAACCAACAAACAATTTGTATATAGTTTTTAATTTTTTAGGGCCAAAGTTGGGCCAAAAATTTTTAATACAAATGGCAATTGACCAATAAATACAAAAAAAAAAAAAAACATGTTGTCCCATTTATTTGCACACATACATTTAACAAAAACAAGGGGCCAATGACATATTTGAAAATCAAGATTGTGATGTCCGTGAAGTGATTTGGGTAAGTTTTAGGGTGTGAAAATGGAAGAAGAAACAAGGCGCTAAGTGATTTGGGTAAGTTTTAGGGACCTAAAATGGAAGAAGAAACAAGGCGCTAAGTGATTTGGGTAAGTTTTAGGGACCTAAAATGGAAGAAGAAACAAGGCGCTAAGTGATTTGGGTAAGTTTTAGGGTGTGAAAATGGAAGAAGAAACAAGGCGCTAAGTGATTTGGGTAAGTTTTAGGGACATAAAATGGAAGAAGAAACAAGGCGCTAAGTGATTTGGGTAAGTTTTAGGGTGTGAAAATGGAAGAAGAAACAAGGCGCTAAGTGATTTGGGTAAGTTTTAGGGACCTAAAATGGAAGAAGAAACAAGGCGCGAAGTGATTTGGGTAAGTTTTAGGGACCTAAAATGGAAGAAGAAACAAGGCGCTAAGTGATTTGGGTAAGTTTTAGGGACCTAAAATGGAAGAAGAAACAAGGCGCTAAGTGATTTGGGTAAGTTTTAGGGACCTAAAATGGAAGAAGAAACAAGGCGCTAAGTGATTTGGGTAAGTTTTAGGGTGTGAAAATGGAAGAAGAAACAAAGCGCTAAGTGATTTGGGTAAGTTTTAGGGTGTGAAAATGGAAGAAGAAACAAGGCGCTATGTGATTTGGGTAAGTTTTAGGGTGTGAAAATGGAAGAAGAAACAAGGCGCTAAGTGATTTGGGTAAGTTTTAGGGTGTGAAAATGGAAGAAGAAACAAGGCGCAAAGTGATTTGGGTAAGTTTTAGGGTGTGAAAATGGAAGAAGAAACAAGGCGCTATGTGATTTGGGTAAGTTTTAGGGTGTGAAAATGGAAGAAGAAACAAGGCGCTAAGTGATTTGGGTAAGTTTTAGGGACCTCAAGGGAAAAGGCAGGATAGCGCGAAGTGGTTAGGGTGAGCTTTAAGGGACCTCAAGGGAAAAGGCAGGATAGCGCGAAGTGGTTCGGGTGAGCTTTAAGGGACCTCAAGGGAAAAGGCAGGATAGCGCGAAGTGGTTAGGGTGAGCTTTAAGGGACCTCAAAGGAAAAGGCAGGATAGCGCGAAGTGGTTAGGGTGAGCTTTAAGGGACCTCAAGGGAAAAGGCAGGATAGCGCGAAGTGGTTCGGGTGAGCTTTAAGGGACCTCAAGGGAAAAGGCAGGATAGCGCGAAGTGGTTAGGGTGAGCTTTAAGGGACCTCAAAGGAAAAGGCAGGATAGCGCGAAGTGGTTAGGGTGAGCTTTAAGGGACCTCAAGGGAAAAGGCAGGATAGCGCGAAGTGGTTAGGGTGAGCTTTAAGGGACCTCAAGGGAAAAGGCAGGATAGCGCGAAGTGGTTAGGGTGAGCTTTAAGGGACCTCAAGGGAAAAGGCAGGATAGCGCGAAGTGGTTAGGGTGAGCTTTAAGGGACCTCAAGGGAAAAGGCAGGATAGCGCGAAGTGGTTAGGGTGAGCTTTAAGGGACCTCAAGGGAAAAGGCAGGATAGCGCGAAGTGGTTAGGGTGAGCTTTAAGGGACCTCAAGGGAAAAGGCAGGATAGCGCGAAGTGGTTAGGGTGAGCTTTAAGGGACCTCAAGGGAAAAGGCAGGATAGCGCGAAGTGGTTAGGGTGAGCTTTAAGGGACCTCAAGGGAAAAGGCAGGATAGCGCGAAGTGGTTAGGGTGAGCTTTAAGGGACCTCAAGGGAAAAGGCAGGATAGCGCGAAGTGGTTAGGGTGAGCTTTAAGGGACCTCAAGGGAAAAGGCAGGATAGCGCGAAGTGGTTAGGGTGAGCTTTAAGGGACCTCAAGGGAAAAGGCAGGATAGCGCGAAGTGGTTAGGGTGAGTTTAGTGATGGAAGTGAAATTATGTAGGCGAGCACTTTAATGAGAGAAGTTTGTAGTGCGCAGGCGCAATATCGTAAGAATTTCGTCTGGCCAGATATTTTAGGAAAAAATGAAGCAGGATGTAGCGGGAAAATGAGAGGATTCGTGTGAGGATACGATGGGAAAAGGGCAAAAACGAAAGGCTACGTTGGTAGTTGTGAAAAATGAATCTGAACATTTTCGCTGGAAAATGACAGCCTCGTCTGCGTACTCTGGCATACGAGCACACGGACGCGCTACGGAAGGTTTACGAAGCATGCATAGAATCGCTCGAACGTTCATGCGAGAGCGGGAAATTTTGAAAATCTTACGACGTCGGCACCAAAGCGAAAGTTTTTTTGTGTCTCTCTGAATCGAGCCTATGGTCTGTCATTATAAACACATCAATTGGGAAAGGTCCCAGAGGCTGCAACACCATTAAAGAGTAACAACACCCAAGAAAATGACTTTCTTCTGTGTTGTTACTAAATTTGGGATGCCCTGATATTTGCATCCCAATGGATTGCCTGAAAACTCACCTCTTCTGAGTTCTCAGTAGCACACATTCCATTCAAATTACCTTTGCCACACCATAAACCAAACAACACCATGACGACCAAGGAGCTCTCCAAACAAGTCAGTGCCAAAAATGTTGAGAAGTACAAGTCAGATTTGGGTTTACAAAAAATATCCAATTCTCTGATGATCCACCAGAGCAGCATCAAATCCATTATCATCAAATGTAAAGTACACAGTACCACAACAAACCTGCCGAGAGAGGCTGCCTACCAAAACTCTCACACTGGCCAAGGGGGGCATTAATCCAAGCTGCAGCGCAGAGACCAAAGTTATCCTGAATGGGCTGCAGAGTTCCCAAGCAGAGACTGGAGTATCTGTCCATACGGCCACAATAAACTGTACACGCCATAGAGCTGGGTTTATGGAAGAGTGGCAATGAATAATCCTTTACTGACAGGCAAAAATAGGAAGGCTCATTTTGAGTGGCACGTGGGAGACTACCTAAATGCATGGATAAAGGTGTTCTGGTCAGATGACATCAAAATTGAAGTTTTGGGCAGCAAGGAAGACACTATTGGGTTGATTCAAAGAAACATGTAACAGCTTGGATTTGGCTCACGATCATCCTATTTTTTACGTCCGCTCGTGCGTTCGTATGAACTTGCGAGTGATTCAATAAGCAAATACGTTTCTATCCTAAAAGATACGTCCGTTCGTATGATATCTCCCGAACTTGCCTCAGTCAGTTGCCAATCGTAAAAATCACGTTCATGTGCTCACCTGTTGCGGCGGCAGCCTGTTTTTTCGGCTGCTTCCATCGTCAACCTCTTCCAATTACTTGCGTTTGCCTCTGGTTTTCATTGGTTTTTGGCCTCTTAGATTCGTGCGTTCGTATGTTTATAAGATCTTGCGCATGCGCACCCTCAACCAGAAACTTACCTAAACCCCTTAGCGCTTGCATCCAACTTTATTTCTCGGTCCCTCAAACTTACCTAAACCCCTTAGCGCTTGCATCCAACTTCATGTCTCGGTCCCTCAAACTTACCTAAACCCCTTAGCGCTTGCATCCAACTTCATTTCTCGGTCCCTCAAACTTACCTAAACCCCTTAGCGCTTGCATTCAACTTCATGTCTCGGTCCCTCAAACTTACCTAAACCCCTTAGCGCTTGCATCCAACTTCATTTCTCGGTCCCTCAAACTTACCTAAACCCCTTAGCGCTTGCATCCAACTTCATGTCTCGGTCCCTCAAACTTACCTAAACCCCTTAGCGCTTGCATCCAACTTCATTTCTCGGTCCCTCAAACTTACCTAAACCCCTTAGCGCTTGCATCCAACTTCATGTCTCGGTCCCTCAAACTTACCTAAACCCCTTAGCGCTTGCATCCAACTTCATTTCTCGGTCCCTCAAACTTACCTAAACCCCTTAGCGCTTGCATCCAACTTCATGTCTCGGTCCCTCAAACTTACCTAAACCCCTTAGCGCTTGCATCCAACTTCATTTCTCGGTCCCTCAAACTTACCTAAACCCCTTAGCGCTTGCATCCAACTTCATTTCTCGGTCCCTCAAACTTACCTAAACCCCTTAGCGCTTGCATCCAACTTCATGTCTCGGTCCCTCAAACTTACCTAAACCCCTTAGCGCTTGCATCCAACTTCATTTCTCGGTCCCTCAAACTTACCTAAACCCCTTAGCGCTTGCATCCAACTTCATTTCTCGGTCCCTCAAACTTACCTAAACCCCTTAGCGCTTGCATCCAACTTCATGTCTCGGTCCCTCAAACTTACCTAAACCCCTTAGCGCTTGCATCCAACTTCATTTCTCGGTCCCTCAAACTTACCTAAACCCCTTAGCGCTTGCATCCAACTTCATGTCTCGGTCCCTCAAACTTACCTAAACCCCTTAGCGCTTGCATCCAACTTCATTTCTCGGTCCCTCAAACTTACCTAAACCCCTTAGCGCTTGCATCCAACTTCATTTCTCGGTCCCTCAAACTTACCTAAACCCCTTAGCGCTTGCATCCAACTTCATGTCTCGGTCCCTCAAACTTACCTAAACCCCTTAGCGCTTGCATCCAACTTCATGTCTCGGTCCCTCAAACTTACCTAAACCCCTTAGCGCTTGCATCCAACTTCATTTCTCGGTCACTCAAACTTACCTAAACCCCTTAGCGCTTGCATCCAACTTCATGTCTCGGTCCCTCAAACTTACCTAAACCCCTTAGCGCTTGCATCCAACTTCATTTCTCGGTCCCTCAAACTTACCTAAACCCCTTAGCGCTTGCATCCAACTTCATGTCTCGGTCCCTCAAACTTACCTAAACCCCTTAGCGCTTGCATCCCACTTCATTTATCGGTCCCTAAAACGTAAGAATATCACATAATTTACATATGTCTATATGTTTCTAAGTGTGTTGTTTCTGGTTTGTGTAATTTTTTGGGTGTGTGCATATTAGAAAAGACACATTTCGGAAGGCTTAAAATATAATTTATTTAAAATATTTGCTTAGTTTTTTTTGCAATAATTGTAAAAACTTTTTTTTTTTTTGGCCAAGTAAAAACACTTATAAAAAATTTTGTATTTTTTTTACAGGAAAACACCTTTGTTTTTTTTTTTTTTTTTTTTTTTTTTTTTTAAAACAACTTTTTTGGTTTTTACCCAAAACAATTAACCAAGTTTTAAAATGTGCTAAAATTTACAAACAACTTGAAGAAAGGAGCCAGGACCAAGGGCACTAATCCTCCTCGTCTTCATCATCTGTTGGCCCCAACGTCGCCTGTATGGCCAGCAGCTCGGCCACCAACTCCTTAATTCTTTTTTTTTTTCCGGCCAAGGTTTGGGGGATCATCCCTGTAACCAATAGAGAAAGAAACATAAATAGGACTCCCAGACCGGTTTGTATGCTGGAAATAGATTTAGGGTTAATCAAATACATGTAAATGCATGACATATGTCCTTCTTCAAAGGGATACAGTTAATGCATTTCCCACAGGTAAGTGTTTAAACTCCTTAACCCGGACCTTCCACATTATTTACTGAAAACCAAAAAATATTCACAAATGATTCTGCACCACCTCAAAGTTATTTAGGGCTTTTTTGGGATTACAGCGCCGCCATCTGGACTCTGAAGCATAACACTTAATGAGGAGTGGAGAGTTGGATAAAGTACAGGGGAGTAGGTTACAGTGGTGCGTTGGGAATCCAGAGCATAGCTGGGTGGAGGGAAAGGTCATCACTCCCACAATGCATGGCAGCACCTTCCTTATTTCAATCTGTATCCCATGCTGCCTGTAAATATTGTGCATTCCATCTTCCCCAATATTGGTTTTGGTCTGTCTAATAACATGCATTAGATGGGTGAAGGGTGTTTTTCCATGTTTCTAATCTGTAGGTACAGTGTGATGGCTAAGTCTTTGGTTCTTAATACTAGTTTGGGTCCTCTTTACGCTAACGAAGTGCCCACATGAAAGTGTGAACTACACATTGGCTACGCCTTTAGTTATGTGTGTGTTATTAGCTAACCAAACATTAAGATGAATAATGGCATGGAGACTTACGGAGTTGGTGGGCGACAGATGGCTGGTTGGGGCCAACAGGCTGCCCTTGGTCCTGGCTCTGCTGTGAAGAAGTCCCTGGAGAAACATGTGACATTTGGTTAGTATTTGTAGAGAGTCACTATCCCCAACATATCTGGCTCCCAGTCTGGCTGACATCACTCACCTTCGCCAGGATCGACTTCAAGCATCTCTGCTGCCTCCTCCTCCACTATCTCACCCGCTCCTGAAGCTTCTACAAATACATAATAAAGGATAACTTAGTTTTTGGCCTGCCATGTATATCTTTGTGCCTATACATGAAGAGTGACATACCAGAGCCTTCCCCATGCGTGGCCAGGTATGACTCCACGCCCACGCGCCTTGGCCCCTCCTCTGTGGTAAGGTCCAGGGGCTGGTCTGAGGAGGCCACAGAGGAGGGGTAGGTCCGTCGCCCGGGAGATCCACCACCTTCACTCACAGATGCAGAGTCATGCAGCACTGGTCGGCCTGTACGTCTCCGGGTGCGGCGAATTCTGAAATCCATTTCCAACACTACCAAAGAAAAGTCATTATAAATAAAGGCATAACTTAGACATTTGGAACATATACCATGCAATTGCTTTGTACTTACTTGGGAAATGGATCCCAAAAAACCTCCGCACCCGGGGCATGTGCAGACGCTTCAGGTCCGACCAATGCTGCATTATCTGGGTGTGAGTGAAGGTGGTGCTGGTCACACGGTGGATCTCGGCGATGATCTCCCGGGCGATGTCCCTTTTCTCGCACACATTGGGCGCGAAGTCATACCGGCGCTGAAGCATGATCTGAAAAACATAATGGACACAGAGCTTTTACTTTTACACACAGACCCATATGTGTTGCATCACAAGTTGAGTATTTAATGTCATTAACACACACATTTCGAATGGCCGCCATTTTTGGGGAGTGCCTTAAAGAGGACGTTGACTGTGATTGACAGTCTGGTCTTATGTTATATGTATCACACACCATGTACATACAGATAATAGCCAACATCAAGAATCAGGCCACCTGCATCTATGGCATGTTAGGATGGTTTAAACATCCAAGATGTAGCCTAATGCTTAGGCTTTTGGACCACGTGTGTGGCTTCCCGTTGTGTTTTTATGGCTTAGGAAAACAGTGTTCCGCAAACATCCGCATCAATGTCCGAGACAGGCCAGGTTTGACAGCTCGCCCCGCTACTCCACAGGTTAATTAACTGTTGCTAAGCCGGAGCAATTGGCCGAATTAGGACATCAGCATAGACAGGTGAAAACGTGGCCAGGCTCGGCCCTTGAGGATGAAGTGTGAGGAGCCAGTGATTAAACATTAAGAGACCCCAAACTAGTTCCCAACGCATCATTTACATTTAGGCCATCATTGACTATTCTATTAAAATGCACAGGCAGCCACTTACCAGCATGAGGATCTCTTCCTGTTGACGGGTGAAGATAGTGGGCGCCATCTTTAGTCTTCTTCCAGGCAGCAGATAAGTGAAACCCCAGCGGTTTCCTGGTTCCGCTCGAACGTACGTTCGTACGAGCGCGTAGTCGTGCGCATAGGCGTCACACGCTGGGCTCATTATTTAAAGGTCCTTTCCCCCCAAGCTCATTCTCTTTGAGCATTTCTGTACGATGGCACCAAAAAAGGCGATGAGCAAGCGACCCCAGGCAAGCAAGACCGCGGAGGGCCCCACCACAAGGTCCCAGCAAGCTGGCCGAAAACTGAGATCCAAGACTCCCACCTCGGCCCCACCAAGGGACCCTGGACCCTCAGGTACCCAAAAAAGGGGCCCCAAGCCTCGTGCCCCTCCTGCAGCCAAAAAGCTGGCAACTGCAGCACCCACCACCTCTGCCCCCAGAACAGGCAGCACCAGTGAGCCCACACCGGCCATGCCTTCAAGTAGGGCAGTTCGGAAACCCATGCCCCGCAGCAGGGCCCGAACCCCATCCAGGGCCCGAACCCCATCCAGGCCCCGAAGCCCATCCAGAGGCCGCAGATCCAAAACCAGGGCCAGAAGCCCCTACAGGGCCCGCAGATCCCAATCCAGGGCCAGAAGCCCCTACAGGCCCAGAAGAACAGAATCCAGGGCCAGAAGCCCCTACAGGGCCCGACGAACCCAATCCAGGGCCAGAAGCCCCTACATGGCCCGCAGATCCCAATCCAGGGCCAGAAGCCCCGACAGGCCCAGAAGAACAGAATCCAGGGCCAGAAGCCCCGACAGGGCCCGCAGATCCAAAACCAGGGCCAGAAGCCCCGACAGGGCCCGCAGATCCCAAACCAGGGCCAGAAGCCCCTACATGGCCCGCAGATCCCAATCCAGGGCCAGAAGCCCCGACAGGCCCAGAAGAACAGAATCCAGGGCCAGAAGCCCCGACAGGGCCCGCAGATCCAAAACCAGGGCCAGAAGCCCCGACAGGGCCCGCAGATCCCAAACCAGGGCCAGAAGCCCCTACATGGCCCGCAGATCCCAATCCAGGGCCAGAAGCCCCGACAGGCCCAGAAGAACAGAATCCAGGGCCAGAAGCCCCGACAGGGCCCGCAGATCCAAAACCAGGGCCAGAAGCCCCGACAGGGCCCGCAGATCCCAAACCAGGGCCAGAAGCCCCTACATGGCCCGCAGATCCCAATCCAGGGCCAGAAGCCCCGACAGGCCCAGAAGAACAGAATCCAGGGCCAGAAGCCCCTACAGGGCCCGACGAACCCAATCCAGGGCCAGAAGCCCCTACAGGGCCCGACGAACCCAATCCAGGGCCAGAAGCCCCCGACCTGGCACCAGCCGGGAACAGAGCCCACGACCTGGCACCAGCCGGGAACCTAGCCCCCCAAGAGGGCCCCGAATTGCCCCCATGACCACATCTACACCTGGAAGTTCGGTGGCCAGCCACGCAAGAACACCCAGTCCCTTGGCCAGTCCAGTCCAGTCATTGGGAAGCCACCAATCCGGCCATTCCCCTACCCAGCCCCAGGCCATAATGTCACCACATGTGTCTGCACACATGGAGGAGCAGCCAAGCCAACCATCTGGCCGCACATTGCGCCGCGGCCAGTTGAGTGGGAGATTCTCCCATGACCAAAATATGGCATTGGCTAGTGGCCTTACATTATACTATGACGAGCTATATGGGAGCAAATCAAAACACACCACCAAGCAGCGCAAGATGGAATTGTTTGAAACCATCCTCCGACAAGTAAATGCAGCGGGGGAAGAGAGGAAAGATGTGTCCCAAATTCAGAAGAAAATCTCTGATCTGAAGTATGCTGTACGGCAAAAAGAAATTAAAAGGCATAATTACAGGTAACTAAATGTTTACGCTAAATCTAATGTTTTGGATGTACTGTATGCACCTTTTCTGAGTACCAAACAATTTTCTCTTTTCAGCCTGAAAACTGGCGGTGGCTTTCCATCTAAATTGGAGTTTACCCCTGCTGAGGAGATTGTGCTTGGACTTCTCCATCCGGTCGCGGTCGGTGGACATGCTGGTCTAAGGGACACAGACTCACCGACCCGTACCCACGGTGAGTACTCTTAAATCTGCATGTTTGCCTGTTTGCTAAATAATCGACAGTTCACTAGTAACAAGCTAACGGGATGCCCCTATGGTTTGCCTTGCTTGGCCTCGCACTACTGTGGCTGTTTGTGTCCTCTTTTTGGCCCTGGGAATCACACATTTAGGCCCACAGCCATTATGGCAAAGTTCAAATGTCCAATTGTATTGTTAAAGTCATGAAGTTTCGCCAGATAACTGAGATATTTGGAATCAATCACAAAACACACATCATTATGTATGGGTTGCCTTTTGCTTGTGTGAGTTGTGTTTGAGTTAACAATTTAATTAGCCACCCACAAACATATGTGACCAAGAGCAGCGAGACTCAACTGGCGGCCCGGGGTCCCAATGCGGACCTTGCCACCACATTCAAGGACCCCTGCCCAGACAGCCCTGCACTCAGTTACTTCTGTGTTGACGTGCTCAGAGCTGCCCCCTTGATCGGCCATGTAGTGGTTGGTCTCCTGCCCAATGTCATGGCTCCGTGAAACATAGCATTGCAATATGAAGTACTGCCCAGGAAGTGGCATTGCAAGGTACACAGTAACTTATTTAAATTTTCACTGGCCACAATCGTGTCCCGCTGCCCCTGCTCTGGCCCATGTGCCACAGTCCCCCCATGCCCCCCCCCACATAAGGCCCATACATTTGTAACAGATTGGCTCCATCCATCCCATCACCATCAATACGTTAACTCCCCCCTTTAGCCATCCAATCCCTGTCCCCTCAGCTCTGGCCCATCCAGCCCAGCAAGGGCAAGCAGCCTTTATTAGTTGGCACTTTGAAATCTCCAGCCCCTCCACCAGTGTCTTTATTTTTAACTAGACACCCCCTGCGTCAGCACCATGGCCAGACATTCACCTCTCACCACATACCTTTAAATGGGCGTTTCAAACAATTGTTTGAGTAGGCCGGACCTAGCGAATGGTAGGCTAAATCCAAAAATGTGCCCTGAAAGTTGGATGCTGACTGGGTACACTTCATGACTTAGAACTGAGGTCACTTAGCAGTTTGTCCGAGCCATTGCACCTATGTAAACTTGCGTGGGTTTGAACAAAGGTCACCATTGCTCTAGAGTTGAATAATATTACAAATAGAGCTATATTTGATTACATATCCAAAAAAAGGTTATGTGTGTGTGTTTACGTGGTTTTTTTTTCTCTTCTTCAGCCCAGCATGATCCCTCAGCAAGGGTAAACTCACCCCCCAGTTTGGTTATGCCTACCAGGTCCGTACAGCATCGGAGCCCAGATCAGAGATTTTCGGTAAGTTAATTTAGTAGCATAAATACTAACAAGTGCTTAAGAATGTGTTAAACTGTTGAAATCCAAAATTGGGACGCAAACTTAGGCTTTTTTTTTTTATATGTCCCTACAGACCCGCACACTCATGGAAGAGATCCAGGACATGGAGGAAGATGATGATGTCTCCGTACAGGGCACGTCGGATGAACTCCCCCTGGGTCCCAATTTGGAACTGCTCCATAATGTTTCTCTGGCCAATCCTCAGCAGCAGAGTGAATCTCCATCCATTGTGCTTGCACATGGGGAGACTGACACTACAGTCCCCAGTGTTCACTCTGCTGCTGAGGATTTGCAAAGCAGGCCGGTTGCTGTTGAGGGTACGACACCACGCGGCAGGGCACGCCCAAGAGCCAGGGTAATTGTGCGGCGGACGCCATTACGCCGCCCCACAATTTCCCAGGGGAGGCAGAGTGCCCTGCTTCAATTATGGACCCAACAAAGGGACTCTTATGACGCCCAGCTCGTTACAGAGCGTGAGCAAAGGCATGCCGACATGGTGAACATCCATACCAGTCTACAGGGCATCCTCGCGGAGTTGCGTACCCTCAACAGCAACGTGGCCAATGCAAGTAATGGCATCCAGTCAGCCATGGCTGAGATGACCAATATGCAGAGAAACATTGTGGAGCAGTTTCAAATTCACAATGCTGCCATGGCCCAGGCTAGGTCCCATTCCCATGGACCTCCACCTGGACCTCCACCTGGGTATTATGGGCAGCCACCCTATTAAGCCATGGGTGTGTGGGACATCTTTTCTCTTAACCCCCACTGTATTTACTTGTCCTTTGAGGTTTCAAACAATCCATTTTGTGTTGCTCTGGCAGGTTGTGTTTTGTATTTGCTCCCATATAGCTCCTTAGAGTAATGCTTAAGGCCACTAGCCAATGCCATAGGTCTATGTGGAGTTTATCTGGCCACTTATGGCTTTACCTATGTATTTGGTTGGTGCTCCTCCTGTTTGCAGACATGTTTGTGTGACATTATGGCCATGCCCAAATATCCCTGGGCACAGGCAATATTAATGACTGGACTAGGCTGGCCTTTGGACTGGGTGTCCTTGTTTGGTTGTGCCACTCACTTCCAGGTGTAGATGTGCTCGATGTTTTTTTTAATGTTATCCATTTGTTACCACAGATGTATGTGGACTGATTTCTGTTAACCACTATAATTTTTCATTTGCTAAGTAAAACAAAAAATTCACTTCCAATACTTGTGGCGTTTTTAGTGGGAAGACATTTTTAACAGCTTGGGCTAAACCAGATAATTTTGGTTTGAAGAGGTGTAACAATGCAAAGCGAAAGCTAAGGAAACTACATGAAATACATTAGGCAACAATTAAGGTCGAAATGTTTTACTTAGAGGTAATGCCACATTAGGGCAAAACAACATATGTTTCAAAAAGGATAACACAGACATACAGAATGGTGAGACAGGGAAAAAAGTTAACTAAAATGCTGGCTGATCAGGTTGGCTCGAACAGATTGGCCAGACTCACTGGGGGGCCCCTCAAAATTCTCGGCTTCATCCTCGACGGCTGAAGAGGGCAGGCTGTCCACATAACGTGGGACACGTTCCATGATGGCAAAATTGTGCAAAACAGCACATGCCATTATAATGTCGATCACTTTCTTGGGATCATATTGCAGGGCCCCCCCAGTATGGTCAAGGCAACGAAAACGTGTCTTCAGCAGACCAAAGGCCCTCTCCACAACAGCCCGGGTCTTGCGATGCGCACGGTTATACGCTTCCTGAGAGGCATCCTGGGGCCGCAGCACAGGCGTCATGAGCCAGGGTAGAAGTGGGTACCCGGAATCACCTTAAACAGAGAATTAAATGTAATCAAAATTAAAAAGGCAACACAACCAACACCCAAAATTTCACAGATATCATAATGATGTAAGGTAAAGTGTTCCCAAAAAAATACAGGGCACATTAGGGCCCACAAAAATTGCACTAAGGTATCACCTAAATAAAAATGGCACTTCTATATACCAATTAATTAACAAACATCTGCACGGCCAAGGGTATTTGTATTTTACATATATTTGTAGTTTTCAGACATGTTACAATTAGGATGCTGCGGAGGGCCTATCCACATTTCTCTGGAAACTACAATGTATGCAGTTTAAGTCCACTTTGACATTTAACGACCAATAGTCCCAAAGGAGCCAAAGGTCAAAGATCCCTATCCACATTTCACTGGAAACTACAATGTATGCAGTTTAAGTCCACTTTGACATTTAAAGACCAATAGTCCCAAAGGAGCCAAAGGTCAAAGATCCCTATCCACATTTCACTGGAAACTACAATGTATGCAGTTTAAGTCCACTTTGACATTTAAAGACCAATAGTCCCAAAGGAGCCAAAGGTCAAAGATCCTTGGGTATAAACTCCAAACCAATATATTTAGGCACAAGGAACTTACAGACATCCTAACTAAAGGGAAAACATTCTGAAGGCCACAGCGAGACAAGGATTTTTAGGGTAAGTTCCTAATATATGAGCCAAGAAAAAGGCAGTTGTACGCTTCTGTAAATTTATCCTTAAAAAACATATCAACAAATACAAGATTAATGCCACATTTAATAACACACAAATAGGACACACTTACCAAGCAGCCATGCCCCCGAAAATTCACCTGCCTCAAATCTCCGAAACAACCCAGATCGCCGGAGGATATAGGAGTCGTGGGACGATCCGGGGTAGCCGGCAAGGACACTCATAAACCGCATATCCGGACCAACCACGGCCTGGACATTAAGTGAGTGTCCCATTTTACGATTCCTTAAGGAAAAAACATACAAAAAGGGTAATTGATATTTGACCCAAACTAATAAATTAACCTCAAAACATGTCTGCACTCTATTGGGAAAGACTAATGAAAAGCCGAGATAAAGCAGCTACACAAATGAGGGATAAACAAATATGCTGGCGCAAAGGAAAACAGGTTACATGACACGTTGGGCAACATAATAACCAATCTCAATACCTATATATATACTCGTCGGTTGCCCTAGGTACGAGTGCCACATGTGTGCAGTCAATTGCACCAATAACGTTGGGCATGTCGGCCACATTATAAAACCCAAGCTTAATGGCGTTTCTGGCTGCCATATCATCAGGAAAATAAATATATTTTTGAGTTATGGCAGCCATGCCTTCCAAAAATTTAGACAGTGCGCGGCTCAGCGTAGGCTGTGACATCCCCACAGAGAGGGCACCCAGCCTCTGGAACGAGCCGTTCGCCAAAAATTGCAGGCAGCCAAGCATCTTGGTCATACCTGAAATTGCATGCCCCTTCCTTGTGGTGCGGGCTAACCATGGCCGCAGCTCACTATATAATTTATGGAGGGAAGCGCGATTAAGCCTGGTCAGCTCGAACAGCTCAACATCATTCATGCTATCGATGTTCATGCGACGACGCAGGGGCAATCTGCTCTCAGACATCTCGATCAACTCAATGCCAAAAAGCATAAGCCCTTGATGTGCCACAAACTCGCTCCGCTCCATCCTACTCCCGAGGCCAAATAGCTGCCGGCAAACATTTCGTAAAGCAGCTCTTTAATGGGCTTCAAAACAATTAGCAATCACCTCTCTGAATTGGGCGCAAGCCCATGTGAAGGACGTAAAAAATAGGATCGGACGCAAATAATACGATTTGGACGGGAAAAACACACGAACTAACGCAAATTATACGATTCTCGTACGAAATGCGTATGTTCATATACGTCTATGCGCGAACGATCGTGCGAATACGAAATGGCCAAAAAAACCAGAAAAAATGACAAACACCCACCCAAACTTACGATTCTCGATACGAAATCACTTAACTTTTGCTCTTTGAATCGAGGGGTATATCTGGCGCAAAATCAACACATCCCATCACACCAAGAGCACCATCCCCAACGTAAAACATGGTGGTTGCAGCATCATGCTGTTGAAACGTTTTTCAACAATAGGGACCGGGAAGCTGTCAAGCAAAACCTACTTCAGCCTGTTACTGATTTGAGCCTGGGAGCGTGATTCACCTTACAGGACAATGACCCAAAGCATACTGCTAAAGCAAAAAAAGATGAAAATTATCAAAATATCCATTTTAATTCCAGATTGTGAGGTAGCAAAACATAAATACTTTTGCAAGCCACTTGTACACTGTTCCTGTGATCTCTGGAGGGAGAGGGACTGCTTTACGACCTGTTGCCTGAGGGATCTGTGGAAGCTGATCTGCCTGAGCTCTTCATATTAGTTTGAATATTAGGATCTGCTCACACTGTGCCTGTTTATTGTAAGTTTCAGCCCCAGGCTCATTTCTTGCATCAGGACTCAGGGCTTAAAGCGACATCATTGTAAATTGAAGTTTGTTTTGCTGTCCATCGAGGAAAACATGAACATTGTACCTAGCAATGATGAAGCTTGATGGAGCTGTAGACAGATAGAAGGTACCATCTAATAGCAATCCAGTCCTAATCCATAGATACTGCATTTATAAATGCATTTTAATGCCGACCATTGCCCTTACAACAAACATTGCTCATATGCCTTCCTCCCCAGGGCAATTAAGATTGCTGCACATACAAATGAATTTACCTATTCTAAGTATGTCTCACACCCTGCTTCGGAAGTAGTCATTACACTTGGGTTATGTCCAGCAGAGGGCGAACTTTCTGCAGAGATGACTAGAAAAAAAGAAGCCCCTCCCTGGCCCATAAATACCTGTGACCCCCCACACATCCCCCAGTTTAGTCTCTGCAGAACGACGAGCAAGCAGAAGATGACGTCTCCTCCTTGCACAGGGGGATTTCAGGTAGCCGGGATAACTCCCGGCTCTCTATTTTCTCTATTTCCGCTCGGATCCCTTCCCCCCATGCCTCCCAGCCGTGGCTACTGGTCCGGGTGAGGGTAGTATTGCACCTTTGGTGCTTAGGAGCTAGTGCTCCACCGTGAGACCCTATATGAGAGGGTAGGCGGTTAACCGGGTTGGTGACCCCGGTTTGGGATGCCCTGTCCGTTTCCCTTTTTACTACTTCTAAAGTTGGGGATCCCTCCCTCACTTTATTCCCTATGAAATCGGGGGGAGGGCTGTGGTTTCCCTCATCCAGCTGTCATGGGCATCGGGAAGTAATCTGTCTTCTATTGGGTAGCTATGAATGTTTTTGTGTGAATGTGTTTTACTTTGTATTCTAGCTATGTGGTACATCCTTCAACTTAGTTTTCTGTGCTGGACGCACTTTCAAGATGGCGGCTGGTGTGGTGGCTGAGGGAAGCTTTTTCCCTCTCCTTGCTGTGAGGGGGGGGGGCGGGGACGGGCGCTTGGCGCGCTGGCAGCGCCCGCCCCTTTCTATTTTCCTTCCCTCTAAGGGCGTCTTGTTGGCGCCCTCTTCCTTACTAGAGAGGGGGCGGGGCCGGGCGCTCATAGCGCCGTCAGCGGCCCGCCCCACTCGGCTCTCGGGCGCCCTCGGTGGCGCCCGGTTCCTTGATCGGGAGGGCGGCGGGCCCGGGCGCTCCTCGCGCCGGCGGGGGCTGCCCCCCTCTGTTCCTTGGTTAGGTAAGGGGCGGGGCCGGGCACTCCTCGCGCCGGCGGCCCGCCCCGCTCTGCTCTCGGGCGCCCTGTGGCGCCCGTTTCTTCCTTAAGACAGGCGCCCTCGGCGGTGCCCGGTCTTTTAGTTTAGGGAGGGGGCGGGGCCGGGCGCTCCTCGCGCCGGCGGCGGCCCGCCCCTCTCTGCCCTTGGGTAAGGAAGGGGGCGGGGCCGGGCGCTCCTCGCGCCGGCGGCCCGCCCCGCTCTGCTCTCGGGCACCGGCTGCGGCCCCCGTCTCTTCTATTAGCATGGGGCCGGGCGCCCCTCGCGTCGGCGGCGGCCCGCCCCACTAGGCTCTCGGGCGCACTCAGGGGCGCCCGCCTTGTGTCTAGGGAGGGGGCGGGGCTGGGCGCTCCTCGCTCCGGCGGCCCGCCCTTCTCCGTTATCGGGCGCTCTTGGCGGCGTCCGTTCCTTTGACTAGGGGGGGGCCGGGCCTGGTGCGCTTCACTCCGGTGGTCCGGCTCCATTCCTTCTGGTTCCGGTTGCTTCACCCCTCTGTCAGGGGCCCCTCTTCACCTGCATGTCGCTGGAGGTGAGTGCCCTGCGGGGCGTGCTTGATTGTATATTTACATGTGACTTTGGCATGATATGTGGGCCTTAATGCTTTTGCCTCAATGTTATGTGTATATTTACATATAGATATACTTTATATATGTATGTATTTTCTATATTCAGTCACATTCTGTTACTTTTCCTGGTATGAGTGTTTGTTTTTTATGTGCCCTGGGGTCCCTTGGGTTACAAATCCTCCCACTTACGGACTTAAGGGGCATCCCGGGTTGCTTATTGCGTAATTCCTGCTAGTGCGACTACCATAAAAATCACCATTGGGAGGCTTTCCTGGTCTCGGGCTCTGGTTCCCTTCGGGGCAGTCCCGGCAGTGTGTGTGTGTTGGGGGGTATCCCGTTTGGGGATGCTGTGCTGGGCCATATTATGTGTTGTACAGGCCATAACACGGCAATTGGGGGCCCGACATTTGGGTCAGTACCGCCGGCTTTATCTCCTACAACTCCTTATATTATCCGTACCCCATGTGACTTGGTCATTAGCGGGGAGTCGCTATCTGATGTATGTGCTGGATTGGCCGACATCTGAAAATTGTTTTCTAGCTCCGTGGCCAAGCATGCGCTCGGCCCAGCGGTTAGAGCATACGTTAATTGGACTTTATTCCTCAGCGGGGTAGGCTCTAGTCCATGTACATATATATACATATATATATATGTATATATATATACGTGTGTGTCTATATATATATATATATATATATATATATATATATATATACTTTATGGCCCCGACTAAGTGCAGTTATCCGTCACTGGTAGTGCCGGTTATTGATGTTCATGATTCCCTTGACTGGTCTGTTTATTTTCCGCCTGCGGAAGGACCTGTTTACGGAATCTGAGGATCAGCAGTTTGGGATGCTGATGCCGGGCAGGGGCTTGGGGATGCTTTGGTTATCCCCAAGTTCCTGGGCCTTTTATTTGAGGTGCTGGCTATTCCTACTCTGGCGATGTCCCCTCCGCGGGAGGGAAAATAATTTTTTTCTTGAGACCTCTAAGCCTCGTCTGGGTGCCCAACTCAGCTTCATTCTAATATGTGATTATTGCGGTCCGGCAGGGATCTAGCCGGCTTCTTGGTTTCCCTCTGGAACGGGATGGAAGGTATCCCTTGTGGTAAGGTGCAAGGGGCCGTTATTGACGGCAGGTATGTAGCACCAATGTACCTGGCATTGGTGCAGTAAAGCCGTATAGCTTGTTTGTCCAGCATCAGCTGCTGGTGGCAGTTTGCTGCTGATGATTTAGAATAGCCGAAAGGCTAACCTGGGACGGCTTTACTGGGATGGAGTAGAGCAGGGTGGGACTCCATCCCACTACCCAGGTCCGGGTTTTGCGGGCTGTTTAAATAGCCTGGGGAATCAGCTGTGCTGGTTCCTTTGTCTAGAGCTCACATGGGAGTGAAACTCTGTGAGCCTGGCTGAAATCTCCTGTGGAGGCTGTTTCATGCGGACCTGAGGCCTAGTTGGACTGTAAACAGGACGTTTGCTCAAGGACTAAAAGCTGTTTGCCTGATTGAATCATTTATGCTGCTGTTTCCTGAAAAGGTGATGTAACCTGTTTGGACATATGCTTTTGTGGATTTATGTGTGAAATAAACACAGACTTTACTTTGAACTGCTTGCCTCTGCCTCTATACTGCTAACACCCGGTCACCTACCAGAGCTAATCTCCACATTTGGTGTCGGATGCGGGCATAGCAGTGAGGCCGTTGCTAGGAGCAACCGACGAAAAAGGTTTTTTGTTGTGCATGTCCTATATTAAACCTGCCAGGCTGCTACCTGGGACTGCAGACAAAATGGAGGCGGTCGTGAAAGCGCTCGTGGAGGCCAACAGGCAGCAGCATGAGACCAACCAGCTGTTTTTGCAACATATGATGGCGCAGCAAGCTGCAGGTGCGCCCAAAAGTATTCCTGATGCCCGGAAAGCTGTCCGCTCGGCGCTCACAAAAATGACCCCTTCAGATGACGTGGAGACTTACCTGGCGGTGTTTGAAAAGGTGGCTGCAAGGGAGAAGTTGCCGCATGACCAGTGGGCTGATGTCATCGCTCCATTTCTGGCGTCTGGACCCCAGCAGGTGTTGTTTGATCTCCCAGAGGACCAAGCCGCTGACTACCCGACTCTGAAGGGTGAGATACTGGCGAGACTGGGGGTGAATGTGTGGGTTCGGGCTCAGCGGGTGCATCAGTGGAGCTACCAGTCGGCAGAGCCCGCCCGACCCCAGTATTATAAACTGCTGCACCTGCTGCAAAAATGGCTGCAGCCGGAGTTGTTAAGCCCCACTGCCATTTTGGACCGCTTGCTGGCGGACATGTTTTGGAGGGCTTTACCGCACCCTCTTCAGCACTGGGTTGGCCAGGTATCCCCTGACAACGCACTAGGGATGGTGGACCTAGTGGAGCGATATGAGGCCACCAGGAACTTGCAAAGCGGCTCCATGAGGAGGGATTCGGGGAAACCCCGGAGGTCCCCGCCCCAGCTCAGGCGAGTGGTGTCCCCTAAACCCTCTCAGGACCTACCCCCCAAAGTCCCTGCCCAAGTGTTGTGTTGGGGATGTAAGGAGCCGGGACATATCAGAGCCAATTGTCCCCACCAGGGGGAGCCCATGGATGTAAACTTTGGTTACCGCCCTTCCATGTATGCCAGGAGGCTGTGTGCTGCCGGTATCCCTGAGCTTGTGGGGCAAAGTCACCTCTGTCAGGTGAAAGTGGGAGACACCCTGGCTGTGGCCCTTTTGGACTCGGGGAGTATGGTTACCCTGGCAAGACCCGCCTTAGTACTGCCCGATGAGTACACTGGGCGGAAAACCGGGGTTTTGTGCATTCATGGGGACTTGAGAGACTATGCCACAGCACAAGTGTCTCTCACCACCGTCTCCGGCAGCTGGAAACATGAAGTCGCTGTCGCCGCTAAACTCCCATATGAACTGATTATTGGGAGAGACTTTCCAGGGTTCAGGTCACTGTGGGCCAAGCTGGCAGTTCCGGAAACCCGCGAGGCGGGTGTGTCCCCAATAGACTGGCCCTACTCAGGGGAGACCCCGGTGCCCTGGGAACCGGAATCAGGAGGCACCGTGGAAGAGGTGCCCGTCCCTAAAATGGAAGAGGGGGAGTCAACCCCACTAAATGTTATGGTTGGAGATGTGGAAGAGTTGACAACAGGTCCAGAGTTGGCAGATCTCCATGTCTCCACAACTAACTTTGGTACCGCTCAACACCAGGACCCGACCCTGTCTCGGGCCTGGGAGAATGTTCTTGAGGTGGAAGGTGAACCACAACAGCCAGGGGCGGAGTTACAGTTTCCTCGCTTTGTGGTTCACCAGGAAATGTTGTACCGAGTAAACAAGGTACGTGAAGAGGTGGTGGAACAATTGGTGGTACCCAATTCATATCGCAAATTGGTGTTGGATTTGGCCCACCAACATGTTCTGGGTGGACACCTAGGCCAGCAGAAAACACTGGACCGCGTTTTACAACGATTCTACTGGCCCAGTGTGTACAAGGAGGTGGAGAGATATTGTGAGTCCTGTCCAACATGTCAGATGACCAGCCCTCAGCCTCATTACCGTGGTCCCTTAGTTCCTCTCCCAGTTATTGAGGTACCCTTTGAGCGGATTGCCATGGATCTAGTGGGTCCAGTGCCAAAATCCGCTAGAGGGCACCAACATATTCTGGTGATCTTGGACTATGCCACGCGGTACCCTGAGGCAGTGCCCCTGCGTCACACCTCTGCCAAGCTCATTGCTAAGGAGCTTATGGAAATGTTTTCCAGAGTAGGTCTGCCTAAAGAGGTCCTGACCGATCAAGGTACCCCGTTTATGTCGAAAGTAATGAAAGAGCTCTGTAAACTGCTGCAGGTGAAACAGTTGCGGACATCCGTTTACCACCCGCAAACAGACGGCCTAGTAGAACGGTTTAATCAAACTTTAAAGACCATGTTAAAAAGGGTGGTCGCCAAGGATGGGAAGAATTGGGACTTGCTGCTGCCCTATCTGATGTTCGCAGTGCGAGAGGTGCCCCAGGCCTCTACGGGGTTCTCGCCCTTCGAACTCTTATACGGTCGACATCCACGGGGCCTGTTGGATATAGCCAAGGAGGCCTGGGAACAGCAACCCACACCCCACAAAAGTGTGGTAGAGTACGTGACTCAGCTACAGGAACGGATAGCGACCGTCTTGCCGCTTGTCAGAGAACACATGGAGGCAGCGCAGCGGGCCCAAAGCAGGGTTTATAATCGGCAAGCCAGGGTACGGAACTTTAACCCCGGTGACAGAGTTGTGGTTCTGGTACCCACGGTGGACAGTAAATTTCTAGCTAGGTGGCAGGGTCCCTATGAGGTCATTGAAAAAGTTGGGGAAGTGACTTACAAGGTACATCAGCCTAGGCGGAGGAAGCCCGAGCAGGTGTACCATGTAAACCTGCTGAAACTATGGAAAGACAGGGAGACCCCTGGGGGTGACAGTCCCCGACCAGGTATGGTGGGGGTGGAGCTTCCCATTCCTCGGTCTGTTAGTAGAGAAGTAGTAGTCGAGGTGAAAACTGGCGACAACCTCTCCTCTAAACAGACTCAGGAAGCCAGGGAGTTTATTAGCAGAAACACGGACGTGTTTTCAGAACTCCCTGGGCGCACTTCGGTCATCCAACATGATGTTGTCACGGAACCTCAGGTCAAGGTCCGGTTGAGGCCTTACCGGGTACCCGAGTCCCGGCGACAAGCTATCGCGGAGGAAGTGCAGCAAATGCTCCGGTTAGACGTGATTGAAGAATCAAAGAGTGAGTGGGCCAGCCCCATAGTCTTGATTCCCAAGCCCGATGGTACGTTGCGGTTCTGTAACGATTTCCGCAAACTTAATGAAGTTTCCAAGTTTGATGCCTACCCTATGCCCCGGGTAGATGAACTCATTGAGAAGCTAGGCCAAGCCAGGTACTTTTCGGTTTTGGACCTCACAAAAGGGTACTGGCAGGTGCCCTTGACTGAGGCTGCCAAGGAGAAAACAGCCTTTATTACACCAGAGGGACTGTTCCAATACAAGGTGTTACCCTTTGGGTTACACGGCGCTCCCGCTACGTTCCAAAGGTTAATGGATATTGTCCTCAGGCCACATCGTCGGTATGCTTCGGCATATCTGGACGATATAATTATCCATAGCACGGATTGGGAAAGTCACCTACCCAAAGTACAGGCCGTAGTGGATTCCCTCAGGAAGGCTGGGTTGACGGCAAACCCGAAAAAATGTGCTTTAGGCCTAGAAGAAACAAAATACCTGGGCTATGTGATTGGACGAGGAGTGGTCAAGCCCCAGGTGAACAAACTAGAAGCCATCCGTAACTGGCCCCGGCCTAACACCACCCGCCAGGTAAAGTCATTTCTGGGGTTGGTGGGATATTATATGCGGTTCATTCCCAATTTTGCCACCCTAGCGGCACCATTGACAGACCTGTTAAAGGGACGCAAGTCTGTCATGGTGAAGTGGAATGAACAGGCCGAAAAAGCGTTCTCCGCTTTGAAGTCTGCCCTGTGTGGGTCTCCGGTGTTGGTGACACCCGACTTTAAGAGGGAGTTCATAGTGCAGACCGATGCCTCCGAGGTAGGTCTCGGTGCTGTACTGTCTCAGGAAGTCAACGGGGAGGAGCACCCCGTTGTCTACATGAGTCGCAAATTGACACCCGCGGAGACCCGGTATAGTATAGTGGAGAGGGAGTGTTTGGCCATTAAATGGGCCCTGGAGTCTCTTCGCTACTACTTGCTGGGGAGAAGGTTCCGTCTGATTACGGACCACTCTCCCCTCAAGTGGATGTGCCAGGCTAAGGACAGGAATGCCAGGGTCACCCGATGGTTCTTGTCATTACAAAACTTCAAGTTTACAGTAGAGCACAGAGCGGGACGATTGTTGGGTAACGCGGATGCCCTGTCCAGAACACATTGTTTGGCATGTGTCCACCCCCTCAGGGTTGAACAAAGGGGGGGGGTATGTGGTAAGGTGCAAGGGGCCGTTATTGACGGCAGGTATGTAGCACCAATGTACCTGGCATTGGTGCAGTAAAGCCGTATAGCTTGTTTGTCCAGCATCAGCTGCTGGTGGCAGTTTGCTGCTGATGATTTAGAATAGCCGAAAGGCTAACCTGGGACGGCTTTACTGGGATGGAGTAGAGCAGGGTGGGACTCCATCCCACTACCCAGGTCCGGGTTTTGCGGGCTGTTTAAATAGCCTGGGGAATCAGCTGTGCTGGTTCCTTTGTCTAGAGCTCACATGGGAGTGAGACTCTGTGAGCCTGGCTGAAATCTCTGTGGAGGCTGTTTCATGCGGACCTGAGGCCTAGTTGGACTGTAAACAGGACGTTTGCTCAAGGACTAAAAGCTGTTTGCCTGATTGAATCATTTATGCTGCTGTTTCCTGAAAAGGTGATGTAACCTGTTTGGACATATGCTTTTGTGGATTTATGTGTGAAATAAACACAGACTTTACTTTGAACTGCTTGCCTCTGCCTCTATACTGCTAACACCCGGTCACCTACCAGAGCTAATCTCCACACCCTGTACGGTGATCGAGGTGAAACGCTGGTCATCTCCTCCCTAGGTTGATGCGTCTGGTACTGGGATTGCACAACGCACCTGCGGTGCACTATCTAGACGCTTCCACGATTGAGGATCTTTAGGTCCGTCGTGGTTATCTGCTGGCTGGACGAGTCCTTGCTGGCGTGGGTTCTGCCTTGCGGCCTGTTTATATTTCTGTACACATGGTTGTGGTTGTCAGGTCTATGCTTTGGGGCCAGTTGCGGGGTCCCAGCTGGACCCAGCCGGCGCTGATTTGGTAGCGTTTAGGCGGCATGTTTAGTTCCTGTCCTTGGTCTTGTGTGTCTGGTTGACACTATATGTCTGTATGGCGGAGCCTCAGCTTTGTTTGTGACTATATGACGCTCTGTTTGGTTGCGCCGGTGGCGGCTAACATTGGCTATCCCTCGGGGTATGCGGCGCTGATTTGGTAGCGTTTAGGCGGCATGTTTAGTTCCTGTCCTTGGTCTTGTGTGTCTGGTTGACACTATATGTCTGTATGGCGGAGCCTCAGCTTTGTTTGTGACTATATGACGCTCTGTTTGGTTGCGCCGGTGGCGGCTAACATTGGCTATCCCTCGGGGTATGCGGCCTTGGAGTCATATTGGACTCTGTTGCATAAGGAGGCAGGCTTCCGCCACGCTAGAAGTGACGTTGCTCCTTCGGGGGGCAGACTCCCCTATTCTTCCCTTTCATGGTGCCAGAGCTGGCAGAGGTGCTGCCTTCTCTATCTTCAGGGGCGATTCCTCTGTTCTCGGGTTTCCTCGGTCTCCCGGGCTGTGCAGGGGTCGGTGCTATTGTTTCAGCCCTGGTGGTTCTCTAACGGGATGGATCCTTCGGAACCATTCTGGTTTTTGAGGCCTTCTACAGGTTCATCAGAACCCAGTAGTTCTGCATGGAGACTCTGCGCTCGGTCATCAATTACCTTCATCTGGGGGATTTCGTGACGTTTATGGCCATCAAGGTTATTTGCCTTTATGTATCTACCTACCCTGCTCGCTAGAGATTTCTCAGGTTTGAGGTGGAAGATCGGCGGTTTTCACTTGTGGCCCCCCCTTTCTGGTTGCCTTCAGTGCCAAGGGTGTTCGTCAAGGGGCTGGCGGGCATGATGGCCCTTATCAGCCCAGGGCGTTTACAGTGGGCTGTATCTGGATGGCCTACTCATTACAGCATCTTTTCTTTGCTGGGGGGCGATGGCCTCCAGGGTAGTTACGTCGCTGGAAAAGTTTGGAGGGGTGATGATCCACCCCAAGTTCTCTGGCATGGATCTGGTTCCGGTCAGGCCAGAGGGTTCCTTCTTCACCCTATGGTGCAGAGGTTCTTTGGACCTGATATTTGTTCTCCTGGACAATCCTCGCCTTTCCTTCTGGCTAGGGAAGTATCTGGCGGGATTGATGGTGACTTTCCTTTTAGACGGTCCCTTTTGCTCCTTTTTTGGCCCCTTGTTGGGAGCCGGTTTCCTCGCATGTCAGCCTGTCGGGCTGGGGAGGTTTCTGGATGGATTTTAAGTTCTAGGGGCTGGGGAGTCTTTGGGAGACTCTCGCTCCCATCTCTGTTTTTGGAGTTCAGAGCTATTTGTGTGATACTTTCATGCTGTTTGCATCATTCACAGGTTTTGCCGGTTCGGGTTCCTTGGGACGATTGAACCGCGGTCGCTTTTGACGATCACCATGGAGGGCCTCGCAGCAGGAGTGCCCTCAGGGGAGCTTCGCTGACCCTTGTTGGGTGGAGAGCGATGTTCCATGCATTTCAGCTGCGTTATCTCTGGGCGTGGATATCACGGAGGCGGATTCCTTGAGCAGGGGACCCTCTCAGTGTGGGAATTGTTCTTTCTTCTGCAAGGTGTTTCGGTCCTCACAAGTGGTAGATTCCGGAGGTGGTTTTCTTTGCCTCATGTTGCTATCACTAGCTCCCAACGTTTGGTTTTCGGTCTCGGGTTCCTTTGCCTCCGGCAGTGGTCATCATATCTTTTGCCTGGCGGGGTCTGGGGTTTCTGCACCTGTTTCCGCCAAGGTGGTGCGCTAGCTGGCTCCTGAGGGTGCGTCAGCAATGTCAGTGGCTCCAGGGTGGCCAAGTTAGGCTTGGTTCTGTAGTTGCATACGCTGGCTTGGCAGTGTGGCTGCTGTAACTTCCTCCATTTTTTTGTGGAGTTTGCCTGTTTTTGTGCTTCAGACCCTTGTTTGGGCTAGGAAGTGGTCTTCCTTTAGCTTTTCTACAGGACTTGCGGTCCTATATTGATGGGTGTGAGGCTAGGGCCTTGCGTTGCAAGGTGTTTTTCTGTTCACCAGGTTTTTGGGTTTCCGTTGGTACGGTCTGGGGCTCCAGCTTAAGTGCTTTGCTGGGGCAGGCCTCTGTCCTGGTGGCCTTCTTCTAGGGACCTCTGTCCTCTAACAGCCTTGCGTCTGTTTGGGATTTGTATTTTGCCTACACTACAGATTGCCTTTTGGTGGCTAGTCCCTCTGTTCGCTGTGTTTCCATCTCTTTGGGATGTGATTCTTCTTCCTTGTGTCCTTGGTCTAGCTTGAAGAGGAGAGGGCCCTTCTGGGGGTCCTGTTTTTGTTCCATTTCTTGGCTACTTCCCTTTTTTTGTAGGAAGGAAGTCTTGTTGTGGTACCATCTGGCCCCTGCCGGGTTTGGCATCGTCAAGGCTACCATTTTTAATGGATATGTCTGGTCCTTGTGTGGGATTCGTTTGCTAAGGGGAGGTTTCCCCTTTTCAGTTTAGCGGAATAAGTGGTACGACTGCTACTTGGTCTTCTGTCCATACCTTTTACAAGTCTTTGTAAGGTTGCTGTGCGGTCCTTAGTAGATTATGTTTTTGGCCGTAAAGTTATTCAAACGGCAGGGGTTTTCATTGGTGTTTTTTTGCCTATTAGGATCCCCACCCTTTTTGGACACTGCTGTTGGATGTCCCAAGTGTAATGACTACTTCCGAAGCAGGGTGTGAGACATACTTAGAATAATACCATTTTGTGAATACTCACCTTGTAAAATGGGTATTGTAAGTATGTCTCACACCCTGCTTCGCCCCGCCCTGAGTTGCATTTTGGATCCTCTTTGGTGTTACTGGTTTCTTGTAGTTTTTATTGGCTCTTCCTGGTCCCCTTACTGCTTTTCTATACTGGGGGATGTGTGGGGGGTCACAGGTATTTATGGGCCAGGGAGGGGCTTCTTTTTTTCTAGTCATCTCTGCAGAAAGTTCGCCCTCTGCTGGACATAACCCAAGTGTAATGACTACTTCCGAAGCAGGGTGTGAGACATACTTACAATACCCATTTTACAAGGTGAGTATTCACAAAATGGTATTTTCTAACTCCCTCTGTGGTCTATTTTACAAACAAAATGGCGTCCCCTGGTTTTCAGGCTGCCTGAAAACAGGAAGTGCTGCTGGGTTTCCGGTCACCATGCATTGCCAGTTATATCAGTTGAATTCAGGCAGCACGACAGGTGGGATACTGGGAAAAGAAGTTCCAAAATGGCCACTACCAGGAGAAAATCTGTGAGCCAGTGATTTAGCCTTGAGTAGATGCAAGAGCAAATGTAAGTGATGATTGATTCAATATCAATGATTCAGTATCATGAATGCAGATGAAGCAGGGGGATTTTAAGGTGATTCCTTTTTCAACTGTTGTTGGTCCAGTTTAATAAAGTACTTTATACATTTGTATCAGTTTTGGTTGGTAGCTCGGTTGTGTAAAAAAAAATATGAATTGAACTTCATTTCCAACTCACGGTGGCTCTACAAATTTTGAGTATATTCATAGGTCTGAGGCTGGATAGATGGGCTCATTAAACCATCTAACAATGTTAGAGCACTGTCTGCTAAGTATGGATCGGGCAGCTCTCCTGTAAAAAAAAATCCATACAAGTATACAAGTGGGGCCAGCAATTCTGAACCTAGTGTTCTAGAGTTCAGACTATAATGGAATTGCAGATTCTGGAATATTGTGTTAAACAGAAATCCCAAGAGCTAAACCGGGGATAATTATCTGGCATAATAATATCACACTGATATGTTTTATGAAATTATAATTCTGTCTCTATACAATGCAACCAAACTAATGAGTTACATTTATGAATGTTTTGAAATGCTTTAATAAGCAATTGTCTCTTATGATCCTTGTGGTAATTATGAATCATTATAGTAGACCTGTCATGCTAGAAGGGCTATAAACTCTTTGCTTGAATGATGTAGTCAGATTTAATGAACAAGTACTGAGGCAATCTATTTCTGTAGCATGACTTTTCTAATAAATCTATTCTGTCTAATTGTGTTACTTTGTTTTTTTGTTCTTTAAAGTAATTAGCAGTTGATATATTATCTACAGCAATGTATTCCTATTAATCACATAAACCTGTATTTTCCCTAAATCTCTAAAGTGGCCCTGTGGGACAGGCTTCCTCCGGCACACTAAACACACTAGTGCTACAGTTAGGGATACATACCCATGCTTACACATAACTAGAAGCAGAGTTCTGTGTGTTCAGGGCTAATGTCGCTCTTCTTGTAAATCTTGCTGTGCAGACTTGGTGTACAGTTGCCAATTTTTTAAGAAAAATTAAAAAAAAATACCAAATTAAAGCGGACCTTCACCCTGAATAAGAGTCTATCTTATATGTTTCCCACACCCTATACATATAGATTGCTCACATTAAAAATCATCCTACCTGCATCTACTGCATGTTATGACTGTTTCGCTCTACATTCTGGGATTGCTGACCTTTCCCTGACCCCAGCTCTACTCTGTCTGTGCTAATCACAGCTATAATCCCACCCCCTGCACTTTATCCCGCTCTCCTCTCCTCAGTATGTGTGATGCTTCTAAGTCAAGATGGCGGCGCCCATATCCTAGAGTCCTGTAGAGAGTTGCAGCCCAATGGGGGAAAGAATAATAACTTAGGGCCTTATTCATGAACTCCCCCAAAAAATAGGCCTGGCACATACTAACACACTTTAATAAACAAAATACATTACAGATTGAATATAACAACTATAATTAAAAAAAGACAATTAAAACAAAAAAAATCACTCACTTTCACGACCTGCCCATTGACACGAGGATCCACCCTCTTCCGCGTCTTCTTGTGGCCTTCTGGGGGAGCAGGGGAGGCAGGAGGGGCGGGGGGGGGGGGAGGGGTGGGGGGCTCAGATTCTGAGGAGGGGTTGGGGAGACATCTTGCTGGGCGTCTGGGCCTCATGGTGGATCCTCGTAGGTGTAAAACAGGAAGTACACAAAACGAAAGTGAAAGCAAAGCCTTTGACACTCCTCGCAATATAAAAACGCTAAGAAATGCCAATGATACTGCTAGGAAACGCAAATTTAACAATGCGTACGCATACCATTGTTCGGCGCTAGAGACACACATGCAAAATCCATATTTAACAACTGTGGAGCGTTGCATTCTGCGAACGACAGCGACTGCTCAGTGCGACCAAATCTCAGCAAATCCTACCATATTCAACAAAATTTCGACCGAACGCAGTCGTTCTAGATTGTGTGGCTGGAGGACATAGCACCAATCGTGTGATTAAAGTGATTTTTAGAACACATGAACAGCATTAGGCAACCGAAAAACACTGGAATGACATTGTTGGAGGGGTGTGACATTAACACTTTACTGCCAGACAAGTAAATACATAAAAAAAAAAAAAAACCTACAACCTACAGGTCAGGATAAATGTCTTAAACATTTGTATTATTGAAAAAAAAATAAAATAAAAATAGGGATGACCAATGGAATTTGAGGATCGTCCATTGAAATGTATGGGAGAGTGGCAGGTAGCGAGAGGTAATACGTGGTGCTCTGAAAGTGCTCTGGAATAATGATGAATCTAACGCTATATGGCGTTATCCCAGTCGCTAAGCAGAATCGGCTTCATAAATGTGTAATTGCGCGCTGTGGCCGGCGTTCTCTTGCCGATTCCTCTCGCTACCTGTCGCTAAATAGCCACTACCTGGTGCTATCCATTCATGAATAAGGCCCTGTGTCTACTAGCAGTCGCTCTAAACGCCGCTATACAGGCGCTCATCTGCCGATACCTGGCGTTAGTAATGAATCAGCCTCCACGTGTGTTAACACTAAAAAGCTCACCAGGATGCAGGTTGCAATCCACACGCAATGCCCACTGAAAGTCACACTGTCTTCACCAAATAATTAGCATGACCCTCAATGTGTTGCACTTTTACAGAAGAGGAGCAGTACATTAGTCCATAGTTAGAGATGAGCGAACTTTTGAAAAATTCGATTCGACTGATTCGCCGAATTTTCCGACAAAAATCGTTTCGACCCGAATAAATTCGCGACGAATCGCTATTAAAAACGGCTATTTCTGAGCCTCCTAGAGCCTCAATAGGGTTGTAAACCATTCTGCCTTGCTGTAACACGCACAGGATGCGTGCTGGGTTAGTTAAATAATACTTTGAATAAATATCACATGCAGATCAGAGGCATCGCTAATAGAATCGCAGAGCGGCACAATTGAATTCAAGAGAGTTGAAGTGGCATCACTATGAGGGGCAGGAGCCCAAACATTGCTTTAAAGAGACACTGGAGTTGCCAGCAGCAGGAGCCCAAAAATTGGATGAATCACACCCTGGAGTTGGCAGCAGCAGCAGCAGGAGCCCAAACATTGGCTGAAAGAGACACTGGGGTTGGCTTCAGGAGCCCAAAAATTGGATGAATCACACCCTGGAGTTGCAAGCAGCAGCAGCAGGAGCCCAAATATTACTTTAAAGAGACCCTGGGGTTGGCTTCAGGAGCCCAAAAATTGGATGAATCACACCCTGGAGTTGGCAGCAGCAGCAGCAGGAGCCCAAACATTACTTCAAAGAGACCCTGGGGTTGGCTTCAGGAGCCCAAAAATTGGATGAATCACACCCTGGAGTTGGCAGCAGCAGCAGGAGCCCAAATATTACTTTAAAGAGACCCTGGGGTTGGCTTTAGGAGCCCAAAAATTGGATGAATCACACCCTGGAGTTGGCAGAAGTTGGCAGCAGCAGCAGGAGCCCAAACATTACTTTAAAGAGACCCTGGGGTTGGCTTCAGGAGCCCAAAAATTGGATGAATCACACCCTGGAGTTGGCAGGAGTTGACAGCAGCAGCAGCAGGAGCCCAAATATTACTTTAAAGAGACCCTGGGGTTGGCTTCAGGAGCCCAAAAATTGGATGTATCACACCCTGGAGTTGGCAGGAGTTGGCAGTAGCAGCAGCAGGAGCCCAAATATTACTTTAAAGAGACACTGGGGTTGGCTTCAGGAGCCCAAAAATTGGATGAATCACACCCTGGAGCTGGCAGCAGCAGCAGCAGCAGCAGGAGCCCAACTATTACTTTAAAGAGACCCTGGGGTTGGCTTCAGGAGCCCAAAAATTGGATGAATCACACCCTGGAGTTGGCAGGAGTTGGCAGCAGCAGCAGCAGGAGCCCAAATATTACTTTAAAGAGACCCTGGGGTTGGCTTCAGGAGCCCAATAATTGGATGAATCACACCCTGGAGTTGGCAGGAGTTGGCAGCAGCAGCAACAGGAGCCCAAACATTACTTTAAAGAGACACTGGGGTTGGCTTCAGGAGCCCAAAAATTGGATGATTCACACCCTGGAGTTGGCAGCAGCAGCAGCAGGAGCCCAAATATTACTTTAAAGAGACACTGGGGTTGGCTTCAGGAGCCCAAAAATTGGATGATTCACACCCTGGAGTTGGCAGCAGCAGCAGCAGGAGCCCAAACATTACTTCAAAGAGACCCTGGGGTTGGCTTCAGGAGCCCAAAAATTGGATGAATCACACCCCGGAGTTGGCAGCAGCAGCAGCAGCAGGAGCCCAAATATTACTTTAAAGAGACACTGGGGTTGGCTTCAGGAGCCCAAAAATTGGATGAATCACACCCTGGAGTTGGCAGAAGTTGGCAGCAGCAGCAGCAGGAGCCCAAACATTACTTTAAAGAGACCCTGGGGTTGGCTTCAGGAGCCCAAAAATTGGATGAATCACACCCTGGAGTTGGCAGGAGTTGACAGCAGCAGCAGCAGGAGCCCAAATATTACTTTAAAGAGACCCTGGGGTTGGCTTCAGGAGCCCAAAAATTGGATGAATCACACCCTGGAGATGGCAGGAGTTGGCAGTAGCAGCAGCAGGAGCCCAAATATTACTTTAAAGAGACCCTGGGGTTGGCTTCAGGAGCCCAAAAATTGGATGAATCACACCCTGGAGTTGGCAGGAGTTGACAGCAGCAGCAGCAGGAGCCCAAATATTACTTTAAAGAGACCCTGGGGTTGGCTTCAGGAGCCCAAAAATTGGATGAATCACACCCTGGAGTTGGCAGGAGTTGGCAGCAGCAGCAGCAGGAGCCCAAACATTACTTTAAAGAGACACTGGGGTTGGCTTCAGGAGCCCAAAGATTGGATGATTCACACCCTGGAGTTGGCAGCAGCAGCAGCAGGAGCCCAAATATTACTTTAAAGAGACCCTGGGGTTGGCTTCAGGAGCCCAAAAATTGGATGAATCACACCCTGGAGTTGGCAGGAGTTGGCAGCAGCAGCAGCAGGAGCCCAAATATTACTTTAAAGAGACCCTGGGGTTGGCTTCAGGAGCCCAATAATTGGATGAATCACACCCTGGAGTTGGCAGGAGTTGGCAGCAGCAGCAACAGGAGCCCAAACATTACTTTAAAGAGACACTGGGGTTGGCTTCAGGAGCCCAAAAATTGGATGATTCACACCCTGGAGTTGGCAGCAGCAGCAGCAGGAGCCCAAATATTACTTTAAAGAGACACTGGGGTTGGCTTCAGGAGCCCAAAAATTGGATGATTCACACCCTGGAGTTGGCAGCAGCAGCAGCAGGAGCCCAAACATTACTTCAAAGAGACCCTGGGGTTGGCTTCAGGAGCCCAAAAATTGGATGAATCACACCCTGGAGTTGGCAGCAGCAGCAGCAGCAGGAGCCCAAATATTACTTTAAAGAGACACTGGGGTTGGCTTCAGGAGCCCAAAAATTGGATGAATCACACCCTGGAGTTGGCAGAAGTTGGCAGCAGCAGCAGCAGCAGCAGCAGGAGCCCAAACATTACTTTAAAGAGACCCTGGGGTTGGCTTCAGGAGCCCAAAAATTGGATGAATCACACCCTGGAGTTGGCAGGAGTTGACAGCAGCAGCAGCAGGAGCCCAAATATTACTTTAAAGAGACCCTGGGGTTGGCTTCAGGAGCCCAAAAATTGGATGAATCACACCCTGGAGATGGCAGGAGTTGGCAGTAGCAGCAGCAGGAGCCCAAATATTACTTTAAAGAGACCCTGGGGTTGGCTTCAGGAGCCCAAAAATTGGATAAATCACACCCTGGAGTTGGCAGGAGTTGACAGCAGCAGCAGCAGGAGCCCAAATATTACTTTAAAGAGACCCTGGGGTTGGCTTCAGGAGCCCAAAAATTGGATGAATCACACCCTGGAGTTGGCAGGAGTTGGCAGCAGCAGCAACAGGAGCCCAAACATTACTTTAAAGAGACACTGGGGTTGGCTTCAGGAGCCCAAAAATTGGATGATTCACACCCTGGAGTTGGCAGCAGCAGCAGCAGGAGCCCAAATATTACTTTAAAGAGACACTGGGGTTGGCTTCAGGAGCCCAAAAATTGGATGATTCACACCCTGGAGTTGGCAGCAGCAGCAGCAGCAGGAGCCCAAATATACACTGGAGTTGGCTTCAGGAGCCCAAAAATTGGATGAATCACACCCTGGAGTTGGCAGCAGCAGCAGGAGCCCAAATATTACTTTAAAGAGACACTGGGGTTGGCTTCAGGAGCCCAAAAATTGGATGAATCACACCCTGGAGTTGGCAGCAGCAGGAGCCCAAATATTACTTTAAAGAGACCCTGGGGTTGGCTTCAGGAGCCCAAAAATTGGATGAATCACACCCTGGAGTTGGCAGCAGCAGCAGGAGCCCAAATATTACTTTAAAGAGACACTGGGGTTGGCTTCAGGAGCCCAAAAATTGGATGAATCACACCCTGGAGTTGGCAGCAGCAGCAGCAGGAGCCCAAATATACACTGGAGTTGGCTTCAGGAGCCCAAAAATTGGATGAATCACACCCTGGAGTTGGCAGAAGTTGGCAGCAGCAGCAGCAGGAGCCCAAAAAATGGCCTCAAGACATAAATATGTTTTGCACCATTTGGAAAGTGTAAAACGTGGCACCATGCTGAATCTAGTCGCATGCATCAGGCATTGGTGGGTGGAAATCCTGGCTGATCCATCCCTGATTCATTTTGACAAAGGTGAGTCTCTTCACATTTTTAGTTGACAGACGAGTTCTCCTCGCCGTAACTATGGCCCCCGCCGCACTAAACACCCGCTCAGATGGCACGCTACTTGCCGGGCAGGACAGCTTTTCCAGGGCAAACTCTGCTAGTTGCGGCCACAAATCAAGTTTGGCTGCCCAGAAGTCCAGCGGATCCTCAAGGTGTGTTGGCATGGTCATGTCAAAGTATGACATGACCTGCTGGTTGAGCTCCTGCTCCAGGTCTTCCTGCTGCTCATGAGTAGCCTCACTATGTGGGTGTAGAAAGCTACTCATTAGCGACTGAAGACTGAGGCTGCTGCTGCTGATGGAGCTGCTGCTGCTGCTCCTGCCAACCCCCCCAGCGGCCATGGCAGTGGAAGGTGAGCGCAGAGGTCCCCTCGAGTCAGACCTGCGAGAGTATGGACCATGGCGCAGATAGGCATCGGCCAACTGCCTACGTAGAATGTCTTTGTAGTAGTTGAGTTTGTCCTCCCTCTCGGTGGGTTTAAAAAATGCCCCCATTTTGTGCCGGAAGCGAGGGTCCAATAAGGTGGACAGCCAGAAGTCATCCCGCCGACAGATGGAAACAATTCTGGGGTCACTACGCAAGCACGTGAGCATGCTTCGTGCCATTTGCGCAAGTGACTCGGATGGACTACCTGTCTCCATCTCCACTGCATACTGCCACGGTGTGCCCGGGTCCTCTGTCTCGCCTTCCTCAAAAACCTCTAGCTCCTCTGGCTGCTCCTGCTCCTCCTCTCCTGTCCGCTGACTAGATAAACCAGCCATTTCGCCAAGCCTAAACTGTGTTTCGCTGGGCAACTCCTCCTCCTCCACTTCCTCCTCCTCCTCCAGTTCAGCTCCAACGGGGTTCATGTGGCCGTAAGATGTAAACGCCATGTCTCCAGTGCCCTGACCAGCCATGGTTTCCAACATGTGCTGTAGTACATGAAGCAGTGGAATCACGTCGTTCATCCCGTAATCCTGCCGACTGACAAATAAAGTGGCATCCTCAAAGGGCCTGAGCAAACGGCAGGTGTCACGTATGAGCTGCCACTGGTTGACATTGAAGTTACACAGGGGAGTCCCCCTATCTGCTTGGATCATCAGGAAATCCGTGATGGCTTTTCTCTGTTCATATAATCGGTCCAACATGTGAAGGGTGGAATTCCAACGGGTGGAAACATCGCAAATCAGACTATGTTGGGGGATACCATTCTGACGCTGTAGCTCAAGAAGGGTGTGTTTGGCGGTGTAGGAGTGGCTGAAGTGCATGCAAAGTTTCCTTGAAGTTGTTGTCTTGCAGATGGGGGGATGTCTTGCAGATGGGGGGAACACTTCAGAAACCGCTTGACAACCAGATTGAAGACTTGAGCCATGCAGGGGGCATGGGTCAGGCTTCCTTGGCGCAGCGCAGACAAAATGTTCTTCCCATTGTCGGTAACCATGATTCCCATTTTAAGTTTTCTCGGAGTAAGCCATGTTTGGATTTCCTGATGAATACATTTAAGCAGTTCCTCCCCTGTGTGACTCCGTTCGCCAAGACAAACCATGTGAAGCACTGCGTGACACCTCCGTGCCCTGCACACATGGTAGACTGGAGGGGCACTGAGACTTGAGCCTACAGTGGAGGGTGAGGAGATGGCGGAGGATGAGGAGGCCGAGTCGCACGGTGTCACAGGCCCAACGGGCAGGGAGCGCGGAGGCCGAAGCGGCGTGATCTGTCCAAGTTGCTGCTGCTGCTGCAAAGGGACCACATTCACCCAGTGGGCCGTAAACGACATGTACTGTCCCTGACCGTAGTTACAGCTCCAGATGTCGGCGCTGCCATGCACTTTGCTACACACCGACAGGCTCAAGGACTGGCCCACCTTCTGTTCAACAAAAGTGTGCAGCGCTGGTACTGCCTTCTTGGCAAAGAAATGACGGCTTGGGACTCTCCACCTCGGCTCGACACAAGCCATCAGTTCTCTGAAAGGTGCAGATTCCACCACCTGAAAAGGGAGCGACTGCAGCACCAGCAACTTGGACAGGAGCACATTCAGCTTCTGCGCCGTAGGATGAGTGGGCGCATACTGCTGTCTCTTGGACATGGCTTCGCTGATGGATTGCTGGCGGGATGCATGACTTGGAGGAGGAGGAGGAGGAGCAGGAGCGACAGAGGATGGGTATGACGCACAGCTGCCTTCGGCTGAGGTGCTGGAGCCTTGGCTGGCAGAAATTGGGAGCTCACTTGGTGAGGAAGCAGACTGGACCACCCCTTGGGAGCCTCGGTTCTCCCAGGTCGCTTTATGGTGACGCATCATATGTTGACGCAGGGCCGTGGTGCCAACATTTGGACCCTGGCCACGCTTCACCTTTTGCCTACATATTAGGGATGAGCGAATCGATCCGGACGAACCCGGATTCGATCCGAATTTCAGGAAAAATTCGATTCGGATCGAATCCGAATTTCCCCGCGATTCGATCACTCGAAGTTTTCCTTTAACATCCATTCATTTACATTACAGGCATTCTAAGATGGCGGGCGGGACATGTCTGGACATGTATCCCGCGCCAGTGCAAGCTGGGGCAGTCACATGCAGCCTATCAGCAGCCAGCAAGCCCGGTGACGTCACACAGCGGTATTTAACGGCGGCCATCTTGCTTTTCCTCATTTCTCTATTGCATTCGTGACAGACAGACAGAACGCTGTGTAGCTGAGGCAGTTAGACAGGCTGGAGACAGGCTGGAGACAGGGACAGACAGGGACAGACAGGGACAGGCTGGAGACAGGCAGGAGACAGGCAGGAGACAGACAGGAGACAGACAGAAAGCCAGGGAAAGGTAGGAAAAACGGAGCTGGCTGACAGGGAGATTTTTTTTTTTTCATCCAGCCTTTGTTAGCGTTTTCAGGCTGCTTATAGTAACTAACTGTGCATATATACTGAACTGATCTTAAGTCTGCTGTGAGGCATCCCATTCTGTGACTAAAGCAGCCTCTGTTTAAGACCATATAAGCATTTGCTCTAATCATATTTGAAATTAGGCCTGATAAAGACACTTTTGCTGGCCAAAGCACTACTGTACCCTGGCAGCTCGATTCCTGCCCGGGGCATCCCATTCTGTGACTAAAGCAGCCTCTGTTTAAGACCATATAAGCATTTGCTCTAATCATATTTGAAATTAGGCCTGATAAAGACACTTTTGCTGGCCAAAGCACTACTGTACCCTGGCAGCTCGATTCCTGCCCGGGGCATCCCATTCTGTGACTAAAGCAGCCTCTGTTTAAGACCATATAAGCATTTGCTCTAATCATATTTGAAATTAGGCCTGATAAAGACACTTTTGCTGGCCAAAGCACTACTGTACCCTGGCAGCTCGATTCCTGCCCGGGGCATCCCATTCTGTGACTAAAGCAGCCTCTGTTTAAGACCATATAAGCATTTGCTCTAATCATATTTGAAATTAGGCCTGATAAAGACACTTTTGCTGGCCAAAGCACTACTGTACCCTGGCAGCTCGATTCCTGCCCGGGGCATCCCATTCTGTGACTAAAGCAGCCTCTGTTTAAGACCATATAAGCATTTGCTCTAATCATATTTGAAATTAGGCCTGATAAAGACACTTTTGCTGGCCAAAGCACTACTGTACCCTGGCAGCTCGATTCCTGCCCGGGGCATCCCATTCTGTGACTAAAGCAGCCTCTGTTTAAGACCATATAAGCATTTGCTCTAATCATATTTGAAATTAGGCCTGATAAAGACACTTTTGCTGGCCAAAGCACTACTGTACCCTGGCAGCTCGATTCCTGCCCGGGGCATCCCATTCTGTGACTAAAGCAGCCTCTGTTTAAGACCATATAAGCATTTGCTCTAATCATATTTGAAATTAGGCCTGATAAAGACACTTTTGCTGGCCAAAGCACTACTGTACCCTGGCAGCTCGATTCCTGCCCGGGGCATCCCATTCTGTGACTAAAGCAGCCTCTGTTTAAGACCATATAAGCATTTGCTCTAATCATATTTGAAATTAGGCCTGATAAAGACACTTTTGCTGGCCAAAGCACTACTGTACCCTGGCAGCTCGATTCCTGCCCGGGGCATCCCATTCTGTGACTAAAGCAGCCTCTGTTTAAGACCATATAAGCATTTGCTCTAATCATATTTGAAATTAGGCCTGATAAAGACACTTTTGCTGGCCAAAGCACTACTGTACCCTGGCAGCTCGATTCCTGCCCGGGGCATCCCATTCTGTGACTAAAGCAGCCTCTGTTTAAGACCATATAAGCATTTGCTCTAATCATATTTGAAATTAGGCCTGATAAAGACACTTTTGCTGGCCAAAGCACTACTGTACCCTGGCAGCTCGATTCCTGCCCGGGGCATCCCATTCTGTGACTAAAGCAGCCTCTGTTTAAGACCATATAAGCATTTGCTCTTATTATATTTATATTATAAGACACTTTTGCTGGGCATAGGCTTACTGCTGCCTGCCAGGTGCACTTCTGTTGAGGCATCCCATTCTGTAACATAGCATACCCCTCTTTATTTACACTAAGCAGCTCTCTTATTTACACTAAGCAGGCCTGTTGGAGGCTGAGTGTTACTGCTCACTTTTGGTGTGCATTATATTCTGTTTCATATAGACCCACCGCTGCCCGGGGTTTTTTTAAATATCACCTACTACCACGCCAGTTAGACTATGTCGGCCAGACAAGTGCCTGGAAGTGAAAAGAGGAGTGGCAGAGGCCAAGATTCCGCAGGAAGAGCTCGCATCAGACTGGGGGCCAGTAGCAGCAGGAGTCACGCTGAGAGACCTAATCTGCCAGTATCTGCTAGCGGTCGGGTCTCCACCAGTAACGCATCTGCCGTGGTAGATTGGTTGACGCGCTCATCAACAACATCATCACAACTTACGTCTGAGACCCCCAGTCTAGGGTCGGTAGGTTCCTCTGACACAACCCTGAGTTGGCATGCCCCGAGAGCAGTCCCTGTCCTCCCATTGCCTCTGGCCTACGCCGTTCCCTCCCCCAGCGACGTATCCTATGCTTTGGGTTCAGCTCCACTCTTTAGTAAGGAGGACCATCAGATAGAGGACAGTCAGCAGCTACTGCCCAGCCAAGAAATGGAGGTGGCTTCTTTAGCTAGGCAGACAAATAGTGATGTGGACAGTGTCGTGGGTGCTGCGAGCGTTCCAGCTCCTGCGCCAGACACTGTTGACGAATCCACGAACATCAGTGACGTACAGCCACAACCCGGTGATGATGATGATGATGACGATGAAGCCGATCGCACTTGGGAGCCGGGTGATGAAGGGGCTTCATCGTCATCATCAGGAGAAGAGGGGTGCAGGTTGCCCCGGAGTCAGCAGCTGAGGCAGCAAAGTGGTAGCAGTCAGCATGGGGGCACAATTCCAAAGGCTGGAGCCGGCCGGGGCCGGGGTAGAGCACCTGCTGTGCGGCAGTCTACCTTATCGGGAGGTAGTGGAGCAGGGGTTCCTGGAGTTGGCAACAGCAGCAGTGAATCAGTGAGGCCAGGGGGTGGGAAAAGTAGCTACTCGGCAGTGTGGCAGTTTTTCCTGAGGCATCCGCAGGAGGGTAACATGGCCACATGCAAGATATGTAGGCAAAAGGTGAAGCGTGGCCAGGGTCCAAATGTTGGCACCACGGCCCTGCGTCAACATATGATGCGTCACCATAAAACGACCTGGGAGAACCGAGGCTCCCAAGGGGTGGTCCAGTCTGCTTCCTCACCAAGTGAGCTCCCAATTTCTGCCAGCCAAGGCTCCAGCACCTCAGCCGAAGGCAGCTGTGCGTCATACCCATCCTCTGTCGCTCCTGCTCCTCCTCCTCCTCCTCCAAGTCATGCATCCCGCCAGCAATCCATCAGCGAAGCCATGTCCAAGAGACAGCAGTATGCGCCCACTCATCCTACGGCGCAGAAGCTGAATGTGCTCCTGTCCAAGTTGCTGGTGCTGCAGTCGCTCCCTTTTCAGGTGGTGGAATCTGCACCTTTCAGAGAACTGATGGCTTGTGCCGAGCCGAGGTGGAGAGTCCCAAGCCGTCATTTCTTTGCCAAGAAGGCAGTACCAGCGCTGCACACTTTTGTTGAACAGAAGGTGGGCCAGTCCTTGAGCCTGTCGGTGTGTAGCAAAATACATGGCAGCGCCGACATCTGGAGCTGTAACTACGGTCAGGGGCAGTACATGTCGTTTACGGCCCACTGGGTGAATGTGGTCCCTTTGCAGCAGCAACTTGGACAGGTCACGCCGCTTCGGCCTCCGCGCTCTCTGCCCATTGGGCCTGTGACACCGTGCGACTCGGCCTCCTCATCCTCCGCCATCTCCTCACCCTCCACTGTAGGCTCAAGTCTCAGTGCCCCTCCAGTCTACCATGTGTGCAGGGCACGGAGGTGTCACGCAGTGCTTCACATGGTTTGTCTTGGCGAACGGAGTCACACAGGGGAGGAACTGCTTAAATGTATTCATCAGGAAATCCAAACATGGCTTACTCCGAGAAAACTTAAAATGGGAATCATGGTTACCGACAATGGGAAGAACATTTTGTCTGCGCTGCGCCAAGGAAGCCTGACCCATGCCCCCTGCATGGCTCACGTCTTCAATCTGGTTGTCAAGCGGTTTCTGAAGTGTTCCCCCCATCTGCAGGACATCCTAACAACTTCACGGAAACTTTGCATGCACTTCAGCCACTCCTACACTGCCAAACACACCCTTCTTGAGCTACAGCGTCAGAATGGTATCCCCCAACATAGTCTGATTTGCGATGTTTCCACCCGTTGGAATTCCACCCTTCACATGTTGGACCGATTATATGAACAGAGAAAAGCCATCACGGATTTCCTGATGATCCAAGCAGATAGGGGGACTCCCCTGTGTAACTTCAATGTCAACCAGTGGCAGCTCATACGTGACACCTGCCGTTTGCTCAGGCCCTTTGAGGAAGCCACTTTATTTGTCAGTCGGCAGGATTACGGGATGAACGACGTGATTCCACTGCTTCATGTACTGCAGCACATGTTGGAAACCATGGCTGGTCAGGGCACTGGAGACATGGCGTTTACATCTTACGGCCACATGAACCCCCTTGGAGCTGAACTGGAGGAGGAGGAGGAGGAAGAGGAGGAGGAGGAGTTGCCCAGCGAAACACAGTTTAGGCTTGGCGAAATGGCTGGTTTATCTAGTCAGCGGACAGGAGAGGAGGAGCAGGAGCAGCCAGAGGAGCTAGAGGTTTTTGAGGAAGGAGAGACAGAGGACCCGGGCACACCGTGGCAGTATGCAGTGGAGATGGAGACAGGTAGTCCATCCGAGTCACTTGCGCAAATGGCACGAAGCATGCTCACGTGCTTGCGTAGTGACCCCAGAATTGTTTCCATCTGTCGGCGGGATGACTTCTGGCTGTCCACCTTATTGGACCCTCGCTTCCGGCACAAAATGGGGGCATTTTTTAAACCCACCGAGAGGGAGGACAAACTCAACTACTACAAAGACATTCTACGTAGGCAGTTGGCCGATGCCTATCTGCGCCATGGTCCATACTCTCGCAGGTCTGACTCGAGGGGACCTCTGCGCTCACCTTCCACTGCCATGGCCGCTGGGGGGGTTGGCAGCAGCAGCAGCAGAAGCTCCATCAGCAGCAGCAGCCTCAGTCTTCAGTCGCTAATGAGTAGCTTTCTACACCCGCATAGTGAGGCTACTCATGAGCAGCAGGAAGACCTGGAGCAGGACCTGAACCAGCAGGTCATGTCATACTTTGACATGACCATGCCAACACACCTTGAGGATCCGCTGGACTTCTGGGCAGCCAAACTTGATTTGTGGCCGCAACTAGCAGAGTTTGCCCTGGAAAAGCTGTCCTGCCCGGCAAGTAGCGTGCCATCTGAGCGGGTGTTTAGTGCGGCGGGGGCCATAGTTACGGCGAGGAGAACTCGTCTGTCAACTAAAAATGTGGAGAGACTCACCTTTGTCAAAATGAATCAGGGATGGATCAGCCAGGATTTCCACCCACCAATGCCTGATGCATGCGACTAGATTCAGCATGGTGCCACGTTTTACACTTTCCAAATGGTGCAAAACATATTTATGTCTTTAGGCCATTTTTTGGGCTCCTGCTGCTGCTACTGTCAACTCCTGCTAACTCCAGGGTGTGATTCATCCAATTTTTGGGCTCCTGAAGCCAACTCCAGTGTATATTTGGGCTCCTGCTGCTGCTGCTGCCAACTTCTGCCAACTCCAGGGTGTGATTCATCCAATTTTTGGGCTCCTGAAGCCAACTCCAGTGTATATTTGGGCTCCTGCTGCTGCTGCTGCCAACTTCTGCCAACTCCAGGGTGTGATTCATCCAATTTTTGGGCTCCTGAAGCCAACTCCAGTGTATATTTGGGCTCCTGCTGCTGCTACTGTCAACTCCTGCCAACTCCAGGGTGTGATTCATCCAATTTGTGGGCTCCTGAAGCCAACTCCAGTGTATATTTGGGCTCCTGCTGCTGCTGCTGCCAACTTCTGCCAACTCCAGGGTGTGATTCATCCAATTTTTGGGCTCCTGAAGCCAACTCCAGTGTATATTTGGGCTCCTGCTGCTGCTACTGTCAACTCCTGCCAACTCCAGGGTGTGATTCATCCAATTTTTGGGCTCCTGAAGCCAACTCCAGTGTATATTTGGGCTCCTGCTGCTGCTGCTGCCAACTTCTGCCAACTCCAGGGTGTGATTCATCCAATTTTTGGGCTCCTGAAGCCAACTCCAGTGTATATTTGGGCTCCTGCTGCTGCTGCTGCCAACTTCTGCCAACTCCAGGGTGTGATTCATCCAATTTTTGGGCTCCTGAAGCCAACTCCAGTGTATATTTGGGCTCCTGCTGCTGCTGCTGTCAACTCCTGCCAACTCCAGGGTGTGATTCATCCAATTTTTGGGCTCCTGAAGCCAACTCCAGTGTATATTTGGGCTCCTGCTGCTGCTGCTGCCAACTTCTGCCAACTCCAGGGTGTGATTCATCCAATTTTTGGGCTCCTGAAGCCAACTCCAGTGTATATTTGGGCTCCTGCTGCTGCTGCTGTCAACTCCTGCCAACTCCAGGGTGTGATTCATCCAATTTTTGGGCTCCTGAAGCCAACTCCAGTGTATATTTGGGCTCCTGCTGCTGCTGCTGCCAACTTCTGCCAACTCCAGGGTGTGATTCATCCAATTTTTGGGCTCCTGAAGCCAACTCCAGTGTATATTTGGGCTCCTGCTGCTGCTGCTGTCAACTCCTGCCAACTCCAGGGTGTGATTCATCCAATTTTTGGGCTCCTGAAGCCAACTCCAGTGTATATTTGGGCTCCTGCTGCTGCTGCTGTCAACTCCTGCCAACTCCAGGGTGTGATTCATCCAATTTTTGGGCTCCTGAAGCCAACTCCAGTGTATATTTGGGCTCCTGCTGCTGCTGCTGCCAACTTCTGCCAACTCCAGGGTGTGATTCATCCAATTTTTGGGCTCCTGAAGCCAACTCCAGTGTATATTTGGGCTCCTGCTGCTGCTACTGTCAACTCCTGCCAACTCCAGGGTGTGATTCATCCAATTTTTGGGCTCCTGAAGCCAACTCCAGTGTATATTTGGGCTCCTGCTGCTGCTGCTGCCAACTTCTGCCAACTCCAGGGTGTGATTCATCCAATTTTTGGGCTCCTGAAGCCAACTCCAGTGTATATTTGGGCTCCTGCTGCTGCTGCTGCCAACTTCTGCCAACTCCAGGGTGTGATTCATCCAATTTTTGGGCTCCTGAAGCCAACTCCAGTGTATATTTGGGCTCCTGCTGCTGCTGCTGCCAACTTCTGCCAACTCCAGGGTGTGATTCATCCAATTTTTGGGCTCCTGAAGCCAACTCCAGTGTATATTTGGGCTCCTGCTGCTGCTGCTGTCAACTCCTGCCAACTCCAGGGTGTGATTCATCCAATTTTTGGGCTCCTGAAGCCAACTCCAGTGTATATTTGGGCTCCTGCTGCTGCTGCTGTCAACTCCTGCCAACTCCAGGGTGTGATTCATCCAATTTTTGGGCTCCTGAAGCCAACTCCAGTGTATATTTGGGCTCCTGCTGCTGCTGCTGTCAACTCCTGCCAACTCCAGGGTGTGATTCATCCAATTTTTGGGCTCCTGAAGCCAACTCCAGTGTATATTTGGGCTCCTGCTGCTGCTGCTGCCAACTTCTGCCAACTCCAGGGTGTGATTCATCCAATTTTTGGGCTCCTGAAGCCAACTCCAGTGTATATTTGGGCTCCTTCTGCCCCTCATAGTGATGCCACTTCAACTCTCTGCAATTGTGCCGCTCTGCGATTCTATTAGCGATGCCTCTTATCTGCATGTGATATTTCTTAAAAGTATTATTTAACTAACCCAGCACGCATCCTGTGCGTGTTACAGCAAGGCTGAATGGTTTACAACCCTATTGAGGCTGTAGGAGGCTCAGAAATAGCCGTTTTTAATAGCGATTCGTCGCGAATTTATTCGGGTCGAAACGATTTTTGTCGGAAAATTCGGCGAATCAGTCGAATCGAATTTTTCAAAAGTTCGCTCATCTCTACTACATATCTTGCATGTGGCCATGTTACCCTCCTGCGGATGCTTCAGGAAAAACTGCCACACTGCCGAGTAGCTACTTTTCCCACCCCCTGGCCTCACTGATTCACTGCTGCTGTTGCCAACTCCAGGAACCCCTGCTCCACTACCTCCCGATAAGGTAGACTGCCGCACAGCAGGTGCTCTACCCCGGCCCCGGCCCCGGCCGGCTCCAGCCTTTGGAATTGTGCCCCCATGCTGACTGCTACCACCTTGCTGCCTCAGCTGCTGACTCCGGGGCAACCTGCGCCCCTCTTCTCCTGATGATGACGATGAAGCCCCTTCATCACCCGGCTCCCAAGTGCGATCGGCTTCATCGTCATCATCACCGAGTTGTGGCTGTACGTCACTGATGTTCGTGGATTCGTCAACAGTGTCTGGCGCAGGAGCTGGAACGCTCGCAGCACCCACGACACTGTCCACATCACTATTTGTCTGCCTAGCTAAAGAAGCCACCTCCATTTCTTGGCTGGGCAGTAGCTGCTGACTGTCCTCCTGTATCTGATCGTCCTCCTCACTAAAGAGTGGAGCTGAACCCAAAGCATAGGATACGTCGCTGGGGGAGGGAACGGCGTAGGACAGAGGCAATGGGAGGACAGGGACTGCTCTCGGGGCATGCCAACTCAGGGTTGTGTCAGAGGAACCTACCGACCCTAGACTGGGGGTCTCAGACGTAAGTTGTGATGATGTTGTTGATGAGCGCGTCAACCAATCTACCACGGCAGATGCGTTACTGGTGGAGACCCGACCGCTAGCAGATACTGGCAGATTAGGTCTCTCAGCGTGACTCCTGCTGCTACTGGCCCCCAGTCTGATGCGAGCTCTGCCTGCGGAATCTTGGCCTCTGCCACTCCTCTTTTCACTTCCAGGCACTTGTCTGCCCGACATAGTCTAACTGGCGTGGTAGTAGGTGATATTTTAAGATCCCCCGGGCAGTGGTGGGTCTATATGAAACAGAATATAATGCACACCAAAAGTGAGCAGTAACACTCAGCCTCCAACAGGCCTGCTTAGTGTAAATAAGAGAGCTGCTTAGTGTAAATAAAGAGGGGTATGCTATGTTACAGAATGGGATGCCCCAACAGAAGTGCACCTGGCAGGCAGCAGTAAGTCTATGCCCAGCAAAAGTGTCTTTATCAGGGCTAATTTCAATTATAATAAGTGCAAATGGTTATATGGTCTTAAACAGAGGCTGCTGTAGTCACAGAATGGGATGCCCCAAAAAAACATCCAGTAGTGCTATGCCCAGCAAAAGTGTCTTTATCAGGGCTAATTTCAATTATAATAAGTGCAAATGGTTATATGGTCTTAAACAGAGGCTGCTGTAGTCACAGAATGGGATGCCCCAAAAAAAGATCCAGTAGTGCTATGCCCAGCAAAAGTGTCTTTATCAGGGCTAATTTCAATTATAATAAGTGCAAATGGTTATATGGTCTTAAACAGAGGCTGCTGTAGTCACAGAATGGGATGCCCCAAAAAAAGTTCCAGTAGTGCTATGCCCAGCAAAAGTGTCTGTATCAGGGCTAATTTCAATTATAATAAGTGCAAATGGTTATATGGTCTTAAACAGAGGCTGCTGTAGTCACAGAATGGGATGCCCCAAAAAAAGATCCAGTAGTGCTATGCCCAGCAAAAGTGTCTTTATCAGGGCTAATTTCAATTATAATAAGTGCAAATGGTTATATGGTCTTAAACAGAGGCTGCTGTAGTCACAGAATGGGATGCCCCAAAAAAAGTTCCAGTAGTGCTATGCCCAGCAAAAGTGTCTTTATCAGGCCTAATTTCAATTATAATAAGTGCAAATGGTTATATGGTCTTAAACAGAGGCTGCTGTAGTCACAGAATGGGATGCCCCAAAAAAAGATCCAGTAGTGCTATGCCCAGCAAAAGTGTCTTTATCAGGGCTAATTTCAATTATAATAAGTGCAAATGGTTATATGGTCTTAAACAGAGGCTGCTGTAGTCACAGAATGGGATGCCCCAAAAAAAGATCCAGTAGTGCTATGCCCAGCAAAAGTGTCTTTATCAGGGCTAATTTCAATTATAATAAGTGCAAATGGTTATATGGTCTTAAACAGAGGCTGCTGTAGTCACAGAATGGGATGCCCCAAAAAAAGATCCAGTAGTGCTATGCCCAGCAAAAGTGTCTTTATCAGGGCTAATTTCAATTATAATAAGTGCAAATGGTTATATGGTCTTAAACAGAGGCTGCTGTAGTCACAGAATGGGATGCCCCAAAAAAAGATCCAGTAGTGCTATGCCCAGCAAAAGTGTCTTTATCAGGCCTAATTTCAATTATAATAAGTGCAAATGGTTATATGGTCTTAAACAGAGGCTGCTGTAGTCACAGAATGGGATGCCCCAAAAAAAGATCCAGTAGTGCTATGCCCAGCAAAAGTGTCTTTATCAGGGCTAATTTCAATTATAATAAGTGCAAATGGTTATATGGTCTTAAACAGAGGCTGCTGTAGTCACAGAATGGGATGCCCCAAAAAAGATCCAGTAGTGCTATGCCCAGCAAAAGTGTCTTTATCAGGGCTAATTTCAATTATAATAAGTGCAAATGGTTATATGGTCTTAAACAGAGGCTGCTGTAGTCACAGAATGGGATGCCCCAAAAAAAAGATCCAGTAGTGCTATGCCCAGCAAAAGTGTCTTTATCAGGGCTAATTTCAATTATAATAAGTGCAAATGGTTATATGGTCTTAAACAGAGGCTGCTGTAGTCACAGAATGGGATGCCCCAAAAAAAGATCCAGTAGTGCTATGCCCAGCAAAAGTGTCTTTATCAGGGCTAATTTCAATTATAATAAGTGCAAATGGTTATATGGTCTTAAACAGAGGCTGCTGTAGTCACAGAATGGGATGCCCTGGCAGGGACAAGTAGTGCTATGCCCAGCAAAAGTGTCTTTATCAGGGCTAATTTCAATTATAATAAGTGCAAATGGTTATATGGTCTTAAACAGAGGCTGCTGTAGTCACAGAATGGGATGCCCCAAAAAAAGATCCAGTAGTGCTATGCCCAGCAAAAGTGTCTTTATCAGGCCTAATTTCAATTATAATAAGTGCAAATGGTTATATGGTCTTAAACAGAGGCTGCTGTAGTCACAGAATGGGATGCCCCAAAAAAAGATCCAGTAGTGCTATGCCCAGCAAAAGTGTCTTTATCAGGGCTAATTTCAATTATAATAAGTGCAAATGGTTATATGGTCTTAAACAGAGGCTGCTGTAGTCACAGAATGGGATGCCCCAAAAAAGATCCAGTAGTGCTATGCCCAGCAAAAGTGTCTTTATCAGGGCTAATTTCAATTATAATAAGTGCAAATGGTTATATGGTCTTAAACAGAGGCTGCTGTAGTCACAGAATGGGATGCCCCAAAAAAAAGATCCAGTAGTGCTATGCCCAGCAAAAGTGTCTTTATCAGGGCTAATTTCAATTATAATAAGTGCAAATGGTTATATGGTCTTAAACAGAGGCTGCTGTAGTCACAGAATGGGATGCCCCAAAAAAAGATCCAGTAGTGCTATGCCCAGCAAAAGTGTCTTTATCAGGGCTAATTTCAATTATAATAAGTGCAAATGGTTATATGGTCTTAAACAGAGGCTGCTGTAGTCACAGAATGGGATGCCCCAAAAAAAGATCCAGTAGTGCTATGCCCAGCAAAAGTGTCTTTATCAGGCCTAATTTCAATTATAATAAGTGCAAATGGTTATATGGTCTTAAACAGAGGCTGTTGTAGTCACAGAATGGGATGCCCCAAAAAAAGATCCAGTAGTGCTATGCCCAGCAAAAGTGTCTTTATCAGGGCTAATTTCAATTATAATAAGTGCAAATGGTTATATGGTCTTAAACAGAGGCTGCTGTAGTCACAGAATGGGATGCCCCAAAAAAAGATCCAGTATTGCTATGCCCAGCAAAAGTGTCTTTATCAGGGCTAATTTCAATGATAATAAGTGCAAATGGTTATATGGTCTTAAACAGAGGCTGCTGTAGTCACAGAATGGGATGCCCCAAAAAAAGATCCAGTAGTGCTATGCCCAGCAAAAGTGTCTTTATCAGGGCTAATTTCAATTATAATAAGTGCAAATGGTTATATGGTCTTAAACAGAGGCTGCTGTAGTCACAGAATGGGATGCCCCCAAAAAAGATCCAGTAGTGCTATGCCCAGCAAAAGTGTCTTTATCAGGGCTAATTTCAATTATAATAAGTGCAAATGGTTATATGGTCTTAAACAGAGGCTGCTGTATTCACAGAATGGGATGCCCCAAAAAAAGTTCCAGTAGTGCTATGCCCAGCAAAAGTGTCTTTATCAGGGCTAATTTCAATTATAATAAGTGCAAATGGTTATATGGTCTTAAACAGAGGCTGCTGTATTCACAGAATGGGATGCCCCAAAAAAAGTTCCAGTAGTGCTATGCCCAGCAAAAGTGTCTTTATCAGGGCTAATTTCAATTATAATAAGTGCAAATGGTTATATGGTCTTAAACAGAGGCTGCTGTAGTCACAGAATGGGATGCCCCAAAAAAAGATCCAGTAGTGCTATGCCCAGCAAAAGTGTCTTTATCAGGGCTAATTTCAATTATAATAAGTGCAAATGGTTATATGGTCTTAAACAGAGGCTGCTGTAGTCACAGAATGGGATGCCCCCAAAAAAAGATCCAGTAGTGCTATGCCCAGCAAAAGTGTCTTTATCAGGGCTAATTTCAATTATAATAAGTGCAAATGGTTATATGGTCTTAAACAGAGGCTGCTGTAGTCACAGAATGGGATGCCCCAAAAAAAGATCCAGTAGTGCTATGCCCAGCAAAAGTGTCTTTATCAGGGCTAATTTCAATTATAATAAGTGCAAATGGTTATATGGTCTTAAACAGAGGCTGCTGTAGTCACAGAATGGGATGCCCCAAAAAAAGATCCAGTAGTGCTATGCCCAGCAAAAGTGTCTTTATCAGGCCTAATTTCAATTATAATAAGTGCAAATGGTTATATGGTCTTAAACAGAGGCTGTTGTAGTCACAGAATGGGATGCCCCAAAAAAAGATCCAGTAGTGCTATGCCCAGCAAAAGTGTCTTTATCAGGCCTAATTTCAATTATAATAAGTGCAAATGGTTATATGGTCTTAAACAGAGGCTGCTGTAGTCACAGAATGGGATGCCCCAAAAAAAGATCCAGTATTGCTATGCCCAGCAAAAGTGTCTTTATCAGGGCTAATTTCAATTATAATAAGTGCAAATGGTTATATGGTCTTAAACAGAGGCTGCTGTAGTCACAGAATGGGATGCCCCAAAAAAAGATCCAGTAGTGCTATGCCCAGCAAAAGTGTCTTTATCAGGGCTAATTTCAATTATAATAAGTGCAAATGGTTATATGGTCTTAAACAGAGGCTGCTGTAGTCACAGAATGGGATGCCCCCAAAAAAGATCCAGTAGTGCTATGCCCAGCAAAAGTGTCTTTATCAGGGCTAATTTCAATTATAATAAGTGCAAATGGTTATATGGTCTTAAACAGAGGCTGCTGTATTCACAGAATGGGATGCCCCAAAAAAAGTTCCAGTAGTGCTATGCCCAGCAAAAGTGTCTTTATCAGGGCTAATTTCAATTATAATAAGTGCAAATGGTTATATGGTCTTAAACAGAGGCTGCTGTATTCACAGAATGGGATGCCCCAAAAAAAGTTCCAGTAGTGCTATGCCCAGCAAAAGTGTCTTTATCAGGGCTAATTTCAATTATAATAAGTGCAAATGGTTATATGGTCTTAAACAGAGGCTGCTGTAGTCACAGAATGGGATGCCCCAAAAAAAGATCCAGTAGTGCTATGCCCAGCAAAAGTGTCTTTATCAGGCCTAATTTCAATTATAATAAGTGCAAATGGTTATATGGTCTTAAACAGAGGCTGCTGTAGTCACAGAATGGGATGCCCCAAAAAAAGATCCAGTAGTGCTATGCCCAGCAAAAGTGTCTTTATCAGGGCTAATTTCAATTATAATAAGTGCAAATGGTTATATGGTCTTAAACAGAGGCTGCTGTAGTCACAGAATGGGATGCCCCAAAAAAAGATCCAGTAGTGCTATGCCCAGCAAAAGTGTCTTTATCAGGGCTAATTTCAATTATAATAAGTGCAAATGGTTATATGGTCTTAAACAGAGGCTGCTGTAGTCACAGAATGGGATGCCCCAAAAAAAGATCCAGTAGTGCTATGCCCAGCAAAAGTGTCTTTATCAGGGCTTATTTCAATTATAATAAGTGCAAATGGTTATATGGTCTTAAACAGAGGCTGCTGTAGTCACAGAATGGGATGCCCCAAAAAAAGATCCAGTAGTGCTATGCCCAGCAAAAGTGTCTTTATCAGGCCTAATTTCAATTATAATAAGTGCAAATGGTTATATGGTCTTAAACAGAGGCTGCTGTAGTCACAGAATGGGATGCCCCCAAAAAAGATCCAGTAGTGCTATGCCCAGCAAAAGTGTCTTTATCAGGGCTAATTTCAATTATAATAAGTGCAAATGGTTATATGGTCTTAAACAGAGGCTGCTGTAGTCACAGAATGGGATGCCCCAAAAAAAGATCCAGTAGTGCTATGCCCAGCAAAAGTGTCTTTATCAGGCCTAATTTCAATTATAATAAGTGCAAATGGTTATATGGTCTTAAACAGAGGCTGCTGTAGTCACAGAATGGGATGCCCCAAAAAAAGATCCAGTAGTGCTATGCCCAGCAAAAGTGTCTTTATCAGGGCTAATTTCAATTATAATAAGTGCAAATGGTTATATGGTCTTAAACAGAGGCTGCTGTAGTCACAGAATGGGATGCCTCACAGCAGACTTAAGATCAGTTCAGTATATATGCACAGTTAGTTAGTATAAGCAGCCTGAAAACGCTAACAAAGCCTGTCAGGCTGGATGAAAAAAAAAAAAAATCTCCCTGTGACAGCCTCCGATTTTTCCTTCCTTTCCCTGTTTTTCGCTGACTTTCTGTCTGTCTCCTGTCTGTCTCCTGCCTGTCTCCAGCCTGTCCCTGTCTGTCCCTGCCTGTCTAACTGTCTCTCCCTCAGCTACACAGCGTTCTGTCTCTCACAAATGCAATAGAGAAATGAGGAAGGAAAGCAAGATGGCCGACTTAAATAGCGCTGTGACGTCACCGGGCTTGCTGGCTGCTGATAGGCTGCATGTGACTGCCCCAGCTTGCACTGGCGCGGGATAGATGTCCAGACATGTCCCGTCCGCCATCTTAGAATGCCTGTAAATGTAAATGAATGGATGTTAAAGGAAAACTTCGAGCGATCGAATCGCGGGGAAATTCGGATTCGATCCGAATCGAATTTTTCCTGAAATTCGGATCGAATCCGGGTTCGTCCAGATCGATTCGCTCATCCCTATCCATAGTAAACCTCAAAGTCACAGAACACATTAGTTGGCAAGGGTTTTATAGGCTTATTTAATAAAAAAGGACACATTTTAACTGCAGTACAGCAAGGATTTATCTTTTTAAAGTGAATGGAATTACCTGAAATATGATTGATTTCTTATAGTTATAAATGACTGGCATTACTCTAAAAATACCTTGCGCTGGTGAGCTGAGTTATCAGATCCAAATAACAATTTACCAGCTGTCCCCTAATGTTATAACTGCAGACTTTAAAAAGCAATAATCCTTTATTTAATAAACTAATTATTATGCTGCTGATTTGAAGGAAATTGCCTGTGAACTGCCTGTAGGCAATCCCTTTTTAATTACAGTATCATATTCTTCAGTTAAACTATTTTTAAAGGAATACGGATGTGCTGATAAAGTCATGCTTACATTACTCATTAACCCTTTCAGTGCCAGCCTATCTAGAGATTTTGTCACCCTCTGTTACCCGACAATTTCCAGGGATTTGACATGAAATGTCTTGTTTGTAATTTTTTTGAAGTATTTCTGGGTGAAATATGTGAAAAAATAAAAAAGATGATTTTTTAAAATTTGAAGTATTTTAAAAATAAGTTATTTAAGAAAATCATATTGTGTGTAAAAGCCCCATTTCTCCCAAATACAACAGTACCACATATGTATCGGTAGACACTTTTTCCTGTCCAGGAGGCACCCCAAACTGAAACAGCACTTTGAGATTTTCAAATAAAATACAACTACTATATGAAAGGGTGAAACCCTTACATTTTTTAAAACAAATGGCGTGGGGCACACATTTTTAATTTTTTGAAGTTAGACCCTTAAAAATAAAGACAAAACAACATGGAGTCCCCCTCTTCAGCAAAACCAGTCTGTGTAGGCAGCCCCTGGCATAAAAGACTACCAGCCCGGATAGCTCAGATGGGCACCAGGCTCTTCTGATCCCCCCCGGCCCTTGGAGATGCTGTCAAGTGACTTGCCTGCCCTTCCTGCCCTTTGAACTGGTTTAGGGGACTCAAGGACCCCTTACCAGTTCACAAAGGGTTACATTAAAAAAAACACACAAATATCAAAATGTCCTTTAAAGGGATGGGCCTTTTATAGTGGTGAGTGAGTGTACGTTAGTATACTTGTCGGTATAAAAGGCCCCTCCCTGTGGAGGGGAGGAGATGTCAGAGGTGTGCTCGGGGCAGAGAATCTGCCTTCTCTGCCCCATTGAAGACCCCAGACCGGTGATCAGAGGCCCCTGTGGGACATGGAGACCCATGTCGCTGGATCCTGGATGGAGGAGAGCTTTTTTTTGGGCTCCTAAAGTGCGAAAACAGCAGCCATGTAAAATTTACTGAGCTGGCACTTAACAATCCAAGATGCAGCCCCATAAAGGAAATGTGCTTTAAAGGTTTAAAGTGTACCTATACAGAAAGGAACTTTATGTCATCATCTTCTATCTCCACTCCAGTGCCCCAAAACAGCCTGTGTTTCTTTTTTGACTAATGCCTTTTGCTAATATTCATAAAAGCACTAACAGGAAGCAGTGTCATGCTCGAATGGTGGCTGTTTGGCTCCCTGGATTTGCAGCAGCAGCAGCAGCCCTGGTGCTCTCCTGTGATGATTCAGTTACATACAGACCAGCATTTGGGGTTAGCCTTATCAGTTATAATACCTGTAATAAATCTGAAAGTGCAAAACTGCTTAAACCTCGTGTGGCAGTTTAGCTGGTAACTGAATGTATCATCCCTAGGGTCAGCTTAATGATTGATGTAAGTTTGAAAAAGTGTAAGATACTGTTGTAGCTTATTAAACACTGCCCTCAGAATACACACCCCTTATTAGTTTTAGTTTCCATTCACTGCCATTGTTCTAATTTATCCTTTTATTTAACAAAAACCCAAAACTAAAGTGCATATTCCAAAGTGCATTTGTAAGAGTGTTCATTGATGTTTCCATAGAGTCAATGCCTAATTTAAAAAGCAGCAGATTGGCATTGCATGCTACTATTTGGTCTGTGGTCTACATGGACCCCGGGGATTGCTTAGCAGTTCCCTAAAGTTATGCCCATGGCCATCAGAAATGCATGGGCCCCATACGACACTGTCTGGGATGGCCCTTGTAATGTGATGGATTGGTCACTAGTTCAAACCAAGGCATCCATTCTTACCTCAATTTTCAGATTATATAGGAAACAGAAGTGGGCCCAGACATCACTTTATAGATTATGGGCTCTATATAACCTATATCTGATGGCTAAGCCCCTATTTTAAAGTGGGCACCAGTTCAAACTGGGGACCCAGCCATCCCATATAGGTAACAAGGGGGCAGATGTCCTCATTCATCATCAATGCCGGCAGAAATTGTGGGGCATCCAGCAAGTCTGAGGTCAGTGCTTTCATCAGGGCTGTCTGGTGGGGCTTCCTCTTTTGCAAAAAGAAAAATAGGATGTGCTCATCCAGTCAATATATAGCAGTCATAAGGTGCTAGAGGGGTGTGACCACACACTAAACAACAAAGAAAGTTAACCCTCTGCACACTCATACTATTTAAAAACCTAGTTAACACTTGTTAAGAACATGGACTGTTAGTTAACATAGATTGCAATGAATGTAAAAGCGAGGTAGCCACGTCAAGGCCGTCCAATTAGTACCCCGTCCCTAACATTACTAAGTTTAAAAGTTTGTGCAGACATTGCTACTTCCTTACTTGTGTGTGCACAAGCAATGCAATACATGAATCAGCCTGTCTAAAGACATTGCAATAACTTAACTTGCTTGCACACAGGGGTACTAATTGGATGGCCTTGACGTGGCTACCTCACTTCTACATTCATTGCAATCTATGTTAACTAACAGTCCATGTTCTTAACAAGTGTTAGCTAGGTTTTTAAATAGTATGAGTGTGCAGAGGGTTAACTTTCTTTGTTGCTTCCTCTTTTGCAGACAGGGCCACTTGGGACTCTCTACTGGAGTCCTGCCTGTCCTGCTCTCATGGCTGCCCTGTTTATTCCCACTCGTTTGCATGCTGAATGCAAGTTATTAGCTCCAATGCATACATTTACATATCATCTCACCTACCACTGTTAACCTAAATTAAAGTGGACCAACAGTCAAAAATGAATTAAATCAGACCAACACAGCAAACATTTCCCATGCATCCCTCTCAAGGGCAATTTAGATTGCTGCATGTAAAAAAAAAATGTACCTTTTTCTAGGCCAGGAGAGGTGACACAATTATTTGAGATAAAAAAAAAATAAAAAAAAATAAAAAACGCAGTTTAAACAGAAGAGAAGAAACGTCCATTGAAATGTATGGGAGAGTGAGAGGTAGCAACAAGTAATACCTGGTGCTCTGGAAGCTAGAGCTCCAGTGCTATATGCTGAGCCGCCTGTAATAATACATCGGACGCTACATGGCGCTGTTAGAGTGGCTCACCAGATTCACATAAATGTGGTTTTGCGTACAGCGCCCGGCGTTCACCAGACACTGCCTGACTCCCTTAATGAATAAACCCCATAGACACATGATAGCTCTGCCACAACGTCATCTGCTTTGCAATTCACCATTCACTCTCCATTGCTCACACAGATCCCTGCTTCTGCCAGTACCGAGAACCAATGATGCACCCACACGCAATAGTAGTGATCGAACAATAAGAACATTTTATTTTTTCGTTTATTTTAAATACATAACATACAGGTCTTGGTAACAGCATATAACAGCCTCTTTAAATGCTCCAGGCAACAGATTAAAAACAAAATACTTGCCTTTTGTCCCCACATTGATTTTCTGCCGCTCCAGGTAAATAAAACTGACTTGGTCCTGAGATTGAGTCCTGCAGTGCTCAAGTTCACCTTCAGGATGAACAGCCCTTCCTGCTTTAGTCACAGTGTCTGGATCACACACCCCTCGCTTCTTGCAAAAGGAGAGGGCATATATGTGTATTTACACAAACCAGCAAGAGATAAAACTACTGATACAATTGGGTATTATTTATAGATGTAAAAGATAGGATATCATATTTCTTCCTGTTTAAACATAAGTGGATGTACAAAGTAAGTTTTTGTATCTGGGCTTCTGTTTTGCGGGGTTTATTCTGTACTTGAAAAAGTCCTTTTTTCCATTTCCAAGTGGCTCTTTATGTCAATGGCTATCCGATCCCCTGCCTGAATGTAATGAATCCCTTGATGTGTTTTGGATGGAAGTTCTCATGACATATGTATTTGGGCTGCTGTGTGGTGTTTCAGTAAATGGATGTTAGTGCAGTAAGTCCTGGCAGTTCATGAGTACATTAATCTTGGTGACCGGGTAAGCTGGGTTTTATTGTGGGGTCAAGGCATTAATGTAAGGGTAGGCCTCGGTTTTGTGTGTGTAAAAGAGTTAACGGTCTAGGAGGGGGATACAGTGCAGTGTTTATTAAATGGCACGTTTTAAATCTTAGTCTTTATCCGTGCTCAATAAACCGGACCTCCAACATCAATGAAAAGCCAAAACCCTTAAAAAACTATTCCCTAGCATCTAAAAAAAAGCACAGGGGATCGGATTATAGCTGTGCTTTGCACAGACAGAGCAAAGCTGGGGTCAGGAGAAGGACAGCAATCCCAGAATGCAGAGCGGTAGTCAGAAGACACTTCCTGTTTGCAGGCAGCCTGAGACTCCATGTGCCAACATCTTGGATGTTTAGAGGCTCAGAAAATGCAGTAGATGCAGGTAGGATGATTTTTAACGTGGGCAATATGTATTTACAGGGTGGGGAAAACATATAACTTAGGCTCTTATTTAGGGTGAAGGTCCGGTTTAAAGAGAAAAATAGGATTTTCACTTCCTGGGTTTTGATCCTTTCCAGGGGGGCATTCCAATTTGGAATGCTCCGCTGTGTAACATCCCCATGATTGTCATGTTAATGCGCATCTGCAGAGATTGTTTGGCGCATGCACAGGCTCTCCTCCACTCAGCGGCTTATGAACCATTCTGCTTAAAGTGGACCAACACCCACGGGTGATCGGCCCGGGAATCTATAAGATTCCCGGGCCGATCACCCCCCACCCCGCGGGACATCCGAGATCGGGATGTCCCGCGGGGTGAAACCCCCCCAAACACCCCAAACTCCTTACCTTATCTTCGGCGGCGGCCGGCCGCCGCCGCCTCCCTCGCGCTCCTGTAGGCGTGCGCGTGCCCGCGCCGGCCGTCTGCGAATGGGCGGCGGGGGCGCGCGCGCGCCGAAAGTGACGCGAGGGAGGTGGCGGCGGCGGCTGCCGCTTAGACGTTCCTGATCCTCGCTTGTACGTCGGCGCTGGGAGCGGGGAGAGGTGAGTTTTTCGGGGGGTTAGGGGGGGTTTCACACAGCGGGGCACCCCGATCGGGGGTGCCCCACCGAAGTGGACCAAGACCCAGGATAGTCAAAATCCTGGGTGTTGGTCCACTTTAAGTAATCAGAGCAGCTAAGTAAAGCTGAATGAAGCATAAGCCACTAGCTGCTACCTTGCTTATCCATAGCAGCCAATCAGAAACGCCTGGTGTGGGTATACTCCAAGGAAGCCGTTGTCTTTAATACAGATATTCATATTGTAATATAATTACAGCTTGTTTTAATGACATTTTATATCCTTAAATTTGCATGTATCACATTTTAGACTTCATATACCAATTAATCTGATGTTTTATGTTTGAACTGACACTAAGAACAAAAGTTTGGTGTTATTTAAAAGTTTGTCAAACTTTGCAATCTAAAATGTGCAATCTAAGATGTACTTATATATAGTGAGGATCAGCTCTGGTAGACAGCAGGATGTTCGCAGTATAGAGGCTCAGAGGCGAAAAGTTCAAAGTAATGTCCGTGTTTATTCACACATAAAGTCCATAACATAAAATATACTTTTTAGGTTACATCACCTTTTCAGGAAAAATGCCATAGTAGTGCATTAGACAGGCAACGGCCTTTCTTAGTTTTAGTCCAAGCTTGCACACTTGCAGCCGAATCCACCTCGGGTCCACATGAAATAGCCTGCATAAGAGCTTCTAGTCAGGCACACAGAGTCTCACTCCACAAGAGAGCTCCAGTCACAGACAGTGCACAGCTGACTCTCCAGGCTATTTATGCGGCCCGCAAAACCCGGACCTGGGTAGTGGGATGGAGTCCCACCCTGCTCTACTCCATCCCAGTAAAGCCGTCCTGGGTTAGCCTTTCGGCTATACTAACGTTTTAGCAGCTGATGCTGGAAAAAACTATACAGCTTTACTGCACCATGGCCAGGTACCTTGGTGCCACATACCTACCGTCAATAACTGCACCTTGCACCTTACCACAATATATATATATATATATATATATATATATATAGGTTTTAATCCACTTTAAATCTATATATTGGCAATCATTTTGTTGCCATATGTTCTTGAAAAGGTATTTTTCTTAAATAGCAATTGGTTTCAAATAGCTAGGTTCCTCTACTGTTTTAAACCAGCTTTTTCACATGCAAATATGTATGAAGCATCCACCACATGTATTTCTGGAATTGGCCACTCTGCTTTGTGGACATTCCAGGAAGCTGGCAGATATGGCACTACATTCCAGTGATGACTCCAAATTGAACTGAACATAATCCCTTTAATCATGTGTGGACATTCATCTCAGTTGAAAATACTTTCACTTATAGCCTTTGCATACTAAACTTCATTAACATTGAGATATAACACGAAGCTGCATCACACCATAGCAACTTGTGTATTCAGGTATCATTATGCTTTTCAGGCTTCTCCAAAAAGTAAAATGCTACTATCAGAGGATGCACAGATAGGGTCAAACCCTGTTTCTGCTTCTTGAGGGGTTTGTGCTAATTATTTTGTTAAGCAAGTTTATCTTGGGGTGTGCATTTGGGTGTGAACTGATATAAGAGTTTTACTTTAACCCCCCAGGCCACTACCCACTACCGGGCCGCAGCGCCCTGTCAGGTAGGCTGCGGCACTGCAAATGGTAAAGTGAGAAAAGCAGGTCTTGTGCCCCAGCGCAGTGCAGTGTGGTGTGGTACAACACAGCCCTGGAGCCGACATCAGGGCTCCAGACTCCCGCCACCGTTACACTACCTTTACTTGCAGGATGTGTGTACCCGGTGTCCGGCGCCTGGGGGCTGCCTTCCTCCACCTACCTCCACCCCACCTCATCCTCCCTTTATCCTTCCTCTCCCCGTCCCTTACAATCCCAGGTTTTGTTTCTTACCCCCGGGAAATCCAATTTCTTTTTTTTTTATAAATTTTTATTTATGCAGTTTGAATTTGTAACATACATGTACATACAATACAATATAACACGACCGTCCCATATGGGGACAGCCCTTAACCGTTCTTACACTAAAAAAGGGAAAAGCAACAAAAAGGAAGAAACATAAACTAATCCTTATAGGCTACTAAACTAAATTAAGTTGTTCACACATATACTCACACGCACGCACACACACACACACACACACACACACGCACACACTCTCAACATTCACACCCGCCCACTATTGGCATCGTTCCATAATGACGGGTGAGTGTTATGAGGTCCGAGGGTTAGAGATCAACATGCATCAGGTAGCTAGCTCAATTCTAGTCGCTGGTGGAGTCAGAGGTATTAAGCCAAGCTCCCCATACCTTTTCAAATTTATTTGGACATCCCCTAGCCTCGTAGGTCATCTTATAGAGGAATAGCCTTCCATTCACCAGGCTTTTCCAGCCCGATAGGGTCGGTACACTCGGGTGCTTCCAATTGAGTAGGATACATTTCCTTGCATAAAACATTAGCAGTCGCAGTAGGACCTTCTGAGGACCGTCGTCCAAGGAAGGCTCAACGATACTCAGCAGACCAAGGGCCACAGCCCTAATGGTTGGCAAGCCCACGGAGGTAGTAATGAAATTAAACAGCTCCTCCCAAAATGACGAAATCACCCGGCAGTCCCAGATCATATGTATCAATGTACCTGGCCCGGAGTTGCATCTGGGGCAAATATCTGAATCTAGGAGGCCCATCCTCTTGAGTCTAACCGGGGTCAGATAGACCTGGTGGAGCCACTTAGCCTGAATCAATCTGTCTCTCGAGTCTATGACTGAGGAGTACAGGTTGTCTATCGCTTCTTCCCAGTCAACCTGTTCCAGGTCTGGGATCAGTGCTCTCCATTTCTCCAGTGCTCTGTCCAAAGGGGAGGGAAGACCCGAGAGGAGGGCGCCGTACAGTGTTGAAGTGGGTTTACCCAAGTCAACGGTCGTTACCAATGTTTCAACTTTTGATTCCACTAATTGCAGTCCCCCCAAGGGAATCAGACTCCTCAGAGCATGTCGGAGTTGCAGGTATCGAAAGAATTCCCTTGGGGGTAGCGCAAACACCTGGCACAACTGTTCATATGACATCAGCGTTCCTCCCGAAAATATGTGTGATAACAACGTGATTCCTCTCCTCCTCCAGAAAATTGTATCCGGGAGGGACATCAACTCAGGCAGTCTAGGGTTATCCCATAGAGGTGTATTAGGGGACCATTCTAGTGGGGGGCGCGGGGGCCCAATGTATCGTGCACCCGCTGCCATACGTGGAGAGTGGTTCTTATACATGTAGTGGCACGCGGAAGACCCTTTGCTCCCCTGTGCACCAGATCCCGTAGGGGAGCCTCCGGCCCCAACAAGGAGGTTTCCAGGGAGGTTACCGGGTTAGCTACTGAGGGGCTCATCCACCAAGTGATGTATGCTAGTTGGGCAGCATAGAAGTATAGTAACATATGTGGTACCGCCAGGCCCCCAGATTGCAGAGGCGCCCTGAGAATGGCTCTATTCATCTTGGGGGGGGAAGCCCCCCAGATGAACTTAAATAGAATAGAATCAAGGAGCCGAAAGTGGGAGGCCGGCAACACCACAGGCGACGATTGGTAAATGTATAAGAACGTAGGGAGGAAGACCATTTTGAACATGTTAATTCGACCGATCACAGAGAGGGGGAGAGCTGCCCACTGAGCCACCTTCCCCTTAAGGGCACCAACCACTGGACATATGTTTAAGTCAATAAACTTAGAGGGGTCCCCATGTATGACAACTCCCAGGTACCTAAACCGGTCCACCACCTGAAGAGACGAGCTCGGAGAGATCAGGGTATCCTCCGGCCTGTCCACCAGGTACAAGCTGGACTTTTCCCAGTTGATCTTAAGGCCGGAAAACCGGCCAAATCTGGCTATTATGCTCAGCAGGGCCTCTAATGAACCGTTGGCATCCGCCAAATAGACCAAAGTATCATCTGCGTACAAGGAGACTTTTTCGATAGTGCCCCCCAATTGCCACCCCCGGATCTCTGGTGAGTCTCTAATTAGCACCGCTAGGGGCTCAATCGCAAGTGCAAACAACAACGGAGAGAGGGGGCATCCTTGGCGTGTACCCCGGTGCAATAAGAATTCAGTCGTCGTGACCCCATTTACTCGCACCCTTGCCTTGGGATTCCTATAAAGCATCTGTATATATTTAATATAAGTAGGAGGAAGGCCAAACTTATCCAGAACACTCCACAAATAGGGCCACTCCACCGAGTCGAAGGCCTTTTCGTTATCTAGTGAAATAATCACTCTGCTCCCAGCATTGTCATGCCGAATTTGCAGATTACTAAATAATCTCCTCAAATTAATACTCGCCGTCCGACCCGGCATAAAGCCCGACTGGTCAGCCCCTATGAGTGACAGAATTACTGTGTTAAGCCGGTTTGCCAGGATCTTAGCAAGGATCTTCGCATCCTGGTTTAGTAGGGAGATTGGCCTATATGAAGTACAGGAGTCCCTAGGCTTCCCCTCTTTATATATCAAGGTGATAGTTGCCTGTGCAAAGGTTTCGGGCAGGGTCCCCGAGTGCAAGGCCTCAGAGAAGACCTCCAACAGCCTCGACGCCAAAGCCGAGCCGTTCTTCTTATACCACTCCGAGGGCAGACCATCAGGCCCGGGGGCCTTCCGATTAGACATCAGGGCGATCGCCTTTTCAATTTCAGCGCATGTTATCGGGCCAGCCAGCATTGCTCTGTCCGCCTCGGAGAGGGATGGGAGAGCAATGGTATCAAGAAAGGCCGCCAAGTCCACCGGGCCGTACCGCACCCCAGAGGAGTACAAACGGCTGTAGTAGTCAAGGAACTGCCTAGATATCCCCTCCGAGTCTGCCACGAACTGGGCCTGACTCGTAATGCCAGCTATATGTGTTTGTGGGGATTCTGCTCTTGAAAGATATGCCAGGGTCCTCCCATTTTTGTCCCCTTTTTCAAATACAATCTGCTGTTTCAATAGCAGCATTTTCCTTGCGGAGTCGGTTAATGCCATATTATATTCCCTCTGGAGTGATCTGACCAAGTCATGGTCAGCGGGGGCCTGCGTTAATACAAATTCTTCCTCAGCCTTAGCCATTCTCTCTTCCAACTCTCTAATCGACCTCCCCTTTTTTACTCTGGCCGCCTTAATTGCGCTGATGGCGCTACCTCTAATAACAGCCTTGAATGCATCCCAACGTGTATTAATTGAGGTTTCTCCCCCATTACACTGCCAATAACCCTCCTGGTCCCTTTCAAGTGAGCTGCAAACTTCCTGGTCCTCCAGCCATAGGGGGTTAAGAGCCCATCTTCGTAGGCCTATTTGATCTTGGGACATGCGCACCGTCACCATCAAAGGCGAGTGGTCCGATATCCCTCGTGGCAGATACTCACAAGCCACCACCCTAGGCAAAAGACATCCAGATGCAAACGCTAAATCAATGCGGGAGAGTGACTTATGGGGGGTAGAGTGGCAGGAGAATGCTCTATCATTGGGATGCTTCCATCTCCACAGCTCAGTCAAGCCCAGGGTAGCCGCCCACACTGCCAGTGGGGTAGCCGGCCCCACCCCCGGGGTCAACCGATCCAATGATCTATCCAGGATCATGTTAAAATCCCCCATTAGCATTAAGGGATCGGGCGGGAAGGCGGCCAGTCTGTCCATGACCTCCTGAAGGACTGTTACATCAAATGGGGGTGGAATATATATTCCAACTATCAAAACACTGACATCATATATCTTTGTATGTACAATAACAAATCTGCCCTTAGGATCGGAGCACACTGATATGAGATGAAAAGGGAGATGCTTAGCCACCAGTACCGACACCCCCCTGGCGTAGCTAGAATAATGGGAGTGAAACAAGTGAGCAATCCATGGTCTTTTGATTGATAGCGATTTCTGGCCTAACAGGTGTGTCTCTTGTAAAACTATAATATTAGGGTTATGGCGCTTCAAGAATTGAAGTACTGACGATCTCTTTATACGGTCATTAAGACCCCTCACATTCCATGAGATTACCTTGCACTCCATGCAACCGTGTCTAGAAGATAGTCAAGCCGAGGTAGTACAGAACATCTTAGCGTCTCACAGCATCCCCTTAGGACCTCGTGGTAGCGGGCCACCCCATTCATACCAACATACACACCATACACTGCACATTCACACATAACGTTGCAATTGAAAGTAGAAACAATAAAGGAAAAGAAGGAAAACATTAACAGTAGCATTACCTGAGCCTCAGGGCCCGGCTACGTTATCTAACTTAATTAACAACTTAACAGTTCCCAACCCACCCGGCTCTACCTAATCCCAACTGTGGCGAGCTTAATCCCGTAACCTTATAAACAATCAACACCGGTGGACCGTGGTGTCAATGGGACGTAGTCTCTGAAGGCAGTCACATAGAGGGCTACGATAGGATGATGATCCCCTCGAGATCCAGTCACCACATCTCAAGTAAAAGAGAGAGAAAGAGGGAAGGGGGGGGTAGGGGCAAGGATGGTGGGCAGGGAGTAATACATGAGGGCTAGTGGGGGCGTTGAGGGGGGGGGGGGAGAACTGGAACCTAAATACTGCACCACTTCCGTGGTGAAGTCCCGGGCTCTTCATGCTAGGTCCCCGGCGAACAACAACAGCACCGGCCACCCAGCACGCCAGCAGAAGGCACTCCACAAGCTCAAGGCTCTTACAAGAGTCTCAATGGGGTTCATCAGCGTCCAACACAGTGACGTCTTCGCTGGACCATCAGTGGCTGCTCCACTCTCAGGCCACAGGGAGAGAGTCAATCCAGTCGCTGGCCTCCTCCGCCGTAAGGAAAAATCTGGTAGCTGTTCCATCCTGGACTCGCAACTTAGCGGGAAATAGCATGGCATATCTGATATTTTTCGCCCGGAGCCGTGCCCTCACCTCATTGAAGGATCGGCGCTGTCTCTGCACCTCCGCAGTGAAATCTGGGAAAAAAGACAGTTTCGCACCCTCCAGTAAAACATCCTTCCGCCTCCGCGCCGCCGTCAGCACAGTGTCTCTATCTCTAAAGTTCAGCAGTTTTAGAATGAAGGGGCGGGGGGGAGCCCCTGGCGGTGGGGGCCTGAATGGGATCCGGTGCGCTCGTTCGACCACAAAGAAGGGAGATAGGCCCTCCGGCGCCAACACGTTTTTGATGAGGTTTTCCGCAAAGCTTTCAGGAGAATCCCCCTCCGCCCTCTCCGGTATCCCAATTATTCTAATATTGTTACGTCGGCAGCGGTTCTCTGCGTCCTCCGCCCGCTCCGTAAGTGTCTTCACTTGCCGCCTCAGAGACTCCACCGCAACAGTCACAGCAGACAGCCCATCCTCAGTCTCCCCAATTCTTCTCTCCGACTCCTGCGCTCTATCTTTCATCTTGTCTAGGTCATGTTTGAAGTAATTAAGTTGTTCTTGTAAATTATCAAATTTAGCCGTCAGAACACTTTGGCAGTTAGTGATAGCTGCCATTATTGCAGCATTATTAGGACCTGAGACAGGGGAGTCAGGACGTTCAGCCTGAGATTCTGCCATGGTCTGTGTGCCACTATTTAGGAGCACCGGGCGCCTCCGCTTGCCTCCTTTCATATAGGGCTGATATTTGCCTGGTATAAGCACCGTCCCCTTCGTTGCCTGGGGTTTACAGACGTTGGGCTTGCTTGGGAGGTGCAGGATTTGCAAAGACAGGCACCTAATTCAGGGACTGACCTGCGGCCTCTGCTAAGCTTAGAGATATATGTGTGAGGGGGGGGATGGGCAACAGGGCTCCCTCCAGACTTCTCTCGCTCTCCTCCGTGCCACTCGTGGGGGGGGATCAGAGGGCCGTCAGGTGTGAGGTGGGCCTGAGTTGCCCCCAGCCAGGCCAGGCAGGGGGGGGCCGCAGACCAGGCAGTAACAAGGGGGGGTGACTGCAGCCGTCGCCAGGGGCCGGCGAGTACAGCCAGCAGCGACCGCCAGCAACAGAGGGGAGACCGATTGATGCCCAGGAAGGTTCTATTGGTATTGGCAGTCAGTAGCAGCCGGTGGCGATGAGGGTCAGTCGGCAGGCCAGAGGTTCCCAGCAGGTGTCAAACAATAGCCGCGGTACGGCAGGGGATCCCCCACTGACATCAGCAGCCGGCTGCGGGGGTGGGACGGGAAACCGCCGGCGGGCGGCACAGCTTCTAGCCGCGGTGACAGTCAGATCGGAGGGTCCCGTCAGAGGCAACCGACGGCGGGCATAGGGAGCCGACAGACAGGGGAGACCCGTAGCGGGGCAGCAGACAGCAGCAATCAGCAGCAGTAGGCCAGGGGTCACTCACCGGCAATGGCAGTCAGCGGCAGGAGGAGGGAGATAACCGACACCTGGAGACACCTCGGAGGCAGCAGCTGTCAGCGGCGTCAGGTAGACAGGAGGCTTCCTTCCTGTGGCAGCGGCAGTCGGCAGCAGGCGGCTGGCGAGCAGGAGACACCCCGCTGGAAGGGGGCAGACACAGCGAGGGCGGAAGTGGGGCCGGCCGCAGGAGAGTCCGGGCAGAGGGCGCGCTCGATCCCAGGAGGACAATGACGGCAGAGGAAGGCAGCAGACGCTGTCACAGCTCACTGTCAAGGCCGGGTACAGCTCCAACCCCTCCCGCAGATCACCTCCGTCAGGCAGGGAGCACGACACGCTCCAGATGGCAGCAATTCCACCCAGCAGGAGATCAGACGACCAGCAGGTAAGGCGCTTCCACTTGGTCAAGATGGCGGGGGTCACCACGTGCGGGATCTCTAGCTCTCCCAGGGGGGTCGATAGGTTGTTCTCAGCCCCACAAAGGTCGACAGGGGGGGTCCAGGGGGGAGTACAGCGTCGATGTCCAGTGGGTTCCCGAAGGAGCAGGTCTGGATCTCTAGGGAATATCAGGATTTCTCAGGAGCCCTCGTGCTGCACGTCTGGTCAGCTCAGCTACATAGCCACGCCCCCGGGAAATCCAATTTCAGATTTTTAGATCGCCCTGTTAACTAACCTCTTCCCAGTCCTATGGCGCATGTGCGCGCCCTCGCTCGATCAGAGCCATTTTGCCGAATGACATATGCACGGCAAATGTCTCTGGCCCCCAATCCCAAGCCTGACCCAGCCCCACCCCCAGAACAGCCACGCTCCAACTACCCTCAGCCTTCAGTGGGCCTTGGAACAATTGACTCCAATAAAAGTGGTCCCTGATCCTAAAAAGTTTGGGGACCACTGCTTTAACACACCTTTATGTCAGCCATCCTATTTTCTGCAGATGGTTCAGGGCCACTGTTAGTGGTGCAGGCCATATGCCAGGCCCCTCATCCCCACATATTTGACTCATATTGGTCATGGGAAGAAGACACTGCCTGCTGCTAAGGAAGAGGCATGGCATGACATACTCGTATGGTACAGCAGCATCACCATAGGATGGGTAAAGAGGGGGCAGATTTATTTTCCTTCCTGTAGTGAGAGATATTTCACCTAGAAACTTTCCTGATGGCAGTATAACTATGCCTTTAATTTTATAATAAAACAAAAATATACGTTTTTCAAAAGAAATTCAGGTGTGGGTATAATGTGCTTTTACTGTTGTAGCTTGTGATGCAGTAGTAATAGCATCTCAATACTCACCACCCTGGTTGCCGTTCTATTTCCCATTGCAAAGTCACCAGCAGAATGGACAATTGTACAAGGATGTTATTGCGCATGTGCATTGGTATTTGAAGGTTTTTGGGCACACCTGCACACTCCAAGTTGTCTCCTCATTAAAGGAGCACTATCACAAAATTGTGTAATATTAAAAATCCATATAAACACGTCTGCTAATGGGAGGATGGGTCACTTATACACCCAAGCTGAATAAAACTCCTGCCAAGCTTGTGGTTTATTCTCTCATGGTAGGAATAAAATCCACAGAGATGACAGAGTCTGTCACCCCAGATGTCTTTTCCTTCCATTAAAAGAAAGAAAAACAAGCCTGACTGGATATTTCTTGATGTTGGGTATATAAATGACCCCTCCTCCCACTATCCAGCATATTTATATGGATCTTTATCATTGGGCCTGCCTTCCTACCACCTTGTGCTTCCTACTGATTTTTTGTATCAATCCATTCTAATCCTTTCGCTTCATTCTTTAGTGTCCCATTTGTGTGACCTGAGAAGCACCCTGGTAAAGCTCCCCGGCCTCCCTCACCACTCGATTTAGCTTTGGGGGTCATCCCGGCCAGGAAAAGTGACTGCAGCGAGCACAGGGAGATCTTTTTTGAAGTGGAAGTGCGGCGACGATCAGGTACCTGCTGGCGGTGGAGCAGGTGGCAGAGCGGTCGTTGGACCAGGGCTCACTACCAGCCAGAGCCCGGCTGTCACCTCTCCTGCCCCATGCCCTCAGCTCCATTGGAACAACTATGCTGAGTAGATGACTGGTATGCAGCATTCACTATCCCTCAGAGCACTGCTTGATGCTATCGCAGCCTGTTGATTTACCAGCCGGGACCATATCATTTTGACCCTCTGCAAGGACTATGTTGAATTTCCCTGCTGGCCAGCTGGAGAGGATGTGAGGGGAGCATGGCCTGCCAGAGTGCATGGGGAGCCCCCATTTTTTATAATTAGCAACGTTGCTTTTTATCTTTTTGTACTGGGAATGGGTGGTGTTTTTCATGTTTGTGCCACATTTTTAGTGCCTGATATCTCAAATAAATAGTGTTGGAGTGGCAACAAGTGCCTTTGATGGTTTTATGTGTCGGCCTCACACTTAACCTTGACCTAGTCCTTTTGTGGGCTCCTGCGGGCCAGGGTGAAGAGTAGGTACACGAATTCCAGGCTCTGTGCTCTCTTGACTCTTGTGCGATTAGACTACCAACAATCTGCGCATCAGATTTCAATCCATAGTCTACGTGCCAGAAATATTGTCAACACTGATCTTTGACCAAAAGCTCTGTTTGAAGTATGCTTTTGGTCAGTAAGTGTTGACATTTTAGGACACCATAACAGACAACTAGCATTGTTAGAAGGGTAATTAATGGTATTCCATGTTTGATTTTTTTTAACTGTGCAATACACTGATGAAATGGCAAAGAATAGGGGGGAGGGGGATGGAGTGAGAAATAGGACCCTGTACTTTTCCTTTCCAGCTCACTGTTCACAATAAAATTTAGTCTATTGTTTTAGTCTGTAGGATATCAAATAACAAAATATACAATAAAATGTTATCCTACTGAATCAAAAATGACTAACCAAAAGGTTGTTTTTATATGACTCTAACACAGGGCCCAGTTTAGTTTATGGTAGAAAGGCCCCATAACCCTTAGTAATGACTCACTTTTAAAGCAGCCATTTGTTTTCTTTCTATCCTAGCATAAAATAAAAAGGACATATAGTCCACTGGAGGCTTGGAGAAATGCCACAGCCCCTGCAGAGCAAAGAAGAAAAGTATACAGTTACATCTTTATGACAGATTGTTAGAAGTAATCATAAGCTTCTAAATCGTGTCAAGGTATCATGAGACTTGGCCATGAAATATCAGAATGGCTAGAATCTATGCCGTGGTTTGAAGCCGACATGCTTCCCCTGCTGCCGAAAATCCTTCTGTAACCGAACAAGTGAATGATCACTCAAAATAAAGGTTAAGGAACAAACACAAACTCTGATCTGCTGACTGGCTTGGTGTTTTTATTGGAATTAACATAAGAGTGTGAGAACTGGGGTCCCCCAGAATAAGTAAATGTTTGTGGAGAACTCAGAATTCAATAATCAAATAGGCTATCAAGCAGTAAATCGGTCCTATATGGGTAATCCAGTGAAGGTTTTACAAGGATGAGGTGGTATGATGTTTGCTTGTAGGATGTGGGCAGGGATTTCTAACAAAAGTTATATTACCTACCTCCTTGTAAAGCATCATTAGAGGAGCAGTATTAAACTCTTCTTCAGGACTGTGAGTTAAGTCATTTGCACACACCTTTCATGAGTAGAAATGGTTTACTCACCTTTTTCTCCTAAATCCCTGATTCAGCAGACATTTTTCTTGTGCTCCATTTTCGTCGAATTTGCACATGGAGTAATATTTCATGCCCAAAGAGTTTATTTGCCCGATTTGACAAATTTTATATTGTTTTAAGATACAAACCCAAAAAAGTGGACATTTGGCCACAAATGTTTAAAAAAACGTCAAAAATACGTTATTAGCACAATTAATAAGCAGTAATACACTAAACAAACAAGGCAGTGAGGGAGGGGTAAAGAAAACATCTGGGACCAAACATTGGGAAACACAACACTGCAGGTCACCTCTGAATTTTGCCCACTAAGACACTACACATAAAAACAAGGAGAACATACATGCCACAGGGAGAACAATACAGACTGGAGAATCAAAATTTGCCTATAACACATTAGCCAGAGAGACAAATTCACCAATGCTAGAGTAAAAATGGAGGACAAACATGGGGGGGGCATGGGGAACATTGACTGCCCACACAATGCGCACAGAAGGTGCGCCTAAATAGAGTAGCAGTTGATGTGGAATGCCAAAGTTTGCACATGAATTGGAAACTTGTTATTTCTCTTCACACATAACTTATGGTCCTTACTACCTACGTTGTACCTCATGTGCTGACCTTGGCCTATTCTTGGCTTAGGCTTGTGCCTGTTTTTTGGTATCTTGCTTGATCTAATACTACTGCAGCAGACACTTCCGGAAATAGTCTATTTTTTTTACCAAGTAATATAAATGTTGCAGCTTGAAGGACTACATGTCCCACTATAGCGTTTCCTACTATAGGGTCGATTCAGCACAGGTTGAGATTTTCTCGGTTCCGTGGGAGTAATCTCACATGAGAGAATTCTCGAAAGTTCACTGTTTGTGAATTGTAGCATTTTTCATTAAAAAATCATGACTCAAAAGCTGGTATTGTTTTTTTAATGAAATTTACAAGTAAGAGTGTTTTTTTGTTTAAGATATTAAAATTAAAATAAAAAATGGACACCCTCTCAGAGCCAACTCTTCTGGGCACCTGGCATAGGGACTGGTAACCCAGGACTCAAGGGCTGAGTGTATACCAGCCCCTATGCCTTTTGGTATGGGTTAGTTGATCTTCCAGGATTGCTGTGGGCACCCCTGGAAGAATACCAGGCCCATACCCATAAGCACCATGCTCTTCCACACCCCTGGTGCCCAAACAGGGTTTTCAGATAATCAGGCAGGGATACCGCCGCCATGTTACCCACCAGTGTCAGCAGGTGACATGGCGGCCCCCTTACCCTGTGAACCAGTATAGACCCTTTACCAGTTCACCAACAGTCGTGTAAAAAAAGACACAACATAAAATGTATTACTGTATTTGACTGCTTAGCTGTCATTGTTTTCTGTCCCCCACCGTCAACGTCCTCCTCCAGTATGGCGAATCTTCTGAGCCTGGAGAAGGGTTTTCCTCTTCTTCTTTGGGATCTTCTTGCTTCGTTCTTGAGTCTACTTAAGGCAGGAGCAGCAGCGGTGTTGAAAGCGGTGGTTTTCCAGGAGAATCCCCCTTCATACCCATCCCCTCCATTGATGTAGTTTTTCAGATGAGGGGGAATCCTAAAAGACTCCACCTCTGAGGTTTTAAAGCCTTCTTTCCCCAGTTTCAGACAGTGGTCCTGACTGGGAGCCGGATAGAAGGAGGCAGACCAGTGTCCCCCCATTCTTCCAATGGCAGTGTCACTGCCTTAAGATGACCCTAGAAAGAAGCAAAGAAGAAGAGGTACATTTGGCAAGGGATGTAGAAGACCCGCCAGACCAAAGGATGCTGTCCGGGGGGGGACAGAAGCGGGAAAGACACAGATCGGTAAATGATGAAAGTCAGAGTAATAATACATTTTATTTGTGTTTTTTTTTTTTACTACTGTTGGTGATCTGGTAAAGGGGTCCAGGGATTCTAATTTCTGTTTCTTTTATGCTCATAGAACACAGGGCATTTAAAGATCTTTTTCTTTGCCAGGTACTTCATATAAAATAATAATTAACACATTTGGCAGATTAGCAATTCCATTATATCTGTGTTTTGCCTAGCAGCTAAGTGGTAAGTACTCTTGCATACAGAAGTTCCGTGATAATGACTTAAGATTATTCTGTAATAGCATACAATGAAAACAGAATTTAATTATTTTGTACATCTATAATGTTACCATGAGATTACAAAGAGCATCATGAATGATGGATCACAATAAGCATAAATCCTCCAGTGCACTAAATCACTGCATCACAATGATAAATTCCATCCACCTACTGCAGGGAAAATGAGATATATTAAAATAATAAATAAAATATCCTACCTACACATGGTCTGCACTACTACATGAATGATTGCTGAAAAATAGGGGGCCCTGATTTTATAAGTTTCTTTTGAAAAGTTTACTGTATATAGCTCTGGATGCATGTTATCAGACAGAGCTTTTGTAGGGGGATCCAATATACCAGAAGTTTGGTCACTGTCAGCATAGACAATAACATCCAGGGTCAAATTAACCCTGTAGTCATTTTCCAACATTAAGCAGATTTCTGGTAGACAGTCATCAGTTGTGTTTTGTGCAAGCAATTGTCATTCCCCCAAAAAGTTTTTGTGTCTTTCCTCATAAGATACAGGTGCATTAGGTCTTAGCAATGCCACCACCAAGGGAAGGCAGGTATGATGTCTCCTTTTTGCTTCTTTTACACTGGGGGTGGACTGGTCATAGCAGCACAGGGAAAATTCCTGTTGGCCCGCGCTGCTTCAGGGCTCTCTGAGCTGGCACCGAACCCACACCATGTGCCAGAATTCATTCCATTTTCAGCTCCCCAAGTCTCTACCAACCTCTCCCATATACCTGACCCCATTGTATACCCAAGCCAGACAATGCAGTCCATGTTTTGCCCATGAAAACCTTAGCATCATGGCTGTGGCAGGTCATACACATCTCTTCCATAGTATTTGCTCCTACAATAATAAAGCTCCAGTACCATTTCTTTAAGAGTGGCCCTTTCTATCCCTGCTCATAGTCTGCTCCTTCAGTGTTATAGCCTCAGCTGAGAAACGACAGGCTTCAGAACACCCTGAAGGCATGGCTTAGCTCATGGACTGGTAGTGCCAGTAATAATTTTAGACCTCAGTCCACCCCTTTTTACAAGTCTATACTTAGAGATGAACTATAATCAAAAATGACCATAGTCCCTCTTTACTATACAGCAACGGGGCTTCCTGACCTGGGCTGCCCCACTGTGCATTCGCGCCAGCAAAACAAAAAGAAAAAAACGTGTGTCTGGGAACTCACTTCTTCTGGGTTCTTTTCTGTGGAGCCTCCCATCAACCTCCACCGCCAGTGCCAGCCAGCGCTGATAGGCAGCTCGCAGTCACATGGGCGCATCAGAGTGAGCAGCCTATCAGCGTGGTCCGCAGCTGAGCCTATTAGCACTAACAGTGGAGACTGCTCCACGACAGCCGTAGAAGAGGACATGGAAGAGGTGGGTTCCTGGGCGGATGTTTTTTTACTGAGGCTGATGCACAGCGGGGCAGCCTGGGTCGCACTTCCCAGCTGCTGTTAAGTAAAGAGGGACTATGGTCATCTTTAATGTGCTACTGCAGGCAAAGGTAATTGTTACACTATTGCGTTGGGCTAAATTTGGCACTGTCCTAAACTGTTTTCCATTTTTATATAGAAGAGGAAATTTCAGAAAAATCGGGGGTTTATAGTTTCACCATTTCACCTCATGATTTTTCTTGTGAAAAAATGGGCATGGCCATAAGACAACCTGGCTGTGCTTCTCCCCTCTCCCCCTGTTGCTAGGTGACATTGGAGCCTAGATCAACAATCCCAGACACACTACCAGAGTACATACGTGCACTCCCAAAAGTGCACTTCTAAACGTTCATGCTTGCACTCCTAAAGTGCATGCATGCACTCTCAAAATGCATGTGCCCATTCCCAAATGCCCATGAGTGCTCACCCGAAGTGCATGCGTACACTTTCAACTTGCATGTGCACTTCCAAAATGCGTGTGTGCACTCCCAAAGTAACACTCTGACATCAGAGTGGCGAAGAGAAGCTGAAAGGAGATAAATTAACTGACTGACTACTGCCTTGCACCTTGGGATCACTGGAAGGGTGATTTTTACTAATGATCTGTGGGGATACACACAGCAGGGCATCCCAAATCCCAGGAGGAATAACACCCAGGAAAGTAAAAATCAAGGGTGCGGTTCCTCTTCAACCCTTCACAAACCAATTAACCTGGGGGGTACTGTATTTTGGGGTTAGCCCCTCCACATACAGATCCCAGACCCCATAACCCCCAATGCATCTGTTAGCTCCCCAGTAACCCCCCCCCCCTCCCAGTTAATCCAGATAATGCTGGGCTGCTTATTTAGTTTCTTTTCACTTATCTCATTGGTTCAGTGAACTGGGTCTCTGCTGCAGGTTGCCAGTCCCCCATGCTGTTTTTAATTAGGTAGACATTACTCCCACCACAACGGGACTTCAGTCTCATGCCATGTGCGCTTCTGGGTTGGAGGGCATCAAATAAGAAGCAGAGGCCCCATCACTTCCTACATGTGGACACATGGTTACATACTGCAGTTTTACAGCACAATAATTGGGACCAGTTCAGAGCCAGGTGAGAATTCTCAAACCTTTTAAGGAGAGAAAACTTGACTTTCATTGTCTACTGGGTGTAAATTTTCACAGTCTCTAGCCCCAGGTAGACAATGAAAGTCAAGGGCAATTTTCTCTCCTAAAAAAGGAGTGAGAATTCTCACCTGGCTCTGAATGGACCTCAATATCAATTATTAAAAGTACATGTAACACAATTTCAGTCAATGGACAATGCTAAAATTAAACTTCCTTCCAGATTAAAAAAAAAAAAAAAAAAAAAAAAATATATATATATATATATATATATATATATATATATATATATATATTTGCCATGTATGTACTGTACATTTAGCTCAAGTAAAAAAATATGAAATACTCTTTACAGGTAAATGTTAGCTAATAGTAATATCTACCCATTGCAACACTGAAAAAAAAACTGTCTACGTAGCAAATGTTACCGTCACGCTACATTGTTTCAGACTTTTAATGCTTTTGAATGGCCTCTATCCCTAGTAAATTCATGCCAATATATCATTGGATGAAAGCTGGGCATATAAAATATGAGAAAAGATTAGAAAAACGTAAGAATCACCACTTCCTCATTCACTGGTAAATGGCAGCCAATCATGTGGCCCCTGTCGACCATTCAGGTTCGATGTGCAAACCTAATTGGTCATCAGCAGTCAGATTGTCAGCTATGCTCATGAGGAAGTTGTAAGCATTGGCTGAACCTAGTTCCCCTTTAAAACAAATCATAGGTCTGAATATTCATAATAAGAAGGATGTCACGCAGAAATGTAAAAACAAACCATTGACTATTGTTATTTATGAGCCTGATGCGGTTGTCACAATGTCCCGAATGCTCTTGAAAAATGATGCCCAAGAAATAGGACTTGATGTAATATTAAATCTTTGAGAAAATCTGTTCATTTTTATTTTAAACCTGACTAAATGACAGATAACTTGAAGCTAATTTAAATGTATAAAATTATATGTGGTGCGCTTTAGCAATCAGTTTCAGGCTGATGTCGAAGAAGTCTGGAAAGTGTTTACATTTGTAAGTGACAAACAAATATTAATCTTTGCAGATGCCATATAATTATATAAAGACAGCAGGGCAGAAAATGTGCAGTCTATTTGAAGATTGACAGGCTGACTCATTACTAACGCCAGGTAGGAGATGAGCGTCTGTAGCAGGCATTTTCGGAGCGCCCGCTAGTAGTCACTGTGCTCGGCCGTGGGTCGCTACTTCATAGCGACTCAGTCGCTGTTCAGTAATGTTGAATACATTGTGAGGAGTCGCTATTTGACCAGTACAGTGCTGTATGGAAGTGCATGTTAGCGACTGGTCAGTGCGACCGACTCACACCATATTCAGCAAAAAAACAGCCTCACAAATCTCTGGCGCTGAAAAATAGCTGTTTGAAGCCCAGAGCGCAGGAGGCGGTGTGTTTAAAGTGTGTTTTCCAGCATCTATCCACTAGTATCAAAGCGAAAACATATGGAATTACATTGTAACAACATTGTAACATGAACAATTTAATGCCAGACCTGTAATGTCATTTCTGAAGAAATATATAAAAAATAAAAAAATTTGAAAAAACTGCTTTTTCAATGCCAGAAGAGGTCACAGAATTATTTGTGATTTTTTGAAAAAAACAAAAAAAACAAATACCCCGTTTAACCCTTTAACCGCCAGCCTACCTTGAGATTTTGTCACCCTTTGTTGCCAGACCATTTTGCACTATTTTGCGCTCCCCTTGTTCAACTGTGATTTTTGAAGGGATTTCCAGGGATTTCCCAGAAAAGTGATATATTGTTTTTTTCAGTCTAAGCTTTAACATGAAATGTCTTGTTTGTCATTTTTTAGGTGTATTCTCAATATTTTTGGGTGAAATATGTGCAAAAAAAAACCCAAAAAATAATTTTTTACAATTTGTAGTGTTTTTTGTAATAAAAAATGTAAGTTTGTCAATAAAATCTTATTGCACGTGAAACCCCAATTTCTCCCGGTTACAGTGATACCACATATGTATAGGTAGACACCCTTTCCTGCCCAGGAGACTCCCCCAAACTGAAACAACTCTTTAGGAGATTTTCAGATAAAATACAACTATGCTACGTGCTAAGCGCACCTTGCAGTTTTTCAAGAAAAACAACCCTTTACATTTGAAATACCCCCAACAAACTATATATTCTCTGGAAGTACACACCTCAGGCTTTCTAGGCGTACCAGGCTTGTTGACATGGGTGCAGTTTTCTGGAAGTAATCCCTCAATATATTCTTTGGTTGCACAGGGTTTCTCTAAAAAAGTATAAAAAAGCAGAATCAAAACCACATTTTCCTAAAAAAACCTATATGCAAACAAGAAAAAAACTGAAAATCTGAAAAAGCAACATGCCCCGAACAGAACAATACCCAGCATGCATAGCTACTGTCAAGGGAAGAGTTGCCAAACACACCAAAGTAAAGCATGTGCGTAACGGTAATTTTACTTCAAAATTTCAGCTCTGCATACAAAGTGCGCACCTTGTGCTTTTTCTACCAAAACAACCCTTTACATTTAGAATATCCCCCATAAACCATATATTCCCTGAAAGTACACATTTTAAGCTTTCTAAGCGTACCCAGCTTGTTGTCGTGGGCTCATCTTTCTGGAAGTAATCCCTTGAAGAATTCTTAGGTTGCACAGGGTTTCACAAAAAAAATTATAAAAAAGCAGAATAAAAAACACCTTTTCCTAAAATATCAATATGCAAATAAGAAAAAACAAGCTAAATCTGAAAGCGCAAGGTCCCCCGAGCAGAACAATACCCAACATGCATAGGTACTATTAACCCTTTTAATTGCCAGCCTACTTGAACTTTTGTCGCCCTCAGTTGGTCATTTTTCCCCATTTTGTGGCATGTTTAACCGTGATTTTTGTCGGAATTTCTTGGAAAATATATATATATTTTTTTGCAGCAGAATTTAGGCTTTAACATTAAATGTCTTGTTTGTAATTTTTCTACTGTTTTTTAAATATTTTTGCGTAAAAAAAAACAAAAAAATAAATAAAATTATATATATATATATATATATATATATATATATATATATATACAATTGTCTCCTTTATTTTAAATAAAACATTTTTTAGTAATAAAAACCATATTGCATGTGATAGCCCCATTTCTCCCGATTACAACGGTACCACATATGTATCAATAGCCCCTCATTCTTGCCCAGGAGACCCCCCGAACTGAAAAGAGCATTTTATAACATTTACAAATAAAATACTACTATCCACACTATAAACATAAGGGGTTAATTTAAAATTACATAGGGACCCCCTCCCGGGGGGGGACCCCAATTTTTTTTGAGAATTTTTGGCTAAGCCTAACCCCAAAAATTAAAAAAATAGTGGGCCCCCCTGGGAGGGGGTCCCTATGTCATTTTCTTTTTAATTTTAATTCTTTAAAATTTTAATTTTTTTTAATTTTTTCTTTTTAATCCCAGGGGGTGGGGGGACCCCATTTTTGGGGGGAATTCTAAGGGTTAGGGTTAGCCTAACCCTAACCCGTAAAGTGGACCAACACCCAGGATTTTCACTATCCTGGGTTTTGATCCACTTCCGCGGGGGTGCCCCGCTGCGTAAAACCCCCGAGAAAGGTATAAAAAACTCACCTCAGCCCGCTCCTACGGCGCATGCGCGAGCGCTCGTCCAATCAGAGCGCTCAGAGCCGCTGTGGTATGCAAGGACAAGGGACGGACAACCACAGCGGCTCTGAGCGCGCTGGCAGCCGCATCTCGCGCTTCCCTCTAACAGGGAGCGTGCCCGCATCGGCGATTCACAAACGACCGGAACGTGTGCGCGCCCTGATAGAGAGAAGCGCGAGATGCGGCCCGCGCATGCACCGTTGGAACAGGGATAAGGTAAGGCGATTGGGGCGTCCTGGGGGTTTCACACAGTGGGGCATCCCGATTTCGGATGCCCCGCAGGGAGGGATCTGATCCGGGCCGATCAGCCTGGGTGTTGGTCCACTTAAAAAAAAAAAAAAAAAAAGTAGGGGGGGGACCCCATTTTTGGGGGGAATTTTAAGGGTTAGGGTTAGGCTAACCCTAACCGTTAAACATTTTTTTAAAAATCACGTAGGGACCCTCATTTTTTTTTGGAATTTTAAGGGTTAGGGTTAGCCTAACCCTAACCCTAACCCTTAAAATTAAAAAAAAAATGACATAGGGTCCCCCCTCACAGGGTGGGGGACCTCATTTTTTTTTTTTAATTTTAAGGGTTAGGGTTAGGGTTAGGCTAACCCTAACCCTAACCCTTAAAATTAAAAAAAAAAATGACGTAGGGTCCCCCCTACCCGTCATAACCAGCCCGGGACCAGCTATGGGGGCTTGTAGGCACAGAGTGGGGGGGCCAGCTTTTGTGGCCCCCCCCACCCTGCAGCCTACGAGCCCACATAGTCTATGTGGGCCCGGGCTCTTCTGCCCCCCCCTGGGCTTTGGGGAGGCAGGTAATTGGGGGTGCAGGGGTTAATGGCAAGTCACCTGCTAGGGCAGGTGACTTGCCAGACCCCAGCCTTGTGAACTGGTACAGGGGTCTCATGGACCCCTTACCAGTTCACAAAGGGTTAACAGAAAAAAAAAAAACACGGACACAAAATTTTTATTTATTAAAAAAAAAAAAAAAAAATTTACTCTTTACTCACCTTCGATCGTCAGCTCCTGTGTCCCTCGCTGATCTGCTGTCAGATGCCGGTGATCGGCATCCAGAGAAGGAGGAGACAGGAGATCAGAGGATCTCCTGTCACCTCCTTCCAGGGCACCGATCACCGGCATCTGACAGCTAACAGAGCTGTAGCCGGTGATCGGGACTGGGAATGACGTCATAGCCCCGCCCCAAAGGGGCGGGGCTTAGCGGGGACGACGGCACGGACTGACGTCATTAGCCCCGCCCCCAAAATGGGCGGGGCTTAGCGTCAAGATGGCGGCCGCCATCGGAACAGGAGAGGGGAGAGAGCCTTCCAGGCTCTCTCCTGAAGATCGGAATGACCTGGGGGGGGATCGGAGGCCCCCCAGGTGAAGAGGAGGGTCGGCGGGAGCCAGCGCACACAGAGGTAAGTAAATGTCATTTTTTTTTTTTTTTATTTTACAGGAAAAGCCGGAGGCAGCTGAAATGGGGGGGGTCACCCTATTCCGGGCCCTCCCCTGCAGCCAGAGGAGGTCCGGTGAACGATCGGAGACCACCATTTTGAAGAGGAGACCCGGCTGAATCAAACGAGGGGTCAGGTAAGTGCCTTTTTTAAAAACTTTTTTTACTATTAGTGGGGAAAGTCAGGCACGTAAAATTTACGTGGCTGGCAGTTAACTGCAGGAGAGGCAGCCACGTAAATTTTACGTGGCTGGAGTTTAAAGGGCCCTTTCACTGCCAGCATATCTGGAGATTTTGTCACCCATGTTGCCAGACCATTTTGCACTATTTTGCACTCCACATGTTCAACTGTGATTTTTGAAGGGATTTTCCAGGGAAATTATATATATATAGTCTGGGCTTTAACATGAAATGAAATTTGTCATTTTTTAGGTGTATTCTCCAGGGGCGGGGCTTAGCAGCAAGATGGCGGCGCCCGTCGGGAGAGGACAGGGAGAGGTCCTTTCTGGTCCCTGGTGAAGAGGAGACCCGGCGGGAGCGATCGGACACTGAGGTGAGTAAATGTCATCTTTATTATTATTTTTTTTTTAAATGTATTTCCGGCGGCTGCTGAAGCCCCCCCCAGATAAAGAGGAGACCCGGCCGGATCGAACAAGGGGTCAGGTGAGTGTTTTTGTTAATTTACTTTTACTGTAGCAGGGGGGAAGGTTAGGCACATAGATTCTACCTGCTTGGCACTTAAGTGGAGTGGAAGTGTACGTGCTTGGCACTGAAAGGGTTAAAGTGTAACTAATTAAAGGACATCTATCATTATGGTGGACCAGAATCGGCCCTGTAGTCTTATATCTTAATCCTTTAGAGCCTGATTACCTCTCCCTTGGGCTTTCTGATGCCCTTCTGTGTGAAACCCCTGGATCCTGATCAGCTGATCCAACAGCGCATGCACAGGCCACATCCACGCACTGCTATAACTTTTGCCAGGGGCATGCTCAAGCCAGACATTTGTGAATGGCCAGTGTCAGCAGGCCCTCAGCTAGAGGCTAGTGTGGATGCAGCACACTCGGCTCTATTTGGCCTTTAGCCAACTAGAACTATCCCTGGCTAAGAGAAGAAGAAAGGAACCAAGTGCGCTGATTAGTTGTGTGCCTGTGCATGCAATGTTGGACTGTACCCTCAGGAAAGTTTTACTGAAGATCTGGTGGGGACAGGTTTACACAGTGGGGGATCCCAAATCATGATGCCCCGGGGGCAAGGACCAAAACCCGGGTTAGTCAAAAGTGAAAATCAAATACTGCTACAGGAATATACCACTTGAAGTTTGAAAAAGAAAAGAAAGCTTTCAAGCACAGTGCTGGGTCTTCAGACACAAATCGCAAGCCCTGCTCTATTATACATTTCAGTTGTGCACCTGTCATTTCCTGATAGACAAACAGCCAGGAATTTCACAAATGAAAGGCACCACTGCACTACCTCCTCGTCTCTCCCTCTACTTTTGCCAGGGGAGTGTGGAGGAGGTATGCACGGAGCCTGAAACCCGACAGGGGAGCATCAGAAATCGAGACGCCTCCCATGCTGCAATCAATCCTCTGTGTGTGATCTGCATCTATATTGCTAGGTCAATACAGTTTACATTTATGACAGTAGATGGTGCAGTTACAAATATCTACGCCTAGTCTCTGTACATTCTCACTCATCTCATCAGTTATTTTTCCTGTCTATATTATCCACCATGTAAGGTGACCTTCCCTTATGTTCCAGTAAAGCTGGTTCCCCTTACATCACTAATGTCTATCTGCACCCAGCACTCACACTCTGCAACACCCACCTTTTTTACCTTTTTTCCATGATACAGCACAATTTGTCATTTTTTCATACTTGTTGGAGCTCATGTGTCTCATTAGATGAGGGTGACTGTGGTTCCATATGGGCCCTGTCCCCAGGCTCAAGGGGTAAGAATGTTCTAGGCCTTTTGACTTGTCCTTCCAACTCCCAGATCAGTGCCTATCCCCTGAGGCTTTGGTTAGTACAAGGAGGGCCACTAAGGAAAACCATAGCCAACTCCACCAGGAAAAACTTTGTGTTTAGGGCCCCCAGGGAAGCCTTTGGGTAGTACTTGAGGGCCAAGCGCATGGATGCAGGAACACAAGTAGATGCTGGAACATTGTCTGGGAATCAACTGCAGCTTTGAACTTGTAAACTGACACAATTTACAATGTTGGACAGAAAGATATCAGTATTCCTGATATACTGCACATGACCGTTGCCTATATTTGTAACTGATCCAATACAGTTTGTTTTTTTTACCATATACCAATTCCAAATAAACTTCCATGATGAAATGTATTTCAAGTTATTTTCTAATGCACAAAGTCATAAAACCAGATGATGTGCTTCCAACCCCCAGACCAGTGCCTACCCCCTGAGGCTTTGGTTAGTACAAGGAGGGCCCGGAGTGGCCACTAAGGAAAACCATAGCCAACTCCACTAGGGAAAACTTTCTGTTTAGGGGGCCAACCAGTGACCCCAGGGAAGCCTTTGGGTAGTACTTGAGGACCAGTACTATTCTTCTGGAAGAGAAGAATAACATATCCTTCCTCTTTCTGTCAGCGGGCTTGTCCTCCAGGAGAGTTGGAAAATTAGATTACACAGTATTCACATTGGGTGCCATTTTTCACAGTGTAATTTCCACACAAGACAAGTAAATAAAAAAATAAAAAAGTACCGTATACAGTGCCATAGTTTGGAACCCCAGTGGAAACTAGCTACAAGCACTATACAAAGGTTCCAAAGTGCTGTAATTGGAGGCACAACTGCAGAAACTGGAGACATGGCTGGACACAGGTACAAGTGTGGACACAGGTTCTCAGACTTGACACAGTTGATGCAGAGATGTCAGCCTGGAGGACTGGAGAAATATCACAGTGCAGGAATGAATCAGGTTGGCAGCCCTGCTGACTCCATATGCCTGCATGCAGGAACAGAAGATGCTGGAACATGGCTAATGCACATTGCTTGGGCATCAACTGCAACTTTGAACTTAAACTAACACAATTTACCATACATGTCGGACAGAGAGATATCAGTATTCCTGATATACTGAACATGACCTCCTGCCTATATTTGTATTTGATCCAATACAATTATTTTACCATATACCAATTCCAAATAAACTTCCATGATGAAATGTATCTTGCGTTATTTTCTAATTCACAAAGTAATGAAACCAGATGATGTGCTTCAGTGCACAATTTGCAATGATCATTTCACATGGTTGCACTTTAAGTAAAGAGAATAAAGTCCAGAAAGAACACTGTGTTACCATTTCAAGAACAATATTACTGGCAGTTTAATATGAAGCAAAATGAACAAGCTTGCCACCACTGGGGAAACACAGAACAGATATATAGAGTAAGGGAAATAGAGACCACTTGCTTCATCCTCTGGTTCTGGCTTTTCTTAACACAGATAACACAATATGTTTCCCTCTGGCTGTGTGATGTAATCGTTTATATACTTTTTGCTGTATCAGGAGGTCTTACATGTTGCAGTGTTCAGCATTCTATTGGTCTTTGTAATATTTTGCTTGAAATATACTGTTATTACTTACTCCCTTGACTTTCTCGTCTGAATTTTCTGAATAAACTGGTCTGTCTTTCGGCTGCAGTATTGCAAATATTTTATAGTCCTTTCTATATAAGTAATAAAGATGTTAAAACTCCACGTGCATTCTGGGGGGCATGCAAAGGGTCATATTTTCTTTAGGTGGCCCTTAGGGTCGGTAAGTCTGAGTTCATCATTTAAATTGGACCTTCTGGCAAACCCTGTGGTTTAGGCCACGTGGTGCCAGGTGCTTTTGGGTGTTGGCACTCACAGGGGACACCTGGTACATTTGCTGCACATTCATGAATGCTGCCAATGCATTGTCAGATTAATGACCGAGTTTCAGACATTTTCATGGGTTAAATAGCAGACAGCCTCCTGAAACAGGGTGCCTGGGGGGGGGGGGCTGCTAAGGGCAGAGCAGCCCTGAGGGCTGTTTTGGATTTTAATCTGCTTTAGTTGAGTTTACTCAACTGACAGCAGTGATTTAACCCTTTAAATGCCAAGCACGTGACAAAATACATTGTTGCCACTGAGACCAGTAAATGCCAACCCCTGAATTTCACATGCCCGACGTTTCACCCATTTGTGGCCAAAATTTGTTAAAAAAGCTGCTCACCTCTATCCAAGATTCAGTGCCGGGGGTCTCCTCTTTGCCTGGGGGGCATCCGAACCCCCCAGGGGTCTTCAGCGGAGCATTCAGTTGTTATAAAAGGCCCCTCCCAGCAGCGCCTGGCGAGCAGAAGCTGGAGGTTACCGGCAGAAGCAGGTGAAGTGGACCCGATCCTTGCCCCTGCAGCTTGATGGATCAAATGTAGTAGTAGTAGATGAATAAATCTAATCAATGACTTTTTCAGTGTGGGGTGTATTTATTTTACATGTAACCCTTTGTAAATTTGTAAGGGGAGATCCACTATACCATTTCACAGGGCAGGCAAGTCATCTGCCAGCAAGAGGGTGACTTGCCATTAACCCCCTGGCCCAATCAGCTGCATCCCCAAAGCCCAGGGAGGTGCAGAAGAGCCTGCGACCTATATGGGCTATGTGAACTGGTTGCCTTCAAGGCCAGAGGACGTCCGCTTGGCCTCCATGCCCTAGTCTGCTAGCCCCCATAGCTGGTGCCCTTGATGGTTTTGCTGGGAAGGGGGGCCCACGCTATTTTTTTATTTTTTAAAGGTTAACATTGAAAATGTAAAAAAAGCAAGCCCAAACCTGGCTGAAAAAAAGTCCCGCAAAAATCACAGTTAAACATACAACACATACAGCATGGTGAAAAATCTCAAGTAGTCTATACGTTAAAGGGTTAAAAGTTGCTATGCATGTTCAGCATTGTTCTTTTCAGGGGACCCTGCAGTTTCAGATTTAGTTTTTTTCTTGCTTGCATATTGATATTCTAGGATATATATAGAATATATACTTTATAGGGGGTATTTCAAAAGGGCTGTTTTCTTGAAAAACAATGCGCATAGTAGTTGTATTTTCTTTGAAAATCTCCTAAAGTGCTGCTTTAGTTTTGGGTGTTTCCTGGGTAGGAAAGGGTGTGAATAAGAGTGAGTGACACATTTTCTGGTAAAAGAGTGATAAAAACTCTATGTAGACTGGCAGTGAAAGGGTTACCAGATCAGTTGAGGGAGTGGTACCAGTTGTAGCTTAGGGCCAACAATGGTCTAACAATGGAATATTATGGGCCTAAATGTCTACTGTCGCTTTTCTCATCTCCTATCTCCATTTACTTTTTTTTAACATAACAGTAAAACCTGCATGTGTGTTCACCATTAGGGATGGGCAAACCCCCCAAAGGTAGGGCCTGGCAAGTTCGGACAAACTTTGAATAAATGTTTGGGTTCAGGGACCTGAATCCAAACCCTGTCCTCATTAAAATCAATGGGGACCTGAACTTTCGGGATTGGCTGTGGTGGGGGGAAAAGAGTGTGCAGCAGTAAGCATGCTGCTGTAACTCCCCTCAGTCCGCGATCCTCTTCCTCTCAGCTGTGGTGGCAGATGTGTTTGAATTTGGCCCCAGCCGGGGCTGCAGAAAGATGGCCACCGGCAGCTATGAGTGAGGACACTTCATGTCCTCACTCATAGGAGCCGGCGGCCATCTTCTTGCTGGGCTGGTGTGAGTGCATCCTTAGGTAAAGTGGGTTGATGAGCTGCTCCGCAGATGCAGAACTCGAACATGAACTTCTGTCCATGTGCGGGTTTGGGAACCTGAACTCGTCAAGTTCCATACGGACCCAAACTATGCGGTGTGTGTGTGTGTAGTGCCATGCACAGTGCATTGCACACTTACTTGATGAATGCTATAAGGCACTGCCACTCGTGTGGGACACCTGTAACAGTTGCTTATCTGAGAAATGAAATGCTTCCACCCCAACAGCAGAACAAATAAACCATCATATACAGTCAAGCTTTTTGTGTATCTACTCTGACTAACAAGATTTGGAGAAATACCTAATAGATCTCAGGACCAAATGTATTCAACGTGTATTCAATACAAAAAATGCCAGAAACTGAAAAAAGCAGAGGCCATCAACAGGGACACCTTGCTGAGATATAGAGACCGGAGACAAAGCCCATGTGCTTTTAGTAGTCATCTACATCCCAAGAGTGGAAGTCAAAACATTACAAAGGAACACCATTAGCTACATAAGGATAATAAACTTTCTCTCCTCTCTCTCCTTTCATTTTGGCAAACACATTACCTAATGTTCCTATTGTATCTCCTCTTACTTTTCTTAACATAACAGCTTAAAGAACTTCTCTACATGCATGCCATAGTCAAGCACCGATGCACAGGTGAATATTTAGTGCTTCTGCAGTGCTATACAGCTCCAGTAACATAGCTAGAGAACAAATCTAGGGGTAAATATGAAGGGTATGACACATCATCTGGACGGCAGGTAAGGAGGCTCTACAGGAGTTTAATGTTCACCCAATCAATCAACCGGAAACTGAGCTATTCTGACTGTAATTCACTTCCTGGACATGACCATATTTATTAGAAACAACTGCTTTCTTAAAACAGTATATCACAAACCAACAGACAGAAATTCTTATCTGAGCAACTGGTCTTTCTTTCAGCAAATACATCATAGCCTGAATATTTATTTTAATCTTTTCTATATGAGAAAAAAATAACAAGAATTAAAGAACCAGAACATGATGTTAAAACCCACCTAGGGGCATGCCACTGGTCCAATTTTCTGGTGGCAATTGATAAATGTGTGTCCATCAAATAAGTGAGCCTCCTGGTCATCCTAGTGGGATAGGCCTCGTGGGCATGTGATTAGTGCCATGCACAATGCTTTGCACGCTTACTTGCTTAACGCTACTGTGTGCCGGCACTTATGTGGGACACCTGGTACAGTTGCTGCACATGCAGGAGTGTCAGATGAATGACTAGTTTTTAAGCATTTGCATAGGTCAAAGTGATCCTATACCCACAAAGAAGTTTTTTTAAAAAAGCATAATATTTGCCATGGCCACAGCACCACTTTTTTGGCCTCAGTGGCACTCAGCGTGGGATTTAAGAAAGAAAAAAGCACAGAAGTTGCATTGGGACTTGTTAATAATTGAAACGCAGGGCCTAGATGGGCCCAAATGTTTTTTTTGAGGGGTTAACATTTTTTGTTTTTTTTTGCTTAACAAAGTGGAATTAGAACACCAACACCTATGGACCTTATTTAAGAAACGCTAACGTCACTTAGCGGCAGGTGTTTTTCCTCAGTGTTGATTAACACCAACAACTAAAACGCAACCTAAAAACACATTGTAAAGTTTGTCCCCTTTGCCCCCAGTAGTGATTTTTTGTAACTGTAATGAAAAAAATGCTGAGCAGTGCTGGGGAAATACAGTGCTCACTGACGCTGGGATAATCAGCCGGTGGGTCCAACAGGCCCTGACATAGGCAGGCCAATTCCTAAGTGCAACAATCAAAGCTAATTAGTTAGCATTCTTTGCAGTGACTGCTGGCGCCAATGTAGTCCACAGCACAGCTCCAGATAAGACCGTAATAATATATAATAATGCCGTATAAAGTGAGTTGACAAAAAGTTGTGGAATTTCAAAAAAAAGAGTTTGGATGAACTCGCCATTACTTTCCTCAGTACGGGGAAATCTGCACTTTACTTAAGAAGCTGGCAAAGCAGAAATCACATTATGATTCATTAGTTCCCTGTTACTCAGGTCTTTTAGGCTGATTCACTTCTTATTTGCAATGCCACCGTTCACATAATTGGATGCTAAAAAGTGTTTAAAAATAAAACCACATCATTAGAAATGCTTTTAACAAAAGGAACTCTATTCCTTTTTGCCGTTATATGCACAGCCTTTTAAATGCAGGTGGTTTGCAAATTTCTTCTTAGCTGGAAATAAAGACTACCTTAGAATACACACACACACTTTTTTTTCCAATAAAAATGCAAATATGCCTATTACTGATTATCGCCAATATTTGTTTTTAAGGTGAATATAAGGTGCATGTTCTTGTTATTTGTTCTTAAGGTGAATATTGAATGGCCTGTTCAAATCCTGGCCACTGGGTGATACAATCCAGCATTCATTGGCCCTGGCTAAAAATTTCAAGTATATGTACACTTTCTGCATGAGATCAGACCCAATTGGGAGGCTGCCACCCTGAAGCTATGTACAGGATGCCTTTCATCTTAAAGTGTCTGTTATATTGCTTAGCTTGTACTTATTTTTGCATAGCTCTTCATAGATTGAAATAGTTATAAAGGATATATTTTGTAAATCTCTTCTCCAAGCTGCGCTCCCCCCACCTTTCCTTATCAGTGGTGCTTTCTGGTGCTAGATAAGGATTTATTGCCCCTGTGCAGGAAGACTTTGAAGAACTCTGTTTATTTGTTATAGGATGTTTGTAGAAATGCTGGAGATGAGGCAGAGGGGAAATCATGACATAAATTAGGACATGGGATGTCACAGAATGTAGGCTACATACTGATCAGAATCCATTACTTCTGGAGTATTCTACAGGACAGTTTGGGATTAACAATGATAGTTGCTATACAATTATAAGATTGGGAGACTTTGTGAATGCCCCCTCCCATTCTCAGTGTGCCAATGATCATGCTGAACACTATAAATATTAACCCTGTAAATGCCAGCCACATAAAATTTACGTGGTTGCTTCTCCTCCACTTAAGTGCCAGCCACGTAAAATTCATGTGCCTGGCATTTGCCCCTGCTAGCGGGCAAAAAAAAAATACTCACCTGACCCCTCGTTGGATCCGGCCAGGTCTCCTCTTTAATTTGGTGCCATCCGATCCCCCGTGGGGGCTTGGATGGCTCCAGGAGAGCCCCCAAAATAGCACTCCCCCCGCTTCGGCAGCAGCAGCTGCTAACTGTAAAAAAAAAAAAAAAATTAAAAATGTACTTACCTGCTGTCGCGCTGCCTCCCTCCGGGTCTCTTCTTCACTGGGGGGGCCTCCGATCTCCCCCCTGGCTCTTCAGCTTCAGGGGAGAGCCTGAAAGGGCTCTCCCCTTCCTCTCCTGACAGGCGCCGCCCTTTGGGGGCGGGGCTTATGCCGTCACTCACCGGGTGTTGTCCTGGCTCCCTGCTGCTCTTCATTCAGATGCGATCATGCTGGCCACAGGAGCAGAGGGGCAGGTGATCAGATCATCACCTGCCCCTCTGCTACTGTAGCCAGCATGATCGCATCTGTCATCACATCGAGGGACAAAGGAGCTGACGATCGGAGGTAAGTAAAGTAAAAGAAAGTTTTTATTTTTTAATAAAAGTCATTTTTTCTTATGTGTCAGTGTGTTTTTTTTTACTGTTAACCCCTTGTGAACTGGTAAGGGGTCCATGAGACCCCTTATACCAGTTCACAAGGCTGGGGCTGGCAAGTCACCTGCGACTAGCGGGTGACTTGCCATTAACCCCCGGCACCCCCATTACCTGCCTCCCTAAAGCCCGGGGGGGGCAGAAGAGCTCGTGGCCACAGGCTATGCGGGCATGTAGCCTGCAGGGCCACAACAGCTGACCCCTGCGCCCTGCTTCTACAAGCCCTGCATAGCTGGTCCCGGGCTGGTTACTTTGGGTAAGGGGGACCCCATGTCATTTTTTTTGGATTTTTAAGGGTTTTTAACTCTTAAAAATCCCCCCCCAGAAAATGGAGCCCCCCACCCTCAATTTAATCCTTTGTAGTGTGGATGGTAGTTGTATTCTATTTGTAAATGTTATAAACTACTTGTTTCAGTTTGGGGGGTCTCCTGGGCAGGAACGGGGGACTACCGATAAATTTGCGGTACCGTTCTAATCGGTAGAAATGGGGCTTTCACATGCAATATGATTTTCTTTAATAAAATACATTTTTAATTTAAAATAAAGGAGACAATTTTCAAAAAAAATTTTATTTATTTATTTATTTTTTTACTTAATAATAATATTGTAAAAAACAGAGTAAAATTTACAAACAAGACAAGTTAAAGCCTAAACTCTGCTGCAAAAAAAATATATATAAATTTTCCTGAAAATTCCAGCAAAAATGTCGCAAAACATGGCACAAAAAGGGGAAAAATGACCTGTCAACAGAGGGTGACAAAATCTCAAGTAGGCTGGCAATTAAAAGGGTTAAAAGTAGCTATGCATGTTGGGTATTGTTCTGTTCGGGGGACCTTGTGCTTTCAGACTTAGCTTGTTTTTTCTTGTTTGTATATTTATATTTTAGGAAAAGGTGTTTTTAATTCAGCTTTTTTATACATTTTTTTAGGGAAACCCTGCGCAAAGAATTCTTTGAGGGATTAATTCCAGAAAGATGATCCCACTACAACAAACTGGGTACGCTTAGAAAGCTTAACATGTGTACTTTCAGGGAATATATGGTTTATAGGGGATATTCCAAATGTAAAGGGTTGTTTTGGTTGAAAAATCGGAAGGTGCACACTTTGTCTGCAGAGCTGAAATTTTCAAGTAAAATTACCGTTATGCACATGCTTTACTTTGGGGTGTTTGGCAACTCTTCCCTTGACAGTAGCTTTGCATGTTGGGTATCGTTCTGTTCAGGGGATGTTGCTTTTTCAGATTAAACTTGTTTTTTCTTGTTTTTAAATAGTTTTTTTTTGGAAAATGTGGCTTTGATTCTGCTTTTTTATCCTTTTTTTAGGGAAACTCTTTGCAACCAAAGAATACATCGAGGGATTACTTCCAGAAAACTATGGCCACATCAACAAGCCTGGTACACCTAGAAAGCTTGAGGTGTGTACATCCAGAGAAGATATAGTTTGTTGGGGGTATTTCAAATGTAAAGGGTTGTTTTTCTGGAAAAACTGCAAGGTGTGCATAGCGCATATCACAGTTGTATTTTTTCTGAAAATCTCCTAAAATCTCCTAAAGTGCTGTTTCCGTTTGGGAGAGTCTCCTGGGCAGGAAATGGTGTCTACCTATATATATGTGGTACTGCTGTAACCAGGAGAAATTGGGATTTCACACGTAATAAGATTTTATTGACAAACTTACATTTTTTATTACAAAAAAACACTACAAATTGTAAAAAATAGATTTTTTTTTTATTTTTTTGCACATATTTCTCTCAAAAATATGTGCAAAAAAATACACCTAAAAAATGACAAACAAGACATTTCATGTTAAAGCCCAGACTATGCTGAAAAAAACAATATATCATTTTCCTGGGAAATCCCTGGAAATCCCTTCAAAAATCACATGTGTAGCGCAAACTAGTGCAAAATGGTCTGGCAACAAAGGGTGACAAAAACTCCAGGTAGGCTGGCACTTAAAGGGTTAAAGGGACTGTTCACACAAAGACTTAACTGAGAGTGCAAACTTGTTGTCTCATGTTTGTGTCAGGGGCTGTGTTTCTAATCAATCATTGTCTGCCATTTTATTTTATAGCTGGAGAAGCTCCAGTCCATGTCTTCAGGCATTGAGAGGAGAGAGAATTCAGCATCCCCTGAACAGTGTGGTCAGGAGCTGGGAGGAAAATATCACTGAAAAAAAGAAACTTCAAGGAATGATTGATTAGAAACACAGCCCAAGACACAGACATGAGATAACAGGTAAGCACACTTATAAAATTTTGCCTGGACAGTCCCTTTTACTACTTTCTGTGGATGTAGTATTTTAGAGGGTTTTAAAACTTTGTTATCCTAAGATAAAGAGTCCATACAATATACACATAAGGACAGACTAACTTCTGCTGTCAACCTTCTATGTTTCTATTCTTGCAATTATAAAAAGGATAAGTCATTCAAAACACTTTGCTATAATAAGGCAAATTCCAGCATGTTACTTCTATAACCTTTAGAAGTGAACCTGAATCCTGTTGTCCCTGCCCATCATCTTGGTCCTCAAGTTCCTGTCTTTTTTATATTTTGTGTATATATTTATTCATTGTTTGCATATAAATTGTATCTTTAGTTTAGTATTACTTGTTCTTTCACACTTTTGTGGTTACTGTGTCGGTATCTAGGAATTGCTGTTATCTTCTGTTGAGCATTCACATTAAATTATCAGGTTGAAGTGTGAAGCATTGCTGGTCACAAATAGTGACACTACAAGTGGTGGAAGGTGGAGGGTTTGACCACAGAACAAGACTCTTACAATGGTGCAAAGTTACCAATAGGGGTGCCTACAACAAAACAAAAAACGTAACTGGAATTAAAGCTGCAACCCTTTTTTTTTGTTGGTTAAAAAAAATAGCTGCTTTAATGTGAGACTCAAACTGCTGTGCAATATTATTGCTGAGCTTTATTTACAATGGCCAACTTCCCTAAAAGAAATGTAATCTATAAGTGGTAAAGTTAAAATTAAAAAAGTGATGGAACTCTAAAGGCCACGTATTACCCTAAAATGCTGGCACATGATGCAGACAAATCGGCAGACCCGTGACTCATCTTTCTTTGTGTTGACTATTCATTTAGTGCGATTCCTTCACACGCCCTGTTCAGCTATCATCACTATCAGTTTCTCACTGCTGGAAAAGGGAGACAAGCAGAAGTCAAAATTCCATTATACAGCTGTCATCATGTAGTTCCTGCTCTGATGTATTATCCACCCTATACATAACTTTCCACTTATCACCTCTGCATTCCTGTGGCACAGTCTTCTTCCGTGACACCACCAAATGCATCTTATTGATTGCTTAAAAACCACATCTGAGAGGGGATGAACTTCTGCTATTCCTTTGAGGGTTCCATTATAGTCTGCAAAAGCTGAATAAAGGACATTTGCTTATAGAGCAAAAAAACACCAGAAGTTTAAATTGCAGTAAACTTTGCTGATTTAAAAGGATTTAGAGGATTTAATTTCAGCGTATAGTTGCACACAGTTTTAATTAGCGCATCCTGCATACCTCACATTTATTCTTCAATGTAATTAGTCAGACACTCATTTCAAGTAAGGAACAGTAAGCAATAGTTTGTTCTGCATAAAGTGTTCCCTAGCTTCCTTTTTGGAAGAAAATAGTTTAAAGGGACTCCAAACTCAATGGCAATAAAAAAGCAGCAAGCAGCTGACCTAATGCCAGTCCCCTGGGCCTCTCTTCCAGTTCCTTGCCCTTCTTTCAACTCTATTCCTTCAGGAACACACACAAAAAATGGTCCCACAACCACTCTGTTCCTTGCTGCTCTCAGCACAAGTGAGCATGGGAACCCACATTTGTCTATATATGTGAGAGAGGAACGTCATTTCATGAAATCCGGATACGGCGTCATGCCCTGCCCAGCACGCCACTTCCAGTTTCGGATGGCAGGTTTGCCATCCAGCCTACGAGTGGCCGGTGACAGCCACAAATGACGCCACAAGGCGGCGCCAACACAAGGGCTGCCTTTGGCGCCATTTCTTCACGTACTGGAGGCTTTTGATTTTCCCATATATACTGACCTCTTTCAGACACAGGATACCACTCCTCTTGAGGTTATTACAACCGAAACATTGAGGGGTCTACTACTTATCCACCCAGTGTTGCAGTCTGTAAGCCTGTTTCTATTGCTCATTTTTTAACTTTTAAGTTGGGTTTCAATTATATATGATCTCTGCTAAGCATAATGAGGGGGCCTGTCCACAATTGCTCCTGGGGGCACCGTTTCATCCCATCTCATTCAAAATTGCTATACATATCTGGACTTGATGTACCCACAGGAGCACATGATATGGACAGCCGCCCCCTAAATGCCGGAACCTGTACTTGTACTTTACTGAACTAAGCGGTCCACCTTTTTCTTTGATGCTTTGTATCAATGCTGTTTGTATATGTTTGTATATACACTGTAATGAAAATATGATAATGATATGATAATGTGACACATTATTACTGGCACTGTTATACCTATATCATCACCAGCATTAAAACCTTCCTTTTTAAATGCATGAGCACTTATGGGTGTTCAATTTTCCTCTCTCCCATTTATATGTTGTACTGGTATGCATAGAGTGGACGTACCTTGGAATATTTGAACCCCTCCTGACATTTCATTACTAAAACTAGCTCTCCCTAAATAAAAGAAAAAAAAAACAGCCAAGCATAGCATATATAAGGTTTGTACATATGATTGGAGATCTTGAGATGCTTAGAAATGGTTCATTGCACAATGTTCACAAGGGGTATACGGTAGGGGGAAGTTAGTTTGTGTCTAGACAGGGACTTTAGGTAAAGAGAATAAGCATTCAAAAATAAAACTTCTTTTGTGTCCCATAACCATAAAGAAACCATAGGAGAGAAATTCATAGCTGACATTGCTGCCTTACTAGTATGAATAATACTTCCCTGGCTGTTTTGCTCATCACCTACTAGTGATGCTTGAGTCCCTCCACTGACGGCTAACTGCTAACTAAAATTGAAGGTTGGATTGCACACCAATTACCTTGTAACTATTTAAACTGGACCTTCACCCTGAATAAGAGCCTATTTTACATAACTTACCCCTTACATAAGGATTGCCCACATTAAAAATCATCCTACTTGCACCTGTTGCGTTGTCTGAGCCTTTTAACATCCAAGATAGCAGCCAGTGGAGTCTCAGGCTGCATGCAGATAGGAAGTGTGAATATGCCACTCTGCATTCTGGGATTGCTGTCCGTTTCCTGACCCCAGCTCTGCTCTGTCTGAGCAAAGCACAGCCATACCCCCCCCCCCCTGCACTTTCCCCCACCTCCTCTTCTCTTCAATTTGTGATGCTTTTAAGGCAAGATGGCGGTGCCCGTATCCTAGAGTCCTGAACAAAGTTGAAGCCCAGAGGTGGAAAGAATAATAAGTAAGCAACTAAAAACTTTAAATATAATAATTTTAGATGCTGGGGAATAGTTTAATAAGGGTTTGGGCTTCCCATTAAATTATGCTGAAGGTCTATATTGGGTAACCCCGAATTCCTCCCGGCCTTTCGGGAACCGTCGGCCTTCACCTAGTGGAAGGCACAAAATTTATTAAAGATCAAAGACTTTTTTACCCATAGGGGTATGCTTTCCTTCCCTGAGCTCCGGTCCCTTAGGGGTATTCCGAGCAAAGAATTTCTTCGCTTCTCGCAAATTACTCACTATGTCAGCACTAAAATCGGACCGGGTTTTAGACCTAGACCCTCTTCGCCATTCGAGTCTATATGTGGGACGCAACCGCTTGGGAAGGGGACGGTATCTGCAGTATACAAATTATTGAGCGAGCCTGAAGGGGCACCTCTCCCAGCCTACACCACTAGGTGGGCGAGTGATCTTGGAGTAGACCTATCGGTCGGGGATTGGAGATCAGCGTAGAAGAACTCATTTACTAGGTTCCTCCACACAGGTGCCCAAGAAGTTAACACCAAAGTTCTTCTCCGCTGGTATCTGGTCCCAGACTGGATTCATAGGTTCTGCCCTTCTTACTCACCCCCCATACAGCAAGAGGCATCTGTCCTAGTGCTGATGAGAGCCTAAAGCTTGAAACACGTGTCCACTAGTTGGATGTGTTTGGCTGTGTAAATTTAAAGCTAATCCTTGGCATTGCACCCTTAGAGTTTCTAAGGGCCTTGGATGGCACAGAGACATAAAGAGATGATTTGCATAGCTCTGCCTGCTGCAAGGGTAGATGGGTAATGCTATCTGGCCTTGGATTGGGTACTTTGCAAATACTTTCTGTTCTAGGAAAGCTCCTCTCCTCCTTCAACATACCCGATAAGCCAGTCGTCATCCTTCAGCAGCAGGTTGTGGGAAGCAACTCAAGGAGTGGTGCTTTCTTTGTCACAACTGTCACAACATGTGGACTTAAATCAAAATGTTTATTCTAATTTTTCCTAAATAAAAGTGCCTGCAGGTGTGATGGGGTGTTTTTACATCATTTTCCAATGGAGACAACAGCACCCTATGGGGTACGCAGACAAAAATAAAAATTCTTAGCATACATTATACTGTGCTGTTGTTTCCAAACTATAAAATATTTCAAAATATATTCTTACCTCATTGCAAAAACGATGTACCCTGCCTGCAGAAATGCCCCATCATATGTGCAGGTAATTTAATTTTTTTAGGAATAATTTGAACAAATATTTTTATTGCACTTTTTGTGTGTTAAAATTAAAAGGCAATTCACACCTAATGTGCCCTGCTGTGGATTATAGGCAGGATGCACCATTTTTCCTGCGAAGAGGGCCACCACCAACTTAATGCGAGTCTGCATGATAATTGGTCCGGGGGCACGACTTCAGATTTGGCTGACCAGCCAAAGTGTGTGTGTGCCCACTATTTAGCTAGGAGACAAGGACTGCCAGGACAGGCCAATTTCCCCCAACCACATTGAGGAGAGTAGCACAGTGGAAGTAACAACAAGCCATTTCCTTTCAGCCTCTAGACACGGGATCGGCCGCAGGGGGGTAGACATGATTGGCCACCAGGTAGGCAGACAGGATCGGGCAGTGGCAGGACGTACAAGCATAATTGTGCGGTGGGCTGGCGTGCAGGCAGGAGCGTGTAGTTGGTGGGCTTGAAGGCAGGACCAGGTGGACGGGCTTGCAGGCAGGATCTGCTGCCAGGCAGAATGACAGGATCAGGTGGTGGGCGTGCAGGCAGGATCGAGAGGTAGGCAGGCATGCAGGAAGGATCGGGCAGCGGACGTACATGCAGGATTAGCTGGTGAGCGGGATCCTCCATGGGACGTTTTAGTTTGAGTAAGCTCAGCTGAGCTCTGAGGGAGCAGGGTGCTATAGTGCTCATAGCAAGTTCACAAAGACTATTGGGAGACAAGTCATGAGGTTTCTCCAACCCAGATGTTCAGGCAGCACAAGTGACAAGTGTTTTTTATATTAAAATTGGTGTTGATTTTACCATGCTGACCCACCCACATATCTACCTGCCTGCTATCCCTCCCACTTACTTCCTGCCCCCCCCGACCCACATCCTGTCTACCTACCCCTGCCCATCTATCTACCTACCTACTGATCCGTTCACCTACCTGCCCACCTACCTATCATCCTACTGACCCACCCACCTACCTACCCATCTACCTACATGCCCAGTCACCCACCTACATATTTGGCTACTGACCCACCCATCTTAACACCTACCCACCCATCTACACAATTGCCCACTCGCCCACCTTCCCATCTACCTCCCTGCTGATCCACCCACCTACCTACCTGCCCACTTACCTAACCTACCTAGGTACCTGCCCGCTCACCTACCTAACAAGGAACTGGAGCAGCAGTAGCAGCCAGCAGCTCTGGAGCAGAGGAGCAGTAGCGCACCCACGTAACTGCCTGCCGACTTGCCCACTTGCCCATTTAAATACCCCTCCACCAACCTATCACCTACTTACCCACTCACCTACCTATCTACCTGCATTCTTGCCTACCTAATAACCCCCTTCCTACCTGCTCACCTATGTATCCATCTACCCAACCACATACTTACCTACATACCTAGCAATGTATCTGTCTACCCACACAAGTGCCTACTTAATCTACCTACATGCCCACTCTTCTACATACCTGCCCACTCACCTATGTTTCTGCCTGTTCACTCACCTCCCTACCCATCAATCTACCTTCCTACCCACCCACCTGTATACCTAACCTACCTAGGCGATATAGAGAGGTTGGATTCTTTTTTTGGTGGGTGCAGTCCACATACAGCACAAAACAGCCACTCATGCTGTACAATTGCCCCTTAGGGGAGAAGTCAGGGCTAAATCACAAGGTTCACAGTGTGAGATCAGGTTCACCATGGGATCCTGCTGATTTTTTTTCAATAACCTACCTGCCTACTTATTCGCCCATCTACCTACCCACCCACCATAGGTTTTACTGTTTAAGGGTACTCAATAGGGTTGATACAGAGCCTCCTCAAACCCGCTTTGTTTTTGTCTCGTAATGTGTATTTTTTACTTTTTTTCCGTATGTATAGGTGCGTACGCATGATGCAGAGCCGCCATCGGGAGCCTTCCGTTTACTGTTCGTATCTGCGTACGCCAATGAGAATGTCATTTTCAGGCTCTCGTTGCGTCCTCGAGAGGACGAGGTTTCCGTTTACGTTGCTTAGTAAACCTTGTATACTATCGTTTTTCAGCGTTTTTCAATGTAGCTTCCAACGTAGATTTTCAGTGTCCTACGATATTCAGCATGCATCTTTCTCTAAATATACTTCCTAACGGAAATTTGTTGGACCAGCTGCTATGTTTGCACGCATATACGCATGGCCGCAGCGAATTAACTCATTCATGTCCCCCGTGTCAACTATTCTCTCACTCACTTCTGCTTCCATGCTTACCTCAACTCACTAGCGGTTGTTGTTTTTTTCTTAGTCCCACTCTATTCATGCTTACCTGAACTCACTAGCGGTTGTTGTTTTTTCTTAGTCCAACTCTATTCATGCCTAACTGAAATCACTAGCAGTTGTTGTTTTTTTCTTAGTCACACTCTATTCATGCTTACCTGAACTCACTAGCGGTTGTTGTTTTTTTCTTAGTCCCACTCTATTCATGCTTACCTGAACTCCCCTGGCACTGTTTGTTGTTTTCTATCCACATATTTTCATGCTTACCTTAATGTTCTGGATAATGTAGATATTTTTCATTTCCTTCTAGATGTCTTCTGATTTATGTTCTTTAGTGGATGTGTGCAAGCATTACATTTTTCTTTGTAGTGCGAAATGAAAGACATCCGAAACCTGGTTAACTTTTGGTCATAACATTTTTTTAAGACTGTTTATTTTTTTTTTTTTATTTAACATTTTTTTAAAACTTAAGATAAAAGTTTTTTTTTATTTCAGTAAAATATTTAAAATAATTATTACATTTTTTTTTTGTTTGGAAACAGAAACATTAAAATTATTTACAAAAACGTGGCAGGCCCCAGAATTCTATTCCTCGCTGGCCACCAGTGAAGCTGGCAGCTCCTCTATGTCGCCCACCAGCCTATGCACAGTTGCCGTCAGAAATTGTATTCTCTGCTGTGGTGTTGCTGTGTAAAGAAATCAAAAATTAATTTTCCGGGTTTGCATTTTGAATACCTGTTGAATGAAATATTATTAATTTTCTAGGCTAGGGATTGGGCCATAAATTAAGCTAGGGGTTGGCAATACCTGTTGATGAAGGCATGTTAATGTAAATCAACTAAGTAGACTACAAAATTACTAGGCTGGTGGACGACATGATCCTGGGGGACCACCCTCCTCTCTGGGGCCTGCCACTCCTCCTGGTCTGAGTCTGTTGAGAAAGGAAAAATATGGTTAGTTATAATGTCATATTTGGTAATGAAGAGATTTTATTAGAATGTGTGTGTGACATCACCCACCTTCTCCCTGCACCTCAGGTGCTTGGCCTTGTGGCCTCTCCAAACCAGACTCTTCACCCGCTACATCATCATCTAAAAGTATATAAGCAAGAAATGAGTGTGTGTTTACAGTGCATGTACCTGTGTGTGCTTCTGTGTGCTGATCCGGCATCTGTCCCGGTTGTCTGGCAAGCAGCTGACAGGTCCAGTGGCTGTTCCTCAGGACTTGCAGAGGAGGGGGAAGACCTTGGCACCTTGGACTGCCACCACCTTCACTGAGCCCAGATCTCTCCCTCACTGGCCGGACTGCTCGCCTCCCGGTGGGTCTAGTTCGATAGTCCCATTCCCTCACTAAAAGAGAATAGCATTCATAAACTTACTTGCTTGGGAAATGTTTGCTGAAGAATTTCCTCACCCGGGGCCTCTTCCTGCGTTTCAGGTCCGCTCGCCAGATTATCATAGCGGTTGGTCAGCATCATCTAAAAGGTGAAATAAAAACAGATATCATTAATTAAAACATCAAACAAATCACAATGTTAATGATAGCAGCTTCATAATTATCATTCCCCCTAACATTTCAAGGCTTTAGCTATCTTTCTAGACACCATTTTAGGGTTGTGCACATGTGCGCACTAACTTTCACTTGCCGTGGCGTTTATAAGCAAATGTGTTGCCCACTTTTTTTGCCTGCACTGCCTAATCGCATATGCATGCATTTCGCGTGCAAATAAATGCCTGCACAAACACTTACTAGCATAATTGTCTCCTGTTGGTCGCAGGTAAACAGGGTGGGTGCCATCTTTACGGTTTCTGGGATGCGCACGGCCATACGCACGACTTCAACGTCATACATAGTCATAACTATTAAAAGGTACCTGTACACACAGTGGAGTGTCTTTACAGATATCAATATGCCTGGCAAGAGAGGTAGCCACCAGACCCCCAAGCCCTACGAATGGCATGATCGGTGTGGCGTACGCCAGCCTGCAACTTCAAGGCAACATAGTGGCAGGCCTGCAACTAGATCCAACAAAACCAGTAGCCACTCGCAGCCTACGAGGACCTCCACTCGCCAAAGGAAGGATCCATTGGGCCAGACTCCAGCACCATCAAAATCTGGCACATTCCGGAAGGCCAAGGAAACTTCCTCCAGGCATAATGTTCCCTGTCCAACAACATCCAGAACCAAAGGGAGCACTACTATTAAGGGCAAGGGGAAGAGTAGGGCAAGAATCCATAGCCCCCCAACAGCACCCTCTCCTGCTTGTGGCCAATTTGAGCATTCCAATGTTGAGAACCCTGAATCAGCGGGCAGCTCCACGGCTGCAACTTCTTTTGCCAGCCAGCCTATGACACCCAGGCCCCAAGCAAGTCCAGCACAATCCTTTAATAGTGAAAGGTCTCGCTATTCATCTGCTGAAAGTCAGACAAGAATGTCACCTACTATGCCACCGACCCTGGATGAGCCAGGCAGACCATCTTTAGTCAGAAACCTGCGGCGTGGGAGCTTGAGCTGGCACTTTACTGAGCCCCAAACTATGGCTTAGGCAAAAGGGGTTTCTGACCACTATCACGAGCTATATGGTCGCAATTCTAAAGCCACCAGCAAAGTGAGAAAGACACAAATCTAGGAGGGCATCACTAGACAGGTGAATTGTGCTGGCACAGAAAGAAAAGATGTGGAGAAAATACAACGCAAATTCGCAGTTCGCCAGAAGCGAAGTAAGCGCAGGCAGCACGGGTACAGATTGGTGTTTGGGGTGGGCTGGTTGTTGTTGTGCATGACCTTTATAAGTAATGTTTTGTCTTGGTTTTAAAGATTGCAAACAGGAGGTGGCTACCCCTCAAAACTGCAGTTCACCGCAGCAGAGGAGCTAGTTCTGGGCCTCATACACCCGTATTCACTTGAGGGATTGGCCAGGACCATGGACACTGACAGTAATGTCATGCCAGCAGGTTAGTATTTAAAGGAATGGTTCTTTGGCTTTGTGTAGAAAAAATGTAGATTAAAAGTTTAGGTACACACAGGGGCATAGCTAGGGGGGGAGCAGGGGGGGCACGTCCCCCGGGTGCAGCAGGTCAGGGGGGCACCAAAGGGGGTCTTGAGAACAGGTGGGGGACACCATTTTGAATCTTTGCCCTGGGTGCCAGAAAGCCTAGCTACTCCTCTGGGTACACAAGGTATGTGTATGTGTTAATTTTACTTTACTTTTACATTCCAGCACATCAAACGACTCATACTAGTGGGCAACCCTCCATTTCTTTGGCCGCTGCCAGTACGTCCCGCCAACCGTTAGCAACATGTCCTATACAGGAACAGCTCGATCTGGTAAGTGTACTGTGCACTAACTAGTGATGCATGCGAAGCAAGATGACTACTTGCCACAACATTTATTTGAGAAACTATCTCAAAGTTTTTTTTCCTGTCCCTACAGACACCACCCATAATGGAAGCTATCCACCATCTGGAGGAGGATAACATTTTGATGCCCCCCCAAATGCAAAGCCACCATCATCATCTGCCACTGAGCCAGCAGCAGCCGACCACAAATCCTCTGCAGCAGAGTCAATGACACCCTCTGCTGGCAGACCAGCATGGCCAGCAGCAAGAGACAGAACCAACTGTCCCATGTGCTAGCTCTGCTGCAGAGGATTTAGCAACACCATCTGCTACTGTTGCTAGTCCTGGACCTCCATAAGCGGCATACGACCTAACCCGGGGAAGAGGAGGACTCACTCAGCCACGTCGCCATGTAACCCGGGTGAGGCGTGTGCAGCTGCTGGAGTCAGCATGGAGAAATGAAAGCCGCTACTTCAGGCAAACTACCTAAAGATTAAATGAAGAGCTGGCTGGGCAATTAAATAACATAAATAACAACTTAAACTCCATGCTGGATGAAATTAGGACAAGCAACAGGCAGAAGGAGGCTATGCTGGAGCAGTGGCAGATGATGCCCAGTTTTTGGGGATCCTACAAGCACAACAACATCCTATGGAAATCCGCCATTTTAAGAATTTGCGTTGTATTTGCTCTACATCTTTTCTCTACATCCCAGCACAATTCACCTGTCTGGTGATCTCCACCCATATTTTTGTCTTTTTGCCTTTGCTGGTGGCTTTAGAATTGCCACCATATAGCTTGTGATAGTGGTCATAAACCCGTCTTGCCAAAACCATAGTTTCGGACTCAGTAAAGCACCCGCTCATGCTCCCACGCGGCAGGCTTAGGCCTAAGGATGTCCTGACTGGCTTATCCTGGGTCGGGGGCATAGTAGGTGACTACTAGTAGATTCTTGCCTGACTTTCACCTGACGAATAGCGAGAACTTTTGCTATGAAAGGATTATGCTGGACTTGCTTGGGGGCTGGGTGCCATAGGCTGGCTGGCAAAAGAAGTTGCAGCAGTTGAGTTTCCTTGGCCATCCTGGATATGCCAAATTTTTATGGTGCTGGAGTCTGGCCCAATGAATCCTTCCTTTGCCTAGTGGGTGTCCTCGTAGGCTGCGAGTGCCCTTTCCCACCTAATTTCCCTACCTAATTTATAATATTTTTATTGAAATTTCCAACGATACAGATCTGCAAGACATACAGCAATGTATTGCCATCCCACGCAGCGGAGGTGCATAGAAAATGAAATGGGCTAGCAGCATACATTTTACAGTACAACAGGGTAACCAAACCAGTGTTTTAACAATTCTCATAGTAACTGCGAGCATGGAGAGACACCGGACCTACGTTTGGTACTACCAGTGCAATTTACGTTACGTCACGACTGTGTCCAGGACCTTGTGGATCACGGAGCCCCGCGGTTTCCGTGACCAGCCCCGCCATCCGCACACCCATGATCGCGTGCTAGTCATGCCATAACCCTTGGGGTATGCCAGCGGGCTGTCCCACACAGCCACGCACATGCAGAGAAGGAACCGTCGAGAAACCGTCAATAAACATTAATGCTCTTATGTTGTAAAAAGGAAAAGAAAGAGAAAGCGACCCCCCGGGGGGGGAGCAAAGTATAGAGGGGGGGGAGGAGAAAGGAGGGGGGGGGGAAGGGGGGCTTATCACTCCTGCGCTCCACCAGACACCACAAATTGTTCTTATAGTGCCCGTAGAGATTCGCCAGGCCAGGTAAATCTTATCCATGGTTCCCATACCGAGAGGAATTTGTCGTGGGAGTCGGTCAGGATGCTAGACAACCTCTCGTTGATGAGAAAGCTGTTCATTCTGGCTGACACCTCCGAAATTGAGGTAAATTGCTTCTTCCAGGCCTTAGCTATGGTCTGCTTGGCGGCCAGGAGAAGGTAGACAAAAAGTCTGTGTTGCTTATTAGACAATTCACAGGGTTTACAGTGCAGGAGGGCCACCCAGGGATCCCTCTTCATGCTAGATCCGAAGATATCATTGGCCGTCCTGAACACTTGGTTCCAAAAGCGAGCCAGCATGGGGCAGGTCCACCAAATATGGATAAAGTCCCCATCCGTACGGCAGCCCCTAAAGCATGACCTAGCCTGCCCCGGAAACATCCTACTCAAGCGGCTCGGCACAAGGTACCAGCAAAGCATCACCTTGTAGGCTGTTTCCACTGTCAGGATGTTAATGGAACATTTTGAGATACGAGACCATATCTCTGTCCACCCCCTTTCCCCCCCCAGGCGGACCCAGATCCTTTTCCCAGCTACTCACATATGCGTGGGACTCTGGTTTTTGTTACTTTAAGCGCAGAGTAAATTAGGGAAATTATTCCCCTTTGAAAAGGGTTATCAGCGCATAAATCCTCAAAGGGGGTCATCACCCGAGAGGAAGGACTCCGTTTAGTCAGGGGCAGAATCCAATGCCTTAGTTGAATATAACGGAAGTATTCCTTGTGGGGGATACCATATTTCTCCTGCAAGTCGCGGAAAGACCCCAGGCCTCCCTCCATGAGTAGGTCAGATATTTTATTTAAACCCCGGTCCTGCCACCACTTAAAAGCCAATTTGTTCTGCACACCTGGGGGGAAACTTGGGTTATCCCATAGATGTGCTAGGGGGGTGTGGGGGGACATCAAGGAGGCAGAACACTTAACCGAGTCCCATACTGCAAGTAAATGTCTCATTAGGGGGCTAAGCGTTTTGGGCCTAAGTCCAGGGACCAACCAAAGTAAGCTGTCAATAGGTATCGGTGCCCAATTGGGAAGTTCAAGGAAAACCCACAATGGGGGCTTGAGGGGCGAGTGAACGGGGACCAGCTGGGCGATCTGTGAGGCTTTATAATATTTAAATATGTCTGGCACTCCCAACCCCCCTTGTGCTCTGTGGGCTAGCATAGTGCGTTTGGATACCCTTGGGCGCCCCGTAGACTATATAAAAGCCAAGATCCTCCTCTGCATCACCCCAGAGCATATACAATGGGATTTTAATTGGTAGCGTTCTGAAGAGGTAGAGCAATTTCGGGAGAATCGTCATCTTAACCGCATTAATGCGACCTATCCAAGAGATCGGGTATGACCTCCAGACCTCCAACAGGCGGGTTAGGGACTTAAACAGAGGAGGATAGTTGGCTTCATACAGGTTGGTATACTTGGCTGAGATGTGCACCCCCAGATATGGAAGCGACTCCGTGGCCCAGCGGAAAGGGAAGTTAGCTTTAATCTGATCCACCACATCCGATGGCAGAGACTCATTTAATGCCCTTGACTTCTCATTATTGATTGTTAAGCCTGAGATTTGGGCAAATTAGCCAAGGACTTTGTACAGGTTCGCGAGTGAGGTGACCGGCTGAGTTATGGCAAGCAGGGCATCATCTGCGAAAAACATAGCTTTGTGCTGGACGCCCACTACCTCTAGACCTTTGATGTTAGGAGAATTTCGGATCGCTATGCCCAGTGGCTCCATGGCTAGGATGAAGAGGAGCGGGGATAGAGGCACCCCTGCCGAGTCCCCCTAGCAATACCGAATGTCCCAGAAGTAAAGCCCAGGTATCGTACTCGGGCTGCCGGTGACTTGTAGAGGGCTCCCACCCATTCCAAGAACTGCTGCCCAAAGCCCCATCTCCCAAGCACCCACAACAGGTAGTCCCAGGATAGGGAATCGAACGCCTTCTGGATGTCTAAGGAGAGTAGAAAGGCCGGTATACCTCTGGAGTGGGCGTGGTGGACCAGATGTGCAGCCCTCCTAATGTTATCCCCGGCCTGACGGGTTGGGACAAATCCTACTTGGTCTCCGTGTATAAGGTCAGCTACAAATGTGTTCAGCCTTGCCGCCAAAACTTTAGCCATCAGCTTCACATCAATATTTATCAAAGATAATGGCCTATAATTTTGAGTGAGCAGACCGTCTTTATCTTTCTTGGGAACCATGCAGATGTCCGCCAACAGTGAGCTAGGGTTAAGCGAGGTATCTGCACACAAGGCATTAAAGAGGTTCGAGAGATGTGGAGTTAGAATTGGGGCAAACTTTTTATAGTACAGGCCACTGAACCCGTTCGGACCCGGGGTCTTGGCGACCTTCAGAGATTTAATGGCCAGGAGCACTTCATTTTGCGTAATGGGAGCCTCCATCCTGTCCACATATTTTTGCTCAATGTGGGGTAATTCAACCTGGTCAAAGAACTCCCCGCACTCCCGTATTTGTGCCCGCTGGGGCTGAGTAAAGAGCCGAAAGAAAGTCCCCAAAGGTCGATACAACTTTATTGGGGTCCGCCGAAACAACACCCGAGCTGAGCTTCAGTTTTATGGGCTGCCGTCTATCAAGGTCAGCGGCCTTAAGCTTCCGGGCCAACATAGTGTCCGGCTTATTGCCTCTCGAGTAGAATTTTAGTTTCGACCACCTGAGTCGTTTCTCGGCCTGTTCGTCCTGGAGAGCATTAAGGTCAGCTCCCCCAGTCTCCTCTGTCTCTCTATACCTGATTTTATACCTGGATTTTAAGGCAGGTGGGTTTTTTTGACAAAAGAGAATCATTGAGCCGCCAGCTATAAGAGTGCTTAGTCGTGACCAGGAGGTCCAGGACCGCCTTTGTTGGACTGTGGTCGGACCAGGCTGTAGAGTAAATTTTAGAGTCAACAACAGCAGGTAGCGCCGATTGAGGGACAAATATGTGATCTATCCTACAAAACGTACCATGTGGATTAGAATAAAATGTGAAGTCACGGACTGGGGTTCTTTTCCCTCCAGACATCGCACAGGCTATGGCGATTAAGGAGGTCGCGGAAGACCACAGAATGGGCGTCTGGGGCTGGAAGCACCGTCCCAGATCGCCCTGAACACCGCCTGTCCAATCCAGGGTTTATTACTAAGTTTGAATCCCCTCCCATTTTCAGTACCCCTCTGGTATTATTCTGGACCACCGTCAGCAGGTGCCTGAAGAAACGGGTCTGGAAGGTGTTGGGGGCATAATACGTGACCAGGGTGATCTCCACATCAAAGAGGGAACCTTGCAGTATGAGATATCTGCCGGTGGGGTCTGAAATCTCCTTAGCGCAGATAAACGGGAGGTTCTTGCGGAAGGCAATCAGGACTCCGCTTTTCTTCTCAAAAGTCAAGGCCAAATGTGAATCTGACTGGACCATTTGTCAACTTGTCAATCGGGGGGCTTACCCCGGGGACATAGGACAAACCTGCGGATTAAAAAGCTTATTCAGGCAAAAAACACGGAAGCAGGATGAAATGAGGTATCTCAGCATTAAGCAGTAGTACAGGACTCAATACTGGGCAACCGAGGCCAGCCCGGGATAACGCTTCCCGAGTTTGGCCTACGGCAAACATAAAAGTTACAACCAAGTAATCAGAACTTTGTGTGAGGCACGACTATTGGTGGACCCGCACGGCCCGCAGCCAAAGCCGCCACCCGATGCGAAGCCCAGGGCAGCAGCAGACGATGTGAGCCCAGCCCCGAGCCCAAGCCTCACAGGCGAGCCAACCCGGAGCGCACGGTGGGCCACCACCACGGGAGACCAATCTGGTCCGCCGTAGCAGCGCCCCCCCCACCAGGAGGCCAACACAGCAGGGCCCGTCCACCAAGGGTAGTTAACAACTCTAGAACAGCGAACCATGAACCAGTTAGAAATTCTAAACTTTCACCTCAAAAGGGGCAGACATCAAAAACTAAGCATATTACCACTCGGGCGAGTCCAAGTCCTCATCCCGGCTCCAAGCCGGATCTCGTGGGGCGCCCAGCGGCTCGGTCTCTCTTCCTGCGGGGGCGCACCTTCTCCCACAGGGGCTGGAGCGTCGGCCGTCCGGAAGCCCGCTGAGCGGCCACCTCGGACGTGCGGGTCGGGGAGTCGGTGGGGGCTAGGCCCAGATTTCTCAGCGTGTCTCGCAGGTCTGCTGGGGAGCTGACTGCGTACTGGCAGCCTCCGTGCGTGAACGCAAGCCTGAAGGGGAAACCCCACCGGTATTTGATGTTATGGCTCCGTAGTATCTCTAGGCCAGGATTCATGGCTCTTCTTCGTTGCAGGTTTTGGGGTGCGACGTCTGGGAAAATGTGGTAACAGTGGTTCTGGAAGCACAAGTTCCCTTTTTCTCTGGCGACCATCAGGATCATTTCCTTGGTACGATAGTAGGTCGGCTTAACAACAATGTCCCTGGGAAGACCATCAGATCTTTTGGGCCCAGAGCCCTGTGAGCGCGATCCAGCTCCAAGCGTTCAATAGGCATAGAGGGGATCAGTTCCTGCAGGAGGGCTGTAACGGTGGGAGGGCTGTTGACCCTCCGGGATCGGTTCTCTAGATCCTCTAGTTTTTGTTGCAGCAAGTCCATGTCGTCCCTGAGTGCCGCGGACTCAGACCCCCTGCCCTCCATGGCCACCACGATGTCATCCATTTTCTCCTCTAGCGTGTTGGTCCTATCACCCAGATCTTTGATTTGATTTGATTGAGTAGCTGGCTGAGAGCTGGGTCACGGCCGCCGCCAGCTCCTGTTGCAACAAGACCTTGAATTTGGCCAGTAGGTTAGCATCTCGCACCATCGGGTCAGAGACCTCGGACTCAGGGCCTCCCCGTCCAGACAGTGCCCCATCCTCGGCTGCATCATCGATCGATAGCTGGGAAAAATCACTGCCTTTCGGCGAAAGCTGAACTCCAGAAAGTGGTAGGTCACTATTAGAAAGTGACAGGGGTGAGCTGCCTTGCAGACACTGAAAACGACCTGTAGGCACAGGGGGAGAGCCGGGGCATCCTTCATCATCTGGCGCCATGCCCGAGCCACCATCCACCTGGCAGGTGGAAACCTCAAGAGCTGCGCGCCCCCGCTGCTTATGGAGCAATGGGCCCCTTTCAGGGGCAGCCCCTTCTTCCAGGGGCGAGAATGGTGGGGGTGATATGGATGTTTTAATCTGTTTTTATTGAAGCATGTAAACAGAAACAATGCATAGGGAACAGTCCCTGTTTAGGTACAGAGAAAAATCTTGAACGCAATCAGCCAAAAGACTTTTTAACAGCGAATAGTTCAGGACAATAGCCTAATGAATCATGTCATTCCATAAAGAGGTCCCGGGCCCGACCGCCGTCCGAGTACTCCCCAGGTGCCTGGGTAGGGAGGGCGATAGGGGCTCCGCTGCAAAGATATTCTTTGTGTACCAAACAAGGATAAAGAGAGGAGAGAAGATAGAAGGAAAAGAGGAAGAGAAGAGGGAAAGGAAATTTGACTTCACTTGATCCGTTGCCCGCCTCACCTTTTAACTTGACCAACCTCACTCCAGCCCCCGGGGAAACATTATAACGTTACCCTAGCTGATTAAGCCTGTCTTTAAACCTATCCGAATCCCGTAGGCTCTCCCAACAGGTCCAGGTTAGCGCGTACTTGTCCCCAAGCCCCCTGTCACCCCATATCAGTTCCTCCGCCCGCCTGATCCGCTCCAGTTCTGTCAGCCATTCCCGCAAAGAGGGAATCTCACGTGATTTCCAGTGTCTGGGGATCACTGCTCTTGCGGCTGAAAGGAAGTGTCGGAGTATATCTGTCCTGTAGCGTGAAGTTGGCCCCTCCCATAAGGAGAGAAGGGTTAATTGAGGGAAGTTGCTGATCGGCTCGCCAGTGGTCTCCGTATATATGCTCAGTACCCTATCCCAGAAGGAGCGTATGGCTGGGCAACCCCACCAAATGTGTGTCATATCGCCCACCGCATCTAGGCATTGCCAACATTGGTCCGAGGAGACGGGAGCAAATCTCTTGATGTCCGATGGGCATCTGTACCACCTGGAGACAATCTTGTAGCTCCTCTCCTGTGCGGCCCCCTCCACCACCGCCTTATGCGCTAGGTAGAACATTTTAGATTGATCCTCCTCCGAGAGGGACACCGTGTGAATATTGTTTATCAGGGCGGAGTAAATCCTGGAGAGGGAATGGGGTGTGGGGGACACAGAGGAGAGAAGCCCCTCCAACTCCGACAGCGGGCCTTCCATGTTACACTCCCCCTTTAACGTCAGCACAAATGCCGTCAACTGCCCAAGAACCAGGACATCTGACCCCCGGGACTCCGCTCCCTCAACTCGCCCAAGGACGGGAGGCCCCCCCCACTCAACAACTGACCTAGTCTCGGGGCCGTCTCGACCCTCCAGCCCAGGAAAGACTCCACCCCCACCCCGGGCTCGAAACCAGGATTTCCCAGGATTGGCGTCAACGGACCTGGGCGTCTCACGAGCTGGCCCCTAGCAGTCATGCGGTCCCACAGTGTGAAAAAATGCTGGGTCAGGAACGGCAGAGACCTAAGCCGCCTCCTTGGTTGGGGTCTCGTCCACGGCAGAGAAACCAGCGGCCATGGGGAGAGCTCCTTCTCAATGGTGACCCAGATCTTTTTAGTGTCCCGATGGGCCCAGTCCAACATTCTCATTAGGACCGCCGCTGCATGATAGAGCTTAAGGTCTGGCATGCCGAGACCTCCCTTCGTTTTATGCCGAGCCAAGGTGTTGAAAAGGATCCGTGGCTTTGAGACCCCCCCAAACAAATTTGAGGAAGGCAGATTTTAGGATCTTGAAAAAACTGCTGGGGGGGACTATAGGGGCAGTTTGAAAGATATATAAGAAGCGGGGAAGGATGTCCATCTTAATCACATTTATCCTGCCACCCCATGACAAGGGTTTCCTGTTGTATTGTTTAAGATCACTAATTGTTTTGTTCAGTAGTGTGGCATAGTTCAACTCGTACACTTTTGTTAAGTCATTTGGGACCTGAACTCCCAGGTATTTAATGCTCACCGGTTGCCATTTGAAAGAAAAGCTGCTTCTGAGACCCGTCATTACTGTCGGTGATAAAGTAAGGTTAAGGGCCTCCGACTTCCCATAATTGCTTTTAAAGTTACTCGCCTTTCCAAAAAGCTCAAATTCCTTCAAAACGAGGGGGAGGGAAGTCACCGGAGCGGTTAAATGCAGTAGAAGATCATCCGCATATAGGGACAGTTTATGCTGTCTACCCCCCACCTCTATCCCCCGTATGTCCGGGTTGTTTCTCAGAGCTGTCCCCAAATGTTCCATCGTGATGATGTACAGCAGTGGCGACAGAGGGCAGCCCTGGCGAGTACCATTGCTAATGGGGACTGACAAAATACCGTTCGTCCTGACAGAGGCCGTGGGATCCCTATATAGTGCCATAATTTTCCCCAGTAGGGATGGACCAATTCCAATCTGTTGAAGCAAAGCCCGGAGGAAATCCCAACTCACACGGTCGAACGCCTTCTCCGCGTCACAGGAGAGCAAACAGGCGGGGATTCCTCGGGTCTTCACGTAAGAGACTAGAGTGAGAAGCTTGTTTGTGTCTCGAGCCTCTCTGCCAGGGACAAACCCCACTTGATCCGGGTGGATGATATCAGGGACCTGTGCCTGAAGACGACTAGCTATTAATTTGGCAAAGAGCTTAACGTCGACATTTATTAACGAGATGGGGCGTTAACTGCCGCATACTGCGGGGTCCTTGCCGGGTTTGGGGATAACGGTAATTGTTGCCGCCAATGACTGCTTGGGGCGGGGCGCACGTGTGGGCGGCGGCGGCCGTTCGTCACCATTGGATCACGTGGTTCACCTCGAGTATTTAGGGAGGGGGATCCCCAGCAGCCACCTCACCCTGGCGAAGTGTCTATAGGGCACGCAACGCGTCGGTGGCGGCTGCTGCGGGGGACCCCTGGAGACTGGTGACGTAAACTTTGTTACTTTATTATATCTTTGATCTCTGGTGTGCCAGCTTTGTATTACATCATCACCCTTACTTATTGTGTCAGCTTGTGCGCGCTGTATTGTTTCTCACTACAGCACTTCAAATCATTGGTTACTTTTGTTGTTATTCCAGCACTTCTTTGTACTTTAAGGTTTGTTTTCGGTTTATGATTGTGTTGCAGTTTTATAGGGTCACATTGTTTATATCTTTTAGATACTTTTGTATATAGATATTTTTTACACACATACAATTGCACAATCTTTGCACATTAGGCACTATGCACTTCACCATGTGATATAGCTCATGGCTTTTGTATTCACCAGCGCATACAAGTAGAAATATTATATATACTTATTTTTTAGAGGCATTTGCGACACGCCATTTAATATTAATATTCAATATATTCATGTACATAGTCTCCATTTGTAGATAGGTCCCCCCCTGTGTCTGTCTATATGTTTTTTAACTATGTCAATAGTGTTGTCATGTATTGATCTAAATATCTAAATTTTTATGATTGTAATTTAGTAATAAATAAAAAATGCATTTATTTTTATTACTTTGAGTGCGGCCTGTTATATGGTGGTCATTTGAGAGGAGTTACCCAGGCTCCTCTCACTATTTGGGGATATTATAGTTGTTTGACCATACGGGCTTTCTAGCACCTTTTCATGTTACATTCTTATTAGTGGGACGGTGCATACCCCCATCTCTTTAGTACCAATGACTGCTTGGGAAACGGGGTCTCCGGGCCTACTGCGTTGAAGACCCTGGTCAGGAAAGGGGCCAGCCGTGAACCTAATTGTTTGTAAAATCTGGGGGTGACTCTGGGCCCGGACTCTTCCCACCAGGGGTGTTTTGTATAGCCTTAAGTACCTCCGTCACTCCGAAAGGGGCCTCCAAGGTCTCAACCTCCTCCTGCGGGATCCTGGGGAGCGGGGTTCTGTCAATATATTCCTGGACGGCTGCATTTATAGTGAGGTTGGTCCCCCCGGTGGTGGAGCAGGGTAGATTATACAAGGAACTATAATAATCCCTGAAGGCCCCCGCTATGCCCACTGGGTTGGAGGTCTCAGTATTCCCCTGCAGTTTAATGCTGGGGATGTAAGATGCTGAAATACGGGGGTGAAGTAGTCTAGCAAGTAATCTGCCTGGCTTGTTGGCGCCCTCATAGAGCATAGCTCCAAACCTATCCCTGTGTCGTAGGTAGCACTGGTTGTATAGGCCTTGTAATATCCCCCTCGTCCTTTCCAGCTCCAGTCACAGGGCGTTGGAAGGGGAGAGCTTGTGATCGTGTTCTAGGTTTTGGATCTGGGCTAATGTCTGCTTAATCAGGGCGGATCTTTCCCTTTTGAGCCTAGACCCATGCTGAATGAAAGTACCTCTCAGGACGCACTTTAGCGCCTCCCATTGGGTGGGAAGGGGCATGTCGTCATTTACATGGTCAGATAGGAAATGCTCTATGGTGCTTTCGACCGCTGCCATGCAGACCCCGTCCTTCAGTAAGTTGTCATTAAGGCGCCAGTCCCATCTACTTGGGTACAATCCGGGCAACTCAAAGGACAGGAAGATCGGGGCATGATCAGACCAGAGAAAATTTCCAATGCTGGCCTGTGGATCCCAGGACATAGCGTGGTGGCTTAGCAGGAGATAGTCTATACGACTATATGAGTTGTTTGCGTTGGAGAAAAACGTATAGTCCCTAGAACCCGGGTGCAGGGCTCTCCACACGTCTACCAATCGGAGGTCCGACAACATACGCTTTAGCTTTTTAAATCTGGAAAGGGGGATGGAGGACTTTCCAGAGGAGGTGTCAATCTGCGGGTTTAAGGGCATATTCAAGTCCCCTCCTAATATGACTATCCCCTCTGCAAAATCAGCCAACTGTTTCAAGACCCCAAGACAGAATTGGGACTGATTCCTGTTAGGGCTGTACAAGTTCGCCACTGTATAAGTCTTTGTACAAATGGATGGTTTCAGAAAGATATATCTACCCTTGGGGTCTATCTTGGAGTCTGAAATCTTGTGGGGAAGGGATCTGTGGATTGCAACTGAGACCCCCCCGGATTTGGCGTCCGGGTTGGGGGCATGCACCCAAGAAGAGAAATAACGGTCCCTAACGTTCGGGACTCGGCCCTCTTTAAAATGCGTTTCCTGCAATAGAATCAGTTTGGCACCACATTTATGGAGGTCGTACAGAACTTTAGATCTCTTCTCGGGGGCATTGAACCCCTTCACGTTAAAAGAGCAAACAGTCAAATTAGCCATCCTTGCCTTTCGTTATTCCTAGTGGCTGGGAGAGAGGGAAGCCGCAAAGTGGAGGTTATGGGGGGGGGGGAGGCGAGGACCTCAGTGAAGGAAAGGGAGGATAAGGGGAGAATATAGCGCAGAAAACAGAAACAGAGAAGAGAGGGGAAGAGAAGAGGGGAAACAAGCAATAACAATGAAAACACAACTTACTATGTTACTACAGTTGTTAGACTAACCGAGATCTAATAGGCACAGCAAGTAAACCAATCAACGAGTCTAGGGCACTGAAGTTCCAGATCTCCCAACGCCTCCCCAGGAATTTCCGGAGTAGGGTAGGGGATCACCTAAGTGGGGGGAAGTGGAAGGCGAGAACCCGTGAGAGCCGCCCAAGCCGGAGCGCTGATGATTAATCAGAGTCTCGGGACCGGTGGTCTCCAAGATAACCAATACGCCCGATAATGCCACAACGTCCTGAGCCTCTCTCAGGGGGGACCGCATAAATAGCAGTCATCTCACTCTCTTCCGATAGAGGGGCCAAAGATGTCACGCAAAAAGCTCCTCCTCGTCCCCTGGGGGGTCCAGACAGCAGTCACCACCTCTCCAGCACATCGGGGGACGAGACACAAGGTGGTAAAGCCCGCAGGGATCTGCGAGGCGGAAGAAGAAGCAAAAATGTTCCGTGTGATCGGATGAGGCAACATGTCATGTATCGCAGGACAAGTCCCGAATAGATGAAGCAGTCCGTACACTTGAGCCAACGCAGCAGGAGAAGAAAAAAGGGAGAACCTCGCTCAAACCCAGTCATTAGCGGCGTTGGGTGCTCGTGGTCTACCCGCTCTGATCCTTCTGGGCTGGGGGTCGATGCGGCGGCCGCCTATCCCGGGTATCCCAGGCGGGCACAGCGAGGGCGACAGCCAGTTCTCGAGCTCCACCGCCGGGGAACCCAAGAAGTCAAAGGCCTCCCCAAGCTGGGAGTGGTTGCGAAGAACAAAGCTACGTCCGCGTAGTTGGAGGATCAAATGAAAGGGGTGGCCCCATCTGTACGTGGCGCCTGCGGCCCTGGCGCTTTCCGCATCTGGAGCGTGCGGCGCGCCAAGTCGGATAATAAGACGATCTGCGCTCCTTTGAACGTAATAGTTTTTTTGAGCCACGCTTGGCGCATGATAGCTTCTTTCAACTTGTAAAAGTGCACTCGGCAAATGATGTCCCTCGGCCTACGCGGGTCTGGGTTTTTAGGGCCTGTAGCTCTGTGCACTCTGTCCAGTTCCATGTCGGCCCCGGGCGGTCGGTCCAGAACTTGATTGAAGATCTGCATCACCGTATCTGAGAGGTTGGAGAATTCAGGGGCCTCCGGGAGTCCCCTTATCCTTATGTTATTTCTCCTCCCCCGATTCTCCATGTCGTCTTGGTGAAGCAGTATGCCCGCAATCTGACGAGCGGACTCCGTCTGGGCCTCCGCCAAGGCGCTATGATTATTCTCCAGTGCGGTGAGCCACTGAAGGACCGAGTCCTGTGCTTGCTCCACCGAAGTGACCCTGTTGTCTATTTCAGACACTGATTTTGATACTTCGTCCATTTCTCTCCGGAAGGTGGACTCCATTCTGTTGATAAAGGTCTCGAAATCTTTCCGCGTGGGCAGAGATGAAATGAGAGCCTTGATGCTGTGCTGATCAAACTCGGAGGGGGCCAACCTGGATCCGTCGGGCTCCATCTCATTCCTGGTGGCAGATCCTGGGGACCAACACGGAGAGGCGGACACCCCGGACAGGGAGACCGGGTCGTCGCACGCTCCCCCCTGCCGCCCCGGGGGGGGTCAGGGCCCCATGGGGGAACCCGTTCCGGGCGAGATGGGTTCGGAGTCCCTCCCCGGGGGGGAAGGCATGCCTGCGCTCCAATCAGTGTCCATCTGAGAATCCACCAAGGGGGGACGAGAGCCGCTATGTGGGGCCCGCTGCTGGGCAGGGGAAGATGCATTATAGGGGGACGGTCCGCGGGCAGCGTCTAGACTCTCCCTCAGGTGTGCCCCCTCATTCATGCTGGTGTCGTGCCTCTGGGACCAGGAGGGGTGCCCCTGGCTATCTCCCTCATCAGTGCGACGCAGACTTAGCTTGGATGCTGATGGGGAGGGCTGCGGCGGGCCCCCAGCAAGAACCGCATTATCAGGCAAGGGGGCTGAGTGATCCCTGCTGTCCCCTTCCCTGGGGGTGCCGGGTGATCCAATGTGCATAGGCGGCTGCAAACTCGAGCTGCGGTAGGGTCTCATCCCCGACCCACCGCAGCAGCTGTCACTGTCCTCACCGGCACCAGCAGCAGCACGCCGCGGGAGCAGTCTCTTCTCCGCTGACAGCCCGCCGCCCGGCTCTCCTGCCGGGGGGGGGGGTTCGTCCCCCACCCCGCGCCTCTCCGTCGCCTCTCTCTGGTGGCTCCCGCCGCGTCCCCCCCTCACCTCCGGCACTCGCGAGCGGGGGGGCCCCCGCCCGCTCCACCTCCGGCACAGCTGACGACCTGGACGGGAGCCCGAACCCCGACGGGGCACGTCCGCCCACCTCCTCCCGCTCCACCGCGGCCGACGGGACTCCTTTAGGCGGCTCCGCTTGTGGGGATCTTCTCCCGGATGTGGACGCCATCTTGCGGCCCACCTCCTCACCCCCTCCGCGCTCCCCAGCAGGGAAGAAAGCTGTGATGGGGCCCGATCCTCGACCCGCAGTCGCCACTCTACCCCTCTTCTTCTTAGACATTCCTCAGGTGAGTCGGGATCTTCTCCAGGTGCTAATACTGGGCTTCTTTATTGTTAGTCCGGCAGGAGCTCTGCTGTATGCTCCCTCACACGGCCATCGCCAAGCCACGCCCCCCGTGATATGGATGTTAGTGATGGAGGGAGGGGGAACCCCCCTCACTATTGCAGCCCAAGGCAGAACTTGACACAGGTGATATGGAGTGCCGGGAGCACTGAGGAACAGGCACCATTTTGCTGGGGGCCGTTTGTGAGGGGTGGGGGGTGAACTCTGCTGGGGTCTGGAGCCATCCTCCCTTCGCACTGCAGGGGGTCACCATCTCTCCCACCTCCTCCATGTCATTCATAGGCTGCCTCGCTGAGCACAGAGGCAACAGAGATGGCCCCCTCACTATTGCAGCCCAAGGCAGAACTTGACACAGGTGATATGGAGTGCCGGGAGCACTGAGGAGCAGGCACCATTTTGCTGGGGGCCGTTTGTGAGGGGTGGGGGGTGAACTCTGCTGGGGTCTGGAGCCATCCTCCCTTTGCACTGCAGGGGGTCACCATCTCTCCCACCTCCTCCATGTCATTCATAGGCTGCCTCGCTGAGCACAACCTGCCATATTGCGTGCTGGAGGCGAGCCCCTCCCCCCTCTCGCTCACCGCCGCCATGATGTGTGGCTGTTGCTGCGCTGCCCCTGAGCTGCTGGCCATTTGTGAAGGGAGCGGGTGGGCCCCGCAGGGATCTGCAGCCGTTTCCCCTGTGTGTTGCTGTGGGGGATCGCTGGCTCTCCTACCTCCTCTGAGCCTCCGATGCTGTGGTCCGCCGAGAGCAGCTGTCCATGCTGCGTGCGGGGAGCGGGCCCCTCCCCCTTCTCCCTCAGCTCCGCCATGCTGCGAGCCCGCTGCAGAGAGCTCGCTGGGGTCCCGCCGCTCTTTCCAGGGCCCTGGTCCCTTGTTTTGCCTCCAGACTTGCCCATAGCAGGGCAGAGGATGATGAGAGCGCTGCTGGAAGCTATCTGGTAAGCGTTGCGTGCCTGTGATAGGTGATTTGGCTGCCTCTATGTCCCCGGGAAGCAGAGCTACCTTACCAAGCGGCCATCTTCCTCGGCAGCCCGCCACGCCCCCCCAATTTATAATAATTCTAATCAGCTACCCTCCTTGAATCACCAGGGAAGTTATTTGCCTGGGTGGGTCAGAATGATTCCTGGTGTGCGCACGTCCGGCCTAAGCCCCACAGATATTTTATTTTTGTTCCTCCTCCTTGTTATAAGGAGCTTAACCTTGCTACCTATTCCCAGTTTCTCCAGGTTGCCTTAAAGTTAGTGCAGGAGCTTTACATTCAGCAGTCTCCCATGCCAACCTGGAGACGTCAGGCGGCTTATTTTTTTTTTGAAGATGATCTGTTTTTCTTGGCTGAAGCGTGGCTGAATCATAGCAAACACCTCAGTGAGAATTTTGTTGAATTCCATAAATTCATAGCTACATCCTATTTATGCATTCCTGAGACCGTGTTTGCTGACCTTAATCTGACTGCAGTTTTTTCAGCCCAGAAATTATAAACTCCAGCTAAGCCTATTGCCTCTGTGTCTGATGTAGAGGATAAGGTTGACGGTGAGTCAGAAACCTGGACAGATGTGTCTGATGTGGAGGATGAGGATGACGGTGGGTCAGATACCTGGACTGAAATATCTGATTCAGAGGATGATCACCATCCATCTGTTTTGTCCTCCGTCCAGTCCGCTGGGGTGCTCCAGTTCACTGTTTATCATCAGTCCATGCCGGTGACCCCAATAACTCTACCCGAGCCTGTAACCCTAGGACTCAACCTGACCTCACTGTGAGCTCATGCCTGAACCTGTCTGTGAGTCTGTTTTCAAGTCTGTCTGTGACCCAATGTAAGTCTGTGACCCTGACCTAATGTCTTGAGCTTGACTCAATGCCTGTCTGCAGCCCTGACCCAATGTCCATCTTTGAACCTGATTCAATGTCTGTCTGTGACCCTGACCCAATGTCTGCCTTTGAGCTTGATTCAATCTCTGTCTTTGACTTTGATCCTGTACCAGTTTGTGAGCCCGCTCCAATGTCTTGTTTGTCAGCCCGATCTCTCTGTCGAGTCTAATCTTGGTTCACCTGAGGTAGGAGCATCTGAGTTTGGTTTGCCTGAGGTAAGAGTGCCTGCGTTTGGTTTGCCTGAGGTAGGAGTGCCCGAGTTTGGTTTGCTTGAGTAAGGAGTGCCTGAATTTGGTTCGCCTGAGGTAAAAGTGCATGCCTTGCCCGAGCCTCTAATGCCAATTTCTGCCTTGCCAGAGTTTCTAATGCCAGTGCCTGCCTTGCCCAAGTTTCTAATGCCGGGGCCTGCTTTGCCCGAGACTCTAATGCCAGTGGCTGCCTTGCTTGAGCCTCTAATGGCAGTGCCTGTCTTTCCCTTCCCAGTTGTTGCCTCTGTACCGGCATGCCCAGTTGTTGCCTCTGTACCGGCATGCCCAGTTGTTGCCTCTGTACCGGCATGCCCAGTTGTTGGCTCTGTACCGGCATGCCCAGTTGTTGCCTCTGTACCGGCATGCCCAGTTGTTGCCTCTGTACCGGCATGCCCAGTTGTTGCCTCCGTACCGGCATGCCCAGTTGTTGCCTCCGTACCGGCATGCCCAGTTGTTGCCTCCGTACCGGCACACCCAGTTACTTGCATGCCCTCCTGAGGGCTCCGTTAAGATCTGCCCTAAGCCTGAACCTGATCACTGGCCTTCTGGTAATTTTAAAGAAGCCCTTGAAGAACCGCTACGTGCACCCGGTTTTAAAACACCTCGGTTCGCACATGGGGATTTCTTCAGTTTCCTGCTGACTCAAAGAGACCTTGAAGGGTTTCCTAAAATTGTAGGAAGGTCTGAATTTGGTTACCTATGCTCTTATTTTAAAGGATTCAGTGGCATAGGTTCCTGTCTCAAGAACCAAGATCATTAAGATGTCCCCCTGGGCGCTGTCATGAAGGTCATGAAGGTCCCTGCCCCCCGAGTGCTGCCGTGAAGGTCCCGTTCCCCCTGGGCTCTGCTGTGAAGGTCCCGGTCCCCCTGGGCGCGGCTGTGAAGATCCCAGTCCCCCTGGGTGCTGCTGTGAATGTCACGGTCCCCGTGTGCGCTGCCATGAAGGTCCTGGTCCCCTTGGGTGCTGCCGAGTGACCGCCTGCTTCGGGGCTCGCATCTGTCGAGTGTCCACCTGCTTCGCGGCCCGCATCTGCCGAGTGTCCGCCTGCTTTGCGGCCCACATCTGCCAAGTTTCCACTTGCTTCGCCCCTATTCCTGTCTGCCTGCTCCCTGGGTGTGAGCCTCCCATCTGCCAGGTCCCGGGTGTGAGCCTCCCGTCTACCAGGTCCCCGAGTGTGAGCCTCCCATCTGCCAGCTCCCCGGATGTGAGCCTCCGTTCTTCCAGCTCCCCGGGTGTGAGCTTCCAGTACTGCCTTTGGCTGGCTCCCTTCCCTGGGTTCTCCCCTGCTATTTACTGCTCCACCAGCAGGTGGCCCTTTCCTGCAGAGGTGCTGGTAATTAGCCAGCACCTGTGTCATTTCCTTCCTTTATAAGCTGATCCACCCCCGCAGCCGGTGGATCAGCATTGCATTGTTCTCATGTACTCAGATCCAGACTCTGAACCCAGAACCTAGGGCCCCTGCCACATCCTTGTGATCTGCTTTCCCTGCTACAGTTTGGTTATCCGCCTTTGGATATTGGACTTTGGACATTTAACTGGATCGCTGTGCATGTATATTTGCAGAACCCACATGTGTATATGTACAGCATCCTAAGTGAGTGTATGTTTTCCGTGTTCACTTTGCGGTGTTCATCTGTATTTCTGTACAGCTACTTCAGCACGTGTATGTTTTATGTTATGTTCTGGTTGTTGTTTGCTATCTGTTTATCAACATTAAACACGGTTTGCCGGATATTCGCCTCTGTCTCACATCTCTCAATTACTGGTCATTTTATAATAGGCATTTCTCTGCTGAGAAATCTGTGACAAGCTCCCAGAAATGATATTCTTGTATACTTGGCCCTTTGTATCTCTGCCTCACTGATGAATATAGGGAGGATAAAGGCCAAAGCACGTTGTAAGTCGGTAAGTTTCACTATTTTCTCAGAGTTGATCACTTAGCCATTCTGGACACACGGACTGTCAAGTTCAGCAGCACTTTGGTGGTATGCCTCCTCTTCCTCCACCGATGACTGTAGTGTTAATGCAGGTGATGCAGTACCAGCCACTCAAATGACTTTCTAGCCACAGCCTCTGAAGTCTGGCTGTGTAAGTACTGCTTGGTAAGTGGTGAGTTAAAGCAGGATCTCCTGTGGTAAGCTGTGGAAAACTGGGCTCACTGGGTAAGTAAAATAGTACAATCTATAGTAAGTTTATTTTTGTGAATCAGTGTGTTAATGCTGGCACACATTTAAACAAAAAAAAATGTTTTTTTCTTGCTCTCTCCAGGATTCCTGTAGAGGCCAAATTGAAGCAGGTGATTTGTAAGTGGAGCCACAACTCTTGGAGCTGGCTCTGAAGGCTGGCTATGTAAGTGCTGCTTGGTAAGTGGTAAGTTAAAGCAGGTGTTAAAAGCAGAAGTGCTGAAGCTGTAAGCAAATACCTTTTGAAGTGTTATTTACTTAATAAAGGGATTTGTGTTCCAGGCATGTGCTCCATGCCTAACAATGCTGTCCAGTGTACATCTTGTGCTATGTATCCACTGCTTGAACGATCGGTCAAGGATGTTCCAGATGTGTATGAATTGCACATTTGGAGGCCTTCATTGATGATCTAAAGAAGCAATTGGCAACTCTGAGAGACATTGATATCATGGAAAAGAGTCTGGATCTCTGTTCAGAGAGCTGTTATATCTAATATTTGTAGATTCTATAATTACAGGGACTGTTCCAAGGGATTGGCACTTAGAAAATGTGGTGCCAGTATTCGAAAAGGGGTCTATGGGGGAACCTGGGAACTACAGGCGGTAACATCTGTGGTGGACAAGCTGTTAGAAGGTTTCTTAAGGGATATTATCCTGGAGTATCTTGGCGAAAATGACCTGATTACTCCATATCTCCTGCCAGACAAACCTAATCAGCTTTTTTAAAGAGGTCATTTCAAGATTGGATCAGGAAGAGGCATTGGATAACATATATCTTGATTTTTCTAAAGCATTTTATACTGTGCCACATAAAAGACTGGTACAAAAGATGAGAATGCTTGGACTGGGGGAAAACGTGTGCCCATCGGTGGGAAATTGGCCTAATTATCAGAATCAGAATCTTTGCAGATGATACTAAGCTGTTTAAAGTAATTAACACAAAAGAGGACAGCAGGCAGCTTCAAATTGGATTTAGATAAATTGGAAGCATGGGTAGTTAAATGGCAAATGAAGAAATGCTAATGTTAAAAATGGAAAGGGACCTAGGGGTTTTAGTTAATAAGTTTAACTGTAATAATCAATGCCATCAAGAGGGGCATAGGTGCTCATGACCAGAGCATCATTTTGCCCCGTACAAGTCACTGGTCAGACCCCATATGGAATACTGTGTACAGTTCTGGGCACCTGTGCTTAAGAAGGACATATCAGAACTGGAGCACGTTCAAGGAAGGGCAACTAAGTTAATGAAAAAAGTACGGGGACTAGAGTACCCTGAAAGATTGTCAAAGTTAGGTTTATTTAGTTTGGAAAAGAGAAGCTTAGGGGTGATCTAATAACTATGTATAAATATATTCTGAGTCAATACAAAGATCTGTCTCACAATCTATTTATACTCCGGAGTGTAACCATAACCCGAGGGCATCCACTAAGGTTAACCCTTTAAGTGCCAGCCTACCTGGAGTTTTTGTCACACTCTGTTGCCAGACCATTTTGCACTATTTTGCGCTCCCCATGTTGAAATGTGATTTTTGAAGGGATTTCCAGGGATTTCCCAGGAAAATGATATATTGTTTTTTTCAGCAGAGTCTGGGCTTTAACATGAAATGTCTTGTTTGTCATTTGTTAGGTGTATTCTTAATATTTTTGTGTGAAATATGTGCAAAAAAAAAAAAAAAAAAAAAAATTTTTACATATTGTAGTTTTTTTTGGAATAAAAAATGTAAGTTTGTCAATAAAATCTTATTGCGTGTGAAATCCCAATTTCTCCCGGTTACAGCGGTACCACATATGTATTGGTAGACACCCTTTCCTGCCCAGGAGACTCCCCCAAACTGAAACAGCGCTTTAGGAGATTTTCAGATAAAATACAACTATGCTATGCAATATGCGCACCTTGCGGTTTTTCCAGAAAAACAACCCTTTACATTTGAAATACCCCCAACAAACTATATATTCTCTGGAAGTACACACCTCAGGCTTTCTAGGCGTACCAAGCTTGTGGATGTGGCCATAGTTTTCTGGAAGTAATCCCTCAACGTAATCTTTGGTTGCAAAGAGTTTCCCTAAAAAAAGGATAAAAAAGCAGAATCAAAGCCACATTTTCCTAAAAAAACTATATACAAACAAGAAAAAACAAGTTTAATCTGAAAACGCAACATCCCCCGAACAGAACAACACCCAACATGCATAGGTTCTGTCAAGGGAAGAGTTGCCAAACACCCCAAAGTAAAGCATGCGCATAACGGTAATTTTACTTGAAAATTTCAGCTCTGCAGACAAAGTGCGCACCTTGCGATTTTTCAACCAAAACAACCCTTTACATTTGGAATATCCCCCATAAACCATATATTCCCTGAAAGTACACACGTTAAGCTTTTTAAGGGTACCCAGCTTGTTGTAGTGGGCTCATCTTTCTGGAATTAATTCCTCAAAGAATTCTTTGGTTGCGCAGGGTTTCCCTAAAAAATTTATAAAAAAGCTGAATAAAAAACACCTTTTCCTAAAATATAAATATGCAAACCAGAAAAAACAAGCTAAGTCTGAAAGCGCAAGGTCCCCCGAACAGAACAATACCCAACATGCATAGGTACTATTAACCCTTTTAATTGCCAGCCTACTTGAGATTTTGTCACCCTCTGTTGACAGGCCATTTTCCCCATTTTGCGTCATGTTTTGCGACATGTTTTGCGCCATTTTTGCTGTAACTTTCAGAAAAATTATATATATATTTTTTGCAGCAGAGTTTAGACTTTAACATGAAATGTCTTGTTTGTAATTTTTTTTTTTTTTTTACAATATTAAGTGAAAAAAAAAATAAATAAATAAAAATTTTTTTTTAGAAAATTGACTCCTTTATTTTAAATAAAAAATGTATTTTATTAAGGAAAATCATATTGCATGTGAAAGCCCCATTTCTACCGATTAGAACGGTACCACATATTTATCGGTAGCCCCCCGTTCCTGCCCAGGAGACCCCCCTAACTGAAACAAGTATTTTATAACATTCACAAAAAAAATACAAAAACCATCCACACTACAAAGGGTTAAATCGGGAAAAAAAATGACATAGGGTCCCCCCTCCCAGGGGAGGGAGACCCCATTTTTTTTTTATTTTTAAGGGTTAAAAACCCTTAAAAATCAAAAAAAAAATTGACGTGGGGTCCCCCTTACCCAAAGTAACCAGCCCGGGACCAGCTATGGGGGCTTGTAGGCACAGAGTGGGGGGGCCAGCTTTTGTGGCCCCCCCACCCTGCAGCCTACGAGCCCACGTAGCCCATGTGGGCCCGGGCTCTTCTGCCCCCCCCTGGCCTTTGGGGAGGCAGGTAATGGGGGTGCCGGGGGTTAATGGCAAGCCACCCGCTAGCGCAGGTGGCTTGCCATCCCCCCAGCCTTGTGAACTGGTATAGGGGTCATGGACCCCTTACCAGTTCACAAGGGGTTAAAAGTAAATAATGACACAGACACACATAAAGAAAAAAATATTTTATTAATTTTTTTTTTTTTTTTACACTGTACTCACCTCCCATCCATCCTGGAGCACTCTGTCCCTCGGCGATCACTGGCTTCTGCTCACTTGCTAGAAGCCTTTTATAGCTGCTGGATGACAGATTACAAAGGGTTAATCAAAAAAAAAATGACATAGGGTCCCCCCTCCCAGGGGGGGGCGGACCCCAATTTTTTTTTATTTTTAAGGGTTAAAAACCCTTAAAAATTAAAAAAAAAATTGACGTGGGGTCCCCCTTACCCACAGTAACCAGCCCGGGACCAGCTATGGGGGCTTGTAGGCACAGAGTGGGGGGGCCAGCTTATGTGGCCCCCCCACCCTGCAGCCTACGAGCCCACATAGCCCATGTGGGCCCGGGCTCTTCTGCCCCCCCCTGGCCTTTGGGGAGGCAGGTAATGGGGGTGCCAGGGGTTAATGGCAAGCCACCCGCTAGCGCAGGTGGCTTGCCATCTCCCCAGCCTTGTGAACTGGTATAGGGGTCATGGACCCCTTACCAGTTCACAAGGGGTTAATAGTAAAAAAAATGACACTGACACACAGAAAAAAAAATCTTTATTTTTCTTTTTTACACCATACTCACCTCCGATCCGACGTCCCTCGCCGCTGTCCCTCGCCGCTGTCACTTCACTGACAGATGCCGGTGGTGATCGGCGCAGGGCGGGTGACAGGCGAGGGGGCTCCGATCGGAGCCTCCTCACCTGACACCCGCTCTGCTCCGATCACCACCGGCATCTGACAGATGCCGGAGCTCGGAGGGGGTATAGGAGGAGCGGGATGACGTCATCCCGCTCCTCCCACAATGGGCGGGGCTAAGCGGCGGCGGCCATCGCCGCCATTACAAGAGGTGAGGACCCGGAAGAGGGTCCTCACCTGAAGACTGCGCAGCCCAGGGGGGGGATCGGACCCCCCCCTGGTGAAGAGGAGACCCGGACAGAAGGCTCGGGCGCGGAGGTGAGTAAATGACAGTTTTATTTTTTTTTTTTTTTTTACAGCGGCGATCAGCGCTGGAAACGGGGGGGGGCGGCTGGTTTCGGGCCCCCCCCCGAAGACGGAGGACGACGGGGGGGCGATCGGATGCCCCCCCAAGGAAGAGGGGACCCCAGGCTTCACAGGGATACCGGAGGTAAGTGATTTTTTTTTTCTATTTTTTAACTGTTTGGGGGAAATGCCAGGCACGTAGTTTCTACGTGCTTGGCACTTAACGGTAGGAGAAGCAACCACGTAGAAACTACGTGCTTGGCATTTAAAGGGTTAAAGGAAAGGTGCTTTCTCCCCCAACATAGGAGGGGATTCTTCTCTGTAAGAGCAGTGAGGCTATGGAACTCGCTGCCAGAGGAGGTAGTAATGATGGATACAGTAAAAACATTCAAAAGTGGCCCGGATGCCTTCCTGACATGTAATTACATTTATAGCTACTAGACCATTGGAAGGACATAAATAGGCTGAACTGGATGGACTAAAGTCTTTATTCAGCCTTACATACTATGTTACTATGTAATGTAAGTGCCACAGGTCTATACCTATTTAGCTCAAGAGCAGAAAGATGCAGAGAATGTAAGGCAACATGTGAGTATCCCATCCGGCACAGATACCTTCTTTGAATTTAGGTCTTTGAGGAGGTCAATAGTCTCTGCTAGGCCATGTGAAGAGGAGAGCCACTCACTTGGTTAAGGGGAAGAGGAAGGAGAAGTGAGGCAATTGGGTGGTTTAAGCAGGTGCTTTATTGCTTGAATTCATGGCACACAAGACAACAATTACAGGAGACACCAATGCTTCATCAAGGAAGGCATTATGAGAGCCAATAAAAAAATGATGTGAGCAGATGTTGGCAGGTGTGTTGCAGCTTCAGGACAATGTGGTAGCTCACAAGTCTCACAAATCACAAGCTGCAATCAGGAACTATGGGTTCAAACAGCTTACGATGTTTCTTTTTTAAGGGCGGATCTCTGGAGGCAAGGTGGAATAGGTCTGTTGAAGTCAAATGGATTACAACGAGTGGAAAGTTATTGAGTACCCCTCGATTTATTAAGATGCATATCTGCAACATATTTAAACATAGCTCACATAACCTCACATAAATGGTGAGGTTATAAAACAATATACAATAATATGATTTATATCACATAATTATAGAATATAACCAATGGCTGCTAGGCTAAAGAAAGGGCATAAAAACAGTATCACAGGGGGTCTATAGTTCTTCCCTTAGGTCTTGGCTTTGATTGGTTAGTATTTATATTGACTCATATTTATATTTGTATGTTTGGCATGTGTATATGCCCACCCGCTGTTACATGTAGGATAATATTTTCAGGCATAGGATCCTCCTCAGGACAAAACCTTAGTTGTTCTTGTCAGCCCCCTGTGAGAAACTCTCTGGATTTCTATGTGCATAGTTTGGGGCAGCAATTGAGTGGACATTCCCTGCATCGTAGGGGAAGCACTTTGACAGCTCACTGGTTTGTCCTGGTGCCCATCCCTTGCCTTTAATGCAAGAGGACCCTTTTGATATGTTTGACATTTTGGAGGACCTGCGCAAGTACGTTTACTTGGCTGTTTTTATCCAGAAAGTTTAGTGGAGCCCTCCAGCAACTAACCGTAGATTCATTGATACCCTTGGTAATAAGTAGTGAAGGGCAAGAGCCCTGCCCCACTTTAAAATGGCCCTAATTCTTCTATGGGGCAGGATGAGCCTACTATCTGCCTACAAGTGTGCCTCACTATTGTCCCAGGCCAGATGGATTTCTTTGCTTTTTAAAAAAAAATAGAGGTTCATGTAGCTTTCTTTTAATCTAGAGCCTCTATACCTTGAAATAAACAATGCAAACTATTCTGGCAATATCACTCATATAAATTGGTCAAAGACAAAAGTGTTAGCTGGAATAAAAACACATTTTTTTAAATGGATGTGGTCGTCACTACAAAGTATATGCAATTTATCATTTCTAATATGGGATTATCGCAGTTTCTTTTGTAAATGACCCCCTCTACTGGTCAGAGCTAGGGTCATGCTAGTGTAAAACTAACTTGGTACATCTCTATATTGCATTGTATTAAATTGTATAAAGTATAGTAGAAAGGTGCAATTACAAAGCTATGCTGAAGTCCCCCTGTACTTGTATGCTTCCAATTCTTGCAAGTGAGGGTACATGAAAGGATGTGTACAGGTCTAGCAAAAAGTCCATAGGGGACAGTACTATGCAAAGCCTGTTTTGGGACTGCACAGGCAGAGCACTGTAAGGAGGATTGTTATGTATTTGTAAACTAGATAACTTAATCCCTTAAGTGCCAGCCTGCCTAGAGTTTTTGTCACCCTTTGTTGCCAGACAAATTTTCACTATTGTTTGCTACCCTTTGCGAGCAAAAGCCCCATTTTTCCCTGTTACAATCGCACCACATATGTATTGATAGACACCCTTTGCTGCCCAGGAGACTCCCCCAAACTGAAACAGCGCTTTAGGAGATTTTCAGGTAAAATACAACTGCTATGGGCACCTTGCAGTTTTTCCAGGAAAACAACCCTTAACATTTGAAATACCCCCATCAAACTATAAATTCTCAGGAAGTACAAACTTTCTAGACATGCCAGGCTTGTTGACATGGGTGCAGTTTGGAAGTAATCCCTCAATGAATTTCTTGGTTGCACAGGGTGTTCCTAGGAAAAGTATAAACATTCAGAATCAAAGCCACATTTTCCTAACAAAACCATATGCAAACAAGAACAAACAAGTTAAATCTGAAAAAGCAAGGTCCTCCGAACAGAACAATACTCAACATGCATAGATACTTTCAAGGGAAGAGTTGTCAAACACCCCAAAGCATGCTCGTAATAGTAATTTTACTTGAAAATGTCAGCTCTGCCGACAAAGCACGCTCATTTCAACCAAAACAACCCTTTACATTTGGAATACCCCCCCACAAACCATATATTCCCTGAAAGTACACATGTTAAGCTTTCTAGAAGTACCAAGCTTGTGGTCGTGGGATCATCATTCTGTAATGCCTCGCAGAATTCTTTGGTTGCACAGGGTTTTCCTAAAGAAATGTATTAAAAAGCAGAATAAAAAACAAATTTTTCCTAAAAAATCAATATGCTAACAAGAAAAAACAAGCTCAATCTGAAAGCGCAAGGTCCCCCGAACAAAACAATTCCCAACATGCATAGTTTCTTTTAGTACTTTTAACTGCCAGCCTACTTGAGTTTTTGTTACCCTCTGTTGTCATTTTTTCATCAAATTGTCTCATTTATTTGAAATAAAAAGTTATTTTATTAAAGAAAACCATATTGCATTTGAAAGACCCATTACTCCCAAGTACAACGGTACCACGTATATATCGGTAGCCCCCCATTCCTGCCCAGGAGCCCCCCCAAACTGAAAAGAGCACTTTATAACATTTACAAATAAAAAACAACTACTATCCGCACTATAGAGGGTTAAAACATTGGTTTAGGGTTTAAATTCTTAAAAAAAAATGGTGTGGGGTCCCCCCTACCCAGCATAACCAGCCCGGAGACCAGCTATGCAGTCCTTGTAGAACAGGGTGCAGGGGCCAGCCTTGGTGCCCCCACCCTGCAAGCTATAAGCCCACACAGCCTAAATGGCTCCGGGCTCTTCTGTCCCCCGGGCTTTGGGGAGGCAGATCATGTAGGGGCTGGGGGTTAATGGCAAGCCCCCTAAGCCTTGTGAACTGGTATAGGGGTCTCAAAGATCCCTTACCAGTCCACAAGTGTTAAATGTAAACAAGCACACACAAAACAAATATTGTATATTTTTTGTGTAACTAACCTCCGATCCTCTGTCTCCTGGAGTTAACTTAACGGATGGAGAGGCACTAAGAGAGTTAATACACATTTTAATTTAAAGACATTTTTCAGACAAAAAACAAAAAAACTTTATACTCACCTTGTGTCACACCCAGACCATCGCTCCTAGAAAAGGGTGTGGGAAGACCTAACATGCCCCTTTCCATTGCAGTGAATGGAGGGGAACACGACAGCTCACTTTGGCATCTTCCCGTCGGAAAAGCAGGAGGAGACACTTGATTGGGCAGGCAGTGCGGGGCATGGATACAGCTATCAGGTAAGAGCTACAGCTCTGGTCCAGGAGCAATGGTTTGCGTGGGACACAAGGTGAGTATAGAGTTTTTTGACTAAAAAAAGTCTTTAAATATATGAAGGCAAATGGGCAACTCAAAACTCTGATGAATCACCAGCTAGGAGGACAATGAAGGTCAATGGCACTTTTATTAATATGAGCAAAGGGGGTGGGAGTAGCTCCATAATTATTATTTATACAAAATCATCATCATTATTATTCAGGGCCTGGGAACCAATTTACCGCCCAGTTTAACCCTCTCATCATCCAAGTATTAAGCACCAAACATGTCTAGCTATGTGGAAAGACACAGATTTGGTTGCACATATCTGCAGATACATGTGGAAGCCACATTGCCCCGGCAAGGCACTCTGTGTTTAGTGTGGTCCCTACTCTTATTTTTGAGTCCCCAAAGTTGGGACATGCAATGCAGCCAGAGCTACTCACCTGGGAAGCTGCCAGCCTCCCTTTAGAGCACTCCATAGGGAGAGATCCATAGTGGCTGAATCCCTCCCTGTGTGTGTTCATGGCAATTCAAACTGAGCAAAGGGGGGTGGGAGTAGCTCCATCACTATTATTTATACAAAATCATCATCATTATTATTCAGGGCCTGGGAACCAATTTACCGCCCAGTTTAACCCTATCATCATCCAAGTATTAAGCACCAAACATGTCTAGCTATGTGGAAAGACACAGATTTGGTTGCACATATCTGCAGATACATGTGGAAGCCACACTGCCTCGGCAAGGCACTCTGTGTTTAGTGTGGTCCCTGCTCTTATTTTTGAGTCCCCAAAGTTGGGACATGCAATGCAGCCAGAGCTACTCACCTGGGAAGCTGCCAGCCTCCCTTTAGAACACTCCATAGGGAGAGATCCATAGTGGCTGAATCCCTCCCTGTGTGTGTTCATGGCAATTCAAACTGAGCAAAGGGGGGTGGGAGTAGCTCCATCACTATTATTTATACAAAATCATCATCATTATTATTCAGGGCCTGGGAATCAATTTACCGCCCAGTTTAACCCTCTCATCATCCAAGTATTAAGCACCAAACATGTCTAGCTATGTGGAAAGACAGAGATTTGGTTGCACATATCTGCAGATACATGTGGAAGCCACACTGCCCCTTTATTCATTTGAATTGCCATGAGCACAAGCAGGGAGGAATTCAGTCAATATGGATTTCTCCCTGTGAAGTGTTCTAAAGGGAGGCTGGCAGCTTCCCAGGTGAGTAGCTCTCAAATATTTTTCTGCATTGCATGTCCCAATGTTGGGGACTCAAAATTAAGAGTAGGGACCACACTAAACACAGAGTGCCTTGTCGGGGCAGTGTGGCTTCCACATGTATCTGCAGATATATGCAACCAAATCTCTGTCTTTCCACATAGCTAGACATGTTTGTTGCTTGATATTTAGTTGATGAGAGGGTTAAACTGGGCGGTAAATTAGTTCCCAGGCCCTGAATAATAATAATAATTTTGTATAAATAATAGTGATTGAGCTGCTCCCACCCCCTTTATTAATTTGAATTGCCATGAGCACAAGCAGGGAGGAATTCAGTCAATATGGATTTCTCCCTGTGAAGTGTTCTAAAGGGAGGCTGGCAGCTTCCCAGGTGAGTAGCTCTCAAATATTTTTCTGCATTGCATGTCCCAATGTTGGGGACTCAAAAATAAGAGTAGGGACCACACTAAACACAGAGTGCCTTGTCGGGGCAGTGTGGCTTCCACATGTATCTGCAGATATATGCAACCTAATCTCTGTCTTTCCACATAGCTAGACATGTTTGTTGCTTGATATTTAGTTGATGAGAGACTGGGCGGTAAATTAGTTCCCAGGCCCTGAATAATAATTTTGTAATTTTGATTGAGCTGCTCCCACCCCCCTTTATTCAATTTTATTAATATAAAAAGGAGTCAAATTTCAGTACTTGTCTTAGGAGTACCAAAGTACCTAAGTACCATTGACATTGTATTCCTAGCTAGGGATTAAGCAGCAGTGACATTCTCAGGCTTTTTCTCATAGAGGAATTTTTTACTACCAAGAGAATTTTTTTCAACTCTTGTTTGAATCGAGAATATATATATACTTTTTTCCCATTTAATTTTATATAATATTAGATTTCTTTTACACGAGTACCCACTATCTGTTAAATGATCTCTTTCCATATGTTTTTGTTGTCATGCACATGGTGAACTAGCATGGATAAAGTTAAAATAGCTGCCCTGATTAAACTGCAGCCTAATCTTTGTATATTCCAGAAGAATTGTGTGGTTATCTGAAATCTAGACTGTGACAGATGCCTCCTTGCACGGAGGTGGGGGAGATTGAACACAGATTGATTTTCACAAATCTCTGCTTGATTTTCAGTGAAGTTAATAAAACACAAGAATCTCCAATGATATGTTTTCTGAAATAGTGTTATAATGTGCTTGGAATGAAATCAAGTTATGCTGCCTAAGCAATGTATTTGGACTATCTAAGGAGCAAGTATATTTCTGTAAACTGGTGAATGGGTAACAGATCAGTACTTGCTGTAATTAATGACCCGCTAATTAGTGCAGTTATTTTTAAACATGTGATTCATTATTGTGATTTAAACTGACCTATACAACAGATATAGATCCTTACCAAGTCATTTGGGAACTCGACTCTGCTGGTTCCTTATTGGTAATCTCTCCCCAGAAAAATCTACAATTTCCCAGATTGGTATTAATGACACTGACTGGGAGCCTTTTTAAAGAAGCGCCAGCGCCACTTTTTTAGCCTCAGCACCACTCAGCGTGGGATCTGAAAAGAAAAAAGCGGCAGCACCACTTATCTAACACTAATAAGCACCATCTTATTTAACACTAGCAAATGATGATGCAGCGCTCTGGTTGAAGGCGCACCAGATGGAACTGTAGGGGCTGTAGGTCAAGTTCCCATGGAGCACAATGGGCAGAACTGGATTGTAGTGTTTAATGCTTATAATTAATATTAAACACATTCTTCTGTACAGAACTTGCATTGAGACTTTTCAGTAATTGAAACGCAGGACCTGGATGGTCCTTTTTTTGCTTAACAATATGTAATTTGGACAACAACAACTAAAATGCAACCCAAATGCACTGTAAAGTCTGTCCCCTTTGTTCCCAGCAGTGATTTCTTGTAACTGTAATGAAAAAACGCTGAGCAGCGACGGAAAAATACAGCGGCAACAATTTCAAGGAGGAAATATGCTGGGGAGTGCCGGAATAACGGTAGTATAAAGTGGCGCTGGCCCTGAGGATAATTAGGCGGTGGGTCCAACAGGTACTGACATAGGCCGGGCAACACCTAATGCAATAATCAAAGCTAATTAGTAGCGTTCAGCACAGCAACTGCTAGCACCAAAGAAGTCCACAGCACAGCGGCAGATAATACGGGAATGCCGGCACTCCAAAGCTGGTGCTAGATCCACAAAAAAGATGCTAAAAGGCGCACATCATAAATAAGGCTCCAAATAAATGAGCATACGCATTATTTCAGCATGACATTGGAATGGCAGACTAGTGAGTTCTTGCACAGGCATTTATAACCGTATGAGGCCAATGGAGGTGATAAAGATTTACAGTGAAGTGAACTTGTAAGAACTATAACTGTAACTTGTAAGAAGTACTTCTTAGAACGTATAAATACAAATTAGCCAAAGCAAAATATATTTGGGTAAATACTTTTATTTGTACACTGGAACTAACTTAGAAAGCAATTTTTTAGTAGTCTTATCTATTTAGAATCCTGGTGTCTCATACACTTTTTTAAAGGCTGTATTAACAGACTGTTTACCTGGTGTATAGGAACATATCTAGGGCCCTTATTTAACAAGGGATAGCGCCAGGTAGCGAATGGTGAGCGAACGGTAATGATGCTCACCGCCACGAGAACGCCGGCTCCCCTCCGCAATCACACATTTATCAAGCCAATCCTGCTTAGCGACTGACAGAGCGCCAGATAGCGAATCATTCATCATTATTTCAGCCTCACCCCACAGCGCCAGCGAGCGACCTTGAACAGCGACAGGTATGACCTCTCGCTACCTGGCGCTCTCCAATGCATTTCAATGGAGCAATCTTTAAATATTCTTAATTAATTGCTATTAATGTTTTGTTTTTTTTTAAATGGCAAAAATTCTGTGACCACTTCTGCAATGTTAGATATTTTTTTTAAGGTAAAAAAAAAAATTGTGCAGAATTGATATTACAGGTCTGATATTAATGTATTCATATTACAAAATGTTTGTAAAAACATGTTTTTTTTTTTTTTCCAAAAATATGGTTGTTTGGGGGTTAAAAAACTACTTTTAACCCATCGCCGCCAGCGCTCTGGGGTTTAAACAAGCATTTCACAGCACGAGAATTTTTGGAGCGTGATTTGTTAATGAATATGCTGGGAGCCCATACAGCGCGGAACCTGTCAAACAGCGACTCCTAACCCCGTATTCAATATTACTGCACACCGACTGAGTCGCTGTCAACAGCCGAACAACGGCCAAGCACAGAGAATACTAGCGTGCGCTGTGAAAATAACGCTACTGGCGCTCATCTGTCGCTACCTGACGCTATTAATGAATCGGCCTCCCCGTCAGCAGCACACCTACCGTATGGCAGTGGCATTGCAGAGCCCAAGATCTAGAACACAAAAAAAGGAAAAATCTGCTTCTGTTGATGAATGTTCTATAAAGGGAGCAGGGGCAGATTGCAGCCACACCAGGAAGGGGCGTGCATTGACACAGGGATGCCCTGGGGATAGGGAATCATCGGGCTCTAGGGCTTTTAGACTCTAGGGTAGGCCAAAAGGGCTTTTGGTCCTTATTAAATGTATATTTAATATTTCTGCCTCTGCTCCTATGGGTTTAACAAACGGAGTCTATGTAACATGAGTTCTTTGATACGCTAAAAATGTTTTTTGTTACGGAAATAAAAGTAATTTTTTCATAGCATGATTATGTACATTACTAAAGGCTCATGACCAAGTTAGCCTCTACATTTCCAACATTAAGGCTTGTGATCTTTTTCAATGCGTTTGTTCAAAGGCTTGAAGAAAATAATATAATCTCAGGTTGAAAAAAGTACGTAGTTGTCTACGACAAGAAACCTCAGAGCATAAAGTAGCTGCATAATGAAAACACAGCCCATTCACAAGATACAGTAAAATGGTAAATGAGCATAAAAACCCTTGTGAGGAGCACTAATAAAATATGTTGAAACACATTTCACAAGAAAAAAGGTCAGTACCTCATTAATCACAGTTCATATCTATGCCATTTATAATATAACTGTGAACAGCTGTAGTGTCTCATGCACACCTCCTCATTCCTCTCCCCATGGGGAGCATCAAACATCAAACTCCTGTGTTGCCATGTGGTCACTAATAAATAAAATAAAAGGGTTGAGCTACAGGAAAGGGGTCAAATCTCAACAACAACAACTTTATTCTGCAGCATAGCATTATCACCTGCCAACCTCTATATGGCAGAGAAGCAAACAATGATTTGTTTTTACACCTAGACCAGTTAACCACTTAAAACTAATAACACTAATAGTCTAATTTTGAAAGTTTTATGGTTTTCTAATACACTGAACATTGTGGATTCCACTTTTTTTTCACCCACTTTGTTACTAATAGAAATCGGTACATATATAACAATATATAACAATAACATATAACAATATGATAAAAATATATAATTTCACAATAACATTCATAGTTTCAAAACAAAAGTAGTGCAAAAATCCATAAGCCAATTAGTGTGGCCCTCAAGGAATTATTTTGCAGATTGCCATTTATTTTGAATGTAATTACAATAATCCTCAGGGAACTGAGTCTTAAATTGTGTTACACATGCCATTAATGAAAAATGGGTCAAAAATACACTCCACTACTTCCGATAAACATCATTGAAATGTCACTGTCTGTAGGGACTACTTATCAAAATAAACAACTCATTTGCTAAGATTTGATGGATTTGAATGCATTATTTGTTCTTGCCTCAAGCTAAAGGGCCGGGCTGAAAAACAAAATATATATACTTTACTGTCATCACACTGTACTTCTCAGTTTATACCAAAAATGATTTTGGAGCCTTTCATTTACAGGTTTCCATTACTTTTTCTTCTTCATTTTGGTTAATAAATACCAATACCTATGTGCAAATACATAGTTCCAGACACACAACCACACTGCAATTTAAAAGAGCAGGAACAAAATAGCCCTGTAACAGATAAATAAAATCACCCTTTTCTTACCCAGGAGACTCCCCCAAACTGAAACAGAGCTTTAGGAGATTTTCAGATAAAATACAACTGCTACGCGCACCTTGCAGTTTTTCAAGAAAAACAACCCTTTACATTTGAAATACCCTCCACAAACTATATATTATCTGTAAGTACACACCTCAAGCTTTCTATGTGTACCAGGTTTGTTGGCTTGGGCGCAGTTTTCTGTAAAGTAATCCCTCAATGAATTCTTTGGCTGCCCAGGGTTTCTCTAAAAAATAGAATTAAAAAAATCAGCATCAAAGCCACATTTTCCTAAAAAAAAATAAATATGCACACAAGAAAAAGCACAGTCCCCTGAAAAGAACAATACCCAACATGCATAGGTACTGTCAAGGAAAGAGTTGGCAAACACCCCAAAGTAAAGTATGCATGTAAGGGTTATTTTGCTTGAAAATTTCAGCTCTGCAGACAAAGTGCGCACCTAGCACTTGCATGAAAACAACCCTTTTACATTTGTAATACCCCCCACAAATCATACATCACTCAAAGAATTCTTTGATTGCATAAGGTTTCCCTAAAAAAAGTCTAAAAAAGCAGAATAAAAAACTCACTTTCCTAAAATATCAATATGCAAAGAAGAAAAAACAAGCTAAATCTGAAAGAACAAGGTCCTCCATACAGAACAATACCCAACATGCATAGCTACTTTTAACTGCCAGCCTACTTGAAATTTTGTCACCCTCTGTTGACACGTCATTTTTCACCATTTTGCGCTATGTTTGACTGTGATTCTGCAGGAATTTCTTTAATTAGAAGAGTTTAGGCTTCTAATTAAAATGTCCTGTTTGTAATTTTTTCAGTGGATTTTTAATATTTGAGTAAAAAAAAAAATTAAGTATTATTAACCCAATACCACAACGGTACAACATATGTATGGGTAACTCCCTGTTCCTGCCGAGGAGAACCCCCACACTGAGAAAAACACTTTATAATATTTACAAATAAAATACTACTATCAACACTATAAAGGGTTACATTTAAAAAAAATGTTGTGGGGTCCCCCTCCCCATGGGAATAGTTTATTTTTTGGATTTTTAAGGGTTAAAATCCTAAAAAATAAAATGAAATGGCGCGGGTACCCCTTACCCAGCATACCCAGCCCGGGGATCAGCTATTCAGGGCTTGTAGAACAGGGCGCAGAGGGCAGCCTTGGTGGTGCCCGCTTTGCAGTCTACAAGCCTGTGCAGTCTTCGTGGCCTCCGGGCTCTTCTGCCCCCTTGGCTTTGAGGAGGCAGATAAAAGGTGGCTGGGGGTTAATGGCAAGTCACCCACTAGTCACAGGGGACCTGCCAGCCCTCAAGCCTTGTGAACTATTGTAGGGGTCTCAGAGATCCCTTACCAGCTTACAAAGGGTTAAATGTAAAAAAAACACACACAAGAGAAAAATTACTTTTATCTATTTTTTTTTTTTTTTACACTCACCTCCGATCATGTCTAGAGATGAGCGAATCGATTCTGACGAACACAAATTCGTTACGAATTTCATGAAATATTCGATTTGTTACGATTCGCCACGATTCGCTCGAAACGCTTCCTTAAAACTCCATTGCTATACAGCCCATCTAAAATGGTGGATCCACATGTCAGGGCATGTCCCATGGGGCAAGGAATGCTGGGTAGGTGTCACATGCTACCTATCAGCAGACAGGCTTACCGATGATGTCACAGCCCCATATTCTGACACTGTATTGCGGCCAGAGCAGATCAGCCAGGGATAGAGCGAGGGACAGATAGACGGACGGATAGATAGATAGATTGATAGATAGATAGATCAAAGAACAGAAGAAGCAGAGCGAGGGGCAGATAGAGAAGGAGAGAACCTGTGACAGTGACAGAGAAAGACAGGGAAAGTTTAAAGTGTTTGCTTTAGCTTTCAAGCCTATTTAGTGTTAATAACACTCCTGCCTATTTAGCTTTTCCTTTACCTGGTGTCATTCTTTAGAAAGCATGCTAGCATTAATATTTCAAGACTACCTGTCGAATAACTGCTTGCATTTTATAATTAACGTCACTTTTCCACAATCAAAGGAGGCCACCTCTGTATGTGGGAAGGGGCATCCCAAACACTAGCATACATTTTTCAAGACTACCTGTCTAATAACTGCTTGCATTTTATAATTAACGTCACTTTTCCACAATCAAAGGAGGCCACCTCTGTATGTGAGCAGGGGGCATCCCAAACACTAGCATAAATATTTCAAGACTACCTGTCTAATAACTGCTTGCATTTTATAATTAATGTCACTTTTCCACAGTCAAGGGAGGCTACCTCTATATGTGAGCAGGGGGCATCCCAAACACTAGCATAAATATTTCAAGACTACCTGTCTAATAACTGCTTGCATTTTATAATTAACGTCACTTTTCCACAATCAAGGGAGGCAGCCTCTGTATGTGAGCAGGGGGCATCCCAAACACTAGCAGTAATATTTCAAGACTACCTGTTTAATAACTGCTTGCATTTTATAATCAAAGTCACTTGTCCACAATCAAAGGAGGCCACCTCTGTATGTGAGCAGGGGGCATCCCAAACACTTGCATAAATATTTCAAGACTACTTGTCTAATAACTGCTTACATTTTATGATTAACATCACTTTTCCACAATCAAGAGAGGCCACCTCTGTATGTGAGCAGGGGGCATCCCAAACACTAGCATAAATATTTCAAGACTACCTGTCTAATAACTGTTTGCATTTAATAATTAACGTCACTTTTCCACAGCCAAGGGAGGCCACCTTTGTATGTGAGCAGGGGGCATCCCAAACACTAGCATAATTATTTCAAGACTACCTGTGTACTAACTGGTTGCATTTTATAATCAACGTCACTTTACCACAATCAAAGGAGGCCACCTCTGTATGTGAGCAGGGGGCATCCCAAACACTAGCATTAATATTTCAAGACTACCTGTGTACTAACTGGTTGCATTTTGTAAGCAGCGTCACTTTTCCACAATCAAAGGAGGCCGCCTCTGTATGTGAGCAGGGGGCATCCCAAACACTAGCATAAATATTTCAAGACTACCTGTGTAGAAACTTGTTGCATTTTATAATCAACGTCACTTTACCACTATAAAAGGAGTCCACCTCTGTATGTGAGCAGGGGGCATCCCAAACACTAGCAGTAATATTTCAAGACTACCTGTGTACTAACTGGTTACATTTTATAATCAACGTCACTTTTCCACTATAAAAGGAGGCCACCTCTGTATGTGAGCAGGGGGCATCCCAAACACTAGCAGTAATATTTCAAGACTACCTGTGTACTAACTGGTTGCATTTTATAATCAACGTCACTTTTCCACTATAAAAGGAGGCCACCTCTGTATGTGAGCAGGGGGCATCCCAAACACTAGCAGTAATATTTCAAGAATACCTGTGTACTAAATGGTTGCATTTTATAATCAACGTCACTTTACCACTATAAAAGGAGGCCACCTCTGTATGTGAGCAGGGGGCATCCCAAACACTAGCAGTAATATTTCAAGACTACCTGTGTACTAACCGGTTACATTTTGTAAGCAAAGTCCCTTTTCCACAATCAAAGGAGGCCACCTCTGTATGTGAGCAGGGGGCATCCCAAACACTAGCAGTAATATTTCAAAACTACCTGTGTACTAACTGGTTGCATTTTGTAAGCAAAGTCACTTTTCCACAATCAAAGGAGGCCACCTCTGTATGTGAGGAGGGGGCATCCCAAACACTAGCATTATTATTTCAAGACTACCTGTCTAATAACTGGTTGCATTTTGTAATCAGTCACTTTTTAAGCAAAATGTGCCTTTCGCGGGGGGGGGGGGGGCATCCCAAATACTAGCATAAATATTTCAAGAGTGCCTGTCTATTAACTGGTTGCATTTTGTAAAGAAAGTCACATTGTCAAATTGCCAGCAGCCATTGCCTTTAACCGGGGGGCATCCCAAATATGCTAGCATGTGTCTTTTAAGAGTGCTCACATTGGAGTTGGCAGCAGCAGCATTAGGACCCCATATATTGCCTGAAAGACACACATATGAGCTGGCAGCAGCAGCATAGGGAGCTCATATATTGCCTGAAAGACACAACCTGGAGTTGGCAGCAGCATAAGGAGCTACCATGCATCAGCTACTACCATGGATCAGCCATTGGTGGCTGGAAATCCTGGCTTAACAATGCCTGATTCATCTTCACAAAGGTGAGTCTCCCCACATTTTTCGTGGACAGACGAGTTCTCCTTGGCATGACTATCGCCCCCGCCGCACTAAACACCCGCTTAGATGGCACACTACTAGCTGAGCAGGACAGCTTTCCCAGGGCAAACTCTGCCAGTTGCGGCCACAAGTCAAGTTTGACACTACCTGCTGGTTCAGGGCCTGCTCCAGGTCTTTCTGCTGCTTATGATTAGCCTCACTATGCGGGTGAAGAAAGCTACTCATTAGCAACTGAAGACTCAGGCTGCTGCCGCTCCTGCCACCCCCCCAGCAGCCATGGCATTGGAAGGTGAGCGCAGAGGTCCCCCCGAGTCAGACCTGCGAGAGTATGTGTAAGGGACTTACCTCTGCCAGGGGGCCGGCGGGGAGCATCTGCTGGGCGACGCGGCGCGCTCCCAGCAGCAGGAGCGCCGTGTCGCCCAGCAGATGCTCCCCGCCGGCCCCTGGCAGCCTCCCTCGCCCCTCTCTAGCTGTGCAGTCGCATGCCCCGTAGTCTGTAAATTTCGCCACTAGGAGGCGCTGTGCTGCGAGTGGCAGGCAGAGCAGAGTTTTCCACACCTGATGGGAATCAGGGGCTGATCAGTCTTGCAGCCAAGACTGACCAGCCCCTGGATAGTGTGTCCAATCACTTACACTGTTGTTATTTGAACCAATCAGCACATACACTCCCCCCAGGGTGGCCATTGGTCGATTCTCCAATAAACATGGAGTCAGCCCAGCACTCAGTGCCCGTGATGGTCACTTGTGATTAGGGTGTGATTCTGTAAGTTGTTATCTGATTTCGACCCAGCTTGATCGACCATTCCTGTCTGCTGCCTGTACCGACCTCAGATGTGTCTGACCATATACCTGCCTGCCCCTCTGGATACCCAGCGATCTCTGACCTTCCGGCTTGACCCTTTGGCTACCCCTGACTACGCACATTTCTCATCCCTGTACTCTGACGCACCTGCCGGATTGACTACCTGTGAACGACCTTGGCTTCGGGATACCCTCGTGGTTCATCGGCCTTCACCGTAAGCAGCCATCCTTTGCGCCTTTTAAGACCGGGGGCAACCGGGTCCGGTGAGGCGTACCTAGGTTGCCTGCATATAGAAGGCTGGTGTCCCACTGGGCATCACAGTATGGACCATGGCACAGATAGGCATCGGCCAACTGACTACGTAGAATGTCTCTGTAGTAGGTCAGTTTGTCCTCCCTCTCAGTGGGTGTAAAAAATGCCTCCATTTTGTGCTGGTAGCGAGGGTCCAATAAGGTGGAGAGCCAGAAGTCATCCCGCTGACAAATGGAGACAATTCTGTGGTCACTACGCAAGCACGTGGGCATGCATCGTGCCATTTGTGCAAGTGACTCGGAGGGACTACCTGTCTCCATCTCCACTGCATACTGTCTGGGTCCTCTGTCTCGCCTTCCTCACAACCCTCTAGCTCCTCTGGCTGCTCCTCCTCCTCCATGGCCATTTTGTCAAACCTAAACTGTGCTTTGCCATGCCCCACCCCCTCCTCCTCCACTTCAGCCCCCACAGGCTTCATGTGGCCGTGAAATGTAGGCGCCATGTCTCCAGTGCTCTGACCAGCCACGGTTTCCAACATGTGTTGTAGTACATGAAGCAGTGAAATCACATTGTTCATCCCGTAATCCTGGCGACTGACAAATAAAGTGGCTTCCTCAAAGGGCCTGAGCAAGTGACAGGTGTCACATATGAGCTGCCACTAGTTTACATTGAAGTTACACAGGGGAGTCCCCCTATCCGCTTGGATCATCAAGAAATCAGTGATGGCTTTTCTCAGTTCGTATAGTTGATCCAACATATGGAGGGTGGAAACATCGCAAATCAGACTATGTTGGGGGATACCGGGGGATACTGACGCTGTAGCTCAAGAAGGGTGTGCTTGGTGTAGGGGTGGCTGAAGTGCATGCAAAGTTTCCTTCCTATTGTTAGCATGTCTTGCAGCTGGGGGGAAGACTTCAGAAAATGCTTGACAACTAGGTTGAACACGTGTGGCATACAGGGCGCATGGCTCAGGCTTCCTTGTCACAGCGCAGACAAGATGTTCTTTCCATTGTCAGTCACCATGGTTCCCATTTGCAGTTTTGGTGGAGATTTATGATTTTTAGCAGTTCCTCCCATGTGTGACTCCGTGGCTCAAGGCAAACCATATGAAGAACAGTGTGAAACCGCCGTGTCCTGCACACATGGTAGGCTGGAAGGGCACTGAAAAAAAATAATAAATAAAAATACAGAAAAAAAAATATTTAGAAAAAACTTAATACAAAAAAAAATAAAAAATGAACAAAAAAAATTGTAAAACAAATTAACAAAATATTAAAAAAAGACAATGGAAAAAAATATAAAAAAAACAAAAAAACTAAAAAAATAAAAAAAATATATATTTTTAAAAAATACAAAATGTAAAAAAAAAAGAAAATTACCGTATTTTTCGCCCTATAAGACGCACTTATTTTTCCCCAAAAGTGGGGGAAAAATGTCAGTGCGCCTTATCGGGCGAATGTAAAAAAAAAAAAAAAATTAAAAAAAAAAAAAAACTCACCCGTCCCCGGCGCTCCCGCGTTGTCTGCCACACTGCGAGAGGCCAGAGGAGCGGCGGGGGCTCTGTCCCGGCCCCGCCGCTGCGATCGCTGTCTTTTCAGGCAGCGATGACAGCGGCGGGGCCAGAGACAGAGCCCCTGCCGCTCCTCCATCTGCTGCCGGGCTCAGAGCACACGCGAGCACAAAGGTCCCGGCAGTGGGTGGGCGTGGCCTGCACCGGCGCAGGCCACGCCCACCCGCTGCCCGGACCTTCGTGCTTGCATGTGCCCAGAACAACAGCAGATGGAGGAGCGGCAGGGGCTCTGTCTCTGGCCCCGCCGCTGTCATCGCTGCCTGAAAAGACAGCAATCGCAGCGGCGGGGCCGGGACAGAGCCAGCTCGTGAATGGGGTGGGCGTGGCCTGCGTCGACGCTGCGGCGCAGGCCACGCCCACCCCATTCACGGAGCCGGCCGCTCAGCGCAGCGGTGTCAGCGGACAGGTGAGTTTAACTTTTTTTTTTTTTAATATGGCACCTGCCTATACTAATGGGGGGAGGGGGGTGGGAATGGGGGGAGAGGGGCCACACTGCCTATGGGAATGGGGGGATGGGGATGCCACACAGCCTTTGGGAATGGGGGGAGGGGTATGCCACACAGCCTATGGGAATGGGGGGGAGGGGGATGCCACACAGCCTATGGGAATGGGGGGAGGGGATGCCACACAGCCTTTGGGAATGGGGGAGGGGGATGCCACACAGCCTATGGGAATGGGGGGATGGGGATGCCACACAGCCTATGGGAATGGGGGGAGGGGGATGCCACACAGCCTATGGGAATGGGGGGAGGGGGATGCCACACAGCCTTTGGGAATGGGGGGGAGGGGGATGCCACACAGCCTTTGGGAATGGGGGGAGGGGGATGCCACACAGCCTATGGGAATGGGGGGATGGGGATGCCACACAGCCTTTGGGAATGGGGGGAGGGGGATGTCACACAGCCTATGGGAATGGGGGGAGGGGGATGCCACACAGCCTATGGGAATGGGGGGAGGGGGATGCCACACAGCCTTTGGGAATGGGGGGAGGGGTATGCCACACAGCCTATGGGAATGGGGGGATGGGGATGCCACACAGCCTTTGGGAATTGGGGGAGGGGTATGCCACACAGCCTATGGGAATGGGGGGAAGGGGATGTCACACAGCCTATGGGAATGGGGGGAGGGGGATGCCACACAGCCTATGGGAATGGGGGTATGGGGATGCCACACAGCCTTTGGGAATTGGGGGAGGGGTATGCCACACAGCCTATGGGAATGGGGGGAGGGGGATGCCACACAACCTATGGGAATGGGGGGATGGGGATGCCACACAGCCTTTGGGAATGGGGGGAGGGGTATGCCACACAGCCTATGGGAATGGGGGGAGGGGGATGTCACACAGCCTATGGGAATGGGGGGAGGGGGATGTCACACAGCCTATGGGAATGGGGGATGCCACACAGCCTATGGGAATGGGGGGAGGGGGATGCCACACAGCCTATGGGGAGAGGGGGATGCCACACAGCCTATGGGAATGGGGGGAGGGGGATGCCACACAGCCTATGGGAATGGGGATGCCACACAGCCTATGGGAATGGGGGGAGGGGATGCCACACAGCCTATGGGAATGGGGGGAGGGGGATGCCACACAGCCTATGGGAATGGGGAGAGGGGGATGCCACACAGCCTATGGGACTGGGGGAGGGGGTGGCCACACAGCCTATAATAATGGGGGAGGGGGATGCCACACAGCCCATGCTAATGGGGAGAGGGGGATGCCACACAGCCTATACTAATGGGGGGAGGGGAAAAGCCACACAGCCTATGGGAATGTGGGGAGAGGGATGCCACACAGCCTATACTAATGGGGGGAGAGGGGGATGCCACACAGCCAATGGGTATATCGGGAATGGGAGGGGGGATGCCACACTGGATATACGGGGAATGGGATGGGGGCATGCTACACTGTCTATGGAATAGGGGCATCCCACACTGTCTATGGGAATTGGATAGGGGAATGCCACACTGTCTGTAATGGTGCGTTTTTGGTTTAAAATTTTTTTTTCTTATTTTCTTCCCCAAATCCTAGGTGCGTCTTATGGGCAGGTGCGTCTTATAGGGCGAAAAATACGGTAAAAAAAAACAAATTAACCAAAAAAAAAATTTGATACATTTTATATGTTATTATGTTATATATTATATGTTATTATTATAAATGTGTTCAAATAAGATAAATGTTAACTATTAATATGTAATTGACAATTAGGCACTTTTTTCTGTGACACCATTGCTAAGTGCAAGTGCACTGTCACAGGCACAACGGCCAGGAGCGTGGAGGCCACAGCGGAGGGACCTGTCCAAGTTGCTGTTGTGGTGCAGGAACCACAACCACCCAGTGGGCCTTAAAGGATATGTATTGTCCCTGACCGTAGTTACAGCTCCAGACATAGGCACTGCTGTGCACTTTGGTACACACTGACAGGCTAAAGGGCTGGCCCACCTTCTGTTCAATAAAATTGTACAGGGCTGGTACTGCCTTCTTCGCAAAGAAATGACAGCTTGGGACTCTCCACCTCGGCTCGGCACAAGCCATCAGTTCTTTGAAAGGTCCACCACCTCAAAAGGGAGGGACTGCAGCACCAGCAACCTTTACAGGAGCACATTTAGCTTCTGCACGTTGGATGAGTGGGCACATACTGTTGTCTCTTGGACATGGCTTGGCCAATGGATTGCTGGCGGAATGACTGACTTGGATTAGAAGGAGGAGGAGCATCTGGAGAGACAGAGGATGGGTATGACACACAGGAGGTGGTGGAGCCTTGGCTGGCTGGAACAAGGAGCGGCGTGCCACTGGGTAATGCAGCAGGCTGGACCACCACTTTGGAGCCAACTCTCCCAGGCCGCTTTATGGTGACGCTGCAAATGTTGACGCAGGGCTGTGGGTCCAACATGTTAACCTCCTGCGGATGCTTGATGAAAAACTGCCACATCGCAGAGTAACTGATTTTCCTACCAACAGTCCACACTAATTCACTGCTGCTGCTGCTGCTGCCGCCGCCGCCGCCTCCAGGGACCCTCTTCCACTACCTCCTGGGAAGGTAGCCTGCCGCGCAGCAAGTGGTCCACCCCAAGCACATTTGCCTCCATACTTTCCCCTTCTACCACCATGCTGTACAATAAATCTGTCACTCTCCATCACTCCAAGCCAAGATGTTACTAATATGTTACTAATATGTTACTATGTTACTAATATGTTACTATGTTACTAATATGTTACTAATCTGTCACTCTCCATCACTCCAAGCCTTTAAAAGTGCCCTCAAAACTCACTGATGTCCTCCTCAGGTTCCTCAACAGTGTCTGCTTAAGAAGCCAAAACGCTTGCAACACCACCTCCCACGCCCCTCTCCTCATCACTATTTGCCCGCCTAGTGGAAGAAGTGGCGAGTGTCTCCTCCACTTCTTGGCTGGGCAGTAGCTGCTGATTTTTCAGATTATCAGATTGTCCTCACTGAATAGTGGAGCTGAACCCAAAGCATAAGATATAACCGACAGTTGACTGGGGGTGTCAGAAGTCACTTGTGATGAAGTGGATGATGGTGTTTACCAGTGGATGACAGCAGATGGGTTGCTGGTCAAGACACGACCGCTAGCTGATACCGGGAGACCAGGCCTCTCACTGAGACTCCTACTGCCACTCACCCCTAGTCTGCTGCAACCTCTGCTTGATGAATTTAGGCCTCTGCAACTTCTCTGTGCCCATCCTGGCACTTCTCTGCCTGACATACTTAGTGCGTATATGAGGGGAGGACAAAACGCTACACTACACTTAAAACAGGATTTGTCGATAACAGCAGCAGGTGTGTAACTATCTATGGCCTTTATCTAAGTAGTAACTAGACCCTGAAGACTTTAACAGGAACAAAGTGATGAAACTCTTAGATGTGCTTATGTGATGCTCTGATGAGGGTAATTCAATGTGCTCCAGTACACTTGAAAAATATTTTTTTGAGAGACTTGCCTGTGTGGAAATGAATCAGGCATGGATCAGCCAAGATTTCCACCCACCAATGCCTGATGCTTCAGAGTAGATTGATCATGGTGCTAGACCAACACTAAAAAATATGGATAGTGCAAAACAGATTAAAAGGAGCAGTATCGCGAAATTTGCATTAAAACGCTAAATAATTAAATAGCCACACAATAGCTCCTAACATGTGTATAAATAATGTAGCGATAAGAAAAAGGAAAAAATATATGCCTTACTTTTAAATTATATAATGACAATGGCTCAGTCCATTTGCTGAATAGGGGGATCTGCTGGGTTGTATTTAGTGAGCTGCTTCATTTAGCCCTAGGTCTCCTAGCAACACTTTACCTCAAATGCTGACACTGTAATCAGTGGTAATGGCTGTGTGTGTGTGAGGTGCTGCTTTTGTTATGAGACCAGGTGACTCTAATGTGTAAAATCTATACAAAATAAACTAAACTGACTGAAAATGACTGAAATTCTTCTTTGAATAACTGTGCAGGAAAATCTAAAGGTATTAAAGTGGAACAAAACCCTGAGTGGCCAACCCTGAAGTCTATAAGACCCGGCCATTGACCTTCCCCCTTGGGAATTCTATATCAGGATGCCCCACTGTGTGAAACGACCCCTGGATAACCACAGATCCCCCCATTTTTCTGGCGTGCTCACGCAGATAGTCATTTAGACAGGCCGGGCGGCCAGGAAGGTTACTGCTCAGGCTCCCCATCTGCGTGCAAACAGAGCTGATTGAGTGAGAGCCCACACATGCGCTGTGGGACAGGGAAAGGTACGTTTTCACAGGCGAACTTGGGGATTTCACATATCAGGGCATACCAAGTCGGGATGCCCCTAGGGGCACAAAACAAATCTCCAGATAGTGAAAATCCTGGGTTGGGCTTTGCTCAAAACACACAAAGCTGAAAGAAAGATCATATGGAAAAATGTGTTGAGAAAAGAGAGAGAAAATGGTAAACGGAAAGATTCTGCAGCAGAGCCAACATGAAGGGAAAACTGTCAAAACAGCTGATACTTTGTTACATTGTTTACCCCTCTCCTCAGCGTGGAACAGGCCAGAGTGAGCTATTAGTCTCCAGCTGCACAACACAGACGTAATTTTTTTCTACATTTGTAATTCTTACTCCAACACTTACCTACATTCAAAGTACCATTTAAATATAAGTCACCAAGAAAAAATCGCGATACTGCTCCTTTAAGGCGCTGCTCTCCAGTTACAGACATTCCTCCGCATCAGACCACAAGTAATTATTGAGGAAATGCTTTACATTAATCTTAATTTTTATTAATATTCTTCGGATAAGATATATGTGCCCAAAATCTGTATATGTTCTCTTCATGCTGCTGCCAACTCCAGGGTGTCTCTTTCAGGCAATATATGGGTTCCCTATGCTGCTGCCAACTCCAGAGTGTGTCTTTCAGGCAATATATGGGCTCCCTATGCTGCTGCCAAATCCAGAGTGTGTCTTTCAGGCAATATATGAGCTCCCTATTCTGCTGCCAACTCCAATGTGTTTTCAGGCAATATATGGGCTCCCTATGCTGCTGCTATTGCCTGAAAAACACATTGGAGTTGGCAGCAGCAAGTTCAGGATGTGTTTTTCAGGCAATATATGGGCTCATCATGCTGATGCCACCTCAAGGCTCTGTAATTGTGCCACTCTGCGACTGCGAATCTAATAGCGACGCCTCTGATCTGCATGTCATACTTCTTTACAATAGTATTTCAGTAACCCAGCATGCATCCTATGCATGTGACAGCCAAGCAAAACGTTCTGCAACCCTATGGAGGCTCTCGGACGCCCAGAAATAGCGATTTTTAATAGCGATTCGGCGCAAATAAATTCAGACCGAAACGTTTTCTACCGAAAAATTCAGCGAATCAGCCGAATCGATTTTTTCAAAGTTCGCTCATCTCTAATCATGTCCCTCTGTGTTCTCTGATGACAGAAACAGGAGGAGAGGACCTGTTTTTTTCTCCTCATGGCGAAGGAGGCCAGGGGGGAACGGAGACCCCCCCCCAGGTAAAGAGGAGACCCAGCAGGAGAAATCACAGATGCTATTGAGTAAATGCACATGTGGGCCTTCTCCTGAAGCTGGGAGAGCCCTGGGGGAAGGTCAGATGCCCTCCAGGTGAAGAGAAGATCTGGCTCGATCGATTGAGTGGTCTTGTGAGTTTTTACCTTTTATCCTTTTTATGGGGCTTTAAAGTCAGCTATGTGAGTCTCACGTACCTGCTGCTTAACGTTTGGAGAGGCGGCTATGTGAGACTCACATAGCTGGCACTAGAAGGGTTAAAGTTGCAGTCTGCCAATGGAGTACCCCTGTAGTAGACCAATGTGGTACTTTAATGTTCTTTATTTGGTCAAAAAATAGACACAAATTTACAACAGTGAAATTGTACAACATAGAAACATAAGGCACAGTTGGGTTCCTAGATGCCTATCTATATAAATTATTTGACTTGATAAACCGTTAATTGCAACCTCATGATAAATAGTGCAAGGTGGGCTACATCATGATCTTGAAATGTAACCTTGTTTTGTATTATGAAGGAGAAGAACATAACTACAACTCAACAATAGACTAGGCAAAGAGATAAGAGACTAGCGGTAGAGGGAGAACAAGGCCGCGAGGAAAAGCAAGACAGAAAAAGAGAAGTTTCAGAGAAGAGTTGAGGGATCATCAATTGACAGGCCCAAATAACACATCCATGGAGTCCAGGTCTTTAGGTACCTCTCATAGTAGTTTGAGCGTATAGCTGATACTTTTTCCTTGACCATTATATTTGAAATTGTATATTTTACCACCTGAAAGGATATGGTAGGTTATTCCAAGTATCTGGCTATAAATATAAAAGACAGCAGAGTCCATTGGTGTCTTGGGATTAAGTGAATTCAGTATAGTAATGCCCTTGTTAGATTTAGTTGCATAGCTGAATTATTTAAATTATATATTCTGGTCCAGAGTCTGTGCACTTTCGGGCAGGTCCACCATATATGCATTATTGACCATTATTGGCTGGATAGGAAGATAACATTTTGTGGAGTCTATCCGGAGTAATGTACCAGTGCATCATAACCTTATAGTTATTTTCCAGTGCATTAATATTGAATATGCTATGGGTAACTCCTGCCACATAAGGGTCCAGTCCAGTTGAGATTATCACCCAGCTGCCTTTCCCAGCGTTTTGAGTGATGCAGCTTTACACCCTGCAGTGCTGAATTTAGGGATTGATAAAGAGAGGAGATTAGTCCTGGAACAGAAGAATTACTAGAGCAGTGTCTAGCATGAAAGATGGTGGTACTGTAATTTTTGTCCTTTCATTTCTGTTCAGTTCTGTTAAGTGCATTTTACTTTAATTAATATATTTAATGTTCAGAATACAGTATGTTAGCTTTACAGTAGATTTATTGAACTTTTCTATTTCCCCTCCAGTATCAAGTGTACTAATGGAAAATATGGACAGCCACCTACAACTGGATTCTTGGACCACATTATTGTTCAATTTGGCAGAGCTGTTGGGAGTTGAGACATCTGTTCCTCCTCTTTCTCATTACGCTGTGTTTCTTGAAGTTTCCTGAAAGCCTTCCAGTAACAAGTTCCTGTTAGGAACCCCCAATAATTTAAGCAAATTAAACTTTTGCATTACATTAAGAATGGCAGTGCTCTGCCTATCTCTCCTATGGATGCAACATTAGAGGGTCATCTAAATAAGTGACTGTAGTGCTCAAGGAAAGAGAAAGGCACAATTAAGAATTTGGTCAAATGCAGACACTCGCTATCACTCTGCGTGGTACAGCTCATTATGTGCAGTCTGACTTATTTTCCCTAGCTAGCATATTACCATCTGGTGTTAAAGCGCCATAATGAGAGACGGAATGAACAGGTTAACAAATACCACTGAAGGAGGAGGGAAACTGTGCCAGGCTTAATGATGCTACGCCATGATATTCCGATCTATCCATAGAGGAACTAATGAAAGCAGCCTCATGCAGGGTCCTCCAAAAACAGTGCAGAGAATTAACAGTCTGTGAAAAAGGAGTGTGTACCTAATGGTTTAAATTAAATGTATTGTACTTGAATGTCATTGAGCTGCAAGAGATCAAGACATCTGTGCCTCAATGGCAAGTCTTACAGATTAAGGTGAAGTTTAAATACTGTATGATTCTCATCAAGCAAATGAGCAATAGGTCATAGGTAAATGTTAACCACTGCTTGACTTTAACACCTTACTGTTTATAGACATTTTAATTTAAACTCTACATGTTTGATTTAAATTAAAGAACACTTGACTCAAATTCGAACTATTGTATTTAGAACAAAAATGCATTTCTATCTAATACAACACTGGATATTTCTCTAATTTAATAAGATTGTGATACAACAAACTGAGGTAAATATGCACTACAAGGAAAGCAAGTACTATAACTGTTTGTTTTGCTTTAAAAACCAGAAAGGAGCCCAGTGCCCCAAAATAGCCTGTGTTTCTTTTTTTGTCTCAGGCCCCGAGATGTCCTGTGTGGCACTTGTGGGATGTAGGTGCTACCTGGCTTATAAACACACATACACACACACATACAGGGAGTACAAACAGTTCCAGCCTAAAGTACCAGGCTTTGGTTCCCCTTTAGCAACCCCAATCGGTACAGAACAGTACACTTGTTGGTATATGGGCCTTTAGCTCCCTGCTAGGATTCCCTGTGGTTGCCGTCTGGGCTAGGGCTCCCTTCTGCTTGTAGCAACTCTCTTCTGCACAGGTTCCTTGCTGGTTTCACTACCAGAACAAGTACTATTTCTGACTGCGACCTTACTTATAATACCTCTGATCACCCCCAGCTACAACCTTGCTACATTGACATGTTAGGGCACATTGCTTTCCCAGCTTAGTTATCTCTAACTTTAACAAAAGAGTGAGTGACTCCCTAAAAGAGGAAGTCCAGCCATAAATAACTAGACTTTTTCCTAATTATGCAGTGGGGACACCCCGAATGGGGGGAACAAGGAATGGGGCCACCAATACTCATGGTTTTCAGAAGCCTTCCATGGCACCTGAAGTATAAATATAGATCAAATCTGCTACTACTACAGTAAAAATATTGTTCCCATCATAACAGTTCTATTCCAGAAAGCCTAGCTGTGTCCTTTTTACTGGAAAACTATAGTCATTTGGAAAATACTTGACTTAAATGTTTAAAAAGATGAAAAGGAATAAATGTGAAAAGTCCACTTTCCATATGCATTTTTGAAAGTGATTATTATGTGTCAAAAGAGTGTCCTTAAGGTGATGCATTTATCTGGCACTTTTTCAAATGTTTTCAAAGGTGTGTTGCATGGAAGCATATTAGCAACCATACACCAAGAGCTACAAGATAAGAGAGCCTGTACACAGAGAACACTGCTGCTATGGCCACCTTACAAATGTATTGTACAGTAGTCACATCTGTCACGCTCCGGGAACTACAGCAACCCACTTGGATAACTCCAGACCTCCCAGTAAGACCTCAACCCCCAATCTCCGCAGCCAGCTTCACCTTTAGGAGCCCCCGCTTGCCGGGACGCAGAGAACGCCTGCCCGGGATCGGTTGCCCCCAGGACTTCAATGGCTCAAAGATTGGAGTCTTACTGTTCAGAGGCCTGGAGAACCCGCGGCTGGAAGTGGCGCCGAGCAGCCCTATAGCTGAGCGTGTAACGGAAGTCCAACAGGCTAGGAGTCAGCAACAGAGGTTCCGAGATGGCAGCGGTACGAAGGATTGGACAAGACGTGGTCGAGGATCAAGCAGAGGTCGGCAACAGGAGATCAGATCGGGGGGTGGTCAAACAGGCGAAGGTCGGCAACGGGAGATCAAATCAGCGGTGGTCAAAACAGGCGAAGGTCGGCAACGGGAGATCAGGTTTTCTTTAGAGACAAGCAACTAAACTGGGTACTAGGCACTATCACAGGCAATTCCCAACTGAGGGGGAATTGCTTATATAGGGAAAGACAGAGAGGAAGGTGAGGGTGATTGGTGCACTATGATGACGGGGCTGATTGGGAGAGCCTGAGTGTAATAACATTTATAGGGCTCATTGGCCCAGACAATGGGGGGGGGAGGCGTAAGCCTCATGACACCTAGGGCTCATTGGCCCTTTAATCTGAACCAGGGGGCGTGCCAGTGCCCCCTGGCTTATCTACAGCCTCTGGCGGGCGCGCTGAGCACAGCGCCGCCGGAGGGAAAACAGACCTCGGGCACGCGCGCGCGCCCGGGAACAGACGACGCGCGCGCGAGGGGGGAGAGAGGCCGTGCTCGGCGCCGCCCGAGCAGACGCCGCACGGCGCGGCCGCCGGGCCGGAGCTGCTGGGGCCGGCCGGCCGCCAACGCTGGACCGGGGCCCAGGTAAGTGCCGATTGCTGACACTACCCCCCCCTTCACGAGGGGCCTCCGGACCCTCACCCGGTTTTCCCGGATTATCACGGTGGAATTTCCGTACAAGAGCTTTGGCGTGAACATCCCTCGCAGCCACCCAACATCTTTCTTCTGGACCATAGCCAACCCAATCCACCAAGTATTGTAAAGAATTGCGCATCCTACGAGAATCCAAGATCTTATTTACTTCGTACTCGGGCTCATTATCCACAAGAATAGGTGCAGGACCAGCAAGAGGCGCATTCTTCGCCGGTTTTAACAGTGAAACGTGAAAAGAGTTGGGTATTTTCATAGTTGGCGGAAGTTGAACTTTAAAAGACACATTATTCAACCTTTTAATTATAGGAAAGGGGCCAATGAATTTTGGACCCAACTTGCAAGAAGGTTGACGGAGCGCAATATTTTTAGTGGAGACCCAAACAAGATCGCCTACTTGAAGAGTAGGTTCCCGTGATCTACGGCGATCAGCAAATTTCTTATATTTTAAACTAGTGGTTTTAAGAGTTTCCTGAACATGTGTCCAGATATTCTTCCGTTCTTGAAGCCACTCCTCCAACGCCGGCAAGTTGGAGGGTGACCCTGAAAGGGAAGAGGCTCTAGGATTTTTCCCTAGGTTACAATAAAAAGGCGATATCTTGGTACTCTCACTAGGCGCATTATTGTAAGCAAATTCGGCGAAATCAATAAATTCTGCCCATTGTTCTTGGGCATCAGAGACATAACACCTTAAGTACTGTTCCAGGGTTTGATTAGTTCTTTCCGTCTGCCCATTGGACTGGGGATGGTAGGCAGACGAAAGAGAGATCTGTATACCCAGCCGTGAACAGAAACATTTCCAAAAACGGGAAGTAAATTGGACGCCCCGATCGGAGACTATATTGGACGGAATACCATGAATACGAAAAATGTGTGAAGTAAATAGTCGAGAAAGCTCTGGTGCAGAAGGAAGCTTAGCCAAAGGAATGAAGTGTGCCATTTTACTGAAGCGATCTACGACCACCCAAATAACAGTATTCCCGTGTGATAAAGGCAAATCCACAATAAAATCCATAGAAATATGAGTCCAAGGTTCGGCAGGGATTTCAAGAGGAACCAAACCGCCACTGGGAGCCTTATGAACCCCTTTACTTCGAGTGCAAACAGCACAAGCGTCGATAAAGGCAGTAATATCGCGTCTCATGGTTGGCCACCATACATGGCGACGGGCAAGCATAAAGGTTTTTCGGTTACCCACATGACCAGCAGTCTTAGCATCGTGAAACTCACGAATTACATCTGAACGCAAATGTGGCGGTACAAACTGGCATCCCAAGGGAACATCACTAGGAGACTGGTCTTGAAACGGCGCCAAGGTGTTAGAGAGATCAGGAAGTAATGCCCCGACCACACAACCCATGGGTAGAATCGGGTCACCAGTGTCACCCCGATCCTTACATTCACCGAACATGCGAGATAGAGCATCCGCTTTAGTATTTTTTACACCCGGCTTGAACGTAATAATAAAATTAAAACGCGAGAAGAATAATGCCCAACGTGCTTGACGAGAGTTCAATCTCTTGGCAGACCCAATGTATTCAAGATTTTTGTGATCGGTATACACAGTTATAGGATGTAATGAACCCTCCAGCCAATGTCGCCATTCATCAAAAGCCAGTTTAATAGCTAATAGTTCCCTATTACCGACATCATAATTTTGCTCTGCGGTACTGAATTTACGTGAAAAATAAGCGCAAGGATGAAGACGCTCAGGGTTACCAGAATATTGCGACAAAACTGCCCCCACTCCCAGCTCAGAAGCGTCCACTTCTACAATGAAGGCCTTACGAATATCTGGGTGAATTAACACTGGTGCCGAAGTGAAGGCCCGTTTCAAGGTCAGGAAGGCCTCACAGACAGAGGGAGACCAGTTGGCAGTAAAGGCCCCCTTGCGGGTAAGATTGGTAAGAGGTGCAACAACATGAGAGAAGCCCTTGATGAACCGCCGATAAAAATTGGCAAAACCTAGAAAACGCTGCAATTCTTTTAAGGTCTTGGGTTGGACCCAATCCTGAACCGCTGAAACTTTCCCCGCATCCATCTCTAGACCCTGGTTGGTAATAATGTACCCTAAGAAAGGAACGGTGGTGACTTCAAAAACGCATTTAGAAAGTTTAGCAAATAAATTGTTCTCTCTTAATTTTTGTAGTACCAACTTAACATGGCGTCTGTGCTCCAACAAGGAATTAGAAAAAATGAGAATATCGTCTAAGTATATGACCACAAATCTACCGAGATACTCTCTGAAAATATCGTTAACAAAATCTTGAAAAACGGCTGGCGCGTTACAAAGACCAAAAGGCATGACCAGGTACTCGTAATGGCCGTCTTTCACATTAAATGCGGTTTTCCACTCGTCCCCCTGTCGGATGCGAATAAGATTGTAAGCCCCTCTTAAATCCAACTTGGAAAAAATTTGGGACCCAGTGAGTTGATTGAACAGATCCCCGATCAAGGGCAAGGGGTATCGGTTCTTTACAGTGATTTTATTCAAGGCTCGATAATCTATGCATGGTCTCAAGCCGCCATCTTTTTTCTCTACAAAAAAGAATCCAGCCCCGGCAGGTGAGGTAGAGGGGCGAATAAATCCCTTCTTTAAATTTTCGGTGATGTACTCCCTCATTGCTTGCTCTTCAGGCAGGGTAAGATTATAAATCTTTCCCCTCGGGGGAATCGTGCCAGGCAGCAAGTCAATAGGGCAGTCATAAGACCGATGTGGAGGAAGGGTATCCGCCGAACGTTCAGAAAAGACATCAACCCAGTCAGCGTATGGTTGAGGTAATCCCTGAGGTAAAATTTGCATACTTCTAAGGCCTGTAGTAAAGCAGTGACTTTTACAATGGTCACTCCACTTGATCAATTCTCCAACCCGCCAATCTATCACCGGGTTGTGGAGTTGTAACCAAGGGTATCCCAAAACCACCGGAGTCTCTGGACAGTCGAAGATGAAAAATTCTAAAAACTCAGAGTGAGAAGAGCCAACAATTAACCGAAGAGGTGGGGTCTTGGTGTTTATAGGCCCTCCCTGGATGGCCTTCCCATTGATGGCCAATACTTGTAGGGATCTTTCAAGAGGGACTAACGGAATACCTAAAAGGGAGATCATGCTCCTATCCAGAAAGTTTCCCGCCGCACCGCTGTCGATAAAGGCGGAAACTGTTTGCTTGGATGAACCCCAAGATAAGTCAATGGGTACTAACATCTTATTTTGGCGAGAGTTGCAAAGTGACTCACCCAGATCAGTACTCTCTACCTGGTCTGGGTGCGGAAGTTTTCCGCCGGTTTCCCCTTGTTGGGACAGGACCCTGCGAAATGTCCCGAGTTCCCACAATATAGGCATAACCCATTGGACCGCCTACGCTGCTTTTCCTCTTGGGATAACCGGGTTCTCCCTAATTGCATGGGTTCTTCCTGTGAAGGAGATGAGGTATTTTCCCCACGGGTAGCGGGGGAACTAAGACTCTGGGAAGACCTGAAGGACGTGGGAGCCCTGGCTCTCTCCCTAGCCCTCTCTCTAAGACGCCTGTCTATTTTAATGGAGACCTGCATTAATTGGTCTAGGTCTGCGGGTGGAGGAAAATTTACCAAAGCATCCTTGATGCTTTCCGACAGCCCCACCCTGAATTGACTACACAAAGCGGGATCATTCCACCTCGATTCGACGGCCCAGCGGCGGAATTCAGCACTATAATCTTCAGCCGAATTCCGTCCTTGTCTCAAGGCCCGAAGCCTATTTTCTGCCGTAGATTGTTGATCAGGGTCAGCATATAAGACGCCCATAGCAGTAAAGAATGCTGTAACGGATTGTAGGGCAGAATCATGAGATGGTAAACTGAACGCCCAGGACTGCGGGTCTCCTTGAAGCAAAGAAATGACTAGGCCTACTCGTTGGGACTCTGTGCCTGAGGAGATGGGTCTCAGCTTGAAATACAGTTCGCAGGCATTCTTAAAATTGGAGAATCTAGCTCGTTCTCCAAAAAATTTTTCCGGCAATGGAATCTTTGGTTCTGAGATATGAGGTGGTACAGAGGATGCCGGTAACTGTCGAGATTCTTGAGTGGCCACTCTTTGAGCGAGCTGGTTTATCGCCGTAGCCATAGCTTGTACCTGCTGTACCAGGTCATCCATCTTTTCGGCCTGTGATAATGTCACGCTCCGGGAACTACAGCAACCCACTTGGATAACTCCAGACCTCCCAGTAAGACCTCAACCCCCAATCTCCGCAGCCAGCTTCACCTTTAGGAGCCTCCGCTTGCCGGGACGCAGAGAACGCCTGCCCGGGATCGGTTGCCCCCAGGACTTCAATGGCTCAAAGATTGGAGTCTTACTGTTCAGAGGCCTGGAGAACCCGCGGCTGGAAGTGGCGCCGAGCAGCCCTATAGCTGAGCGTGTAACGGAAGTCCAACAGGCTAGGAGTCAGCAACAGAGGTTCCGAGATGGCAGCGGTACGAAGGATTGGACAAGACGTGGTCGAGGATCAAGCAGAGGTCGGCAACAGGAGATCAGATCGGGGGGTGGTCAAACAGGCGAAGGTCGGCAACGGGAGATCAAATCAGCGGTGGTCAAAACAGGCGAAGGTCGGCAACGGGAGATCAGGTTTTCTTTAGAGACAAGCAACTAAACTGGGTACTAGGCACTATCACAGGCAATTCCCAACTGAGGGGGAATTGCTTATATAGGGAAAGACAGAGAGGAAGGTGAGGGTGATTGGTGCACTATGATGACGGGGCTGATTGGGAGAGCCTGAGTGTAATAACATTTATAGGGCTCATTGGCCCAGACAATGGGGGGGGGGAGGCGTAAGCCTCATGACACCTAGGGCTCATTGGCCCTTTAATCTGAACCAGGGGGCGTGCCAGTGCCCCCTGGCTTATCTACAGCCTCCGGCGGGCGCGCTGAGCACAGCGCCGCCGGAGGGAAAACAGACCTCGGGCACGCGCGCGCGCCCGCGAACAGACGACGCGCGCGCGAGGGGGGAGAGAGGCCGTGCTCGGCGCCGCCCGAGCAGACGCCGCACGGCGCGGCCGCCGGGCCGGAGCTGCTGGGGCCGGCCGGCCGCCAACGCTGGACCGGGGCCCAGGTAAGTGCCGATTGCTGACAACATCTCTCTCCTTGTAGATCTTGGTGTACAGACTTGGTGTATGATTGCCAATAGCAACAGATTTCAGGTACTGAAAACTGCTTCCATAAAAACACACATTAGTAAATTTAAGGGGAAATATGTAAATATATACTTTTTAAAGTAGACCTAGTTTCCCTTCAAACATCCTGATTTAGAACTGCACCCCTGCCTAAAACGCCACAGGAAAGCTCAGAAATATTATCTTCCCATAAAGGTTGTGTGTGTAACAGGCATGATTGTGCATGTGACCTCTGGCCTGCAACAGAATTTAAGGAGCGGACATGCATACCCCCCCCCCTCCAAAGGAAGGTATTGGGCCCCAGTTGTGTAAAAAATGCGGGGTTTGGCAGTGGTGTGCGAGGTTGGATGGCAGCAGTTGTTTGGAAACAGTGTGCTTGGGAAGCGCCTGAGGTTGAGATGATGGTGGGGCCAGGTCCTTGGGTCTTTACCCCACCTGTAGTGTAATAAGCGGGAGAGAGAGTTCCAAGCAAGTTCAGCACTATTCAAGCACTGTCACTCGCTCAACCCCTGGGTTCTTTACACTGCTGGCTTTTCTGCGCCTCACCAACAGGACTGCCATTGGGACCCATCATTATTACCCAGCTCACACTATTTTTTTTTTGATCAACTTTAACTCTAAAACTGCATTATTTTGCTGCAGGTAAAATCTAGCATTATTTATAATTTACTACATTTAAAGAGTACTATTTATTTTACTCCATATCAGTATATACAAATATATACTCTAGAGTGGGGGCTCCCAACCAGTAGTACTAGTATCAGGCGGCACTCAGCAAGACTGCAGACTGATCTGGACCCCAACCTGATCTGCTGCCATCTATACTTTACCCAATCTTGATTTGCTCCATAAGTACAAAACTCTGTCAAAAGGTGCTTAAAACTACTGGAAAAATAGTTGGTAACCCCTGCTCAAGTGTCAAGAGGTTGAAGGAAACCATCAGCAAATGTCATTTTTACTTTTGGCCTTACAACACATTTCCCGGAGCCTTATTCTAGGACACTTTTTGTAATCTAACATGCTTCCCAACCTCTCTGCTGGAGTTTGCCCCATTTCCCTATCCAGAGAATTACAGAGGGGGCAGTAGTCACATGAGGCCACTCTATCTCATGTGTTGTTACAGTATCCAGGCAGGCAAACAGAAAGACGAAAGTATCTCTTGCTGTCCTTTAACTGATGTTTATTCATTTACTCCTTGCTAATCCTGCTTGTCTTGAAACGCTGCCAAACCACACACAGTAAATAATGTAAGTGCGAATTCTGAATAGTATCTTTTAAAAGAGTACAAAATAAAAATTCAGAAACATATGCAAAAGTAGCATCTGTGGCGTATCTATAAATACATGTTTTATTGGCACAGTCGACCTTATTTATTAATGTGTTCTTATTAAAAAGGATTCCACCAGTCTGATTTAATTATAACCGGGATAATATCAGCTCTTTTATCTTATTTTGTTAGGGCAGATAAGAGAAAAAACGTCCTAGCACACTGATAAAAATAGTCTGTTTAAAGGGACTGCCCAGGCAAAATGTAAATGCCATGATTCAGCAGGTTACCTTGTCATAGCTGCCATCTCCCTTCCTGTAAACTCGCAGCAGCACTTGGAGGCAGAAACTTGCCACTAATTTCTGGCACTTCATCTGATTCCCCTAGCAGCAGACCACCAATCATAGGGATGGACTGGTGGTCTACAACTCTGCCCCCTGTGGCCACTAGTGGATTGCAGCATTGTGATGTGGAGGCTGATTCACTACTAGCGCCACGTATTGCCAGATACCCGTCTATATAGCAGCGCTTAGAGTGACCGCTAGTAGAAGCTGTAAGCGGGTATCGGGCACTGTAACCTAGAGTTGTGGTCTCTGAAGTTACCTGCCCAACATTGATGAATATGATGTGTGTTGAGCGCTCTAACCATATAACGTTGTAGCGAGCGAAAGGTAGCGCCAGCTCAGTGCGTCCAGCAATCGGCGCTCCACACCATATTTAACAAAAAACTACACACAGCGTCGGCGCTTTAAAGTTGGGCGCTGTAGCATAGAGCCCCAGACGTTGTGTAATTAAAGTCTGTTTTTGAACACATATCCACCAGTAACAAAGCTAAAACACATGGAATGACATGACAAAAACTTGGACAATAACACTTTAGTGCCAGACATGTAAATACAATTCTGCATAAAAATTTAAAAAGTCCAAAAAATGTATAAAAATGTTTGTTTGCAGCCAGGAGAGGTCACACAAGGATTTGAGCAACAAGAAAAAAAAAAAAATAATTGCCAAACACGCTGTTTAAACACAAACTAATGGAAGCCCATTGAAATGTATGGGAGAGCGACACTGAGCGAAAGATAATATGTGGTGCTATTCACTGAGCCGCCTGGATTAATACATGTGACGCTACATGGCGCAGTTAGAGGCGCTCACCAGATTCGCTTTCTTAAATGTGGTTTTGTGTACAGCGCCATTCACGCTACATGCCGCTATGAGGCACTACCTGGCCCTAAGCAGCTCTTAAATGACCCCCTAAGTGTCAAAGTATGTTGATATAACACTCTGTCTGCTATTGTACTGGAGAGTGGAGAACGATACTGCGCTGCAGTCCTGGAGTAGGTCTGTGTGAAAAAAGTCTAGCTTTTTTTTGCCTGAAGATATACTGTAAGTGAAAAAGTTCTGCCTATACACCTTTGTCACTGGATGTGCTAGGCTGAGATAAAAACGCTGCCAACTTAAATTTGCTGAATAGTTAGGGGGTATGCGCCCCCTAGGACTTGAATTACAAAGTATAAAGGTACAAGGTATACTCTACCTGATAGTAGATTTATAGAATATATATTAATTATGATTAATGATTTTGCCTCTGGGCAAATCAGCTGATGAGAAAAGCTGGGTGGGCACCCAAGTCAGAATTTTTCCTTGGTAACATCTCTGTACAATACTGTGATGCACATGACAAACTCAATGCATTTGCTGGAAAAAGGAGTAGTTTCCATTTTTCATAAGCTAAGAAAAAAACAAATAGTTAGGCCCTTATTTAACAAGGGATAGCGCCAGGTAGCGAATGGTGAGCGAACGGTAATGACGGTGACCGCCACGAGAACGCCGGCTCCCCTCCACAATCACACATTTATCAAGCCGATCCTGCTTAGCGACTGACAGAGCGCCAGATAGCAAATTATTCATCATTATTCCAGCCTCACCCCACAGCGCCAGCGAGCGACCTTGAACAGCGACAGGTATGACCTCTCGCTACCTGGCGCTCTCCAATGCATTTCAATGGAGCAATCTTTAAATATTCATAATTAATTGCTATTAATATTTTTTTTTTTTTTTTTTTTTTTTAAATGTCAAAAATTCTGTGACCACTTCTGCAATGTTAGATTTTTTTTTTAAGGTAAAAAAAAAAAAAAATAATAATTTGTGCAGAATTGATATTACAGGTCTGATATTAATGTATTCATATTACAAAATGTTTTGAAAAACATGTTTTTGTTTTTTTTTTCTAAAAATATGGTTGTTTGGGGGTTAAAAAAACTACTTTTAACCCATCGCCGCCAGCGCTCTGGGGTTTAAACAAGCATTTCACAGCGCGAGAATTTTTGGAGCGTGATTTGTTAATGAATATGCTGGGAGCCGTTCACTATGGCCGTTCGCTGTCATGCGCTCCCATACAGCGTGGAACCTGTCAAACAGCGACTCCTGACCCCGTATTCAACATTACTGCACACCGACTGAGTCGCTGTCAACAGCCGAACAACGGCCAAGCACAGCGAATACTAGCGGGCGCTGTGAAAATAACGCTACTGTCGCTCATCTGTTAATGAATCAGCCTGCCCGTGTTCTGATACCTTCAAGAAATAGTCATTGTGTCTGTTTTAATTAAGAATCCTGTGATATAATTATTACCAGGACTTTAGTACGTTTAACTCTTTCATAGAAACATAGAAGGTTGACGGCAGAAGGAGACCATTCGGTCCATCTAGTCTGCCCTTATGTGTATACTGTATGTACTCTTTATCTTAGGATAGATGTGTGCTTATACCAGGCATGTTTAAATTCAGTGACTCAATCATGTCCCCCCTCTCCCTTCTTTCCTCCAGACTGTACAAATTAAGTTCTTTAAGTTTCTCCTGATAAGTTTTAAGCTTAAGTCCTTCTACCATATTTTTAGCCCGCCTTTGGACACGTTCTATTTGAATAATGTCTTTTTGCAGGTAAGGTCTCCAGAACTGTACACAGTATTCTAGCTGTGGCCTTACCAGGGCTCAATACAGCGGCATCACAACCTCCCTCTTCCTACTGGTGATGCCTCGAGCTATGCAGCCGAGCATCCTGCTTGCTTTTCCCACTGCCTGGCTACACTGTCCACTCATCTTGCAGCTATCAGTAATCAGTACCCCTAAATCCCTTTCCTCCGAGGTCCTGGCTAACACAGTGCTGCCCATACGGTACTCAGAGCAGGGATTCCTTCTACCCAAGTGCATGATTTTACATTTAGAGACATTAAACTCTAGTTTCCACAGTTTTGACCATCTATCCAGTAAAGCTAAATCATTTTCCATGTTGCAGACACCTCCAGGAATATCCACCCTATTACTAACCTTTGTATCATCAGCAAATAGACAAACTTTTCCTACCAAGCCTTCTCCTATGTCACTTACAAATATATTAAAAAGAATGGGGCCCAGGACAGAGCCCTGCGGCACACCACTTGTAACTCGCCTTTGTTCAGATTGCACACCATTTACAACAACGCTCTGATATCGATCCCTCAGCCAACTGGAAATCCACTGAACTATCCAGGGATTGAGTCCTACCTTCAATAACTTATCTTATGTGGTACAGTGTCAAAGGCTTTGCTAAAATCCAGATAGGCGATATCCACAGCACCACCTTCATCTAACACTTTAGTGACATTGTCAAAGAAATCAATAAGATTGGTCTGACATGATCTGCCCTCAGTAAAGCCGTGCTAGCATCCCAATTTGCCAAGTCTTTTAGACTCCAGGGCTGGCCTGGGCAAGTTTTTATCCACTTTAAGTTTTCAATGTAGTCATTTGTAGGAAAAGCTTATTAGGACAGGATAACATATCCACCATTTAGATGCTATGTGATGTGGGCCAAGCATTAGTGTTTCCGAACAATTAGGGAGCAAATTTAGGCCATGCCTATTTTTAGCCTAGATTACCTGATATTACATTTTATTATAAACACATAACAAAGAGTTTGACAAGATTTATAACAACTAAGGAATAATTATTGTGCCTGCAGTTATCCTTTAATGTATACAGATCGCAGTTTGAAGCATATTAAAGTTAAAAATGCAGTAGATGCAATATTGTGGTGAACCTTAAGGACTTGTGGGAGGACTTTCTTTGCAGGGGCAGATTTCATGGCAGAGGTGCTTTAAGAAACAATTCAATACTAAAGTAACATAAACTGCAGCAATGTTTTCCTCAGACATTCCCCAGCACATCAACAGTTTATAGAGTTTGAGTTCACATCAGTTATGCACTATAAATCCTACGGTCAATTTACCATTAAAACTGTGGCGTGCTGACAGGTTTATTATTATCACTTTATTAAAATCTAGGGGCGCCCTTTGTGACATGTTGTGCTTACTCAAAAAGATGACAACAGATTAATAAAGGAAAAAGCAGTGGCATTTTGTACCTCATATATCACTTCAATAAAAAATAGAGAAACATTTAACTAAATTCATATAAATGTAACATTCTGGTAAAGAAAATAGCTCGAGGTAACACCAATGTTATTAGAGTCAGCCCTTTATAAATTCATGGGTCATCACCCCTACTATAGGCCACTTTAGCTCAAAATTGCCTAAGGCATCGAAATCATTCGGAGATTTTATTTCTTTAAATGAAATGTATTTTTAACAATATGTCTTTCTGTTTAGTTTCTTCCCCCTCTGTATTTATCTGGGCATCACTTATTAAAAAATGGTATCTAAATTGTTACCTTTTTAGAAAGAATATAAGCCAGTTATCTCTTGACTTCTATATAGAGGCCGATTCATTAATAGCGCCAGGTAGCGACAGATGAGCGCCAGTAGCGTGATTTTCACAGCGCCCGCTAGTATTCGCTGTGCTTGGCCGTTGTTCGCTTGTTGACAGCGACTCAGTCGGTGTGCGGTAATGTTGAATACGGGGTTAGGAGTCGCTGTTTCACAGGTTCCGCGCTGTATGGGTGCGCCTGACAGCGAATGGCCAGAGCGAACGGCTCCCAGTATATTCAATTTTTTTAAAATTTTTTTTTACCTTAAAATAATTATCTAACATTGCCGTAGTGGTCACAGAATTTTTGACAGTTAAAAAAAAAAAAAAAATTAAAATCAATTAATTATGAATATTTAAAGATTGCTCCATTGAAATGCATTGGAGAGCGCCAGGGAGCGACAGGTCATACCTGGTGCTGTGATGGGATTAGTAGCGGCGCTGTTCGTTGCAGTCGGCTACATGATGAATCCCGCGCTAGCTGACGCTCTCGCCGGCGCTAGCCTCATTTAGCGTGATAAATGCGTGATTGTGTCCGCCGCCTGGCGTTCTGGAGTCGGTAGCCGCCGATAGCTGGCGCTACCTGGCGCTAGTCAGACACTACCTGGCGCTAGCCCTTGATAAATAAGGGCCATAGACACAATAATCCCCACTGGATATAAAATTCTTTCTGCTTTGTTGTTTTTTTGAGGCTCATCCTCTGTTAATGTGGCTTATAGTCCAGTGGACATGTTTTTGTGATGTTCTTATGTATGTTGTGCCTTTTGCTGGAGACCCCAATACTCTCAATATAAAGAAAAGGCTGACTTTATACTAGTTCGATAGGCCTTCCCTGTCCTGGATACAACCTGCTTTATACTAGACTGATGGGCTTTCTCACTCCAGGATTCACCATGCTTTACATGCCCCTAGATCCCCTAGATTAATTCTGATTTACACTGGACTAATGGGCCTTCTTTCAACTGAACTCAACCTGCTTTATGCTAGGGTGATAAGCATCGGCTTCCCTGGATTAATTCTGCTTTACACTAGGCTAATAGGCCTTCTTTATCATAAACCCAACCCGCATTACACTAGGGTTATAAACCTTCCCTCCTCTAGATTCATTCTGCCTTACACTAGGCTAATAGACATTCTTTCCCCTGGACTTGGCTTGCTTTACACTAGGGTGGGCTTCCTCTTTACTTTGGATACAATCTGCTTTATATTAGGTCTTCTCTCACTTTACACTAGGGTGATAAACCTTCTGCTTTATCCTAGGCTGATAGTCCTTCTCCCTTCTAGGATTCAGTCCGCTTATACTAGGTTGATAGGCATTCTCTCTCCTATATTTAACCTGCTTTACATTAGAGTAATATGCCTCCTCTCTCCCCAGTCATTCTTCCACCCACCCTAAATTCAATTTGCCTTATTTTAAGGCAACAGGTTAATTCTTTCCTTTGGATTCAACCTGTGTTATACTGTGGGTGGCCTTCAACATGAGGAACTGAGGAAACCAACAAAGCATCTAATACACTAGCAAGAGAAAACCATCAAAAGGATAGTGTACTGTGTTGACACAAAACAGAACCAGAAAAGTTAGCCAGTCCAGTTGGAACTTTGAATTGGAACAGGAAGCAATCCAAGTAGGGATTAATCGGAGCAGTTAAAGGCCATGTCAAAAAGGTAATTAAAAGCAGTTTAGGTTAGGTCATTATAGCAGCAAAACAACTACGTAAAGTAACCAAAAGTAACTAATCCTGCAGCTGTCCTCAGCACCTCAGTGTCCCCCACTATGCTAGTGGGGATGCCAAACTGCAAACATGCCCTTGGAAATGCCAAAAGGTAGACAAGGAAGCTCAACTGAATGCTCATACCTTCAAACTTGTTGCAGCTGATAGGCTTTGCTTGGAAAACCTTATGGCTGCCGGACACACGAGTAGTCATGTGGGCAGAGATTGTAATACACAATGTAGGCCCCATCTGCATTAAAAAATAATGTAACTAACTTATCCTGTAGCATCAAAAAAACATTTTTGCTGGAGATGGGATTCAAGCATCAATGGATCAGACTAGACATATAAGTGCATACTATATACAGCATATAAACAATAAAGTATATATAGAACAGCAAAAAAATGTCAGCTAGTCTTTTGGCAAGCAGGTTGGGAGCGTGCTTGGGCTCAAGGGATATTATGCTAGTTATTACCAAACAGATTTAACAACGTTTCTATTACAGCTGCACTTGACACAGTGTCTGGATCACATACTGCCAAATGTCCGTAGAAACTGTTAAGAATACCATGTTTAATTGTAATCAGTGTAAATACACTACAGCCACGTTGTCTTGCCTTCCCCCCTAGTCTCACGCCTTATAAAGCAGACACAATTTATCAGCAGAAATATTCATCTATGAAAAAGTACAAAATCAGGACATACAGTACTTTTTCTCTGGAGTGCATTTGATAAATCACCTCAACACTTCGACTATACCTGCAATCTGTCTCCTGAAAATCCACACACAGCGTGGAGTCTGGCGCACTTGAATGTTCTGTTCTGTAATAATATTGTGTCGGGTAGCAGCAGCTTCCATATAGACATTTAAGAAGCTAAATTTATAGTAACCACATTCCCAGCACTGACTCATTTATTAGAAGGAAGATGCTTGTATACCCTAAAAGACTGTATAATTATACAGTGCCTAAAAAATAGTTTTATTAGAAGTATAGGCTGAAGGTTAGATGTATATGTCATTCACGGCATTCTTTTTGCCGTTCTCCAGTAGAGCTGGGATAGATCAAACACTGGGGCAACAGCTGCATGAAAGAAAGCCAGTGGGGCTTGTACCTGCTTCATGGCAGTACTTTTGGTGCTTTTTTCATTTTTCTATCCCATTCTCTGTGTGTGTCCTATTCTCTTATATAATCTTCATTAAAATATGAAACATAACAATACAGTGTTCTTGCACCTATGCATTACACATGTTTTTTTTGAGTGTCAAGGCACACTTAGGCTTCCTCCTTATTTCCGGTGACCAAAATTTGAAGTGCGCTGTTTAAGGTGGGAATTTGCACACAAGCACCAATGCAGAAACTTGCACCTGAAATGCTCAGCAAACGCAAATTTGGCACCCCACACTGGCACCTGCGACTGATTTATGGGGTGTTTAGAGGGCAGAAAAGCATATGCAAATGTGTCAATTTCCAGAATGAATTTCCTCCAGCAAATTGCTGGAGTAAACTGCCGCCTTCACTGCCTAACAAGTTTATTTCATTCCTAAAACATATGTCGGCAGAATCCCGAAGCTGCAAGTTTCAGCAATTTTTCCCTTTTTTGGGGTAAAAGAAAAAAGAATGGGTAAAAACAAATCTTGAAATGTTTAATAATAAAAACACCAAAATAGGTGGACATTAGGCCCCAAAAATAATTAGTATTTAAAATAAACATTAGCGGCAGAATTATTAAGCAATAATACACAAAACAGAGGGAGGAAGGGGGATAGAGAACATCTGGGACTAAACATTTGGAAAAACAACACTGGAGGTGACCTGGAATCAATAAAACACGACACCTAAAAGTGGGGTTTTGTCTCTTCAGCTTCTGTGTTTAAGGTAAGTCTCTATTCTCCATTTCGGAGTGTACGCCTGAGTCACCTGACAGGGAATATACGCCGAAATAGAGATTTGTCTAAAACACAGAAGCTGGAGAGACAAAATCACAAGTGAGAAACAGTAAAGAAAGAGGAGAAACATGGGGGGGCATCAGGACCATTTAAGGACTTAGCCAGCCAAATGTGCATGGGGCAAGGGCAAGGCCATGTGTACTTCAAAACAGCAGAATTTCTGCGCCCGGCTTGCACATGAAGCCATAAATCATGTGCGTAGATGCATGCAGAATCTTTTGCACTTGGTTTGGTGTTTTTTGTGCAATGACCATGAATTGGCCCTATACAGAATCAGGCAGGATCAGCCATAACAGGAGCACAAATGGTCCAAAAACAGCTCCAGTAATTCAAAATCAACCTGAGCAGGTTCACCTATAAAGAATATTTTGCATCCTCATCAAACAGCACAGCAGGATGGCCTGATGTCACCAGATTTACAACTGTGCACGTTCTGTTGCTTAAAGGACACCTCAAGGTCTCCTCAGGTGTAATTCAAATGCTGTTGATTTATGTCTCTGGTTGAATAGCTGGATGTTACATTCAGTGTGTGAATTAGGGGTCCTCCTTGTAATGCACTGTGAGTCTCCCACCTTCTGTGAGCTGGCAACCCCCAGTCTCCACCGCCTCTGCCTTCTGCCTGTAGACAAGCCCCTGCTAGCTGGGACGCGCCATACGCCTCGCTGGACACGGTTGTCCCCAGGTCTTAAATGGCGCAAAGGATACCAGCTCACGTTGAAGATGGAAGGAATACGAGGGTATCCCAAAGCTGAGGTCGCTCACAGATAGTTGGTGCATCTACTTACAAAGGTAAGGCAGAAGAATGGTCAGAAACTAGCCGAGGGTCAAGCCAGTTCGGTTCGGACAGCAAACTGGGATGGTCAGACGAAAGCCTGGTCAATCACAAGAATAGCACACACTAAGTCACACCCTGAGCAATACTGGCTATAACGGGCACTGCGGATAGGGCTAGTTCCCTATTTATGGAATTACTGACCAATGACCACCAGGGACGGGGGCGTGTGATGTGATTGGTGCAACTAATTTCTTTAGCCGGATTGACTGTTCTTCCCAGGGGCTGGTCAGCCTTGGCAGCAAGACTGACCAGCCCCTGATTAACTTCAGGTGGAGGGTGCTACACTATTAGACAGAGAGGCATCTGCTCCAGACAGACGGGGAACACCGCGCCGGCCGGGAGGCGCTCGCCACAGGTACCCCGGGAGAGGTGAGTTCCATACACTCCTTCTGTGTAGTTTGGTGTCCTTTCCACTCACCTCCCTACCAGGACCTGGAAAGGCAGCTGGCAGCGCTAGTGCAGAATTGTCAGACCCTGGGGGGGGGGGGGGGGGAGGTGGCAGTCCACTTGCCCACAACCCTACCTACCCTCCCACCAACCTCACTATCTTCTCTCCCACTTACCTATTCACTCACCTATCTGTCTAACCACGTACCTTCCTACCTACTTACCCAACTATATACCTGCCTATTTATCGACCTACCTATGTATCTATATGTCTACCCACTTGCCTACCTATTCTATATACATTTCCACATATCTTCTTCCTGACTACCCCCTGCCTGTCCATCTGAGTACCGTCCCATCTATCTGCCTACCCACCTACCTGTCTGCTCATCCACCTACCTGACTACCCTCACCAACCTACCCACCTAAATACCCACTTACCTACCTACATACTTACCCCCTCACCTATATGCCTGTCTGCTAACCCACCTACATTCCTAGCATTACCTACCTAGGAGGTATACGTAAGTCATCTTTCTTTTGGTGTGTGGGGTCAACACATACACACAACACAAACAGCACAGATGCACATCACTAAACATAGTGTTCTCTAAATATTAGCACGCTTATCCACCACTCATGGAAGAAATTGGCTTGTGTTTTGTTTCTTAGTGGCGTTAGTTACTGACATGTGGATGCATTGGTCTACTATTGCACAGTGCAATGATTGGTTTTGCAGTTTAACAAGGGATGAGCATGGTTTATCCACTCAGTGTGTGAGGGGGTGGGTAACCTGATTCTACATACCCGGCATCCCCCCCATATGACTGTGTGGCCACGCATGGGGCTGACAAGTGGACTCCACCCCATTGCGTCTCTTGCACACAGACATAAAAAGGTTATTCTCACAGCCAAACTCTACCCTGGCAAATGATGTATCGTATCATCCTATTCTTGGGGGAGGTGTCTCTTTTCCTCATTTAATGTTGGGGCTTTCCTGACTATACACAGGTGATTAGTGTGTCCTAGGCCCACCAGTAGAATTGACAGTAGCATGTAGCCCCTACTACAGAAAATTGGATTATATTAATATTACTATTCATCTGTGCAGTATTGCTAGAGTGCTGGGGTTGTACACAGGGCCAAAACTAAGACATGGTTGTTTCCCTAGTTTTCAAAGGAAAAAGCACCAGAGCTGTTAGCAGGGAAGTCTATACATGATTTCAGTTCAACAAATGATAAGTGTCTGCACCAGTGATGATTTAAGTGGATCTACACTCTGCCTGACAACTATGCTTCGCAAGAGAGGTCACAGAGGCACTAACCTAGCCTACCCTCACACTGTCAGTAAAGCCTGCACTAGATACATTTTCAGCATTTGCTACTGGAACTCCAATTAGTGGAAGCCAGGAAATAGCTGTATGAACACATATGGCAGCCATATCTCCTCTATAGGAGACATGCTTCTCTGCCATGCCCTGCACCTGATGCGCCCTTCCCCCCCTTTCCCCATATAGCATTCCATGGCTGATTTTGGCCTCCTAAGGATCTCTAACTGCCAGGGCTTCTCAATTCAAGACCCCGGTAGGCCATTGCCAAAAGGTAACAAAAGTAATTTTTGACTGGAAATGTGCTTAAAGCTACATAACAGTTGCAATCAGTTTGTTTTTTTCTTTGTTATTCATTCAGAGTATGTTTTTAAAGTGGCATTAAAGTATCTATTTCTGTTATTCTGTGTGAAAAAAGTACAGAAATGTTCAAGACATATTACTCTTTATATTCAGGGCCGTATTTATCACAAGGCAAACCTAGGCCTGTGCCTAGGGCGTCTTATCTCGCTGGGGGGCACATTGCTGACATTTTCTTTTCATTTTTTTCCATTTACGATTCAGTGGTGCAGTACTGAGATCAAGCGCAGACGGCCTGTCAAATAAGGTTGTTGCCGAGCACAGCCTCTACATACTGGTCCTGCGGGCTCTCCACTCCCTCTGTACCTCTGTGCATTGTCCTATTGGTATGAGCGGCCCCGGCTCCACCCACTACTGGCGTCATTTTCAGCACTGGAGGAGGAGGACGTTGGGAGCTGCAGCTGCTACCGCTGGGGCTGCCCAAGAATTCAGCGATCATTAAAATGTCAGTCGAGGTGCGTGGAGGAGGAGGAGTGGTTGGGCGGACAGGCTGCCAACTTGGAGAACACTCAGCAGCACACTACAGGATGGATCAAAGGTGCTGCTTGGCGTTGTCCCTGGCAGGAAGAACAAACAGCACTTTAGTTGAGCTGGAAAGGGGGGGGGTGGCGACATCCACACTAGCAAGAAGATTTATGTGTTGGGTGACAGTGATCTAGCCGAGGTGAGCGACATATGAGCAAAGCCATAGTGCAGACTGATTAGCAAGTCTGTGTGTCTGACTTCCTCTCCTCTTGATTTCTTTTATGGCTCCTGGGATGGAGCTGGACAATAGTAGCTGTGTAAATCTTTTATTATTAGAGGGGCAAAACCTGCTGCTGCTTGATCACTGCTGACCATGTTTAAAAAGTGACATGCTGTAGCTGTTTATTTTTTCTACCCCCCCTCTATCCACTTTGTTCCCCTGCTGTCTTTTTCATCCCCTTCTATATGGTCAATTTCTCTAGCTGGCCATCATTGTCTATTCCAGCTGCCCACCACTCTGTCTCCCTGTTACTTTCTTCCTGCTGCTGTGCCACTTCTCCATGCCACTCTTAATAGTTCCTCCTTTCTGCGCCCTTCCTGCCAACTTTCTTCTTCCTAATGTCCACCTCCTTTTTGACTTATTTTGCTCTTCTTTTTCATCCTTTTAGACCCTTTCCATCTGCCCAATTCCCCCCCCCCCCCCTCCATTCAGTTTCTCTGTGGTTGTGCCTTCAGGTTTGCATCTATTTTCTCTATTCTACCCTCTTTTGATGCCACTTTTTTCCATTCTGCCCCAGCCTGCTGCCCAATGTACCCCCTTTCTGCTGTCCTTTCTCTCCCCCAGAAGCCCTAATTCCTACCACTGATAGTAAGCAGACAATCAGGTTCCAAGGCCATTGGGCAAACCCAATAAGCTGCTGGCGGTAGGAACAGTACAGGCATGGTAGCAAATACAAAAGTGTTAAAGTGAACCAATCACCTGCTGGGCCTCCCCGAGAGTCTAAAAATATTAAGAATAAGTGGCCCTGGAACATCCCAATTGGGGATGCCCCACTGTATAAGCCTCCCTAATTGCCCACAATCGCTAACCTTTCTGCTGGTTCCTAGCCACTATCACAGGCTGCGGCTGAATCCCTGGCATGCCTGCAGCTGAGGCTCACTTCCACACCCAGCCTATTTGAATGAACGCGTGCACTCTGCAGGGAAACCGGGAATACATCTGCCCCCACTCCCTATAGTGGATCTTGCTTCAAAATTTGTATGCGCCGCATGTGCCAGGTGAGTGGTATAGGCAATCTGGGGGGTTTCACACAGAGGGACATCCCAAGTCGGGATGCCCCAGGGACAAGAACCAGCTAGATATTAAAAATCCTGGTGATTGGTCCACTTTATGTAGGGGCTGCAGGGTCTCAGGCTAGTGGGGCGAGATGCGTCAAGTAGCCCATATCAGGATTCCCCTGTGCTTAGAGAGTGAATGGACCTCCATTATGTTTTGTCTAGGCGTTCCCTTTTTGGTTTTGTTCTTCCTGCTGTGTGTATCGCCCAGGATTGAAGCATATCAGTGTCACTCATTCCATTCACTTATTCCATTCAAATTTCCTTTGATGCATAGATTGTGCACTGCGGGCCGCATCACCACTGCTGGTTGCTCTTCAACAGAAGGGTACATGTGGCCAAAAAGTGCCTAGGGCAAATACAGCCCTATTTATATTGGCAATGTAAGAATATTTAAGTATGTATGTATGTAAGAGATGTATAGGACCAGGGGCGGACTGGCCATAGGGAGACTCTTTTGGTGGGCCACACTGATTTGGGGTGCTGCTTCTTACACCCACATGCATTCCATGCCACCTTAGCTTCTCCCCAACCCCCCTGTACTGGCCCTACTGTAATCCTCAAGCCAAAAAAACTCTGCCTATGTGTTGCCCCCAATGATATAGCCTCAATATCATGAATGTGAGGAGTGTTGCCACCTCTGCCACAATTCTAAAACTTTAGCACCAATGATTTGACCATATACACCCCTGCCCCTGCAATTCTATAGCTCCTCAGCCTTGGAGCGCACTCATTAACAAGGCCAGGGAGCACACTGCAGGGGCTCAGGTAGGGATGGTCATAGGCTGACTGAACCAGTAAATCCTGGGCTGTTTTTTGGCTGCAGTTGGCCAATGTATAGGACGAGACATATTTTACTATAAATATGCAGAATGTTTATCTGCACAGTGTCCTCTGAACATTTATATCTAGCTCTATAATCACAGTCTAGTGTATGTGTGAAGAGGCTGCAGGCTCCTAAAGCCGATCTCTAACATTAGCCATCTCATCAGTCAGTTTGATAAAAGTTATGACATGTTCTGATTTAGCTTATTTTCAAAGCAGTCTCCCAGGCAAAGCCAAATTGCTGAACTGTCTGCTTGGCTGCCTTGGAAATGAATTGTATATGACTTATATTAATGTCATATCTGTAGTTACACATAAAAGCATATGGACTTATGGGCTGTTTTGCCTTAAAGTAAAGTTAGCTTTCCCTAATCCCATGGCACATGTTTGTGCTGCAGCAGCATCCCGAGCTTCCCTAGGCTGGTGCATGCACCTGCACCATGAATTTCTGTCTGCAGCTCGTGTTTCATTCATCTTTACAAGCTTCTCTGACGTCATAGTGGTGCCAGACACTGACCTGTCTTACACCCTCTGTACAAGGCATTGGGGGTGCAGGTGCAACCCCAGATCTGCAAGACTGGTAATTTTTTTAGATCTGAAAACTGAGGGAACGGATGCAAGAGAGGGGTAAATATAGGATTTTTGAATCTACTAACGATCAAAAAGTGGGCCTAAACTGAAAAACAAGGGTGGCAAGCAGAGTAAGTGTTTTTTTTGTAGCTGCCAAATTGAGGATGCTGGGAGGCACGGGATGGGGGATCTTTTTTAGAGCTTGACAGACACACTAGGTACACTTTGATGGTATTTGGAAGGTCTTTTTTTAGTTGTAGAACTGAAAAGTCAAAAGCTATCAGAGGTTAATCTTGGTCAGGTGGTACAAGTGCCCAGCGGAACTGATTTGGTTTGGGGGATCGGAATCAGGGGATTGTTGAAGGTGCAATGTAGCTCCAGGGACCCTCACCCATATATGGTGGGAATGCCCAGCAGTCAGGACTTTCTGGGAAAGGGTGTTGGGAATCTTTACATTTCTGACGCTCGAGAGCATACCCAATCTTCTGCAGGTGACCCTTCTATCAATTATTCCAGGATCGGTGGCAGCAGGTAGGAAGGGACTACTGAGACACCTTCTTACAGCGGCCAGGACAGTGATCCCCTGTCACTGGCGCACCAATGTTACCCCCTCCATATTGGAATGGTACGGAGGTAGAGAAGGAGGGTGGAGGAATTGGCGCTAGAAAAAGTCTCCGGACTCCCAGAATCTCCTAAGAGATGCTTAAATGATAATGGATGGGGGAAGGGGGAGGTGTGTGGAGGTGGGTGTAGGTGTGGCGGATGTGGTTGTGATGGGGTACGCGGGTTAGACACAGGGCTTTGGGTCTCCTTTCTTTCTTTCTTTCCTTTTTCTTCCCATCTTCCCTCTCGCTCTCCTTTTTTCGGTAGACGGAAGGGCATTTGTGGCAGTACAACAATCAAGGAGTAGTCCATAGGTGTCGTATAAGGGGAGGTTTGGGTCAAAGACTCCCCAGCTGACCCTAGGGATTTTTACCAGTTGCTGTTGATATTCATACTAGGATGACCCAGCTATAGGGGTGTGACCTACCCCTTGTGTATCTGTATCAGTTAATAGACCATGGGTGTGCGGGTCTTGGTTCCTTGGACGATGTGTAAATGTCATGTGTGCCCTAATCATTTTCCCTTTTTTCTTTTCTGTACGCTTCCCCTTTTTTCTCTATTGTTTCTTTGTATACTTGCATGTTCAAAATTCAATAAAAATATATGTCATAAAAATCAGAGGGAACTGTTCAGAAACAGCAGTCAGCACCGACCTTGTTACATACATCACTAGTCTGAGTTAAACTGCACTTGTTAATGAATCTAATACTTTGTATCCATTAGCAGAACAATTACCATCAATGATGCAGCTATACATGCTTCTCTTACATGTCATTTACAAAGGCACCAAAAGATAAAAAAAAGCCAAGTGCACTGCAAGATAAGGGTTGGGCAGGTGATTATCGTGCTGTTACAGTGATTATCTATCTATGTGTTAACCCCTATTGCCAAGATTTAGCCTTAGCTCCTTTTTTGCAATACCAAGACCACCTCCCTCTGCAAAAGGTTTGGTTAGGGATGGGGTAGAAGGTGGATGAGCGGAGGTTGAGAAGGTTTGGGTAAGTAGCTGGACCAGGTTGAATGATTAATCTGATGAGCTGGGAGTGCCCAGGGCTGTCCAAGTGGAATTGTTTCTGGGCTGCTCATCCTGACTGTGTCCCATACAGGAGCCCTACCTCTACTGCCCTGATTACAGCCCTGGCAGCGAAACAAAAAGGAAGTAAGAAATAAAAAATCTGAAATTTTGTGTTAGACACCACCTTAAGGTCTCAGTTTTTGTAAATTAACTTTGCTGTCTTTCACCAAATTGAGTGAGGGGAACATCCTCAATATAGTCAAAAGCAGCAAAAAAGCATTGTTCTAACATTTACATTTACATAACAGTTACATTGACAGCCCCCTGTGTGCAAGTCTGCAGTATGATGCCCCCAGGGCAAAACAGAGTGTGTGCCCTCCAATGAACCCCACTTACCCCCCAAAAATCAATCTGACAGAGCCTAAGCTGAGCAGATGGATCCCCCTTCCCTCACCCCCACCCAAAAAAATCAAAGAAAAAAGGCCTGACGCTCCATTAGCTGCACTAGATTGACAACGTACTATGCTGCTGCTCTCCAAAGGCCATAGTTCTAACACTTCTCTACTCTATCCAGATATGACAGCATTTTATTTGAAAAGGAGCAGCCTTCTTGATAAGGAGTTAATGCTAAGGCACTAAGGCTAAGGCTAACTAACACTCGAGGTGTTCCTCTCCAGGCATCCCTAATTGGTATGCCTAGCTGTGTGTTTCTCTATGGATCACTGAGTAAACTCACCTTTCCAGTGATACCACTGCAAATCTGTGGTTGGGCAGACAATAAATACACTTTGCTCCATTCAGCTACTGAAGTCAGAGAGGCAAGCAAGCTGAATGTGGTGAGCAACCCCTGTAAGATACAGGTCAGTGGGCAAAACCCCTGCTCCTCTGTGTACCTGCTACAGCTATTCAGAAATGCCTGATGTGGTTACATGCCCTCAGCTGGAGGTAAAGTAGGGATGGGGCTATGGCCAACACATTGACAGCTATGTAAGTATGCACCGTTATTGTTTCAGACATGTGGGGAATCCCAAATATGGATGCCCTAGGGAGAGGGAATCGTCCAAAGTGTTTTAGACCAAACAGGCCGATGTTCCTCTTTAATTTTAACAAAAGAAAATTATCCGGACAACGTGGTATTTCAATTATTTTTAGGCAGTAGCCAATATAGGCACAGGGAAGCCTCCCAGTATACATTTCACTTTAATATTTAGACAATACATGCAAGCAGGAATGAAATTAGATTTCACATCATTCTTGCTTCCAGTAAAAAAAATATAAACATCTGTTTACATATTTTGGCATCCTGAACATATCGGTATCCTGAAAATGTGCTCTTCGCTCAGACATAAAAATTCTCTTTCTATGCACAGTACTTAATACTTACAAATGAGATGCATCAAGTAGGTTTGAACACCTGGTCTTTTGCGATGTATTCAGGTGTAGGATGGGACTATATTTAACTTGCACAGCAATTTGAATCAACATGCTATAAATATATATTGTCAGTACGCTGATCATAATCAGATGTGAAGCATGTAGCAAACAAATTGCGTTACATGCTCAGCTTTATTGTCATGTATCAGTGTCACAAGCCTACCAAAGGGCCCACTAGTTCACCTGCTTATAGAGCTTTGGATTTGTATGGCATGGTTCATCACAGGTGATAACTGCAGACTAAATGCAATAGGTTTGGCGAGGCTGGCTCACAATGGGAGAGCCCTTCAATTGAGTTTAGTTTGAATGCATTTTTAAAAAATCTCCTTCATCAATTGGGTGTTGCAAATTTTTTTTCTTATGTTAGAAATTATGTGTTTTATAGAAGCACAACTTGCAATATGTTGCTAATGGCAACTGTACTCCAAGTCTGTACACCAAGTTCTACAAGAAGAAGAGAAGTGAGACCTACACACAAATAGCACTGCTGCATGACATGTGTAAGCTCAGCTCAGCACCTTGAGAACAACCTTTTGGAACAAAAAGGTTTAAAGAGGACTTTCACTTTAACATTAGGAGCACTGCTGGGGCACCAGATATTTTTCCAATATAATTTAATGGGTGCTGCAATGAGGCTTGGTCTGCCAGTCCCTTGCGCTCCCATCCTTCACACAGTTCTCTCACAGCCACAGAATGGTGGTAGTCACCTGAATGTTGACCCTAGTGAAGAAAAGAAGCTGCAACAGCAGGAGTAGGCAGACATCTAATCATGCAGTCTGTGGACAGGAAGCTGGAGCTGCAGCACCCTGAAACCCGAGGATTCACATCACAGATCCATGGCGGAGGGGGGTTCGGGTGGCACCCGCTCACCTATAGCAGATTGATTTGTAGGGGGTTTCATTGGAAGGCACAGCATTTGTTTTGTTCTTAGTGAGCGCCATTCTTCTATCTTGCACAGGATGCTCCTCAACCTAAGGCCACCCCTGTTCAAGAGTACCTTAACTACAGGAATTTAAAGGTGAGCCTATCCAGGGTCCTATGACCTTGGAAATGGAAACAGGACACCACATACTTGCCGCCTGTAGTCAGGGCCAATCCTTTTCTTGTCTGTATAAACACAGTCAAATATTGGTACTTGCTTGTTCAAAGACAGCATTAGTGTAAATGCAGTAGTAAGAATGGCAGTGTGATATAGTGAAACTATACAGCCATGACACTATGACCTGCTGTAGCTGCCAGGTTGGATGGCTCATGATGATAAGGGTCATAGTATGAAAGTACATTATACGGTACAGTACTCTACATGGTACAGGAGACAAATATCATTGTAGTAAAATCCACATAGAAAGCAGAATGTCCTTACTAGTTCTATACATACTTTTCCATTGTGTATACTAATGATTATAATGAATGGATGGCCTTTATGGGGACCTTGGATTTCAAGCTTATAATCAATCATATGTTTGCCTGCCCATTTATAACTGGACTTCAGAGAATTTAGTGACTAAGCCCTTGGGCTCACTCTTTACTACGTAAGCTGTGCAGCTATATTTTAATAAATAACAATCTCCTTTAATTCTCAAAAGGGATTTAGGAACACAGTAAATTGTCTGGCCAGGTTTATAAATCACAAGCTAGTCAGCCTTAATGCATACCATGTTAATAAAAATAAATGAAGTCAGTCATATCAGAGTTTATTTAAAACTAAATGGATATTTTCCTTGAAAAGGTCACAGGTAGTAGATATCGCTGTTATTTCCATGCAAAGTCAACACCTGAGCTAAAGTCCTACAGCAGAATTGCTGTCCATGACTGAGGGGGGCATCCCAATCATTGCCACCAAATGCCACCCACTCTTACACACACACACACATAGCTTGCCACAATCCTGTATCCCAGGAGCCCAGAAATCACCTCATCCGTCCTCCTCTTGCAGAACCTAGTCACATCTTGGCAAGCCCAAGAATGTCTTTAATATGCAAATGAAAAATCTATTCCAGGCTCTTGCCACAATTATGTGTTTCTGAAGTTGTTCTCAATAGATATTTTTATTGAGAACAAGTAGGGTAGAACATGCAGGTAAGTAGGGGTTAGAAGTTTTTATTCGCTGACTCTAATTTGCTTAAAGGTCACCATTAAAGTATATTTCCAGGCAGTCTGATGTGGCAACGTCCCCACCATCAGTCACGGTGAGCTGCCATTGCAGTGAACGTCCCCACATCGGAGAGAGACAGGAAAAGGAGCCCGAAGGGAGCGGTGCTGCGCGAGGTGTCGGGTGGCGAGGGACCTGCATCCATCCTTTTAGGTGAGCGCTGCTGCCCCAGACTAGGAGTGATGGTCTGCATGGGAGAAAAGGCGAGTATAGCTTTTTTTTTAATTTGCCTGAAAATTGTCTTTTAACCTAGACATACATCTCCGAACAAATATGAGTTAACAAGGCTGTATTTAAGGTCCATGCACCCCTAGACACATTTTCACCATGATACCCGCTTCATACTCAAACACATCTATTATTTGCCTACTCTTCTCTAAAGGAAGCAGATCCAACAATCCTTCTTCATCCCTAACACATAAGAACCAGTAGAGGAGCCTTGGGAAGGTAGGCAACTTGTTTATACTAACTATACTAGTAGAGTGGAGCATGTGCAGTAACATTCTTTACTGCAGGCAAAATAATAGGCAAAATAATAGCAACATAGAATGAATAAATGCTTTACAGCAGTAGTTAGCACCAAGGCTTTTGTATTAAAGCTTCTCAACTTCACACTCAAACTTGTGCAGAGGACATTGCCTGGACAACTTCAACACTGGCATCTGACAGAAAATGTTTAATGAAGTTAAAAAACTGTGTAAATTGGGCCTTTTTCTTTTAAGATGGTAATCGCTGGAGAGCCACCTCATCCTGCCCACCCTTACATTCTGCCTTTCTGGCTAGCTAAAAGTCCCCTGTGTAATTCTCATACATTTCCCATCAATTGGTGGGTTAATCTTTCTACATAAAAAATAGCATTGCATTGTCCCAGTCTAGTTTCTGTACGGCAATCTCCTTAAAGCGGTTGGCTCAGTAAATAGTTATTTTTCTGCTGGGGTTTGTATAAACTGCACTTTTTATGAGGATAGCAGGTTTCACTTCTCTACTTAATCAATGATGTCTTAATGTAGGAGCACAGTCCATTGAAGTTCTCACATACAGTGCTGGACTTTCTAATTGCTAGTAAAGTCTAGAAGGATTAGAAGGCTCATTGCACAGAAAAACTATTACTAAAATAAATGTTATGACAATATGTTCCCAGAAACGTTTTTTTCTCTACTTTTTTTCCAGACTGAATAACTTACAATCGAAAGGTTAATGAGGTGACTCCGTCATTTGCATGAGCACATACTGACTTGGTCTTTACAGTAAAATGTAAACTTATCGAGGAATGGAAATTAAGTTTTTTTTTGCCCATCAGTACTCAGCATGAGCAGATTTGAATTTTCAATAAAAAGCTGTTAAAAAGCATTACCGGTATATTTATTATAAACCTCATAATTTTGTGACGTGCCTAATAATCGCATATTTGAATGTTAGGGCTTATTTGTAGTTGCCAGGGGTTATGTATGGCTGCTGTAAACAAACCTGTGAGCTGTGTCACTATTCCCTCCAGAGTCACAGTCGTACTCAGCAACCAGAAAGGAAGTGTGGAGTTTCCCAAACGCACCCAAAGTGCAAACTGGCGCAAACTACAGTAGCACATGCACATCTAAATGAAAAATAGCGCCTGTGCACTTGAATGCCAATTATAGTGGCTTCCCATGAAATGAGCTAGATTATCCTTCTGGATTGTGCCCACCACTGTTGCTGCCCTGCATCATGTTGACCTCTCATTATGACCTGCCTTTCGTAACCATGTCTACTGATCATGTTTCCAGCCTGACCTATGGATTTATGAAAAGTTTTTGCAGTTGAGCAGCCTGACGCTTGACCCCCAGACCGGTAAATTATATGTGAACTCATGCAGCCTGCCTTTGAACTCGGGGCTGACATTGGGCTTAGTCAAGCTGGCAATTGCCTGGGGCTCCCGGTCAGGCAGGCTACAATGTCGTATTTTCATGTAGCACTGGAGCTGCAATTGGGGCCAAATGCTCCACCCAATGTGCTGCCTCCCCCCGCCTTTGCCTGGAAGGTCCCCGCTACCTTTAATTGCCACCACAACTCTGGGACCTGATCTCCCCCTGTTTCCATTTACTAGTTCTGTCTCACAGAACTGTGCTGCTCAATTGTTTCGGCAGCATTTGGTGGACTACTTTTTTTCCTAATTTTGATTTCTTTTCGTATTTTTACATTTTGGGTGTGATTAACGAACATCCAAAACAGGTTTCTGTTTGTTGAAATGTATTGTGGCTCATATATACACTGCCCCACAACTTGGACGGATGCAGCCCAACACAGGACCAAAGTGTGTTACATAGTAACATAGTATGTAAGGCTGAATAAAGACAGGCATCCAGGCCACTTTTTTACTGTATCCTTCATAAATAACTACTCTGGCAATCTATTCCAAAAGATTGTCCTAGGGCTCTATCAAGTCCCCCCCTTCAAAGTCCCAGAGCCATGGTTAGGGGGAGTTGGCCTGGTCCACCGTTGCTGCTTGCTGACGTGCCTCCAGCAGTGCCAGCATTTGGGCGTTCTGTTAGTTGGCCTGTTCTGTTGTGGCGCTGCTACTCTTCCACCCCTGCTGCCAGGTCCTCATGGATCTAACTGGTTGCCCAACACATCACTTTAAAATAGCGGGTGGAATTGCGTATCACAAGTGGTGATATTGATCTACCACCACAGTAACCAGGACAGGTGCTGCCTGGCTGCTCTGCAGGGCTGGCTTCCTACGGGGCAGTCAGGCGAGGTGGTGGTGCTGCTGGCAGACTTCTGACCATACTCCAGGTTGGGTATGTGGTGTTTGGCACAGTGGCAGGAGAGGCAACAGATGTTGGTGCGGGTCTCAGCAATCTCCTGTCTGAGTTCCTCCAGCTCCTGGATTTCATCTAGCAAAGGTAGAACGGTCACACACAGCATAGAAATGTCTTCATTTCTTTGGCCGCAACCTCTTTCTACCCCCTGGTCATTTGTTCATTTTGGGCACACATTTACTCCCATCATTGGGTGGGTGGCTAGTGGGTGGACCATGTCTGGACGGTGGTTCCAGGGAAGTCACAGCAGAAGGTACAGCTGTAGGCGCGGGGGTTGCCGCAGGGATACTCCTGGTGGATGGCTGGGTCGTGGCTGCCAAGGCAAGTGAAAAGCAATATAAGTCCAAAACATTCCTTAGTTGGCCTCTTTACAAGCAACAACATGGGTTACACAATGGTCCCCACAGCTATATGTGGCAAACACACCTTGTTCCTCCATCAATGGGTCTGCTGCAAATGCAAAAATTGTCCACCCCATTTGTGTGTTATGTTGACCACCAGCTGTGTCCCAGGCTAGCATGCGCAGTTTGGGCATGCATAAGGCCACTTATGTTTGTGCCAACTGTTTGTGGACCTTACAATATGCCGGTAATGGCTAGGTGCTCCGCTTGGCCTAAGTTTGTCCGCGACTCCTATCCGCCAGTACTGTGGGCTTGGAGAGCTGGGTCCACTATGTTGCAGAGCGGTGTCAGCGAGCACTATCCATCAGCACTAGCGGAGGGGAGAGCTAGGTGTGCCACTTGGCCTAAATGCGACTGCTACTTCTAACCGTCAGTACTGTAGGCATGGAGAGCTGTGATGGATATAGAGATGCCTAGGCACATGCTGCTTATAGTATAATATATTGTATAGTGGTGTATATGCACTGACTTGCATAGACATGCATTTGCCCATCTGAGCAGGCAGGGGAGTATGCAGCACTGGTTGGGCCTCAAATGACGAAAGTGGCCTGGGTGCTCCAGTTCTAAAGCCAGAACCTCCCAGGTAAGTGGATTTCCAAGAGAGAAGGTGAGCAACCAGGGCGAACTTTGTAAGTGACTGTTCATTTTGCCTTGCAGCTGGGGAGTTCTGGTTGCGCATAAAGGCCACCCGGAGGCAAGGGGCTGACCACTACCAACGTCCTCATCCTCCTCTTCAGGCTCCCCCCCAACAGCCCCGGAACCTTGGAACCTTGGAGTCACCCACAGTCCATGAGCAGTAAGGTAGGCCAATAGACTACAAACACAAAAGTTGTGGGAAAGAATTCAAACATGACAGGTCAAGTGCTTGTGCTTCACTTTCCCTACAGAATTGTCTGAGGGTGAATATGCCGTGATGGGGTCATACAAGACTGGTACGGCGTCAGACTCAAGCATACCACTACACAAGCAGAACACAAATAACACATGTGCAGACTTGTAACATCTGTTGGCATTTTATTCCAGACCCAGATGAGAGGATGACATTGAAGCGGAGGGTGGCCCCCTAAAAGGGCAAAGAATGCATTTGGGGGGCATCAACATACACACATGTGTAGAAACATGCATTTCTTTTGTCTGGTGCCATGTTGGTCCACCTTAAAAATAAAAAAAATAAGATTTTTTAGATTTTTGAATTTTTTTTAAACAACATTTTTTAACATATTAAAACAAAAATTATTCATAAAAGAAATGTTTGACCAATTGATATGTTGTGTGGTGTCCTTTCTTAAAGCTACATCCTTCAGGCAAGGTGTAGCAGCTCAAGAAGGGGTGGGGAATGTGTGGGGAAACAGGAGGTGGACAAAGGGAAAAAAATGTTACAGTAGGTAGAAGCAGACAACATGAGAGGCCATGGAATGACAGAACTTGGAGAAGGTAAGTCACAATACATACATCTACACTACATGGGATGCCCCAACTGGAACCAAGGGGGAAAGGTAATTCACAAAACATACATCCACACTACATGAGATGGCACACAGGTGGGGGCCGGTGAGCTTTACCCTAAAAAAAAAAACCCTGGCGATGGATGGTCTCTGTGGCAATGGACAGGTGAAAACGGGTACAAATTCGGCTTCCAAGATGAGTTTACCAGCCAAAAAACATAAATACTCGGGTGGAATGTATACTTACGCAAAGCAAATGCGATTGCGTACACACGGCTGATAAATTCTCGGGACACAGTTAGGAATCATGCATTCGTTTGTAATTTCCCGGTGTAGGAGTTCAATCCCCCCAAAAAAACAAGCATTCCCATGGATGATATGAATCAGTTCTTATACGTAGTCTCTTGTACATTGAGGTGATCTCTATGACTTTTTCTTGTCTATGTTATCCATCTTCTCTTACTGCACTCATGTTCCAGTAAAGCCAGGTCCTGTTACACCACCAAAGTCTATCTTTAATTCATTCTGCTGCCCCCAGCATTCACACTCTGCAACAGGTTATGGGCACAGTGACCAAATGAAGCCCCACACCAGATGGTGCCCAGTGAGCAGACACGGCCCAGGCAGAGCAAAGCCTCAAACAGGGGACAACGTGGCTGATGCAAAGATCAACACAGAGACATCTTCTATATACAAAGAAAGACTGTTCTTATCAACTATGGAAGTTTAAAGTGGGAATGCTGTTATCTAGAGATGACTTGTGGGAGGTTATCACTACAGAGAGGCCACAGGACAATGATCAGGACTGGGACAGGAAAAATAGACAGGTATGGGCCACCGTGAGCTTACTAGTAGAAGACGATCAGATTATTCACATACGCAGTGATAATACAGTGAAAGGCAGGTGGGATGTTGTTGTGCAGCTTACCTGATACATACACTGCACTGCACGCTGCGCTAGAGACAAGGCCTGAAACAGATCTGACACTAACATTTGTAAAGACCAGGCTCATAGATGAGTATCTGCGAAGAAAGGAGCTTGTGCATGACTCCAACAGAGACCGACACCATAACAGATATTAAAGCTACAGACTGTCACAGTAGATGATCTTAACCTGCAATTTCTTGCATTACTGAGCATGTGCAGCAGGCACTTCCTGGTGTTAGTGACCTTTAAATGGAGGCCTGAGGCACTGGAAAGATGCCTGCAGATCATCTTCATACTATGGCCTTGTTCCAGCATGCACCAGAATTCTGAATGCCAGCTCTGCTCATGCACACACCTGAACCCTGAATGCCCAGCTCTGTTCCAGAATGCTTCTGAACTCTGAACACCCAGCTCTGCTTCTGCACTTACCTGCACTCTGAGCTTCTCAGCTCTGCTCCTGCACACACTCCGTAGCGGGCACTGAGCTCAATACTTGGTGGCAACAGCCGTGGGACCTCGGCCTGTTTGCTGCGCAGTCCATCTCCTATTGCATGGAGTTCTGGTAAAAACCAAACTTGCAAGCAGACTCCCCAGCTGCCTTGTGGTATAGTATTGCAGACATTCCCTGTTGGCCTCCTCTCAGCTCAGCTAGCGTTAACCCCCTCTTATCTTCCAGCTTCTGTGTTCCAGCTCAGCTCACCAGAATCTGCATATCATCAATACCTGGCACTCTGGATTTCCCTTCTGTTGCATTTCCCCTGTAATCAGGCAAGGCCACAGGTGGTACTGCTGGAAGTAGTCGCTGCCCATCTCTGCCGATCTACAACAGGGTACGTGACAGTATCTGCAGGCCAGGCAAATGAATCTGGCTCCGGCACAGGCTGCTTTTGATGCCATCATGCAGCGATTAGGTAAATTATTCGTAGTAAAGGAGCGCCAGCCACATAGTTGGGAAGGTAAAATCATCAATCCTTTATTCCGGTTCCATATTAAAAAGCCATTACAGCCAGCAAGACACAAAGCACATATAAAAAGCAGACCCCGCGTCTACGCGTTTCGAGCGAAGGCTCTTAATCATGACAGAGGTTAGATTAGGTAAATTACCTAGGCTTGAACTTCCTGCTCCTGCATCCAGTTTCTGAGGCCGTTTTTTGGGAGGGGGCTGTGTCACAGTAGCCGATCTGATCCTGCACGTTCTTGCATTACTGAGCATGTGCAGCAGGCACTTCCTTGTGTTAGTGGCCTGAGTCACTGGGAAGATGCCTGCAGATCATCTCCATACTACAACCTGGTTCCAGCATGCACCTGAACTCTAAATTCCCAGTACTGCTCCTGCACGTACCTAAACCCTGAATGCGCAGCTCTGTTCCTGCATGGACCTAAATGCCCCGCTCTGTTCCAGCACGCACCTGAACCCTGAACAGCCAGCACTGTTTCTGCACTTATCTGGACTCTGAGCTTCTCAGCTCTGCTCCTGCACGCACTCCTGCAGGTACCGGACTCTGGGATCACTACTTGCCATCGACAGCTGTGGGACCCCGGGCTGTCTACAGAGCAGTGCATTTCCTCTTGCAGGGAGCCCTGGTGAAAACCAGGCTTGCTGGCAGACTCCCCACTCTGAGCCGGGATTGTGGTGTAGTACGGCAGACATTCACTGTTGGCCTCCTCCCAGTTCAACTAGCATTAACCCTATCTTGTCTCAGCTTCTGAGTTTCAGCTCAGCTCAATGGAATCTGCAATTTATTAATCCCTGACACTCTGGCCTCCTCTTCTGCTGCATTTCCTCTGTAACCACTATCAGGGAAAGCCGCAGCCACATATCTCAGCTTTCAGAAGGGGAAGCCAGTAAATGGATAAAGGCTGCAGTGAGGCTTTCCCCCATCCCATAGGCAGTGAGGCACCCCCCATCCCATAGCCAGTGAGGCATTCCCCCCATCCCATAGGCAGTGATGGTATCCCCCATCCTATAGTCAGCGCAGCATTCCCCTATCACATAGGCAGCGAGGCACCCCCCATCCCATAGGCATTGAGGCATTCCCCTATCCCATAGGCAATAAGGGTATCCACCATCCCATAGCCAGTGAGGCATTCCCCCCTTCCCATAGGCAGTGAGGGCATCCCCTCTCCTATAGGCATTGAGGCATCCCATAGGCAGTGAGGCAACCCCCCACCTGGGATGCTGAAGGAAAAAAACTGGCAGTCGCTTCTGCACCATAGCCAGACGATAGAGGATGGGCGGGGAGAGTCCCTGCTCTGGGCGCCTCTGTCACTGCTCAGTTGCGCTTGCACACACACTTGGGTTCATGCAGCATTGCAAGCCAAGCCCATCTGCTGCACAGACCTGAGTGTTCATGCACGCCAGGCATGTTAGTATGGTGACTGGGTTTTGTTGATGTGTTAATTTGATTTAGGATCCTGATAGCTTGTGGGTAGATGCTGCACTTTAGTCTCTCTGTGTTGATTCTCAGAGATCAGAGCATCTGGCAGATGGCAGTGGAGTAAAAATGTTGTTCTCGGGATGATTAGGGTACAACGTGGTCTTTTTGGCTTTGGTTAGACTATTGTAGGTTATCTGCAGGTAAAGGGGGAAAAGCAAGCATAATTGGCTTTGCTGTGCGCACTACCCTTTGGAGATGCCGTTTGTCGTTTTTATACCATGCTGTGATATTCCCCATTAGAATACTTTCAATGGCACATCTGTAACAAATTTTGAAGACTCTGAACGTCTTTTCTTGTAGACAGCTGAAAGTCACCTTAGATGGCAAAGTCTTTGCTGTGCCTTCCTCACCATAGTAGTGATTAGAGATGAGCAAACCGGTTCACCAGAACTGGAGGTAGCTCCAAATGTCCAAATTACGCGGAAAGTTCGATTTTCCATGAATCCCTATTGTTTTAGAGTTCGTGCCGGAGCTCTCTCTCTGTTCCACGTCTGTCTCACGTCGCTCTGTCACTGTCTTGGCCCGGTCTTTGCAGCATCCAGCAGCCAGACTGGGCCCCCGGCCTCTTTCTGATCCCCGACGCAGGGAGTGGTATTTATAGTGGGAGTGAGCTGTAACGTCACAGCTCACTTCCAGTATAAATAGCCTCTCACTGCGGTGGAGAGCTGAGCTGTCACTGACAGATGGAGAGACCAGCAGTCGCCAATAGCTCCAACTGTCAGTGACAGCAGCAGCGGAGTGGCCTGGGACATAGGCAGATTGGCACAGGACACATCGTTGATGGATTAGAGGTAAGTATGGGGGGAAGAATAATAAAACATTTTTTATTGTGTCTGTGTGTTTTTTTTACATTTAACTATTTATAAACTGGTAAGGGGTCCTTCTGGTGGTCTCTGCAGCTGTAAGTGACAGCTTGGCTACTTGCCGTAGGGAGGGGCTATTTATACTGTGAGGGACCTGCGATGCTAGGTAATCGAAACTGGACACTCTGTCAACTAGTGTTCCATTGATTTTGAGGTGGTTGTAATTCCTAATACATTTTTTTACTGTAGTCGACTTTCAGCTCCTTGGTTGTTGAGGTGTAAGCTGTGGTCCAGTTCTTCAGGTTATCAATTTCAACAAAATAGGCCTTCACATCTTTGTCCAAGATCAGCCCTACTATGACTCTGCAGTCAGCAAATTTGACTACATAGGTGGAGCTTGAGCTAGCCACACAGTCATAAGTGTATATTGAGTACAGAAGTGGTCATAGTGCACAGCCTTGGGGGCTTTAATGCTGAGGCAGACGTTGGATGATACCTGCTTTCCTACCCTCATGTGCTACTTGTGGTATGTCATTCACAAAGTTAACGATTCATTACCACAGGAAGGGTATGCCCCCCTCCCCCCCGTTCTCCACCTTAGAAGAAAGTTTCAAGGGAATTATAGTATTAAGTGGAGCTTTAGTCAATAAACATAGGGGTTACAGGGTAATCAGCATTGTGACCTGACAAAATGGGTTTATTCATTTTTTTCAATGTTCTCTAGTTGCATAAATATCTGCTATGGAATATGGGAAGTGAATAAAAATACAATCTTTCTCCCTTTCTTTCCCAAGGGACTAGAGATCAAAGTTCTGTGTTCAGTGTAAAATCCCCTCATTAGCAACTTGCATTGTAACACATCAAAATGTCTGATCTCCTATGTGCACACAACATACTGTATTACCATGGCATCTTGTGAAAATTACACAGAATCTTGCTTCTGAGCTTTTTATTCTTTGCCTTGTATATATTGCGTCTCCAACCCCATAAAACATACTAAGCAAATGTGTTTCTGTAATGCAGCTTTATATTGATAGAAATTCCAACATATCCTCTGTGTAGCATGAACTGGTAGTGGCTAGGAATGAATATGTTAGTATAAAGCAAGAGGCTGCTTCGCAACCTGGAACCTGTGACCCGAGCAGAAATGATGATTAGGGATGAGCGAATCGATCCGGACGAACCCGGATTCGATCCGAATTTCAGGAAAAATTCGATTCGGATCGAATCCGAATTTCCCCGCGATTCGATCACTCGAAGTTTTCCTTTAACATCCATTCATTTACATTTACAGGCATTCTAAGATGGCGGACGGGACATGTCTGGACATGTATCCCGCGCCAGTGCAAGCTGGGGCAGTCACATGCAGCCTATCAGCAGCCAGCAAGCCCGGTGACGTCACAGCGGTATTTAACGGCGGCCATCTTGCTTTTCCTCATTTCTCTATTGCATTCGTGAGAGACAGGACGCTGTGTAGCTGAGGCAGTTAGACAGGCAGGGACAGACAGGGACAGACAGGGACAGGCTGGAGACAGGCAGGAGACAGACAGGAGACAGACAGAAAGCCAGGGAAAGGTAGGAAAAACGGAGGCTGTCACAGGGAGATTTTTTTTTTTTTTCATCCAGCCTGAGTGTTACTAGCTGGCTGACAGGCTTTGTTAGCGTTTTCAGGCTGCTTATAGTAACTAACTGTGCATATATACTGAACTGATCTTAAGTCTGCTGTGAGGCATCCCATTCTGTGACTAAAGCAGCCTCTGTTTAAGACCATATAAGCATTTGCTCTTATCATATTTGAAATTAGGCCTGATAAAGACACTTTTGCTGGGCATAGCACTACTGGACCCTGCCAGGTCCACTTCTGTTGGGGCATCCCATTCTGTGACTACAGCAGCCTCTGTTTAAGACCGTATAACCATTTTCACTTATCATATTTGAAATTAGGCCTGATAAAGACACTTTTGCTGGGCAAAGCACTACTGGGCCCTGCCAGGTCCATTCCTGGTGGGGCATCCCATTCTGTGACTAAAGCAGCCTCTGTTTAAGACCATATAAGCATTTGCTCTTATCATATTTGAAATTAGGCCTGATAAAGACACTTTTGCTGGGCATAGCACTACTGGACCCTGCCAGGTCCACTTCTGTTGGGGCATCCCATTCTGTGACTACAGCAGCCTCTGTTTAAGACCGTATAACCATTTTCACTTATCATATTTGAAATTAGGCCTGATAAAGACACTTTTGCTGGGCAAAGCACTACTGGACCCTGCCAGGTCCATTCCTGTTGGGGCATCCCATTCTGTGACTAAAGCAGCCTCTGTTTAAGACCATATAAGCATTTGCTCTTATCATATTTGAAATTAGGCCTGATAAAGACACTTTTGCTGGGCATAGCACTACTGGACCCTGCCAGGTCCACTTCTGTTGGGGCATCCCATTCTGTGACTAAAGCAGCCTCTGTTTAAGACCATATAACCATTTGCTCTTATCATATTTGAAATTAGGCCTGATAAAGACACTTTTGCTGGGCATAGCACTACTGGACCCTGCCAGGTCCACTTCTGTTGGGGCATCCCATTCTGTGACTACAGCAGCCTCTGTTTAAGACCGTATAACCATTTTCACTTATCATATTTGAAATTAGGCCTGATAAAGACACTTTTGCTGGGCAAAGCACTACTGGACCCTGCCAGGTCCATTCCTGTTGGGGCATCCCATTCTGTGACTAAAGCAGCCTCTGTTTAAGACCATATAAGCATTTGCTCTTATCATATTTGAAATTAGGCCTGATAAAGACACTTTTGCTGGGCATAGCACTACTGGACCCTGCCAGGTCCACTTCTGTTGGGGCATCCCATACTGTGACTACAGCAGCCTCTGTTTAAGACCGTATAACCATTTTCACTTATCATATTTGAAATTAGGCCTGATAAAGACACTTTTGCTGGGCAAAGCACTACTGGACCCTGCCAGGTCCATTCCTGTTGGGGCATCCCATTCTGTGACTAAAGCAGCCTCTGTTTAAGACCATATAAGCATTTGCTCTTATCATATTTGAAATTAGGCCTGATAAAGACACTTTTGCTGGGCATAGCACTACTGGACCCTGCCAGGTCCACTTCTGTTGGGGCATCCCATTCTGTGACTAAAGCAGCCTCTGTTTAAGACCATATAACCATTTGCTCTTATCATATTTGAAATTAGGCCTGATAAAGACACTTTTGCTGGGCAAAGCACTACTGGACCCTGCCAGGTCCATTCCTGTTGGGGCATCCCATTCTGTGACTAAAGCAGCCTCTGTTTAAGACCATATAAGCATTTGCTCTTATCATATTTGAAATTAGGCCTGATAAAGACACTTTTGCTGGGCAAAGCACTACTGGACCCTGCCAGGTCCATTCCTGTTGGGGCATCCCATTCTGTGACTAAAGCAGCCTCTGTTTAAGACCATATAAGCATTTGCTCTTATCATATTTGAAATTAGGCCTGATAAAGACACTTTTGCTGGGCATAGCACTACTGGACCCTGCCAGGTCCACTTCTGTTGGGGCATCCCATTCTGTGACTAAAGCAGCCTCTGTTTAAGACCATATAACCATTTGCTCTTATCATATTTGAAATTAGGCCTGATAAAGACACTTTTGCTGGGCATAGCACTACTGGACCCTGCCAGGTCCACTTCTGTTGGGGCATCCCATTCTGTGACTAAAGCAGCCTCTGTTTAAGACCATATAACCATTTGCTCTTATCATATTTGAAATTAGGCCTGATAAAGACACTTTTGCTGGGCATAGCACTACTGGACCCTGCCAGGTCCACTTCTGTTGGGGCATCCCATTCTGTGACTAAAGCAGCCTCTGTTTAAGACCATATAACCATTTGCTCTTATCATATTTGAAATTAGGCCTGATAAAGACACTTTTGCTGGGCAAAGCACTACTGGACCCTGCCAGGTCCATTCCTGTTGGGGCATCCCATTCTGTGACTAAAGCAGCCTCTGTTTAAGACCATATAAGCATTTGCTCTTATCATATTTGAAATTAGGCCTGATAAAGACACTTTTGCTGGGCATAGCACTACTGGACCCTGCCAGGTCCACTTCTGTTGGGGCATCCCATTCTGTGACTAAAGCAGCCTCTGTTTAAGACCATATAACCATTTGCTCTTATCATATTTGAAATTAGGCCTGATAAAGACACTTTTGCTGGGCAAAGCACTACTGGACCCTGCCAGGTCCATTCCTGTTGGGGCATCCCATTCTGTGACTAAAGCAGCCTCTGTTTAAGACCATATAAGCATTTGCTCTTATCATATTTGAAATTAGGCCTGATAAAGACACTTTTGCTGGGCAAAGCACTACTGGACCCTGCCAGGTCCACTTCTGTTGGGGCATCCCATTCTGTGACTAAAGCAGCCTCTGTTTAAGACCATATAACCATTTGCTCTTATCATATTTGAAATTAGGCCTGATAAAGACACTTTTGCTGGGCATAGCACTACTGGACCCTGCCAGGTCCACTTCTGTTGGGGCATCCCATTCTGTGACTAAAGCAGCCTCTGTTTAAGACCATATAACCATTTGCTCTTATCATATTTGAAATTAGGCCTGATAAAGACACTTTTGCTGGGCAAAGCACTACTGGACCCTGCCAGGTCCATTCCTGTTGGGGTATCCCATTCTGTGACTAAAGCAGCCTCTGTTTAAGACCATATAACCATTTGCTCTTATCATATTTGAAATTAGGCCTGATAAAGACACTTTTGCTGGGCATAGCACTACTGGACCCTGCCAGGTCCACTTCTGTTGGGGCATCCCATTCTGTGACTAAAGCAGCCTCTGTTTAAGACCATATAACCATTTGCTCTTATCATATTTGAAATTAGGCCTGATAAAGACACTTTTGCTGGGCAAAGCACTACTGGACCCTGCCAGGTCCATTCCTGTTGGGGCATCCCATTCTGTGACTAAAGCAGCCTCTGTTTAAGACCATATAAGCATTTGCTCTTATCATATTTGAAATTAGGCCTGATAAAGACACTTTTGCTGGGCATAGCACTATTGGACCCTGCCAGGTCCACTTCTGTTGGGGCATCCCATTCTGTGACTAAAGCAGCCTCTGTTTAAGACCATATAACCATTTGCTCTTATCATATTTGAAATTAGGCCTGATAAAGACACTTTTGCTGGGCATAGCACTACTGGACCCTGCCAGGTCCACTTCTGTTGGGGCATCCCATTCTGTGACTAAAGCAGCCTCTGTTTAAGACCATATAAGCATTTGCTCTTATCATATTTGAAATTAGGCCTGATAAAGACACTTTTGCTGGGCAAAGCACTACTGGACCCTGCCAGGTCCATTCCTGTTGGGGCATCCCATTCTGTGACTAAAGCAGCCTCTGTTTAAGACCATATAAGCATTTGCTCTTATCATATTTGAAATTAGGCCTGATAAAGACACTTTTGCTGGGCATAGCACTACTGGACCCTGCCAGGTCCACTTCTGTTGGGGCATCCCATTCTGTGACTAAAGCAGCCTCTGTTTAAGACCATATAACCATTTGCTCTTATCATATTTGAAATTAGGCCTGATAAAGACACTTTTGCTGGGCATAGCACTACTGGACCCTGCCAGGTCCACTTCTGTTGGGGCATCCCATTCTGTGACTAAAGCAGCCTCTGTTTAAGACCATATAACCATTTGCTCTTATCATATTTGAAATTAGGCCTGATAAAGACACTTTTGCTGGGCATAGCACTACTGGACCCTGCCAGGTCCACTTCTGTTGGGGCATCCCATTCTGTGACTAAAGCAGCCTCTGTTTAAGACCATATAACCATTTGCTCTTATCATATTTGAAATTAGGCCTGATAAAGACACTTTTGCTGGGCAAAGCACTACTGGACCCTGCCAGGTCCATTCCTGTTGGGGCATCCCATTCTGTGACTAAAGCAGCCTCTGTTTAAGACCATATAAGCATTTGCTCTTATCATATTTGAAATTAGGCCTGATAAAGACACTTTTGCTGGGCATAGCACTACTGGACCCTGCCAGGTCCACTTCTGTTGGGGCATCCCATTCTGTGACTACAGCAGCCTCTTTTTAAGACCGTATAACCATTTTCACTTATCATATTTGAAATTAGGCCTGATAAAGACACTTTTGCTGGGCATTGCACTACTGGACCCTGCCAGGTCCACTTCTGTTGGGGCATCCCATTCTGTGACTACAGCAGCCTCTGTTTAAGACCGTATAACCATTTTCACTTATCATATTTGAAATTAGGCCTGATAAAGACACTTTTGCTGGGCATAGCACTACTGGACCCTGCCAGGTCCACTTCTGTTGGGGCATCCCATTCTGTGACTACAGCAGCCTCTGTTTAAGACCGTATAACCATTTTCACTTATCATATTTGAAATTAGGCCTGATAAAGACACTTTTGCTGGGCATAGCACTACTGGACCCTGCCAGGTCCACTTCTGTTGGGGCATCCCATTCTGTGACTAAAGCAGCCTCTGTTTAAGACCATATAACCATTTGCTCTTATCATATTTGAAATTAGGCCTGATAAAGACACTTTTGCTGGGCAAAGCACTACTGGACCCTGCCAGGTCCATTCCTGTTGGGGCATCCCATTCTGTGACTAAAGCAGCCTCTGTTTAAGACCGTATAAGCATTTGCTCTTATCATATTTGAAATTAGCCTGATAAAGACACTTTTGCTGGGCATAGTACTACTGGATCTTTTTTGGGGGGCATCCCATTCTGTGACTAAAGCAGCCTCTGTTTAAGACCGTATAAGCATTTGCTCTTATCATATTTGAAATTAGCCTGATAAAGACACTTTTGCTGGGCATAGCACTACTTGTCCCTGCCAGGGCATCCCATTCTGTGACTAAAGCAGCCTCTGTTTAAGACCATATAAGCATTTGCTCTTATCATATTTGAAATTAGCCTGATAAAGACACTTTTGCTGGGCATAGTACTACTGGATCTTTTTTGGGGGCATCCCATTCTGTGACTAAAGCAGCCTCTGTTTAAGACCATATAAGCATTTGCTCTTATTATATTTATATTATAAGACACTTTTGCTGGGCATAGGCTTACTGCTGCCTGCCAGGTGCACTTCTGTTGAGGCATCCCATTCTGTAACATAGCATACCCCTCTTTATTTACACTAAGCAGCTCTCTTATTTACACTAAGCAGGCCTGTTGGAGGCTGAGTGTTACTGCTCACTTTTGGTGTGCATTATATTCTGTTTCATATAGACCCACCGCTGCCCGGGGGATCTTAAAATATCACCTACTCCCACGCCAGTTAGACTATGTCGGGCAGACAAGTGCCTGGAAGTGAAAAGAGGAGTGGCAGAGGCCAAGATTCCGCAGGCAGAGCTCGCATCAGACTGGGGGCCAGTAGCAGCAGGAGTCACGCTGAGAGACCTAATCTGCCAGTATCTGCTAGCGGTCGGGTCTCCACCAGTAACGCATCTGCCGTGGTAGATTGGTTGACGCGCTCATCAACAACATCATCACAACTTACGTCTGAGACCCCCAGTCTAGGGTCGGTAGGTTCCTCTGACACAACCCTGAGTTGGCATGCCCCGAGAGCAGTCCCTGTCCTCCCATTGCCTCTGTCCTACGCCGTTCCCTCCCCCAGCGACGTATCCTATGCTTTGGGTTCAGCTCCACTCTTTAGTGAGGAGGACCATCAGATAGAGGACAGTCAGCAGCTACTGCCCAGCCAAGAAATGGAGGTGGCTTCTCTAGCTAGGCAGACAGATAGTGATGTGGACAGTGTTGTGGGTGCTGCGAGCGTTCCAGCTCCTGCGCCAGACACTGTTGACGAATCCACGAACATCAGTGACGTACAGCCACAACTCGGTGATGATGATGATGACGATGAAGCCGATCGCACTTGGGAGCCGGGTGATGAAGGGGCTTCATCGTCATCATCAGGAGAAGAGGGGCGCAGGTTGCCCCGGAGTCAGCAGCTGAGGCAGCAAGGTGGTAGCAGTCAGCATGGGGGCACAATTCCAAAGGCTGGAGCCGGCCGGGGCCGGGGCCGGGGTAGAGCACCTGCTGTGCGGCAGTCTACCTTATCGGGAGGTAGTGGAGCAGGGGTTCCTGGAGTTGGCAACAGCAGCAGTGAATCAGTGAGGCCAGGGGGTGGGAAAAGTAGCTACTCGGCAGTGTGGCAGTTTTTCCTGAGGCATCCGCAGGAGGGTAACATGGCCACATGCAAGATATGTAGGCAAAAGGTGAAGCGTGGCCAGGGTCCAAATGTTGGCACCACGGCCCTGCGTCAACATATGATGCGTCACCATAAAACGACCTGGGAGAACCGAGGCTCCCAAGGGGTGGTCCAGTCTGCTTCCTCACCAAGTGAGCTCCCAATTTCTGCCAACCAAGGCTCCAGCACCTCAGCCGAAGGCAGCTGTGCGTCATACCCATCCTCTGTCGCTCCTGCTCCTCCTCCTCCTCCTCCAAGTCATGCATCCCGCCAGCAATCCATCAGCGAAGCCATGTCCAAGAGACAGCAGTATGCGCCCACTCATCCTACGGCGCAGAAGCTGAATGTGCTCCTGTCCAAGTTGCTGGTGCTGCAGTCGCTCCCTTTTCAGGTGGTGGAATCTGCACCTTTCAGAGAACTGATGGCTTGTGCCGAGCCGAGGTGGAGAGTCCCAAGCCGTCATTTCTTTGCCAAGAAGGCAGTACCAGCGCTGCACACTTTTGTTGAACAGAAGGTGGGCCAGTCCTTGAGCCTGTCGGTGTGTAGCAAAATACATGGCAGCGCCGACATCTGGAGCTGTAACTACGGTCAGGGGCAGTACATGTCGTTTACGGCCCACTGGGTGAATGTGGTCCCTTTGCAGCAGCAGCAGCAACTTGGACAGGTCACGCCGCTTCGGCCTCCGCGCTCTCTGCCCATTGGGCCTGTGACACCGTGCGACTCGGCCTCCTCATCCTCCGCCATCTCCTCACCCTCCACTGTAGGCTCAAGTCTCAGTGCCCCTCCAGTCTACCATGTGTGCAGGGCACGGAGGTGTCACGCAGTGCTTCACATGGTTTGTCTTGGCGAACGGAGTCACACAGGGGAGGAACTGCTTAAATGTATTCATCAGGAAATCCAAACATGGCTTACTCCGAGAAAACTTAAAATGGGAATCATGGTTACCGACAATGGGAAGAACATTTTGTCTGCGCTGCGCCAAGGAAGCCTGACCCATGCCCCCTGCATGGCTCACGTCTTCAATCTGGTTGTCAAGCGGTTTCTGAAGTGTTCCCCCCATCTGCAGGACATCCTAACAACTTCACGGAAACTTTGCATGCACTTCAGCCACTCCTACACCGCCAAACACACCCTTCTTGAGCTACAGCGTCAGAATGGTATCCCCCAACATAGTCTGATTTGCGATGTTTCCACCCGTTGGAATTCCACCCTTCACATGTTGGACCGATTATATGAACAGAGAAAAGCCATCACGGATTTCCTGATGATCCAAGCAGATAGGGGGACTCCCCTGTGTAACTTCAATGTCAACCAGTGGCAGCTCATACGTGACACCTGCCGTTTGCTCAGGCCCTTTGAGGAAGCCACTTTATTTGTCAGTCGGCAGGATTACGGGATGAACGACGTGATTCCACTGCTTCATGTACTACAGCACATGTTGGAAACCATGGCTGGTCAGGGCACTGGAGACATGGCGTTTACATCTTACGGCCACATGAACCCCGTTGGAGCTGAACTGGAGGAGGAGGAAGAGGAGGAGGAGGAGTTGCCCAGCGAAACACAGTTTAGGCTTGGCGAAATGGCTGGTTTATCTAGTCAGCGGACAGGAGAGGAGGAGCAGGAGCAGCCAGAGGAGCTAGAGGTTTTTGAGGAAGGAGAGACAGAGGACCCGGGCACACCGTGGCAGTATGCAGTGGAGATGGAGACAGGTAGTCCATCCGAGTCACTTGCGCAAATGGCACGAAGCATGCTCACATGCTTGCGTAGTGACCCCAGAATTGTTTCCATCTGTCGGCGGGATGACTTCTGGCTGTCCACCTTATTGGACCCTCGCTTCCGGCACAAAATGGGGGCATTTTTTAAACCCACCGAGAGGGAGGACAAACTCAACTACTACAAAGACATTCTACGTAGGCAGTTGGCCGATGCCTATCTGCGCCATGGTCCATACTCTCGCAGGTCTGACTCGAGGGGACCTCTGCGCTCACCTTCCACTGCCATGGCCGCTGGGGGGGTTGGCAGCAGCAGCAGCAGAAGCTCCATCAGCAGCAGCAGCCTCAGTCTTCAGTCGCTAATGAGTAGCTTTCTACACCCGCATAGTGAGGCTACTCATGAGCAGCAGGAAGACCTGGAGCAGGACCTGAACCAGCAGGTCATGTCATACTTTGACATGACCATGCCAACACACCTTGAGGATCCGCTGGACTTCTGGGCAGCCAAACTTGATTTGTGGCCGCAACTAGCAGAGTTTGCCCTGGAAAAGCTGTCCTGCCCGGCAAGTAGCGTGCCATCTGAGCGGGTGTTTAGTGCGGCGGGGGCCATAGTTACGGCGAGGAGAACTCGTCTGTCAACTAAAAATGTGGAGAGACTCACCTTTGTCAAAATGAATCAGGGATGGATCAGCCAGGATTTCCACCCACCAATGCCTGATGCATGCGACTAGATTCAGCATGGTGCCACGTTTTACACTTTCCAAATGGTGCAAAACATATTTATGTCTTTAGGCCATTTTTTGGGCTCCTGCTGCTGCTACTGTCAACTCCTGCCAACTCCAGGGTGTGATTCATCCAATTTTTGGGCTCCTGAAGCCAACTCCAGTGTATATTTGGGCTCCTGCTGCTGCTGCTGTCAACTCCTGCCAACTCCAGGGTGTGATTCATCCAATTTATGGGCTCCTGAAGCCAACTCCAGTGTATATTTGGGCTCCTGCTGCTGCTACTGTCAACTCCTGCCAACTCCAGGGTGTGATTCATCCAATTTTTGGGCTCCTGAAGCCAACTCCAGTGTATATTTGGGCTCCTGCTGCTGCTACTGTCAACTCCTGCCAACTCCAGGGTGTGATTCATCCAATTTTTGGGCTCCTGAAGCCAACTCCAGTGTATATTTGGGCTCCTGCTGCTGCTACTGTCAACTCCTGCCAACTCCAGGGTGTGATTCATCCAATTTTTGGGCTCCTGAAGCCAACTCCAGTGTATATTTGGGCTCCTGCTGCTGCTGCTGCCAACTTCTGCCAACTCCAGGGTGTGATTCATCCAATTTTTGGGCTCCTGAGGCCAACTCCAGTGTATATTTGGGCTCCTGCTGCTGCTGCTGTCAACTCCTGCCAACTCCAGGGTGTGATTCATCCAATTTTTGGGCTCCTGAGGCCAACTCCAGTGTATATTTGGGCTCCTGCTGCTGCTGCTGCCAACTTCTGCCAACTCCAGGGTGTGATTCATCCAATTTTTGGGCTCCTGAAGCCAACTCCAGTGTATATTTGGGCTCCTGCTGCTGCTACTGCCAACTTCTGCCAACTCCAGGGTGTGATTCATCCAATTTTTGGGCTCCTGAAGCCAACTCCAGTGTATATTTGGGCTCCTGCTGCTGCTACTGTCAACTTCTGCCAACTCCAGGGTGTGATTCATCCAATTTTTGGGCTCCTATAGCCAACCCCAGGGTCTCTTTAAAGTAATGTTTGGGCTCCTGCTGCTGCTGCCAACTCCAGGGTGTGATTCATCCAATTTTTGGGCTCCTGAGGCCAACTCCAGTGTATATTTGGGCTCCTGCTGCTGCTGCTGCCAACTTCTGCCAACTCCAGGGTGTGATTCATCCAATTTTTGGGCTCCTGAAGCCAACCCCAGGGTCTCTTTAAAGTAATGTTTGGGCTCCTGCTGCTGCTGCCAACTCCAGGGTGTGATTCATCCAATTTTTGGGCTCCTGAGGCCAACTCCAGTGTATATTTGGGCTCCTGCTGCTGCTGCTGCCAACTTCTGCCAACTCCAGGGTGTGATTCATCCAATTTTTGGGCTCCTGAAGCCAACTCCAGTGTATATTTGGGCTCCTGCTGCTGCTGCTGCCAACTTCTGCCAACTCCAGGGTGTGATTCATCCAATTTTTGGGCTCCTGAAGCCAACTCCAGTGTATATTTGGGCTCCTGCTGCTGCTACTGTCAACTCCTGCCAACTCCAGGGTGTGATTCATCCAATTTTTGGGCTCCTGAAGCCAACTCCAGTGTATATTTGGGCTCCTGCTGCTGCTACTGTCAACTCCTGCCAACTCCAGGGTGTGATTCATCCAACTTTTGGGCTCCTGAAGCCAACTCCAGTGTATATTTGGGCTCCTGCTGCTGCTACTGTCAACTCCTGCCAACTCCAGGGTGTGATTCATCCAATTTTTGGGCTCCTGAAGCCAACTCCAGTGTATATTTGGGCTCCTGCTGCTGCTACTGTCAACTCCTGCCAACTCCAGGGTGTGATTCATCCAATTTTTGGGCTCCTGAAGCCAACTCCAGTGTATATTTGGGCTCCTGCTGCTGCTGCTGCCAACTTCTGCCAACTCCAGGGTGTGATTCATCCAATTTTTGGGCTCCTGAGGCCAACTCCAGTGTATATTTGGGCTCCTTCTGCCCCTCATAGTGATGCCACTTCAACTCTCTGCAATTGTGCCGCTCTGCGATTCTATTAGCGATGCCTCTGATCTGCATGTGATATTTCTTCAAAGTATTATTTAACTAACCCAGCACGCATCCTGTGCGTGTTACAGCAAGGCTGAATGGTTTACAACCCTATTGAGGCTCTAGGAGGCTCAGAAATAGCCGTTTTTAATAGCGATTCGTCGCGAATTTATTCGGGTCGAAACGATTTTTGTCGGAAAATTCGGCGAATCAGTCGAATCGAATTTTTCAAAAGTTCGCTCATCTCTAATGATGATGCTCCGGACTTGCACTGGGTAAGAATATAGAAGGCAATCAAAGCTGTAACCAACTGCAATTAGGCAAGCAATGCAAATAACCCAATAACCAGATGTTTGCCTTCATGTATGTCCAAATGTTTTCAGACACTAAACATGTCTAAAACCAAACCTAATATTATCTAGATTCACTCAGATGCATGCTGGAGTATCTAGTCTGATCCTAACCACCTTGCTTCTGGCTTATTGACAATTGCTGTGATTTGCTTTGGTCTTTGAATTTGGTCTTTGGTCTTTCTCTGTGTACAAACTAGCTTGTCAATGACCATTAATCTATGCGGCTAACCATGGGCTTATCACTTTTATCTTATCACTTTTCAATCTATAATGATAAGATAAGGTTGAAAGCAGAAAACCACATAGTCCACTTGTACGAATACGTGGTTGCTGTTTTGGGGTACAGCCCCTGTGGAAGGTTCATTTAGAGAGCACTCGGCTGAGATACTATTGTCACCAACTTGGTCTTTGGAAAAGGGGACCTTCTTGCCAATAGGGGGCCTTCAGGCTCTCACGAGGTTGGGCAGATGTGAGAGGGCGTGGCCCATATAAAAACGTTGGGTAGCAAAAGAGCTTGAAAAGAGATGCCACAAGGGAGCTGGGAGAGCTGGGCTGCGGACACAGGGCCCAATCTGTTAGGCCCCAACGTGCTAAGAGAGGCCACCCTCCCTGTCTATACCCAACATTCAATAAAGAAAAGCTTCCAAAGAATTCTTTGCTGTCCGCATGGTGTGCTCCCGCTGTGAAATTCCTGTCCCCCATCCCGGGACATTTGTTACAACTTGGCATAGTGATGGTAGGGTATGACGCAAGAAAGCGAAGAGACACCGATGACTACAGAAACGTATAATCCAGAGCCAAACCCAGAGCCTAACCAGCTCCCTTCAACTTTCAGTTTAAGTACAAACCAGCTGCTGCAAACAAAGAAGCTGATGTGTTGTCCCGGACCTCTTGGAATGAGCCATTGGGGGATAGGGACATAGATTTGGAGGAAGTTGAGTTGGGACCTCTCTACAAAGAAGTACAAGAGGCAGAAACCCCTCAATAGCTCTCAGGTCTGGCAGATTAACCTCCTACAAAAGGGGGAGGACTGGAGGGAGGCCCAACAGGATGACTCGGTTTTGGACCAGGCCCACTGGTTTGTGACAAAAATGCATTATCCGAGAAAGGAAGTCCAGCTGACCAGAGGTGCAGCAGCTACTGTGCCAATGGGATCAGTTTAAGCTTGGGGATGAGGTAGTAGTCAGATGGGTAACTTATAATGATCGCACAGCCCCCATTTGGCAGATGGTCCTATCCCAGTCTGGCCTAGCAGGTGGTAGAGAAGGTACATCAGTAGATGGGACACTGGGGGGGCCGACAGGTTGGTACACTTCTTAGTCCCTCATTTCCATTGCAACAATTTGAGGCAGGTAGTACAACAGGTCTGCACGAGTTGTCAGGTCTGTCAGAGAGCTAAGGGATCAGAAGTAAAGGATCCCCCAATGGAGTGGAGGACACCCAGGCCTCAGCCATGGTACAGGTTGATATCTTGACAGACACTGCTTGTGATGGGTACAGTCATGCCTTGATCATGGTGGATCACTTTGCTATGCCTAAAATGTTTTGGCACCCTACGGGTGCCCGGAGACTATGCCCTCCAACCAGGGTCCTGTGTTTTAAGACAAACTATTCAAGCAGTTAGGTCAACTGTACCAGCTAAAAAATGAAATTCCTATCCCCCATCCGGGACATTGGTTACACATCTAGTCTGCCTTTATTTATTTTATATCTTATGAACAAAGGGGGTGGGAGCAGCTCAATCACTATTATTTATACAAAATTATTATTATTATTATTCAGGGCCTGGGAACTAATTTACCGCCCAGTTTACCCCTCTCATCAACTAAATAACTAGCAACAAACATGTCTAGGTATGTGGAAAGACAGAGATTTGGTTGCATATATCTGCAGATACATGTGGAAGCCACACTGCCCCGACAAGGCACTCTGTGTTTAGTGTGGTCCCTACTCTTAATTCTGAGTCCCCAAAGTTGGGACATGCAATGCAGACAAATATCTGAGAGCTACTCACCTGGGAAGCAGCCAGCCTCCCTTTAGAACACTTCACAGGGAGAAATCCATATTGACTGAATTCCTCCCTGCTTGTGCTCATGGCAATTCAAATGAACAAAGGGGGTGGGAGCAGCTCAATCACTATTATTTATACAAAATTATTATTATTATTATTCAGGGCCTGGGAACTAATTTACCGCCCAGTTTAACCCTCTCATCAACTAAATATCAAGCAACAAACATGTCTAGCTATGTGGAAAGACAGAGATTTGGTTGCATATATCTGCAGATACATGTGGAAGCCACACTGCCCCGACAAGGCACTCTGTGTTTAGTGTGGTCCCTACTCTTAAATCTGAGTCCCCAAAGTTGGGACATGCAATGCAAACAAATATCTGAGAGCTACTCACCTGGGAAGCAGCCAGCCTCCCTTTAGAACACTTCACAGGGAGAAATCCATATTGACTGAATACCTCCCTGCTTGTGCTCATGGCAATTCAAATGAACAAAGGGGGTGGGAGCAGCTCAATCACTATTATTTATACAAAATTATTATTATTATTATTCAGGGCCTGGGAACTAATTTACCGCCCAGTTTAAACCCTCTCATCAACTAAATATCAAGCAACAAACATGTCTAGCTATGTGGAAAGACAGATTTGGTTGCATATCTGGTTGCATATATCTTTACGGGGCAGTTGTGGCCTAGAGGTAAGGGGAGCGGACTTGTGACTGGAGGGTTGCAGGTTCGAATCCCAGTCCTGGGACATGACTGAAGTGCTCTTGAGCAAGGCACCTAACCCCCCAACTGCTCCCCGGGCGCCGTAATTAGGGCAGCCCACCGCTCCGGGCACGTGTACACTCACTGCACGGATGGGTTAAATGCAGATGACGAATTCCTATGTGTGCGCAAGCATACAATGGCCATCTATGCATTAAAATAATTAAAAAAATATATATATCTGCAGATACATGTGGAAGCCACACTGCCCCAACAAGGGTAGATTTTTCAACCACCTCTGCTGAACATTTGTTTCAAGCATCTCCTACTCTTTCAGTAAAAAAAAGTTTTTCTGACATGACACTTAAAGTGAATTTCAACCATGTCCACTGCAGCTCTTAGCACACCCTCCCAACTTTAGGGGTGCTGGTAAAGACCAAGTGTATCCACAGAATCTGTCACCTGCAGTTACCTTCAAGCGCGACACAATAGGGTCGATTCACGACCATGCCCCAAAAAACAGAAAACCATGCACAACAGTATCCACATGCAGAAATGTGTGACTTTCCACATGATTTATGGAACTGTGTGCATCGCACAAAATGGCATGCGTGATTGCAAGTTTCCAGGTCAGGCGCAGACTTTTGCATTGCGCATTAAATTTATGCATTGCGCAGCTCTATTTATGCAAAAAGTGGCATCCTCTGTGTGCATTGTGCAGGCAAAAGCAGTCAAACGTCTCCTTCGGCCCCCATGTTTCTCCCCGTCTCTTTAGCAGTGACGATTCTCTCCAGTGTCCTAGGCAAATCTCTATTCTGCAATCTATAGTGTTTTCCCTGCGGCGTGTGTGCTTTCCATGATTTTCTGTGTGGTGTTTTAGTGGGTGATATCCTGATTACAGTTGACATCCAGTGTTGTGTCTCCCAATGTTTTGTCCAAGATGTTCACTGCACCCCTGCTTCCCTGTGTTTGTGTATTAGTGCCTAATAATTGAGCTACTAACTATTGTTCCTGTTTTTTCATTAAAACGCTTATGGCCAAATGTCTAACTTAATGGGTTTGTAGCTTTAACCCTTAAGTGCCAGCCTACCTGCAGCTTTTGTCACCCTTTGTTGCCAGACCACGTTTCACTATTTTGCGCTACATATGTTCAACCTTGATTTTTGAAGGGATTTCCAGGGATTTTCCAGGAAAATGGGCTTCAACATGTTGTTGTTGTTGTTGTCTTGTTTGGCCTTTTTTTTAGTGTATTCTCAATACTTTTGGGTGAAATATGTGCAAAAAAATTAAAAAAAATTTTTTTTTTGCAATTTGTAGTGTTTTTTGTAATAAAAAATGTAAGTTTGTAAATAAAAAAAACATTGCGTGTGAAACCCGAATTTCTCCCAGTCACAGTGGTACCACATATGTATAGGTAGTCACCCTTTCCTGCCCAGGAGACTCCCCCAAACTGAAACAGCGCTTTAGGAGATTTTCAGATAAAATATAACTATGCAATGCGCTAAGCGCACCTTGCAGTTTTTCCAGAAAAACAACCCTTTAAATTTGAAATACCCCCCACAAACTATATATTTTCTGGAAGTACACACCTCAAGCTTTCTAGGCGTACCAGGCTTGTTGACATGGGCACAGTTTTCTGGAAGTAATCCTTCAATCAATTCTTTGGTTGCACAGAGAAAAAAGAAGAATCAAAGCCACATTTTCCTAAAAAAAACTATATGCAAACAAGAAAATACAAGTAAAATCTGAAAAAGCAACATCCCCGAACAGAACGATACCCAACATGCATACTGTACTGTCAAGGGAAGAGTTGCCAAACACCCCAAAGTAAAGCATGCGCATAACAGTAATTTTACTTGAAAATTTCAGCTCTGCAGACAAAGTGCACAACTTGCGATTTTTCAACCAAAACAAACCTTTACATTTAGAATATCCCCCATAAACCATATATTCCCTGAAAGTACACATGTTAAGCTTTCTAAGCGTACTGAGCTTGTTGTAGTGGGCTCATCTTTCTGGAAGTAATCCATTGAAGAATTCTTAGGTTGCACAGGGTTTCCCTAAAGAAAAATTATAAAAAAGCAGAATAAAAACAATGTTTTCCTAAAATATCAATATGCAAACAAGAAAAAACAAGCTAAATCTAAAAGCGCAAGGTCCTTAGAGGAGAACAATACCCCACATGCATAGGTACTATTAACCCTTTTAATTGCCAGCCTACTTGAAGTTTTGTCACCCTCTGTTGACAGGTCATTTTCCCCATTTTGCGCCATGTTTAACCGTGATTTTTGCTGGAATTTCCAGAAAAATTATATACATATTTTTTGCAGCAGAGTTTAGACTTTAACATAAAATGTCTTGTTTGTAATTTTTCTACTGTTTTTTAAATATTTTTTCGTAAAAAAAAATAAAAAAATAATATTTTTAATTAATATTAATAATAATATTTTTTAGACAATTGTCTCCTTTATTTTAAATAAAACCTTTTTTTTTTTTAATGAAAACCATATTGCATGTAATAGCCCCCCATTCTTGCCCTGGAGACCCCCCCAAACTGAAAAGAGCACTTTATAACATTTACAAATAAAATACAACTACTATCCACACTATAAACATAAGGGGTTAATTAAAAAAAAAAATGACATGGGGGGGGGCTTTTTTGGGGGAATTTTAAGGGTTAGGGTTAGGCTAACCCTAACCCTTAAAATTCAAAAAAAAAAATGACGTCATTTTTTTGGGGAATTTTAAGGGTTAGGGTTAGGCTAATCCTAACCCTGAAAAAAAAAAGAAAATGACGTAGGGTCCCCCCTCCCAGGCAGGGGAACCCATTTTTATTTTTGAATTTTAAGGGTTAGGGTTAGGCCAACCCTAGCCCTCTCCCGGGACCCATTTTTTTTTTTTATAATTTTAAGGGTTAGGGTTAGGCTAACCCTAACCCTTAAAAAAAATGACGTAGGGTCCCCCTTCCCATTTTTTTTTTTTATTTTTAAGGGTTAGGGTTAGGCTAACCCTAACCCTTAAAAATAAAAAAAAAAATGACGTAGGGCCCCCCTTACCCGTCATAACTAGCCCGGGACCAGCTATGGGGGCTTGTAGGAACAGAGTGGAGGGGCCAGCTTTTGTGGCCCCCCACCCTGCAGCCTACAAGCCCACATACCCTGTGTGGTCCCAGGCTCTTCTGCCCCCCCCCCCGGGCTTTGGGGAGGCAGGTAATTGGGGTGCGGGGGTTAATGGCTAGTTGCAGGTGACTTGCCAGCCCCCAGCCTTGTGAACTGGTACAGGGGTCTCATGGACCCCTTACCAGTTCACAAAGGGTTAACAGTAAAAAAAGAACAGACACAAAAATGTCATTTATTAAAAAAACAAAACTTTACTCCCCTCACCCGATTGTCAGCTCCTGTGTTGATCAGCTGTCAGATGCCTTTGTGATCGTTGGCCAGAAGAGGGGGGGGCAGGGGATCAGAGCATCCCCTGCCCCTCCACTGTTATGCCCAGCGATCACCAGGGCATCTGACAGCTGAGCCGAGGAGAGCTGGGACGACAAAGGGCTTAAAGGCAAGATGGCGGCGCCAGTCGGGAGAGGAGGGGGAGAGCCCTTTCAGGCGATCGGAGGCCCCCCCCAGTGAAGAGGAGACCCATCGGGAGGCAGCACGACCACAAATAAGTAAATGTCCTTTTAATTTTTTTTTTTTTTTTTTACAGTTAGCAGCTGCTGCTGCCGCCGAAGCGGGGGGGGGGGGCCCTATTCCGGGGGCTCTCCTGAAGCCATTCGAGCCCCCACGGGGGATCAGATGGCACCAAATTAAAGAAGAGACCCAACCGGATCCAACGAGGGGTCAGGTGAGTATTTTTTATTTTTATTTTTTTAACTAGCAGGGGGACATACCAGGCAAGTAGTTTCTACGTGCTTGGCACTTAACGGTAGGAGAAGCAACCACGTAGAAACTACGTGCTTGGCATTTAAAGGGTTAAACAATACAAAATTTCTAAACTCTAAAACTATTTTGAATTTTTTTCATTAACAAAATTGTAAAAAATATTTCTATTGCCAGCATGTTTTTTATGAATGAAAGCATGTCAGTTAGTGAAGTCGGCATTTCACTTTTGCTTTTTGCTGGAGGAAAATGCTGCACAAAAAAAGCACATTTGTGCATACTTTTCACTCTTCAAAACGCTCCATGAATCACACACAAATAATTTTTTTTTGCTCATGAAATCTTACTCCACATGCAAATATACAATATATACTAACAAAAAATGGCGCACAACAAAAAGTATCTGCTAAAATGAGAGTAAGGGCATGAGAAAGCCATTTTTACTCATGAAAATGCATGCAAATGACTTTACTTTGCTTTAAAATGGTTTTAGTTTTGCAACTGTTTACAACAAACTTTTCAAGAAATAGCAACTTAAGTCTGCAGGTTTCTTTATTGGCTAATAATTATCTCCTAAACATTTGAAGTTAAGTGTGCCAGATGTAAAAGAAACACATAATTAAATCCATTACAGCACTCCACAGTCTCCATCATGGCACAGCTCTGCTGATAGCAGCAACTACTTGAGTAACAATATATGTAAATAAAGAAGTGACACATAACCACATTAAGACTGTCTCACACAATTGTAGATTAACCTCCAAACTTTAGATTTACTGTACTTTATTGTAAGCACCATTTAAGATCTACCTCTATGGTTCCTCTTGCAATCGATGATGGGTATTAAAGAAAACGTTAGTGTCTTTATGTCATACATCATTTTATGAATTTGTTTTTCAAAAGATTACAATAGTAATACTTAGGGCTACCATATTGTTTACACCACAAAGTTTGCAAATTATACAGCACAAAAGTTGGTGTTGCCACAGAGTTAATCTGGAGTTGGCTCCTATGGCTGAGGTGGTTATAATTAATCATTATGATTTCCAGATTCTGCAGGATAGTCAGATCAGATCACTGAATAAAATATTCCAATGATAATAAAAGTATAGTTTTGGATGTCTTGCTCTATAAGGAATTCTTCCAGTTGCTTTTTGATAATTATAATAATTTTTGAGAATTATGCTATTAATTTTTCTCCTGCAACCTCACCAAAGTTTAACAGCTCATACACTATCTATAGAAGTATAAAAATGCCTCTGCTCAAAGCATAAACTTAATCTTACATGGGGAAGAAATCACCCCTCTGCCAGTTCCTAGTATGGGCTTTAATAATTAGACCTGCTCTAATGGCCCTTTTTTCTTAATCCAACTGTAAGGAGCCTACCTACCTCTGGTGACCCGCCGCGAGCACTCTGCCCTGCTTTTTGACAGAGCGGCTCGAAAGAAACGCCGCTCTGTTCACACCTATGTGTTTCAGGGGCTGGACGGCCCTACTGGTCAGGCTGGACGGCCCTACTGGTCAGGCTGTCCAGCCCCTGGGATCAGTTCTCCAATCCCGTGCGGGATCTTAGTAGCACCAATCACTTACCTCTACCCCTCAGTGCTCCGATTGGCCAGCCATCCTTTAAATTGAGTTTAGCCCTGACCTCATTGCTCGTTATAGCTAGTGTTGCTCAGAGTGTGACTTTATCTGTGCTATACTTGAGATTGACCTGGCTTTGTCTGACCATCCCAGCTTGCTGCCCAAACTGACCCTTTTGCCTGCATGACCTTGATCTTCATCTGACCCTTTTGGATGCTGCGTTACCTCTGACCAGCCGGCTAGACTTTCAGCTAGTGTCTGACTACTCTTCTGTCTCATCTCTGTGAGTAGACGCTCTGTTGGACTGATTTCCTGTGAACAACTTCGGCCATAGTATACCCTTGTGCTCCTTGTGTCTTCACCATGAGCTGGCATTCTTTGTGCCTTTTAAGACCTGGGAACAATCGCATCCGGAGAGGTGTATCATGCGTCCGGAATTGGGCTTGGCTATTGGTGGAAGCGGCAGCAGGATTGGGGGTTGCCAGCTCAGAGAAGGTGGAAGACTCACAGGGCATTAAACCAACATGTTCTGTTTCTCTAACCTTTCATTGTTTCACTAGTTTTACAACTAGTATCATTGTTTATTTAATAAAGTACTGTGAGGAACAGGGCAAATATTACATTGCATTTTATCACAGATGCAAGTCCGGAGTTCCCCTTTATTTCCCTTCTAGTCATCAATATGCACTCAGGAAAAGAAATTAGCATTTACAGGTTAAGCAGGGCAGATCACAGACTCCCCGCTGGCAATCCTCACACCTCTAGTCTGAGAAGACTCCGCTGGGTCTGCAGCTGGCTAGACCCCTGGCTGTGAATTTGTCACATGAAAGTTGGGAGCCACAGACATTTGGCACCAACACCAATCGGACCATAGCTGCGCCCCCTTGTGTCCCAGCACCAAACCAGGTACAGAATCAGAACCGGCTCACAAAGCTGCACGTGGAGATTTTTTTTCCTTTGTCGCCAAGCCCGGTGGAACCTAGGAAAATGAAGATCTAAGGTTCTGACCCACTTAGGGACCCTATTTCTGGACTCATCGGATGCCCGGCGTCCAGCCCAATCGTTTGGTGCCGTTTCCAAAGCCATACGACCCCCCTACCTAAAGTAATAACCCCTAAAGGGTTTTAGGATTGAAAACACGCTCCAGAACAGTGGGAGGTGACAACCCGTCCCACAGATGGAAGGGGGGGAAGGTCGACACGTGCTTAAAAGTGAGCCAGGGGGATGAGAACAGGGTCACTTATCTGGAGAGGTCACGATTCACACGTGCTGGAGGTGTCCACCCACCCAGCTTGCCACTTACCTCTTGTGGAAGCTCTAACCACTACTCTGCAAACTGCATACTAAGGTAACTGAATATTGTTTCTCTGTGTAACTCACTCTAACCTGTAACTGTCTCAGAACAGCATTTTGTATCATCTGTATCATTTCATATTCCATCATAGCCAAATGTTTGTTATCACTGCCTAGTGTGCTTATAGCATTAAAACTTACATTTTAACTTGAGCGATCTGTTTGCCTTAAACCAAGAATCTGTGTGTCCGCAGGCTTTGGGCCTGGTATTCCTGATAGGAAGGCTCGGACAAGAGTTTTGGGGAATGCAGTCTGTGGGTCAGGAGGTCCCTGGTTTATAGTTGGATCACGTGACCCGCAGTTCCCTGACAAATTGGTGGCAGCGTGTTGGGATAAGGCAAATAGTGAGTGTGGGCCCCATACTCTCATACTCTCATATACTAAAGATTACCAGCAGTGGCTTTTCTGTTGCTAGGATCTTAAGATTGGCTCAACACTAGGCATATTCTGAGAGTATACAGTTACAGTAGGTTGTGTGATTACAACAGTGTGCAATATCTGTCAGTGACCAGCAGCTGCAGGCATGGCAAGTGGCACCAGGGCCAGAAGCAGGGATGTGGCTGCCGATGCTTCACTGGGTGTGGAGGGGCCCAGCCAGGGCTCTCCCAGAAGCCAGTCACCAGACCTCAGCATCCCGGAGGACCGTGCCCCGCATGCCGGTCCCCCCAGGCAAGCAGGCTCAGACGCTCTCCTGCACGCTGCTCTGGCAAGTCTACGGGCTGGAGACCGCGCCACCTATGAGGTCCTGATTGAGGCTGCCGAGCGCCAAGCGGAACGCGAGGAACGCCGTGAACGTGAGCAAATTGAAGCTGCCGAGCACCAAGCGGAACGCGAGCAACGCCGTGAACGTGAGCAGATCAAGCCTGCCGGGAGCAAGCTGAACGTGAACACCAGCTCCAAGTACTGCAGCTAAAGCTTCAGCACCCTCAACCCAGCACAGCTGGTAGCGGGCCCCCTGAGAACCAGGCCCCGAAGTTGTGTGCAGAGGATTTCCCCGTCTTGGACAAAGGTACAGATCTGGACACCTTTCTGCTGGCTTTTGAAACTGTTTGCCATCAATACCATGTACCGGAGGATCAGTGGGTCAGGTACTTAACCCTTTGACTTAGGGGTAAAGCCCTGGAAATCTTTGGGTACCTACCCAGTGAGACCACCCTGAGCTACGAGGAGGTGATCCATCAATATAACCTTACCCCGGAATTTTATCGCAAGAAACTGCGGAGTTTGCGACCGGGCCCCACCGTCAGCTGGGCTGACCACATGAGGGCGCTACAGAGAGCAGTCGAGCAGTGGACTACCGGCTTAGAAATCACCACCATCCAGCAACTGAAGGAGCTGATTGCCACAGAACAGTTCCTCTGGAATTGCCCCGAGGATCTGCAGCTGTTTCTGCGTGACCGGAAGCCCAAAGGAGCCTCAGCAACGGCAACCCTCGCTGATGATTACAGTCACAACAGAGCCCAGGAGCCCCGCAAACCTGTCAGCTGGAAATTTGGTAAGCCGCTGCTGGCGTCTGTTGTCCATGCCCATCAGCCCAAGACCCCTGTCCCTACTCCCCTCTCCCAACAAGGGGGGCCCCAACGTTGTCACCACTGCAACCAACCTGGACACTTCAAGGCCACATGTCCTCAGCGCCAGCAGGGCCCGTCCCAGAACTCCTCCACGGTGCTGTATGTGGGTAGGAGTGCTGGGAGGTCCCGGGACAACTTGCAACTCGTCACTGTGGGCCAAGCTGGGGCTGTGGGACTTAGGGACACAGGCGCGGAGACAACTCTTGTGCACCCCGAGATGGTGTCCCCACCGGACTTCATCCCCGGAAAGACTGTCTCAGTCTCCGGAATTGAGGGAGGTGCATTGGCACTCCCCATGGCAAAGATTTATTTGGACTGGGGTGCCAGGCGGGGTGTGCGGGAGGTGGGGGTATCGTCGAATATCCCTTCCGGTGTTTTGCTAGGGACAGACTTGGGGCGGCTAATGTCTCAGTATGTGGCCACTGAACCCCCGAGGTCTGGTCCCCCAGAATGTAATAACATGTATACTCCAAGGTGTGCAATTAATATGAGTAATGTGTGTAACCTACCTGCTACAGGGAATGTGGGGGTAGGTAGTATAAAGTGCGCTTTTTCCTCCCAGAGGAAGGAGGGTTACCCAGCAGCTGGGGAGGGAACTGCAACTGAGGTGAGGGCTGTTCCAGGAGACGTGGGACCCCTAGGCAAGTCCATATCGCAGGGTTTCTCCAAGAGTGGGGTGTCAGAGGCCAGGCTGGTCTGTCTGAACTGGTGGCTTGGATGGGAATGGAAGGGGGACAGGCATTACCTGAAGCCACAGCAGCTCCGGCCACTGTTGTGCATAGTGGGAGTGCTGGTGGCCCAGGGGCCCCGCGGGGGTCTGATTGCTCCCTTCCTCCAAACCAAGTGGCTGCCAGGGCCGATGGAGGTCCGGAGGGAGGTCCTGGGAAATGGACAGGGGATGGGATGGTCTCTTCTATTCCAACCACCCCACGTCCGGGGTTCCTGGCACCTCAACCCGAGAAGACCAGTCCAGGCCAAAAAGCAGTGGCGGTGGAACCTGCAGGTGGGGTGAGGGGTGTCCATGGAGAGATGGGACCCCTAGGTAAGTCACCACTGCAGGGTTTCATCACACCCAGGGTGCTAAGCGACCAGGGTGTTCTGCTTGAACCAGCAATTTGGGTGGAAGAGCAGGTGCTATCTGGTACATCAGCGGCTGAGACCACTGACAAGCACAGCAGGGGCCCAGAGTCCCCCCAGGGGACTGACAGCTCCTTCCCTTCCTCCCAAGAGGCTGCTGAGACAGGCGGAAGCCCAGAGGTGGGTCCCGTGAAACTGACTGAGGACATGGTGGTCCCGACCATGTCTAGGCAGAGATGTGGGGTAGCATCAGACACTGATGACCCCAGCGAGTTCTCCCTAAACAGGAGATGCAGCTCCACTTGGGCCCAGCCACCAGATGGGTGGTCTGGAGACAAGGGCTGCTGTACCCAATGATGGTCAAGCCAGGGTCACCAGGAGAGTGGCCTGAGGATCAGCAGCTGGTGGTTCCCTATCCATCCAGGGCCAAGAAGTGCGATGCCTTAGAGAGCTGGACGATTGGGCGCATAGGGATCACCAAGAAGCAAGTGGGGCCTGACCTGGCTGCCCACTGCCATTGGTACCATACCTGTCAGAGGGTGAGGGTAGCAGGGCCAAGTCCCAGCAGCACACCGAAAACTCTTCCGCACAGAAAGAGGTTCGTACCAGTGGTGGTGGGCTATGCCACCCAGGACCCACATTCAATGGCCTTGTCACCCACCTGGGCTGACAGGGTGGGTACCGCCCTGTGGGAGATCCTTCCCAAGGAGGATCCCCCCCAGGGTAGACTCCCCATCCAGGGGATCCAGTTCATGGCACTGGAGGTTAGGCAGGCACCAACTCGAGGCTACCTCCTTAAACTGTGTTGGCGACATGCACTGGGGCCCCTGGCTCGGGTAAAGCAGAAAGGTATGAGTTGCCATCGGCCGACTGTGGACCCGCGGTCCCAGCTATGGGCCACCCTACACCCCTTCCGGTAGTGGTCCAACCATTACTCTGGAGGGATGTGGACTGCAGTTTGGCACATAAACCCTGGGGGGGACCCCCGAAACTATCCATGTATGGTTTGGGGCCTCCCTTCTGGGACAGCAGTGCAAGGCTGGGAGTGGAAGCCCCCCCTCAAGTTCCCACAGCATTTTGACCTTGCCCATAATCCTCAACACGAAACAGCGCTATGGCCGTGGTGCTGCCGCGGAGTCCTCCAGACAGGGATAGATTGCACATGGGCACACGGGTCAGCACCAGAAAGTGCGGCCCCTTAGCGCCCTTTTAGACGGGGAGGTGTGAGGAACAGGGCAAATATTACATTGCATTTTATCACAGATGCAAGTCCGGAGTTCTCCATTATTTCCCTCCTAGTCATCAATATGCACTCAGGAAAAGAAATTAGCATTTACAGGTTAAGCAGGGCAGATCACAGACTCCCCGCTGGCAATCCTCACACCTCTAGTCTGAGAAGACTCCGCTGGATCTGCAGCTGGCTAGACCCCTGGCTGTGAATTTGTCACATGAAAGTTGGGAGCCGCGGACATCCGGCACAACACCAATTGGACCATAGCTGCGTCCCCTTGTGTTCCAGCACCAAACCAGGTACAGAATCAGAACCGGCTCACAAAACCGCACGTGGAGATAGTTTTCCTTTGTCGCCAAGCCCGGTGGAACCTAGGAAAATGAAGATTTAAGGTTCTGACCCACTTAGGGACTCCATTTCTGGATGCCCGGCGTCCAGCCCAATTGTTTGGTGCCATTTCCAAAGCCATACGACCCCCCTGCCCAAAGTTATAACCCCTAAAGTGTTGAAAGCACGCTCCGGAACAGTGGGAGGTGACAACCCGTCCCATAGATGGGAGGGGGTGGAGGGTCGACACCTGCTTAAAAGTGAGCCAGGGGGATGAGAACCTTATCTGGAGAGGTCATGATTCACACGTGCTGGAGGTGTCCACCCACCCAGCTTGCCACTTACGTCTTGTGGAAGCTCTAGCCACTACTCTGCAAACTGCATACTAAGGTAACTGAATATTGTTTCTCTGTGTAACTCACTCTATCCTGTAACCGTCTCAGCATTTTGTATCATCTGTATCATTTCATATTCCATCATAGCCAAATGTTTGTTATCACTGCCTAGTGTGCTTATAGCATTAAAACTTACATTTTAACTTGAGCAATCTGTTTGCCTTAAACCAAGAATCTGTGTGTCTGCAGGCTTTGGGCCTGGTATTCCTGATAGGAAGGCTCTGACTAGGGTTTTGGGGAACGTGGTCTGTGGGTCAGGAGGTCCCTGGTTTATAGTTGGATCACATGACCCGCGGTTCCCTGACAAGTACCATTACATTTGATTGTTCTGTACAATCTAAAAAATGCAGTCAGAGTAAAGTATATGATTTGTTTATTATAGGCAGATGTGAAGGAATACACTTGATAATGGAATACATAAGGAGTGAGGGCTTAGGCATGATTGAACCTGGACTGTAAAGTTGAACAGCTGGTGTCCAGGTACCCAAATACAGACAAATATTTCTACCAGGAGTTTGTGTTGATGTTCGGAGTTTGGACGCCGAAACGGTGACCACATCTCTCCTCCATGCTGCCTGACTCTAGGAGTAGCCCCCACTCTCCTCAGCAGCAGAGGCTATGGCACCACAGGGTCCATACCCATGAGCGGCCCCAGAATGGCCCCCTGTAGCAGAGGAGGATCCGCGATCACCCTTCTCCTTGGAACTCAATTCCTGGGAACCTCCACATCCAATTCGGTGCCTACCCCAAGAGACCGATATTGGGGGCCGGGTACTTCTGTTCACTGAGAGGGACATCCCTAGCCAGAGAAATCAAGGAAATTACCAAGGACCTATGCAGGTGTAGCTGCAACTTTGCCTGCTACTAGGTACAACCACAACCAGTGGCCCCCCCTTTCTTCCCTGAACCTAATAGGGAGTAAGTATCCCAGGGGCGCCAAGAGACTAAGTCTGTTTAGGCATCTGGTGCTGCTCTGCCACCTGCCCCGTCACCTCTCCACCAAAAACATACATGGAAACCAACTCAATTTTGAATTATTATAGCTGTAGGCTGGGGGATTTTGCATGTGTGATAAAATTAATACCTATCGCAATAGTATAAATCTCAAATCTCCCTAACAAGGGAGCTAAGCCTGCTATCTCAGCAGGATGTAGGCCACAGAACATATGGATAGAAAAGGAGAGTAAAAATTAAAAATAAAAAGTAATATAGCAAATTGACGGCAAGTAACAGTTTGAAGAAAAACAGGGCAGAGTTAAACAACTTCAACTTCAAAAGATGAAAAAGATAGGGTGGGGAATGGGTTGGAGGGGTGATCTTCAACCTCAAAGAGACACCACTGCTCAACTTCTCTCATAAGGCCCATAGCGATCTAACCAAGGAGACCAGAGTATTAAGAAATTTGGTAATTGTATCCTGGGAAATTGTTATTTTTTCGTGACACATTCTAATTTACTTTTATTCAATGAAGGACAGAATTGGACAATTTAAACATTTTTTTATTTTTCATCCTGGTTTAAAACCATGGTATGAACAGGATTTCTTTTTGTTTGCCCTCTACTGATTTCAAGAGAATACTGCTTGACTGTGGTTTAAAGATAGAACCTAAATTACGGTTTCTAAGTTTGAGTTGAATGACAGTTTTTTTCCTTTTTTTTTTTAAAGAAAATCAAGCAACAGAAATAACTAGGCCAAGTTAAAACAGTTAAACCTATCATTAAATATTTGTGTTTTTAAATGGCTTTTCCTTTTTTTTAAACTGCTGTAGACCAAACTAGACCTACTAGCGTTCTGTGGCCACAAGAAGAAATACAGCTCGGAACAGATGTTGTAAATATCTTTGGCTTTAGTTTTCAGAATCCACTTCATAAAATATACAGTATAAATAACAGTGCATCATTATACTTTAGACGTTAATCTGCTAAGCTTGAAATATGGGGTCAAAGGCAGTCATAGCTCCCTATTGATTTAACAGCTTTCATATTGTTTTCATATTTAAATATGTGGTCAAAGTCATTCATAGTCCCCTATTGATTTATCAGCTTTCATATTGCTTTCATATTTAATATGGGGTCAAAGTCATTCATAGCTCCCTATTGATTTAACAGCTTTCATAGTGTTCCACATTTCCTTTTCAGCAGGGAAGCCTATTCCTGCCCCACCAGTGCTGTAACCTTGGCTGACAAATCATTTTTTGACTGGGAAGAACCCTGGGGATGGGGATAAGCAGCTTGTGTGCTAGTCATGGGCTGACCAGGGTCAGTAAAGTGAAAGAAATACGATACCAGACGTTCTTGCTGCAAAAAGTTGGGTGCTACTCACACTCCTTTAGTGGACCAAGTGGATCAAGACCCAGGATCTCAGGTACTGGTCCTTGCCCCTGGGGCACTCTGATGTGGGATGCGGAATGTCCCACAGTGTGAAACCCCCCAGGTCACCCACTCCAACTCACCTTTCCCCGGCCCTACGGCACATGCGCGTCCTACTACTTAATCAGCGCGCTCAACCTCACTGACGAGAACTAGTCTAGGCCTAGTCTAAGGAGCTGAGTCTAGCTGAGCTGCCTTCTAACAGGGAGCGTGCCTGCGCCAGCCATTCACAAATGCCTGGCACGGGCATACACCCTGCTAAAGGCATAGCAAGGATGCGGCTGCTGCTCGTGCATGCACCGTTGGGAGAAGTTGAATATACCAGAGACCTGGGGGGTTTCAAACAGTGGGACATCCCAATTCTGGATGCCCCAGGGGGAAGGAAATTAGTGGCCCTGTAATCTTATAGATTCCAGGGCCAATGGCCGTGGGTTTTGGTTCACTTTAATGTGCTAGTACAAGGACTAGCTTTCAAGGCAAAATCCCCTTCATCAGGTTACTATTGACTTGAGGAAGGGGGTTTTCCCCCCGAAAGCTAGTCTGTGTACTGGCACATTAAAGGAGTGGGACCAGCACCCAACTTTTTGCAGCAAGAATGTCTGGTATCATATTTCTTTCATTTATCACATAGTATAGCTGGAATAGAGAGGAAGCCAGCAGATACCTAGACGCTGCCTGTTTTCACCTATACTTACTGATGTTGTGATCGGGGTCAGTAAAGTACCAGACTGATTTTTGGCCCCAGTTTAAATTATCTTTCAGATTCCAGGGGATTGGTTCACTTCATTTTTCCTCTTGACAAAGATCTCATAGCAGATCGAAACGTTGAGGGATTTTGACGACCTGCGGTCAGCCTGTAAGCATTTGTACTGACTTATCTGTTTATTTTGCTTGTTATGCATTTGTTACCTTGATACTTTGGTGCTCTATGTCTGGAAGGCAGCACTAACAGGGCTTCCTTTATTTCTAAGTGCTACTTGATTTTGTACCTTGTCTTGCTTTCTGACAATTGCCCTATGTGTATTATGCCCTCCATTTTCTGTATATATACTTGGTTGTCATAGAACCTATATGTTTCAATGTATATAGCTTGCACATCTGTTTTCACGACTCATAAGCATTAAAATCATGTGTTATCATGCATAACCTTGTTTATGGTGTTCATTACCTCATAGTTTATATTTTTTGACATATGTACCAGTGTCCAAAAAGCAGAGGGCACTATTGAACCCAGATCTGCTGATCTACATTTTCCTCTTTTGAAGCTATCTATTTTCAGTGTGCTACAACCTAATCTAACTAATTCACTTCAAAGGGACCCTGTAGGCAAAGTGCATAAACTATCATTCAGCAGCCACCTCAACATAGCTGCACTCTCCCTTCCTGTCAGAACACAGCTATAGTACTTCTGAAAGTAGAAACAAGACAAAGAGTAGTGGTACACAACCTGAATTCCTTTGCCATAGACCACCAAATATATGGCTAGGCTGGTGTTCTATAGCTCCACATGATCAGACTATGGACATTGGGAGAGTGGGAGAACAGTGATGAGAATGCCCGTGTCTTACAGACCCCGCTCATTATGTTGATTATTATGCAGCATCAGAGAGCCAAGGGCCACACCCACATACTTCAGTAGAGAGATCATAAAACTGTAAACCCCAATATCTCAGCCATTTCTTCTTCATTTTAAAAATGGAAAACAGTTTAGGACAGTGCCAAATGTAGCCTGACACAATGCTGCAACAATTTTCCCTTTGCATTTAACTCATCTACGCAGTGAGTGTACACATGGCTGGAGTCATGGGGTGCCCTAGCTACAGCACCCAGGGTGCAGTTGGGGGGTTAGGTGCCTTGCTCAAGAGCACTTCAATCATGTCCCATGGCCAGGAATTGACCCTGCATCCCTCCAGGTCATGGCTGCTCTTATATGTGTTGTCAGGATTGGGGTTGCTAATGGCAATGGCAGACTCACAGACAGACAGTTCTTAGGTGAAATAATAAGTTCAACAGAAAATCTCCTAAATTCAGAGTCTAATGCAGGATGCAGTAAATTCAGCAACAAAACAGCAGTTTCCTCACCAGTTTCAGTGTCTGGTAGGTACAGAGTTTAGCAAGTCCTTGATAGAACACGTCCACTTTCAGGGCATGCAGGCCAAGGCTGCTCACTCACAGGCTCCACACATGAGACTGGCTGCTTTATCACACAGCTTTTTCCCCCAGACTGCAGGTCAAAGCAGCCTCTTTTTAGCCCTGTGATGAGCCAGACCCAGCCACTTGTGTTGCTGAGACAGGCAGGCAAATTCCGGCCTAGAGGGTGAGGAACGGCAGGTCCCACTTCCAAACTTACCTGGCGTTCTATAGAAATCCAGGCCCGGGAAAACTTAAAGAAAATGCTTGCTGCCTACATAACTCTTCCCCCCCTTCTCCTGACTCGGGATGGGAACTCTAGCCCACATGCAATGAACTCTGGAGGGAGCATCCGCACGCGCTAGGAGATTTTCTGGCCTATGCTTTCTGGCCTATGCTTATGCCTATGTAAAGCTATAGTTCTGGAGAGACAGGAACCATCTGGTCACTCTGGCATTTCTTTCCTTGTTCTGTTTTCGGGTAATGCCGAGTATTCGGGAATTCTAGTGCTCACTTCACTGCCAGAGCCTTCCATGGAGTCTTTTTTTCTTAGCGGGACTGAGCTTTTTGCTTAAATACAGAACGGGATGCTCTTCACCATTCACAACTTGTCACAGTACTGCTCCCAAGCCTGAAACTGAAGCATCCATGTGGGAAGTGGAACTAAAGAGCTGTGGAAATGAGACACAGGGACACACAAATGTTTACCAGTAGACAGTCCCCAGCTCTTAGGCTGGCATGTACCAGGGACACAAGGCTACCAGTCCAGCAAGGTTTTGACAGGGTGGTTGTTCATAAGCACTTTGCACACTTGGGAGCATTCTCAGCCCCTGGGGATGCGGCGCACCCAGGCAGGGCAAATAGTGATTGGTGTGCCCTGCGTCATATTCCATGGGCTCAGAGTTCTGGGGGCAGTGTGACATGCACTAGCCAGCAAGGGGTACACTCACACTAGGGCTACTGACTGCAGTGCAGGGTGCCGCTCTCCTCCATATTGTAACAGTCTCACAGGCTTCACTACGCTATAGCACACATACGCCACGCTGCTTGTTCCAAGAAAGCCTGTTAAAGCTCGGGGTGGCAGGATTCAGGCTTGTTTTGCCTTGTCGATTGCCCAACATTCCCAGAGGCACCAACAAAGCCATACTGGAGGCAGGCTGCTCCCTCCTTTAGACTGCCTTTACTATCAATCTAGCCAGTGCTGCACCCTCCCATGTATTCTCAACTTACTTCTTTCTTATGCCCAGTGATGATGGTCAATGGCTGCAGTGGCTGTTTGTGGGCTCTAGAAAACGCCATTGGCCCTGGCCCTTTCCCTGGTGCTGATTCCTAGTACAGCATAATATTCAGAGGTGAGGAAGGAGAATAGAGTAAATGCTGTTCCTCATACTTGATCCTGCATAATATTTCCTGCAGGTTTATGATGGCGAGTACACATAAACACCCACCTCTAAGTATTTTCAGCCGCCTTTTTTGTTGTTGTTAGGAACACTGGACAAAGCAGAACACAACAGTTTGGTTTGTGATTTACAACCATGACTAAGTGGTTTGCAGCCATAAATGAAATGTAGGTTTCAGAGGGGAAACATAAACATTTGACTTTTAATTAAATGCATCACAGTAAGCAAACAAGAGAATAATTATTTTTAAACAAAAGCATTGTGTCTGCTTAGACAATAATGCTTTGTGCATGGAAACGATTATTTCCGTGTCTTTTTTTAAGGTTATTTGAACAAGAGCAGTTTTTGGAAGCAAGTTTTTCCCGCATCTGCCAAAAAGCCCTCGGCCACTCATATTTTATTGAGAACAGCTGTGTCACCTTGACTTTAACCCTGATCTAGCCAGCGCTATCCTGGCCCTCTGAGCCTCATGCATCAGTAGTGGCATTATGGAAGGTGCTAACTTAAAAAAACATGTATGAATAAGTGTGTTATGACATGATAATGCCACGCTGGAAAATTCTGTATTGTGAACCAAACATTGACAGCAATCAGGTGGTAGATATTTTGGGTAATTATAAAATACATTCCCACAAGGTTTAAACAGAACGCAAGAAGTGATTTATCACAGAGTCATTAAAGCCAAATCTTGGACACATCTTTGGTGATGCTACATGTAATATATCAAACGATATGTGGCGTGTTTGTGTGGTTGTGTGCCAAAGCCTTCCTGGTCTGTGGGGAGCCAACCTACCCCCTCCCATAAGACCTCATTATAGGAGTTACCCAGGAGGGGTTCCATTTTTAACAAGCCTCCTGTCACTGAGATTATGGATTACTATGCTGCATTAAAGGGCCACTATCAGGGCAGTACAGGCGGAACTTATATATGAGGGGCTCAGCTATGAAGGGGGGCCCTGATAGCAGCACAGCAACAACTTCTTCCTGACCTTGGGTGCTTTAAGCTCATCAGATTGAAGTGAATCGACCTCCATTTGACTAGGTGTTGGTCTGTGTGCAGGGGCATCCCTGTGCCTACGCCGCCTGTAAAGCCAAGTACCCATACCTGCTCCTTGTTTCCCCTGCTGCCGACAGTCATGTGGTCCAGACTGTTTTTCAATTGATTGCAGGTGCGGAGAACTGGGGCTGTCTGCTGTGTATGCGCAGGGGGCGTCTGTAATCAAGGAGCTCTCCCATGCATGAACCGACACCCATTTGGTGCAAAATGTGTGTTGGTTCAAGTAAAGTGTTGGTCCACTTTAATCTTGTAACTTGATGCACCACCCCTCATCAAACTCCACTTATCCACCACCCTTCCAGCCCACCACTGCAAAATGGGGGCCCACAAATGTAGGTCCAGACATTTTTGATGACAGCCCTGTCTTGGTGAACTGTCCTTAAAGAGAAACACAACTGAGCATATGCATCTATACCCTCATTGGGCAGCACTGCAGTGTATCTAAGTGTTGTCATCTAATTCCATGCTATGTCATTTGTAGCCCACAGGGGCCAAATTTAATGACATTTTTAAAAATAAAAATAAGTCTTCAGAAATCCATCTCCATATTTATGTATGTATTAAGAGCTGACAGCATCATCAGACTTTCCTGACCTTGAAGCAGCCCATGCACGTCACTGATCCTGTGATCATCAAGTCATGGTCACACTCTTCTCCACTCTACACGTAACTGAAATACGAGTTTTGGCTGGCGTTATTAAGCAAATTGTTATGTACGTAAGACAGAAGAAACAGTGCCAGGCTGAGCTTCTTGGTAATATTAACATGTCGAGAGAGGTATACTACCTATCCTTCAGGTTGGCAGGCTGAGTAATATTTTCCACCACATCAAAGCCTTGCAAAACCTGCCAACCCATTACAACTAGAATAACCCATATAAAGAATTTGTGCACAGCTATGAACATGCTACCATTTCCAGGTATAGTATCTCAGGCATACAGATATATAGATATAGCTAAATTATTGTATGTAGGAATTCAGGGAGTGGAAACAAAGTTATATGGTGACTGTTTGTAAGGCTTAGCGCAAAGACAAACATTTAACTACTGTATATTGGAGTTGGTACGCTGATCACTTATTGTAATCCCAGAAAGAAAATGTATCTTTCCATTTCTCAGTCCCCTCAGAAGTGAATTTTGGGGATTGAGAAAGATGAATCAGAGGAAGGAAGCATATATATATATATATATATATATATATATATATATAGTTTATCATTGGGTGCATATTGCTAGTGAATAAAAGATACAGCCCCTGTATTGAACAATTAGAAAGAAGGCTCAATTAATGCTTTGCCTGGAATGCCCTTTTAATGAATAGTTAATTTTATTTATTTGTATCTAATGTATTCATTTTTATTGTCTCAATAATTAAACTTATTGAATAAACCATATATGTTCTGGCAGTGGTTTTCAACCTTTTTACGCCAAGTGACAAGACGTTCCAAACAATTACTCAAAAGGGGGTGATTAATTATGAATAGTACCAAAATGAGTAGGCCATAGGCCTTGTGGCTCTTTTAAGCAAGAAGGGATTAGGTTTCACTAATAAAATAATATACCAGACCAGTCAGATGCCCCCTGAAGGACAGGGGGAAATAACTCAGAAGAGCATGATGAAAATGTTCCTCAGACTCAGAATTAGAAACTGACAGTAGTCCAGGCATAATTCTCAATGTGAAACTTTATTTGGAACAGTAGAATACCATCAAATAACAATTGTAACAGGCGTAGGATGGAAAGGAACTAGTGGAGCAGACAAGTGTGATTTTCAACTACACAAAGTTATGTCAGTGTTTATCCAGCCTCCAAGTAAAAGGTAACTTTTAATATATCTAGTTAAAAGTAGCCAACCATAGAAAAATGCCAAGATTAGAGATGAGCGAATTCCTCAAAAATTCGATTCGACTGATTCGCCGAATTTTCCGACAAAATTAGTTTCGACTCGAATTTATTTGCGGCAAATCGCTATAAAAAACGGCGATTTCTGAGCTTCCTAGAGCCTCAATAGGGTTGTAAACCTTTCTGCCTTGCTGTAACACGCATAGGATGCGTGCTGGGTTAGTGAAATAATACTGTAAATAATTATGACATGCAGATCAGAGGCATCACTATTAGAATCGCAGAGCGGCACAATTGCAGAGAGTTGAGGTGGCATCACAATGAGGAGCCCCTATATTGCCTGAAAAACACACCCTAGAGCTGGCAGCAGCAGGAGCCCAAATATTGGCTGAAAGACACCCTGGAGTTGGCAGCAGCAGCAGAAGCCCAAAAATTGATTGAGAGACACACCCTGGAGTTGGCAGCAGCAGCAGGAGCCCAAAAATTGACTGAGAGACACACCCTGGAGTTGGCACCAGCAGCAGGAACCCAGAAATTTGCTGGCATCCTGAAGTTGGCAGCAGCAGGAGCACAAAAATTGGCTGGAAGGCACACCCTGGAGTTGGCAGCAGCAGCAGTAACCCAAACATTGGCTGGAAGGCACCCTGGAGTTGTCAGCAGCAGCAGCAGGAGCACAAAAATTGACTGAAAGACACCCTGGAGTTGGCAGAAGCAGCAGGAGCCCAAACATTGCTTGAAAGAGACACTGGAGTTGGCAGCAGGAGCCCAAAAATTGGCCTAAAGACACACCCTGGAGTTGGCAGCAGCAGCAGGAGCCCAAAAATTGACTGAGAGACACAATCTGGAGTTGGCAGCAGCAGCAGGACCCCAGGAATTGGCTGAAAGGCACCCTGAAGTTGGCAGCAGCAGGAGCACAAAAATTGGCTGGAAGGCACACCCTGGAGTTAGCAGCAGCAGGAACCCAAACATTCCCCTCGATTCAAAGAGCAAAAGTTAATTGATTTTGTATCGAGAATCGTAAGTTTGGGTGGGTGTTAGTCATTTTTTCCTGTTTTTTTGGCCATTTCCGACTCGCACGAGCCTACGTACGAATGCGTATATGCTCTTACGATCAGCGGAAGTTCGTTCCTAAATTTTAGGATCAAAACGTAAAACTTAGGATCAAATCCTAAAACTTACGATCAAAACGTAAAACTTAGGTTAATTGGATGTGTTTAGGTGTGATTCAGAGAAACCTCTAAACGCGTTTTAAAAGAAAGCCACAGCCGACACCTTTTAGCAGCCGGATTGCTGTTCGTGAACAGGTTTTTTGGCTATGTGGAGGAGTCTGCGCGTCTTGAGCTCCAATGAACTGCATGTATCAGCATGGCCGAGGCCATAAATTGTATGGCAATGCATACCTGATTCATGTATGCCTTCTAAAAGCATTTTAATGTGGACCTTATTTAGTCCTTTGCATGTAAACCTTTATTTTGCAATATATTTGCGTTAATTAAAGAAACTTATGTCCTTTGTTATTTATTTTAAAATTGAGGTACTAGAATAATATTTTTAGATTGCATTTATTGGTGTAGTTGTTTACCTTTGCTTTGTTTAATTATTTAAGCACATCTTTGGTCAGATGCATCACACTTACTGAGGAGAGGAGAGCGGGATAAAGTGCAGGATGTGGGTTACTGCTGTATTTTGCACAGACACAGCAGAGCTGGGGGCATGGAAAGGTCAGAAATCAAAGAATCCAGAGCAACACAGTCACAAGGCCCTTTCTGTTTGCAGGCTGCCCGATAATACCTGAGCCGCCATCTTGGCTGTTTCTAGGCTCATAACATGCAGAAGTTGCTGGGTGTTTTTTAAGATTTGTGAGCAATCTGTATGTAGAGGGTGTGGGTAACCACACTAAAAATTTAAAGTTGTACCATTTGAAGCATAAATATTAAAATTAAATCCACAAGTAAAAAATGCAAGTTAACTAAAAATTAAACAAAGTAAGATTTACTTATGCAAATGCATTCATTAATGGTTGGTTACTACAAAATGAATGGAATAAAGAAAATTAAAAGACCAAATATTTAGAATGCACTTTAATGAGGTAAGTTTGTAGTGCGGAGCCGCAAGATCAGAAGGATTTACGTCCAGACAAAAAAGGAAAAAGGGCAAAACCAATGTTGCAACCTGAGAAATGAAACGGAAAATTCAGGATGGAAACTGACATAGGTCTGATTCCCGAACTGCCAGACGAACGGACGTATATTTTAGGATAGAAACGTATTTGCTTATTGAATCACTCGCAAGTTCATACGAACGCACGAGCGGACGGGAAAAATAGGATGATCGTGACCCAAATCCAAGCTGTTACATGTTTCTTTGAATCAACCCAATTGGCTTAAAGACACACCCTGGATTTGTCAGCAGCAGCAGGAGCACAAACATTGACTGAATGACACCCTGGAGTTGGCAGAAGCAGCAGGAACCCAAACATTGCTTGAAAGAGACACTGGAGTTGGCAGCAGCAGCCCAAAAATTGGCCTAAAGACACCCTGGAGTTGGCAGCAGCAGCAGGAGCCCAAACATTGATTGAAAGAGACACTGGAGTTGGCAGCAGGAGCCCAAAAATTGGCCTAAAGACACACCCTGGAGTTGGCAGCAGCAGCAGGAGCCCAAACATTGCTTGACAGAGACACTGGGGTTGGCAGCAGCAGCCCAAAAATTGGCCTAAAGACACACTGGAGTTGGCAGCAGGAGCCCAAACATTGCTTGACAGAGACACTGGGGTTGGCAGCAGCAGCCCAAAAATTGGCCTAAAGACACACTGGAGTTGGCAGCAGCAGCAGAAGCCCAAACATTGCTTGAAAGAGACACCGGAGTTGGCAGCAGCAGCCCAAAAATTGGCCTAAAGACACACTGGAGTTGGCAGCAGCAGGAGCCCAAACATTGCTTGAAAGAGACACCCTGGAGTTTGCAGCAGCAGCAGGAGCCCAAACATTGACTGAATGACACCCTGGAGTTAGCAGCAGCAGGAGCACAAAAATTGACTGAGAGACACAACCCTGGAGTTGGCAGCAGGAGCCCAAGAATTGGCCTAAAGACACACACTGGAGTTAGCAGCAGCAGCAGGTGCCCAAACATTGCTTGAAAGAGACACTGGAGTTGGCAGCAGGAGCCCAAAAATTGGCCTAAAGACACACCCTGGAATTGGCAGCAGCAGCAGGAGCCCAAACATTGCTTGAAAGAGACACTGGAGTTGGCAGCAGCAGCCCAAAAATTGACTGAGAGACACACCCTGGAGTTGGCAGCAGCAGCAGGAACCCAGAAATTGGCTGGAAGGCACACCCTGGAGTTGGCAGTAGCAGCAGTAACCCAAACATTGGCTGAAAGACACCCTCAAGTTGTCAGCAGCAGCAGGAACCTAGAAATTTGCTGGAAGGCACTCTGAAGTTGGCAGCAGCAGGAGCACAAAAATTGCCTGGAAGGCACACCCTGGAGTTGGCAGCAGCAGCAGTAACCCAAACATTGGCTGGAAAGCACCCTGGAGTTGTCAGCAGCAACAGGAGCCCAAACATTGCTTGAAGGAGACACTGGAGTTGGCAACAGCAGCCCAAAAATTGTCCTAAAGACACACTGGAGTTGGCAGCAGCAGGAGCCCAAACATTGCTTGAAAGAGACACTGGAGTTGGCAGCAGGAACCCAAACATTGGCCTAAAGACACACCCTGGAGTTGGCAGCAGCAGCAGGAGCCCAAAAAATTGACTGAGAGACACACCCTGGAGTGGGCAGCAGCAGCAGAGAGGGCTGCTGGTATTGTTCGTATGTTTTTATGTCTTTCACCAATTTTGCATCATTTTAAGAGGACTGGATTAACCCGTTCAGTGCCAGCCCACCTGCAGCATTTGCCACTCCCTGTTGCCAGACCATGTTTCACTATTTTGCGCTACACATGTTCAACTGTCATTTTTGAAAGCATTTCCAGGGATTTCCCAGGAAAATGATATATTATAAAAAATAAGTTTGGGTTAGTCCCCCTTAGAGTGGTGTCTTCAGGGTCTTACGTAATTGCCCTGTGTGGCACCCTCTAAGCGGGTTCCAGGTGCGCCTTGTTGTTTCCCATTAAAGGTTGCTTTTGTTGAATTTTTAAATGCAATAAGCAGTTTTTATTCTTAGCAATTACATCTACATTTTCATAAGCAATACAAAATACAAAAAATATATAAGAAATATAATAAACTAAGCATATAACGGTAGAAAAACAAAAAGGAAAATATTTTACAATATATACTATATACAAAGGGTTTCTTTTCACCAATTATTTTGGTGAGCAGCCCTTAATTCAGGGTTGTTTCTCTGTTTACTCTCCTGTTTATAACAGGTATATTGGGTTTATAGTCCCTTGTTTGTAGCAAGTGCTGTTTGTAGCAAGAATGTTGGGCTTGTGATCCCTCTTTTGTAGCAAGTAAAATAGGTTTGCATGTAATCCCTCGTTTGTAGCAAGTGAGGTAAATTTGCATACGCGTTTCGCTCTAACGGCTTCTTCAGTGCGTTTAGGTCTGCATGAAGATTATATAGGGATGAGTAATCGATGCCCAGCGAAGGTATATGTTTTTTTGTGATATAATTTTTGTTTTATGTTACTCACTGTGAACCATTCGGGAACTGCCTTCCTCAGTCCTTTCAGTGCGTTTAGGTCTGCATGAAGATTATGCAGGGATGAGTAATGGATGCCCAGCGAAGGTATATGTTTTTTGTGATATAATTTTTGTTTTATGTTACTCACTGTGAACCATTCGGGAACTGCCTTCCTCAGTCCTTTCAGTGCGTTTAGGTCTACATGAAGATTATGCAGGGATGAGTAATGGATGGGAGGGATGGCAGGGATGTTGGTGGGAGGGATTTGCTCCTCTCACCCTAGAAACCGGAAGTGCACCTCCGTTTGTGTCAGCCCCTCCTGTCTGGTCTGCGGTCTCTGCGGCGCCATTTTGTGTTAGTCTGTAGGGTTTGTAATAGATACGCCATTTTTCTGTAGTTCTGTTCGTTTTGGACATTGTATTGCTGCTGTTTTCGGGTCCCAGCGTGTATTGGAGTCTGCGGGCTGTGCGCTGTCATACTGTGGTAGTCCATGGGGTTTGTTATAGGGCGCCGTTTTTTGTTGTTATGTTTCTTGTTGGTGTTACTGCTGCTGTCAGGCAGCAGCGTTTCATGGAGTCTGCGGTCTGTGCGGCGCCATTTTGTGTTGGTCCATGGAGTTTAACTTAGAGACTCCATTTTATTGTAGTTCTGTCATTTTTAGTGTTACTGCTGTGTTAAGGCAGCGGCGTTACAAGTTGAAGGCAGTTGCCGATGGATATTATGCACAGTGGCTCATTGGTGTATACATGAATTTTCTGTGCTTGTATTGCTAATTCCTCTGATTTTGGTTTGTCAGTAGTGGGTGTGGATGGTGTGTAGGTTGGTATTTGTTGTTGTCTATATTTTTATTATTTTTGTGTGACCAGTTGTTGTTTGGTGTGTGTAGGTTCTTTTTGGCAAGCGGTGAATTTTTTCGCTTATAGGAATGGGACATAGCTGTTGTACTCATTCAGGCCCGGGGGTCTTGTGGCTTCTAGTTTTGCTATCCATCTGGTTTCTTTTTGCAGTGTCTTTTTCTCTACGTTTCCTCCTCTGGGGCTGACATGAATTCTATCAAGTGCTTGGAAGGTTGCTTTATTGGGATCTGATCTGTGGTGTGTCAGGAAATGTCTCCCTATCGGTGTTGTGGTTGTCCCTTTTCTGATGTCTCTTGTGTGCTCATAGATTCTGGTTCTGAGGGATCACAAGCCCAACATTCTTGCTACAAACAGCACTTGCTACAAACAAGGGACTATAAACCCAATATACCTGTTATAAACAGGAGAGTAAACAGAGAAACAACCCTGAATTAAGGGCAGCTCACCAAAATAATCGGTGAAAAGAAACCCTTTGTATATAGTATATATTGTAAAATATTTTCCTTTTTGTTTTTCTACCGTTATATGCTTAGTTTATTATATTTCTTATATATTTTTTGTATTTTGTATTGCTTATGAAAATGTAGATGTAATTGCTAAGAATAAAAACTGCTTATTGCATTTAAAAATTCAACAAAAGCAACCTTTAATGGGAAACAACAAGGCGCACCTGGAACCCGCTTAGAGGGTGCCACACAGGGCAATTACGTAAGACCCTGAAGACACCACTCTAAGGGGGACCAACCCAAACGTATTCTTTATTTCTCTCTGAACTCCGGTTCAGAAGCGCCTTGCCCAAAACTACTCGGTACCTCCCAGACCAAAGAACACCCCCCCTTCCCCCCCCCACAAAACAAATAAGCAGAGGCCTACCCTCTGAGGTGAAAAACCTAATACCCCCCTGGGAGCGAGAAACAAAGAAAGAAAAGAAAAAACGAGAAATCTTTTCCCCTATTTTTCAGAAGGAGAAAAGATATGACACAATTGAGTGGCACGGAATGGGAACTAATGATTAAGAACTTAACACTAGACACCACACAAACAACACCTCACAGTACAACAGGCACATCAGTAACGACCAAATTCATTTCCCTAGAAAGGACACTCCAAAAGAAAACCAGACTATTCTGGAATATAGAATTCCTAAAAAAATATAGAGATGCTGGTATTGTACCTCTAGGTCTAAGAATAAGAATATTTCCCCAAGTTTATAATCCAGATCCCACATTCAAGGAGAAGTGGGAAAGAAACCTACAGGAATGTTCCCTTAATATGATACAACTACTGTTGGACCAGCAAGAAACACAACTACAACAAATAGAAACTATATACAAACAGACGTGTGAAGAACTCACGGAACACACACAGTGGGCACAATTTGACACCAGAAACACACTAATAACTAAAAATATTGCACAACTCAACAAAGAAGTCTGGGAAAACAAGAACAGAAAATTAGAAAGAGACTTAAAGGCTTATCAGGAAAACAGAGCTTACAGGTGGACACAACCAACAACTAGACAACCACACAGACCTAGAGAACAAAACCAGGCACCCGGATACACACAACAAGAGCCACGAAAATACTACAAACTCCAATCCAGACAACAACAGGAACCTTCAGGACAAAGACCAGATAAAAGGAAAACCCAACCCTCCCCTGACCCACACCCAAGTGAAACCTCATCAGAGGAAAGTTTTTTAGGAATAGACACACACACACACCCACCGCCCCATCCACTTTTTCAGCAAACAAAGAGACAAACGAGAGCCACGACAAAACCAACATGACATCATCAACAATAACAACTAGTAAAACGAACAGGAACATAATCAATCTCACCAACATACCACTAACCAAAGACCAAGAATCTGTACTGGAACTGGGCCTCAATTTCTGCCCCGATAGCAATACAGATAAATTTGAACTAACGAAAGACCTACACCTTTTTGCGAGAAGGGCCCTTCTCAGATATCAATATAGAAAACATGACCCCAAACAGGACCCCATGGTGGACACTACACAATTGCTGACACAGGATGACCAAGAGACCTTACAAACACTCATAGACCTGAGTGATGAACAAACAGACTCAGATGACACTAGGACAGAGTACCAAGACCCACATACCAAACACAGGGTTTTCAAAAAACCATCAAGCTACTTCCCCCCACTACACCTAAATCACAGCATTAAAACATTCGTAAACATGGTCAGCTATGACATACAACACATGAACACCAAAGGCAAACCACAAAAAAACCTCACTCCACCACAGATACAGGCTCTAAAACAACTCAAAGAGAATCATTAAATTATTATTAAACCAGCCGACAAAGGGGGGAACACAGTCATTCTATACAAACACCAATATGAAAAGATGTGCAGGAAAATATTAGAGAACAGAGAATGGTACAAAACAGTACCAATGACCGTGCTAGAGGGAGACAAGCGGGCATATGAAAACCTGATCAGACAAGCCCATGAGCACAACATAATTGACAAAAACATAGCTGATTTTTTAATCATCCGTAAACCTACCATACAGACTTTTTACGCCTTACCCAAAATTCACAAATCACCCTCTGACCCACCTGGGAGACCTATGGTCTCGGGAATAGACTCCCTCACGAGCAGAGCAAGTGAGTATGTGGATACCCATTTACAACCTTTTGTACAGGCCCTGCCATCATATATAAAAGACACTCCCCACCTTCTGCAAACTTTACATGACATGACCATACCAGACAACTCCATACTGGTGACTCTGGATGTGGAAGCTCTGTATTCGAGCATACCACACACATTGGGACTCAAAGCGGTGAAACCTTCTTAGACCAACTACATATAGAGAAATACGACCACAACAGCTTCATAATCAGACTACTATAGTTCATATTAACACACAATGTTTTTCTGTTCAACCACACACTATACCAGCAAACCCAAGGAACCGCTATGGGCACGACTTGTGCCCCCACTTACGCTAACCTCTACTTGGGTTGGTGGGAACACAACATCTGGCACTTGGAGGACATCGCAGACTATCAGGAGAACATCTTAGTGTGGCTACGCTATATTGATGATATCCTGATAGTCTGGGAAGGAACTGAGACACAATTAAAAACTTTTGTTAGCAAACTGAACAAGAATGAATTAAATGTGAAATTTACACTGGACTATCACAGAGAGTGGGTCTCCTTTCTAGATTTAACCATACACCGAGACAAGGAGGGGCACTTGAAAACTAATTTTTACCGCAAGCCCACAGCTGCAAATAACATACTAAGGGCAAGCAGCGCACACCCAACAGCTCTAAAAAAGAGCATCCCATATGGGGAGTACCTAAGAGCGCGCAGAAATAGCACGACCTTAACAGACTTCGAGACAGCAGCCAAGGGTATAAGGGACAGACTAACACAGAGGGGATACTCCAAAAGAATATTAAAAGCAGCCTACAAAAAAGCAAAAATGAAAGACAGACATAACCTACTGTTTGGACAAACCAAAAAGACTACAAAAACTACACAACAGATTGACAGACTTCCCTTCATACTCACCTATACACAGCAACACCAGGATATACGGAAAATTATACACAAACACTGGAACATACTCACCCATGATCCTGAACTAGCAGAACTAATCCCAAAGTCACCCCAATTAACATTCAGACGTACAAAATCACTCAAAGATTCACTGGTTCATAGCCACTACAATAAGGAGGAGAAAACAACTTGCTGCAAAGTGAAAGGAACCTATAGATGTGAAAGCTGCAACACATGCAGATACATAAAACAAGGTAAAGACATCCAATTACAGAACGGTCAAACACATACAATCAAACACTACATAAACTGCAATACCAGCCATGTAATCTATCTCCTAACTTGTACCTGTCCCCGTTTCTATGTAGGAAAGACAGATAGAAAATTCAGAACCAGAATCTATGAGCACACAAGAGACATCAGAAAAGGGACAACCACAACACCGATAGGGAGACATTTCCTGACACACCACAGATCAGATCCCAATAAAGCAACCTTCCAAGCACTTGATAGAATTCATGTCAGCCACAGAAGAGGAAACGTAGAGAAAAAGACACTGCAAAAAGAAACCAGATGGATAGCAAAACTAGAAGCCACAAGACCCCCAGGCCTGAATGAGTACAACAGCTATGTCCCATTCCTATAAGCGAAAAAATTCACCGCTTGCCAAAAAGAACCTACACACACCAAACAACAACTGTTCACACAAAAATAATAAAAATATAGACAACAACAAATACCAACCTACACACTATCCACACCCACTACTGACAAACCAAAATCAGAGGAATTAGCAATACAAGCACAGAAAATTCATGTATACACCAATGAGCCACTGTGCATAATATCCATCGGCAACTGCCTTCAACTTGTAAAGCCGCTGCCTTAACACAGCAGTAACACTAAAAATGACAGAACTACAATAAAATGGAGTCTCTAAGTTAAACTCCATGGACCAACACAAAATGGCGCCGCACAGACCGCAGACTCCATGAAACGCTCGTGCCCGACAGCAGCAGTAACACCAACAAGAAACATAACAACAAAAAACGGCGCCCTATAACAAACCCCATGGACTACCACAGTATGACAGCGCACAGCCCGCAGACTCTAATACACGCCGGGACCCAAAAACAGCAGCAATACAATGTCCAAAACTAACAGAACTACAGAAAAATGGCGTATCCATTACAAACCCTACAGACTAACACAAAATGGCGCCGCAGAGACCGCAGACCAGACAGGAGGGGCTGACACAAACGGAGGTGCACTTCCGGTTTCTAGGGTGGGAGGAGCAAATCCCTCCCACCAACAGGGTAAACAGCCCCCAATCTAGGCGCGCTGCCCATAAAAAGGAGCACGCACCGCAGGCACAGCTACAAGACGCAGACCACGCTGAAAGCACGTGGGACCTAAATACAGAGTCCGGAAAAGATAAGAAAACCTCCCCGCTTTTCCAATCTGGGGAACCGGATGAGCCTGTAGAAGCGGATTCCATTTACAAGGTACTAACACCATCACATACAATAATGTGATAACCAACAAAAGCGAGGTCCAGACACTGACCTAGAAATATTTTCACAGGACATTCCCCCCAGACAGTAATGAAAGGACTGAGGAAGGCAGTTCCCGAATGGTTCACAGTGAGTAACATAAAACAAAAATTATATCACAAAAAACATATACCTTCGCTCGGCATCCATTACTCATCCCTGCATAATCTTCATGTAGACCTAAATGCACTGAAAGGACTGAGGAAGGCAGTTCCCGAATGGTTCACAGTGAGTAACATAAAACAAAAATGATATCACAAAAAACATATACCTTCGCTGGGCATCCATTACTCATCCCTGCATAATCTTCATGCAGACCTAAACGCACTGAAAGGACTGAGGAAGGCAGTTCCCGAATGGTTCACAGTGAGTAACATAAAACAAAAATTATATCACAAAAAAACATATACCTTTGCTGGGCATCGATTACTCATCCCTATATAATCTTCATGCAGACCTAAACACACTGAAGAAGCCGTTAGAGCGAAACGCGCATGCAAATTTACCTCACTTGCTACAAACGAGGGATTACATGCAAACCTATTTTACTTGCTACAAAAGAGGGATCACAAGCCCAACATTCTTGTTACAAACAGCACTTGCTACAAACAAGGGACTATAAACCCAATATACCTGTTATAAACAGGAGAGTAAACAGAGAAACAACCCTGAATTAAGGGCTGCTCACCAAAATAATCGGTGAAAAGAAACCCTTTGTATATAGTATATATTGTAAAATATTTTCCTTTTTGTTTTTCTACCGTTATATGCTTAGTTTATTATATTTCTTATATATTTTTTGTATTTTGTATTGCTTATGAAAATGTAGATGTAATTGCTAAGAATAAAAACTGCTTATTGCATTTAAAAATTCAACAAAAGCAACCTTTAATGGGAAACAACAAGGCGCACCTGGAACCCGCTTAGAGGGTGCCACACAGGGCAATTACGTAAGACCCTGAAGACACCACTCTAAGGGGGACCAACCCAAACTTATTCTTTATTTCTCTCTGAACTCCGGTTCAGAAGCGCCTTGCCCAAAACTACTCGGTACCTCCCAGACCAAAGAACACCCCCCCTCCCCCCCCCCACAAAACAAAAAAAATGATATATTGTTTTTTTCAGCAGAGTCTGGGCTTTAACATGAAATGTCTTGTTTGTAATTTTTAGGTGTATTCTCAATATTTTTGGGTGAAATATGTGAAAAAAAATAAAAAAAAAATATTTTTTTACAATTTGTAGTGTCTTTTTGTAATAACAAATGTAAGTTTGTCAATAAAATCTTATTGCGTGTGAAATCCCAATTTCTCCCGGTTACAGCGATACCACATATGTATAAGTGGACACCCTTTCCTGCCCAGGAGACTCCCCCAAACTGAAATAGCGCTTTAGGGGATTTTCAGAAAAAATACAACTGTGATATGCGCTATGCGCACCTTGCAGTTTTACCAGAAAAACAACCCTTTACATTTGAAATACCCCCAACAAACTATATATTCTCTGGAAGTACACACCTCAAGCTTTCTAGGTGTACCAGGCATGTTGATGTGCCCATAGTTTTCTGGAAGTAATTCCTCAATGTATTCTTTGGTTGCAAAGAGTTTCCCAAAAAAAAGGATAAAAAAGCAGAATCAAAGCCACATTTTCCTAAAAAAACTATATACAAACAAGACAAAACAAGTATAATCTGAAAAAGCAACATGTCCCGAACAGAACGATACCCAACATGCATAGCTACTGTCAAGGGAAGAGTTGCCAAACACCCCAAAGTAAAGCATGAGCATAACGGTAATTTTACTTGAAAATTTCAGTTCTGCAGACAAAGTGCGCACCTTGCGATTTTTCAACCAAAACAACCCTTTCCATTTGGAATATTCCCCATAAACCATATATTCCCTGAAAGTACACATGTTAAGCTTACTAAGCGTACCCAGCTTGTTGTAGTGGGCTCATCTTTCTGGAATTAATTCCTCAAAGAATTCTTTGGTTGCGCAGGGTTTCCCTAAAAAATGTATAAAAAAGCTGAATAAAAAACACCTTTTCCTAAAATATAAATATGCAAACCAGAAAAAACAAGCTAAGTCTGAAAGCGCAAGGTCTTCCGAACAGAACAATACCCAACATGCAGAGGTACTATTAACCCTTTTAATTGTCAGCCTACTTGAGATTTTGTCACCCTCTGTTGACAGGTCATTTTTCCCCATTTTGCGCCATGTTTTGCGCCATTTTTGCGCCATTTTTGCTGTAATTTTCAGGAAAATTATATTTATATTTTTTTGCAGCAGAGTTTAGGCCTTAACATGAAATGTCTTGTTTGTAAATTATATTTAGTTTTTTACAATATTATTAAGTAAAAAAAAAAAATAAATAAAAACATTTTTAGAAAATTGACTCCTTTATTTTAAATAAAAAATGTATTTTATTAAGGAAAAGCATATTGCATGTGAAAGCCCCATTTCTACCGATTAGAACGGTACCACATATTTATCGGTAGCCCCCCGTTCCTGCCCAGGAGACCCCCCTAACTGAAACAAGTAATCTATAACATTTACAAATAAATTACAACTACCATCCACACTACAAAGGGTTAAATCGAGAAAAAAAATGACATGGGGTCCCCCCTCCCCCTCCCTTAAAAATCTCAAAAAAAAATTGACATGGGGTCCCCCTTACCCAAAGTAACCAGCCCGGGACCAGCTATGCAGGGCTTGTAGAAACAGGGCACAGGGGCCAGCTTTTGTGGCCCCTGGCCCTGCAGGCTACAAGCCCGCATAGCCCGTGGGCCCGGGCTCTTCTGCCCCCCCCCCGGGCTTTGGGGAGGCAGGTAATGGGGGTGCCAGGGGTTAATGGCAAGTCACCCGCTAGTCACAGGTGACTTGCCACCTCCCCCAGCCTTGTGAACTGGTATAGGGGTCATGGACCCCTTACCAGTTCACAATGGGTTAAATGTAAAAAAACACACACACACACACACACACACACACACACGCAAAAAGAAAAAAATATTTTATTATTATTATTTTTTTTTTAATACTTACTTCCCATCCATCCTGGAGCACTGTGTCCCTCGGCGATCACTGGCTTCTGCTCACCTGCTGGAAGCCTTTTATAGCTGCTGGATGACAGAACACAAAGGGTTAATTAAAAAAAAAATGACATAGGGTCCCCCTTCCCGGGGAGGGGGACCCCATTTTTTTTGAATTTTTAAGGGTTAAAAACCAGCCAGCTTTTGTGGCCCCCCCCACCCTGCAGCCTACGAGCCCACATAGCCTATGTGGGCCCGGGCTCTTCTGCCCCCCCCTGGGCTTTGGGGAGGCAGGCAATGGGGGTGCCGGGGGTTAATGGCAAGTCACCCGCTAGGGCAGGTGACTTGCCACCCCCCCAGCCTTGTGAACTGGTATAAGGGGTCTCATGGACCCCTTACCAGTTCACAAGGGGTTAAATGTTGAAAAAAAAACTCAGACACATAAATAAAAAAAATGATCTTTATTATTTTTTTTTTTTTAACTTTACTCCCCTCCGATCCTGTGTCCCCCGGCGATCTCCGCTGACAGTCTGCTCGCTGTTTGGAAGAGAGAGCCTGGGGAGGAGGGGGGGCCATCACACCCCTCTCCTCCTCCTCTGCTCTCTGCTCCAAGCACCGAGCAGACTGATTCAGTCTCGGGGGCTTGGATAGAAGAAGCCGGCTGCTGGTGACATCACAATGATAGCAGTTGGGATGCAGGAAGTGGGGGGAGAGGGCATTTTCTGCCCTCTCCTCGCCACCGAAGAGGCTGGGGGGGCGATCGGAGGCCCCCCCAGTGAAGAGAAGACCCGGAGGGAGGCAGCGCGACCACAGGTAAGCAAATGTATTTTTTTTTTTTTTTTACAGTCAGCAGATGCTGCTGCCAAATGGGGGGGGGCTATTCCAGGAGCTCTCCTGGAGCCATCCGACCCCCCACGGGGGATCGGATGGCACCAAATTAAAGAGGAGACCCAGCCGGATCCAATGAGGGGTCAGGTGAGTATTTTTCATTTTTATCTTTTATACTAGCAGTGGGGAAAGTCGAGCACGTAACACCTACGGGCTTGGCACTTAAGGCCCAGCCAAGCCAGCCCGTAGGTGTTACGTGCTTGGCACTTAAAGGGTTAAAAGTTATTTTTTAGGAGTGCTGACCATCCATTGTTAATTTTTGTCTATTGGGGCTTGGAAAACCCAGGTCATTGCACCGGCGGACATATTTCCCTACCAGAGTACATCCTATTGCCTTCATTTCCAGCAGCAGCAGGAACCTAGAAATTGGCTGGAAGGCCCTCTGAAGTTGGTAGCAGCAGGAGTGCAAAAATTGGCTGGAAGGCACACCCTGGAGTTGGCAGCAGGAGCAGTAACCCAAACATTGGCTGAAAGGCACCCTGGAGTTGTCAGCAGCAGCAGAAGCCCTAACATTGCTTGAAAGGGACACTGGAGTTGGCAGCAGCAGCCCAAAAATTGGCCTAAAGACAGACTCTGGAGTTGGCAGCAGCAGCAGAAGCAGGAGCCCAAACATTGCTTGAAAGAGACACCCTGGAGTTGGTAGCAGCAGCAGGACCCCATAAATTGACTAAGAGACACACCCTGGAGCTGGCAGCAGCAGCAGGAACCTAGAAATTGGCTGGAAGGCACTCTGAAGTTGGCAGCAGCAGGAGCACAAAAATTGGCTGGAAGGCACACCCTGGAGTTGGCAGAAGCAGCAGTAACCCAAACATTGGCTGGAAGGCACCCTGGGGTTTTCAGCAGCAGCAGGAGCACAAAAATTGACTGAAAGACACCCTGGAGTTAGCAGAAGCAGCAGGGACCCAAACATTGCTTGAAAGAGACACTGGAGTTGGCAGCAGGAACCCAAAAATTGGCCTAAAGACACACCCTGGAGTTGGCAGCAGGAGCCAAAAAAATGGCCTAAAGACACACACTGGAGTTGGCAGCAGCAGCAGGAGCCCAAACATTGCTTGAAAGAGACACTGGAGTTGGCAGCAGGGGCCCAAAAATTGGCCTAAACACACACCCTGGAGTTGGCAGCAGCAGCAGGAGCCCAAACATTGCTTGAAAGAGACACTGGAGTTGGCAGCAGGAACGCAAACATTGGCCTAAAGACACACCCTGGAGTTGGCAGCAGCAGCAGGAACCCAGAAATTGGCTGGAAGGCACTCTGAAGTTGGCAGCAGCAGGAGCACAAAAATTGGCTGGAAGGCACACCCTGGAGTTGGCAGCAGCAGCAGTAACCCAAGCATTGGCTGGAAGGCACCCTGGAGTTGTCAGCAGCAGCAGCAGGAGCCCAAGCATTGCTTGAAAGAGACACTAGAGTTGACAGCAGCAGCCCAAAAATTGGCCTAAAGACACACTGGAGTTGGCAGCAGCAGCAGGAGCCCAAACATTGCGTGAAAGAGACACTGGAGTTGGCAGCAGCAGCCCAAAAATTGGCCTAAAGACACACTGGAGTTGGCAGCAGCAGGAGCCCAAACTTTGCTTGAAAGAGACACCCTGGAGTTGGCAGCAGCAGCAGGAGCCCAAACATTGACTGGATGATACCCTGGAGTTGGCAGCAGGAGCCCAGAAATTGACTGAGAGACACACCCTGGAGTTGGCATCAGCAGCAGGAACCCAGAAATTGGCTGGAAGGCACTCTGAAGTTGGCAGCAGCAGGAGCACACAAATTGGCTGGAAGGCACACCCTGGAATTGGCAGCAGCAGCAGTAACCCCAACATTGGCTGGAAGGCACCCTGGAGCTGTCAGCAGCAGCAGGAGCACAAAAATTGACTGAAAGACACCCTGGAGTTGGCAGAAGCAGCAGGAACCCGGAGGGAGGCAGCGCGACCACAGGTAAGCAAATGTATTTTTTTTTTTTTTTTTACAGTCAGCAGATGCTGCTGCCAAATGGGGGGGGCTATTCCAGGAGCTCTCCTGGAGCCATCCGACCCCCCACGGGGGATCGGATGGCACCAAATTAAAGAGGAGACCCAGCCGGATCCAATGAGGGGTCAGGTGAGTATTTTTCATTTTTATCTTTTATACTAGCAGTGGGGAAAGTCGAGCACGTAACACCTACGGGCTTGGCACTTAAGGCCCAGCCAAGCCAGCCCGTAGGTGTTACGTGCTTGGCACTTAAAGGGTTAAAAGTTATTTTTTAGGAGTGCTGACCATCCATTGTTAATTTTTGTCTATTGGGGCTTGGAAAACCCAGGTCATTGCACCGGCGGACATATTTCCCTACCAGAGTACATCCTATTGCCTTCATTTCCAGCAGCAGCAGGAACCTAGAAATTGGCTGGAAGGCCCTCTGAAGTTGGTAGCAGCAGGAGTGCAAAAATTGGCTGGAAGGCACACCCTGGAGTTGGCAGCAGGAGCAGTAACCCAAACATTGGCTGAAAGGCACCCTGGAGTTGTCAGCAGCAGCAGAAGCCCTAACATTGCTTGAAAGGGACACTGGAGTTGGCAGCAGCAGCCCAAAAATTGGCCTAAAGACAGACTCTGGAGTTGGCAGCAGCAGCAGAAGCAGGAGCCCAAACATTGCTTGAAAGAGACACCCTGGAGTTGGTAGCAGCAGCAGGACCCCATAAATTGACTAAGAGACACACCCTGGAGCTGGCAGCAGCAGCAGGAACCTAGAAATTGGCTGGAAGGCACTCTGAAGTTGGCAGCAGCAGGAGCACAAAAATTGGCTGGAAGGCACACCCTGGAGTTGGCAGAAGCAGCAGTAACCCAAACATTGGCTGGAAGGCACCCTGGGGTTTTCAGCAGCAGCAGGAGCACAAAAATTGACTGAAAGACACCCTGGAGTTAGCAGAAGCAGCAGGGACCCAAACATTGCTTGAAAGAGACACTGGAGTTGGCAGCAGGAACCCAAAAATTGGCCTAAAGACACACCCTGGAGTTGGCAGCAGGAGCCAAAAAAATGGCCTAAAGACACACACTGGAGTTGGCAGCAGCAGCAGGAGCCCAAACATTGCTTGAAAGAGACACTGGAGTTGGCAGCAGGGGCCCAAAAATTGGCCTAAACACACACCCTGGAGTTGGCAGCAGCAGCAGGAGCCCAAACATTGCTTGAAAGAGACACTGGAGTTGGCAGCAGGAACGCAAACATTGGCCTAAAGACACACCCTGGAGTTGGCAGCAGCAGCAGGAACCCAGAAATTGGCTGGAAGGCACTCTGAAGTTGGCAGCAGCAGGAGCACAAAAATTGGCTGGAAGGCACACCCTGGAGTTGGCAGCAGCAGCAGTAACCCAAGCATTGGCTGGAAGGCACCCTGGAGTTGTCAGCAGCAGCAGCAGGAGCCCAAGCATTGCTTGAAAGAGACACTAGAGTTGACAGCAGCAGCCCAAAAATTGGCCTAAAGACACACTGGAGTTGGCAGCAGCAGCAGGAGCCCAAACATTGCGTGAAAGAGACACTGGAGTTGGCAGCAGCAGCCCAAAAATTGGCCTAAAGACACACTGGAGTTGGCAGCAGCAGGAGCCCAAACTTTGCTTGAAAGAGACACCCTGGAGTTGGCAGCAGCAGCAGGAGCCCAAACATTGACTGGATGATACCCTGGAGTTGGCAGCAGGAGCCCAGAAATTGACTGAGAGACACACCCTGGAGTTGGCATCAGCAGCAGGAACCCAGAAATTGGCTGGAAGGCACTCTGAAGTTGGCAGCAGCAGGAGCACACAAATTGGCTGGAAGGCACACCCTGGAATTGGCAGCAGCAGCAGTAACCCCAACATTGGCTGGAAGGCACCCTGGAGCTGTCAGCAGCAGCAGGAGCACAAAAATTGACTGAAAGACACCCTGGAGTTGGCAGAAGCAGCAGGAACCCAAACGTTGCTTGAAAGAGACACTGGAGTTGGCAGCAGGAACCCAAAAATTTGCCTAAAGACACACCCTGGAGTTGGCAGCAGCAGGAACCCAAAAATTGTCTGAAAGGCATACCCTGAAGTTGGCATCAGCAGGAACCAAAAAATTGGCTGAAAGGCATACCCTGAAGTTGGCATCAGCAGGAACACAAAAATTGGCTTAAAGACATAAATATGTTTTGCACTATTTGGAAAGTGTAAAACGTGGCACCATGATGAATCTACTCGCATGCATAAGCATTGGTGGGTGGAAATCCTGGCTGATCCATCCCTGATTCATTTTCACAAAGGTGAGTCTCTCCACATTTTTAGTTGACAGACGAGTTCTCCTCGGCGTTACTATGGCCCCCGCCGCACTAAACACCCGCTCAGATGGCACGCTACTGGCCGGGCAGGACAGCTTTCCCAGGGCAAACTCTGCTAGTTGCGGCCACAAGTCAATTTTGGCTGCCCAGAAGTCCAGCGGATCCTCAAGGTGTGTTGGCATGGTCATGTCAAGGTATGACACGACCTGCTGGTTCAGGTCCGGCTTCAGGTCTTCCTGCTGCTCATGAGTAGCCTCACTATGCGGGTGAAGAAAGCTACTCATTAGCGACTGTAGACTCAGGCTGCTGCTGATGGAGCTGTTACCGCTCCTGCCACCCCCACCCCCCCAGCAGCTATGGAAGTGGAAGGTGAGCGCAGAGGGCCCCCCGATCAGACCTATGAGAGTATGGACGATGGGGCAGATAGGCATCGGCCAACTGACTATGTAGGATGTCTCTGTAGTAGGCCAGTTTGTCCTCCCTCTCAGTGGGTGTAAAAAATGCCAAAGGAGGAGTGGCAGCCGCTCAGACCATTTTATAACTAACCTGGGAGGTGCACGTTAGCAGGGCAATTAGGATCCAAAAGTCTTAAAGGAGCCACAACACTCAAACCAGTTAGTTTGCTGACCAACCTACAATCTGTCTCTAAACTTGGTTAAAAACAGAGGGCTCGGTCACACACATCTGCAGAAGTATGCTTAAGCTGCACCACCAGCGCCAAGGTGCCCCTGTGAGGTGCAGTCCTAACTCTAATCTCTGAGAGCCCCATTTGGGACATACAATGCAATAGATAAATTGGGAGCAGGCTTACCTGAGGTTGAACTAAACCTCAAGTGCAAGCCATGGGGTGGAAGGGTCAAAGACCTTACAATACAGCCTAGACCCCACACAACATGTGCTTGCACAAATTCAAAAGGAACAAAGGAGTGGTGGCAGCTGCTCAGACCATTTTATAACTAACCTGGGAGGTGCACGTTAGCAGGGAAATTAGGATTCACCCAGTGGGCCGTAAACGACATGTACTGTCCCTGACCGTAGTTACAGCTCCAGACGTCGGCGCTGCCATGCACTTTGGTACACACCGACAGGCTCAAGGACTCGCCCACCTTCTGTTCAACAAAATTGTGCAGGGCTGGTACGGCCTTCTTGGCAAAGAAATGATGGCTTGGGACTCTCCACCTCGGCTCGGCACAAGCCATCAGTTCTCTGAAAGGAGTCCACCACCTAAAAAGGGAGCGACTGCAGCACCAGCAGCTTGGACAGGAGCACATTCAGCTTCTGCGCCGTAGGATAAGTGGGCGCATACTGCTGTCTCTTGGACATGGCTTCGCTGATGGATTGCTGGCGGGATGCCTGACTTGGAGGAGGAGGAGGAGCAGGAGCATCTGGAGCGACAGAGGATGGGTATGACGCACAGCTGTCTTCGGCTGAGGTGCTGGAGCCTTGGCTGGCAAAAATTTGGAGCGGCGTGCTACTTGGTGAGGAAGCAGGCTGGACCACCTCTTCGGAGCCTCAGTTCTCCCAGGCCGCTTTATGGTGACGCTGCATATGTTGACGCAGGGCCATGGTGCCAACATTGGGGTCCTGGCCACGCTTCACCTTCTGCCTACACATCTTGCATGTGGCCATTTTACCCTCCTGCGGATGATTGATGAAAAACTGCCACACTGCCGAGTAGCTAATTTTCCCACCAACAGCCCGCACTGATTCACTGCTACTGCCGCCAACTCCAGGAACCCCTGCTCCACTACCTCCCGAGAAGGTAGCCTGCCGCGCAGCAAGTGATCTACCCCGGCCCCGGCCCCATTTGGCTCCAGACTTTACAATTCTGCCCCCATGCTGACTGCCAACCATGCTGCTAACACCTTGCTGCCTCAGCTACTGACTCCTGATGAAGATGATGAAGCCCCTTCTGCACCCGGCTCCCAAGTGCGATCGGCTTCATCATCATCATCGAGTTGTGTCTGCACGTCACTGATGTTCTCGGTTTCCTCAACAGTGTCTGATGCAGGAGCTGGAACGCTCGCCACACCACCTCCCACGACACTCTCCACATCACTATTTGTCTGCCTAGCGAAAGATGCCACCTCCATTTCTTGGCTGGACAGTAGCTGCTGACTGTCCTCTATCTGATCGTCCTCACTAAAGAGTGGAGCTGAACCTAAAGCATAGGATACGTCACTGGGGGAGGGAACGGCGTAGGACAGAAACAATGGGAGGCTAGGGACTGCTCCCAGGCCATGCCAACTCAGGGTTGTGTCAGAGGAACCTACCGACTGTAGACTGGGGGTGTCAGATGTAACTTGTGATGATGTGGATGACCACGTTAACCAATCTACGACAGCAGATTACTGGTGGAGACACAACCGCTAGCAGATACTGGCAGATCAGGTCTCTCACCGCGACTCCTGCTGCCACTCGCCCCTAGTCTGCTGCGACCTCTGGCTGCTGAATCTAGGCCTCTGCCACTCCTCTGTGAACATCCTGGCACTTGTCTGCCTGACATTTTTTACTTTAAAAAGCGAAGGTAAATAAACTGAGTAACTGCTTCTCTGCAACAGATACTATGCAAATTGGCAATATGGGATGCCCAGTGCTCAAGGGTTTTGAAAGCAGACACAAAAACACTTTTAAAACTGTGGTCTAGTTATATGAAGTCAGCTGAAGAACTGCTTCTCTGTAACAGATACTATGAAAATTGGCAATATGGGATGCCCAGTGTTCAAGGTTTTTTAAAGCAGACACAAAAACACTTTAAAAACTGTGGTCTAGTTAGATGAAATCAGCTTTAAGACCTGCTTCTGTGTAACAGATATGGTTAAATGTGCAAACATGGGATGCACAGTTCTCAGGGGTTTTTAAAGCAGACACAAAGACACTTTAAAAACTGTGGTCTAGTTAGATGAAATCAGCTGAAAGACCTGCTTCTCTGTAACAGATACTATGAAAATTGGCAATATGGGATGTCCAGTTGTCAAGGGTTTTTAAAGCAAACACAAAAACACTTTTAAAACTGTGGTCTAGTTAGATGAAATCAGCTGAAAGACTTGCTTCTCTGTAACAAATACTATGAAAATTGGCAATATGGGATGCCCAGTGCTCAAGGGTTTTTAAAGCAGACACAAAGACACTTTTAAAACTGTGGTCTAGTTAGATAAAATCAGCTGAAAGACCTGCTTCTGTGTAACAGATACAGTTAAATGTGCTAACATGGGATGCCCAGTGCTCAGGGGTTTTTAAAGCAGACACAAAAACACTTTTAAAACTGTGGTCTAGTTAGATGAAATCAGCTTTAAGACCTGCTTCTGTGTAACAGATAGGGTTAAATGTGCAAACATGGGATGCCCAGTGCTCAAGGTTTTTTTAAGCAGACACAAAAACACTTTTAAAACTGTGGTCTAGTTAGAAGAAATCAGCTGAAAGGGTTGCTTCTCTGTAACAGATACTATGAAAATTGGCAATATGGGATGCCCAGTGCTCGATGGTTTTTAAAGCAGACACAAAAACACTTTTAAAACTGTGGTCTAGTTAGATGAAATCAGCTGAAAGATCTGCTTCTGTGTAACAGATACAGTTAAATGTGCTAACATGGGATGCCCAGTGCTCAGGGGTTTTTAAAGCAGACACAAAAACACTTTTAAAACTGTGGTCTAGTTAGATGAAATCAGCTTTAAGACCTGCTTCTGTGTAACAGATAGGGTTAAATGTGCGAACATGGGATGCCCAGTGCTCAAGGTTTTTTTAAGCAGACACAAAAACACTTTTAAAACTGTGGTCTAGTTAGATGAAATCAGCTGAAAGACTTGCTTCTCTGTAACAGATACTATGAAAATTGGCAATATGGGATGCCCAGTGCTCAAGGGTTTTTAAAGCAGACACAAAAACACTTTTAAAACTGTGGTCTAGTTAGATAAAATCAGCTGAAAGACCTGCTTCTGTGTAACAGATACAGTTAAATGTGCTAACATGGGATGCCCAGTGCTCAGGGTTTTTTAAAGCAGACACAAAAACACGGCTTCATCATCATCATCGAGTTGTGTCTGCACGTCACTGATGTTCTCGGTTTCCTCAACAGTGTCTGATGCAGGACCTGGAACGCTCACCACAACACCTCCCATGACACTCTCCACATCACTATTTGTCTGCCTAGCGAAAGATGCCACCTCCATTTCTTGGCTGCACAGTAGCTGCTGACTGTCCTCTATCTGATCGTTCTCACTAAAGAGTGGAGCTGAACCCAAAGCATAGGATACGTCACTGGGCGAGGGAACGGCGTAGGACAGAAACAATGGGAGGCTAGGGACTGCTCCCAGGCCATGCCAACTCAGGGTTGTGTCAGAGGAACCTACCGACTGTAGACTGGGGGTGTCAGATGTAACTTGTGATGATGTGGATGACCGCGTTAACCAATCTACGATAGCAGATTACTGGTGGAGACACGACCGCTAGCAGATACTGGCAGATCAGGTCTCTCACCGCGACTCCTGCTGCCACTCGCCCCTAGTCTGCTGCGACCTCTGCCTGCTGAATCTAGGCCTCTGCCACTCCTCTGTGAACATCCTGGCACTTGTCTGCCTGACATTTTTTACTTTAAAAAGCAGAAGGTAAATAAACTGAGTAACTGCTTCTCTGCAACAGATACTATGAAAATTGGCAATATGGGATGCCCAGTGCTCAAGGGTTTTGAAAGCAGACACAAAAACACTTTAAAAACTGTGGTCTAGTTAGATGAAATCAGCTTTAAGACCTGCTTCTGTGTAACAGATAGGGTTAAATGTGCAAACATGGGATGCACAGTGCTCAGGGGTTTTTAAAGCAGACACAAAGACACTTTTAAAACTGTGGTCTAGTTAGATGAAATCAGCTGAAAGACCTGCTTCTCTGTAACAGATACTATGAAAATTGGCAATATGGGATGTCCAGTTCTCAAGGGTTTTTAAAGCAGACACAAAAACACTTTTAAAACTGTGGCCTAGTTAGATAAAATCAGCTGAAAGACCTGCTTCTGTGTAACAGATACAGTTAAATGTGCTAACATGGGATGCCCAGTGCTCAGGGGTTTTTAAAGCAGACACAAAAACACTTTTAAAACTGTGGTCTAGTTAGATGAAATCAGCTTTAAGACCTGTTTCTGTGTAACAGATAGGGTCAAATGTGCAAACATGGGATGCCCAGTGCTCAAGGTTTTTTTAAGCAGACACAAAAACACTTTTAAAACTGTGGTCTAGTTAGAAGAAATCAGCTGAAAGGGTTGCTTCTCTGTAACAGATACTATGAAAATTGGCAATATGGGATGCCCAGTGCTCGATGGTTTTTAAAGCAGACACAAAAACACTTTTAAAACTGTGGTCTAGTTAGATGAAATCAGCTGAAAGATCTGCCTCTGTGTAACAGATACAGTTAAATGTGCTAACATGGGATGCCCAGTGCTCAGGGGTTTTTAAAGCAGACACAAAAACACTTTTAAAACTGTGGTCTAGTTAGATGAAATCAGCTTTAAGACCTGTTTCTGTGTAACAGATAGGGTCAAATGTGCAAACATGGGATGCCCAGTGCTCAAGGTTTTTTTAAGCAGACACAAAAACACTTTTAAAACTGTGGTCTAGTTAGATGAAATCAGCCGAAAGACTTGCTTCTCTGTAACAGATACTATGAAAATTGGCAATATGGGATGCCCAATGCTCAAGGGTTTTTAAAGCAGACACAAAAACACTTTTAAAACTGTGGTCAAGTTAGATAAAATCAGCTGAAAGACCTGCTTCTGTGTAACAGATACAGTTAAATGTGCTAACATGGGATGCCCAGTGCTCAGGGGTTTTTAAAGCAGACACAAAAACACTTTTAAAACTGTGGTCTAGTTAGATGAAATCAGCTTTAAGACCTGCTTCTGTGTAACAGATAGGGTTAAATGTGCAAACATGGGATGCCCAGTGCTCAAGGTTTTTTTAAGCAGACACAAAAAGACTTTTAAAACTGTGGTCTAGTTAGATGAAATCAGCTGAAAGGGTTGCTTCTCTGTAACAGATACTATGAAAATTGGCAATATGGGATGCCCAGTGCTCAAGGGTTTTTAAAGCAGACACAAAAACACTTTTAAAACTGTGGTCTAGTTAGATGAAATCAGCTGAAAGATCTGCTTCTGTGTAACAGATACAGTTAAATGTGCTAACATGGGATGCCCAGTGCTCAGGGGTTTTTAAAGCAGACACAAAAACACTTTTAAAACTATGGTCTAGTTAGATGAAATCAGCTGAAAGACCTGCTTCTGTGTAACAGATACAGTTTAATGTGCTAACATGGGATGCCCAGTGCTCAGGGGTTTTTAAAGCAGACACAAAAACACTTTTAAAACTGTGGTCTAGTTAGATGAAATCACCTGAAAGACCTGCTTCTCTGTAACAGATACTATGAAAATTGGCAATATGGGATGCCCGGGGCTCAAGGGTTTTTAAAGCAGACACAAAAACACTTTTAAAACTGTGGTCTAGTTAGATGAAAGCTGAAAGACCTGCTTCTGTGTAACAGATAGGGTTAAATGTGCAAACATTGGATGCCCAGTGCTCAGGGGTTTTTAAAGCAGACACAAAAACACTTTTAAAACTATGGTCTAGTTAGATGAAATCAGCTGAAAGACCTGCTTCTGTGTAACAGATACAGTTTAATGTGCTAACATGGGATGCCCAGTGCTCAGGGGTTTTTAAAGCAGTCAAAAAAACACTTTTAAAACTGTGGTCTAGTTAGATGAAATCAGCTTTAAGACCTGCTTCTCTGTAACAGATAGTGGTAAATGTGCAAACATGGGATGCCCAGTGCTCAGGGGTTTATAAAGCAGACACAAAAACACTTTTCTTTCCAATAATTTTTATTGTTTTACAAGAAAAAGCAGTAGGTTGTACAGTCAAATATAGACACATCACAGTACAAATGATGTATAAGATTCAACATATACATATAATATTGCCATTGCACTACTCAATCAAACCCATTCCTCCTTGGGAGCTATTGAATGGTTATTATCTGTACTGCCTCATGCCAAGCCATAATTACAAAAAACCTTTAGCATCAACCTACTGGTGTCGAGATTAGATCTCACAATACACATACTCATTTGCAGAGAAGAAGGATGGAAAGAAGAAAACTAAAACAAAAAGAGGTAAGAAATAAGGGGGAGGAAGGGGGGAGAAAGGAGGGGGGGGAGGGGGCTGTCTCCAGTATCCACACTCATCATTACAGGCTTTTAAATGTCACCTACTATCTTATTTACACCTATGTGTTCTATCCAAGGGGACCAGATGCTATGAAAGTGAATATAGTCATCATGGGCTATTGCTGTCAATTTTTCCATCACTCTGAGATTTTTGAGGTCACCATCCGCCAAGGCAGTAATTTTCCCTTCCAATTTCTTGCTATTACTAATCTTGCTGCTGAAAATATATGAAGAGCAAGCTTCCATTGTCTCATGTCAAAATTATTGGCTTTGTAAGATAATAAGGCTTCCCATGTGCTTGGGGAGTAAGTGGCTCCAAATAGCGTGGATAGGAGGTTGTATACATTATTCCACAGCTGGTTAACATAAGGGCAAGACCACCATATATGGTACATTGTACCCTCTTCCTGGCATCCCCGATAGCACATGGGCGAACAATCAGCGTTGAATTCATGCAGTCTGGCAGGTGTAAGATACCATCTAAATAAAACTTTGAAGGAGTTCTCCTGTATAAGGGTGTTACAGGACACTCTCCCAGCTGATTTCCAGAGTTTAGGCCAAGTTTGTTCATCCCCTTTTTTCCCTAAGTCCTCTTCCCATTTCGTCACATAGTAATGAGGACTACTTTTTGCAGGAGTAACTAAAGAGGAATAAAGCTCCGAGATAGCTCCTCCTGCCAGGGGACCGTGTAAACATCTCTGCTCAAAATCCGAGGGTTTGCTAATATGGTCAAGACCCCTGACTACAGATTTGAAAAAATGATTTAATTGTAGGGCCCTACAATTTTCAGGCGGGGGTATTAGGATTTGGGTGCCCAGGGAGTATGGTTGTTCTCCTCTCCACCCGGACATCATAGCATGCACTGTGGTGTGGCCTTGCTCTTCCCACCACCTGAATCTTTGTCTGGATTCCATGCCCGGTGGGTTTCACAATAGTGGGGCTGCCGGTACATGTGGCGAGCACCATCCCCTGGCCTTTGCATTCCTGTCCCAAATATCTAGGGCAGGTCCCATGCTTTGGGGCACAGCTCTGGGTCTAAGTTTCTTTGGTATCCACAGAAGTGATGTCACCGATACTGGAGATAGACTTTCGGACAGCATTTGTACCCAACCAGGCATATTTTTGATGGAATGTAGAGGGAGCAGTGACGCTACCTGCGCTGCCATAAGATATTTGTATAGGTGCGGGACTCCCAGACCCCCGCCTTCTTTCTTACAATAGAGTGTTCTTCTGGCTATCCGTGGTCTAATCGCTCCCCATATATATTTATTGACCTTCTGTTGTAAGGGCTGGAGGGCAGATTTGGTGACTTTGATAGGGAGAACTCTAAAGAAGTACAACAGTTTGGGCAAGACAGTCATTTTTACGGCCGTTAGGCGCCTTAGCCATGACAGATTTATGTGGCGCCAAGAGACCAGGAGGTTACCTAGCTGGTTAAATAGTCCCGGATAATTTGCCCTATATAGTGCTTCATAGGATGCTGTCAGTTTTACTCTCAAATATGGGAGTTTTTTAACCCAAAGCCAGGGAAAATTGCTTTTCATTAGGGCACTAGTCCCTTGGGTTAAGGAAATGTCTAGAGCCAATGATTTCCCGGCGTTAATTTTGAGGCCCGACATGGTGCCAAATATCCCCAGCTCGAAGGTTAAATTGGGCGCTGTTGTATGTGGAGCAGAGATAGTTAGCAGCATGTCGTCCGCAAACATAGACAACTTGTGCTCTGTGCCCTCATAATGAACTCCTTTTATGGACCGGTTACGTCGAATGTTAGACGCCAGTGGTTCCAGGGCTAATATGAATAATATTGGAGAGAGGGGACATCCTTGTCGGGTGCCCCTATGGATAGTAAATGGTGCAAATTCAAACCCCGAATACTTTACCCGTGCCGTTGGTCGTTGATACATAGCCCTAATCCAAGATTTAAGCCCATGCCCAAAACCCCATCTGTCTAGTTCCTGTAGTAGGTAGTCCCAGGAGAGGCAGTCAAAAGCCTTTTCCATGTCTAGAGACAACAACATTACATCAGCTTGGGCGCTCGTCGCTGCCTCTATAAGCTGAGCTGTACGTCTTACTCCATCTGATGACTGCCTCCCCGGTACAAACCCGACCTGGTCTGAATGTATCAGGGAACTAAGAAACGTATTAATCCTAGTTGCTATAATTTTCCCTACAATTTTCAGATCCAGGTTTAGGAAAGAGATAGGATGATAGTTTTGCCAAACTAAAGGATCTTTGCCTGGTTTCGGGATCATGGCTATGGTTGCTGATAAGGTTTCCGAATAAAACTGTTTGCCTGTTTTGATACTATTATACATGGTGGCTAGGTGCGGAGCCACTACCTCTATCAATTTTTTGTAAAATAACGCTGTATAGCCATCCGGCCCAGGCCTCTTATTGGGTCCAAGAGACCTTATTGCCTGTTTTACTTCCAGTACTGATATATCTGCATCAACAAACTCTGCCCTCTCTGAGTCTAGTTGGGGCAAGATTGTGTTTTCGAGGTATATCTTTGTGGCTCCAGCATCTAGTCCCTTTTGCAGGTCATATAGTTTAGCTAAGCCCTGCCAAAACTCTTCTAACACCTTACACGGGTTGCTGGTTAGGCATCCACTACCAGTTTTTAATTTAATAAGGGGGGGATGCTTCGCTTGGCATCTTAGCTGCGTTGCTAAGAGAGTATTGGGCCTGATGCAGAGCCTCCTCTGAACTGCCCTTAAAACCTTCCGATTGTCCGGGTCTCCCGTTTGAATCGTGGCTCAAATGTGATGCAGAGCCTCCGTCGGAATGGCTCCCTAACTGATCCGTCAATTTCACTTTACTCGGAAAGCTTTTTTTGCTCTCTCGGGTGCCTTCAATTTGATCGGGGCTCCCGTTCACGTTCACACGTGCGGCCCGTTTTTCCCTGATTTTTCCTGCCTTTTTGAACGTACCTGCTTGGTTTCCGTCGTATTTGACCTTCCATTTTGGTGGTTTTAGCAAGTATACTTACATCTCCATGGCTCTTCAGTTGCCAATCTGGCTACACGCAAGCGCACATCCCGCAAACTCCATTGGAATATGCATATGGCCACAAATGCAAATTGGAGACAAATTTTTTTTTTGGTTGCTTTTTTTGGTGGGGGTTTCCTTGTCCATAATGCATACCTAAATCATCTAGTAGTTCCTTCTCCCTTGTCCTTAATGCATACTTTTCTTTATTTATTTTTTTTCTTTTTATTGTCCCATATCTAAACCTTTGGTGTGTAATGTAAATGTGTGCTGATGTTGTGTGATGGTACTTTTGCAGGAAACACAACTCTCGAAATCTTATTAATTATTTATTAGTATTTTTTTTTTTGTGTGTTTTTGTATTAAATTTTTGTTTTTTGTTTTTTAAACTATAAAAAACAGATTTACAATTTTTTTTCCAACAAAAAAAAATTAGGCCTCGGGGTCTGTAGCCTGTGTTCTTTGATCTGTGAATGAAAAACAACATTACTTTAGCATTTTTTTTTTGGTTTTTTTTTTGATTGTTTGTGCACTTATTAAATGGGACCTTCTGCGTGTTTTAATGAAAAGGCCAAACTCTTCAGAAACGTTGCCCCAGCATCTTAAACTAATATATATTAATTTTGTAGTCAATAAATTATTATTCTTTCCCCCACTGGGCTGCAACTCAGTTCAGGAATTTAGGATACGTGCAACGCCATGCTGACTCTGAAGCATCACACTTACTGAGGAGAGGAGAGTGGGATAAGGTACAGGGGGTGGGTTATAGCTGTGCTTTGCTCACATAGAGCCGAGATGTGCTATGGAAAAGGTTGGTAACATGATTTGTAAGGTGGACAATCTGTATGTACAGGATGTGGGAACTATCTAAGCTAGCCTCTTATTCATAGTTAAGGTCCGCTTTAAGGGCTTTTTTGGATACATTTTGAGGGAACTGTAAAAGTTTTTTATGTTTAAAATGGAAATGTTTGCTCATTTACTTTAGTTTAAATAAACACCACTTACAAGGTTTAGGCCGCACATTGCGTCGGGGGCGGAGTCTCCATTCATACTCCCTCTGTGGCAGTTGGGAATCTGTATGAATGACAAACACACTGATATTAGAGACTGTTGTTCTTTCATTAATATAATATTATGTTAGGCTTCTAGGTATCAATCTACTCACCTTCCCCAGCAACCTCTTCCTCCTCGCCCCCTTCCTCACTCATCCCTTGGGATGTTCCAGCGACGTCTGAATCTACAACAATAGGGCACATGAGTATCTGTATTTAATGCATGTCTTACCACATATCTAACTATATTTCCCTTACCGGAGTCAGGTTGAGGCTCTGTTCTGCTCGACTCCCTGCCGTCAGATTGCCCCCTCCCCTGCATGCTGAGGTCCAGCGGCTCCTCCGAGTCACTTACAGAGGAGGGGGTGGCCGTTGACCCTGGCGGTGGGCCACCTACACCTTCACCTGTTTCGCCCAACACTGGGCTGCGTGTCCTGGTCCGGGTGGGGCGGAACCGCAAATTCCATTCATGGGCTGAAATACAAACACAATCATTAAACCACGCCCAGGCGATGCCAGGGTTAGAGGTGCATTTACATTTTCTACACTTACATGGGAAATGTGTTGCGAAGTACCGCCTCACCCGGGGCTTATGTCTTCTTTTTAAATCAGACCAGTGTTGGGCGATCTGAGTGAAGGTATAGGTGGTTTGGGATCTTCTTTCAATCGCGCCCACCACCGCCAGGGCCAACGTCCGCTTGTCATAATCTGACGGCAGGAAGTCGTAGCGATTCCTCAGCATCATCTGTTAGAAAAAGAGACAAGGACACACCATTAATCCACAAAATACATTAACAAGTTTCCTGGCCTAAATCAAGTCACTTTATTAACCTCTTGCTGCCTCACATTGCCCTAGTTCTGCTATCTGCATGTAGGCTAGTTTGTAGCTGCGTACATGGGTTAAACTAAGGTGGGCTGGTCTGTAACGTGACAAACTAAGTTGTTTCAGACTATTCTTGCGTTTTTTTCTTTTTTTATTACAAGGAATGTGTGCGCGCACATAAACGCACGCTCGCTCGCATACTCACATCCATGATGAGCTCGTCCTGCTCCGTTGTAAAGACGGCGGGGGACATCTTGGCTTCTTTTTCAAATTCTAGCTCTGACGTTCCCCCGCGGTGACGTGCGTGCGTGCGCGCAGGCGCGCAACCGCAGTTGTAAAAATATTTAAAGTTCAAGGCACTCCGCTTGGTGTGGGATACCATATCAATATGGGCAGACCTAAAGGGAGCACAAAGAGCCAGCCGCACACATGACTCATCCTAAATAAAACACAAAAGCAGGCACAAGACACATGTAGAACATGCACCAACTAAAACGGTGGGGACTCCACAGACACAGGCACATTCCCCAAAACGCAGGAGCAAGGAGACATTAACCCATTCTCAACCACCGGCCCAAAAACCACACACGACTCCCCAGATAGCCAACCATCTATTTCAAGTGATGCAGGGGACAACACACACCCATGTGGGCGATAACCACGCCGTGGGTCCCTAACAGGCCGTTTTTGATAAGCACAAAGCATGGCTGTTGCCAATGCTGTTTGGGTACATTATGGTGTTCTGTCCATCGAGATACTGAACAAATCAAGCGGACAGTTGTGGACCTGAAATCATATAGTTGGCCAAAAATGGACATGCGCCGGCAGCAGAGGTAAAGCCCAAATGCATTTAGAGTCGCTTTGTGACCAGCATGTAACACTTATTAGGTGTGATTTAATCTTCCCCAGCCTGCAGACAGGGGGTGGTTTCAAGAAAATACATTGGCCACAAGGTCAGCACGGATTGTGTGTGCTGGGCCACTTTGTGTACCAGTGTAAGGAGGGGTCTGCTCGTCAGAAATAGGGAAAGGTTCTGCACCCAGGTCAGTATATCGAGCAATCCTGCTTCTAATGGCAAGGTTGTGCAGGACCCCACAAGCAACAATTATTTTGATAACCTTGCCAGGCTGATACTGAAGAGAACCCCCACTGTGATCCAGACATCGGAAACACATCTTCCACAACCCAAAGGCACGTTCCACCACAGAGCGAGACCTCCTATGGGCTGTGTTGTAGCGCTCCTGTGCCTGGGAAGATGGGTGCAGGATGGGTGTGAGCAGCCATGGTAACAAGGGATAGCCTGAGTCACCTGCAAAAATACAAAAGACAAACATAAGGTGGATGCCTAAAAAAAGGTTTAGGTGTGCATAGAAACATTAGTACACAGGGACAAATAGGTGAGCTAGGTATGGTGGGAGGAATTGACATTTTTACTGAGCCTACAAACACATGCAACCTGTACACTCCTTAAAAATGTCTGCGTAATGCTACTGAGATAAGAGGGCCAGAACATAAGCCAATAGTGGAGAATACTTTCACCCATTAATTAAACCAAAAACCTTTTCAAGTTTCCAGGAAAGGTCTCACAGATTAGTGGGGTAGTGGCAAATCCACATTCAAACCTGGGGGCCAAGAAATACAACTTTAATACACATACCCAGTAACCATCCTCCAGAAATATCTCCAGATTGAAACCGTTGATAGAGGCTGGAGTTCCTCAAAATGTGCGCATCATGCGTGGACCCAGGAAAGCCAGCAAACAGACTGAAAAATTGAAGATCAGGGCCCGCCACTGCCTGAACATTGATGGAATGGCCCATCTTCCTGTTCCTGCACCAAGCAAAACACAAGTGTAATTAGTGTGAGCCATAAAAAATGTGTGATAACCAGAAAAAAAGCAGACCCAAACCACATACCTGAACAGATATTCCTGGTCCGCAGGGGGAATGAGCGAGACATGTGTGCAATCGATTGCACCAAGGACGTTGGGCATGTCGGCTATGTTATAAAAGCCCAACTTAACCGCATTCCAGGCTTCCCCTGTTTGAGGGAAAAAAATGTAATTCTGTGCCAGGGTAGCCATGCCATCCAAAAACTTGGTTAGGCTGCGGCTCAGCGTAGACTGGGACATCCCCAGGGAGAAGGCACCCAGTCTCTGGAACGAGCCGTTCGCCAAAAATTGCAGGCAGCCAACCAATTTGGTCATACCTGCAATTGCATGCCCCTTTCTTGTGGTGGGGGCTAACCATGGCCGCAGCTCGCTATACAAGGCATGGAGAGAAACACGGTTAAGGCGGGTGAGCTCGAATAGGTCAACGTCACTCATGCCATCGATGTCCAAAGGCGTGCGCTGCAGCCTGGTTTCTGCCATACTCAGAACTACCAGACGGCATAGCTGGCGCCTTTGATGTTGGCCCACAGAGGAATGCATTCCCAAATAGCACGGAGCTCCAATACGGCTGGTCAAACTTGCCGTAAGTGAAGGCTCGGCGGCCCCGTTTTATTAGGCTGATTTCAATCGGAAATCAAGGCTCTGCATCACTGAAAAAAACGGACCAATGAACGAGGCGTCCGTTTTCCCGGGAAACAGCCTCATGCGAGCCGACAATCGGAAAGGCGGCTGAGCGCACAACTGAGCGCATAAACGCACACTAAAATCAACGTAGCACCCTTTCCTGACCCGATCAAAGGCCAAAACCAACGGGGAAACGCACGGGGGAGCTGAACGGGGAGGCTCTGCATCAAGCCCATTGGGCTGATTTTCCAGGGTGTAGTACTTTTGAGCTGACCACTTATACCGGCACTCTGCTTCCTGCATTTGCAGCGAGTTCAGTTCTAGTCTGGCCTTCTCCAGCCTCTGTTTATTTGTCTTACAGGCATTAACTTTAAAGGCCTGGGACGCAGCTGAGTATTCAGCCTCCAGGGAACTCATAAGCTGAGTTTTCTCCCTTTTAGACCGGGCGGCCCTGGAGAGAAAATACCCACGCATCACAGACTTAAAAGCTCCCCAAAGAGTTGATGGTGACTGGACCAAATTCAAATTAGTATGAAAACAGTGTTCTGCTTCCTTTATAGTTTCCTGAACTCTTTCTTTTGAAGCTAGGAGGGTATCATTCAGTACCCACGCTGAGGGGCCTGGTTTAATTAATAAGGACTTACAAGTAATACTGACAAGGTCATGATCTGACCATGGCACTTGGTATATACGAGCTTGAGCGATGTTGGGGAGAAAATTTTTATGGGCGAACAAATGGTCAATCCTAGTATGTAGGTCATGAGGAGTGGAATAATGTGTGTAATCTCTCTGAAATGGATGCATATCTCTCCAGACGTCCAAGAGTCCAGCCTTGGAGATCATGGAGGCAAATAGCTGGGCATCCCTTTTATTTTGTGCAGTAGGCGGAGCCGATCTATCCAGGACAGGATCCAACGTAAGATTCGAATCACCACCTACAAGCACTATTCCTTTCTTATGCTTATTCAGGAGATCACACACTCTGTGTAGAAATTCAATTTGACCTGTGTTAGGTGCATAATAGTTTAAGATCGTGACTTCTGTGTCCTGTAAGGTACCTTGGAGTAGCAGGAACCTGCCTGCAGGGTCAGATATCTGTTTATTGCATTTAAAGGGAGTGCGGGTGTGAAAGGCCACAAACACTCCTCTTTGTTTAGTCGCTGCCCTGGCATGGTACACTGTCAGGTATTTGGGGCTGAGAAACTTGGGGGTAGAAGAAACCGAAAAGTGGGATTCCTGAGCATAAATTATATCCGCATGTGTAGAGCTAAAGTACCTAAAGACCCTTGATCTCTTGTTTGGAGAGTTCAACCCCTACACATTAATTGATACTATTTTAAGCGCCATTAATACAGTGTTTTTATATTATGGGCTGTGTACCTCAGGATAGGCTTTAGAACTGGAGAGAGCCCCCTCCGGAGTGGATTGAAGGGAGAGGGATTGAGACACGGGGGAGGATGGGTGTGAATTGGGTATAGTCTAGTAGGGACAAAATGAATGGGGACAGAGATGAGAATTGAAACAGATACAGTAAAGAATCTTAAGTAGAGATTATAGAACCATAACATCCGCTTTACACATAATTCCATATGCCAAACAAACGTACAAGCTTAAGCGCAGAAAGGGTGCTTCAAAAACATGAACATGGGGGCCAATCAACGGGCAGTCCGATGGACCAAAACCTTACCTTCCAAGGAAGGTGGGTGGTTAGGAAATAAAGACCGGCCTCAGCGTCCTTTATCCATCTCCTGATCTTTGAAAAGACTGAGAGGAAAGTCTCTGTAGTACTTGTGTTCTTCGCTTGCACTGTGATTTCCTTACATTGTCAGCAGGAGCCTGTTCCTCGCGGCCGCCCTTGTAGGAATCATGCTGTGTGGGTAGCTGACTTCCATGTTCAGGCGTTTGGTCTGGTAAGTTGAGGCCCAGTTGTTTGAAGCGTTCCCTGAGCTCCCGTATGGTAGAGGCCTGGACTTATCTGCCATTGCAGGAAAATGATATCTTAAAAGGAAATCCCCAGTGGTATTTGATGTTAAGGGTTTGCAGAGTTTGCAGGTATGGTTTAAAAGCGCGCCTCTTCAATATGGTAGAATGAGACAAATCAGCATATACCTGAAAGCTGTTACCTTGGAAAGTCAGTGGGGCTTTTTCTCTAGCCGCTTTGAGAACATCTTCTTTGGTCTGAAAGTATAGAAACTTTACAATTATATCCCACGGGGGACCCTCTGGCTTGCGGCTAGTTAAGGCACGATGGGCTGTCTCCAGCTCCAATCTCTCAAGCGGGGTGCCGGGAATTAGCTCCTGAATGAGTGCCGTAATGGAGCCCCTGACGTCCTCCATTGACTCCGGGAGGCCCCTAAAGCGCAAGTTCTTCCTGCGACAACGATTTTCGAGATCTTCCTGTTGAGATTGCAGGGTACGCACTAGATCATGTAGCTGTTCAATCTCCTGTTCATGTCCCTCCGATATGGTTTTCAAGCTGCGACGTGCGGCCTCCTAATTCTTTCAATTCCCCTAGCAGCTCCACCGTTGTTCTCGCAGAGACAGTTGTCATCTCCTCCCGAATCATCTCCCTGATCTGTTGGAGGGTGGCCCGATCTAGCGTGGTAGGGGGGGGCGGAACCCGCCATCTCTGAGGGGAATTGTGCCCAACTGTCTGATGAGTCCCTAGAGTCCTCCCGCTCTTCCACACGTGCCACTGGCTCACCTCCGGACACCATCTTGGATTGCTGACCGCCTGTGTCTTTCGGCGCTTTTTTCTTCAGATTGCCCATTATGTGTTCGGCCAGGGTGATCCGCAAGGTACTCTGGGTTGACAGCTGTCAGAAAACCTCGATTTGCCCGTCGATCGGCCCCGTCAGACAGTTAAACGCCTCCTGAGTGTGCAGAGCGAGATCAGGCTGTGACCATCTCAATGCGCCCCCCACAAAAACACTTTTAAAACTGTGGTCTAGTTATATGAAATCAGCTGAAAGACCTGCTTCTCTGTAACAGATACTATGAAAATTGACAATATGGGATGCCCAGTGTTCAAGGGTTTTTAAAGCAGACACAAAAACACTTTTAAAACTGTGGTCTAGTTATATGAAATCAGCTGAAGAACTTCTTCTCTGTAACAGATACTATGAAAATTGGCAATATGGGATGCCCAGTGCTCAAGGGTTTTTAAAGCAGACACAAAAACACTTTAAAAACTGTGGTCTAGTTAGATGAAATCAGCGTTAAGACCTGCTTCTGTGTAACAGATACAGTTAAATGTGCTAACATGGGATGCCCAGTGCTCAGGGGTTTTTAAAGCAGACACAAAAACACTTTTAAAACTGTGGTCTAGTTAGATGAAATCAGCTTTAAGACCTGCTTCTGTGTAACAGATAGGGTTAAATGTGCAAACATGGGATGCCCAGTGCTCAGGGGTTTTTAAAGCAGACACAAAAACACTTTTAAAACTGTGGTCTAGTTAGATGAAATCAGCTGAAAGACCTGCTTCTCTGTAACAGATACTATGAAAATTGGCAATATGGGATGCCCAGTGCTCAAGAGTTTTTAAAGCAGACACAAAAACACTTTTAAAACTGTGGTCTAGTTAGATGAAATCAGCTGAAAGACCTGCTTCTGTGTAACAGATACAGTTAAATGTGCTAACATGGGATGCCCAGTGCTCAGGGGTTTTTAAAGCAAACACAAAAACTATTTTAAAACTGTGGTCTAGTTAGATGAAAACAGCTGAAAGACCTGCTTCTGTGTAACAGATAGGGTTATATGAGCTCTCTGGCTCTGTTTGGTCCTCTGTGGCTCTCCCTGGCTCTCTGTTTGTCTTTCCCTGTCTCTCCCCAGCCCCGTTCTCGCCGCAATTCAACGCTGAAATGCGCACCAGCAAGATGACCGCCGCTTATATAGCGCTGTGACGTCACCAGGGTGCCTGGCTGCTGATAGGCTGCATGTGACCTTCCCATGATACCTTGCCCCAGGGGATATGTCCAGACATATCCCTCCACCATTTTAGAATGCCTGTAATTGCAGTAAATGGAGTTTAAAGAAAAAATTTGATCGACCGAATCACAGAGAAATTCGTATTCGTTCAGAATCGAATATTTCATGAAATTCGGAACTAATTCGGGTTCGTCCGAAACGATTTGCTCATCTCTAGCCAAGATGAGTGAAAATAAAGCTGGGACCCAGAAGTCAGCGAGTCCTGCACCGGAACCCCATTACGTGTTTCAGGCCAACAGGGGCCCTTAATCATACCATGGTACATATACTAAAAGTTACCTTTTACTTGGAGGCTGGATAAACACTGACATTTTTGCTGCAATTTGGGAGGACTGCTGAGTGGATTCCCTCTTCTGTGCCTTTATGTGGATGTGGTGAGCAGGCTACTTCACTTGATTTTTTGTACACAGAAGTCATATTTGACTGTCTGCAGTCATTGTACTATATTAAAATGGCAATGCACCTTGCTTTAACACTTTACACAGGAACAAAGCCAGGGATTTTCAGTTTCTCTGGCTTTGATCCTCATCCTGGGGGCGTACTTAGTGTGGTGGAGGTCCAGGGAAGAAAATCTGATGGAGGCACCTGATACAGTATTACCTTTAAACTAATAGCCCAGCGCAGATTGTTGGCCCCCCTCGGAAGACACCTGCCATGATGCCACCTGCCGTTTGTCATTTACTCAGTCTGTGCCGATCTGCGGAATCCTGATGCCCTAGCCAGCTACCCTCTTTTTCTCCTCCTCATCGCTGCTCTGGGCCTCTTTCTTCTGGCTGAAGAGACACTGGCAGCTTATTTCCAGGGCTTCCCACTATGGGGGGCATAACAAACTAACTATCCTGTGAAATCCACATTCCTGCCCCCGTGCACTCTCCTTGCCTTTGCTGCAGGTTAGTAAAGGCCTCACTGCCACCAATCCTGGCCCCGTCATTGCTCTCTGGGCCAATTTAGCTGTGCATTGGTAGCCATTTCTAAGGCTATAAGCAGAAACCTCTTCCTACCTTCACTGAGAATCGGATGTTTACTGTTCTACCTATGCAGACATGCATTTCTCTGGGATCTTTCCTGCCTTGGCCTCCCCATGATCACAGTGAGCAAGTGGTGGAGGCATAGAAAATGTTAGCTATGTGCAAATATTAAAGTCAAAGAAAGAAACATCACCGGACTAGCACCAATCAGCTGCACAGGACAAAAAGTAAGTAGCCTTTGATTCTTTTTATTTGGCTGCTGAATCACTTTAATTGTAATAAGAAAATCCTCCTTGGCAGCAACGTCTCCAATGATTCTGACAGAATGTCTGATCAAAATGGATTCCTTGCTAAAAGCACTTAGTACCTACTGCATAAGAACATCCTGAAAACTACTCTTTAAAGGGACAGTCCAGGCAATAATAAGGAAGTAAGAAGTTCACCCGAAGCTTGTCCCATGTGCTCCTCCTCCATTTCCTGCAGGGTGCTGTAGATTCTGTAGCTGGTTTCCAAATTTTGCCCCCCCCCCCCTTTCTACTTTTCCATGACAACACAAAATGTAGTTGCAGGACCCCCCCCCCTGTAGGGGCAGATGTGTGACCACATATGCAGGTGGTGGTAGAAAAATGGAAACAAAATTAAGGGATAACTTTGGAGACCTGCTACAGCATCTACAGCTTTCTGCACGAAATGAGGGGGAGGCACATCGAACAGGCTTCGGGTGAGCTCTGTGCTGCCTTATTATTGCCATCTCACGGACTGTCCCTTCAAACCCTCCTATTATATGAGAGCTGTCACTTACATTTCCAGAACAGTTTTTCCATATACGTTTCATCTGCCCGCACCTAATAACCAATCATTTTCCTGCCGCTGTGCTCTCCCTAAGGGTGCCTTAAACCCCAAGCTCAGCAACATTGCATTTCTTTAGTTTGCCACCACTAACATGACTGTTGCCGTTAGCAGTTAGCATGTCGGTATGGGGAAAAGACCCCCTTGATCGTTTCATAAAAAATAAATAAAAAACAAAAGACCCTTACCCTAATCTTTGCTCTGCTGATATAGGCAGAACAATATGTAAAATAAATAACAGGGCCAATTCTCCAGTCCCAGAGCCACAGCCATCCAAATAAAGAAAGTGCCCATAGGAAGCATGTCTGAATACCATAACCAGTAGCTTTTGTAAGCTTTTCAAGTTCCAAAGCCTAAAGGAAATAAACTGGCTTTTATACTGTTTTTCTATAATGAATTTCCTTCCCATAAAGCAGCCAGGAAAATCCTGGTGAAAGTTATCAGCAGTTCGGTTCAATTAGCTGTGCAGGCACTGGAGAGCAGTTACTATTCTAGGGCCTCTTGTTCTTTCGGGCTCATTTTCTCATTCTAATTTATGGATCCTTTCATTGTGCCTCACGCCAAGGCATACATCATTTTGATCTTTTCACGCTTTCTGTTCTTCATTGTCTTTACTTTTCAACAAAAGTGGTGACAGGCTGCAGAGACAATATTGTGACGTTTCTGAGTGTTTACATGTAAAAGCAATTCAATTTATTGGTTGGCTCTTAAAGGAAAAGACTGACTTGGAACAACTAAAGCTAAAAATACTGCTAAAATATATTAAATAGCAACTAAACTACCGGTATATCAGACATAGTCATTTCATAATCCATTCAGAATTGCCATCTTGGGAGCTTGGGACCTCCAGAATCATTTACTAAAAAGCCCAAACCCTTAGGAAATTATTACCCAGCATCTAAATGTAATATATGTTAAGGTTTTAGACATTTATTATTCCCCCACTGGGCTGCAACTCTGTTCAGCCATCTTGCCTCAGAAGCATCACATGCTGAGGAGAGGAGGAGGGGGTGCAGGGGGCGGGTTATAGCTGTGCACAGACAGCAGAGCTGGGGTCAGGAAAAGAACAGCAATCCCACAATGCCGAGCGGCATAGTCAGAAGACACTTCCTGTCTGCAGACAGCCTGAGACTATGGGCCGCCATCTTGGCTTAGAAAAGGCACTTGGTGCCAGTAACATGATTTTTAATGTGAGCAATCAGTATGTAAGGGGCGGGGGAAACATACAAGATAGACTCTTGTTTGGATTAAAGGTCTGGTTTAATACATGAAAATATGGCCATACCCGTTCCATTCATTTCAATGGAGGGGCCTGCTACTGTCCATTGTAGTGAAGGGAGCAGGCGTGGCCAGTCATAGTGACTGACACGAGGGGCTACTCAGCTCTGGGCCTTCAAGATGTGGGACAAGGTAGCTGATGCCAGGAAGTTCCAAACTACTAGTATAGGGTGAATCAGCCAGGGAGGAGTCCTGCTGAGTATATATTGTTTTTTTTATTTGTATCTGAACAGGGACTTTAATTTGTTGATACTTACCAGCTTTTCAGCTACATCTATTATAATGAGTTATTATTCATTACTCCTGATAACTTATTTTGCCTGGTTTTTCCACTGACACTTTAATTGTGTGGGTATGCTGTGATATGACTTGCCGCACACATGGTTACAGTAAAATATAATCATTGCATAGCCTAGGCACCCAGGCTAGAAATGATGCCAGTATATTACATCACAGAACATTACAAAATTACACATAAAATGGTGATATAAAAATAAGTTTATTAAATGCACAGAAAAAAACATTATGCAATCCTGGATGTACAGAATTTACCAGACTATATAATACCATAGAAGATTAGGACAATACATCCAACCCAACTAAACACAGATAATGAACTGAACAACTATTACATTAATTCATAATAATAAAAAAAAGTATATATATATATCCCAAACATAACCAGTTGTGGACGGGACATTACCCAACACCCGGTGATAAACTATTAGCTACTGCATCCAGTAATGCTTTGAATGGAGTGTAAGTAGGGGGCAGTATGATAGCAACACAGGCCAGCGCATGCTAAGTCTATAGGGGTTATGCTAAAAATGTGCCATCACGTGTACAGGTGATCTTTGGATCAAAGGCTTTTTTTTTTGCACTTTTTGTGTGTTATTGCTAAAAAGGTCACCGAGATGCAGGTTGCAATCCACACCAAAATGCACACTGCAAGTTACACTGGCTTCACAAAATATTTTGCATGACCCCCTATGGTGGTGTACCTGAATTTGCACAGCATTGTGTATGTATGGCCATCGTAAACCAATATACACAAAAATTAACTGTTGTGTTCTGTGCTCCATTGTCTAAAGTGCAACAATGTATGTGTGTGACAGCTGTCCAAAATATATAAGCAACACAAACCAATTTGTGTCAGCATGAAATGCTCAACTTAATCTATATTTGAAATCAGTATAAATATTATTGGTTGCAAATTTAAAATCAACATATACAACACTACAACATTAAAATTAAAGATCGTCACCGATATTATCCTAGGCATCTGGTTTAAATCTCTACCAGACACTAATAAACTGATGGTGCAGGGAAATTACAGGCAAATAACATTCACAGAAAACAGGATCCCCCGATCAGAGCCCATTTCCAAATAATATTCACAAAAAGAGAGAATCCCCCGGTAAAGCACCATTAAAGTATACCTAAAAACTCATTACAAATGTAAAGATAAATACATAGTCCTGTATACATTCATCAAAATAACCCCAATGTGCAAAAATACAGTGAGAATTAATTCAATGTTATAATTTTATGAATGTAGAATACCCAGTTCATCTATGGGTCTTATTCATGAAGGGATAGTGACAGGTAGTGGCAGGTATCGGCATGAGAACGCCGGCCACAGCACGCAATTTCACATTTATGAAGCCGATTCTGTTGAGTGACTGGGATAACGCCATGTAGTGTACCATTCATCATTATCCCAGCCTCAGCGTTCAGCCTTGCAGAGCGCCACGTCTTACCTCTCGCTACCTGGCGCTCTCCCATACTTTTTACTTCTCTTTAAACAGGGAGTTTTTATTATTATTTTTTTTATTCTCAAATAATGTTGTGACCTCTCTTGGCCTTGAAAAATTATGCAGAATTGACATTACAGGTCTGGCATTAATGTGTTCATGTTACAATGTTATAACAATGTAATTCCACATGTATTCGCTTTGTTACTGGTGGATACATGTTCAAAAACAGCCTTCGATCACACAGCCTCCGGCGCTCTGGGCTACAGCGAAGCATTTTTGAGCGCCGGCGGTGTGTGAGGCTGTTTTTTTGATGAATATGGTGTGAGTCTGTCGCACTGACCAGTCGCTACCATTCGCTCCCATACAGCGCTGTACTGCTCATATACAAGTCCCCACAACGTAGTCATCAATGCTGCACAGCGACTGAGGCGTTCTGAACTAGCGAACCACGGCCGAGCACAGCGACTACTAGCGGGCGCTCTGAAATGCCTGCTACAGACGCTCATCTGTCGCTACCTGGCGTTAGTGATGAATCAGCCTGTATGTGTAATATTATACCAATATAATCTTGCCCAGATGCAAAGTTAATCAACTCATATGAAGCTACCCAAATATATTAAGAACCTATGGCACCTGGATAAAACAAAGGAAAATATGCAGGAATGCTCAGATGATCCCTATTCTATTTACCTGCTCCATGTGGAAGGACTGTTGGTAGTGTTAATGTAAGTACTGCAATACTGTGGAGAACCCGCGCTACTGTCTTATCGCTTAAATTTAAAAAACACTATTGTATCTTGGATTAAAAACTGCTCAACGTGTTAAACCTCTTATCCCAAAAAAGAGAATGTATCACAAGTGTATGTATATGGACACAGAGCAGAAGAGATGCTTCTATTAGATCTTATTATGGGGTGCTAGTCCCTTAGTTGGCTCTAAGTCTTAAAGCACTCCAACTTTAGCACCTCAACTGTTCAGATTGTAAATACAGTACTACACAATAATGCAGTTAACAATATTCGTAACAGATGACACTGGCTCTTTAAATAGTCCTTATTTATAAGGTGGTAGAGTTATAATTCTTCCTCTTCCATTCAGATTAGTGCCAAAGTGTGATTCTTTCTTATACAGTGTTCTCAGTGCTCATAGACTTGTACAGCCACCACTGTGCCCATCACCGATACTAGGTACTCTTACCGGCTAATGGGTAATGTGAAGCTGTGTATGTTAACTCCTCTTGAATCTCTCCTCTGTGTAGGTATCCAGTTAGGAGCTACAGGGGCTAGTTGCTCTGAGTTTTAACTCACCAGGGTGATGCAAATATAGGATAAAACAGAAGAGAAAATCTAGTGTATTCCCACTTTTTAATGTTAAAATATATAGAATGCAGCCTACAATTGCGCACTCACATTTTAAAAAATGACAGATCGCTTGTAATAAAATTAGGCGAAGCTCTCACCCAGCACCAGTCACCACGGCCGTTGGTGTTGCTGTTTTGAGGGGCGGGGTAGCTATCGCAAGGTAGGTCTTCTTCTATTTCATATGCCTGCTCGCCGTCAACGCGTCAAGGCAGACGAGGAGGTACCAGACACCAGAAGGCCTCGTTGGCTGTAGGCCAAGGAATTTTTAATTTAAGTAAAGTTAAATTAACGCAGAACGAGCTATCCCTTCTGGATAAAGGTCTTAAATTTGCCCCCCGAAATCCTTGGACAAATTTCACACCTATATAGACCTCCAAAAATTTGTCCGAAAGCTTAATATTAAGAGATATTTCATGACTAAAGCCCCAGAAGAGGGGGCCAGGATACCACTGGCTAACGCACAAGAACAGGAAGGGTATAGACACACTACCCTTAAGAATAAATCCCTATTTAACCCCCCGTCCGCTGGAAATTCCGCACTAGAGACATTTAAAACAGTAATGGCAAGGGACCTGAGATCCTTAAAAATAAGAAAACAACAATGGCCAGCTCCTCTATTTAGGGGACTAAAAGAATTGGAAGATAAACATCATGTGGTAATCAAACCAGCGGATAAAGGGGGGGGGCTGGTGGTCCTGGATAAGCAGGACTACCTAGAAGAATTATCTAGGATGCTTTCAGACAGGGATACCTACATCCCCCTAAGTAAGGACCCGACGGTACAATACAAACAGACCCTAATCACGCTACTAAAGGAAGGCATGGATGCAGGGATACTAACGAAAAAAGAATATGAATACTTAATACCTGCTAATCCACGCATCCCTACCATTTATCAAGTCCCAAAAATCCACAAGAATATACAGAAACCCCCGGGACGTCCTATAGTAAGCGGAATAGGGTCCATTACCTGCAGGCTGGGGGAATATGTAGACAAATACCTCCAGGAACTAGTAACACAACTTCCAGCTTATCTGAGGGACTCCACACAAGTTCTAGAATTATGCGCCAATATACAACTAAATGAACCCTGTCTGTTAGCAACAGCAGATGTATCGTCTCTCTACACGGTAATACCCCATACAAAGGGGGTGGAAGCGGTGAAATATTTTCTATCCACCAGATCCTCCCTACCACCCCAACAAATAGAGTTCCTAATCAACTGCCTGGATTTTGCGTTACAACACAACTATTTCTGGTACAATAAGACATTCTATCTGCAAAAAACGGGTGTAGCCATGGGGGCTAAATTTGCCCCCAGTAGGGCTAACCTATATGTGGGGTGGTGGGAGGAGCAATTCATTTATAGCCAAACTAGATCAGAGTTAAAGTGCTGGAGACGGTACATAGATGACATCGTGTGCGTCTGGGAAGGCACCCAATCGCAGATAGATGAATTCTTCCAGGAGGTAAATAATAATTCATTTAACCTAGTGTTCACGGTTGAAACCAGTGCGACCTCGGTCAATTTCCTGGACTTAAACATCAAAAAAGAGGGCCCCAAGCTAATAACATCAACGCACTTTAAAACAACGGATAGAAATGGCTATGTACCAGCAACCAGTTGCCATCACTCCACATGGCTTAAAGCCATACCAAGAGGCCAATTCATGCGTATAAGACGCAATTGTACTAAAATAGTAGACTATGACACTCAATCGAATTTATTGGCCACCAGGTTTTTAGAGAAAGGATACAAACGAGCAGACATTGAAGAACAAAGGAACAATATAAGAGAGAAAGAAAGAACTATCTCAGTAGGAACAACGAATAGGAATAAGAATGATATAGGTCAAGACTTCTCATTTATAACAGGATACAATGTACAACACAGGGAAATTAAACATCTACTGGCAAAACACTGGCACATTTTAAAAAGTGATACAATGCTGGGACCAGCTTTGCCAGATAGGCCTAAAATCATATTCCGTAGAGCTCCTAATCTTAAAGACATCCTTACTAAAAGCTACTTGGACCCACCACATAAACCCGCCATGGTATTTAATACACAGGAAGGCTTTTTCAAATGTGGGAAGTGTGCAGGGTGCAAAATAAGTACACCTACTGTGAAATCAGTAAGATCCTTTAAGGATAAAACTGGAACAACTGAATATAAAATCAAAAAATTCATAACCTGTAACTCAGTAGGGGTGATCTATATGATCTCGTGTCCCTGTGGGCTACAATATATAGGTAGAACTAGCCGGCCCCTCAAGATCCGTATAAGAGAGCACCTTTACAATATAAGAAAAGGGTTAGAAACCCATAACTTGTCAGCTCACTTTAAAATACACCATTCTCAAAATCCAAGTCTAGCATCATTTATGGGCATAGACAAAATAGAATCACACTGGAGGGGATCCCATTTAATTAGGGACATTTCACGCAGGGAGAGTTTTTGGATTTACACGTTGGACACGTTGGCACCCAAGGGGTTAAATGTAGAATTCGACCTTAACTGCTTTATCGACACTTCTTAGTTAATGTTTTTAGCGTTAATTTATCACTTAGCAGTAATATAGGTTTAGGTAAGCTTTAATCCCACAACATACCTACCAATGCAAAGCACTATGATTTCACTATCACTATTTTATACTCACACACCCACAGGTATCTTCATTTTCATTTCTATATTTCAACTTTATATTACATTTATTTAAGGGTTAACTGGGGCCCATTTAACACTGGGTCTCACATCACTTCACTTGCCCCTATTTTAATACAGACCATTGCACTCACTTATTAGACACACATTCACTAAAACAGTAGAATCTATGTTCTATAAATAATGCTACCTGTTGTGAGTATGGCTGAGGCTAAAGCCATCAGCCAATAATCAGTAACAAATAATATGTATAGGAAGAACATGCATATGATGTTTAATGATCTTATTTTTATGTAGAACTGTTTCTTCCTCTGTAAAGGAGAGACTCTCACCTTGCCCCTGTCAATAGGCCTTAAAATTGGTCTCCTAGTTATGTAAAAAAGCAGCTAATGCTATAGTGGATTTATGGCAGACTGAGGGACGCTGATACTATAGCCTCAATTTTTGCCAAGTGTGAGGGATGATGAGCGGAGAGGAACCCTAGTCGATGCAGAGAGGGAAGTATAGTAATCCCCGACCTGTCACTATGTGTGAAGCGGGGACGGGCTGCACCAATGAACAATTGCCCTGGATGTGCAGTAGGAAAATGATCAGAGACGCGTCCTCGCATGGTCACGTGACACCGCGCGAGGCCGAGGCAAGCGCGCCCCCGCTGGTGATGTATCTACACACGGAGGACGAGTGCCTAGGTAACAGACCAGAGACGCGTCCTCGCGTAGCCACGCGATATAGCGCGAGGCCGCGGGAAGTGCGCCGATGACGCACCATACACGGAGGACGAGTACCCAGGACGCACATAGGCGCCCAGCTGCAACACACAGGTATTTAATTAAACTGCTCTAATAGGACCTAACGGGAGTGATGTCACACCTTGAAACTATATCAGCAGTGATCTAAAGCCGCCTCGCCAGTCTTGATAAAGCTGCCCCTGGCAGTGAAACGCGTTGACGGCGAGCAGGCATATGAAATAGAAGAAGACCTACCTTGCGATAGCTACCCCGCCCCTCAAAACAGCAACACCAACGGCCGTGGTGACTGGTGCTGGGTGAGAGCTTCGCCTAATTTTATTACAAGCGATCTGTCATTTTTTAAAATGTGAGTGCGCAATTGTAGGCTGCATTCTATATATTTTAACATTAAAAAGCGGGAATACACTAGATTTTCTCTTCTGTTTTATCCTATATTTGCATCACCCTGGTGAGTTAAAACTCAGAGCAACTAGCCCCTGTAGCTCCTAACTGGATACCTACACAGAGGAGAGATTCAAGAGGAGTTAACATACACAGCTTCACATTACCCATTAGCCGGTAAGAGTACCTAGTATCGGTGATGGGCACAGTGGTGGCTGTACAAGTCTATGAGCACTGAGAACACTGTATAAGAAAGAATCACACTTTGGCACTAATCTGAATGGAAGAGGAAGAATTATAACTCTACCACCTTATAAATAAGGACTATTTAAAGAGCCAGTGTCATCTGTTACGAATATTGTTAACTGCATTATTGTGTAGTACTGTATTTACAATCTGAATTCTAACAGTTGAGGTGCTAAAGTTGGAGTGCTTTAAGACTTAGAGCCAACTAAGGGACTAGCACCCCATAATAAGATCTAATAGAAGCATCTCTTCTGCTCTGTGTCCATATACATACATTAATGTAAGTACTCCCTGGTTACTCTGGTATCTGTATCTTAGCTAACAGCAATAGTAATACAGCAAGCAGCTGACCTGATGCCTGTCCTAGGTGCCTCTCCTCAATTTCCTGCAGTGCAGGTAGAAGCTGTAGCGGGGCTCTAGAGTGTGCACTTCTTTCAATTTTATTCCTCAAGGACCACGTAAAACAGCCACTCTGTCCCCCGGAGTCATGACTCATAAAGCTGTGCCCTTCCCAGCTCTGCCATGACCCAGAAATGAAAGCAAGGAAAGCATTTTTGCTTAGAATACACAATGTTTGTACTTATAGTCTGAAAATGCTTAATTTTACACTATTCCTAATTTAAATAAGGTGGGAGAAAGTTAGTGTGTGTCTGAACAGGGAACTGAATTTACGTAAAAGACTTTTCATGTTCAATATTAGGCAGGCATAAACTCTCTGTTGTATCCAACTAATAAAAAAAATAATTTGACAGAATGGTGTCCAGGTGTTGCAAGTGTTCTTCTGCACATCACATCATCAAGATATAGAGCAACATACACACTACACCCATACACGATTTACCCATTAGGTCTAAAGAGCATAACAACACAATGAAACAGGTCCTTTTCCCACACATCTATTGACATTTTTTTTCATCTAAGCTACCAATAGCTCATACTGTAATGGAAGTCTAACCTGACTGTTAACTACTCTGTGGTGCTAATCTTTACCTTGTAATTCAAATTTAATTTATAATCAATTTATTAGCCAAGTGCATCAATGATACCCAAGGATGTCCTTGTGGCAGGTTACACAGTATTGGAGAAAACAATAAAACAAGACTTAAAGTGGCCCAAAACCCACCCCCCTGAAGTCTATAAGACTCCAGAGCAGGCATACTCGCTCCCCCCTGGGGAAAATTCTGATTGGACGAGTGGCACATCTGTTTCGTGGGCTCAAGGACAGGTGAGTCTGCCCTGTGTTGGGGGTTCACACAGCAGGGCACCTCAAACTGGTAGGGACCAAAACCCAGGATAGTGAAAGTCCTGGGTTTTGGTCCACTTTAATCTACAAGTAGAAGGTGCAGTTACTCTTCCTATTTAAAGTTATCTGCCCCACTTTAGAGAGCTTAAAGTCCCTAATCTCTTCAAAACCGCCATGATTACGGCATTGAAACAAAAAATGTACCTGGTCCCAGTGGGAAGTGCATGACAGAGGTGGGGCTGCTCTTGTTTCCGCTGTGATTGGCTGAGAGAGTTTTCTCACGTGGTGCTGAACCATAGAGTCATAGAAGGTGGGCGTCAGAAGGAGACCATATCCATGTCCATCCCTGTCTGCCCTTATGTGTATACTGTATGTACGCTTTATCTTAGGATAGATGTGTGCTTATCCCTGTATAAATTCACTGTTTGTCGATATTTCAACTACCTCTGCTGGAAGTGTGTTCCAAGCATCTACTACTCTTTCTGTAAAATAATATTTTCCAACGTTGCTCCTGATCTTGCCTCAGGTTGTGGCCCCTTGTTCTATCATTAAGGGGTTTTATTAAAAAAATAAAACGCTAACACCACATAGCAATGCATAGCACCAGGTGTTTTTCGTGAGCGCCACCAGCAAGTCATATTTATGATGAAAAAAATGTTTAGTGCCTTTCCTAGCACCATGTAGCGTTCCATGTATCACTTGCGCCGGGGGTTCTGTTAGCGTCGGCGCTGTGTTCCTTACAACACCACATCACTACATCACATCAGACACATCAGTGTCCGTCTCCTATAGACTTCAATTAGCCATTCCAGTCCCATTTTTTTTCATTTGATCATCAAAGGCAGACCAAAAACCAATTCAAAATGCAATACTTTGATTAAGCTGAGGAAGGATGAACAAGCGTATTTAGTATAACAGATAGGCTGCCTAATGATTTTTATGCCTGCCAATCATCTGTCATGTCATTTGTATGTTCCCAATATCATTCCATGTGTTTTCACTTGTCACTGTCCATCCATCCCCAGTTAAAGCTTTTTTTCTGTATTGCACATGGCGCTGTATGCCTGAGTATCGCGATGTCACTATGAGGCGCTAGTGATAAATTGACCTCCACATGTTTTCAAAAAACACTTTCTGAACCTAATTCCATCCTTTTACATACGGAACAGTCTCAGCCATGCCTCCTCTCTCCCTTCTTCGTCTAAACTGTACAAAATAAGTTCTTTGGATCTCTCCTGATAATCTGTAAGTTTAGGTCCTTCTACCATTTTGTTGCCCGCCTTTGGATTCTATTTGCATAAAGTCTTTTTGTAGGTAAGGTCTCCAGAACTGCACACTGTATTCTAGCTTTGGCCTTACCAGGGCTCTATACAGCAACACAAGCTCCCTCCTCCTACTGGTGATGCCTCGAGCTATGCAGCTGAGCATCCTGCTTGCTTTTCCTACTGCCTGGCTACACTGTCCACTCATCTTGCAGCTCTCAGTAAACTTTAAATGCTGCTCTAGGATAGAGGATATAATATCACCCTAAACCATAGATCTGGCTGCTAATGCGGAACAAATGAATAAAGCCTAAAATTATAACTAATTTTAATAATTGTACAAACTGACAGATCTCGGTAAAAGACTTCATGCTGCTACACAGACTCATTATGAGCAGATTTTAGTGACTGATCAGCATCGGCTTGTGATCCGCATGTCAGTAACTGCAATTAACAAGATATGTTGTACAGCAAAGAATGACAATTACCAATTAAAGTTCACACTCTGGGCGATTTTACTGCTTAGCTAACCTTTTGCTTCTGCCTCGCTGTGTAATACATGACATTTTGCTTTTCCCTGCGTACATTTCACAAATGTGTTTCAATAGATTACAAAGACACCCCTGGAACATAGCGTGGCTTTGTGATTCTTTGTTGTCAGACCCATTTCCCAAAGTGGTAACTAGAGCATGTTACCCTTTAACCATATTAGCCATGTAGCTTTTATTAATATTATGAATTCCAGACAAGGGCTTTCGACTAAACTATTTTCTGATCCCTCTATGCCGAATGTCAAAGGACATTATCTCATTCACCAGAATTTTGCATTTCTTGATCAGCCCTTTTAATTAAAGCCACATCACCTGACTGAGTAGAAAGCAGGGTAATTTAACCATTTTCCAGGACTGTCCCTTTAAACTACATTGAAATGTTTTAAATGTAATTTTAAAAGCATAAAAGAAGCAACATTATTACACAGTTACTTTATTCCTTGTCATGTGATGTGCACTATTATTGGAAAGGGAAACTCACAGTGACAAAAAAGCGACTTGATTACCATATTAACAAATCACATCTAATATGTGGAAACCTATTTCCATCTCATTGGTAAAAATTTGCTATATATTGGTATGATTAAGAGCCCGCCATGGTCGAAACGCGTCACAAATGGTCCTTTATCTGCATTGTTTGAGCCATTAGGTGCGGATCGTTATTAATGACTTTTTAAGCTAAACTATTAAAAGCTATTTTTTGGCTGGACAACATACTGGACTTTTATTATTACACAGTTACTTTATTGCTTGTCATGTGATGTGCACTATTATTGGAAAGGGAAACTCACAGTGACAGAAAAGCGACTTGATTATCATATTAACAAATCACATCTAATATGTGGAAATCTATTTCCATCTCATTGGTAAAAAATTGCTATATATTGCACGCCTTCCTTTTTCCTGGTTCCTACTAGCAACTAGTGTAATACTATATTAGTAATGCAGGGCACCTCGAATAGTATTACTATCTTTTTGCTTAAAGTAGATCAAAAGTCTAAACAGACTTTTATCCCACATTCATTATTCCCTGGGGGGCATGACAGAGGATTTCCTGACAACCCGGGGAAGCCTAAATTGAGATGCCCCTAGGAAATATTGACAGTGGACCAAACGTCTATATAGACTATTGGTCCACGTTAATTGGTTAGGAAGACATCTAGTGGGTCATGTGACTTCCCTAGAGAGCACTGGCCAATTGTAAGGGGGGGAAATCCCCCAGTTTGCCCTGGAAACCCTTTTGCCAGCAAAAGCCTTGGCACACTATTGGTTGACCACTGGGGATTATTATGGTCAGGTAATTCATAGTTCCCCACCACTTAGGTCCTGATATAGGACCGATGGTTTGACCACTGTGTCATTCTATTCCTAATTTATTTTCCTAAAGCGCCAAGTGGAATGCCTTATACAGAAAAATGTACGACTCCCGCCTTCTTTACGGAGCAGCATGGCACGGTTGTACAAGCTACGCCAGTCATAAGTGGCACAGAAGCCTGTTTTATCATACAGCACAATGGCAGGAAAACTATTGAAGTTTTATTATGAAAAATGTTTATTAAAAAACAGCTTTTGAGCTATAATTGGGAGATGGAAAAAAACCTTTTAAATGCAGGTCAGAAAATTACCCTACTTAGAGCCTGATATATGAAGAATGCCAGTCAGCGCCATTTCACCCTCTTCTGAGTGGCGGCAAGAGCGTTAAACCGCTGGCACCTGGCAACGCTGAATTTGGACACTTTGGGGATGGGGGAATATTTTGGTATGGCTTGGTGCAGACAGATGCTTTGATTAGCATTAAAGTGGACCAACACCCAGGATTTTGACTATCCTGGGTTTTGGTCCACTTCGGGGGCACCCCGATTGGGGGTGCCCGACAGCGTGAAACCCCCCAGAAAGCCCCAAAAACTCACCTCACCACGCTGCCGCCGCCGATAAGGTAAGGTTTTTTGGGGGTTTTGGGGGGTTTCACCCCACGGGATATCCGAGATCCCGGGCCGATCACCCCTGGGTGTTGGTCCACTTTAAATTCACCTTCAAATGGTCCTTTTTTAAGCATTGAATAAGATAATATACAAATATTAAAGGTCTGTCCAGGCTAAAAGTCATGCTTGTCCCTCACAGTGCTTCTGTCCTACTCTAGTAAGGCAAAAACTTAGCATGAGCTGAGCTTAGTTATGGTCACGCCCACTCTAAACAGTCCAATAGAGGAAGTATACCAAGGCCTCACACATCCCCCTGGGAGGCGGTGAGGCAGTCATTTGTCCTCTATGCCTGCCAGTGAGTCATGGATGCCTCGGACAGTACATTTTTTTTTGTGCAGAAGTAGGATGGAAACGATGTGGGGGACAAAAGAGAAGTAGGACTTAAAGTACCATCTAAAAAAATGTGTGCTTCTTTTATATGTAAAAAAATATAAAATGAGCTGTATAATACACCCAGGGGCAGATTGGCTATAGGGAAAACCAGGTAAATTCCCATTGGGCCGCACAGCTTTTGGGCCAGCTGAGCTGATGCTTCTAACACTTCCATCCAATCTCTGCCTCCCAAGTCTCCCTTCTAGCCCACTGTATGTCCCTAGCCAAACAAACACTGCTGATGGGTCCATGCCCACCCCTGCCACATTATCTGTCCCTACAGTAATTAAGCTTTACTACCAATCAATTTAAGAGTGGCTATATCCCTACCTTCTCATGGTCTGCCCTTGCACTGATAGCCTCAGCCTTGGAGCACACTGTCTGTCTGGCCAGGAATCCAGGGAGGCTATGTTGCGGGCTAGTCATGTGCTGGCTGTCACAGTGCACTTACCTCGTGCTCAGTCCCGCTGCATCCTCGGGCGACGTGGGTTAGGGTGGCTGATATCCACGCTAGGCGCCGGCTCGTGTGGCGACGAACGCGTCCGCCTTTTCCTCTCCCCGCCTCTGGCGCTGCAATCAGTGCGGCCGCCAGAGGTTAGTTTAAAGGGGCCAATGAGCCCAAAGCGAAACACCCTAAAGGTTAAACAAAGCAATCATCTCAAATGTTAATAAACTAACCAATAGATCCAGTCCTTCCTGTCCAATCCCCTGCATTCATGCTCTATAAAAGGATTCCCAGCCATAATGTCATTGCCCGTGATAGCGTTTAGCTGGGTGCTATACTCATGTGAATCCTGTTTTGATTATCATTTACCGACCTTGCTAGTCTGACTGTTCCTTGACCGCTGCCCGAACCGACCTCTGTCTGAATTACCACTACATCTCATCCCTGGTGCCGTGAAGATCTCTGATTTATTTGTTAGACCCATGGCGTGACCTTTGACCTTCCCCATGTTTCTCATCTGCAGCTGTTATTATCAGAACTATTATCAGTGCATACCCCGGCTTACCCGATTACACCCAGTCTTACCTTTGGTTCATCTGTCTTCACCCCTGTGAGTTTACATCCTTTGAGCTAACAAGTCCTGGGGGCAACCGTGTCTGGGGAGGCGTTCAAAGCGTCCCGGCAAAGGGGGGCTTGGCTAAAGGTGAAGCTAGCTGCAGAGATTGGGGGTTGTAAACTCACTAAGAAGACGGGTGCCCCCGGGGTTTGACACTGGCCAAGAGCCAGTAAATCCCGGGCTTTTTATTGGCCCCAGTCCACCACTGGATACACCCTTCATTTTTTTATTCACTCTAACAAAAGACAGTGCAGTGATGTAGTGACTTTTACAAAGTAAAGCATTAGCTAATAGGTCCCTAAGAAAGGGCAACTGTTTTCTCCACAACATCGAGTCATTAACAAAGCGCTTCTACAGGAAGTTCAGTATCCACACCACCTTTTAATTAGATGTACTCCAGAACAAATTGTAGAATGTAATTATTCCACAGCTGTTCACACAGATTGCCATTTTATCCAATTCACTTTGCACAAAGCAATTTTATTATGCTGCCATCCCTTATTACTTTTTTTATTTCTTGTAAGAAAAATTGTGTTTGATGGGAAAAGTCAAACCAAGTTACTTCTACCAAATGAGTAATATTCTAGTAAAAGAAAAAAAAAACTGCACTTCCAGCCAGTCACTGCACAGTCAGCCCTAAATATTCCTTTAGTGCTTAATTCAACTCGCCCAGGCTAAAAGTTAGAACAAATCAGTGTTTGCATACCTGCAATGCAGGGGATGTATCCTGTTATGTTTCTGAATATGGCTGGAAGCTGTGATCTAGTCCCTCTCCTGTAACCCAGTCCCTGAATTTTAATTAAGCTTGAGGTGGACCTCTTCACCCCTCTTGCATCAGACCACATGGGCCAACTCATGTGTCTGCAAAGTTGTAGTTTTTCTCTGCCTGTCTGTCTTTCCCTTACTACTGCTAAAAAAATCACTTTTATGATGAAAGATTTGCTGCTTTTACCCAAAGAGACATGAAGACATGAAGAAAATTAGACACTTACCCCATTTTTTCACAGCCTTCTTTTTACACAGACACACAGAAATCTACAACATGGCTGTAGGAGGTAAGAACTGTCTGTCAGAAATTAATTGTCAGGGGCATACTGTGATTTAGGGGTTTTCTTTACAGTTTATTTAGCCCTTAAAGTGGACCAATCACCAGGATTTTCACTATCATGGTGATAGTTCTTGCCCCAGGGGTATCCTCATTAGGGATGCCCAAAAGTGTTTTTTGTTTTTTTACTTATCCACATGGTGGCACTGCAGGATAAGAAATGGTAGATAACAGTAAGAGGTCTGGGCGGAGGGCTTCTGCGGGGGGGGGGGGGGTGGATAGATAGAAATCAGCACAAGGGGGGGTATAGATTGCCCAGGCCAAACTCAAAAAGGCTGCTTGCACCCCCAACACCAAAATCTGTTGGGCACTGGAAAAAAACAGAAGCTTTTATTTTTTTTTTTGACCTCACAGAACCTACAGCTCTGGGCAGCAGCACACTGCTTTAACCATGTACAGGGATGGACTAGGGCTCAAAATGTTACTCCCAATAAGGACTGGTAACAAGGATGGATAGATAGTGCTCAGGAGAGAGGGATACATAGGAGAGAAGTGGGGTGGATAGACAGAACAGGAAGGGCGCGGAGGGATGGAGAGAGAGCTGGGAGAACGGATGGATGGGCAGAACTAGAAGGACAGGAATGAATGGGCAAAGCTGGAGAGACAGGAATGGATGGGACAAAGCTGGGGGGATAGGAATGGATGAGGCTGTGCTGGAGGGATGGAGTAGTGGGACAAGGATAGATGGGGCTGAGCTGGGATGGGGGGGAGAATTGGATGGGGCAAAGAGACAGAGAAACAAAGTGTGTGTGTACCTTGCAATGCCACTTCCCACCTGTGCATATTGCAATGCTAGGTCCCAGGAAGCCATGACACTGGCAGAGAGACTAAGCACTACTTCGCCGATCAAGGGGGTAGCTCTGGGCACAGCAACACAGAAGCAAGTGAGTGTCAGGGCTGGGGTCCAGAAATCTGGTGCCGAGGTTCGCATTCGGACCCTGGTCCGCAAGTTGAGTATCGCTGCAATAGAACATACTCCCCAAACACCCCCTCAGGCATACATGTGCTACACTAAGCCAGAACCAAAAAGAAAACCCCCTAAATGAGTGGTCTAAAAAATATTTAATATTTGCAATCATAATAAAACCGTAAGGTAGGCTGACAAACACTATGATATATAGAAAAAATCCCTAGCCTATTCACAATTTTAACTGAATAAATAACTAAAGCTATGTGCAAACATGTCAATCTTATTTGATATGGTGCACAAAAAATCAGTTCAAAGCATTTGAAAAACAGTAGTTCATAACCGGATTAAAAAAGAACCTATTCAATATGCTCTGATATGTCTCTGCATTAACCACTAATACAGTACATCAAATGAATAAAAATAACAAGGCGTCTTACCGCAAGGTGTGTAAGGATGTAAATAAATCAGGGTGGACTGATCAAAAGACTAGGCTGCCAATCAAGGAAGCGTATAGAATACCCAAAGAACCCCATAACAGTCAGCATACAGATTCCACCCCCTCCCCGGACCCCCTTCTAATCACCCAATGATAGGTATTGTGTAGAATCCGCCACCAATCACCTCATAACAGGTAGAGTGCATATTCCCCCCCACTCACAGAACCCTATAGCAAGCAGTGTGTTGAATCTCCCCCCAGAACCCCCCCAATCACCCCATAACAGGCAGTGGGCAGAATGCCCCACCAATCACCCCATAACAGGCAGATCCCCCCCATTCCCACAACCCTATATATATATGTATATGTGTGTTCTTCTAGGGAGGGACGGACAAATCAAGATTGGAAGTAAGCAGTTACACTTACAAAGTCTGGGGGGGTCCTTGCTGACCTCCGGTCTGTGTAGCTCACACGAGTGATAAGCTGTCATGTGGCAAAGCTGTGTAGGACAGGGAGCAAGCAGAACTGGGACCCTGTTTCAGCGCACGGTTCAGCGCTCCCTACACAACACACACACACACACACACACACACACACACACACACACACACACACACACACACACATAAAACGAAAGTCCACTCAAATTACCTGCATTTCCCACAGCACTGATCGTCCTCCCGCAGCTCTGGTTATGGCCAGTGTCCATTGTTTTCAATGGAAGCTGCCCATGCACAGGCCACGCCCACTCACCAGAACCAGAGATATGGGAGCTGAGGCAGAAGTGTGTGTAAGGTAAGTGTTCTTTTCCTTTACCAGCCACACATTCGCTCCACTGCACCGAACATTTCCCCACTTTTGGGGGGGAAAAGTGCTTCAGAAATGGTCAGCATCATGTTTATGTTTTAAAGTGGAAATCCAGTCAAAAACTAACCTCCAACTCTGCCACCCTCTCCTGGGGCTGAGGCAAAAAGACAATCATCAAAAACCCTCTTCTCAGCCATGGTCAAGCGTCCCTTTGGCGCTCCGGGTCCTAGTTTCACGCCATCTTGGAGGCAAGTACAGAGTGTCTTCCCCTAGCTCTATGCATGCTTTCGCCGTGCACTTGAAAGGGCTGGTGGGAACATGCACGGAGCCAGGGAATGCCGCTTTGTGTCTTTCTGTGCAGTGACCACACAGACCCGCAAAAACGGTGCTGGACCATAGTTGAGGTAAGGTTCTTTATTAACCCCTGTCCTGCCGCAGGGTCAGGAGAGGATGGCATAGCAGGGGATTGCTTTTGACTGCACAATTCTATTTGTTAATTCAGAATCGAGGCTTTCATTTGTGGAAGGAAATAAACAGCCTATACCGCCCTCTGACAAGAGACATGTGACATGAGATTCTTTGAAAGTCATGTAAGTGAAGATAAAGATGTAGCAAGACGGCAGCTCCTTGTAAAAGTCTAGCCTAGCTTGCTTAAGGCAATTCTTGTATCAAATGAATAAAGAGGGTGGGAGCAGCACAATCACTATTTATACAAAATTATTATTATTATTCAGGGCCTGGGAACTAATTTACCGCCCAGTTTAACCCTCTCATCAACTAAATATCAAGCAACAAACATGTCTAGCTACGTGGAAAGAAAGAGATTTGGTTGTATATATCTGCAGATACATGTGGAAGCCACACTGCCCCGGCAAGGCACTCTGTGTTTAGTGTGGTCCCTACTCTAAATTTTGAGTCTCCAACATTGGGACATGCAATGCAGACAAATATTTGAGAGCTACTCACCTGGGAAGCTGCCAGCCTCCCTTTAGAATACTTCACAGGGAGAAATCCATATTGACTGAATTCCTCCCTGCTTGTGCTCATGGCAATTCAAATGAATAAAGGGGGGTGGGGCAGCTCAATCACTATTTATACAAAATTATTATTATTATTCAGGGCCTGGGAACTAATTTACCGCCCAGTTTAACCCTCTCATCAACTAAATATCAAGCAACAAACATGTCTAGCTGTGTGGAAAGACTTGTATAAATAATAGTGATTGAGCTGCTCCTACCCCCCTTTATTCATTTGAATTGCCATGAGCACAAGCAGGGAGGAATTCAGTCAATATGGATTTCTCCCTGTGAAGTGTTCTAAAGGGAGGCTGGCAGCTTCCCAGGTGAGTAGCTCTGCATTGCATGTCCCAATGTTGGAGACTCAAAATTAAGAGTAGGGACCACACTAAACACAGAGTGCCTTGCCGGGCAGTGTGGCTTCCACATGTATGTGCAGATATATGCAACCAAATCTCTGTCTTTCCACATAGCTAGACATGTTTGTTGCTTGATATTTAGTTGATGAGAGGGTTAAACTGGGCGGTGAATAATAATAATAATTTTGTATAAATAATAGTGATTGAGCTGCTCCCACCCCCCTTAATTCTTGTATCAAACTCATTTACTCACTGCTGTCCTCGTATTTTATTATATAGTTTCAAAAGGGAGCAGCTGTATATTAGGAATATATGACACTCCCAGTTTATTTTTTTTGGAGGACAAAGATAAAACACGCTGCAGAGCAGTATATCAAGAGTCAAATGGCCAGGCTTGGAGAGAGGAAACTATTCACTATATTAGGAGATAAGGCCTGTCTTCTGATAGAGGAAATGTGAGAGAAATGAAATTCAAAGTGTTAGCACTATTTAAAGTAAATTGGTTTCCAAACCAGTAATTAATCACTGTTTGTCATTGTTCAATGGTACATTTAAAGCATCTTCTGGGAGCGATGGCAAGCAGTCAGCCTTCCGGGTTAGAAGTTGGCTGTTAACGCAATGACTTTTTCATTTGATATGCCTTCATTTTCATTTTACCAGGTAATTAACAGGGCATAATTATGAAACCTCTTCTATTTATAGTAGTGGTTTGAATTTGCAGCCTGTGCTTTACATCTCACAAAAATACTGTATAGTCTCTCCCTTTGCTGATTATAGCAGCTGCATTTACATTTTAGTATCAGATGAAATGCTCATCTTTTATTATACATCTATTTTATAAACTCTAGAATTTTACAGAATATCCCCCCTTATCTCTGTCAAGCTCCTATAGCATTGAGGGGTCAGTGATGCTTTTTATCTGCTAGACCAAAAGGTGCCCAACAAGGTTGAGTTCTCTCACCTCTTTTTTCACTTTCGGTAATGAATGTATATGCTATGGAGCTTGAAATTTGTGAAAGATCATTAGCCTGTGGTGCACAGCCAACAACTAGCTCTTATAGTCCTAGCAGAACATTAAACTGTGGATTTCAGGAGTGACTCTTCAAACATCTTTCAATATATGGGCAAGAAGTGAAGATGATTGAGAAAGCAAAGTTTGCTAGGTGTACTATATCAGAGAACTTAAAATGAGAGTTGTACATCAAGTGGGTGATGCAGACTTTTTCTGGCAGCTAAAAAAAAGTTTGGTCTACCAAAAAAATTCATACTGATCTTACTTAACTTGATCATTGGGGTTACACTGTCACAGTGTTGTGCAGGGGAGCCTGAAAATGTGATCAGAAGAACCTACGAAGTATAATAAGAACTGCAGTAAAGATCATTGGTTCTCCACGGATAGAATTGAGAACTATTACTGATTGGTCTGAAGGCCAACGTCTTCCATCAAGACTTCAGTTCTGAGTGTTATTGTGGAGGAATAGGAGGTTTCAGAGAGGTTTCTATACGATGACCATAAGGACCAAAAATCCTTTCCTCCCCTAGTCTACTTTACTTATCACTCCCAACCTAGTTCCTATGATTGAGCTTGATGAATACATTTCTGATTATAATTGCATGGGGGTTTGACCAATAAAAGGACAGAGCAGACCAGGTGAGCTTATTTCTATTTCATTATGGTAATAGGGGTTAACAGTGAGGGGGGGTTACACTATAGGGCCGTTTTTTCACTTTACATTTTTGATTGCATTATATCCCATCAATCCTATAAAACTTTTTTCCTATGTCCTCACCCTTTTACAATCAGTTGTGTTGTTATTATTAATGCTATTTAACTGAAGATAAACCAGTTGAAGCAAGGGTGCATGCACATGGAGTAGGATGTGTTTTTTCTGTGCTCTGCGCCACTCCACCCTTGAAGAAATTATTACTGTAGCTGAGCTACCAAGCTTTCTCACCTATCTGGAAGACATTGTGTGTTGGAGCATTAGGAGGTTCATGCCTGGCATCCACGGTGAGGGGAAAGCGCCAATCTGCATCACATTTCAAAAATATATCGGTAAAGCAGAGAAAGATGGCTTAAAGAGGTAGGAGGGACCTGCTGAACACAGTAATCCATTCATCCACCCAATGCCCACAGCAGCCTGTCAGCTGGTCAAAAACCTCGCCTCCACAACATTCTGGGCCCTTTACTTGAGCAGATGTGGAGCATTTATAATAGCATTAAAATGCTGAAGTGGAAGGATAAAGCCCAAGAACCTCACCACCATAACATACTGACGTGTGGCATTGTCTGATTGACCCCTATTGTCTGATTGACATGTGGCCCATCAGAGACCAGTGGTATAGTAACAGCTGTATGGAGCTCCAGAACATTTGGGGAAGGAACTTGTCTTTTAAAAACATTACCTATAATGGTCTTACTCCCTCAACATCCACCCCCAAATCCTTGATGTTGGTGTCCTTTGTCAGGACATGCCACTGAATCAGGAGGCAGGAGCAGCTGGTCTACCAGTAGCCACCACCTTTTGTGGAGCTTGATCAAAGGTGTGAATTGGCAGACCTGAGAAGACCTACTTAAATTGGTCAGGAGGTGTAAATGCAGAGCCCCTGCTATGTTTCTGGACTGATAGCTCGAAGTGGAAAGTTCTGAAGGTGGTAGGTTATCATCATCAGATTCCTGTTAAACAGTTTGGACTTTAAGGTCAACCACACAGGTAGGACAGAAGGAATAATTTGTAGCTGGAAAGCACGCTTACAACATGTACTGGCAGCGTTGCCAAACTGCTGCGCTGAGGGAGAACTGGTAAATTCTAAATTAAGACTAGACATGATGACAAGTATGGCTGCCTTATACAGCAAGCTCTATATAGCTTGAGCTTTCTGATATCAGTGTCCTGTTTTTTGTTGCATGCTGTTAACTCACTGAATAACTAATTATTCATTGTGAATCTCTTGGAGTTTTTAAAGAAATGCGTAGCATAAAGCCGCCAATTTGAACTTTGCGCCCGACATAGGCGCGCCAATGGGCGCTTCCCCCACTCCCCTGTCTCCAATGTACCCGGCCTATTTTGGGTGCGGGAGCGAGCACCACTACAAGGAAGCCGGGGATGCAGCCGCCAATGAAGACAGCAACGCAGGAGCTACCAGGATCAGGTAAGATTACCGGCACCCCTGGGGGTTTCACACTGGCTAGTGTTGGCAATCTTTTAGATTCCAGGCCGGCTGCATGGGGTGATTGGTTTACTTTAAACCGGAAGGACAAAAGGAGGAGTAATGCACACCACACTTCAAAAGCAAATTGATTCAAAAAGTTTATGTTTGCCAAAAGGTGATTTACAACAATGATACAACCCCAGACACAAATAATCCTGGGCTGATAAATTGTGAGTACAACAGTATATATAGTCCGATCACAACTCTGTGTTAAATGATAAATCTATCACAGATGCTCCACCAAATCTTGGAAAAAACACTTTTTCCAAGATTTGGTGGAGCATCTGTGATAGATTTATCATTTAACACAGAGTTGTGATCGGACTATATATACTGTTGTACTCACAATTTATCAGCCCAGGATTATTTGTGTCTGGGGTTGTATCATTGTTGTAAATCACCTTTTGGCAAACATAAACTTTTTGAATCAATTTGCTTTTGAAGTGTGGTGTGCATTACTCCTCCTTTTGTCCTTCTTATATACTTACTGACCAGAGTGGTACACTGGTCGGAGTTAATTGCACCCTTTTTCAGATTCATAATTGAAGTGGTATAATCACTTGATGGAGTGCTGGACCTATTTGTTTATAATTACTTTAAACCGGACCAACAGCCTTGCACAGTTGAAAAGAAAACATCTCAAAAATCACTTGCCCCATCTGCATGCATGATACTGAAGCATTGTCAGCACTTACATTTGCTAAAATGCCACCTCACAAATTTTCTAGAGTTTGCAGCTATTTTGGTGCTTCCTCTCCCAGCATCTCAGCCATGCTGCTGCCTGGATTCAGCTGACATAACTGACAATGCACAGTAACAGGAAGCCCAGTAGCACTTTCTGTTTGCAGGTAGCCTGCAGATGCATGGGCTGCCATTTTGTTTGTAAAATTGACCACAGCAGGAGTTAGAAAAAGGTAATTACATTTTTATGTGCCTCAATCTGAATTTCCTGGGGAGGGATGCATATGAGCAACTGTTTGTTGTGTAGGTCTGTTTACATTCATTTTTGACTGTTAGTCCACTTTAAGTTGAAGAATAACATTGGTAGCATTAATTTAGCTAACTGGAGAAAACATTAAGTGGCAATAATCATCTTATTCCTATTAAAATCATTTGTCACCTAAAGTATAACCTTGGCCAGTCAGGTGAATACAGAATGCGCTCAAAAACCAATACTGTCTTTCAGTCGTAATTTGCTTCCTAGTTCCTAATATGTTTCTCAAGGTTCACCATTTTAGTCTTCCCCATATTCCAATAAAGCATTTCAGCTGCACTGAAGGTAAACCGTCATAGCAGAGTGTACTGCGGAAACAGCTCATTAATCATTTAATATTTGCTCCTGTAGACTTTTATTAGCAATGAGTTGTTTTTAGGGAAAGAAATAATTTTAATGGGTTTTCCCCAGGGGCTTGTAGTCGACTCCGTTTATTATTTATACAAGCAACATTACTTAGTATAAATACTCAATAATTTTATTAGTAAAAACTGCCAATGCATTAAAGTGAAAGCATGGATTTTGTAATTATTGATGTTTTTTGTACATTCCCATTGATCATGATCAAAGCTCATTGTATTTAAAATGTACTCCATTTTGCTAAATGTTAAAGATTTAGAAGAGGATTAAACATTTAGGATTAAATAGAGAACTATAGTCCAACTCCTGCCAACAAAGTTAAATGGTTACAATACTTTTTACTGACTGCTGAGGATATTTTGTGCAAATGTAGCCTGACTTCCTGTCCATGGTGGGCAAACAGAACGTCCAAATGCAGCCTTACCATACAGAGATCGGCAACGCCTATAGTTCAGGTTGATGCTAACCAAGGCCAGGTTGCTTATAATTATTTTCTTTTTCATGCTAATTGTTGCCCATAGGATAGAATATGCAAAAATATATAAAAAACAGCTAATAAAAGAAGGGATCACTTATACACCCAAATTGAAGAAAACTTCCAGCTAGATTGTTGTTTTTTTCTCTTGATAGGAATAATATCCAGGGGTGACAGGTTTAAATGTATCAGGGGGGACAGAGACTTTTCTTTCCATTAAAAGAAATAAACAAGCCTGGCTGGATATCTCTTGATGCCAGGTGTATAAGTGTATAATCTTTAGTTCAATATCTTTTTATTCGTTTTACATATTATACAAGGAAACAGTGCATAGCATTAATACAGAAGGACAGAAAATCAAGACATGTCACTCTCTACGTCCACGTGTATGTGCATCACAATGTTATATCGTGAGCAATGGGCACATCCCTCTCACCTCCCCAGCCACCCCACCAACCCCATAGTTGTGCATCGTCTTACACTCCGGTTATCCAATAACGCGATGCTTTGGTCGTGAAACTAACACCCCAGATCTCTTAGTCCTCCTTGTTCCGGACCTGCCAACCAAAAGGAGACGGAGGCGGCCTGCCCACGCTAAGACCGGACACACAGCTCCTGTCCCAGGGGAGGCGGGGGACCCATAGGGCGGAGGGAGGGAGCCGGACGGCCCGGAAAACACGTGACAGTAAGGACATGCAAGGGGAAAGGAAACAAGAAGGGAAGGGGTGAGGGGGGGGAGGAAGAAGGAAGATGAAAGAGAAAAAAAAAACCTAAATGTCGAAGTAGTGGAAGGATTGGGGACGAGTGGTTCCCAAGGCCAAGGCAAAGGCAGTGGCAAGGACACGTACCGAGGCATATACGGGAGCAGAAGTACTACTGCAGGCAGGGGCGTGCCCACGCTTGGTCACCTATAATATCTCCCGCGCTAGATGCGTGTCCCTGTAGTCCAGCCACCCGGCCCATGTCATCCCATAGCTCTCCCAGCTGCCCTCAGAGTCTGAAATCAGCTCCTCCATACGACGAATGGCCTCCACTTCCTGGGCCCACTCAGCAAGAGATGGCGGGGCTGTGGATTTCCATCGTCTCGGGATGACCGCTCTCACTGCTGTCAGGAAATGCCGCAGTACCCCCTTTTTGCCACGGGAGAGAGAGCCGGGGAGCAAGGACAGCAGGGCCACCTGCGGGGAGTTCTGCACCGTCTCCCCTGAGATGTCATTGTATATATATATATATATTGGCGGACAGCCCCACCAAATGTGGGCCATGTCACCCCGCCCCTAGAGGCACCTCCAGCATCTATCAGAGCATGAAGAGTCAAACTTGTTCAAATTGGCTGGGCACCGATACCATCGGGAAAGGACCTTAAAGTTCCTTTCCTGCGCTATGCTCGGGACTGCCATCTTGTGGGTAAACAAATATATTTTAGTAAGCTCAGCCTCGGAGATGGACATCCCCAGCTCCTCCTCCCATCTCCGTATGAATCCCGGTGGGGAACTATGCATAGCGGTCAACAAAGTTCGGTACAGAGCGGCGATTGCATGAGCTTCAGGAGGCGCTTGTGTGAGGACGTGCTCCAATTGTGTCAGTGGCCATCTACTCCGCTCCACCAGATTGTGGGTTGCTACGAAAGCATTCAATTGTCTATGGAGAAACCATGAGACATATTGCCCTGGGACCCTGTCCCTTAACTCATTCAGTGAGGGAAATCCGTCGCATGTCAGAATATGCCCCATAGTTATGTTTGATGAGGCCTCCCAAACCAAGAAGTTCCTAGCCCGTACACCAGGTGTAAAAGAGTAATTGTCAAAGAGAGGAGTCAGGGGCCCCGGCCTATTAATCATGGTGCTCCGTCTAGACATTTTATCCCAGACCAGCAGGAACTGCCCCACCAGGAATGGAAGAGATTCCCTTGCCTGCCTGGGAAGCACGCCCCCCCAGGGCAGCGAAATCAGATTCAGAGGAGAAATAGCCTTTTCTATTTTCACCCACTGTTTCCCCTTCTCCTTTAGGGCCCAATCCACTATACGGAGCGCCATAACCGCTGTATGATACGTCTGAAGGTCCGGAAGGCAGGCTCCACCATCGGATTTCAGCCTTGTCAATGTGCTAAATCTTATACGGGGCCTCCCTGTCCCCCACACAAATCTCAGGAAAGCCGTCTTCAGTTTCCTAAAGAAGCTGTTAGGCAAGTGAATGGGTACCGTTTGGAAGGTATACAAAAATTTGGGGAGAATATCCATCTTCAGCACATTGATCCTTCCAAACCAAGAGAAGAATCGCCTATCATATGCGGTCAGGTCGTTTACCGTCCTCAGGAGTAATGGGGAGTAGTTTAGTTCATATAGCCGTGAGAGGTCCGAGGGGATCTGTACCCCGAGGTACTTTATGGAGTGGGGTTGCCATTTAAAAGCAAAGTTTAATTTGAGCTGCTCTACGGTCTGCCTGCGAAGAGATATGTTGAGGGCTTCCGATTTGGCATAGTTAATTTTGAAGTTGCTGACCTGACCGAAGGTCTGAAACTCCCTAAGAGCCGCTGGAAACGAGGTCAATGGGGAAGTCAAGTGTAGGAGTAAGTCGTCGGCATACAAAGACGCTTTATGTTCCTGTTCCCCCACCATTATCCCCCTAATATCCGGGTTTTGTCTAATGGCCACAGCTAGGTGCTCCATAGTGATGATGTACAGCAACGGTGACAAGGGGCAGCCCTGCCGAGTGCCATTACTGATCTTAAAGGAGGAGGATAGGAGGCCGTTCGCTCTCACCCTTGCCGTAGGTTCAGAGTACAAAGCCAAGATCCTGGACAGGAGTATCGGGCCAACACCAACCTGCCGAAGGGACGCCTTGAGAAACAGCCAGTCTACCCTGTCAAATGCCTTCTCCGCATCACACGAGAGAAGGCATGTCTGAGTCCCCTCAGCCTTGGCGTATGCTATGAGGTCAAGGAGTTTATTGGTGTTGTCCCGAGCCTCCCGCCCAGGCACGAAACCAACCTGATCCAAGTCTATCAGGCCCAGGAGAAGAGGCCCAAGCCTGGAAGACAGAACCTTGGCATATAACTTGACATCAACATTGATGAGAGAGATCGGCCTATAACTACTGCACACTGATGGATCCTTCCCAGGCTTAGGAATAACCGATATAATTGCCTCCAATGACTGTTTAGGGAACCCGCACTCAGGCCCAATGGAATTAAAGACCCTAGTCAGAAACGGCACTAGTTCGACCCCTAGCTGTTTGTAAAATTTAGGGGTAAAGCCATCAGCCCCAGGGCTCTTACCCTGCGGCGTCTCCTTGATTGCCTTGGCCACCTCTTGCGAGGAGAAGGGCACCTCCAGGGCTGTCGCCTCCTCCTCCGGTATCACCGGAAGGGCCGTGTTATTTACATAGGTCACAACGGCTTCTGGTGGCTCTGTGTCAACCAAGGAGTAGCCACCTTGCCCCAAGTTATACAGTGAGTGGTAATAGTCCCTGAAGCTATCCACTATCTGGGATGGAGTGACTGCGGTTTGACCCTGTGGCCCCCGGATGTTGGGAATGTAAGTGGCTGCGGTCCTTGGATGTAACGCCCTAGCAAGCAGCCGCCCGCACTTGTCAGAGTGCTGGTAGTATGCTACTTTCTGCCTTTCTCTAAACCTCATATATGCTTGGTTGTACAATCCCCGAAGTTTATCTCTAGCCTTCATCAGATCCACAAGTATAGTCCCAGATGGATGTCTTTTATGATCCGACTCCAGTGTCTGGATTTGCTGTAAAGTCTGGGATATCTGAGAGGTTCGTTCTCTCTTTAATCTAGCCCCATGTTTAACAAATTCACCCCTGACCACGCATTTCAGCGCTTCCCACTGATATGGGAGAGGTGTAGGGTCTTGTTCATGATGTTTGAGAAACTCCGAGATGGTCTTCCTCACCCCCGATAGGCACACAGCATCCCCGAGCAAATTATCATTGAGTCTCCAGCTCCAGCTCTTAGGGCAAAGTCCAGGTAATACCACCGACAGGAAAACTGGAGCGTGGTCCGACCATAAGATCTGACCAATCCATGCCCGCGGGGCCCACTCCATGGCATGATGGTGGAGAAAGAGGTAGTCAATTCTGCTGTATGAACCCCTGGCGGCCGAGTAGAACGAAAAGTCCTTGTCTTGCCCATGAAGTACCCGCCAGGAATCCACCAGCTGTAGATCAAAGAGCATTTTTTTCAGCCGGTTCCTCTTGCTCAGGGACACTGCCGACCCACCGGAGGAGGTGTCCAACTCCGGATGCATGGGTATGTTGAAGTCCCCTCCTACAATGAGTGTACCCTCTAGAAATTCTGTTAGCGTCCCCAGCACCCCAGCGCAGAAGCTAATTTGGTTGGTGTTAGGGGCATAGATGTTAGCTATAGTGTACATCCTGGAGAACAGTTCGATCTTAAGAAATATAAATCGCCCATTCGGGTCAACTTTAGTGTCTATTACTTTATGGGGGAGAGATTTATGGATGGCTATTGAGACCCCGGTCGCCTTTATGTTGAGGTTGGGGGCATGATACCACAAGGGGTAATATCGATTCTTCATAGCTGGGACATGTCCTGCTTTAAAATGGGTCTCCTGAAGGAGCAAGATGGCCACTTTCTGCTTATGCATGTTGTATAGCACCTGGGTTCGTTTCTCTGGGATATTCAACCCTTTCACATTAAAGGAGCTGACCGTCAGTTCCGCCATCACTCACCCACCCCCACCCACAACACAGGAAAGCCTGGGTGAAGGTACTAAGTGGAGAGGGCAGAACCAGGAGGGGGCGGAAGGACAAGACGCACAGAACCAGGAAGTAGAAGGGAAAAAAAGCAAGAAAGAAGGGGGGTGCAATGGGCAGCAGGCAAGGAAGGGTAATCAAACAGAGAAGGGAGACCGAAGGGTGGGGACACTAAACAGGAAGGGATAGAAGAAACTAAGGAAAAAGGGGGAACCGCAAGGGGGAAGGAGGAAAGGAGGTGTTCCTCCCCCTTGGCAAAACACTAATAACTGCGATTGCAAGTGTTCACTAACTTCTCCAAAATGGGGTAAGCGAACTGGCCTATTTGGGGAAAGTGGAAGACTATAGCAATAGGCGAAGGAGATGCACTTTCTCACGTGCAAAATATTTGAACCCGCGTTTCTTAACATTAACCATAAACAACAATAGGTCAGGGACCTCAACATAAGTTACTACATAACGAAAACTGTAATTGCACTTTAAACTGCAACTGGCAGCTCCCCCGCCGCCTCCACCCCAGCAATGGTGAGGCGAAGCAGGCAGGGGCCTCACATCGCCCCCCCCCCCGGCGCGACATGTCTCCCGCCATCCCATCGTCTAAACTCGCCCTAGGCACACCCAGGGTAATAGGGACCATCCCTCTCCCCGCTCAAGGCCTCACTATCCCTCCTGTTCACATCACTGGTATACATCAGGCTAAGATACACAGAACGACCATTATCTGTATGGCCAGCACGGAGCCCGAGCTGGCCTACGCCCGGGGCAGGCCGGCCCACAATATACGTCAGCCTACTCCGCGAGCGCAGACCCCCCAGGCATCCCGCCCCGGTCGGGCGACCATCGTCCTGAAGGAGTCCAATCCATATGACGGGGTGCTCATAGAGTCAGGTAGGGGTGGCTACTAAAGCAACAACCAGGGATGGCAGGCAAAAGAGAAGAAAAAAAAAAAAAAAGGGGGGGGTTGTAACAACACATAGTCGAGCTTCTCAACGGTGAACAGCCCATCAGGCCGGAAGGGGGGGCAAGTCAGCGGCCAGTTTCCAAAACATCATCAAGGGAGGTCAGACAGCTCGACGCCGCCCGATGCCTCTGATCCTATTTCTCTGGGGCTGCGGCTCTCTGGGTCGCGGGAAAGGGCCAGGGCCCCCGCCGTCTCCTAGTGAAGGCGACAACCAATCTTCAATGGGAATGTCTGGGATTTAAGCAATAATCTTTAAATAAAAAAAGTAAAAACTTACCTGCTCCCTTGCTGTCCTCTGGTCCATGTTTCCTCTGATGATTTCTCTTTGAAGCAAGTGGGTGTGGCAATCAGCATAATGGGCAAGATCTGTAAGAGACCAAGATAATGTGCATCGGACACAGGCATTCTCATCACCATGCACACACTCCCACACATATACATACAGGGCCGGATTAAGTTTGGTGAAGACCCCTGGGCACAAAATCTGTTGGAGGCCCCAGATACAGTATTTTTTCCATTAAAATAATAGTCCAGCCAAGTAACTGATTGGTGGTTGTCTGGCAACTGCCCACTGGAACATCAGATCGAGTCCCCTGTGCCACCCTTGTGCAGGTGCGTGCTGATCAGGAACTCCTACTTTGCTATTCTGGGGAAGGGGGTGTAGTTGCTCCACTGGTCCAGCAGAAAACTGTTCCCTGCATTGAGCTGCCAGAGGCTGTGATTGGTGGCTTATGTGCAGTGAGCAGCTGCCGATTGACAGCTATGCACCACCCATCACTGTAGCGTTGCTGATGGTGGTTTTGCTGCTCTAGGCTCTATGTCCTGCCCTGTGGTGGCTTTGGCTGCAGGCTTGCAAAGGCTTGGCCAGGAGCACAGGCAGCCCCCACTGCCACCACCAGCTTCTATGCCGGTCCTGTCGACTATCAGGCCGAAGACTGAAAAGCCTCTTGGACCAGCAGCCCACCCAAATCGGGTGCCCCTGAGCCCATCGCTGCCGTGGGGTCAAAAAAAAAAGTTAACCCTCTGCACACTCATACTATTGGGGTACGGGGTACAAATTGGACAGCCATGATGTGGCTACCTCGCTTTTACATTCATTGCAATCTATGTTAACTAACAGTCCATGTTCTTAACAAGTGTCAGCTAGGTTTTTCAATAGTATGAGTGTGCAGAGGGTTAACTTTCTTTGTTGCTTGGTGTGTGGTCACACCCCTCTAGCACCTCTTGACTGCTATATATTGACTGGAGGAGCACATCCTATCTTTCTTTTTGCTGTTGCATTTGCAGGTCAGTGGCCAGATCTTCTGGATTGTAGCTCTCCCAATGTAACAGGGAGTCCAATTGGCCTCTACCTAAAAACCCCCTTTTTGAACTGTAACACTGTGCAGGCAAGTAAAGCATTTTTCATTGTGTGTGTGTGCAGGCAAGTTAAGTTATTGCAATGTCTTTAGACAGGCTGATTCATGTATTGCATTGCTTGTGCACACACAAGTAAAGAAGTAGCAATGTCTGCACAAACTTTTAAACTTAGTAATGTTAGGGACGGGGTACAAATTGGACGGCCTTGACATGGCTACCTCACTTTTACATTTATTGCAATCTATGTTAACTAACAGTCCATGTTCTTAACAAGTGTTAGCTAGGTTTTTCAATAGTATTGAGAGTATTGAGTATAAGAGTGTGCAGAGGGTTAACTTTCTTTGTTGCTTAGTGTGTGGTCACACCCCTCTAGCACCTCTTGACTGCTATATATTGACTGGATGAGCACATCCTATGTTTCTTTTTCTTTTTTTTTTAACTGACCGGGGTTCTCTCAGCTCCAGAATCACCTCCACTCAAGTTCATCCCCAAGAAAGAGCAAGAGAAGTTCTCACCCGAGGACACCATAGGCTATCTTATCATGGGGTATTATTACATAGGGCACCCTATTAGGGTTTACTGGGGTCCCCCAATCCCTAGTAATCAAAGGGAGCCTCAACCAACCACCCCCCCAGCTGTGAAAGGGCATTTGCCCTCATGCATCCTAAGGGTGGCCATTGGGGACCAAGCTAAGTCTACATTTCTTTCTCTCTGGGAAAAGGGAAAGATGAGTCTGGCTCTATCCTAACCCTTCTAATCTGCTTTCAGACAGCCTTCCAGAGGATAACTACTAAGTGGAGGTCCTGTAGATCCCCAGCATCCACCCCAGGACCATCCTTTGAGCCAAGGACTTCTGCCAGCTGAGTGACTCCGGAAGGGAAAAGGAGACCTCCCTTCCCAAATCCCCGTGTTTTATGTAACCCACCATTATTTCTCTTTCCCTTGGGGTGTGATGCCAGGTCAAGCCTTGGAAGCTGCTAGAGGAGTCCCTGCTTAGTGTCAAGGAAACCCCCCAAGAGCCAGCTTTTGATTAAACTAAATTTTCAGCGGTGGTGTGACATGGGAGGAGGGGGGTAGCTAGGGGCTGGCTAGCAGCAGATTTGCTGGCTGCCTCTCATCATCTGTGACTCCTACATCGTCTGCTTCCTGTGCCTTTCTTCTTTTCACTTCCTGACGCCCAAATCTCTGTTTATCAGTAAATGACAAACTCAGAAAACTATTTTTATCTCAAAGTTAGACCTAAATTCCAGTTTGAATTGTTAGGGTTGCTCATTTTGATTCAAGATTTAGATTAGAGTTCATTGTTTGTTATAGTAAAACAAACATGTTCTTCTGTCCTATAGCTTACCTCATCTCTACCCTGCTGGGGAGAATTGGGGCTATCCTCTGCACTGTATGCATTTATTACAAACTTGAATTTGATCTATTTTAAGGGACAGTGCAGGCCATGACAATAATAAGGCAGCAAGGAGCTTGTTGTAGATGCTGAAACAGATATCCAAAGTTTGTCCCCTGTCCCTTGTTTCTATTTCACAGGCTTCAAGTGAGCCCCTTGCTGCCTTGTTATAGTCATTACTTGGACTGTCCCTTTTAAAGGGTAATTTCACTTTTCATGGCATTTTTAATAGTGTCCATTATCGTATACTAAAATGATGTCCCCAAGGTCCTGCTTTAATTCGGCCTCTTTAGATGTGCGGATCTAAGTCTTGTGTTCCAGTAGCTAAAGGGTTACTTCTGTCTGTTTTGTGGGGATGGGGATTGTCAGTGGAAGGATTCTGGGATTTGTAGGAAGCAGCGGGTATGGGGGCACAAACCACACACACGTTTATTTTATGTTCCAGAAGAGGAAAATAATAAGGTAGAACACAAAAACCTGACAAAAATGGTGATTTCTTTTAAGAGAACATAATCCAGCACTATCATTTTAGCACAAAGTTTGGGATAGAGCAGCTTTCCAAGATTTCTTCTTAAAAAAACATTTAAACTGAGCCTCTTGGGACTTTCAAAATATTTTTTAATACCCTCACAATTTTTTATACTAGTCATAATAATGCAGCATTTATTTAAAGTGATAAAAGCTATTCACCAATGTGTCAGCGTATCTATAAAGCAAATAGCTTCAGGAGAGACCCATAGGATGTCCCCCAACTCCTGTAATGTCCTTCATTTTACATTTTAACCTGCTTTACCAAAAGAGAATTTATCTAACCACAAATAAAACAGGTACATTATAACAGTGACCTCTTTGAGAAAATTAAGTAAGTTATTCCACAACAGTTTTTAGAGCAGATGCATAAAATACTGTGCATATAAAATGAATAGTAATTGCTGCTTGGGGAAGTTGATTCATCCTTCAAATTAAATAATTGTATATACCCAGTTCTGAACTTTCGCAGCAATTTCATAAAAACACGTTTTCCTGGAATCAACACATTAGCAAGGGACACTTTAGGCAAATGAACATCCTGTTACAGGTTATTATTCATGTTAGGTGCTGAAAGCAGCTATCTGTACATTTTATTCTGACTCATACAATCAAAAGTAACAGACCCTTCAGTAATTTAGATTTGTGGTTAGCAAGCACTGAATGGCATGCCTTGTTCTGAAGGCTATTGCATACAGAATATGTACGTTTACTGCCTGTGAAGTATGGGCCACCTCAGATAAGCTGATGTTTAAGTTAAAGAGGAGGTTTGTCAAAAAGATCATTTTGCTTTTTACAGAATGCATCTGTTAAAATAAGTCATGTAACTGCATCAAATGTGTATATGCTACCCTGATTACACTCCCCTAGGTCCTTCCTGACCCAAAGTTCCGGGGATGTTGCTTGTCATTATTAGACAATGTGTGTTAAAAAATCCTCTGTATGATATATAAAATAGACTTTCATTTGGCAGTGTCACTTTACAGGTATAGGTACTTCATTAAACACATGGAGCAAATAGAAAGCTTCCTCTTCATCAGACACTTAGGCTGGTTTCACGTCAGTGGGATTGCTGAGCATCCTGACGAAGTGGTTCTCCACGCAACGCGTCGGTGTCTGTAAACAGGTGTTCTAAGCAGGACCTGCACTCGTCCCTTGGGCGACAAATTATTGCTATGTTTGATTTATTCATGCTTTAAATATTTTTTCTGCCATTGTATTTTGGAATCGCTGCTAGCACTCTTTTCCAGCACATATTGCACTTTGCACTTTTGCACAAAGCACTTCAATATAGGTATTCCTTATTAATCTGGGCAAATCTTTGGCCCAATTTCTTTGCACATTTCCTCTCTTGCACTTACAGCTGCTAGTCTTTTAAATTCATTAGTCATGCTTTTAGCATATTGCGCACAATATTATTATTTTTTATTATCACATAACACAGCGACTCCATTATACTTGGCACAGTATTATATTCCTATAACAAATGTCATATAATTGAAAATCTCTTAATAGTCCATAAGGATCTGCTTACACCACCCGTATAGTGGGTTATGTTTAACCATTTTTAATCATGTTTTGTTATTGTCTTTGTTATCATTGCAATAGAGCTTAGTGATTTTTAGCATAGATACTGTTGTGCGGCTATATTTGGTAGGTGAGAGATAGCTGCCTATACTGGCAGACCGCAGATTTGGTTCTTAGAAAAAAAACACCTATAAATAAATGACACCTAATTTGTCTCTCCAGCTTCTGTGTTTTAAGGGAATCTCTGTTCTCCATTTTGGAGTATATTCCTTGTCACCTGAAGATGAGAGATTTCCCTAAAACATAGAAGCTGTTTTAGGGGAATCAATCTCGAAAATGTTAAGGAAATGGGGAGAAACATGGGGGGGTTCATAGGGAACAGTTAAGAGCTTAGGCAGAGAAATACACATGGGGCAAGGCCATTTGCGCTTCAAAACAACAGAATTTCAGACGGAAAGCATCAAAAGAGGAATTATGCTCGCCCAGATGCGTACGTGCGCCATTTCGGCGCACACCGCCATACATGATGCATCTAGGTGCATGATGAATCATTTGTGCATGGTTTTTGGTTTTCTGCGCACGACCATGAATAGACCTATATGGGGAAAGCTTCGGGTCCTGGGCGTCGTCATCTTGATGTGAAAGCACATCAAGATGACGACGCCCAGGACCCGAAGCACTTAAGAGGAATGGCGCTGGATCCCAGTAATGGTAAGGGTTTTTTTTTTATATGTCTCCCCCTCATCCTGCCACAGCACCAGGGGAGGGAGGGTTTAGGCATTACCTGTGTTACGTCACCTTTGGTGGAACAGAAAGCGAAAGGCTACAGAAAGTACAATCAAGTACAGATATATTTATATTTACTGTATATCTGTGTGTAAAGCTTTAATGATTTTATTTGCATACCCTTGCCTTTACATCCCTATGGCGCAGACACGGTAAAGCCATCAGGACAGCGAGGCAAAGCTGCTAGATTGTCCTAATGGACAATAGGACAAAGAGGAGACTCAACCTCAATTTCCCTTATGCAGCCAATTATTTAATCCCCTATGTCTACTGTACTAAAAATACTTTGAATGCCTTCAGATAACACTTGCTGTGTTTTTACATTACTTTTAAATTTGGGCTAGAACATAACAGAGGATTCAGGAGCTTCCCTCGTGGTTTAATTAGCAACACATTATCCTGCTGAATTTTTTATTAATAATGGTTTATTACATAGCAAAAATAAAGATACATAATGAGCACAACACAGAAATGTTTTAGTTTGATCGGTGATGGGGGCTTAGTTAGAATTTGGAGCCCTATAATGGAAATTTGTGTCTTAAAAAAGTTGTGTCTTTACCTTATCTTATCTGAGCTTTACCAGCTATTGTGGAACTACAAGTCTAAACATATCCTTATACCCTATGCAAAAGTATGGCATAATCTACTCAATTAAATCCTCTAACCTTTACACCAAGGGGTATTACACACCTTCCTATTTTTGTTACATTACAGTAGAAATACTCCATCGCAATGAAAGTCATGCCCATTAAAATAAATTAGCTCCTTTCTATCTATGCTCTGCATTTAGTGCAAGATGAAGTTCATGGATAGAGTATACTCACCACCACCTTCTAGTCTATTTCCAATAGTTACCACTGCCATCACTGAGACCCACTGGGTTATTCATCCATGCTTCTGGCCTTCATTTTTGTGTTTGCTGTCAACACCTTTCTACAGGGCGGCCTATGGGGCTGCCACTGCAGCAATGCTAATATGGGTAAACACAAGTGTACTGTACCACTGCATTTCCACTGAAATGTGGTCGAAACAAACACGGTGTAAGAATTAGATTACGTTGCAAAACACAGGAGATGCTTTATTTAGTTTCTCTGTAGCTGATCACCTATAATGGTTTCAGGAATAGCTGCTTACCTCCACAGATAACTACACATTATTCACTTGTATTAGATATCAATGTAATTGACAAATTAAACACAGAAACCATGCCTACTTTGCCAAACATCTAAAGGACCTGTAGGATAAAGGCCTTCTAACAGGCCCCATTTGTTGCTTGAACAGTGCTCTGTACCATGACCATCTACTCCACTACATCGATGATACCTATAACTGAATAACACTGGACCTGTAGGCAAGGTATGCATGTAATTTATTCTCAGTATAACTTCTGTGAATACCTCATTGTTTGTTTAGCGAACATAAGGGAACAAACAGCAGCATAAAAAACTAGGAAATTAGGTCAGGAAGAACTGCAACGAAAACTGTTGCAGTGGATTGCAGAGTTAGGTTAAAAAAATAGCCCAAGTTCTGAACATGTCACGGAGCACTGTTCAATTCATCAGCGGTGAATGGAAGGAGAATGGTACAATTGCAAACCTACAAAGACATAGCAGTCCACTTAAACTAACAGTCCAGGCAAGAGGAGCACTACTTAGGGAAACAACCAATAGGCCCACGGGGCTGAAAAATCTGGCCTGTATGAAGGAGTGGAAATACATTTTTGAAAACAAGAAATGAGATGCACTATTTTCATTTTGCCTAAAAGCTATGTAGGGGACACAGCAAGCATGTTGAGTGTGGTGCTGTAATCAAATTTCAACCTAAATACCAAACTCTGTGTGTCGAGGAAATCTAACACTGCACACCACCCTAAGCACACCATCCCCCAAGAGAAACATGGTGGCATCAGCATTATACAGTGGGGATGCTTTTCTTCAGAAGGAACTGGAAAGCTGGTCAGATTTGGTGGGAAGATGGATGGCTCTAAATACAGGGCAACCCTACAAAAGACTTGAGATTGGGAGGTAGGTTCACTTTTCAGCAGGACAGCTGAGCAACTATTGGGAATCTGTGTCATGACTTGAAAATCACAGTTCACAAATGCTCTCTATCCAATCTGACTAAGCCTGAGCTATTTTGCAAAGAAGAATGAAAAAACATTTTAACCTCTAGATGTGCACAGCTGGTAGAGACATATTCCAACAGAGTTGCAGCTAAAGATGGTCCTATAAAGTAGAGGCTTAGGGGGGCTGAATACATATGCACAAGATCAAGGAGTAGTAGCCACTGTATATAGCATTATATAAAGGTTCCCCTTAGTCCCAGTCAAGTGCAGAATTTTCCCTAAAATTGTGTAAACCACAAAAAACCTAATAAAAATTAAGCTGATTCCCTTAAATGAGAAAAGGAAAAATATGAATATTTGGGGCACTGTATTGTAAGACATGTAATAAACTGTAAACTATTCTGAACATTATTGCTATAACAAATGCCATTATTTAAAAGTTTTACATTTACAGAAATTTTCTACCATCCATGATTAATTACAAAAGTAGAATTCAGAGTGTTGTGACCTATACACCCACAGCTTTCCCTGCCAAGGAGATCTACTATCAACAAGTATCACTGGATATCGGTTGTGACAGCAAATGCTCCAAAGTGAATTGCCACTGAGTAATAGCTGACAGATGAAACTTTATAGATTTATGTCACCATAAACATCTCCTCTGGGATGCCAGGTATATCTGCAAATGGACAACTAACAGACTGCACAACTCTCAGCCTAGTGTGCGTTTTTATGATTACAAATCAGTTTTCTTTGACGGAGCCCATTTTTCACGGCTGCGTCCTGAACTCCCCGCTGGTGCTGCCAAATGTTATAACTTCATCAGCGCATGTGGGAATACACTTTTCTAATGTGACTTTTGCTGAAGTAGTGTTACTTCTTTCAGACCTGTTAAGCAGAAAAAAAAACAAAATGTATACAGTTGTGATATTAGAACCATTTTAAACATAAGCTACCAAAGAGGATTTAATGGAACAAATCTTTAGATTAAAAAGTAGGCCAGAAAACAAAAATATGGTAGAATGTGAAATTCAAGAAATATAAATGAAGAACATGGCTTAGGTACAAAAATGCAGTCTATTTAAAGATATTAGGTATAAACCAAATCTGGATTGACTGAAGACAACATGGAAAGGAGGGACTGAAATCTTTTTCTTTCCACAATGTTTTTATTGAAGATATGCAAATATTACAACCAAAAACGGGTTACATTTCAGCTTATAATACAAGTAGAAAAAAATCGCATCCAGTTGAAGTCATTTTTATACAAAGTATAGCACAAATAAGATGTTATACAAAGCATTCAACACAAAAGTAGAAGACATGGTAAGAGGGTAAGAAAGACAGTGGAGGATGGAGAAAAAAGAGAAAAAAGGGAAAGAGGGAACAGGGTGGGTGTCCATACTACGACCAACATGAAAAGGATAACACTAGGTTACAGGTAGGTGAGAGCTAAGTTACAAATAGGTGACGATCACAATTTTTAGGCTGTAAAAGGGTGATCCAACCTTCACAGGTAGCTAGGAAGGAAGTAAGATCCCCCTGCATTGAGGCAGCCATCTTTTCAAAAAGCATTACCTCGTTAATGCGAGGTATGAGGCTTCTGCTGAAAATGGACCTATTCTTCCATGACCGAGCAATAGTCATTTTAGCAGCAGTTAGAATATGCCGGACTAGCTCAAAATGTGTTCTGGGGCAGTCAGGAGGTCTTAAGTTTAGAAGGGCTAATTGGGGTGAGGGGGTCAGACGCAGGCCTGTTGCTTTCAGTATAAGGTAAAATACCTTAGCCCAGAACTGGTTAACCAGCCTACACTCCCACCAAATATGAATGTAGGTTCCTTGCTCACGACAGTTTCTAAAGCATTCTGAAGAGTACGAAGGGTAGAACTTGTGAACTCGCTCTGGAACCAGGTACCAGCGGAGTAGAACTTTGGTATTAGTCTCTTGGGCGCCTGTGTGCAGGAATTTGGTAAATGAGTTCCTCCATACTGCTTTCCAGTCCACATCCGAGAGGTTTATACCAAGATCCTCCGCCCATCTAGTGGTGTAGGCCGAAAGGGATTTCCCATCTGTCTCGCCCAATAGCTTGTATAGCGTGGATACAGTCCCCTTACCAAGAGGCTGCGTCCCACAAATAGACTCAAAGGGCGAGGAAGATCTTGGTACTGACCCCGACTCCGATGTAGCGCCTATATAATGAGTAATTTGCAGAAAGCGGAGAAATTCTTTACTCGGTATGTCCCTAAGTGATTGAAGTTCGGAAAAGTTTATCATACCCCTATGCGATAAAAAATCTGTGAACTTCGTTAAGTTGTGTGCCCTCTACCAGGAGAAGGCCGACGGTTCCTGGAAAGCCGGGAGGAACTCAGGATTGCTAAATATAGAGAGCAAGGAGGTCTGAGGGGAGGAGAGGTTTCCTTTCAATCTATTTGTCTTCCATATTCTAAGGGAGTGATTCAAAACAGGGTTGTCAATATCTATATAAGTCGACGAAGGCAGCCATAGTAAGTTCCCAATTCCTATCGGAAAGAAGCTGGTCTGTTCGATGTCTACCCACAGTGGCCTCTCCATACCAGCGTGGACGGCGGAAAGTTGAGCAATCGGATAGGTAGAGTAATACCGTGCTAAATTGGGAACCCCAAGGCCCCCCTGCTGCTTACATCTGTATAGTGTTCCACGATTAACCCGAGGTTTTTGCTTCCCCCAATTAAAGGAGTTTATAGATGCTTGAAGACCCTTAATAAAGGAAGCCGGAATTGGGATTGGAAGAACCCGAAAAAAGTAAAGCATTTTAGGAAGCCAAGTCATCTTAACCGCCGTTATCCTACCCAGCCATGACAGGTGTAGTCTGGCCCAGGTGGATAGAAGAGCACGAAGATCCTTAGCCAGAGCGGGGTAGTTGGCGGTGTAAAGGGAATCATAGTTAGCTGTAAGGTGGACACCCAAGTATTTAAGGTGGTGCTCTTGCCAGGAGAAACTGAAAGAAGATTTAAGCGTGGCCAATGTACCCTCAGGGAGAGAGATATTGAGCGCTTGGGACTTTGAGGCCTTAATTTGTAGGCCAGATATTTTGGAAAAGTCATCTAGGGTGTGGAAAAGGTTCGGAAGGGATGTGATAGGGTCAGATACCAGCATCAGAATATCATCCGCAAATATAGAAATCTTATGATCATAGGCTCCTATCTTTATCACCTTAATATTAATGTTATTCTGCAGCAGCTTGGAGAGGGGCTCAATGGCAAGGGCAAATAGTAGAGGGGAAAGTGGGCATCCTTGTCTGGTGCCTCTGCCAAGGGTAATTCCCCATGACCTTGCCCTTCAGGCCACCTTTTTCCATCTTAGAAATTACTCTGCCTACCCACAGGCATTGACAGAATTCATAATTCTATCATTAGAATACCTGTTGAAGCATAACTATTTTTTGTTTTCGGACCGGTATTACCTACAGAAGTGTGGGGCATCGATGGGGGCTCCTTTTTCCCCCTCGCTTGCCAATCTGTATATGGGATGGTGGGAGGAGGCCCACATTTTTACTCAGACCAATCCCTTTCTCCACAATATTAAATTCTATGGGAGATATATAGATGGCTTGCTTATAATCTGGCATGGGTCCCCAGATAGGATACAAAGTCTGGTTTCTTATTTGAATGACAACCAGTTAAATTTAAAATTTACCTCGGAGTGGAATTCCAGACGGATTCCTTTCTTAGATCTTTCTCTTTATATATCGGGGAGCAAAATTGAAACGGCCACATTTAGAAAGCCCACGGCGGGTAACACTACATTAAGGGCGGAAAGCTGTCACCCGCCACACACAATTAGATCGATACCGGTGGGCGAAATGATTAGAGCCCGCCGGAATTGCTCTGAGGAGGCAATGTTTGAGAATGAAGCTAAACTAATCCATTCCAGGATGTTAGAACGAGGATACCCGGAGCACTTGATGCTCAGAGCGAAGGGCATAGCACAGGGCAGGCCAAGAATCTCACTTATGAGGCCCAAAAATAGGAGACGGAGCAATGTACCAGTTGAATCAGGGGGCGAGTCGGGTACACAAGAGACTAAAGAAAATAAGGTCACTTTGGTCACAACTTATAGTCGGGAGTTTTTGGAGATTAAAAAGATAATCCACAGGCATCTCCCGATTTTATATTGTGATCCAGACTTGAAATCGATTGTAGCACATGGTGTACAAATTGTAAGTAGGAGGTCTCCCACCATTGGCCAAAAATTGTCCCCAAGTTTATTTAGAGGACAAGAGAAACCCCCGGGCACATGGTTAACGTGTAAAGGGTCCTTTAAGTGTGGAGGCAGAAGATGTAATATTTGCAAATTGGTATGTCAAAAGGATACGTTTGAATCTGCAGTGACGAAGGAGAGATTTGAGGTCAAACAATTTATTAATTGCAACACCAAAAACCTAATATATTTAATTACATGCGCTGAGTGTAAAGTCCAATATGTGGGATGTACCACAAGGCCCCTGAAGAAGAGGGTGGCAGAACATCTGGCCACACACCATGGGGACTTCTCCAGGCTATCTAATGTGGGTCGGCATATTGTTAATGCACATTCTGGAGACTCCTCAGGGATTACCTGCATGGGGATAGAGAAGGTTACAATGGGTCCCAGGGGAGGAGACCTACAACAGAAAATTTTACAGAGGGAGGTTTTCTGGATTTTTAAGTTAAATACCCGCACCCCTTTAGGCCTAAACTCGAGGTGGGACGTTGACCTCTTTTTGGAATGATATAAGTTTAAGGAAGGTGCATTTTATTCCCTTTCATAGATTAATGATGCCCTCTGATAGAGTAGATATGTCCTTACCCTGTCCCCAGATACCATACAAAATCATTGGTTTAGTGGGATTTACATTCTTTATCCCTCTTTGTGTATCAAGGACGGGCGTGTGATTAGACATTATAATGGTAAAGTTGGAAGCTGTGAGGGCTCTGGGCTTTCAACTCTTGTATACTGGTGTCCTTACATATGTATTAATGTTCTAATATTATTAAAGAATAGCTATAGATAATACAGGGATAGTAAACATGCAGTAAATGAGTATATGCATATATTTATAATTAATATTCAAGGCATGCACTAATACAGGTTGTCATTTGCATTGTGGTAGCCCCCTTTCTTTTGAATATATGAAATGTATAACATCTCTGGTATATTATCCGCTTTGTTTTTTATTCACATTGGTGTTGTTGCTGAATGGAATTTATTTAACATTGCGGATGATAATGTCCCTGCACGTCGGCGTGTCGGCGGCCTCTGCCTGCTGCTCGGCGCTTCCGCCCTCTGTCCTGAGTACATAGAGACCGGTTTTGCCCTCACTCTGACGAGGCAGCTGTATGGGCCAATCAGAGTGTAGTACGTCACCGGGCATGGTGATTGGCTGACCGCCTCTTGGTGCTCCCGGGCGGGTGGCGGGAGCGGGGCGCAGTGGACGGACGCCGCCGATGCAGTGCCGGTATGGAAATGTAAGTACTTATTTAAATGTTGTACAGGTGTCTGTAATGATTGAAACCCTAGACTTGTATAAATGTGCGCCCTCGCCATTTGATTTGCTGTCATGATTAAGGGCAGGAAGCCCGAAACGCGTCGACGCATCTAGGGAATGCTTTGCCTTTTATGCATGTGATGTTGCTCATGGAAGTATTTTAATCTTATCCATTAAACTGGACGTTTTATTGGAACCACGAGGGTTGGCTGGACTTTGTATACACGGTTGGAAGAGTAACCTGAATATCTGATGAATGCTCCCGGGTTGGAATATAATGAGGCAATCCAAGTGGTATAAGAGGGACCCATACCCCACTTCTTCAGAATAAACTGAAGGTAGTCCCATGCCACAGTATCAAATGCCTTGCGGACATCCAGGGTTAGTAACATGGCTTTGCAACCCTCCTTCCTGGCATGATGGATTAGATTAATAGCCTTACGAATATTATCCCCCACCTGACGCTGGGGAATAAATCCTGCTTGCTCTTTTGAGATTAGAGACCCTATGAACTTATTGAGTCTTGTCGCCAGGACTTTAGCGAGGAGCTTAACATCAATGTTTAATAGAGAAATGGGTCTATGATTGGACCAAAGGGTAGAGTCAGCATTGGGTTTGGGTATCATACAGACGGCCGCAATGAGCGCATCTATACTCCACGAGTCACCACCACTAAGGGAATTAAACATGCGAACCAGGCGTGGGGAAAGTACTTGGGAGAATATTTTATAATAAAGGGTGGTGAAACCATCTGGGCCCAGCTGTTTCCCAATCTTTAAAGAGCTAATGGCTTCCTGGACCTCAGAGAGCTGAACCAGCATCTCTAATGAGGCCCTGGCCTCCTCAGAGAGGGACGGTAGTTGTAGCTGGCCTAACAATTTCTCAGCAAGGCGCTCATCAAGTGCAGTCTTAGGCTTGTAAAGGTCCTCAAGATGTTTACTAAACGTCGCCACCACCCTCGCTGGGTTGCTTGAAAGTGAGCCATCTAGGGTCTTAATACGTAGAGGCTTAACCCTCTGCGAGACTCCTTTAAGCCTTCTGGCCAGAGGGGTGTTAGGCTTATAAGTGAGACGATACCACCTAAACCTAGATCTATTAATTTGGCGTCCGGCCTCACATGAGAGGCACATATTAAGCCGGTAACCGGCCTGATTAAGGGCAATCCTATTGCACCTGGAAGGGCAGGTCTTATAGTCAGAAGAGGCTAGGTAGTATGCATCTAGTAGTGTATTGAGTTGCTTCTTATACATGGCCTTTCGTCTGGCTGATTCTTGGATGAAATGACCACGGAGTACGGCCTTATGGGCTTCCCAAAGCAGCGCATCAGAGCTTACAGACCCTGTGTTATCCGAATAAAAGTCCTCAATCACCTTTCACATACGTTCAAGTAGGATCTCATCAGATAACATGGGGTCTTAGAGTTTCCAGGATTTTTGTGGGGATCTTTGAGTAAGGGAGTTTAATTGAACTAAAACCAAGTCATGGTTGGACCAGACAATTGGTAATATAGAAGAGTGGGTCAGGAGAGGCAAGGAGGGAAGCTGTAAGAAAATGTGATCTATTCTATTAAAGACCTTGTGTGGACAGGAATAATGTGTATAGTCTCTCCTTGTGGGGTGAAGTTCCCTCCACGGTATTTTTCTTGGTGAAATGGGTCTCCTGGAAGCAAACAATATCAGCGTGGAGAGCCCTCATCTGACAAAAGGCCTTGACTCTTTTTTGGGGAATGTTCAGACCTTGCACGTTAAGCGAAACCAATTTAACTGCCATTTTTAAGATGTTTAAAGACTATTACTATGTAGAGGATGGACACCCAGGGACGGGAAGAGGGGAAAGCAAAGAAAGTGAAAAGAGGGGGAAAACTTGGTAAAGACATATTAAGAAGAACCTAAGGGAGGAAATAGTGCCTCCCAGATTGAAAAAAAAATTTCCCACTGGGGCTGAGGGGTCCTAAGCCCCAATGGGGAATGCTATCTCAACAAGGGACCTCGAATAAGAGGTCACAATCAAAACTGAAGGAGTGGCTGACCCACAACGGGGAGTCAGTATCAAGAGCTTCCCAACTCGGCGGAAACCAACGGGTTGGGGAGCTTGGAGTATGCAAGACATAGAACCTGGGCCAGCGGCCCGCAATAAAATTGGTAAAACATTAAACAGCAACGATTAATACAATCAGGTAACATTCTATGGGATAAGGGTGAGGATGCTCACCTGAAAACCCTTTTGGTTATAAAACAAGAGAATTATAGAACCTAAATTAAGGGTGCACATGTAAGATAAGTGTGCAGTTAGACATGAAACCACAGATAAAGTTCACTATAAATGACACTAAATGGGAACAGCGGAATAAACACCAAGCATGATCACCAAAGGATCAAGGTGGAGAGTAGGAGCCCTAGTATAACACACAGGGAATCTCACTCGTCACCCCTCTCCAGGAGCCAGCTTATCAAACTTATGGGACAATGCAGTCACTGACTTGCTTCTCCTTGGACCGCGTTTATCTTTGGGCACTGGTGAGAAGGAGAGTGCTCTCTTCTTTTGTGGAGGGGGGGTTGGTACTACGGCATGGGCTTTCAAACCCGTTGATGCCAGGATATTCTCCAATTCTTGCGGCGTGGACGCCTCGTACCTCTGGTCAGAGTAGAAAAAAAGAGATTTTAAAGGGGAACCCCCATTTATATCTGATTCCTTTGGCCTGCAGAATTTCAATGGAGGGTTTCATAGCCCGCCGCCTGCCAATAGTTTGTGGAGAGATGTCGGCAAAAACTTGGTAGTCAAAATTCTGAAATGTTAGTGAACTTTGATCCCGCGCAGCCGCCATGAGCACTTCTTTTGTACTGTAAAAATGGAATTTTACAAGAACGTCCCACGGAAGGCCGTCTGCTCTCTTCTTCTGCAAGGCCCAGTGTATCCTGTCGAATTCCAATCTCTCAATTGGGATGGATGGGGCAAGCTCTTGGAAAAGGGCCGTAGCTGTGGATTGTAAATCAATGACAGATTCTGGGATACCCCTGATTCTAATGTTAGCTCTATGGGAGCGATTCTCCATGTCCTCAAGCTTGTGATGAAGAGGGAGGTTTTCGTTTCTCAGGGCCTCTAATTCCGTTACAAAGGAGGACAGCTCAGAGTTGTGTGCCGACTGCTGTTGTTCGAGATCATCGACTCTTTGGCCCAGTTCTTTGGTTTCCGCCGAAAGGTTGGTGGAGATCTGAGATGTAATGTTTAGGGCCCAACGCTCAAGGGCTTTCTCAAGCATGGCCTCATACCTATCTAGCGGTGGCGGCTGTGGTTTAGAAGGCGAACCATGCAGAGAGTCGTCCATCCAGGACTCATCTTCTGGCAGAAGGTCGGAGGGGACTTGAAGGTCGCCCTGGGAGGGCGTAGACGCATCCATCCTAGATGTAGGACGTGGGCAAAATTGATGCCGAGATTAGGTGGAGCCACGTAGCAAGACCACGGAAAAATACAACTCTGTGAAGTACTCACCTGTAGAGTTGGTATTGTACGCATACAGCACGTCCTGCTCCAGAAGTAGTAATAACATGTGGGTAGTCCTCCGCCTCCGGCGCCGTGCACTGCAGACATGTAGAAAACAAGCTCCTCCCGGCCCTTCATATACTGGAGGACCTCCCACAAATCCCCAGCATTGAAAAGCAGTGAGAAATAGAGACCAGGAGAAAGCAACCACCCAAAACTGGCAAAAATATCAAAGATAACAATCACCAACAGGGGATCCAGAACAAGGTGAAACAGGGTGGGGTGGAGCAGGACGTGCTGTATGCGTACAATAGCAACTCTACAGGTGAGTACTTCACAGAGTTGTATTATTCTAAGCATACAGCACGTCCTGCTCCAGAAGTAGTAATAACATGTGGGACATCCAATAGCAGTGCCCATAAAGCAGGGTGGGATCCCCAACAGAAGGCAGCAGCAAGCAGTCTAAACCACTGCCGCCTGCAGAACCTTGCGGCCAAACACAGCATCAGCTGAGGCCCGAACATCAACCTTGTAAAACTTAGTAAAGGTATGTACAGAAGACCAAGTAGCGGCCTTGCAAACTTGTTCAACAGAGGCCTGGTGCTGAAAAGCCCAAGAAGCCCCAACAGCTCTAGTAGAGTGAGCAGTAAGACGAAAGGGGGGAGTCTTCCCCTTGGCAGTGTAGGCTTGAACAACAGCCTGACGAATCCATTTACTGATGGTAGACTTGGCGGGAGCCAAACCCTTCCTAGGCCCATGAGGCACAACGAAGAGAGCATCCGTCTTCCTAAAAGCCTGCGTGGTAACCAAGTAAGACTTGACACACCTGACCACATCCAAGGAATGCAAAACCCTTTCCTTAGGGTTACTAGGATTGGGGCACAAGGAAGGAAGTACGATATCTTGATTCAAATGAAATGCAGACACAACCTTAGGCAGGAAGTCTGGCTTGAAGCGAAACACCACCTTGTCCCGGTGTCTCTCAAAGTAGGGAGGCTGAATAGACAAGGCAGCCAACTCAGACACGCGTCTGACCGAAGTAATGGCTACCAGGAAGACAACCTTGATTGTGAGCACAGCTAGGGCGGCCTCGTGGATAGGCTCAAATGGAGCCCCCTGCAGGGCCGACAACACCAAGTTCAGGTCCCAAACAGGGACCATAGGTTTCCGAGGGGGGCACACATGAGTGACTCCCTGAAAGAAGGTCTTGATAAGAGAGTGATGGGCAAAAGTCTTCTGAAAGAAGATGGACAGGGCCGAAACCTGGCCCTTCAAGGTATGAGCTTGAGACCTAAGTCTAGGCCATGTTGTAAGAACTCCAGCACCCTGGATACTAAGAATTCCCGGCAGGGAAGAGACCTGGATTCACACCAGTCAACGCCACACTCTATAGTAGATGGCAGCAGAAGTCTTCTTCCTGGCTTGGACCATGGTAGCCACAACAGACTCAGACAAACCTTTTTCCCTCAAGATGGCGGTTTCAATAGCCAGGCCGTCAAAGCCAGCGTTAGTAAATTGGGATGGCGTAGAGACCCTTGGGTCAGAAGGTCTGGTAACCTTGGCAGATCGCACTGATCTACTGCCATTTGAACCACGTCTGCGAACCACACTCTTGGCCACCTTGGGGCCATCAGAATCGCGGGTACCCCTTCCAGAGCGATCTTGCGCAGCACTCTGCCCAGAAGGGGAATTGGTGGAAACACATACAGGAGCCGAAACTCCTTCCAAGACATTGGGGTCGATTCAAAGAAACATGTTACAGCTTTGATTTTGGTGCCGATCATCCTATTTTTCCCGTACGCTCGTGCGCTCGTATGAACTTGCAAGTGATTCTATAAGCAAATACGTTTCTATCCTAAAATGTACGTCCGTTCCTATGGCAGTTCGCGAATCAGACCTATGTCAGTTTCCATCCTGAATTTTTCGTTTCATTTCTCAGGTTGCAACATTGGTTTTGCCCTTTTTCCTTTTTTGTCTGGACGTAAATCCTTCTGATCTTGCGGCTGCGCACTACAAACTTACCTCATTAAAGTGCATTCTAAATATTTGGTCTTTTATTTTTCTTTATTTCATTCATTTTGTAGTAACCAACCATTAATGAATGCATTTGCATAAGTAAATCTTACTTTGTTTAATTTTTAGTTAACTTGCATTTTTTACTTGTGGATTTAATTTTAATATTTTGGCTTCAAATGGTACAACTTAAAATTTTTTGTGTGGTTACCCACACCCTCTACATACAGATTTTGCTCTCAAAAATTAAAAAACACCCAGCAACTTCTGCATGTTATGAGCCTAGAAACAGCCAAGATGGCGGGTCAGGTATTATCGGGCAGCCTGCAAACAGAAAGGGCCTTGTGACTGTGTTGCTCTGCATTCTTTGATTTCTGACCTTTCCGTGCCCCCAGCTCTGCTGTGTCTGTGCAAAATACAGCAGTAACCCACATCCTGCACTTTATCCCGCTCTCCTCTCCTCAGTAAGTGTGATGCATCTGACCAAAGATGAGCTAAAATAATTAAACAAAGCAAAGGTAAACAACTACACCAATAAATTCAAACTAAAAATATTATTCTAGTACATCAATTTAAAAATAAATAACAAAGGACATAAGTTTCTTTAATTAACGCAAATATATGGATGTATTGCAAAATAAAGGTTTACATGCAAAGGACTAATTAAGGTCCACATGCTTTTATAAGGCATACATGAAATGTATTGAATCAGGTATGCATTGCCATACAATTTATGGCCTCGGCCATGCTGATACATGCAGTTCATTGGAGCTCAAGACGCGCAGACTCCTCCACATAGCCAAAAAACCTGTTCAAGAACAGCAATCCGACTGCTAAACGGTGTCGGCAGTGGCTTTCTTTTAAAACGTATTTAGAGGTTGGAAAACTGCTCTCTGAATCACACGTAAACACATCCGATTATCCTAAGTTTTACGTTTTGATCCTAAGTTTTACGTTTTGATCCTAAGTTTTACATTTTGAACCTACAATTTAGGAACGAACTTCCGATGATCGTAAGAGCGTATACGAAATCGTACGTAGGCTCGTGCGAGTCGGAAATGGCCAAAAAAACAGGAAAAAATGACAAACACCCACCCAAACTTACGATTCTCGATCCGAAATCAATTAACTTTTGCTCTTTGAATCGAGGGGATTGACAGGGCATCCGTGGCCAGAGCCAGAGGATCCTGAAACAGGGATACAAAGCTCGGGAGCTTGTGATTGTGACGTGACGCAAAGAGATCCACGTACGGCACACCCCAACGGTGACAAAGTGACTGAAAAACCCTGTCGCAGAGGGACCATTCCCCCTGACGGGACGACCCCCTGCTCAGAGCATCTGCTAGCAGATTCTCCGTCCCCGGAATGTAGACAGCCGATATGCATTGTACATTGGTCTCTGCCCAAGTTAGAATCAGAGACACCTCCTGGAGAGCACCCTTGCTCCGGGTTCCTCCCTGATGATTGATGTAGGCTATGGCCGTCCTGTTGTCTGAGCGTACCTGAACCGCCAGACCCTTCAGGTGCTGGGTCAATCTTTCCAGTACCAACCTGACCGCCCTGAGTTCCAGGACAGAAGGTGAAGCTGCAGAGTTCTCAGATGAAACTGGGCATAGGGCACCGCCTCGAAGCTTGCCACCATCGAGCCCACCAACTGCATTCCCTGCCGGATGGAGGGATGAGGGTCCGCGAGCAGGGATCTCGCCTGGGTTATCAGAGCTTCCACCTTCAGCGGAGGAAGGTATATCCTTGATTGAACCGAGTCCAGAATCATCCCCAGAAACGGTGTCACTGAGGAGGGGGACAGAGAGGACTTTGGGTAATTGATCACCCAGCCGAAGGACTCCAGGGTGGACACCACCGACCGAGTGTCCAGCTCTGCCTGCTGCAGAGACTGAGAGGTGATGAGAATATCGTCCAGGTAGGGCAACACACGTATGCCCTTTAGTCTTAAGAGAGACATCACCCCTGCCAGCACCTTTGTGAAGACCCTGGGGGCCGAAGTGAGGCCGAAAGGGAGGGCCACGAACTGATAGTGCTGATTCAACAGCGCAAATCTGAGGAACTTTTGGTGCCCTGAAAACACTGGCACGTGCAGGTAAGCGTCCTTGATGTCCACAGATGTCATGAAGTCCCCTGGACGCAGCGAGGCAATGGCCGAGCGCAGAGTCTCCATACGAAAATGCCTGCTTCTGACAAACTTGTTTAGGATTTTCAAATCCAGAATGGGTCTGACTGACCCGTCCTTTTTGGGGACCGTGAACAGGTTGGAATAAAACCCCATGCCCCTGTCTCTTAAGGGGACCTCGCAGATGACCCCGAGCTCCAGAAGATCCTGCACAGCCAGCATCAAGACCCGAGCTGAGGCAGGATCCTGCGGGATCCGAGACCGGACGAACCTGGTAGGGGGCAGCACAGCGCATTCTATCTTGTAACCGGAGGAGACTACCTCCTGAATCCACCGGTCTGGGACGAGGCGTCTCCAGACATGCTCGAAGTGCTGTAGACGTCCCCCCACCCTGACGGGCGAGGGCGCCCCTTCATGCCTGGGGGGTCTTGGGGGGGGCTTTGGGCTTGGGACCCCAGGAGGAGCCTGGACGGCGTCCTCTGTTCTTGTTCCAGGGTTCTGAGCGCGGCCCAGGGAAGGACACCCCTCTACCTTGCTTGGCCCCCCTATGGGGGGTAGAATGGGAGCTTGGACCACGAAAGGGCCGAATCTGACGCTTGCGCTGGGGCAGCTTGCCCCCTTTGGCAAAGATGTCTAATCTTTCTCCAAACAGGCGCAGTCCTTTGAACGGAAGCCCCGTAAGGGCCTTCTTGGCGTATGGCTACCACCAGAGCAGAGGATTTAGCACTCAGCTTAATAGCATTGTCCGATGCAGATAGGCTATAATTCACAAAGGTCTCACAGGTGGCCAGAGCATTGGCGGTATCAGAGGGCAAGTCATCCGCCCCTTCCAGAGCAGACTTAACCACAGTCCTGAGCGCCACCGCCGTGATGGCTAAGGCGCAAACCGGGCGGAGCGACGCTCCCCCGAAGGCAAAGGCGTGACAAGCCAATTGATCAACTCGCCAATCCTCTAGATCCCGCAGCATAGTAGTGTCAGGGGAGTGCATAATAGAGATATTGGACAGACTCAGAATCGGGGCATCGACCTCGGGCGGCGATGTCCAGCACTTAACCAGATCGGCAGGAAATGGATACTTCTTGTCCACAGCCTTGGGAATCCCCTGGAGTTTACTGGGATGTTCCCATTCCTTCAGCACTAGGTTATTAAAGTGAGTTTGTTCGGGAAACTCCAACCGCACCCTAGCGGTATGAAACAGATTGCCCCGCTGCTGAGATGCCGGGGGAGGGGGAGAGAGGGATAAGACATCAAAGATCTGGGACAACAGTCTGTCAATGTCGTCCTGGGACCCAGGATCAGAGCCAGACTCCTCCTGACTCCTGGGCTCGTCCTCGTAGGATCCTGAGTCAGATAGGAGTTCCCCTTCCTCTGATAGGGACTGAGTATAGGAAAGCAGCACATCATCAGATTCTACAGGGAGAATAGTAGCTTCAGGGTTCAAATGACGCTTCTTGGCAGTGGCCTTGCGCGCCATGGAGCCAGCGATAAAGCTTTCCACACTGGCCAATCTAGAGGCCAAATCAGCATGAGAATCCCCACTAGAATTGGGGGTTATGCTCAAGCTAGGGGGAGTAGGGGAAATAAGGCGAGGTGCGGGCCCAGCTTCGGAAGAGGTGGTGAGACCGGCTAGCGCCTGTTGAGCACAAGGTACGCAGACCCGTGTCACTGCTGCTAGGTGAAACCCCACAAGCTGCACACAGACGGGCTTGTCCCAGAGGGAACCCGTTCGCGATGTCCTGGGATGCCTCCATATGGTGATTATTAACTTCAATGTGCCAGTAGGGATTGATGCTTTAAGCAACCCTGGATGCCCCTATAACCCGCTGGGAAGTGGGAGTAAAAGCTGAAAGCTGGTCTGGACCGGGCGCTACGTCGGACTAGGGGAAGCCACCGGTGACCGCTGTCTGAAAGACACAAGGGGAAGAGGGGTGTCAGAGCCGAGCGCGAGGAAACTGCTAGAAAAAGGGTCGCCCACGAGGGCACTTACAGTCAGCGAGGGGAGGACCGTCTTCACCACGCGCATGCGAGAAAGAAATGGCGCCCAGCGAACCTCGAAGGGCGGGCAATAGCGGTCGATGATGCGGAACGCGCCAGGCAGAACTACGCCTCCCCCCCGGAGCGCGTGAATAGAAGGCGCGCAGCCAATCAGGAGAGAATGCGGCTACGTCAGCCTCACTTCAGAGAAGAGGACGAAGTGAGGAAGGGAAATTGAAAAACGCCGTAGCTTCCCCAAAACTTGCTGCTGTAAGGCACAGTAAAACGCTGCGATCAGTTTAACATTAAGCAAGTAAAGCGCGCTCTGACACCCAGTAGTTGTAAGAGACTAAGGTGTACTAGGGCAAGGAGTAGGCCATCAACACACACCGCCCCCCCCCTCTTTTTTCCCCCCCTAACGGGGGAATCTGGGAAGGAAGGTGACCCAATAGAGGGTTCACCGTTAGATGGGGCATGGGGGCACTAGTGCAGGAGGGGCATCCACTGAAGGCTCACCATTCGCCTTTAACCGCCTACCCTATGGAGGGGGATTGCGGTGGAGACTAGCTCCGTAAGCACACTAGGTGCTGCCTACCTTCACCCGACCAACGCAGCTCAGGCTGGGAGGCATATTCTTAACAAGAAGGACGGGTGGGAATAGTCCTGCAGGGCCTCGAGCTGTCAAGCCCCACTCGCCTGCGAGAGCGTGATACTTCATTTCTTCGCAGTTCCAGCACTGCAGAGAATTCTGGGGATTTGTGGGAGGTCCTCCAGTATATGAAGGGCCGGGAGAGGCTTGTTTTCTACATGTCTGCAGTGCACGGCCGGAGGCGGAGGACTACCCACATGTTATTACTACTTCTGGAGCAGAACGTGCTGTATGCTTAGAATATAGGACCTGCAACACCGTCAGGTTTTGTTAATAGCTTGAATAGATGACCAAATCAAAGGGTGAAGGCGGACTTTAAAGGGAAGCCAAAGGAAGACCCAAACTCATCAAGGTACAAGTGGGAACTTTTTTCCTTTAAGAGGGCTGAAGAACTAGGAGTGAGGCACTCTATAGTAAGCAATAACTGAGAGCATTCAGAAGAGAGACTGATGGTACTAGCTGTGCATTCTGGAGTCCGCGCTGCGGACTGCGGAGAGGTGACACCCCTTCAGTGCTGGTGCGAGCTGCCGAAGAAGCCAGGTTTGTGGGCACAGAGGTATAGCTTGGGCTGCCAGGTAAAATAGTGACCCGGATCATCCCTCATTGATGTCAGCCAAGAATTATGGGGCCATCCATATGATTAATAGGGCATCCCTTGGTAATATTATGGGGCAATGTGGTGCACACTGCAGGAGCACGGGCCCCCACTTAGACTGTGCCTGCCCCCTTAAATAAAGGCTGCGCCAGGGAGGTCACAAGCAACAGCAGGCAGATGCGGCCAGATTCAAGATGGCGGCCGCCGCTCTGCAGTGCCTGCTGCCCTGCGCAATTTCGGGACCCCCTCGGATCCGCCCGAAAATTGGTAAGTGGGTTCCTGGGGTATGCCCCAGCTAGCGGAGCCCAAAACTGCTAGTTGCTGCGGGCTGTGGGGGGCCGGGGAGCCAGGTACCAGCGGAATGCGGATCTAAGCTGTCATCCGCACCCCGCACGCATGTGCACTCTCCGGGACTAAAATCTTAATTGCGCATGCACAGCCCCTTGCCACATCCCCAGTGTTCAAGGAATGTGGCAAAGCTTTGTTGCAACTGTTCGAGGCTAAAGGAGAGTATATATGGAAACCAGGGGGTTTCAAACTATGGATCATCCCCCCTAGGAAAATCTCTTACCAAGGTGCATCACATTTATATGAGCTTTGGTACACTATGACATGGACAGAATTTAGGTCAGCTGGGGAGCTTATACGGAATATCCCACCACTTAATTACAGCCCACGTGTTTGCTTGCAGCCAATTTGGTTCAGTGTGTGTGTGTGTGTGTGTGTGTGTGTGTGTGTGTGTGTGTGTGTGTGTTTGTGTGCACCTCCCCTGTAAACCTGATCTGGCTGCCAGAAGAAGACTACAGTTGCAACACTGAAGGGTCCTAAAAGGGACCTTGTTGGATCTTTGGATCTTTATGAAATGGGGCATCCCTCCGAGGGGAGGAGGGGGGCTATTCAGCAGACCTAAAGTATTATTTGGCTTTTGGTCCAGGAGTGTAGTATTATCCAGGGTTTAAGTTGCAGAACTACTGTAGGAGAAAGTAATAACACTAAAGTATCCTGATTAGTAGAGAAAGCATAATCTATCTACTAACCAATTTTGTGTCAAGGATCCATACAGGGTCCATCCGTATGTGTTAAATGGATTGAATAACTGCAGTATTAAAAACAGTTTAGGTAGAGATGTTAGAATAGCATTGTATGTGACTCTATTAAGAAATGTTGTCCAAGTTCTGCATAGCCTTTTTCACACAAGAGGAACCTGTCTAGCCTCAAAGGAGTGTCATTAGTAATCTACAGACAAGACTATAACCCCCCTGCTTGTTTTTCTTGTGTTGCTCTATTGGGTCTGTTGAATAAAACACCATCTCCCAGCAACTGTGATTGAAATAGAATAGATTATGCTGATTTGATCACCCCGGATAGATGCCAGGGGCATTCTTACTAGCCATGTTGAGTTGAAGGGCTATTAGGACGAGTTATGAAAATGAAAAACTAACACAAACTTCAGTTACTTTGGTTTGTCGTTAAAGAAATACAGTGGCCTGGATAAATGAGAGCCTGTAAATACACAAGATGAAGCACTTTGTCATCAGAATTCACATATACTGTACAGGCTCTATGGCCCCAGAAGAGGTTCTGCTGTCAAACCAATGAAATATAGTCACATTTTGTAGAAACATATTTTTCGGCATATAAGACGCACCTGCCCATAAGATGCACTCAGTATTTGGAGGAGGAAAAAAGGAAAAACAATCCCCCCAATCATCCCATTACAAACCCCACATTACAGGTAGTGGTAGCATCCCAAAATACAGGCAGGGGTAGCGTCCAAAAATACAGGCAGTGGTAGCAACCCACAATACAGGCAGTGGTAGCATATCATAATATAGGAAGTGGTGGCATCCCACAATACAGGCAGTGGTGGCATCCCATAATACAGGCAGTGGTGGCATCCCACAATACAGGCAGTAGTGGCATACCACAATATAGGCAGTGATGGCATCCCATAAAACAGGCAGTGGTGGCATCCCACAATACAGGCAGTGGTGGCATCCCACAATACAGGCAGTAGTGGCATCCCACAATACAGGCAGTAGTGGCATTCCACAATAAAGGCAGTGGTGGCATCCCACAATATAGACAGTAAGTGACATACCACAATACAGGCAGTGATGGCATCCCATAATACAGGCAGTGGTGGCATCCCACAATACAGGCAGTAGTGGCATCCCACAATACAGGCAGTGGTGGCATCCCACAATACAGGCAGTGGTGGCATCCCACAATATAGACAGTGACTGACATACCACAATACAGGCAGTGATGGCATCCCATAATACAGGCAGTGGTGGCATCCCACAATACAGGCAGTAGTGGCATCCCACAATACAGGCAGTGGTGGCATCCCACAATACAGGCAGTAGTGGCATCCCACAATACAGGCAGTGGTGGCATCCCACAATACAGGCAGTGGTGGCATCCCACAATATAGACAGTGACTGACATACCACAATACAGGCAGTAGTGGCATACCACAATACAGGCAGTGGTGGCATCCCACAATACAGGCAGTATTGGCATCCCACAATATAGACAGTGAGTGACATACCACAATACAGGCAGTGATGGCATCCCATAATACAGGCAGTGGTGGCATCCCACAATACAGACAGTAGTGGCATCCCACAATACAGGCAGTGATGGCATCCCACAATATAGACAGTGAGTGACATACCACAATACAGTCAGTGATGGCATCCCATAATACAGGCAGTGGTGGCATCCCACAATACAGGCAGTAGTGGCATCCCACAATATAGACAGTGAGTGACATACCACAATACAGGCAGTAGTGACATACCACAATACAGGCAGCGATGGCATCCCATAATACAGGCAGTGGTGGCATCTCATAAAACAGGCAGTGGTGGCATCCCACAATATAGACAGTGAGTGACATACCACAATACAGTCAGTGATGGTATCCCATAATACAGGCAGTGGTGGCATCCCACAATACAGGCAGTAGTGGCATCCCACAATATAGACAGTGAGTGACATACCACAATACAGGCAGTGGTGGCATCCCACAATATAGACAGTGAGTGACATACCACAATACAGGCAGTGATGGCATCCCATAATACAGGCAGTGGTGGCATCCCACAATACAGGCAGTGGTGGCATCCCACAATAGAGGCAGTAGTCGCATCCCACAATAGAGGCAGTAGTGGCATCCCACAATACAGGCAGTGGTGGCATCCCACAATATAGACAGTGAGTGACATACCACAATACAGGCAGTGATGGCATCCCATAATACAGGCAGTGGTGGCATCCCACAATACAGGCAGTAGTGGCATCCCACAATACAGGCAGTGGTGGCATCCCACAATACAGGCAGTGGTGGCATCCCACAATACAGGCAGTGGTGGCATCCCACAATACAGGCAGTGGTGGCATCCCACAATATAGACAGTGACTGACATACCACAATACAGGCAGTGATGGCATCCCATAATACAGGCAGTGGTGGCATCCCACAATACAGGCAGTAGTGGCATCCCACAATACAGGCAGTGATGGCATCCCACAATATAGACAGTGAGTGACATACCACAATACAGTCAGTGATGGCATCCCATAATAAGGGCAGTAGTGACATACCACAATACAGGCAGTGGTGGCATCCCACAATACAGGCAGTGGTGGCATCCCACAATACAGGCAGTAGTGGCATCCCACAATACAGGCAGTAGTGGCATCCCACAATACAGGCAGTGGTAGCATCCCACAATACAGGCAGTGGTGGCATCCCACAATACAGGCAGTAGTGGCATCCCACAAGGCAGACTGTGGTGGCGTCCCCAATCACTTGTGTGTGAGGAGGAAGCATGACAGACAGACACACATGCTCTCATACAGTACCTTACAGCATACCTTACCAATGCTGCCGCTGCACAAGGTCCTGGCTCAGGCGTGTAGGCATGGCCATGAAAAAAACAAGGGGCTGCATAGGCCACACCCACCCACTGGCGGGGGCATGGCCTATGCATACCCAGGTTCATGAAAAAACGCTGGGCTGCATAGGCCACACCCACCCGCCTGAGCTAGGAACTCGTGCAGTGGCAGCGTACGGCATATATAATTATATATATACTGTAGTTACTAATCTGGTTTCATAAACAGCTAGAGTATGGCAGACTGTTAAGAATCCGATAGCGAAACATCACAGGGGAACCTGGCCAAAATCTTTGCCAAGGTGGGTAATGACAGGAATTTACATGGTGAAAGATTAATTACTTCGGTCTCTTCCTTGATTAATTGTTTACTCATTAATTTACTGCTCCCCCTCCTCATTTGTACTAAACACTAAAGTTTATTTAAGGAGCTGACTTAACGTTGCATAAAAACTGAAGGAGGAAATGCAAAGATAAGTTGGGCCCGTACTTCACTTTCATGAAAAATTGTTGTTGATTTCACAGTCCATGTTATTCCAGTGATGCCATGATTTCAGTCTGTAAGCAGACATATGTCCACACAATGATGAACATTTCACATTCTGAATTCCCATTCCAGCTCCTGTGATTGACTTACAGTCTTCACAAGGAAACATTGGTTTTACTGCATAAGAAAGAACATATAATATTGTTTTATATCATTTAATATAGATATTATTTTATATAAAACATTTTATTGCATTTATGGTTCTACAAAACCTGTTAAAATACAGTATAAATTGACATCTAAAATCACAGTATAGGTTTATGACCTCCCAGAAAGTTGATTTCTGCTTATTCTCTTTTTTTTTTTATTTTTGCTACTAGTGAAATTCTCACTGGGCTTGATGGAAGGTCACTTGCCAGGCCCTCCTGCCCTGTGAACTGATATAGGGGTCTAAAGGTCCCCCTTACACCATCCCAGAGGGTTAAATGAAAAACACACCACACACAAAAGTAAATTACTTTTATTATTCCCCCCCCCCGCAAACTTACCTCCGATCCATCGTTGTTTCCCGTGCCTGCTTCTGACAGCGGGAGTGAATGGAGGGACACAGGCAGAGCTGCCTCGCGTCTGCATTGTTGCGTGGCATATTTAATCTAAACAAAAGCAGTGTGTTTTTATTTCTTCATAATAAAATATCTAGCTTTCGTTTTCTTGTAACCCTGGGAGACCAATTTTATCCATGAATGGAAACACCAAAAAAATCTTCTCTAGGTATGCCAGGCATATTATGTGCTGCCTTTTGCATGTGTGGCACTGGCAAAGACCATTGGGATGTAGGACAAGCAAGAATGACAGATTACTCTCAACTTTTATTCTACTGAACATTGAGGAAGACTGTAGCTGTATCTCCATTAAAACACAGAGAAATCTGAGAAACATCCTTATTATATGTATAAAGTTGATCTGCATAGTTATTTTTAAAGAGGCTTTCTGCAAATCAGCCCAATTTCCTTGTGGAAACCTCATTTAGAACTTTCCACTAAGTGATAAAACAAATCACTGATTGCCCATCTGTCATGCAAAAGGATTCATCCTGGTATGCTGCTAAATAAAGTTATTGATGCTTTGATTTTGCCTGTAACCCAGCACCTGGATTTCATTTATGCATGACCACCATGTTTTCATCATGATAGGTGGACATATATCCAATTTTCTTGTATCAGATTGAGTGGGAAACACCATCTCCTGTAGCGGATCTAGCATGTCTGTCTCTTTTGTGCTCCGCTCTCTTTTGCGCATTTAAAGTGGACCAACACCCAGGGGGGGGGGGTTTCCCGGGCCGATCAGATCCATCCCCGCGGGGCATCCGAAATAGGGATGTCCCGCGGGGTGAAACCCCCCAGGAAGCCCACAATCCTACCTTTTCCACGTTCCAGCGGCACATGCGCGTCCGCCACCGCCTCCCGCTCGTCCCTCTAGCAGGGCGCGCTCCCGCGCCGGCCGTTTGTGAAGGGCCGGAGCGGGTGTGCTCCCTGTAAGGGGGACGCGCGGGAGGCGGTGGCGGACGCGCTCTGCTTGTCCGGCGCTGCCTCTCGCTTGTCCGGCGCTGCCTCCCGCTTGTCCGGCAGCGGGGATTGGCTGCAGCGGTCACGTGGGAGCGGGGTGAGGTGAGTTTTCGGTGCTTTCTGGGGGGTTTCACACAGCGGGGCACCCCCCGATCAGGGTGCCCCACCGAAGTGGACCAAAACCCAGGATAGTCAAAATCCTGGGTGTTGGTCCACTTTAAAAAAGCTCACATGTTGTTGGAAACAGATCTTTACCTACAAAAAATGTCTAAAATGTGTAGTTGATAAAGGAGTATCCTGAAAGATTTTAGAATCAGGTGAATTGCTGCTTTTAATAGCTAGTTAGATTTGAATATTTCTTGATGGTTTGTGAAAATTGAATTTAATTGTGACAAACTGTAATTACCATAGTAGGGCTACTATGCCAAACTTTACTTTTCCCCATAAAAAAAATATCTCATGGAAAAGTGACAAAACTAATGTCCCCATGAATTCCACGAACCATAAAAATGATCATTTGTTGAGTAAATGAATGTAAGACTCGTAAGCAAGCAGCTCATTTGCGGACGGATGCAGATGATTTGCCTGCTATTTTTTTGTTAGAGCGATAGTTCAAGAGTTTACTTGTGCTGGACACATTACATACATTTTGTGGTCGATTTCTGTTTGCACATGTCAATGAGAGAACAAGAAATCATTTTATGTCAGCCAAAATGATAAGATGCTCGACCAACAGAAAGAATTCTCAATTTAGCTATTTTTTGTTCACAATTCAGTTCATGGGAATAAGGCATTAAAGATATTCTGGTTTGCCCTTTAATTTGATTTATATATGTCTAAATGTTTGACTTAAATCAAGCCATGCAACAGTGAACTGAACACAAACAATCCCACTGCACCAATAACCAAGCCCTCCAAAAAACAATAATCAATAGTGTGCTGTACTTGGCTGGAGTGCGTAGGTGCTGGCTTGCCATTGCCAGAGACGGGATGTGATGTAGCGGGAGAGCGAGGACAGGTGTGTTAAAAAGGGCAGCATGGGGGGGCGTGGCTTGAGGCAGCTACTTGCGGGAGCTCTGCACACTTTCAACAGCAGATCGGGCCCCAGTTTGAGGAAGTTTGCAGAAACCTAATGTCCAGGCGTGGGAAGAACAGAGGAGTTGTCAGGAACCGCTTACCTGATCCCCGTTCCAGCGACGTCTCCAGGCGGCCAGCTGCAGCTGTCACTGTGCGGCGGCCGCGCCGAGCGGCGTCGGCTCGAGCAGCGTCGGCTCGAGCGGCGCCCAGCTCAGCCACGCCCCCCGCTTCCTCCTCCAGTAGACGTGCTCGCGCTCGGCCGCGAGCACGTGTCTGTTATGCCCTCCGGCGGCGCTGTGCTGCGCGCACCCGCCGGAGGATCAATTAAAGGGTTAATGAATCCTAGGGGATTGAGGGCTTCGTCCTCTTCTGCTCTGCAGCCAATTACCCTTGGAATCCTATGTGCTCCAATCAGTACACTGCTTCCCTCAGACCTGTCCCTATAAAGGCAATTCCCTCTCAGTTGTGAATTGCCTGTGATAGCGCTCAGAACCCTGTGTTACCTACTCCTGTGAAGTCTAGCCTGTTGCCGATTTGATTGTACGACCACTCTCGATCCTGAATCCTTGTTGCCGACCTCTGCCTGTATTGACGCCTCTCGATCCTGATTCCTTGTTGCCGACCTTTGCCTGAACTGACGCTTCTAGATCCTGATCCCAGTTGCTGACCTCTGCCTGAACCCCGACTACGTCTTGCCTGACCCCTGGTGCCGCTACGATCTCTGCCTTCCTGTTATCGACCTATTGCCTGTCTCTGGACTTCCGTCACTCACGCTCTTGCTATTGGTTCTCCAGTCCTCCCACATATAAGCTTACATCCTTTGAGCCATTAAGTCCTGGGGGCAACCGATCCCGGGTAGGCGTATCTTGCGTCCCGGCAAGCGGGGGCTCCTACAGGTGAAGCTGGCTGTGGAGATTGGGGGTTGCAAGCTCATTAAGAGGGCTGGAGTTACCCCGAGCGTGACATTATCACAGGCCAAAGAAATGGATGACCTGGTACAGCAGGTGCAAGCTATGGCCACAGCGATCAACCAACTCGCTCAAAGAGTGGCCACTCAGGAATCTCGTCAAGTGCCAACTTCCTCTGTACCACCTCATTTCTCCGAACCTAAGATTCCACTGCCTGAGAAATTTTTTGGAGAACGAGCAAAATTTTCCAATTTCAAGAATGCCTGCGAACTATATTTTAAGTTAAGACCTATCTCCTCTGGCACAGAGGTCCAACGAGTAGGCCTAGTCATTTCCTTGCTTCAAGGAGACCCACAGTCCTGGGCCTTTAGTTTACCGTCCCATTACATTGCTCTACAATCAGTGACTGCCTTCTTCAATGCTATGGGCGTTTTATACGCCGATCCAGATATACAGTCTACCGCAGAGAATAGGCTTCGGGCCTTAAAACAAGGACGGAATTCGGCTGAAGACTACTGTGCTGAATTCCGCCGCTGGGCTATCGAAGCTAGGTGGAACGATCCAGCTTTGTGTAGTCAGTTCAGGGTGGGACTGTCGGATAGCATCAAGGATGCCTTAGTCAATTTTCCCCCGCCAGCGGACCTAGATCAATTAATGCAGGTCTCCATTAAAATAGACCGACGTCTTAGAGAAAGGGCCAGGGAGAGAGTCGGGGCTCCCACGTCCTTTAGACCAGTCCAGAGTCATAGATCCCCGGTTCCCCGTGGAGAAAATACCTCATCATCTTCCCAGGAAGAACCTATGCAATTAGGGAGAACCCGCTTATCCCAAGAAGAGAAACAGCGTAGGCGATCCGAGGGGTTATGCCTGTATTGCGGGAATTCTGGTCATTTTGCAGGGTCCTGTCCCAACAAGGGGAAATCGGCGGAAAACTTCCGCACCCAGACCAGGTAGAGAGTACTGATCTGGGTGAGTCAGTTTTTAACTCTCGCCAGAATAAGATGCTTGTACCTATTGATTTGTTTTGGGGGTCCTCTAAGCAGACAGTTTCCGCCTTCATAGACAGTGGTGCGGCTGGAAACTTTTTGGACAGGAGCATGATCTCCACCTTAGGGATCCCTGTAGTTCCTCTTGAAAGATCCCTACAAGTTTTAGCTATTAATGGAAAGGCAATCCAGGGAGGTCCTATAAATACCAAGACCCCACCTCTCAGACTAATTGTCGGCTCTTCTCACTCTGAATTCTTAGAATTCTTTATTTTTGATTGTCCGGAAACTCCGGTGGTTTTGGGATACCCCTGGTTGCAACTCCATAACCCGGTGTTAGATTGGCGGGCTGGGGAGTTGGTCAAGTGGAGTGACCACTGTAAAGGTCACTGTTTTAATACAGGCCTCAGAAGCGTTCAAGTCTTACCACAGGAATTACCTCAGCCATACGCTGATTGGATCGATGTATTCTCTGAACGCTCTGCTGATACTCTTCCTCCACATCGGTCCTATGACTGCCCCATTGACTTGCTGCCTGGCACTATTCCCCCGAGGGGAAAGATCTATAACCTTACCCTGCCCGAGGAGCAAGCAATGAGGGAGTATATTACCGAAAATCTTAGGAAAGGATTTATCCGTCCCTCTACCTCGCCTGCTGGGGCCGGGTTCTTTTTTGTAGAGAAAAAAGATGGTGGCTTGAGACCGTGCATAGATTATCGAGCCTTGAATAAGATCACTGTAAAAAACCGATACCCCTTACCCTTGATTGGGGATCTGTTCAATCAAGTCACAGGAGCTCGAATTTTCTCCAAATTGGATTTGAGAGGGGCTTACAATCTGATTCGCATCCGTCAGGGGGAGGAGTGGAAAACTGCATTTAATGTGAAGGATGGGCACTATGAGTACCTGGTCATGCCCTTCGGTCTTTGTAATGCGCCAGCCGTTTTCCAAGATTTTGTTAATGATATATTCAGGGAATATCTCGGTAGATTTGTAGTCATTTACTTGGATGATATTCTCATTTTTTCTAATTCTTTACCGGAGCACAGACACCATGTTAAGTTGGTGCTACAAAAATTAAGAGAGAACAACTTATTTGCTAAACTGTCTAAGTGTGTGTTTGAAGTCACTACAGTTCCCTTCCTAGGGTATGTTATTACCAACCAGGGTTTGGAGATGGACGCGGGGAAGGTTTCAGCAGTTCAGGATTGGGTCCAACCCAAAACTTTAAAGGAATTGCAACGTTTTCTAGGTTTTGCAAATTTTTATCGGCGTTTCATAAAAGGCTTTTCCCATGTTGTTGCACCCCTTACCAACCTTACCCGCAAGGGGGCTTTTACTGCTAACTGGTCCCCCTCTGCCTGTGAGGCCTTTCTAACCTTGAAACGGGCCTTTACTTCAGCACCTGTCTTAGTGCATCCAGATATTCATAAAGCTTTTATTATTGAAGTGGATGCTTCTGAGCTGGGAGTGGGTGCAGTTTTGTCACAATATTCTGGTAACCCTGAGCTTCTCCATCCATGCACTTATTTTTCGCATAAATTCAGTACCGCGGAACAAAATTATGATGTTGGCAATAGGGAACTATTAGCTATTAAACTGGCATTTGATGAATGGCGACACTGGTTGGAGGGTTCATTACATCCTATAACTGTGTATACCGATCATAAAAATCTCGAATACATAGGTTCTGCCAAGAGGCTGAACTCTCGTCAGGCACGTTGGACATTATTCTTCTCGCGCTTCAATTTTATTATTACTTTCAAGCCGGGTGTAAAAAATACTAAAGCTGATGCTCTATCTCGCATGTTCGGTGAATGTAAGGATCGGGGTGATTCTGGTGAACAAATTTTACCCACAGGTTGTGTGGTGGGGGCGTTACTTCCTGATCTCTCCAATACCTTGGCGCCGTTTCAAGATGAATCTCCTAGTGATGTACCCTTGGGGTGCCAGTTTGTTCCGCCGCACCTGCGTTCGGATGTAATTCGCGAATTTCACGATGCCAAAACTGCTGGTCATTTGGGTAACCGTAAGACGTTTATGCTTGCCCGTCGTCATGTATGGTGGCCTACCATGAGACGCGATATCACTGCCTTTATCGACGCTTGTGCTATTTGTGCTCGAAGTAAAGGAGTTCACAAGGCTCCTAGTGGCAGTTTGGTTCCTCTTGAAATTCCTGCTGAGCCATGGACCCATATTTCTATGGATTTTATTGTAGATTTGCCTCTCTCACATGGTAATACTGTCATTTGGGTGGTCGTAGATCGTTTCAGTAAGATGGCACATTTCGTTCCTTTGGCCAAACTTCCTTCTGCACCTGAGCTTTCGCGGCTGTTTACTTCGCATATTTTTCGTATTCATGGTATTCCGTCCAATATAGTCTCTGATCGGGGTGTTCAATTTACTTCCCGTTTTTGGAAACACTTCTGTTCGCGGTTGGGAATACAGATTTCTCTTTCTTCTGCCTACCATCCCCAGACTAATGGGCAGACGGAAAGAACTAATCAAACTTTGGAACAATACTTAAGGTGTTATGTCTCTGATGCCCAAGAACAATGGGCGGAATTTATTGATTTCGCCGAATTTGCTTACAATAACGCGCCTAGTGAGAGTACCAAGGTATCTCCTTTTTATTGTAACTTAGGGAAAAATCCTAGAGCTTCTTCCCTTTCAGGGTCACCTTCCAATCTGCCGGCGTTGGAGGAGTGGCTTCAAGAACGGAAGAATATCTGGACACACGTTCAGGAGATTCTTAAGACCACTGGTTTGAGGTATAAGAAATTTGCCGACCGCCGCAGATCACAGGAACCTACTCTTCGAGTAGGCGATCTAGTTTGGGTCTCCACTAAAAATATTGCGCTCCGTCAGCCATCTAGCAAATTAGGTCCAAAATTTATTGGTCCTTTTCCAATCGTCAAGAAGTTGAATAATGTGTCTTTTAAAGTTCAACTCCCGCCGACTATGAAAATACCTAATTCCTTTCACGTTTCACTGTTAAAACCGGCGAAGAATGCTCCTCTTGCTGGTCCTGCACCAATTCTTCTTAATAATGAGCCCGAGTATGAAGTGAATAAGATCTTGGATTCACGTAAAGTGCGTAATTCTTTACAGTATTTGGTGGATTGGGTTGGCTATGGTCCGGAGGAAAGATGCTGGGTGGCAGCGAGGAATGTTCATGCCAAGGCTCTTGTAAGAAGGTTCCATCGTGACAATCCAGGGAAACCGGGTGAGGGTCCGGAGGCCCCTCGTGAAGGGGGGGGTAGTGTCAGGAACCGCTTACCTGATCCCCGTTCCAGCGACATCTCCAGGCGGGCAGCTGCAGCTGTCACTGTGCGGCGGCCGCGCCGAGCGGCGTCGGCTCGAGCAGCGTCGGCTCGAGCCGCGCCCAGCTCAGCCACGCCCCCCGCTTCCTCCTCCAGTAGACGTGCTCGCGCTCGGCCGCGAGCACGTGTCTGTTATGCCCTCCGGCGGCGCTGTGCTGCGCGCACCCGCCGGAGGATCAATTAAAGGGTTAATGAATCCTAGGGGATTGAGGGCTTCGCCCTCTTCTGCTCTGCAGCCAATTACCCTTGGAATCCTATGTGCTCCAATCAGTACACTGCTTCCCTCAGACCTGTCCCTATAAAGGCAATTCCCTCTCAGTTGTGAATTGCCTGTGATAGCGCTCAGAACCCTGTGTTACCTACTCCTGTGAAGTCTAGCCTGTTGCCGATTTGATTGTACGACCACTCTCGATCCTGAATCCTTGTTGCCGACCTCTGCCTGTATTGACGCCTCTCGATCCCGATTCCTTGTTGCCGACCTTTGCCTGAACTGACGCTTCTAGATCCTGATCCCAGTTGCTGACCTCTGCCTGAACCCCGACTACGTCTTGCCTGACCCCTGGTGCCGCTACGATCTCTGCCTTCCCGTTATCGACCTATTGCCTGTCTCTGGACTTCCGTCACTCACGCTCTTGCTATTGGTTCTCCAGTCCTCCCACATATAAGCTTACATCCTTTGAGCCATTAAGTCCTGGGGGCAACCGATCCCGGGTGGGCGTATCTTGCGTCCCGGCAAGCGGGGGCTCCTACAGGTGAAGCTGGCTGTGGAGATTGGGGGTTGCAAGCTCATTAAGAGGGCTGGAGTTACCCCGAGCGTGACAGGAGTGGCGCGGAAAGGGAAGGAGTTTACCATTCCCAGGTTTTTGCCTCCGAGAGGAGAAAGAAGAGCCCGGCGTCCGGACCCAAGATGGCGGATGGGAAGAGGCAGTGGAGAGTGGAGGGATCGGAGCTGCGGGAGCCGGAGATTGCCATGCCGGCGACGCCTGAGGAGGAAGAGAGAGCTGAACCCGGCGAGGGGGAGGCTGCGATCGGGCAGGCGGACGGCCTGCGACGGACGGAGAGCAAGGAGAGCCCTGCAGCCGGATCCAAGATGGCGGCCAGGCAGAAGCTGCGGAGTGCAGAGAGGACGGAGGTGCGGGGTCAGGGGAGCGCCGCACTGATGACACCCGAGGCGGAGGAGAGAGCTCGGGCTGGAGAAGAGGAGCCTTTGATCCAGCAGGCGGGCGGCCTGCAACAGTCAGATGGAAACAGGTGGTGGGGCCGTGACCGCTCGCAAGCAGTGGCGGTACAGATCCACAGGAACCCGGAGCGGAGGATCACCCAAAGGGCCTGAGGTTAGTGTTTCACCTCTGAGACCCCGGGAGAGTGAAGCAGGGGTCGGTGCCGGTCCCCCATGGTTGCATCTGAGGGAGGGAGGAGCAGAACTGTCAGAAGAAAGGGTTTTGACACGGCAGCAACATATAGCTGCTCATGCAGCCCAGATTCCCCGGAAGACAGGCACAGCCCCATAAACCCCATGGGCTCCCCATATAGGAGTGTCAGTTCTTCATCCGGGAGGCTGCTGAGCTCCCCAAGGCGCAGCGCGTTCTCGGGCTCCCCCTCGCCCCCATTGAGCCCCAGCATGAATGGAGACAGGCAATCCCCCGGTAGCCCTGTGCCAGACCCGGCGTTCATAGAGGATAACAGCTCGCTGCAGAGAACCTGGCGGTCTCCTGACCCCCCCAGAGCAGGCAATGGGGCTAGATGCGGAGATGGATATAAGCCCTCCCCGAAGACCTCCAGCAGCAAGAGAGGCATGCAAGAGTGGGCATCCCGCCCAGCAGCAGAGCGCACGGCAGAAGGGTCGCAGGAACTGGAACCCCGGGTCGCAGCGAAGTCAGAGCCCTGCGGTCTCATTGAACCTCCTGTCACAGTCCATAGAGGAAGCGGTACAGATCAATATCAAGGAGGCCCTGAGGGGCCTACCCACGCGAAGCGACTTCGACGGCTATGTATCTAGAATGGAAGTGACTATCAAAAGAGAGCTTGCTTCCCTACAGGGGTCTGTGGCCGAGGTTACCCAGAGAGTAGATGGTGTAGAATCCACCCAGAGAGTGTTGGAGGAGCGGGTGGCAATGATGGAAAGACAGCAAGAGGCGAACAGTAGACGCTTCTCTGACCTGTACCTGGCACACGATGAAGCGGAGAACAGAAGCCGCAGGAACAATCTCCGCCTCCGAGGGGTCCCGGGGGGCAGGACCTTCTGAAAGCGGTGACCTCAATCTTCAATGCTCTCTTAGATCAACCCGACACAAACCACGTCGAGCTAGACCGAGTTCACAGGGCACTGGGCGCTCGCCCCCGGGAGACATCATCTGTAGGGTGCATTTCTTTAAAATAGAGGAAGACCTAATCCGTCGGGCTTGGAAAAAAGGCCCTGTCTTGTACCAGGGCGTGCAGGTGATCATCCCTCAAGATCTGTCTCGGCGGACCTTACAGATGCGCAGGCTATTAAAGCCCCTACTGGAGACCGTACAGCAAAGTGCAGCCGCATACAGATGGGGTCACCCGTTCCAACTGATTGTGCGACGGAGCGGGAATTCCTTCGTGCTCAAGTCGCCCAGCCAGCTCCCGGATCTTTTCCACTTCCTGGAGGCGGCCGAAGTGGATATCCCTGATTGGACTGCCCCGGAACTGTCTGTCTACGCAGGGTGGCTCCCGCAGAGGCCGGGGGGTGGACCTCGTGGAGCGCGGAGAGGAAGAGGAGGACGCAGAGTGTATGGCCTAACTGCTCTACTACCGGTTGATCGAGGGCCTGAACTGGTTGCCCTCTCTGGCGATCTGCCCGTAGGGTGGAGGTGGGCTGGTGGCAGGCGGGGTGGGGTGGGGTGGGCCCTGGGGCGGCCCGGGCCTGACGGTGTTCGATAGTTTATATGTTAAGCATGGTTGCGGCTGGCGATGTTCCCCTTTCGGGTACCGCACGGCACGGGAACCGTGTTCCTGTGTTGCGCTGGTCTGGTAGGGTGCCCCAGTCTCTGCGCCTCCAGGACCTTCCCGCCCCCCCCTCTCCGCGGGGTTGTGGATTGGACTGACCTCTCTGGCGCTCCTCATTGTTGGGGGTGGGGGGGTCGATGGGCCCGCTGGCTTGTTGCTGTCCGCTGTGAGACGGCATGAGTTCTATTTGCCAGTTAAAACTTAAGTTAATGTTATGCATTTTGGACTAGCTATAGAGCGATAGAGACTTATAGTGGTCCCTCAGTTGGCAATTCCTTTGGTGCATCTCCCGCGCACCGAACGTGTGTCCAGTCCTCCACTCTCCCCCCCAGTACTGAGTACTTTGCGCACCCTTCTGGGACGCCCTTTGGTCCCCCCAGATGGGAGAACAAGGCTACTTTTTAGCCGAAGGAGGGTGGGAAATTACCAGCCCCCCTCGTTGTAAAAGGCGCATTACCTGGTGGCCTCTGTCAAGTAGCGCCAGTTGACTCATTGTCAGATAAACTCTTAATTTCCTTCCTATCCCCCCCACCTACCCACCCTCATCCCACCTTCCCCTCTATCTCATCCCACCCCTCCTTTACCACGTTCCCGTGTTTACTCGTTTCTCCCCCCCCCCCCCCACAGAGGCACAGGCCCTTCGACAGCTTAAGACCCTAGCTCTCTACTCATTGGAATTTATTCCCTCAGCAGCACAGAGATGGGTGCCATGAGGGTGGTGTCATTAAATGCTAAGGGCCTTAACTCTCCTGAGAAAAGGACCATCTTGTGGCAGGAGCTCAGAAGGCAGAAAGCTATGATAGCATTTGTACAAGAAACACATTTTAAAAAGAATTCCTGCCCCCGCCTAAGCAATAAGAGTTTTCCGCAGGCGTTCATTGGCTGCACTGCAGAAGGGCAGAAAAAGAAAGGTGTGGCAATTATGCTTGCGAGAGCTCTCCCATTTGTAGCTCAGGAAGAATGGTTAAGGGTTCATTGGGATGCAGGAAATATACATTGGCCTCAATTTATGCACCATCAGGGGCAAAGCAAGTTCCTTACACACGCCCTGGACCAGTTGTTACACTTTGCTGAGGGGGAGGTAATACTGGGTGGAGACCTCAACTTAGCCATCGAGCCTCTATTAGATTCATCATCAGGCAAGTCTACGCTTTCGCAATCAGCCCTTAGAATGATTAGGAAAAAATTGAAGCACAGCTCATAGACGCATGGCAGATTGCACACCCCACAGTGAAGGATTACTCCTTCTTTTCGAAGACACATGGGACATACTCCAGGATTGATTATCTGCTGGTTTCGCATAGTCTGCTGGGCAGTGTTACGGGAAGTGGTATACATCCTATCTCTTTTTCAGATCTTGCCCCAATATACTTGGACCTGGCTATTATAGATAGGCCCCCCCACCCGCTGACATGGAGACTTAATGAATCCCTTCTCCAAGATGCAGTTATAACCAAGGAAATTGGGGAAGGCATTAAGACATATTTCAGGGAGAATGACAATGGGGAAGTGTCACCATTAATGCTATGGGAAGCACACAAGAGCGTGATTAGGGGCCTATTGGTCACCAGAAAAAAAACAAGAAAGGACTGCCCAGCTGACAAAGCTCTTGGAGAGGGTCAAATACCTGGAGTTGTCACATAAGAGGTCTGAGGCTGTGCAGGGGTTTGGAGAGCTGATCCAGGCAAGGGAAGCCCTAAACGCTCTTCTCTTGAGGAAGGCAAAGTACTCGATCAAAAAATGTAAGCGAACTTACTACGAGCATGGGAACAAAGGTGGTGCATTGCTCGCCAGGGTGCTGCGGCAGCAACTTTTCCAGAATTTTTTATCGGAGATTCTGGATAAATTCCCAAAAAAACAGTTCTCCCCTGAGGCGATAGCCAGTACATTCAGATCCTACTACTCAAGCCTTTATAACCTTCCTTCGAGTTCCAAAGCCGGGGATCTCCAGGTCAAGCAGAGGGAATACATAGAAAGCTTGGGTGTGCCAGTGATCTCCAAAGAGAAAGCCGAATCCCTAGAGGCCCCCATCACAGTGGAGGAGTTAGAGGAGGCGGTGAAACAGTCCCCGACCGGGAAGTCCCCTGGGCCAGATGGTTACACTGTCAGGTACTATAAGACCTAGAGAAAAAGTGATTCCGTTGGTCAGCGGACCTAGGAGTCACACAAAGGAGCACAACCGGTAAACATTTATACAACATTTATTGTGATATAGCAAAAAACAATACATTTAAAACCACAACAACAACACATATTAAAAACACCTCAACCGCCCTGAATAGATTGTGCACCTGTCCTGTAATGTCAAAATATCCCAAGGGAAATTAATCCCTAAACATCCAATATTATACCCTTAAGACCTTATTTTTGTGCCGGCACAAAACGCAGTTATGTAAAAACAATACTACTATCCTACCAAAACACGGCAAATATAATATTCAAAACCTCAAAGTGACTTGTGCATTGTGCAAAATAATTGTCCAAAGTGCATTATCTAATTAGACCAATGACAGAATATCAAGTGCTTTATAAAAACTCAACTCAAATAATAAATACAATAATCTCCATGGCTATACATAGAATAACAGTGTAACAGAACCCAGGAAAATAAGTAAACTACAATATACAAAGAGATACTTCACCATGTGGAAACATAAGAGTCAGTCACAGGGAGGACAGTCAGGGCGGGAGGCTACTCCACCTGCGCTTCGCAGTGTAAAGACCAATTCTTGCTTGGGTGCGGGGGATGGCTGTTGTAGTCTGCCACTCTTATATGCCCCAGGAAAAGGCGGGAGGGAGGGAGGGGGCAGGGAGTCCGGTGCCGCACACCTGAGGCGGCGGGGCGCATCACCGCCGCATGCGTCTGTGCGCGCCGCCGTCGTGAAGCTTGACGTCAGGCGCGGGGAGCCCGTTGCTACGGACGCTCCCGCGCCCGACAACAAGCAAGCCGCGGCCTGCCAGACCGCCCACTGCCTCCGCCCCCCCATGATGACGTAGCGACGGGACGGTGCGCGCGCCCCTCTGCAGGCTGCAGCCGGCGCGCGTCCAACCCGTATAGGCATGACACTTAAAGCAGTGTCTGTGTCAGATGGAATATGACATGGCGCTGTGTCAAAATCCCCCTGGAGCGCAAGCGGGAGCAAATAAAATACACTGAAGAATTTCTATAATTAAACTATATATGTATAAATAAAGTAACTCAATATCAGTTAAACACTATAAACTAAGAGGACCCATGAATAATAATGTATATCTATTAATCTATTGATCTCATAATATCTCTAACTTTTACACTCTTGTTAACTGTTTAGGGGAAACAGGCATAGACCAAAAGTATGTGGTGCATGACAGAACGATTACTTTATACTTATTGGACCCCACAAGTTTAAACAGACTCTGGATCATATGGGACAGCCCATATCCCAATCTTTAATGTGTGGTGGCTTAATGGCATTCGTTTTTCTTCCATGGGAGAACTTCTATAGTTGGTATCTCCATCCTTTCTTCCTTGGATCCTTGCATCCACTCTGACCAAGCAAAAGGCTCATGCGGGAGAGCTTCCATTAGTGCCCCAAACCTGTGAAACACAAAATAGAGTCAATCACTATCTCCTGACTGACCCATTGTGCTGTGTGCAGGGCACACTAAAGCACTTGATATTCTGTCATTGGTCTAATTAGATAATGCACTTTGGACAATTATTTTGCACAATGCACAAGTCACTTTGAGGTTTTGAATATTATATTTGCCGTGTTTTGGTAGGATAGTAGTATTGTTTTTACATAACTGCGTTTTGTGCCGGCACAAAAATAAGGTCTTAAGGGTATAATATTGGATGTTTAGGGATTAATTTCCCTTGGGATATTTTGACATTACAGGACATGTGCACAATCTATTCAGGGCGGTTGAGGTGTTTTTAATATGTGTTGTTGTTGTGGTTTTAAATGTATTGTTTTTTGCTATATCACAATAAATTTTGTATAAATGGCTACCGGTTGTGCTCCTTTGTGTGACTCCTAGGTCCGCTGACCAACGGAATCACTTTTGCTCTATTACTATTGATATTAGAGAGCACGCCTATATTTGTTAACTATTAGTGGTGCACCAAACTTAGTACTATAAGACCTACTTAGCAGATCTGGGACCACGCATGGTGAGGTCGTGGAACACAATTGTGAACCCCGAGGCACAGGGCAAATTTTCTGACAGGGATTTAGAGGCACATATTACAGTTCTCCATAAGCAGGGTAAAGACCCTTTAATCTGTCAGAGCTACCGACCTATCTCCTTACTCAACGCAGATTTGAAACTGTTTGCCAAAGTCCTGACTAACAGGTTGGCACCTGTAGTGGCCCAGGTAGTGCACTTGGACCAGACTGGATTTGTCCTGGGAAGAGAGGCCAGAGACAATGTGGTTAGGGCTATCAACATGATACATGGGGGCTAGGTCGTCCGGGACCCCTGCAATGCTTCTTTTCACCGATGCGGAAAAGGCCTTTGATAGGCTTAATTGGTCTTTCATGTGTGAGACATTCCGGCATGTGGGTTTGGAAGAGGTGATGAGGGGGTTTGTGGGGGCCTTGTACACCTCCCCTTCGGCTAAGATCAGGGTGAACGGCCTCCTGTCGACCCAGTGCACATTCACAATGGGACGCGTCAGGGATGCCCGCCGTCCCCGCTCCTTTTCGCACTCTCCATGGAACCGTTTCTGTGTAGAGTCCGTCATAATGGGGACATCAGAGGATTTGAAACCCGGGACGGGGCGCACAAGGTCGCCGCCTACGCGGATGACCTTCTGTTTTTCATCACAAACCCGAGTGTCTCCCTCCCGGTACTGATGAAGGAGATTGAAATCTATGGCCGTCTCTCATTTTATAAAATACATTTTGAAAAGTTGGAAGCCCTAAACGTGACTTTCGGGGAAGAAGTTAAAAGTAACCTGCAGCAATCTTTCTCCTTCAAATGGGCTAAATCCGCGATTACCTACTTGGGAACGTGGCTGCCGGGCCAACTGTCAAACATATATGCCCTGAATTTCCTTCCGCTCGCGCAGAGGATACAGGCAGATATAGAGAAATGGGATTTGCCCACATTCTCCTGGATGGGGAGGGTGAACATTATCAAAATGTCGGTGCTGCCCAAGTTGTTGTTCCTATTTCAGGCACTCCCAATTAGAATGCCAGCACACTTCTTCAGAGATCTAAATAGAGCCTTTTGGAGGTTCATTTGGCAGAAAAAGAAACCCAGGCTAAAGATGCAGTTACTATGCAGACCAAAACAACAGGGGGGGATGGCCCTTCCTGACATCAAACGCTATTGGGTTGCGTCTCATCTTCAGAGAGTGTGCGAGTGGCACGTGGCCGAGGGGGTTCAGGTAGAGGGGGCGGTAACGGGAATCCCCATGGACATTGTCCCGTGGAATAGGAAACACCCCGATGCCGTGATTAAAGCGCACCCCACAATATCGATCACACTCGACACGTTCTGGGGACTTAGAGAGAGGAAGGAGTTGTCGCCCTGTCCCTCCCCTTTGGTGTCACTCTTGGACAACCCCCTGTTGCCCATGAGCCGCCCCAGGTCCGGTCTCAGAGAGTGGGGGGAAATACACTCCCTCAAGAGTGGGGACCTGCTTAATGCCAATGGGTGGACCCCTCTGGAAGAGTTGAAAACCAGGTTCTCTGCTTGCAGCTTGGATCCGTGGACTCTCCTGCACTTTCAGCTCTTTCTGACTCGCATGGGCTTCAGAAGGGATAAGTGCAGACCTCCTACGATCTTTGAGAGGATGTGCCTGGGGGAGCAGGACCACTTGCACCTGATTTCTTAGCTCTACTCACTCCTTTCGGGGGAGCAGGGGCCCTCCCCAGCATTTTGGGGAGAATGGGAGGCTGACCTGGACAGGCGTTTCACGGATAAGCAAAGGGAGAAAATGGCAGCGCTGGCCCACAAGTCCTCTATGGCAACTAAAATACAAGAAGCCAATTATAAACTAACGAGATGGTATTATACTCCGGACAGGCTCAGCAAAATGTTCCCGAAGGTAGGAGAGGGGCACGCTATTGCATATATTTTGGGACTGCAGGGGAGCCCGGGAGTACTGGAGAAAAGTCATTCCAGTGATCACAAAACTTACTGGAATAGAGGTCCTAGAGGATCCAGCATTGATCTTATTACATGTAGGGGACCACCCGATAGGCAAATACAAAAATTCCCTACAAGTACAATTACTGAATGCAGCTAAACAGGTGATTCCCCGGCTTTGGAAACAAAAAAAAACCCCGGCAGTGAAAGACTGGATCGGGGAAGTCTTACATATTAAAGAGATGGAGGATATGACGATATCCCTACATGATAAGGATGAACAATTCAGGGATTCATGGCTACCGTGGCTGGTATTCCAAGAGTCAGATGAGTTTCGAGAGCTGTTGAATGGATAGACACCTGAGTTACACGATGGCACTACTGGGGGTCTTGGGAACCTGAACCTGTTGAGAATGTTTAGAGGTGCAGTACGATGAGGCCGAGAGTCCTGAGGAAGGGGGGATCCCCCCTTCCTCTCTCCCCCACCATCTTCCCTATATGGGTCGCCTCTTTCACTTAAAGCCACCCCCTCCTCTGTGTGAGATACCCTACTTAAGTCAGTGGTCATATTGAAGAATGGTGGGACAGAGCATATACATAGTTCGAGTTATGAGATAATGGAATGCCAGTCATGCCAGTGACCGCAATGTGTCACTCGGCACCTGGATAAAGCACTGTCCACGGATAACCAATGACGTAGCATACAAGCTAGGCATAGAGCATTGAATGCGATGTCCTACTATGCTGTTCGTTCCTGCCATAAGTAACAATGTGAAACCTGTAAAACACTGACTAGTATGTATGATATGTGTTGTTTATACCCTGTATTGTTTCTAATGCTTGAAAAATGTAAATAAAGAATATTAGAAAAAAAAAAAAAAAGGGCAGCATTACTTTGCACATTATATGCCTTAAGAAAGTAACGGGTGTGAGCCATTACGAAATGCCTGGGTCTATGGAGTGCTCTATGGCGGACCATCTGCATTGGCGACAATATTTGCTTTTAGCTTTCCTTTGTTCTCCCCCCCCCCCCGGTCCTCTTCAGTATTGTGTTTCTTTATAGTAATAGTATATATTTAAGAGTAGCACATGCACTTTATTACCCATGTATATAGGATGGGGTTCCTGAACATATTTTCTGCACATTAATTGTTGCACTAGCACATGTAAGATTTTGTGGCATTTATTTGGGTCATTTACATTGGGATATTAGATAGGGGACAATAGGGGTTTATTAGGGGGCTTATAATGTGGATTACATTTGAATATATTATGAATTAAGGTCCGCATAGTTTGACTGTATGTGTGTATGTTTTTTAAGCTAAGTTCTATGGTCTATGTGTGTTCATGTTAACCCTTGTTGGGTTCTGATTTTTGGATTATGAACAGTGGTGCGTATTTTTGACTGGTTCTCTGAAGGTGTCTGGGCCACCCTCCTTTGTTTATTAAATCAAGCCACACTACAGTATATCACTGGAAAGTTGCAAATATAGAGACTTATTTATGAAGCGTCAGCACCAAATTTTTGGCCACAGAGGCACTCAGCCTGGGAATTAAGAAAGAAAAAAACACTTATGCTGATGCGGCCGTCGGCTAGCATTTTATTTAAAACTAGCGCCAAAAATGACGCAGTTCCGGGTGCTATGGTTAAAGCAGCACCAATAAAAACCTGCTTTAGCTCAAGGTCCCATAGAACACAATGGGAAGAACTGGTTGTATTGTAATATTTATATTATTCGGGAGAAACATTCTTCATTTTCAATATACTTATTGGAATTGTTAAGATTATTATAAAACAAGTATCAACAACATAGACAGTACAGGTACATTACTAACCATCCCCTGCAGGGGAGGGAGCAGGGGCATAACTACAGGGGGTGCAGAGGTAGAAACCTATTGGGCACAATAAGTCAGTGGGCTCCACCATTGCTGGCCCTCCACAACGTGTATTGAAGTAAAGAAACTGTTTGTTTTTGCGGTTTCTGTGTTTAGTGGTCTAAGTGTATGTAATTTATTTAATAATTGGCATACTAGGGGCTGAATGGTGCACTGTATGAACAATATTATTTCATATTTGCACCAGTGCCTGGTTACATTTCACCCTTTAAATGCCAAGCGCAAAGAATCTACGTGGCTGCTTCTTTTACCATTCGCCATCCGCATAGATTCTACATGTCTGGCATTTTCCCCAGTTTAGAATCAAATAAAAAAAAAGAAAAATCTTACCTTAGTCCAGGATCCAGGCCTCCGATCCTCAAAGTCTTCAGCAGGACAGAGAACACTGGTTCTCTGACCCATGCGCCGGCTTCTGTCATCTCACTTGCCTTTTATACCGGCAAGTGAGCTGATGTCAGCTCACTCAGCAAGGATAAAAGGCCCCTCCCTACAGCAGGAGGCATCGGCGGAAGTCGAGGGTAAGCTGCGGAAACTGAGAGCATTTGATATCGATTTAAGAAGTTACTTATGGTATTATTAATATTCTTTAGAGATTATTTGGAGTCTGAGGATCTCTTGTGCTTGTTTTTAGGGGGTTTCAATTATATATTACTTATTAGCCAATTATAGACCCTAGGTTTTTTTAATTTATTTATCCGTTCATTACTTTTTGTCTATGATATAAAGATTTTTCATTATTGTGCTCCAGTACTTAGAGCAGTTAGAGCCACCATGCACTGTCCACCAAAGAAATAAACCCTTGGTTTGGGACAGACCCCATCCATCCCCTTGTTAGTGGGAAAAAAATAACGGTAAGAAAAGTTACTCCTTCAAGTGCTAAAGTTGGCTAAAGATAGCGCTGAGCAGGAGGTTAAAGAGGACTATCATACCTAAAATAAAAAGGGGCCCCCCCTCCTATCGGCCCCTACTTACCTTTTGGATGTTGCCGCTGCCTGCTAACTGACAAGCACAGCTTTGGCCGTGCTTGTCAATGTCCCACGGCGATCTTGCAGCTCAGCGAAGTCTCACAGGATTTTGGACGGCTCTATTGCATCCCATTTATGTGCACTGCGCAGGCACAAGATCAGGGGACAGGCGCAGTGCCTTATGGGATGCAAGATGGCGCCACCTGTTGGGAGGTCACCCGGAATCTGAGGGACCCATAAGATGGATGCTCTGGCGAGGTGAAAAATAATTCCCCAAAGGTAAACCCGAAGGGGGGGGGGGCAGCAGAACGCTAAAGTTTGGGGGAGGTTTTAATCTACCCTAAAGTCTTATTATGGTAGTAGAGTCACTATCCTGCTTGGTGTAATATCTGTGTAAGAGAGAAATCTGACATTATCTACTTTGGCTTGATCCTCTCCCAGAAACAAGTACACTTAGCTTTATTAAAATGCTTTCAGGACTTTAAGTGATATGAGACTATCAGTGTGGATTCTAAACACAAAGGTACAGTGGAAGAATTAATGTGACAAAATTATGAGTTTACACTCACAAAGGGAGTCTTAACATGTTATAATTACGTTCTTTATCTCATTAAAGCACATTTTTATGAGGCAATGTGGTATAATCCTCGGGTTAATGGCATCTCCTAAATCTCCAAGGATAACAAAAAGAGGGCTACTCATTCGTACATTTTGCAATATAATTGCACAGATTAATGAGCCACCTTCAAATATATTGCAATAACTTCTGGCTGTTGGGTATTAGTGGAGTCATCTAAAACAAAAGCGATATACAAAAAGACAATAGAATGTTTTTATACTGTAATCTAACATAACTCTCACCACAATATACAGTAGTTTCTGCAGTGCATTGCTTACTGTCTATTACAGCCAGTAATATAATAAATTGCATTCAGTCATTTCAATTACCTTAAACCAGAGCCAGACAGCAAGCAGCATAAAAAAAATACAATTCTGTGACTACTCACCTGTAGAATTGGTATTATACGTATGCAGCACGTCCTGTTCCAGAATATTCCTTACACATGGGGTAATACATCCACAAGATGGCGCTGGACTGCAGAAAGCAGCTTGTGGCTCCTCCCAGCCCTATATAAGTCAGGGACCTCCCACAAATTCCCCAGTATTGACAAGCAGTTAACAAGAAGCCGGGAGAACAATAATAACAAGAATTCAAAAATTAACATATGAACAATCACCATACAGAGGTAACTAAGAATAATGATAACAAGGGTGGGATGGTACAGGACGTGCTGTATACGTATAATACCAATTCAACAGGTGAGTAATCCCAGAATTGTATTATTCTAAGTATACAGCAAGTCCTGTTCCAGAATATTACAGTATAAGAAAAGGTGAACCCAGGGGTCAGCCAGACCCAGGGGTCACACAAAAAGAGCACAACCAATGAAAATTCATACAATTTTTATTATTATACAAAAGACACACATTTAAAAACCAACAACAAGACAAATTAAAAAGCTTCCTCAACCTGCCCTGAAAAAGTGTATATACACCTGTCCTGAGAAATTGCCCATATATTATGCAAAAGTGTATATGTAAACTGGTATCCAATTCTCTTTCAACCTATACAGTAACTAGCACCCCCTTTTTTTTGTGCCGGCACAAAAAAATACAAAATTCATAAATGAACAATACCCTTCCAAGTTAATACACCTCATTAAATCCAGAAATAACTTGTGGGACTACCATCGGTGGTGGGAATAGTGGGCGTGCCGGCTGGCCACAGTCGACCTGTTGCTGCGAGCAGAGGCGTCCGTGGTTACGGGCACCCGCTCGCTACGTCACTTCCGGCGGCGGTGGATGGAGGCGCGCGTGCTCGCTGCTGCGGGTTTAACGCGCACGGCCATGCCGGCACTGGGGGTTTGCACCATATTTAAAACTGTTCCAGAATATTCCTTATACATGGGACATCCAATAGCAGTGTCCGTAAGGTAGGGTGGGATCCCCAAAAAGTAACAGAGGGCAATTTAAACCACTGCCGCCTGCAGAACTTTGCGGCCAAAAGCAGCATCAGCTGAGGCCCTAACATCAACCTTGTAAAACTTAAAAAAAGTATGAACAGAAGACCAATTAGCGGCCTTGCAAACTTGTTCAACAGAAGCTTGGTGCTGAAAAGCCCAAGAGGCACCAATAGCATGAGTAGAATGAGCAGTAAGGCGGAAGGGAGGCTTCTTCCCCTTAGCAGATAGGCCTGTACCACAGCCTGATGGATCCACTTGCTGATAGTGGACTTAGCTGGAACCAGACCCTTCTTAGGTCCAGACGGGAGCACAAAAAGAGCATCAGTCTTCCTGAAGGATTCAATAGCCACCAAATAGAACTTCAGAGTCCTGATCCAGAGAGTGTAAAACCCGCTCCTTAGGGTTACTAGGATTAGGGCACAGAGAAGGCAAAACAATGTCCTGATTGAGATGAAAAGCAGACACAACCTTAGGCAGAAAATCTGGCTTAAAACGAAACACCACCTTGTCCTGATGTCTCTCAAAGTAAGGGGGTTTGATGGAAAGTGCCGCCAACTCAGAAACACGCCTAACAGAGATGATGGCCACCAAAAAGACTACCTTAAGCGTCAAAATGGACAAAGGGGCCTCACGCAAGGGCTCAAAGGGAGACCCCTGCAAGGCAGATAAGACTAAGTTCAAATCCCAGACTGGTAACATAGGCTTACGTGGGGGACACACATGAGTAACCCCCTGGAAGAAGGTCTTAACCAAACGAAGGTGAGCAAAAGATCTTTGGAAGAAAATGGCCAAGGCAGAAATATGACCTTTAAGGGTACTAGGTTTAAGACCCAAATCCAAACCATTTTGCAGAAACTCCAGAATCCTAGGGCCATAAAACACCCGACAGGGAAACGACTTAGACTCACACCAGTCAATATAAGCATGCCATACCCTATAGTAGATGGAGGACGAGGACTTCTTCCTAGCCCTAATCATGGTATTAACAACAGAGGCAGGCAGCCCCTTGCAAATCAAGATCGAGGTTTCAGCAGCCAGGCCGTTAAAGCCAGCGTTTGTAAATTGGGATGGCGTAGCTGCCCCTGAGTGAGCAGGTCTGGAACCTTGGGAAGGGCGTACTAATCTACTGCCAACTGCACGATGTCTTCGAAATACACTCTTCTTGGCCAACAGGGGGCCACCAGGATGGTTGGCACCCCCTCCTGGGATATCATGCGTAGCACCCTGCCCAGCAGAGGAAAAGGAGGGAACACATAAAGGAGCTGAAAGCTCTGCCAAGACATTGCTAGTTCATCCATGGCCAAGGTCAGAGGGTCCTGGGACAGAGAGACAAAGGCTGGAAGCTTGTGATTGTGGCGGGACGCAAACAGATCCACATCCGGCTGACCCCAACGGTGGCACAGGGAGCAAAACACCCTGCTGCTGAGGGACTGTTCCCCCAGGCGAGGAGTCCCCCTGCTGAGGGAGTCTGCCTCCAGATTCTCTACTCCCGGGATGTACACTGCCGAGATGCAGGGAACATTCTTCTCCGCCCAGGACAGTATCAGGGACACTTCCTTGAGGGCCCTCTTGCTCCGGGTCCCTCCCTGATGATTGATGTAGGCAACCGCTGTCTGGTTGTCCGAGCGGACCTGAACAGCCCGACCCCGAAGATGTGTGGTCAGTTGGATGAGAACCAACCGTATCGCCCTCAGTTCCAGAATGTTGATATGGGTGTGGGCCTCCTGAGGGCCCCACTGACCCTGGAATTTCAGGGATTTCCAGAATCCCCCCCAACCTGTCAGACTGGCATCTCTGGTGACTGTCTCCCAGCAAGGGGCCAGAAAGGATCTGCCCATCAAAAGGTTCCTTGAGTCCAGCCACCACGAGAGAGACCGTTTGACCAGAGGGGACAGAACAAACACCTGATCCAGGGACACCAGGTCCCGATCCCAAACTGACAAGAGGTGAAGTTGAAGAGGCCTCATGTGAAACTGAGCGTATGGAACAGCCTCGAAGCAAGACACCATCAGGCCCACCAGCTGCATCCCCTGACGGATGGAAGGATGAGGGCAAGACAGAAGAAGCTTGGCTTGAGCTTGCAGACTGTCCACCTTTTGCTGAGGGAGAAGGATCTTGACCTGAGATGTATCCAGGGTCATGCCCAGAAAGGACTTGACCATTGACGGTGACAGGGAAGACTTGGGATGGTTGATAACCCAGCCGAAGGACTCCAGTGTGGACACCACCATCTGGGTATCCAGCTCGGCCTGCTGGAAGGACTGAGACGTGATGAGAATGTCGTCCAAGTAAGGAAGGATGCGAATGCCCTGAGATCTCAGTAGAGCCATAATGCCTGCCAGCACCTTGGCGAATACCCTGGGAGCCGAGGTGAGACCGAAGGGCAAGGCTACAAATTGGTAGTGCTGATCCTCCAGAGCGAACCTGAGGAATCCCTGATGACCTGGAAAGATTGGTATATGAAGATAAGCATCCTTGATGTCTACAGAGGTCATAAAGTACTCCGGGCGTAGTGAATTTACAGCTGAGCTCAGAGTCTCCATGCGAAAGCGTTTGAATCTGACAAATTTGTTGAGGCGCTTTAAATCCAGGATGGGTCTGATGGACTCGTCTTTCTTGGGAACAGTGAAAAGATTGAAATAGTAGCCTCTGCCCCTTTCCTGTAAAGGCACACTTGGCATATGACCCCTAACTCCAAAAGGTTTTGAACAGCAAGGTGCAGACCCTGGGCTAAAAGGGGGTTTTGAGCCATCCGGGATTTGATGAATCTTGGGGGCAGCCAGGCTGCAAACTCTATCTTGTAACCAGAGGACACTACCTCCCAAATCCACCGGTCTGAGACGTGAAGTCTCCAGACGTTAGCAAAATGCCGAAGCCGTCCACCCACCCGGATGGGTGAGGGTGCCCCTTCATGCCTGAGGGGGCTTGAGTGAGGTTTTTGGCTTGAGACCCCAGGAGAGGCCAGGACGGCCACGTCCTCTGTCCCTACCCCAATGGTCTCCACGGGCCCCAGTAAAAGAGACTCCACGGTTAGTTCTGGAACCACGAAAGGATGGGAGAAAGGTACCTGTCCCCCGAAAAGACCGAGATGGCCTCCTGCATTGAGGTAACCTACCACCCTTAGCAAACAAATCCAAGCGTTCCCCAAAGAGACGCAGGACCTTGAAGGGGAAACCAGTGAGAGCCTTCTTAGCAGCATTGTCAGCCACCCACTGACGTAGCCAGACAGAGCGGCGTATAGCCACCAACAGGGCAGAAGTCCTACCACACATTCTAATGGTATCATCCATGGCCGAGAGGATATATGCAATAAATTCCTCACAAAGCAGGGGAGATCTATACTCCTCTCTACCCGCATCCTCAGATGCCCCATCCAAAATACACTTAAGCACCCCTTTAATGGCAATAGCCGTAATAGCAGAGGCACAAACCAGGCGCAGTGCCGTCCCCACACAGGCAAAGGCATGACGGCATATCGCAGGGTAGTAGTGTCAGGAGAATGCATGACAGATGTATTGGACAACCCTAGAACGGGTGCATCCACCTCGGCAGGACATGACCAACGCTTAACAGCATCAGCAGGAAAGGGATACCTCTTGTCCCAACTCTTAGGCACCCCGGGCAGCTTGCTAGGCCGTTCCCACTCTTTGAGCACTAGATTATTAAAGTGAGACTGCTCAGGAAACTCCCAGCATGGCTTAACTGTATGAAAAACCTCACCCTGCTGCTGCGGAGCCACTGCCAGGGGGGAAATACAAAGCACTTCAAATATGTGACACAGCAATCCGTCAGTGTCATCAGGGGACTACGGGTCTTCCCCCAAAGGGAGTCCCAGTACCACCGTATATCTTAGGTTGTTCCTCAGAAGATTCTGAATCAGAAAATAATTCCCCCTCCTCGAGGGGGTAGGGACCTGAGAGTGAGTAAGGGCCCTCATTTTCCTCAGGGAAGAGGGAAACCGTGGGTGAGAAATGCCGCTTCTTAGCAGAAGCCTTACGCGGGGCAGACCCAGCAAGATGTTTTTCAATGCTGGCCACCCGTGCAGCTAAATCAGGTTGAGACTCCCCGCTAGTATGCCCCTCGTGGGGGTCAGATGCAAGCGTGGGGGGGGTAGGTGAGGCCAGAGGGGCGCACCACCAGGCCCAGTAACAGACAGCCCAGACTGCAGCGCAAGTACCTGCTGGGCACAGGGTACACAAACCCTGACATCATCACTTATGGGGGATACCCCACACACAACACATAGCCGGGCTGGTCCCGAAGGAACCCCAGGCCCATTATCCCCAGAAGCCTCCATATGGTGATTTGAATGGCACAATAGGCTAGTAAGGGTTAACGCTAAAGAGCTACCCGGGATGCCCCAAGAACCGCTAGGGAAGTGGGAGTTAGTGAGGGAAAATGGCCGGGAGAAACCACAGTGCTGAAGTATTCACCCGCCTGGAAGACATAATCAACATTCCCATGAGAATTAGGCAGTTAGAAAAAACTTTTAGAAAAAAATTACAGACCGCAAGGAGACAAAATGGCGTCCGCAGACATCGAGAGGCAGGCCGTGAAGATATGAGATAAATGCATCATTCACAGAGCCCGCTCCCCCCGAAGAGTGCGAAACGCGCCCCTGTGATCCGGTCGGCCAATAGTGGCCCAGCAGCTCTGAGGTGAATGGGGCTGCCAGGCGCGGAGCGCAGTACAAAGCGCGGTTGCATCGTATTATAAAGTTACAAGCACTAAAACATGTCAGAGTGAAATACAGTGTTGAATCACTAGACTACCCCCCCTGGAGATCACCGAAGGGGAGAGTGAGGGAGGATAACAGCAGAATTCCCAGGGACAATGGGGCCCAGAGGACTAATGTGAGAAGTGAGGGTGGAGGGGGAATGAATAGGGTTTAACTGCACAGAATAACCTGGCAAAACCCATGAGGCAGTGGGGGCATCCCAAAAAGGCTCACCATTAGCCTAAACCGCCTACCCTGTTAAAGCAGGGACTGCGGAGCCTAGGTCCTCAGCACCATTGGTGCTTGCTAACCTACCTTCAGCCGAACCTTAACAGCCGAGGCTGGGAGGCAGTAAATGAGACGGAATGGGTGGGAATAGTCTTGCAGGGCCGCAGGCATATAAGCCCCGCTCACCTGCACCACAGAGAGCTATCTTCTGTCTTCGCAGTCCAGACAGCAGAAAGAACTGGGGAATTTGTGGGAGGTCCCTGACTTATATAGGTCCGGGAGGAGCCACAAGCGGTTTTCTGCAGTCCAGCGCCATCTTGTGGATGTATTACCCCATGTGTAAGGAATATTCTGGAACAGGACGTGCTGTATACTTAGAATATCTCATCAAGCTTGTTTTCTTTTTGGAATGGGCGACAAAAGAATGGGATGAAAGGTTTTGAATCTAACATTCTTCTTTTACAGGGTAGATCTACTCAACTCAACGGTCTGTCTTCTGAGCCCACATGTGCTGGAACGCATTGCTAATGCAGTTCTTTTGAAGTGTGTAGATGCTTATACCCATCATGCAATGCTTTGGGCAGACATTTAGTGTGGCTAATGCTACTGCTCTTCCCCAGAAGTTGATTCAGAGTCCCAGGGACTTCTAAACCTGTTCACTGGCCAGGTAGTTGCAGAAGAATCTTGGGCCTGGTGTTCATCCCTGGAAAAGCACCAATGTCCCAAAGGGCATAGGGGATGGTAACAGGGCAGGGCCAGCCGTCATGCCATTGAGCACTGGGTTACCAACCCCTATGCCTGGCGCAGCAAGGCAGAGAAAATGCATAGGTGTAAACAGAGCCTAACACTTTTTAGTGTTGTATAATTGCTTTGGGCATGATCAGGTAATCCTTCGCAGCGATGAGAATGATGGTGGCCTATTTGTTGATTATTTATTTTTATAAATGATTATAATTGTAATGGCACCACGTGGTAACATCCTTTTCTATGCCCCAAACAAAAATAATATACCCCTCGATTCAAAGAGCAAAAGTTAATTGATTTCGGATCGAGAATCGTAAGTTTGGGTGGGTGTTAGTCATTTTTTCCTGTTTTTTTGGCCATTTCCGACTCGCACGAGCCTACGTACGAATGCGTATATGCTCTTACGATCATCGCAAGTTCGTTCCTAAATTTTAGGATCAAAACGTAAAACTTAGGATCAAATCCTAAAACTTAGGATCAAAACGTAAAACTTAGGATAATTGGATGTGTTTAGGTGTGATTCAGAGAACAGTTTTCCAACCTCTAAATACGTTTTAAAAGAAAGCCACTGCCGACACCTTTTAGCAGTCGGATTGCTGTTCTTGAACAGGTTTTTTGGCTATGTGGAGGAGTCTGCGCGTCTTGAGCTCCAATGAACTGCATGTATCAGCATGGCCGAGGCCATAAATTGTATAGCAATGCATACCTGATTCATGTATGCCTTATAAAAGCATTTTAATGTGGACCTTAATTAGTCCTTTGCATGTAAACCTTTATTTTGCAATACATCCATATATTTGCGTTAATTAAAGAAACTTATGTCCTTTGTTATTTATTTTTAAATTGATGTACTAGAATAATATTTTTAGATTGAATTTATTGGTGTAGTTGTTTACCTTTGCTTTGTTTAATTATTTAAGCTCATCTTTGGTCAGATGCATCACACTTACTGAGGAGAGGAGAGCGGGATAAAGTGCAGAATGTGGGTTACTGCTGTATTTTGCACAGACACAGCAGAGCTGGGGGCACGGAAAGGTCAGAAATCAAAGAATGCAGAGCAACACAGTCACAAGGCCCTTTCTGTTTGCAGGCTGCCCGATAATACCTGACCCGCCATCTTGGCTGTTTCTAGACTCATAACATGCAGAAGTTGCTGGGTGTTTTTTTATATTTGAGAGCAATCTGTATGGAGAGGGTGTGGGTAACCACACACAAAATTTTAAGTTGTACCATTTGAAGCCAAAATATTAAAATTAAATCCACAAGTAAAAAATGCAAGTTAACTAAAAATTAAACAAAGTAAGATTTACTTATGCAAATGCATTCATTAATGGTTGGTTACTACAAAATGAAAGAAATAAAGAAAAATAAAAGACCAAATATTTAGAATGCACTTTAATGAGGTAAGTTTGTAGTGCGCAGCCGCAAGATCAGAAGGATTTACGTCCAGACAAAAAAGGAAAAAGGGCAAAACCAATGTTGCAACCTGAGAAATGAAACGGAAAATTCAGGGTGGAAACTGACATAGGTCTGATTCCCGAACTGCCATACGAACGGACGTACATTTTAGGATAGAAACGTATTTGCTTATAGAATCACTTGCAAGTTCATACGAACGCACGAGCGTACGGGAAAAATAGGATGATCGGCACCAAAATCCAAGCTGTTACATGTTTCTTTGAATCGACCCTATAGTCTACTGAAAATTCTGTGGATCCTGCATGTAGCTAATTTAAGGAGTTTATTGAATGGACCAGATTTGAAAAGCAGTTATACGTTCAGAAATGTAATATTGTGATCCTTTCAGAGTTAATGCTGGAAGGGCTGTAATTTCATATTTCAGATCACTAATTTACTTTAGCTATGGGAACTTGGTAAGATGAGAATTAAGTTTAAAAGTATAGCAAATACTTTTTTAATGTTTGATTACTGAGAGCAAATGGCGCTTATGATGATTGTCAGGAGCAGGTGTTTATTACCTTCAGCATCTGGAAAAACTTGTTTCATGAGCAATAAATTTGGTCAACTGCTAAAATATGCAGATATAACTTTTGCAGTATAAATGTAACATATGTTTATTAATTGAAAGATATTTTCAGAATTCACTAGGATAAGTAATTTTAGACTATACTATATCCTGTCTAACAGGTATAAAGTAAATGCCTGGGAACTAACATTATTTCCGTAAAGTACATCAGGAAATACAGTTTTTGTTTCTTCTTAAATATACAATGGCCTCGATTCAATAAGAGTTGAAAAAAATTCTCACTGTAGTAAAAAAAATTCAATTCATAAGAAAAAAAAGTCTGAAAGTCAATGGCAGCTTTTACTACAGTGTCGAAAGGAGTAAACAATTCTCTACTTTTCTTAGGAGTAAAAAAAGTGCCATTGACTTTCATTGTTTTCCTAGCTGGTGATTCAGCAACAGTGAAATTCTCAGGCTTTTTTCTCATGAATTGAATTTTTTACTACCATGAGATTTTTTTTTCAACTGTTACAATGTTACAGGATCCACTTATCAAGAGGTTGGACAATAGGGTTGATTCAGAGAGACATAAAAAGACTTTAGTTTTTGTGTCGATCTGTTTTTTTTTTTTAATTTTCGCGTATGAGTGTACGCATGCATCGCAAGCCTTCAGTAAAGTCTTCGTCCATTCGTATGCCAACGAGAATGTCATTTTTCAGCTTTCATTTTCCATTTATTTTACTCATGAAACAACGTAGGCTTTCGTTTTTGCCCTTTTTCCATCGTCGCAAATCATTTACGTTTCCCGTTAGATTCGGATTTCCTTTTTCAATAATTAATCGTTGAGACGAAAATCGTTACGACCTTATGCCTGCGCACTACAAAATTAACTCATTAATGTGCTCGTCTACATATTTTGTTCACTCACTTCTGCTACAATGCTTAGCTAAATCACATCGCGGTCAGTATATTCTTCCATTTCCCGCACCTAAAGCTTACCTAAATCACTTAGAGGTCAGTATATTATTCCATATTTCCGCACCTAATGCTTACCTAAATCACTTCGTGGTCAGTATATTATTCCATTTCCCGCACCTAATACTTACCTAAATCACTTCACAGTCAGTATATTCTTTCATTTCCCGCACCTAATGCTTACCTAAATCACTTAGTGGCCTCCTTCTTCTATTTCCTGCACCTAATGCTTACCTAAATCACTTCACGGTCAGTATATTCTTCCATTTCCGGCACCTAATGCTTACCTTAATCACTTTGCGGTCTCATTCTTCTTCCATTTCCCACACCTAATGCTCACCATAATCACTTAGCGGTCTCATTCTTCTTCCATTTCCTGCACCTAATGCTTACCTAAATCACTTTACGGTCAGTATATTCTTCCATTTCCTGCACCTAATGCTTACCTTAATCACTTAGCGGTCTCATTCTTTTTCCATTTCCCGTTCCTAATGCTTACCTTAATCACTTAGCGGTCTCATTCTTCTTCCATTTCCTGCACCTAATGCTTACCTAAATCACTTCGCGGTCAGTATATTCTTCTATTTCCTGCACCTAATGCTTACCCTAATCACTTAGCGGTATCATTCTTCTTCCATTTTCTGCACCTAATGCTTACCTAAATCACTTTGCGGTCAGTATTTTCTTCCATTTCCTGCACCTAATGCTTACCTTAATCACTTAGCGGTCTCATTCTTCTTCCATTTCCCACACCTAATGTTTACCTTAATCACTTAGCGGTCTCATTCTTCTTCCATTTCCTGCACCTAGTGCTTACCTAAATCACTTCGCAGTCAGTATATTCTTCCATTTCCTGCACCTAATGCTTAATCACTTAGCGGTCTCATTCTTCTTCCATTTCCCACACCTAATGCTTACCTAAATCACTTAGCGGTCTCATTCTTCATTTCCCGCATCTAATGCTTACCTAAATCACTTCGCGGCCTGGCGAATCTTCATATCTAAATTTTGTGTTTTGCATTGAATGTATGTAGAAAAGGAAATGACAGAGAAACTTTTTTTTTTTTTTTTTACTTATAAGTGCCATTTTTCTAGTGCCTTTTTTTAAAATTATTTTTGAAAAATGTACAACTTTGAAACTTGTTAAAAAATGTTTAATTATAATGCAAAGTGTTAAAATATTAAACTTTTTTTTTTATAAAAATAACACATATAAAACTATATACACAGCAATGGCAGGCCCCAGAAAATTATTCTTCATCTGTGGTCCCCAATCGCGCAACTCCTGCATCTCGGCCACCAACTGAAGCACCGTGGCACAGAGTTGTGCCAATCTGGCACGTGCGGTGCCTGTAAAAAAAAATAAAATAAATTATTTGTCGGCAAATACATGTTAAACAGCTGTGGATGGAATGTTTATTAGGTTGCAAGCTAACTCATGAGGCCATATGTCATTATGCTAAGGAATTAATAAAAGGAAGAGGCCATATGTCATTATGCTAAGGAATTAATAAAAGGAAGAGCCCATATGTCATTATTCTAAGGAATTAATAAAAGGAAGAGCCCATATGTCATTATGCTAAGGAATTAATAAAAGGAAGAGCCCATATGTCATTATGCTAATGGCATTGACAATGGATTTAGGTAGATTGTTGATGATGTAATTTCCCACATACTCAAAATATTTACATTACAACTTACTTCGTTGGTGGCCGACCTCTGCTTCGGGGACCACCCTCCGCTCTGGGACCTGCCACTGCTGGGAAGTTGAGGCTGTAGAGACATGTAAAATAGGGTCACTTCTAATTTCTGAGTCAACAGTAAGCAAATGACACTTAGAATGTGTGTGTGACATCACCCACCTTCTCCATGTGCCTCCTGGGCATGATCTGCTGCAGTCTCTTCCACAGATCCTTCACCCGCTACATATTCATCTAGAAAAAGAGATTAAGGGAATCAGCTTTGCTTTTAATAGCATGTATGTGTGTGCGGTTACATTAAGAGTCACATACCAGAGGCTAATGGCTCTGTCGCTTGGGCCGACTCCCTGCCCACGGCGTGGCACCCCTCCTCTGTTGAAAAGTCCAGGGGCTGGTCTGAGGCCACTACAGAGGAGGGGTAGGAACTTGGCCCTGGAGATCCACCACCTTCACTTGCTGCTGCAGATTCATGCAGCACTGGCCGGCCTGTGCGCCTCCGGGTGCGTCTGATTTGGTACTCCATTTCCAACACTAGAAAAGAAAAGCATTTATAAATAAAGGCCTACCTTCTGTATAAGTTACATCTAGCATGCAATCGCTATGTACTTTCTTGGGAAATGAAGACCAAAAAATCGCCGCACTCGGGGCATGTGGAGTCGATTCAGGTCCGAACAGTGCTGCATGATTTGCGTATGGGTGAAGGTGGTGTCCGTCTCCTGTTGGATCCGGGCAACGATCTCCAGGGCAACGTTTCTCTACTCAAACGCGTTGGGCAGGTGGTCGTACCTGCTCTGAAGCATGGTCTAAAAAACACCAAAAATAAATAGTTGTTAGATCCAACTGCAAAGAAATATGTCCCAATTAGATCAGTTGACTATATGACATTCCCAAACACATTTCTAGCCTCAAACTATCCTTCTAGATGCAAGTGACTTGGTTCGCACATGTGCGCACTAACTTCTGTTTGGCACGGAGTTTAACTAAGTTTTGAAAACAACTATTTCTTCCTGTGCTTCCTTAAGGCCTAGGCCTGCATTTAGATGGCAAATCAATGTCAGCTCTTGTTAGCGGGTGAAGATCGTGGGCGCCATCTTGTTTCTTGTCCGCAGCAGATAAGTAATGCCCCAGCGGTTTCCGGGTTTCGCGCGGCCCGACGAACGGCCGTACGCACGCGTATGCGAACGCATAAGCATCAGACCCAGTCATTAGTATTTAAAGGGTCATGGACACACAGCTCATCTCTTTGAGATTGTCAGCATGGCACCAAAAAAACAGAGCGCTAAGGCAACACCAGCAAAGGACGCCAACGGCAAAGGGGCCCAGCGGCATGAGGAGACTTCTTCCTCCCGTCCGACCACTCGGTCGCACCAAGCGACTAGCAAGGTGCGGGAAATGCGCAGCCAAAGTGGCCAACACAAGGCGACATTGGACACCAAGGCCGAAACATCAAAACCAACAACCAAAAGCAAGGAAGGAGCATCACAGAAGAAGGCACCCACATCCAAGGAGCCAGGTACGAGGATGTCCAAGGCCACAAAGAAGCAGAGGGCGAGAAGCCCGAGCCCACCAAGAACACCCTCTCCTCCTCCCCGCCCTACCACATCCCTTCATAAACGGAGCACCAGTGCCAAGCCCACTACGAGCCAGCGAGCCCGAGGCCCCAGCCCAACCAGCATAGCCTCTCCTGCTCTATGAGCAAGCACATCACATGCCAAAAGGAGCACCAGTGCCAAGCCCACTAAGAGCCAGCAGGCCCGAAGCCCCAGCCCAACCAGCACAGCCTCTCCTGCTCCACGTGCAAGCACATCACATGCCAAAAGGAGCACCAGTGCCAAGCCCACTAAGAGCCAGCAGGCCCGAAGCCCCAGCCCAACCAGCACAGTCTCTCCTGCTCCACATGCAAGCACATCACATGCCAAAAGGAGCACCAGTGCCAAGCCCACTAAGAGCCAGCGGGCCCGAAGCCCCAGCCCAACCAGCACAACCTCTCCTGCTCCACGTGCAAGCACATCACATGAGAAACGGAGCACCACTTCAAAGGGCACAAAGAGGCACAGGGCCCGAAGCCCCACCCCCCCAATCACGCCCTCTCTTCCTCGGCCACATTTGCCACCGGCACAGGTGGAAACCACCAATACATATGCCACATCCACGCCTGGAAGTTCTGTGGCCACCCAGGCAAGGACCCCCAGTCCTATTGCAAAGCCAAGCCAGTCGTTTTCAAGCCACGTGGCGCCCATTTCATCACCACAGAGCCAGCCCAGAATGTCCCCCGAATTGCCACCAAACACAGATGAGCCAGAAGACCAAGCATTAGGCCTAACATTGCGGCGAGGCCAATTGAGTGGCAGGTTTGTTGAGGGACAAACTCTCGCATTGGCAAATGGCCTCACACTTCATTATGATGAGCTATATCGGCGACATTCAAAATCAACCAGCAAAATGAGAAAGACCCAAATCTTGGAGGAGCTCACCAGACAGGTCAATGCAGCGGGGGACGAGAGGAAAAATGTGGAGCAGATACAGCGCAAAATATCTGACCTGAAGTATGCAGCACGGAAGAAACAGAATAAACGGCGCAATCACAGGTACATATTTGAGTTGTGCATTTTGCTGCTTGTTGTATTGACCACAATGACCACAATTTGTTAACCTTAAGCTTACAAACTGGCGGAGGCTTCCCCACCAAATTACAATATACCCGACTTGAGGAAATGGTCCTGGCATTAATACACCCCGTCGCATTAGAGGGCCTCTCTGGCAGACGGGACACGGACATCCATATCAATCCTGCAGGTTAGTAATGTTTGTTTGAATGTGAACTATTGGAAACGTGTGAAATGAGGCTCGCAGGCCCATATGAACACATGCCCCTAGGGAGTGGCTTTGAGGGAAGGTTACTGTTTTAGCCGGGTGTTTAATGTCTGAGGAATGGCATTCCTGATGGCCACTCTCCCAGGGTGCAGTAGTTAATGGTCCTTAAAAAGGTTTGCAGGCCATACACGACCTTTGACAGTATTTATGCTCACTATTAAACTCTTTATCTTAGCACTTAACACTGCATGTGATGTGAATATAGTCAATACTAGACAACACTTCTTTGTCTTTCTACCTTTTGGGTTGTAGCTGTGCTTTGGTCAGACAAACTTGAGCTGGGGTCAGGGAAAGGTCTACATAGTAAGAATGCACAGCAGCATACTCTGAACCCAAATGCTATTTGGCAGCTGAATGTGGGCCCCTAATGCGCCATTTGGGATCTGTAAAGCCTCCTAACATGCAGTACATGCATGTTTGTAATATTTAAGGTGACCAATATGTATGTACAGGGTGAGGCATACATATAAGAGATACTGACTGTTGGCAGAGGATAGGCCTCAGATTCTTCTAACAAAATGGCTGAAGCGAACAAAATGGCTGCCAGATATAATTCCATGCGAGAGTTTCACATAACAGAAATATATATGTAATATATATTATTTGCTTGCAAGTTTCATTTGGAAATGTAATTGCAAAAATGTATGCTAGCGAAACTTAACTGTCAAACCGCAATAACAGCTAATGAGGCAACTTCTGTAACTGCTACGTGCTGACCTTTACCTTTGTGGAAACCGTCAGTTTGCTGTTATTTTTGTGTTTCATCATATATGTCAAAGTTCATACTGTGTCTGTGGTTTTTTGCTATATAAGTCCTCCCTAAAGCGGAAGTAAATTAGAATTTGTACTGGGTCTGTTGTATGTCGTTTATTATCGAACCCGGGTACAAATCCTCTAAGATATCTTAAAATCACATATTAGAATTATTTCAATTATCAGACAGCGTGCCTTCAAAAGGGGATCCAGAGAGATCGCCCTAAGTAAAGACTCATTCTTTCAGTGGTGGAGTTTAATGCGGGCAACACACCTTGAAGGGGGTAAGTAATTTTATTTACTAAACCCCGAGGGAAGGTTAAAAGTGTTGGCCCTTTAGTTGCCTCTCGCAATTAGGCGAGTTGTACAGGGACACGGGTTGTCGCCTGAGATATAGAAAAAGCGCGCTATAGAAATTCATAGGACGTGTCTGCACTTGGATACTTCTAATGTGTGATTAGTCTGTCTTGTGTTGGTGTTCATAGAGTTATAAGTTTATCTGTTTGTATTGTCGGACAGTCCTGAAGGTGAGCAGGACTCAGGCAATTGACTTTAGAAGTATAAGATATATTTTTTTGTTGTCATCATCTGTCAGGCTGAAAGCAAGATCCCCCATGTTGGTGAAGATTGTATTCACTATGTAGAGAGATTAACGGGAGGGGCGTATTATACCTTACCGTTTGTGGAGAATATGGCAGGTTGGACGGAGGCTATGGGTAGCCCCCATCCCTTCCCTAGAACAGGAGGTAGTGACCCCTATTATATGGAAATGATAATGGGAATGTGCCTTGGAGATAAAAAGGCGTGGCCCTATTATTCAGGGGATCCCAATTGGGATAAGTCTTATATGAGAGAGTGTGGGAAAAAATGGTTAGAAATAGCGCCAGGGTGGTATAGGAGAAATGGATTAATGAGTCTCAGGAAAAAAGTTAGTAAAAAGGAATTAGAGAACAGACATAAAAGTGAGAAGTTGAATTATGAAATTAGAAATCATTCCAACCCCGACATTAAACCTAGCGCTCCACCCCCGCCATATGATACGAAGGAGCTCAGACCTAAACAGGTAAAAGTAAAAACTGTAACTACCACTCAATATCCCTCCCTAGTGCCATTCCAAGGAAATTATTTGAGTACCACGGCAGCCGTGATAACAATGGCAGCAGTGGAACAAACTAAATACAGTAGGAAACAAAAAGAGGAGAGTCTAGATGTGGAAGAAATAAAGAGAAAAAGGAAAAAAAAGAGAAAAAAAAAAAAAAGAAAATGTCACAAAATATCCTTCCTCCGAATGAGAACAAGTGGTCACATGCTGATGAACAGCAACCAGAAAAGACGCTAGGAGAGGAAGAGGATAAGTAACATGAAGGGGAATTAGACACAGAATCTTTCCCAGTTACTGATAAGAAAACTAAGCCAGCTAAGCAAACACGCCTGTGTTAGGACAAACAAATCATACTTAGCGTTAACATAGGGGAGTCCCCGAAACAGACCAGGAACCAGTCTAAACGAACACTGGATAATACACTTAAAAAACCAACAGGAGACATAGATTCCATAGAGACCCCCGGAGTAACAGCAGCAGCAGCGCCCACTGCATCAACAAGCTCCATGACCATGGTCAGTACATACAATCTTTTCATAACAGCAGGAGACATTCTGGTTATCATCCCTCCTGATATGAAAGAATTAGATCACATGGCCAAACACTGTCCACACCCCTCCAAATCCTCCAAAGGTACAATTGCTTACCTTCGGAGGGCAATTAAAGGAAAAATTATATGCCCGAAGACATTAAGATGGTTTTAGAGATGGTAGTGGGGGAGAATAGTCCACTTAGCTGGGTTGGGATACCACACATGGAAAAGAACACACCCGCACATACAAGGCCAGGTGAAATACACCTGTACCAAGAAGGGAATGAAGCTGACATGTGGGAGGCATTAGAAGAATACTTGAACCAAGTGTTTAAGCCCAGAGCTGACATGGCACCCTCTCTTGCATGTAAGCAGAAAAAAGGTGAAACATTGACTGAGTTTTGGAAGAGATTTCTACAGGTTTGGCGTTTAGAAAGTCAGATGGGAGATGGCCCAGGGATACCCGCCCTGTGCATCAGTACATTTATCTCCAACTGCCTACCGAGTTTAGGTTTACAAATTAAGCAGCAAATAGATGGATGGACTGAGAAGCCAGTAGAAGAGTTTGGTAGGAGGTTAATAAGTAAAGATGCAGCAGGATGCTTTGAAGTAATAAGACCGTCAGTGACACACGCAGCACAGCTCAGCATACCAGAGCCAGTTCCATATCCCTTTGGGGACCCGTGGGGACAGCAGCAATACTGGGAAGAGAAACGCAGGTCAGCCCGTGCAGCCCCTAGGGGTAGAGGACGAGGCAGGGGAAACAGAGGAAATCTTAAACAGCAATGGGGAGACAGACAGGGACCCCCCAAACAGCAGGCCAGGAATGCTGGCTGTTTTAATTGTGGTGCAATGGGTCATTGGAGAGCCGATTGCCCATACCCTGATACACACAAGCAGGTTTCAAACAGACCTCCGCAGGCTGCTCCCGCCAATGTACAACACAATACCCCTCGCCTCAATGTTGACTGCCAAAATGTAGGACCCCAATGAAGGTGCCCAGGGGCAAATCCCACCTTCCCAGTAGTCTCACAGCATTTCTCCCAACAGCCCTGCATTGATTTGATGATTAGTAAAAAGAAATTAACATTTTAGTGGATTCTGGAGCTACATGTAGCGTATTGGGGAGAAATGCATACACAGGACCAAGGGAAGAGGCCGGCCCCTCCATGGGTATTAATGGGATATTAACACAAACATTTGAAACACCACCGCTCACGGTGACGGACCTCCATCAGAGCCCCCCGATCAACCATGTCTTTAAAATCATGACCAGTTGTCCTGTTAACCTGTTAGGCAGGGATTTAAAAAATGGCTATTTCCCTCAGGGTAAATTCTGGTGTCACTTCTAACCGCCATTCCCGAAGACGCAAAAATATTCAGCGTCTGCGATATAAAGAACGCCTTTTTTGGGATCCCAGTGCATCCCGAGACACGCCCGCTCTATGCATTCCAATACCGCGGAGAATCCCTAATTTTACCCAGTTAGCGAGCCGATTTTTGAATTCGCCTGTTTTTTCATTGTTTTAAGAGAAGTGCTAAAAGCATATAAACCGAACTGTAACTCGATTGTTCTGACCTACTGTGATTGGCCAGTCAATCAATAACCGCAGCCCGAGAGGATGGAATCCTCCTATTGAAATGTCTCTGATGAAATGTTATAAAGATTTCTGTTAAGAAATTACAATGGTGTCAGCAGCGTGTTGAGTATCTGGGATTCGTGTTGTCAAAGGTAAAAAGAGTTAAATCCCAAACGTGTAGCGGCAATTGTGGAATTGGGGCCTCCACAGAATAAAAAAAACATGCTAAGTTTTCTTGGAATGATTAGCTATTGCCGTCAATGGATCCCAGATTGTTCTTATTATGCCAATATACTGAGAGTGGCCACGGGCACTGATCAACCTGACACCATAGAATGGTCTGATGAAATGTTACATGCTTTTAAAAAGGTTAAAGGAGGCACTGACAAATTCTCCAGGGCTCGGTTTACCAAGCTATGTGAAGGTGTTACACCTGTATGTCCGTGACTTTTGTAAGGGATACAGCTCGGTTTTAGCTCAAAGCCATGGGGGTAAATTAGGACCCGTGGCATACTTCTCTAAGCTTCTCCCGGTTCAAGTTCAAGGAATGCCAGGCTGTTTACGAGCGTTGGCATCTTGTGCAATGGCAGTTGCACAGGCCATTTCGGTCACGCTGGAGCACCACACGATACTGCATGCAGGGCATAATGTAAAACATTTAATGAATAATTTACATACCCAACATATGACAGCGCAGCGATTTAGCGGATATGAAGTAATCCTTTTGTCAAATCCCCATCTAGAGATCAAATATGCCCCAAATACCGAAGGACCTGCCCCGATATTAAATGCATTATTAGGTTAAAAAAAGTGAGGCTGACAAAATTCCTCCGCGACAGCCCAAAAGGGATATTGCCAGAGGAAATGCTTTTGGAGAAACAGCTAGACAGAAAACTCTGACAGGAAGCCAACTGGGTCTTAATGCTCACACTGCATTAACCCTATGCTAACACTAGCCATTGATTTTACAATAGGATGTCTGCAGGAGCAGACATCTGTTTCTGAAGTGGGGGATTGGGCACAGCAGGGGCACAGAAATCAATGGCTGGGATTTGGTGCATCGAGGGTAAACCATGCATACCCATACATAGTGCCCCCTTATTTATTTCTCAAGCACACGGCATAGGACACAAAAGTGCACAACACACTTACATGGCGGTGAAACAAAGTTTTTTTAATTTTACAATGTGAGAAACAAGTGAAAGCTTATGTAGAGAAATGCATAACATGCCAGATGAATAACCCCAACATTTCACATAAGCCACAGCATGATCATCTAGTTTACCCCACAGAACCCTGTACTGATTGGAACATTGACCATACACACATTACAGTTACACCAGGAGGTAAGCCTGAAGTTTTACTAGTTATGGTAGACATGTTTTCAAAATGGCCAGAATGCTTTCCAGTCAAGAAAGAAAATGCTAAGACCGTAGTGAAAATTTTGACACAAGAAATAATACCGCGCTTTGGATGCTTTTCGCGCATACGCAGCGATAACGGCACAGCCTTTAAAGCCAAAATATGTCAAGATTTAGTAGAACATTTAAACATTGAATGGCAGTTTCACATCCCATACCATCCTCAAAGTTCAGGGATAGTGGAGCGCATGAATAGAACAATAAAAGATAAACTTAGAAAAGCTACTGAAGGAACTTTTAAAAACTGGAAACACAAGCTACCCGCAGTTTTAGCTGAAATAAGGACGACACCTAATAAAGTAACTAAGCTTTCTCCTTATGAAATATTAATGGGTAGACCATTTCCTTTGCCATGGAACAGGACCATTAGAGAGACTAGCGAAGAAGGGAAGTGCAGGCAGGAGGAATACACCAGGGCTCTGGTGGAGAAGCTCACTGCTAGTGAAACACTTGTCTGTCAGAAGTTTCCTTCTCTTTTACAGGACTCATTTCATGACATAAAGATTGGAGACACGGTGTTAGTGAAAAAGCACGGTGATCAACCGAAGATCGAGTTCCCATTCGAGAAGCCGACGAAGGTGATAGCAGTCGCTCGGACGGCCGTGCTTGTGGAAGGAAATCAGAATTGGATTCACGCCACGCGGGTGAAAAGAGTCCCTACACTTCAGATACTGGACGAGGATGAAGTACTGCAAGTTAAAGGATCGGTCGCCCCACCAAGGGGGCCACAGCCAGACATCCCCCCAAGGGGACAAGAAGAAGCTGGTTGCAGACCCCCAGCTAGGAACAATGGGTCCGAAGAAAGGCCAGCACTGGTTTGCCTGCTGGTTCTATGGCTCCAATCATTTTTGCACTGCAATGATTCTGTCTTTTCTGATAGTGTCAGTAATATGGGTTGTGTGTAGCTGTGTTTATGATCGCCCCGCCATAGGTCCACTTCAGCAGGTATGTGAACCTTTGGGTTTGAGACCAAGTGCCCTTATACCCCCCTCCCCGCATCCGCAGGCTGAAACTCACATGCCCCCTGTTGTAAAGAAAAGGGCTACGGGAGATAAACTCATCTCCAAATACGTGAGTAAAAACGCCAAAGGTGAAGTAACATTCTGGTTCAATACCTCAGAGCCCAGCATGATTTATACTTTTGATCTGTGCGATGTATATCCTTGTTCCTCCTAAATGATGCTAATTGGTCCAGTTGGTTTAAAGATTTATTTTCCAGCTGGAAAGGTTTTCTCACACAGTTCTGTATTATTGTTATACTGGTGATTATTGCTATTGTTACATTTAAGATCATTATGTGTGTCTTTGCTATGAAAAACTAATAAGCAACAGGGAGCTTACGCTGCTTACTTGGCAGAGAATGAAGCTCACTATGATTATATAGTTCGCAGGGTAGAATCTGAGACATATGATGATGCCATGGTTGGTGAGTCTGAGAACTTGTAATAAGTTCTGAGACTCAAAGAAGGGTTTGTTGGCAGAGGATAGGCCTCAGATTCTTCTAACAAAATGGCTGAAGCGAACAAAATGGCTGCCAGATATAATTCCATGCGAGAGTTTCACATAACAGAAATATATATGTAATATATATTATTTGCTTGCAAGTTTCATTCGGAAATGTAATTGCAAAAATGTATGCTAGCGAAACTTAACTGTCAAACCGCAATAACAGCTAATGAGGCAACTTCTGTAACTGCTACGTGCTGACCTTTACCTTTGTGGAAACCGTCAGTTTGCTGTTATTTTTGTGTTTCATCATATATGTCAAAGTTCATACTGTGTCTGTGGTTTTTTGCTATATAAGTCCTCCCTAAAGCGGAAGTAAATTAGAATTTGTACTGGGTCTGTTGTATGTCGTTTATTATCGAACCCGGGTACAAATCCTCTAAGATATCTTAAAATCACATATTAGAATTATTTCAATTATCAGACAGCGTGCCTTCAAAAGGGGATCCAGAGAGATCGCCCTAAGTAAAGACTCATTCTTTCACTGACATTCATTGTGACGGTCAACTTGGACCGTTGGGGGAGTTGGCATTCCTGCTTGGTCACGTGTTTTTAAAGCATATCCAGCTCAGCAATGGATGTTTGTGTGTTTACATGCCTTTTACTTTTGATCCCAGCCCAGCATCCAGCCTCTGCAAGTGTGGAAGCCTCCTCCAGTTTGAGCACGCCGTCTACTTCCCTGCTGCCTAGGACCCAGGAACAGATATATAGGGTAAGTGGATGCATGTGAATGCACATGACTAATTTGACTAATTTGCCTAACAAATATATTTAGGGCCCAAACTGAAACAGTTTTTTCACATGTCCCTACAAACCCACACACTGATGGATGAAATCCAGGAGATGGAGGGGGATGCCAGCCTGATGGGACCTTCTGAAATGACCCCCTGGAACCTAATCTGCCACTGCCCCAGCATCCTATTGAAACAAATCCTCTGCAGCAGAGTGAAGCTGGACGCATGCTGCCAGCCCATCATGGGCAGCAGGCTGAGACTGAGCCTACATCCCCAGTGGTAGCTCTGCTGCAGAGGTTTTGCCGAGCACATCTGGGACTGTTGCTCGCCCTAGAGGTCCAGCATCTGCAGGCGCTCAAACCTGGCGAATTGGAAGACGTAGTCAACAACGTCAACCAGATTCCCAGGGGAGGCGCGTGCTGATCCTGGAGTCAGCATGGCGCCATGACAGCTGTTACTTTCGGCAGCTGACTCAACGAACCACAGAGCAGATTACTGCACAATTCGAGACTTTCAATACTACATTCACCAACATGCTGACTGAATTTAGGACGAGCAACAGGCAGATGTCTGAACAAATGGCAAACTTAAGCAGCCAGATGTCTGGACAAATGGCCAACTTAACCACACAGATGGCAGGACAAATGGCCACCTTAAATACTAACTTCGCTGCCATGCTCGAGGAATTTAGAACAAGCAATAGACAGATGCTGGAGCAGTGGCAGATTATGAATGCCACACATGCCCAGGTGTTGGGACACCTCCAAGGCCCACCACAAGGTTATTATGGGCAACATCCATATTAAGACCTATTTGACCTGTTGACCTCCCCATCTTTCCTCTACATCCCCCCCTCTATTTACCTGTCTGGTGAGCGCTACCAAGATTGCCTTTTTTATGGCTTTGCTGGTTTGATTTTGAATTCGCCCATATAGCTCATTAGAGCGCTAACATACCCCACTAGCCAATGACTGAGCTTAAGCCTCACTGAAGCGGCCGCTCAAGCTGCCATGCTGCAGGCTTGGGCCTAATCAAATGGTGGCTCATCCTGTTTGTTGGCAATATTGGGGGACATTCTTGGCAGTGAAACAACTAAATTTGCCCATGGCAAAGATTGGACTGGACTGGCATTAGGACTAGGTTTATTGGCAGGGTGGTCCCCGAACTTACAGGCGTGGATGTGGCATAGGTATAGCTGCTTTCCACCTGTGCCAGTGGCAAATGTGGCCGAGCAGGAGAGGGTGTGTATGTGGGCCTATGTATTCCTGCCCGACTATTCCCCTGGAAATGGTTGCTCCCTATTTATCTTGATGTTGTTGGGCGGTGAAAGTTCGGCCTGGAGTCCGTTACTTTACAACTCCTGGATGTGGCCAATTGCTAGGGGCCATGAGTCTGCCCCAATTTCTATTTATGTTTGACTATGTATGTACATTTTGAGTCTGCGAGTGCCCTTCAACTAAAAATTTACATAGTTCAATAAAATATATTGAATGTGACTTTAGCTGTTCTTGACTAAGTTGATGTATTAATGTTTGGGTTATTTTGATATTAATGAAGGTTTTTAAGAACAAACATGTGAAAATAAACTGCATGAGGCTCAAATCAGGTGTCAATGTTTTAGTAATTACCGTATTTTTTGCCCTATAAAGACGCACTTATTTTTCCCCAAAAGTGGGGGAAAAAAGTCAGTGCGCCTTATCGGGCGAATGTAAAAAAAAAAAAAAGTTTAAATAAAAAAAAAAAAAAAAAAAAGTTTAAATTAAAAAAAAAAAAAAAAACTCACCCGTTCCCAGCGCTCCCGCGTTGCCTGTCACTCTGCGAGAGATGGGGGCATGCTACACTGTCTATGCAATGGGGGCATCCCACACGGCCTATGGGATAGGGGAATACCACACTGTCTGTAATGGTGTGTTTTTGGTTTCAAATATTTTTTTTCTTATGTTCCTCCCCCAAATCCTAGGTGCGTCTTATAGGGCAAAAAATACGGTAAGTCATTACTTTTTAAAAAAATAACAAAAAAGGCAAAGCATAGTGAAAATAACAAAAAGACAAACAAACAAAACAAATTTTAAGCATATAGCTGGTAATCAAATTTGCCCACACTGCTTGGCCAGAGGCACTAGGTGTGCCAGTGTAATGCTCATCTGGCTCCTGGCTGGGTGGAGAGGGGGGCAGATCCACATACCGTGGGACACGCTGCATGATCGCAAAATTATGCAGCACGCAGCATGCCAGGATGACGTTTATGACCTTGTTGGGGTCATATTGGAGTGCCCCCCGGTATGGTCCAAACACTGGAATCTGGTTTTGAGCAGTCCAAATGCCCTCTCTACAACAGCCCGGGTCTTCCTGTGTGACAGATTGTATGCCTCCTGTGCCTCATTCTGCAGCCGAAGTATGGGCGCCAGGAGCCAGGGAAGAAGCGGATAGCCTGAATCCCCTGAAAGAATAAGAAAATACATAAATTACACATTCGAAACAACAATATTGTTTAAAGCGCTCGTTCACTCTGAATAAGAGCCTATCTTATATGTTTCCCACACCAACTACATACAGATTGCTCACATTAAAAATCATCCTACCTGCATCTACTGCATGTTATGAGCCTTTAAACATCCAAGGTGGAGGCTCAGGGAATATCAGGCAGGCTGCAAACAGGAAGTGCCTTCTGACTGTGCTGCTCTGCATTCTGGGATTGCTGACCTTTTCCGGACCCCAGCTCTGCTCTGTGTGAGCAAAGCACAGCTATAACCCACCCCCTGCACTTTATCCCGCTCTCCTCTCCTCAGTAAGTGTGATGCATCTGAGCAAAGATGGTGGTGCCCGTATCCTAAAGTCCTGAACAGAGTTGCAGCGCAGTGGGGGAAAGAATAATAAGTGACTAAAAACTTGAAATATATTAGCTGGAGAATCAGTTTTTAAGGGTTTGGGCTTTTCTATAAATCATGGTGAAGGTCCGGTATAACATGTCATCAAGGGGAAAAAACAGCCATAGGTTAAGACATAGGTCATCAGCTAGATTCATAGGCATACAGTGAAAAGGGAATGACGTAATTCGAGGAAACTTACCAAGGAGCCATCCACCTGATAATTCTCCAGACTCAAACCGACGGTATAATCCGGAGCTCCGCAAGATATGCGGATGAGCCTGGATACCCGGCGAGGACACTAAGGAACCGCATGTCCGGGGCCACCACTTCTTGGACATTCAGTGAGTGGCCCATTTTGCAGTTCCTGAAAAAAAAAATTTTTAGCAATCCAAGGTAAACTACTCAAACAATAACTCCTAACACCCTCAAAAAAACATGTTGTACAATCCAAATAACAGTAACTAAGTACATAAGTAGTTTTAATAACAAAGATTATATGTATGTGGGAGAAAATAAAGATTTACATTCTAATGACTAATTAAGGTCAGCATTAAAATGGCCTACATTAAAAAAAATGATGAAGGTATACATTGGGAAGTGTTTCACAGGGACACATTACAAGGAGGGATTAAGGTATATATTGTAAACTGGTTCACAGGGACACATTACAAGGAGGGATTAAGGTATACATTGTAAACTGGTTCACAGGGGCACTTTACAAGGAGGGATTAAGGTATACATTGTAAACTGGTTCACAGGGACACTTTACAAGGAGGGATTAAGGTATACATTGTAAACTGGTTCACAGGGACTCTTTACAAGGAGGGATTAAGCTATACATTGTAAACTGGTTCACAGGGACACTTTACAAGGAGGGATTAATAGTAGAGATGAGCTAACTTTTGAAAAATTCGATTCAGCTGATTCACCGAATTTTCTGGGAAAAATAGTTTCGGTCCGAATTTATTTGCAACGAATCGTTATTAAAAATGGCTATTTCTGGGCGTCCGAGAGCCTCCATAGGGTTGCAGAACGTTTTGCTTGGCTGTAACATGCATGGGATGCATGCTGGGTTAGTGAAATACTATTGTAAAGAAGTATGACATGCAGATCAGAGGCGTCGCTATTAGATTCGCTGACACAGAGCGGCACAATTACAGAGCCTTGAGGTGGCATCAGCATGATGAGCCCATATATTACCTGAAAGACACACAATGGAGTTGGCAGCAGCATAGGGAGCCCATATATTGCCTAAAAAACACACCCTGAATTTGGCAGCAGCATAGGGAGCCCACATATTGCCTGAAAGACACACTCTGGACTTGGCAGCAGCATAGGGAGCCCATATATTGCATGAAAAACACATTGTAGTTGGCAGCAGCATAGGGAGCTCATATATTGCCTGAAAGACACACCCAGGAGTTGGCGGCAGCAGCAGCATTAGGAGCCCATATATTGCCTGAAAAACACATTGAAGTAGGCAGCAGCATTAGGAGCCCATATATTGCCTGAAAAACACAATGGAGTTGGCAGCAGCATTGGGAGCCCATATATTGCCTGAAAGACATACCCAGGAGTTGGCAGCAGCAGCAGTAGCATAGGGAGTTCATATATTGCCTGAAAGACACACATTGGAGTTGGCAGCAGCATTAGGAGCCCATATATTGCCTGAAAAACACATTGGAGTTGGCAGCAGCATTAGGAGCCCATATATTTCCTGAAAGACACACTCTGGACTTGGCAGCAGCATAGGGAGCACATATATTGCATGAAAAATAAACCCAGAAGTTGGCAGCAGCATAGGGAGCTCATATATTGCCTGAAAGACACATATTGGAGTTGGCAGCAGCATTAGGAGCCCATATATTGCCTGAAAAACACATTGGAGTTGGCAGCAGCATTAGGAGCCCATATATTGCCTGAAAGACACACTCAGGAGTTGGCAGCAACAGCATTAGGAGCCCATATATTGCCTGAAAAACATATTGGGAGTTGTCAGCAGCATTAGGAGCCCATATCTTGCCTGAAAAACACATTGGAGTTGGCAGCAGCATTAGGAGCCCATATATTGCCTGAAAGACACACCCAGGAGTTGGCAGCAGCAGCAGCATTAGGAGCCCATATATTGCCTGTTGCCTGAAAGACAAACTCTGGACTTGGCAGCAGCATAGGGAGCACATATATTGCATGAAAAACAAACCCATGAGTTGGCAGCAGCACAGGGAGCTCATATATTGCCTGAAAAACACATTGGAGTTGGCAGCAGCATTAGGAGCCCATATATTGCCTGAAAGACACACCCAGGAGTTGGCAGCAGCAGCATATGGAGCTCATATATTGCCTGAAAGACACACCCAGGATTTGGCAGCAGCATTAGGAGCCCATATATTGCCTGAAAAACACATTGGAGTTGGCAGCAGCATTAGGAGCCCTTATATTGCCTGAAAGACACACCCAGGAGTTGGCAGCAGCAGCAGCATTAGGAGCCCATATATTGCCTGAAAGACACTCTCTGGACTTGGCAGCAGCATAGGGAGCCCATATATTGCCTGAAAAACACACCCAGGAGCTGGCAGCATAATGGGGAGCTCATATATTGCCTGAAAAACATATTGGAGTTGGCAGCAGCATTAGGAGCCCATATATTGCCTGAAAGACAGCATTAGAAGTTTAAAAAATGCCCCCATTTTGTGCCGGAAGCGAGGGTCCAATAATGTGAAGAGCCAGTAGTCATCCCGCAGAAAAATGGAGACAATTTTGCGGTCACTACGCAAGCATGTGAGCATGCATCGTGCCATTTGTGCAAGTGACTCGGAGGGACTACCTGTCTCCATCTCCACTGCATACTGCCATGGTGTGTCTGGGTCCTCTGTCTTGCCTTCCTCACAACCCTCTAGCTCCACTGGCTGCTCCTGCTCCTCCTCTCCTGTCAGATGACTAGATAAACCACCCATTTCGCCAAAACTAAACTGCGCTTCACTGTGCTGCTCCTCCTCCTCCTCAGCTCCCAAGGGGTTTATGTGGCCGTGAAATGTATGCGACATGTCTCCAGTGCCCTGACCAGCCATAGTTTCCAACATGTGTTGTATTACATGAAGCAGCGGAATCACGTCGTTCATGCTGTAATCCTGGCGACTGACAAATAAAGTGGCTTCCTCAAAGGGCCTGAGCAAACGGCAGGTGTCACGTATGAGCTGCCACTGGTTCACATTAAAGTTACACAGGGGAGTCCCCCTATCTGCTTGGATCATCAAGAAATCAGTGATGGCTTTTCTCTGTTCGTATAGTCGATCTAACATATGTAGGATGGAATTCCAATGGGTGGGAACATAGCAAATCAGACTATGTTGGGGATACCGTTCTGACGCTGTAGCTCAAGGAAGGTGTGCTTGGCGGTGTATGAGTGGCTGAAGTGCATACAAAGTTTCCTTTCCGTTGTTAGGATGTCTTGCAGATGGGGGAAAGACTTCAAAAAATGCTTGACAACTAGGTTGAACACATGTGCCATACAGGGTGCATGGCTCAGGCTTCCTTGTCTCAGCGCAGACAAGATGTTACTCCCATTGTCAGTCACCATGGTACCCATTTCCAATTTTCACGGAGTAAGCCATGTTTTGATTTCTTGATGAATACATTTCAGGAGCTCCTCCCCTGTGTGACTCCGTTCGCCAAGGCAAACCATGTGAAGCACAGCATGACACTGCCGTGCCCTGCACACATGGTAGGCTGAAGGGGCATTGAGAATTGACCGTACAGTGGAGGCTGAGGAGATGGCAGAGGATGAGGAGGCATGCAGAAAAGATGGGGTTATTGGGTACCCCTTTGAATAAACACCAGAGCTCCGGTTAACCAGACCCTGCCATGGGTAAAACTTAATGCACTCAAATGTAATAAAAACATAACATTTTTTATACAAAAACATTTTTTATCTTAAAAAGCATATCACATTATAATACAAAGCTCATGAAGAAATATGACATAATAAATGACACTTTGATTATACATCACCTTTGCCAGGGTTACATACCCTACAATATACAAGCATAATGATTCCATATACACAAATTAATCATTGGGCAGTGTGTTCCAACAATCTTGTTATAATTTAGGGCGGACTAGTTTCACCTGAACACCAGGCTTCTTCAGCACCCGTCTATTCATTCTATTATGTTTCTTATTTTTGTATTTATTTTACATAGAAAAATGAGCACAAAAAAAAAAAAAAGTGAAAAACCAACTTGAAATACAGATAAATATGACAGTATATGTAGTTTGACACAAATATAAATAATTTTATCCTAAAATACCTGCTCTGTATTTTCATGTAAGAATCCTTGCTTGGAGGGCTCATTAAAGATCAAGAAATGCACATCATTGGCCAATAGCTGGGACGTTCACAAAACACCCTATCACAGTAGCCAATCTGCAGGTAATCAAATATAATGCATTTTCGCGCTGACATTTAGTGCACCAGAGAAGACCAGGAACAAAAACGTTGGGGCACACTGTGGTGCCGAGAAAAGGGACACCCAATGAAAGTGCCTATATATATATATATATATATATATATATATATATATATATATATATATATTATGTTCATTATAATCATTATATTCTAATTATAATTATATTTTGATCTGACAAATAGACTGAATATATTAAAATATATAGGGAAGGTTAATATTAAGATCCTCTAGCTTGTAATGATAATGTAATGAATAAATACCTTATGTCAAGATCTGTTCAAGCACTTGTGGAGGCAAAGACAGCTCCGTCTCCCACGTGGAGTATCCCCATAGAAGTGCCGGTAAGCCGATCAACACTGCGCCACTAGGACAATGAGCGCCCAAGCACGTCCCGCCTACCCGCCGATATATAAGCGGCGGCTTCCGGCGGAACAGGGGCAGCGCGTCACCGCCGGAAACAGGAGGCGGGCGGATCAGATGCGAGGGGCCGGCCCCAGACACGAAGCACGCCCCCCCAAGTAAGGGGGGAGGATAAAGACAATGCGCCAGACACCGCCCCCCCCGCACCACCACCCCGCCCCCCTTCCGAGCCGTCACTTCCTCTTGCCAGTTAGCAACGTCGCACCCATCCGCATCATGCCCTAAAATGACTAAATCATAATGGGTTCGAAACCTATATTTTGAAGACTATTAAATGTATAAATTTACTGTCCCAATGCATTAATGTTACATTACAATGTTACATATTGATTGAACTATGCAATAAGCATTCTATAAATGGATTCATTAACCATTATGAATAAAAATCAATTAATTAAATAAAATTTAAATACAGATAAATAAATTATTTAGGGAAATAATATTAAATGGGTCACTAATTAGTTAATAGACAATTAACAGTTTAAATAATTAAATACAAATAAGTCAATTAATTAAATACAAGGAGATTATATTTAATAGATCACTAATTAATAAATGTACAATTATATAGAATTATTATATATATATAGAATATTTTATTAAATTTAATAAAATAATATGAGAAAAAAATTTTTTTAAAAAAGGACAATGATGTGGGTTTAAATTGGCAAGCTCGACACCACAGGTGCCCCAACCAGCACTGGTCAATCCGGTACACAAAATATGTCAACACCATGAGAAATTGTGACAAAAAAAACATTCCACTATTTTGACTAATTATTTGTATATAACATATTATAAACTGAGGGTCTAAGGACTAAGGAGAGTCACATGACATAATTAGCAGAACTGACTGTAGAATAAAAAAAAAAAAAATATTATATGATGTCATATAATGTTCAGGGAATGTTAACCCAAAAAGGGTACAAAACTAATTGTCTCATTTAACCCCAGGAAACAGTGGGCCTTATAACGATAGATCCATTGAGTTTCACGTTGGAGGGTCATCTTCTCGACGTCCCATCCACGTGGGTTTGTATGCATCCTGTCAATACTAACAACAGTCATTTCTAATGGATTCTGTTTATGATGATGAAGGAAGTGTCTCCCCACCGGGGTTTTCTTGTTGCCTGTACTTATATCATACGTGTGTTCATAAATTCTTTTGCGCAATTCTCTATTAGTTTTACCTATAAAGAAGCGCTTACAGGTACAAATAAGAGCATAAATAATATTCGTACTTTTACAATTGATGAAATGTTTTAATAATATCGGTGGAAATGTACCCAGAGTAATGCTTTTTGTTTTTGAACGTATGAACACATGGTGCACGATTGGCATTTGTACATGCCTACTGTGTTACAACAGGAGGATCTTTTTTGGGGGAGATAGTGGCTCTGTACTAATTGATCTCGTAAAATTCCTTGATTTACGATAAACAAATTTAGGTTTCTGTGATATAAGTTTACTGAGACTAATATCATTGCACAATACATGCCAATGTTTGTAAAATATGTCTCTTATAAGTTTGTGGTGGACAGAATAGGTCAATATCATTGAAGGAAAAGAATCATTCCGACTCATACGAGGTTTATATAATAGATGATCTCTAGAGCTTTTCTTGGCCCTTATATACGCTTTTCGCAGTGTGCCCTTATCATACCCTCTACAGGTCATTCTCTCAAAAATACCTTCGGCTGCTTGTTGAAAGTCCACATCGGATGAGCAATTACGACGAGCCCTCACATATTCACCAAAAGGAATACTTTTCAAAAGTGGTTGTGGGTGGGCACTTGTGGCCCGAAGCATAGTATTCGCTGCCGTCGGTTTACGAAAGAATTTTGTAGAGATTTGTCCTTCCTGACTAATCATGATGGTTAAATCTAAAAAATTAATGTTAGTCTGGCTCAACTCGAATGTAAAGTTTACATTTAATCGATTCATATTTAATGCTTCTACAAATTCTTTCAATTTGTGCTCGGTATCTGTCCAGACAAAGAAAACATCATCGATGTACCTGTGCCAGGTTTCGACATGGCACAGGTACCTAGACATATCGTCCTCAGCCCACAAACCCCTCTCCCAACCCCCCAGGTACAGGTTGGCATAAGATGGGGCACACGTAGTCCCCATCGCCGTACCCTGTATCTGGTGGTAAAGGATGTTATTAAAGAGGAAGAGGTTGTGGGCGAGGACGAAATGCAGCAATTGAAGGAGGAACATATTGTGGTCATGTGTGTCTATAAGTAATTCATTAAGGAATAATCAGACGTTATGTATACCCAAATCATGGGGTATGCTGGAGTATAGGGCCTCCACGTCCAGGCCAACCAGAAATGACCCGGGGGCCACCCACATGCCATCCAGAACACGGAACAAATGCCCAGTGTCTTTTAGGAACGAGGGTAATTGATGGACTAAGGGCTGGAGAAAATGATCCACATAGCGGCTGGCACGATCGGTGAGGGACCCCATACCCGACACTATAGGTCTGCCTGGAGGTGCAGTGATGGATTTATGCACCTTGGGCAGAGCGTAAAACATGGGTGTCACAGGGCATGGGACCTCAAGGAAAGAGCTAGTCACCACATCAATCACTCCCCTCTCAACAGCCTGTCTGATCAAAAGATGGTAGGCCTCCGAGTCCGCCGTGAGCCTGGACATGGGGGCCCTAGCATACCACTCCTTGTTGGAGTGTTCATATTGTGATTGGTTCATGACCACAATGTTCCCTCCTTTGTCTGCAGGTTTAAGAACAAGTTCATGGTCTTTTTCAAGTTCCTTAAGGCTAATTTAAAATCAGAGGAAATATTATGATTCCTAATAGATAGTAAACGTTCAAGGTACGATGTCACCAGATCCACAAGCGTTGCAACATGGGCATTTGAATTTAAAGGAGGAAAAAAACTTGATGGCTTTTTAAAAAGCGTCTTTTTTCGGTGATCATGGGAGTGGTGCCTGTGGCTTCCGAACAAAGTGCATACATATCTTGTTCAAATTCAGCTTCCGAAAGGGTAGCCACGGTTAAAGTAGGTTGATCGTCATCTTGACCTCTGTTAAAATATTTGCAAAGTATTTTTCTAGCAAACAAATGTAGATCCTTAATAATTTCAAATGAATTGGTACGAGAGGTAGGGCAAAAGTTCAGTCCTAGTGACAAAACTTCTTCTTGGGCATGGGTTAATGTTTTACCCGACAGATTGATTAGATCAATTTTTTGTTCCCCACTATCAATCCGGGCACCCAATTCACTCGGGATTTGAATAGGGGGTACCAGGATGGGATGGGATGAGGAGACAGAGTCGCACACTGTGACAGGCAAAATGGCCTGGGAGCGTGGAGGCCGAAGCGCTGTGATCTGTCCAAGTTGCTGTGCAGGAACCACATTCACCCAGTGGGCCGTAAAGGACATGTATTGTCCCTGACCGCAGTTACAGCTCCAGATGTTGGCGCTGCCATGCACTTTGGTGCACATTGACAGGCTCAAGGACTGGCCCACCTTCTGCTCAACAAATTTGTGCAGGGCTGGTACTGCCTTTGCAAAGAAATGACGGCTTGGGACTCTCCACCTCGGCTCGGCACAAGCCATCAGCTCTCTGAAAGGTGCAGAGTCCACCACCTGAAAAGGGAGGGACTGCAGCACTAGCAACTTGGACAGGAGCACATTTAGCTTCTGCGTCGTAGGATGAGTGGGCGCATACTGTTGTCTCTTGGACATGGCTTCGCTGATGGATTGCTGATGGGATGAGTGACTTTTAGTAGGAGGAGCAGGAGCATCTGGAGCGGCAGAGGATGGGTATGACGCACAGCTACCTTTGGCTAAGGTGCTGGAGCCTTGGCTGGGTGAAATTGGAAGCGGCGTGGTACTGGCTGACGCAGCAGGCTGGACCCCCACTTCGGAGCCTCGGTTCTCCCAGGCCGCTTTATGGTGACGCTGCATGTGTTGCCACAGAGCCGTGGTACCAACATTGGGCCCTGGCCGCGCTTGACCTTCTGCCTACACATCTTGCAGGTGGCCAGGTTACCCTCCTGCGGATGCTTGAGGAAAAAGTGCCACACTGCCGAGTAGCTAATTTTCCCTCCAACAGTCCGCACTAATTCACTGCTACTGCTGCCAACTCCAGGAACCCCTGCTCCACTACCTCCCGGGAAGGCAGCCTGCCGCGCAGCAGGTGGTCTACCCTGCCTCCAGTCACGTGTGGCTCCAGACATCCCAATTCTGCCACCATGCAGACTGCCAACCCTACTGCCACCATGCTGACTGCCAACCCTACTGCCACCTTGCTGCCTCAGCTTCTCCCTCTGGGGCAACCTGGGACCCTTTTCTCCTGATGATGAAGCTCCTTCTGCACCGGGCTTCCAAGTGCGATCGGCTTCATCATCATCATTGAGTTGTGCCTGCACGTCACTGATGTCCTCCTCGGTTTCCACAAGAGCGTGTGCTGCAGGAGACGGAATGCTCACCACACCACCTCCCACACCACTCTCCTCCTCAGTGTTTGTCTGCCTAGCGGAAGTAGCGGCGGATGTCTCCTCCATTTCTTGGCTGGGCAGTAGCTGCTGACTGTCCTCTAACACATCGTCCTCACTGAATAGTGGAGCTGAATCCAAAGCATAAGATACGGCGGCTGGAGGGGGGGGGCTAGGACAGAGGCAATGGAAGGACAGGGGCTGCTCCCGGGCCATGCCAACTCAGGGTTGTGTCCGAGGAACCTACGGACTGTTGACTGGGGGTGTCAGATGTCCCTTGTGATGAGGTCGATGACCGCGTTAACCAATCGATGATGGCAGATGCGTTGCTGGTCGAGACACGACCGCTAGCAGATACCGGAAGATCAGGCCTCTCACCGCGACTCCTGCTGCCACTCGCCCCTAGTCTGCTGCGACCTCTGCCTGATGAATCTAGGCCTCTCCTCGGTGCACATCCTGGCACATCTCTGCCTGACATTTTTACTGCGTTTAGGGGGGGAAAACAATATACTACACTACACCTACAACAGTATTTTTGTAACAGCAGGTGTGTAGAAAAGTTAGGCAGACACTGTAGCTCAAAGCTAATGCAAAAAGACACTGTCAGATGGTCTTACACCGGATGCCCCTGGTCAGAGTTAAATGCACCACAGGCAGTTTTAAAACATGTTTTTTGTTCAAAATGTAAAAAAAGGTAAAGATGCAGGAACTATTAACCCTTTCGCTGCCAGCCTACCTGCAGCATTTGCCACTCCCTGTTGCCAGACGATGTTTCACCATTTTGCGCTACACATATTCAACTGTCATTTTTGAAGGGATTTCCAGGGATTTCCCAGGAAAATTATATATTGTTTTTTTCAACAGAGTCTGGGCTTTAACATGAAATGTCTTGTTTGTATTTTTTAGGTGTATTCTCAATTTTTTGGGGTGAAATGTGTGAAAAAAAACAAAAAAAAAACATTTTTTTACAATTTGTAGAGTTTTTTTGTAATAAAAAATGTAAGTTTGTCAATAAAATCTTATTGCGTGAGAAACCCCAATTTCTCCCGGTTACAGCGATACCACATATGTATAGGTAGACACCCTTTCCTGCCCAGAAGCCTTTTATAGCTGCTGGATGACAAATGGTTAATTAAAAAAAAAAATGACATAGGGTCCCCCTTCCCGGGGAGGGGGACCCCATTTTTTTTTGGATTTTGAAGGGTTAAAAACCCTTCAAAATCCAAAAAAAAAAATGACGTGGGGTCCCCCTTACCCAAAGTAACCAGCCCGGGACCAGCTATGGGGGCTTGTAGGCACAGAGTGGGGGGGCCAGCTTTGGTGGCCCCCCCACCCTGCAGCCTACGAGCCCACATAGCCTATGTGGGCCCGGGCTCTTCTGCCCCCCCCTGGCCTTTGGGGAGGCAGGTAATGGGGGTGCGGGGGTTAATGGCAAGCCACCCGCTAGGGCAGGTGACTTGCCACCCCCCCAGCCTTGTGAACTGGTATAAGGGGTCTCATGGACCCCTTACCAGCTCACAAAGGGTTAATGTGAAAAAAAAACACTACACAATAATAAAAAGTATTTTATTAGAAAAAAAAAAAATTTTTTTTTACTGTACTTACCTTCGATTGCAAGCTCTTGTCCCTCGCCGCTCAGCTGACAGATGCCGGTGATCGGCATCCAGAGAAGGAGAAGGCAGGAGATCAGAGGATCTCCTGTCACCTCCTTCCCCTGTGCCGATCACCGGCATCTGAGAAGCTGAGAAGGCTGAAGCCTGAGATCGGGGCCGGGATGACTTCATAAGCCCCGCCCCCAAGGGGGCGGGGCTTAGAGGCATGATGGCGGCCGCCATCGTGCAGAAGAGAGGAGAGAGCCTCCCAGGCTCTCTCCTGAAGATCGGTAAGTCCTGGGGGGGGATCGGAGGCCCCCCAGGTGAAGAGGAGGGACAGCGGGAGCCAGCGCACACACAGGTAAGTGAATGTCATTTTTATTTTATTTTTTTTTTACAGTTAGAAGCTGCTGCTGCAGAAGCGGGGGGGGGGGGGGGGCGGCCTATTCCGGGGGCTCTCCTGGAGCCATCCGACCCCCCACGGGGGATCGGATGGCACCAAATTAAAGAGGAGACCCGGCCGGATCCAACAAGGGGTCAGGTGAGTATTTGTTGTTTTTACTTTTTAAACTACAAGCGAGGAAAGTCAAGCACGTAACACCTACGTGCTTGGCACTTAAGGCCCAGCCAAGCCAGCACGTAGGTGTTACGTGCTTGGCAACAAAAGGGTTAAAAGCTAAGTGCTAGTATTCGGGATGCCCCCCCCCCCCCCCCCGGTGAAAGGCAATGGATGCTTTAACCAGACATTTTTATACAAAAGGCAAAAGGTTAGTAGGCAGGTACTCTTAAAAGATAAGTGCTAGCACTGACAATGGCCCCCGGTGAAAGGCAATGGGTGCTTTAAACATGTAAACCAGACTTGTTTTATACAAAAAGCAAAAGGTTAGTAGGCAGGTAGTCTTAAAAGACACATACTAGTATTTGGGATGCCCCCTTCTCACGTACAGAGCAGGCATCCTTTGATTGTGGAAAAGTGACTTTGCTTATAAAATGCAAGCAGTTATTAGACAGGTAGTCTTGAAATATTTATGCTAGTGTTTGGGATGCCCCCTATTCACATACAGAGCAGGCCTCCCTTGATTGTGGAATAGTGACTTTGCTTATAAAATGCAAGCAGTTATTAGACAGGTAGTCTTGAAATATTTATGCTAGTGTTTGGGATGCCCCCTCCTCACATACAGAGCAGGCCTCCCTTGATTGTGGAAAAGTGACTTTGCTTATAAAATGCAAGCAGTTATTAGACAGGTTGTCTTGAAATATTTATGCTAGTGTTTGGGATGCCCCCTCCTCACATACAGAGCAGGCCTCCCTTGATTGTGGAAAAGTGACTTTGCTTATAAAATGCAAGCAGTTATTAGACAGGTTGTCTTGAAATATTTATGCTAGTGTTTGGGATGCCCCCTCCTCACATACAGAGCAGGCCTCCCTTGATTGTGGAAAAGTGACTTTACTTATAAAATGCAAGCAGTAATTAGACAGGTAGTCTTGAAATATTTATGCTAGTGTTTGGGATGCCCCCTGCTCACATACAGAGGAGGCCTCCCTTGATTGTGGAATAGTGACTTTGCTTATAAAAGGCAAGCAGTAATTAGACAGGTAGTCTTGAAATATTTATGCTAGTGTTTGGGATGCCCCCTGCTCACATACAGAGGAGGCCTCCCTTGATTGTGGAAAAGTGACATTAATTATAAAATGCAAGCAGTTATTACACAGGCAGTCTTGAAATATTAATGCTAGCACGCTTTTTAAAGAATGACACCAGGTAAAGGAAAAGCTAAATAGGCAGGAGGTGTTATTAACACTAAATAGACTTGAAAGCTAATGCAAACAGTTTAAACTGTCGCTGTCTTTATCCGTCACTCACTGTCACAGGCTCTCTCCTTCTCTATCTGTCCCACGCTTCTTCTGTTCTGTCTATCTATCTATCTATCTGTCTGTCCCTCGCTCTCTCCCTGCCTGATCTGCTCTGGCCGCAATACGGTGTCAGAATGATCTTCCGCAAGACGGCCGCCATTTATATGGGACTGTGACATCATCGGTAAGCCTGTCTGCTGATAGGTAGCATGTGACACCTACCCAGCATTCCATGCCCCATGGGACATGTCCTGACATGTGGATCCACCATTTTAGATGGACTGTATAGCAGTAAATGGAGTTTTAAGGAAGCGATTTGAGCGATCGAATCGCGGCGATATTCAGAATCGTAACAAATCGAATATTTCATGAAATTCGTAACGAATTTGGGTTTGTCAGAATCGATTCGCTCATCTCTAATTAATAGATAGTTACAATACAGTTTGCCTAAACTATATAACAAAATGACCTAATTAACTTACCTATAGATGTACTCATCGGCTGCGGGAGGGACCAATGCAACATGTGTGCAATAAATCGCACCCATGATGTTGGGCATGTCGGCGATATTAAAAAAACCCAACTTAAGCATGTTCCAGGCTACCATGTGGGGTTTGCCAGGGGTTATACACAGGGGGGCTCCAGCAATCCGGATGCCCCCCCGAGCTTGTCCCAGTGCAGTCCAGCACCCATTTGCTGGAAAATGGGTGTTGAACCACTTTTCCTTATAGTGAAGCTTCCAGGAATTATTACAGGATCAAAAGGCAATCACGTCACTGTCAAGTGGCAACAAAATAGGTTTCATCATTTTCTAATACTAGGCAAATAACCTGCCTAAGGTGAATTTAAAGTGTAGAAGCCAGGTTAAGTGTCAGCCAACCAGGACTGATTACAGACAATTGGTATTTTCTAACTGAGAAAAGCACTGCTTTAAAGTTACTAGCATGCAGAATAAAACTATCCAATGACACAGGAGTTTCTGACGTACTTATCCTAACTAAGCTAATTAGTGTAATCAAACTGAACTAAGCAGAATGTAAATATTTGAGATCTCGGGGGAAGAATTAGAGAAACCGTTGTGCCGTGCTCCTGGCAATCTCATAGCCTCATTGTGGCATCACAAGCCTTTTTTTTTACTGGGGACACAGCCATAAAAGAAAATAGGTTAGAACCAATTCATGTAATTATTGAGGTAGTAGGAACCTGGCTATACCCCATTGTTTTTCTCAAGAACAAGGAACAAACTATAATAAACTTTTATTTAAGCAAGCATTTTACCAAGACATTTTTGAAGATTAGATAGACAACATTAAAGGCACTGTGCATGCTGCAAATTTGTTTAGAAAACTGATAGAATAATATGCCAAATATAAGAATCATAAGGTTATTAAAAATTTCCGTATTTTCATTTTGCAATACGGAAAATCTTGTCTACTTCTTTTCCTGTGAAATGAAGTAGTCATTGGTTGCACGTTGCATCTTTAAAAAAAAAAACGTGATTGAAAGCATTAGTGCTTAAATCTAATGTAGTACAACATTGACGGTTGTGTCATAATACTTCAACAGAGTGTTACTGCTGTGATTTTGGAGGCAACATAAGAAAAACATTGCTACGTAGAGAGGCATGGTGGATTGTACATTTTTAAACCAGGATCATATGGCATGAACAACTGGTGGGACATTTCTACATTCATGGGGTTGTGAACCATGATATTAATACATTTTGTTTATCTTGGGGGGTGAACATTTAGTTTCAACCATCCAGAATTTTTATGGCATCCGGTGATGTGTAAGACAGGATTAGCTGACTATTCTTGACTTCCACACATGTAAATGAGGTACCACGTCCAAAACATTCCAGTAGTTTGGCTGTCATAAATTGACTTACTGTATAATATTCCTCCCTGGCAATTCATAATTACCATGGATGCCATTAAAGGATGTCCCTTTGTTCTAAAAGAATACTTTGAACTGAAATGATTACGCAGAACAGTCCTCTGCCTTGTCCTTGCTGGCTTATCTATGTATATGGACAGCGCAGCAATTCCATTGGCTTAAGATTTGTTACAGCTGCATTTACTGGATGTTACCGATAACCACAATTCAATTTAAGATAAGACTTTCCAATTGTCAAGAATGTCTGTCTGAGCTTGTAATTTGTAACTGTGTCACTGTAAGTTCAGTTATGACTGGAAATTGTGTAGGCCCGGAGCTAAATCATGGAAAATAAAAGGTCTTTAACTAGAAAGCTTTCATCTCAGCCATCTGTTTTGCTGTGTTTGTTTGGTTAAGATAATCATCCTTTATCTATGGTAGCAAAGCAGGGACTATAAATTATTGCAGAAGTTTTCTTCATATAAAGAGAGATTCTGGCCTTTTAGTCACAAACAAATCAAAGCCTGTTAAAGGGCAACCCTGCTAATCAGGAAAGGCAGATTCTACTAACTACACAAAGAGATCATTGTGTATGTCACAGTGCACATTAGGCATAGATAAACTGCTCCAGTCTGCCAGGAGGGCCAGCCAGGAGCTACGATACACCATGAATTAGCAATTTGTGTCTGCTCCTCTATTTCACAACCTGCTGACATGGGAGGCGATAAGCTCGTGATTGAATTTCTATCATTCATCTTAGTATCCCAACTGCTCAAGTAGTACAAAGCTTTGTCGTTACAAACTGTCTAAAACAAAAGTTTGTTCTGTCTGAAGTTGAAGTTTTACTTACCAAGACTGAAAATATGTCTTCTTTATAACATGTCTGTGCTCCAGCTATTTTTAAGTTCTAAACTACCATTGTACATCCTAGTCTGCAATTTCCTGGCACAAAGAACACAACTGTATATTAGTCAAACACTAGAGACACAATTTTATTTTCAGCTGTGTAACTTTTGTTATACTTAATGCTACAGTTGCAAAACCATCAATTACCCATATCCATGATTTAGCAAATTAGCTCAAAAATAGTAAAGATAAGAACTATTTCATATATCTTATACAAATTTGTGGGTCAAACTCAGTTCTACAAAATGCCAGTAAGGTCTGGATGACTAGCTAGTGTGCATGTTCTGGTCTGAAGCCTGGTTGCTGTATAATGTAGGCTAGTCAACATGTTAGCTACTGTAGAACTTAAAATCCCTGTCCAGGAATGTGTTGACTTCCTCCCCCCTTACCCCCCTATGAGAACAGTGTAGAATGAGCCATTTTAAGAAGATTATATGTATAACGCCTTATAAATTCTAAGTAAAGCCACAGGCTTTGCTGTAAATTCTGGTAAGGCTGAACTGGGCAGGATATGTCATGGAGCAGTTTTATGATGCATGAGCGTGCCCTTCTGTGATCAGAGCCAGCTGTGGGACCACTGCGGCTTGCCATGCTCACTCACTAATGTGGAGAGCCCCAAGGGACAGATTAGCTGCTAGACCACTGTACTATATAGTTTATATAGAACCCCCACCCCCTTCTTCTGACGCGTAGGTAATAAAAGTCACCCCAAATAGTACTTATTGATTTACAATGGCTTCAGGTCTGGTATTTTTGATGCCCAGTATTTTTGAAGTCCATCTGAGCATTTAGCCCCAAGAGAACCGGTACCAGATTCTGTAAGTCTTTGCTATATATGCTTACAATATTGCTTCCTCTTACCCTCAAAGCCCTAAGCACAAAACACCACCTTCTCAAACCCTGCTACTTGGTGGCTCTCGAGGAGATGGGTTGGGGAACACAGCTTAAGTCAAATCGTGGCTTTTAGTTGGGCAAGTTATTCTAAGGTCCTCAATTACGGGAATTTGGTGTAACTCGTTTCCAGTCCTCACCCTAAAGATCCAGCACCCATCGGGGCCATGATACTGGCCAGCTTGGCTCCTTAGTTCAGAGGTAGAAGATCAGCCTTTAAAAACTCACCGCCGATCCCCACCGTAAGCAGGAGCTTCATGTTACCAAGTCCATGTGAAGAGTAGATGTTAGTATGACAAGGCCGCAGTCTGCTCCATTCACCTCATAGTTCTAAATGTGAATTGTGAAGCAGAAACCATCAGTTAGCGCTTTAACTGGGAACATTTCAGGACCCAACGTGATAAGCGGCTCACCTATAAACTGAGAGCAAAGGAGCGATACCAGTATTCTGATGAGAGCAAAACCAGCCTCCGACGATCTGGGGCCTAAATCCAGGTACTGTGTTTGGGATCTGCAGGATTAAAGCAGAACAAAACGAAGTGAGAAGGCCCTGAAATCTAAAAGATTCCATGGCCGACTGCTGGCCTTCCCCTTGGGATCCCAAATCTGGATGACCGCATTGTGTGAAACCCCCCAGGGCGCTGCAAAACTCACCTGCTTCCTGGCTCCCTCGTTGATTGCAGAACAACAAAATCATAATAAATCTCAAAAGGGAGGTGGATGGGTCTTCCATGTTGGGAGAGGAAGGCACAATTTCCCCAATCCAGGAGCCCGCTCCCCTCATCCAGTGCTCCAGACCCTGGGCGCCACCATCTTGAATGACAATACAGAGCCGCATCCCCCAGCTCCGTGCACACTCCCGTCCACCCATTCAAGTGAATGAGCAGTAGGAGGTGGTATGTATTGTATGAATAAGGACACAACTGCAATCGAAATGCACCATGATTGATTTAAGGACCTCATATCAATGTTTTTATTTAATGGCTGGACATTGCTTTTTAATGCATATTTAAAAAATGAAGTAATTTAATACCTACATTAAAGCTGGAAACTCTCTCTTTACTTAGGATCCTAATGGTCTATAAGTGAAACCCCTATATAGTAAAAATGTAACCTGGAAAATAATACATTGTTGCTTTTTAGCATGTTCAAATGTATGCACTAGATGAAAATCACTGGAAAGGGGGGGGGGTCCAATTTAGAGGATCAAATTAGAGGATGAGGAAAATGCAACACATTAAAAGCATCACGTTTAGTAAGAAAATGTTGCCTGGCAAAAACAGAATCTTTTTAGAAGGTAGTGAAGAAACCACCACCTGAAGCAGGGAGTTAGCAAAGGCGGAGACTAGAGACTTCCAAACAGTAAGTCTCAGCCAGCCCACTCACAGTGTGCCCTGTATTGATGTGCAGGATAGGGGCATAGAAAACACCATACTAAGAACTCTTAAGCCTATCACTATAACAGTATGCATACATTGAATTATATAAGTAGGCATGATTTTGAATAACAAACCTATATTAGAATGCAAATCACCACAAACATAAGTATTTAGTAAGATCATTAGCAGTCCGCACATATTGATCCAGACACAATAACAAAGTACAATAAATGTGTCAGATGTGCATCCTAACAGCAACACATCAAGATGAAAGAAATGAATGAAATTAACTGGTGAGCCATGCAAGCATACCAACAGAGGGCATCCCACATGTTGCATGCGCAAAGAAAAAGCTGATTCAAGACGTTGGGGTGGTAGCCATGGACAAAACTAAAAAACAATAACCTAATCCCCCACAGCAAGAGGCTCATTACATGGTATGGAATTTGCATTTAGAATTCAGGCTGACAGTTTGCACCCCAGGGACAGGTGTCATTTGAAACTTTAAAAATTAAACTACTATTAGAACTGGAACACCCCCCATTTTTGAAAAAATGGTGTTGTTCTGAGTGCATGGAGGCATCCCAATTGTGGAGGCCCCTGCACATTAACAGATCCCATGGAGAAATCCAGCTCTCTGATTGGCAGGTGTGGTCATGTGGGTGTCGCCATTAGGCCAGAAACTCAGCTGGCCAGCACCCATGTGACTGCAGCGGCCAATCAATCAGAGAGCTGGATTTCTCTGAGGGACAAGTATTATTTCTCCTGTTATGCACCATTAAAACAATGGTTGTTGCTGCAGTTTAAATATGCTAATATACTTGAATTAAAAATATTGCTTTTTTTCCCCTTACTTTAATACTTGCCACCTAATACCAGAGCAAAGCAGAGCAGGGAGGTTGACAGCTGCATGTGTTTTTACACGCATCGTTTGACACGTTTCTGACCCAAGTGCTGCGTGTAACAAGCACATGCTGTCTGTGTGTAAATTACACACCTGGATTGTTCTTAGAACATGCTCCTAAGAGCCTGAGATTAGGATTCCCATGTACCCGTCATGCACCCCCTCCTTCCCCTCATGGGTTCTTAGTTGTAGCTGTACCACAGTTCGCCTTCTGCTGCAAAGCCGGAACTATTGGGTTGATTCAAAGAAACATGTAACAGCTTGGATTTGGCTCACGATCATCCTATTTTTCCCGAACGCTCGTGCGTTCGTATGAACTTGCGAGTGATTCAATAAGCAAATACGTTTCTATCCTAAAATATACGTCCGTTCGTATGGCAGTTCGGGAATCAGACCTATGTCAGTTTCCATCCTGAATTTTCCGTTTCATTTCTCAGGTTGCAACATTGGTTTTGCCCTTTTTCCTTTTTTGTCTGGACGTAAATCCTTCTGATCTTGCGGCTCCGCACTACAAACTTACCTCATTAAAGTGCATTCTAAATATTTGGTCTTTTATTTTTCTTTATTTCATTCATTTTGCAGTAACCAACCATTAATGAATGCATTTGCATAAGTAAATCTTACTTTGTTTAATTTTTAGTTAACTTGCATTTTTTACTTGTGGATTTAATTTTAATATTTATGCTTCAAATGGTACCACTTTAAATTTTTAGTGTGGTTACCCACACCCTCTACATACAGATTGCTCACAAATCTTAAAAAACACCCAGCAACTTCTGCATGTTATGAGCCTAGAAACAGCCAAGATGGCTGCTCAGGTATTATCGGGCAGCCTGCAAACAGAAAGGGCCTTGTGACTGTGTTGCTCTGGATTCTTGGATTTCTGACCTTTCCATGCCCCCAGCTCTGCTGTGTCTGTGCAAAATACAGCAGTAACCCACATCCTGCACTTTATCCCGCTCTCCTCTCCTCAGTAAGTGTGATGCATCTGACCAAAGATGTGCTTAAATAATTAAACAAAGCAAAGGTAAACAACTACACCAATAAATGCAATCTAAAAATATAATTCTAGTACCTCAATTTTAAAATAAATAACAAAGGACATAAGTTTCTTTAATTAACGCAAATATATTGCAAAATAAAGGTTTACATGCAAAGGACTAATTAAGGTCCACATTAAAATGCTTTTATAAGGCATACATGAATCAGGTATGCATTGCCATACAATTTATGGCCTCGGCCATGCTGATACATGCAGTTCATTGGAGCACAAGACGCGCAGACTCCTCCACTTAGCCAAAAAACCTGTTCAAGAACAGCAATCCGACTGCTAAAAGGTGTCGGCAGTGGCTTTCTTTTAAAATGCGTTTAGAGGTTTCTCTGAATCACACCTAAACACATCCAATTAACCTAAGTTTTACGTTTTGATCGTAAGTTTTAGGATTTGATCCTAAGTTTTACGTTTTGATCCTAAAATTTAGGAACGAACTTCCGCTGATCGTAAGAGCATATACGCATTCGTACGTAGGCTCGTGCGAGTCGGAAATGGCCAAAAAAACAGGAAAAAATGACTAACACCCACCCAAACTTACGATTCTCGATACGAAATCAATTAACTTTTGCTCTTTGAATCGAGGGGTATGTGCTAGAATGTGCAGCACCTCTAGACCTCTCTTGACACAGACAAGGTGATTGAATAGCCAGATACACTGTATCACAGAAATCATCGAAAACTGAATTACCATTGGGTGAAGTTGTGTCGTGTGGGTGTGTGTGTGCTAGGATGGAACGCAAAGGGACATAGAAATCCTAATCTCAGGCTGCGAGGAGCATGTACAGAGGGAGCAGGGTCCTAAAAATCTGGGTTTGTGATTTAAAAAAAAGAAGACAGCATGAAAACACAGATAGCACAATTTTTTAAAATGAAGTATATCAGCGTACTTAATGACTAAATGTGTGCTTACATAAATTATGAGTTTCATTTTTAAGGTTTCAAATAATACTTGTCCTAACAGCGTATCATGAGCTAGAGCTGTAAGCGATCAAAGCTGCAAAGGCTAAAGTCAGTTTAGGTATGAAAATCATTGAGTACAAAGGAAGGGATTGCATTTTTAGATTCCTGGTTTGGATAATTATGTAAATAAATAGACAATTTAGCTAAAAGACTGTCTAGATATTGTTGGTTAAAGATTAGTACTCTGTATGGTTGAGGGATTACCATTTACTAAAGACTGAAAAAGCGAGCTTTTGAAGCACATTAGGCTTCTTCTTCAGGCATAATAGAAAACTGTAACTTACAGTTGTGTGTCAGTAGAAAAACAATTGTATACTTTTTTGTAGTGGTGTATAAATGTGTGTAAGTCACAGATTTGTATTATGCCGAAGAAGCCTAACATGCTTTAAAAGCTCACCTTTTCATTCCATTAAGTTAGCCATTAACCCTTTAGATGCCAGCCACGTAAAATTTACGTGGTTGCCTCTCCGTCACTTAAGTGCCAGCCACGTAAAATTTACGTGCCTGGCATTTACCCCTGCTAGCGGGCAAAAAAAAAAAAAAATACTCACCTGACCCCTCGTTGGATCCGGCCGGGTCTCCTCTTTAATTTGGTGCCATCCGATCCCCCGTGGGGGGTCGGATGGCTCCAGGAGAGCCCCCGGAATAGGCTACCCCCCGCTTCTGCAGCAGCAGCCGCTAACTATAAAAAAAAAAAAAATGACATTCACTTACCTGCGTGTGCGCTGGCTCCCGCTGTCCCTCCTCTTCACCTGGGGGGCCTCCGATCCCCCCCCAGGACTTACGGATCTTCAGGAGAGAGCCCTGGAGGCTCTCTCCCCTTCCCTCCTCGATGGCGGCCGCCATCTTGCCACTAATGACATCATCACGGCCCTGATCACCGGCTTCAGCGTTCTCAGCTGTCAGATGCCGGTGATCGGTGCCCGGGAAGGAGGTGGCAGGAGATCCTCTCATCTCCTGCCTCCCCCTTCTCTGGATGCCGATCATCGGCATCTGTCATCAGTGCGGCGAGGGACAAGAGCTTACAATCGGAGGTAAGTACAGTAAAATTTTTTTTTTTTTTTAAATAAAATACTTTTTATTAACGTGTGTTGTTTTTTTTTTTAACAGCTAACCCTTTGTGAACTGGTAAGGGGTCCATGAGACCCCTTATACCAGTTCACAAGGCTCTGGGTCTGGCAAGTCACCTGCCGCTAGCGGGTGACTTGCCATTAACCCCCAGCCCCCCATTACCTGCCTCCCCAATGGCCAGGGGGGGCAGAAGGGCCCGGGCCACTTAGTGGCTATGTGGGCTAGTAGCCTGCAGGGCCAGGGGCCACCAATGCTGGCCCCTGCGCCCTGTTCTACAAGCCCCCATAGCTGGCCCGGGTCGGTAATGCTGGGTAGGGGGGACCCTAAGTTATTTTTTGGGGGGATTTTTAAGGGTTCTGTCATCCAGCAGCTATAAAAGGCTTCTAGCAAGTGAGCAGAAGCCAGTGATCGCCGAGGGACACAGTGCTCCAGGATGGATGGGAGGTATTAAAAAAAAAAAAAAAAATTATAATATATTTTTTCTCTTTGTGTGCCTGTGTTTTTTTTACATTTAACCCCTTGTGAACTGGTAATGGGAGACCCCCCCCATGAGACCCCTATACCAGTTCTCAAGGCTGGGGGGATGGCGAGTCACCTGCGCTAGCCGGTGACTTGCCATTAACCCCCGGCACCCTATTACCTGCCTCCCCAAAGGCCAGGGGGGGGGGCAGAAGAGCCCGTGGCCCACGGACTATGCGGGCTTGTAGCCTGCAGGGCCCACAAAACCTGGCCCCTGCGCCCTGTTCCTACAAGCCCTGCATAGCTGGTCCCGGGCTGGTTACTTTGGGTAAGGGGGGCCCCATGTCATTTTTTTGGGGATTTTTAAAAATCCCCCCAAAAAATGCCCCCCCCCCCCCTGGGAGGGGGGACCCTATGTCATTTTTTTTCTCGATTTAACCCTTTGTAATGTGGATGGTAGTTGTATTTTATTTGTAAATGTTAAAAATGACTTGTTTCAGTTAGGGGGGGTCTCCTGGGCAGGAACAGGGGGCTACCGATAAATATGTGGTACCGTTCTAATCGGTAGAAATGGGGCTTTCACATGCAATATGGTTTTCCCTAATAAAATACATTTTTTATTTAAAATAAAGGAGGCAATTTTCTAAAAAAAAATTGTATTTATTTTTTTTTACTTAATAATAAAATTAATAATAAATAAAATTTACAAACAAGGCATTTCATGTTAAAGCCTAAACTCTGCTGCAAAATATATATTCCTGAAAATTCCAGCAAAAATGTTGCAAAACATGGCGCAAAATGGGGAAAAATGACCTGTCAACAGAGGGTGACAAAATCTCAAGTAGGCTGGCAATTAAAGGGTTAATAGTGCCTCTGCATGTTGTGTATTGTTCTGTTCGGGGGACCTTGTGCTTTCAGACTTAGCTTGTTTTTTCTTGTTTGCATATTTATATTTTAGGAAAAGGTGTTTTTTATTCAGCTTTTTTATACATTTTTTTAGGGAAACCCTGCGCAACCAAAGAATTCTTTGAGGGATCAATTCCAGAAAGATGAGCCCACTACAAGCTGGGTACGCTTAGAAAGCTTAACATGTGTACTTTCAGGGAATATATGGTTTATGGGGGATATTCCAAATGTAAAGGGTTGTTTTGGTTGAAAAATCGCAAGGTGCGCACTTTGTCTGCAGAGCTGAAATTTTCAAGAAAAATTACTGTTATGCTCATGCTTTACTTTGGGGTGTTTGGCAACTCTTCCCTTGACAGTAGCTATGCATGTTGGGTATCGTTCTGTTCGGGGGATGTTGTTTTTTCAGATTATACTTGTTTTTTCTTGTTTGTATGAAGTTTTTTTAGGAAAATATGGCTTTGATTCTGCTTTTTTATCCTTTTTTTAGGGAAACTCTTTGCAACCAAAGAATACATTGAGGGATTACTTCTAGAAAACTGTGGCCACATCAACAAGCCTGGTACAAATAGAAAGCCTGAGGTGTGTACTTCCAGAGAATATATCGTTTGTGGGGGGTATTTCAAATGTAAAGGGTTGTTTTTCTGGAAAAACTGCAAGGTGCGCATAGCGCATATCACAGTTGTATTTTTTCTGAAAATCCCCTAAAGCTCTGTTTCAGTTTGGGGGAGTCTCCTGGGCAGGAAAGGGTGTCTACCTATACATATGTGGTACCGCTGTAAGCGGGAGAAATTGGGATTTCACACGCAATAAGATTTTATTGACAAACTTACATTTTTTATTACAAAAAAACACTACAAATTGTAAAAAATAGATTTTTTTTTATTTTTTTGCACATATTTCGCCAAAACATATTGAGAATACACCTAAAAATTACAAACAAGACATTTCATGTTAAAGCTCAGAATCACATTTGAACATGGGGAGCGCAAAATAGTACAAAATGATCTGGCAACAGAGTGTGACAAAAACTCCAGGTAGGCTGGCAGCGAAAGGGTTAAATTACTTTAACCTTGGATTTCCTGCCTACACTGATCGCTTACACGGTACAACAACTTACTAATACTCTGTATGTTCAAAGTTTTAAGTTTATTACCTTTAGGGACAGTTTTAGGGCCTAATGTAATATATATATATATATATATATATATATATATATATATATATATATATATATATATAACATTTATATAGAACAGGCTCTTAAAGGACAAGCTTTCATGTTTGCAGATGACAGGATTCAGATGATTCTGATTCTATGGTGTGATATAACAGACAAGAGGCTCGACTTTCGTAGCTGTCCGCGTATGTTTTTGTGGGTGTTAGTCTTTTTTTTGTTTTTTTCGTTAATTTTCTACTCGCACGAATGTTCGGACTAATGCGTATATGCGCTTTCGATGAACGAAAGTAAATCAGATCATTAGCGTAAGTTCGGAACATTTTTCCATCAAAATCTGAAATTTTGCATTCGTTCAGATAACTTAAGTTATTGCTATGGGCTTGCGATTAATTCAGAGAGCTGATTGCCGAGGGGCCACCACCCTATAAAATTGTTTCCTTTGCGATCCCCTTATGGGACCATTTTGACCTCGAGACTAGCAGTTATGGATGACTCTAGTGTATTTGAGGAGCATGAGGATCTGCAGCTCATGGGCATTGAGATCGTCCGGAGGGCTGAGACCAGATTGCACTGGCGACGCATGCACATCAATGGCATGCATGACGTTGAGCTGTTCGAGCTGACCAGACTTAACTGCGGTTCCCTCCATAAGTTGTATAGTGAGCTGCGGCCATGGTTAGCCCGCACCACAAGGAAGGGGCAAGCAATTTCAGGTATGACCAAGATGCTTGGCTGCCTGCAATTTTTGGCGAACGGCTCGTTCCAGGGGCTGGGTGCCCTCTCCGTGGGGATTTCCCAGCCTACGCTGAGCCGCGCGCTAACCAAGTTTTTGTAAGGCATGGCTACCATTACTCGGAAATATATTTGTTTTCCTGAGGACATGGTAGCCAGGAACGCGATTAAGCTGGCATTTTATAACATCGCCGACATGCCCAACGTCATGGGTGCCATTGACTGCACCCACATTGCCCTGGTGCCTCCGGCAGCCGAAGAGTATATCTACAGGCAAGTACAATCTGTCATTTTTTAATATAGTTTACCGTAATATATTTTTACATTTTTCAAAATCCCTCCTTGTAAATAGTCCCTGTGAAATAGTTCACATGGTATATCTGTTAATCCCTCCTTGTAAATAGTCCCTGTGAAATAGTTCACATGGTATATCTGTTAATCCCTGCTTGTAAATAGGGCGTTTGGCCTATTAAAAACCCGCTTTAGATGCTTGGACCATACCGGGGGGGGGGGGCACTACAGTATGACCCCAAGAGGGTCATTGATATAACTATGGCGTGTGCTGTGTTGCATAATTATGCCATCATGCAGCGTGTCCCCCGGGATATGGATTTGCCCCCCTCTCCACCCAGCGATGACCCAGAGGACCACTACTGTGGCACAGCTAGTGCGTCTGGGCAAGCCATTCTTTCAAATTTGATTTCCACAAATTTTTCTTAATTTGTTGTCCCTTTGTTTGTTTTGTCCCTTTATTGATGGTTATTTAATTTATTTTGGCTTTGTGTTTGTATTTTTGTTTGTTACTGTCCAAAATAATTTCCCCGGGTTGTGGGGCGTGCAGATGATGGGCCTCTAGGTCCACAAACAGCCACAGGTCTGCTTGGCAAATCCTCAGCAGCAGAGCTAACACTGGGGACTGTAGGCTCAGTCTCTGCATGCTGCCCACGAAGGGAATGAAGGTTCCATCCTCCTCCATCAGTGTGTGGGTCTGTTGGGACATGTAAAAAAAAAGGTTCAGTTTTGGCACTACATATGTAATTCTGCAAAAAGAAACATGGCAAGTCACATGCATAAGCAAAATCCGAAAAAGACACAAACCGTATATATCGGATCCTGGTTCCGAGGCAGCATGGAAGTTGACGGCATGGACAAACTGGATGAGGCTTCCCCACTAGCTGAGGGATGATGCTGGGCTGCATGGACAATGCATGAATGGCAACTCCCCCAACGGCCCAAGTTGACCTTCGCTATGAATGCCATTATCTGTTAGATGTATTAGTCAACAAGTACATACACATTGGTCACCTTAAGCCAAAAAAACATGCATGTACTGGCTGTTCTGAGGCTTCACACATCCCTAAAAGCCCATTATGGGACCACACTCAGCTTGCAAATAGCATTTGGCCTACGATTATGCTGGTTGCCATTCTTTCTAGGTAAACCTTTCAATCACCCCAGATCAAGTCTTTCAGACCAAAGCACAGCTCCAACCCAAGTGGGCAACAGATAAAGATGTAAGTGTTGGATGTGATTGACTAGAAATACATAGCAGGCAGTCCTTTGCTAATCTCAATACTTTAATACTGTTCCTAAAGACTTTCAAAGGTCATGTATGGGCAAGCAAATTAGCAAATGATCAGTCCACAGGCATGACACACCCTGGTTAAATTGTTACCTCCACTACAAGGCACACCCTAGGGGCATGTGTTAATATATGCCTTGGAGCCTCATTTTACACGTAGCTCACATTTCACATACACACTAACATTACTAACTTTCAGGAATAGTCGGGATGTCCGTGTCCTGTCGGGCCGAGTGTCCCTCTAAGGCCACGGGATGTAGCAGGCCCAGCTCCTTAGCCTGGGTAAATTGCAGTTTAGTGGGGAAGCCTCCACCAGTTTGTAAGCTGAAAAAGATAGTTTGACACATTTAGCAAAATGGTGACAATACAAGAAGAAGACAAATCCACAAAGTATATATGTACCTGTAATGACGCCGTTTATTTTCTTCCGTGCTGCATACTTGAGGTCTGATATTTTCCTTTGAATCTGCTCAACATATTTTAGCTCTTCCCCCGCTGCATTGACCTGGTGAGCTCCTCCAAAATTTACGCTTTGCACGGTTTGCTGGTAGCTTTTGACCTGTGCCCATATAGCTCATCATAATGCAAGGTGAGCCCACTAGCCAATGCCAGAGTTTGGGCCTCCCCAAACCTGCCACTCAAGTGGCCTCTGCGCAATGTGCGCCCTGTTGCTTGCGGTTGTGGCTCCTCATTGTTTGCAGGCAAATCGGGGGACATTCTGGCCTGGCTGTGTTGGGGTGAAATTAATGACTGCTGGCTGGCTGGAGATAGAACAGGACTAGGAAAGGGACTGGGTGTTCGTGGCTGGGTGGCCACTGAAGTAGCAGGTGTAGATGTGGCATATGGTGAGTGCCTTGCCACCTGTGCCGGTGGAGAATGTGGCCGGAGGAGGAGGAGAGGGTGTGCTTGAAGAAGTCGGGCTTGGGGCCCTGTGCCTCTGGGGGCCCTTCGAAGTAGCATGCACCTTGGAGGTAGTAGGCCGGTCCTGGGGTGAGCCAGAGCTTTGGCTTCTTTGCCTGTGCCTTGCCCTCTTGGCAGAGGATTTAGAGATCCGTGAGGGTGGGGATGGCGACCTTGGGCTTCTAAGGTGGTGCCTTGCCCTCTTGCCATGTGATTTGTGGGTTTCCGGTGGGTTCTCTTTTTAGCCTTGGCTTTGGAGACACGTGGGTGGGGTGATGGGGACCTGGGGTGGCTGGGGCTTCGCACCCTCTTGGTACCTTTTTTTGCTGGCCACTGGTGTTGCCTTGCTGGCCTGTGGCTTCCTCTTGCTCGCTGGCTCCTTTTTTTGGCTGGTTGTTTTTGTTTGCTTTGGCTGAGCACTGCGGGTTGGCCGCAGCTTACTTTTGGGCATCTGGGAGCGAGTTGTAGGCCCTGCAGAAGGCTCCTGCCGCTTTGAGGCCTGTTTGCTGCTGCTGGCGTCCTTTGCTGCTTTCAGCATATTCTTTTTGGGTGCCATTATTGACCGACTCAGAAAGAGAATGAGCTGTGTGTCCAGGACCCTTTGAATAAGAATGCCGGGTTCTGATGCTTACGCGCTCGCGTGCGTATGGCCGTTCGTCAGGCCATGCGGAACCCGGAAAGCGCTGGGGCATAACTTATCTGCTGCAGACAAGAGGAAAGATGGCGCCCACAATCTTCACCCGCCAACAAGAAGAGATCATCATGCTTGTAAGTGTCTTTTAATGCCTTTGATTTGCCATCTAAATGCATGCTTAGGCCTTAAGGAAGCGCAGGAAGAAACGGTTTGTTTTAAAAGTGTCTAAAAATCCGTGCCAAACCGAAGTTAGGTCCCACATGTGCGAAGCCACACTTATGCCAGCTACAAGGATTGGATTAGGCTAGAAATGTGTCTGTTAATGTCATTTAGTCAAATGATCGATTTGTGACAGATATTTGGATGCACTTTGATCTAAATCCGATGTTTATTTTGTGTTTTGTAGACGATGCTGGAGCTCAGGTACGACTACCTGCCCAACTCTTTTGAGAAGCGGACCGTCGCCCTGGAAATAGTTTCCAGAATCCACCATCAGACAGACACCACCTTCACCCACACGCAGATCATGCAAGATGTAACTAATACAGAAGGTAGGCCCTTTAAAAATGCTTTTCTTTTCTAGTGATGGAAATGGAGTACCGAATCCGACGCACCTGGAGGCGCACCAGAGCTGCATGATTCTGCAGCTGGAAGTGAAGGTGGTGGATCTCCAGGGCGACGGTCCTACCCCTCCTCTGTAGGGTCCTCCGACCAGCCCCTGGACCTTACCACAGAGGAGGGGCGGCACAGCGTGGGCAGGCAGTCGTACCCAGCGACGCATGCGGGAGCCTCTGGTATGTGACTCTTCATGTAACCGCACACACATACATGCTATTTACAACAAAGCTGATACCCTTAATCTGTTTTTCTAGATGCTTCTGGAGCGGGTGAAGATGTGGAGGAAGCAGCAGATCTCACTCAGGAGACACAGGGAGAAGGTGAGTGATGTGACACACACATTGAAATAGACATTTGCTTACTGTTGAGTAAGACATTACAAGTGACCCTATTTGCCATGTCTCTACAGCCTCTACTTCACAGCAGTGGCAGGGCCCAGGACGTAGGGTTGTCCCCAACGAGGCATTCGTCAGCCACCAACCAAGTAAGTTGTAATGTCATTCTTTGCAGTATGTGGTAATTGACATGATCACCCAGATACATCAAGTCATAGTCAGTGACTTAGCAGAATGACCTCTGGCCACTTCCTTAGATTAATGACTTAGCAGAATGACCTCTGGCCACTTCCTTAGATTAATGACTTAGCAGAATGACATATGTTGTCATGATTTAAGTTGCCAACTAACAAACATTCCATCCACAGGTGAAAAACATGTATTTGTCTCAAACTAATGTTTTTTCAAAAATTTGATACAGGGACCACACGGGCAAGAGTGGAAGAAATGAATCGAAGGGTCCTTGAGTTGGTAGCAGATATGCAGTTGCTGCGTGACTCATTGGGGACAACAGAAGAAGAGTAGTGTGCTGTCACTGTTTTTGTACTTTGTAAATATTTTTTACCTTTTAAAGTTTAAAAAAAAAAAAAAATTAAAAAAAAGCCACCAAAAATGGCCTTCGAATATATAAAAAAAAAAGTTTGTGTCATTTTTTTGCACAAATACATTAACAACAACAAAGGGTGAAATAAATATTTAGAGATGAAGAGTCAGATGACCGGGTAGTGGTTTGGGTAAGTTTTAGGGGCCTAATATGGAAGAAGAACCTAACCGGGAAGTGGTTTGGGTTTTACAGGGCAGAAAATGGAAGAAGAACCTAACCGGGAAGTGGTTTGGGTAAGTTTTAGGGGCCTAAAATGGAATAAGAACCTAACCGGGAAGTGGTTTGGGTAAGTTTTAGGGGCCGAAAATGGAAGAAGAACCTAACCGGGAAGTGGTTTGGGTAAGTTTTAGGGGCCGAAAATGGAAGAAGAACCTAACCGGGAAGTGTTTTGGGTAAGTTTTAGGGGCCAAAAATGGAAAAAGAACCTAACCGGGAAGTGGTTTGGGTAAGTTTTAGGGGCCGGGAATGGAAGAAGAACCTAACCGGGAAGTGGTTTGGGTAAGTTTTAGGGGCCGAAAATGGAAGAAGAACCTAACCGGGAAGTGGTTTGGGTAAGTTTTAGGAGTCATACATGGAAGATGTAGGAAAGCGCAAAGTGGTTTGGGTAAGTTTTAGGGGTCATACATGGAAGATGTGGGATAGCGCAAAGTGGTTTGGGTGAGGTTTAGGGGTCATACATGGAAGATGTAGGATAGCGCAAAGTGGTTTGGGTGAGATTTAGCGGTTATACATGGAAGATTTTGGATAGCGCAAAGTGGTTTGGGTGAGGTTTAGGGGTCATACATGGAAGATGTAGGATAGCGCAAAGTGGTTTGGGTGAGCTTTAGGGGTGAAACATGGAAGATTTAGGAAAGCGCAAAGTGATTTAGCTAAGCATTGTGAGCAGAAGTGAGTGAGCCAAATATGTAGGCGAGCACTTTAATGAGTTAAGTTTGTAGTGCGCAGGCGCAAGATCGTAAGGGTTTACGTCCGGACGATTATTTATGGCAAAAGGAAAACAGAATTTATCCGGAAACGTAAAGGATTCGTGGAAGGAGACGGTGGAAAAAGGGCAAAATCGAAAGCAGACGTTGTAACATGAGAAAATGAAACAGAAAAGTCACGCTGGAAAATGACATCCTCGTACTCTGGCATACGAACGGACGGAAACTTTACTGAAGGATAGCAATGCATGCATAGAATCGCTCGCACACTCATACGAGAGCGGGAAAATTTACAAAGAAAAACAGATCGGCACTAAAACGACTGTCTTTTTTTGTCTCTCTGAATCAAGCCTAAGGTCTCCAACCCACAGACTGACCTTAAAGGAGCAGTATCGCAAATTTTTCTTGGTGACTTATATTTAAATGGTACTTTAAATGTAGGGAAGTGAATTACAAATGTAGAAAAAAATGATGTGTGTGTTGAGCAGCTGGAGACTAATAGCTCATGTTTATGTCTTCTGAGTGTCGGGACCGACACTCTGGCCTGTTCCATGCTGAGGAGAGGGGTGAAACAATGTATCAAAGTTTCAGCTGTTCAGTGCTGGCAGCCGTCCAGCATAAGATAACAACATTGCCTGGCCAGAACTTATATATCTAAAACAGAGAGAAAACCTCTAGAAGTCATTTAGCTGATTTTGATAGTTTTCCCTTCATGTTGGCTCTGCTGCAGAATCTTTCAGTTTACCATTTTCTCTTTCATATTCTTACAACACATTTTTCCATATGATCTTTCTTTCAGCTTTGTGTGTTTTGAGCAAAGCCCAACCCAGGATTTTCACTATCTGGAGTTTTGTTTTGTGCCCCTAGGGGCATCCCGACTTGGGATGCCCTGATATGTGAAATCCCCAAGTTCACCTGTGAAAACGTACCTTTCCCTGTCCCACAGCGCATGCGCGGGCTCTCATCCAATCAGCTCTGTTTGCACGGAGATGGGGAGCCTGAGCAGTAACCTTCCTGGCAGCAAGGCCTGTCTAAATGACTATCTGCGTGAGCGCGCCAGAAAAATGGTGGGATCTGTGGTTATCCAGGGGTCGTTTCACACAGTGGGGCATCCCGATTTAGAATGCCCAAGGGGGAAGGCCACTCAGGGCTTTGTTCCACTTTAATACCTTTAGATTTTCCTGCACAGTTATTCAAAGAAGAATTTCAGTCGTTTACAGTCAGTTTAGTTTATTTTGTAGAGATTTTACACATTTGAGTCACCTGGTCTCATAACAAAAGCAGCACCTCACACACACACAGCCGTTACCACTGATTACAGTGTCAGCCTCTGAGGTAAAGTGTTGCTAGGATACCAGTGGGCTAAATGAAGCAGCTCACTAAAAACAACCCAGCAGATCCCACTATTCAGCAAATGGACTGAGCCATTGTAATTATACAAATTAAAAGAGAGGCATATATATTTTCCTTTTTCTATCGCCAGATTATTTATACAAATGTTATAAGCTACTGTGTGGCTATTTAATTATTTATCTTTTTTAATGCAAATTTTGCGATACTGCTGCTTTAACTCAATGGGAGAATTTGCAGTTTCAATGCAAATTACATTGCGATATTTGTATGGGGAGCAACACCAAGGGTTGCTGATGGGCTGATCTTGAAGCTCTTGTAGATCACAAATGTCACAACAAAATGCAATGCCAATTCTGCTTCCTTTTTTTTGGAATAAGTAATGCCCTTTCGCTGCCATTGTCCGTTTATCAAGTTGAAATTGACAGATATTGTTTTTAACCCAAGTAGCATTAATACATTAGGAAACAGCCAACAATAGGTAATTTAACCATTAAAAAAACACACTAATCAATTTGTAACGGTCTGGTTTATTAGACAAATGTGTAATGTTGTATGCACATAATTGGGCTTTCTTTTAGTATTGCACTATATGTTCTAGTTTTAAATATTTGCATTTAGAGTTAATGTGGTCCTATTCTAAATGAATGAAAACACAAACTCGACATTAGTTTTTTGCTTGCCCAGTGTAATAAACTCAACACACAAAATATATTGATCCATATATTGATCCGGAGTTTTTTGTAACAAATGATAAGGCTCGGGATTTTACAATAAGCTCTGTGCACAATTTGATTTAAAGGCACTTGTAATATTCTGGGTTAAAAATAAACAAAAAAAAAAAAAAAAAAGCTGACAGATGCTGAATTGAGACCATAGATAGACTATGGGTTTGATGTAGCATGGCAGCTACCACTGGACTTTTGCTTTTATTTATTTTACAATATCCAATTAAAGTGAATCCATATTTTACAGATGTGTTCATCAAATCTTCAAGTACGCCACCTGCATAAAGAAGAAAAAAAACAGTTGGGGATTAAGGCGTTAAAAACAATACCTTACTTGTAGCCATGTAAATGCAGTTCTACAGGTAAGTGTGATCAGTTGGTCTCCGGGGACTCATTATACTTCAAACTCTAGCCTAACTTGTCAGACATTGCTCCAGTCCAATCTTTTTTTTGGATGCAACAGCAAGTACAAATTGCTTATAAATGTTCTGTGACCCTATTTGGAGATGTAGATGACAAAAAGAACTGACAAAGACATCACTATCTGCAGATTCAATTTATAATAAATGAAATGTAATGGCATGGGGTACGGCATGTGTTTATTCCATACACAAATAGAGGTACACTGAACATCACGAGTTAGGATCAAAATGTAGGAGTGTTAGATTTACTCTTCCTTTCCCACATCCAGCTGTTGCACAAAAAGAGAAAGTGCTAGTGACTAGTCTTGTCCTTTCAGAATGAGTGTAACCCTGAATGGAACCCCAGGGGACAAAACCTTGCTACAGTCCTGGAGAGTGAGCTATTCAAACCTACAACCCTTAACAAGATAGCAGTTACTCAAATTTTGCTCTACTTTACATACTGAAATTAACTGACCGAAGGAATGTACACTATTGCTTTACATACAGACCTGCAACATACCGGAGTTTAGGGCAAATATAAACAAAGGTAATTATCTTATGTGAAATGAATAAAGGAATATCTAAAAAAAAAGATTTATTTCATTCATTGTACTCGGCATTTTAATTAGTTTCAGATTTAAATTGCTTAAAGTGGATGTCCAGTCTACCTATAACAAATATTTCGAATCCGTGTTGCATAGCTAGACAGAGAATACTAATAAAACCAATGTGAACAAGAGGGGAGTGGCAGCTGCTCAGACCATTTTATAACTAACCCGGGGGGTGCAAGTCAGCAGGGCAACTAGGTTACTAAAGACTTAAAGGAGCCGCAGTGCTGCGGCTCCTTTAAGTCTTTAGTAACCTAATTGCCCTGCTGACTTGCACCTCCCAGGTTAGTTATAAAATGGTCTGAGCAGCTGCCACTCCCCTCTTGTTCACTTTGAATTTGTGCAAGCACATGGGGTGTGGGGTCTAGGCTGTATTGCAAGGTCTTGACCCTTCCACCCCATGGCTTGCACATGAGGTTTAGGGTAACCTCAGGTAAGCTGCTCCCATTTTATCTCTTGCATTGTATGTCCCAAATGGGGCTCTCATAGATTAGTTAGGACTTCACCCATAGAGGCACCTTGGCGCGGTGGTGCAGCTTAGCATACTTCTGCAGATGTGTGTGACCGAGCCTCTGTTTTTACCAGATTTAGAGACAGACTATAGGTTGGTCTGCAAGCTAACAGGGTTGAGTGCTGCGGCTCCTTTAAGTCTTTAGTAATAAAACCAATAGCTGACATGATGCTAACAAACTGATGTATTATTGTGACTGTGCCTGCGCTGTACTGTCGTGTAGGTGCACCCTCAATTTGAAGGCACATGGTGGATGAGACAAAGAAACAAAAGACAATTGCAACTGTCACAGGGACACACTATGCATTCATCTTACAGTAATATCAACTGCATAATCTTCGCTTTAAAAAATATCAACAAATACAGCCATGCAATCCAAATTTGATCTCACACAGATGCACAAGAAACAAAATACCATATGGCTACAACTTGATTTATTGGTTTTCAGAGAGACAATGAGACAATTGATAATTATAATCTTAAGTCATTTGCAGTAAAAAACTATTACTGTATTATTCACCCTATAAGACGCTCCATTTGGAGCAGGAAAAGAAAAAATATATATTCTAAACCAAATGTTGTGCTAAAACACCATCCCCCCCAAAGACCAGGTAAGGTGCAGAATACCACAATTACAGGTAGTGCGGCATTCTCCCCCTCCTATTCCCGATAAGCAGTGTGGCATTTTACCCCTCCTATCCCATTCCCATAGGCAGTGTGGCATCCCCCATCCCATTCCCATTGGCAGTGTGGCATTACCCCCTATTCCATCCCTATAGGCAGTGTGGCACTGCCCCCTTTCATTCCTGTAGGTAGTGTGGCATTCCCCCATCCCATTCCCCATAGGCAGTGTGGCATCCCCCCATCCCATTACCCATATGCAGTGTGGCATCCCCCCATCCCATTACCCATATGCAGTGTGGCATTACCCCCTATTCCATCTCTATAGGCAGTGTGGCACTGCCCCCTTCCATTCCTGTAGGTAGTGTGTAATTCCCCCATCCCATTCCCCATAGGCAGTGTGGCATCCCCCCATCCCATTACCCATAGGCAGTGTGGCATTTGCCCCACCCCATTCCCATAGGCAGTGTGGCATTCCCCCCTCCATCCCATCTCTATAGGCAGTGTGGCATTCGCCCACCCCATTCCCATAGGCAGTGTGGCATTCCCCCCCTCCATCCAATTCCCCATAGGCATTGTGGCATTCCCCCCATTCCATTCCCTATAGGCAGTTTGGCATTACCCCCACCCATTCCCATAGGCAGTGTGGCATTTACCCCCTCCCATTCCCACAGGCAATGTTGCATTCTCCCATCACATTCCCATAGGCAGGGTGGCATTATGACCCTCCTATTCCCGATAAGCAGTGTGGCATTCTTCGCTCCTATTGCCATATGCAGTGAGGCATACCCCCCATCCCTTCTCACCCCTATTTCCCTGGTAAAAAAAAAAGTATACTCACATGTCCTGGTGCTGCTGGGCTGCCACAGCTGGCTGCTTCTCCCGGGGGAGCTGGCACATGCCAACACCTGGCTCCATGTAGCAAGTGGGTGTGGCCTGCGCTGGGCGTCCAGTACACAACCACCCGCTGCACGTGTGCCTGCACCCCAGGGAGAAGCCGCAGTGGGTATGGGTAAAGCAGGTAGGCTTCAGTTACCCTGCCCGTCCACCGTTGTGGGAGGCCGGAAGTGCCGGTACATGTTTTTACATTCGCCCTTTAAGACGTGCATAAAGTGTGTCTTATGGAAAAAAATACAGTATGTCAGCCATTCACATCGGATGTGAAAAAAGAAATTGTCCAAATGTACCCTTACGCCAGCTTGCTTATATTTAATCACACACATCTCTCTCTCTTTATATATATTTTATAACCTGCTTGAATTGTTTTAATCGCCTGTGCCTAGAAGAAATTCCTTAAGCCTGGGGCACTAGAGTTTTAAATTAAATCTAAAAGAACATGAGAAAAATACACAATGCCAGCAAAAAATTTCAAAACTTAGGTTGTGTTGAAACACCTCGAAACAATAAAGGTATAAACCGGTCTAATATGAAGTGACCTTTATAAGCTTTATGCATAAGGCATTTGTGTAATGGATTAGCTTTTGGTGTGTGTATATATATTGCACTTAAGAGTTGACAGATAGCTGAGGCTTCAGATACATTTTCTTTATCAAGTAAAGTATGCAGAAATATTTGTAAGAACAGAAAATATTGTCGTTTAAAGAGACAAGGTATTCAAGGGACACTTTATTATTCCTCTCTGCTTTCCGTGTCTCCACATATTTAGCACGGCAGAGAGAATCGCTTGACTGAAATGAACTTCCTTGCCTAGTAATATTATGTAGGCATTACAAGAAAGTCTAAGATTCAGACTACTCGGATAAACTGCCCCCTGAATGGCAGCATTGTACATGGTGATAAACTTTCACATATGTCTCTGGGATTTGCTTTGTTTGAGAGGACAATATTTTGTATTTCATGTAAATTGTATAGCAGTGTTGAAATAAAAAGCTGGAAATTCCAAAACACAAGTAGTTATAATACATACTAGTGACCCTAATAATTGCAGGCTAGTAAGAGAAAACATGCTGAAAATGTTTGATTTCACCATGATGGTCCCTTAAATCACCTGTTTACACTGGGGAGGGGGGTACCAAACACACTAAATACTACATACAGATTGCTAAGGGTCATTGTTTTGAACAGCTACTTACCTTTTTTGTAGGAAAAAAAAAAAAAAAGAATTGTTACAAATGAATAAGAATACCATGAATACATGTGAGATGCAAGAAACATAAGCCGAATGAGAGCTTTAGTTACTTGGCCTTAAAGCTGTCCTCCTGTCAAGAATATAAACTATCATGTCATTTGTTCCCCTTAAGCCCCCCTTTGACAATCAGGGCATATGCTGTTTGAGAGGGTTTAACCCCATGCAGATGCTGTGGCAAAGCTGCACTCCTAGAAGTACATGGGAGCTGCCAACTTGGGTTAAACATAAGTATGAGTGGAGAGATGGGGGAAAGCATTTGTTAGCACGCAGACACACTGCAGTTGAACTGAAAGCTTCCTTATGATCAGCACAACCAGCCACAGCGATATGTTATCAGTTTCCACACAGAATATAAGGAAATAAAATCCTTCTCTAGCTGGCTGCATTGAAGATCAGCATGGCTGATGTCTTTGTGATATTGTTTCACTATACAGGGCAGGCTGTCTGGAGCATGGGATTTTGCTATAAGCGGCTGAGAGAAATGAATTGCAGAAAAGGGATCAGCATGTCTGTCATGTTACACACAGACTCACACACTGAATTAACAGCTGCTGTAGGGGATGAATGCAACTATCAGTGTAAGTCAATGGCCCTGGTAGAGCATTGCAAATGTTGTCTACAACATTGATACATTATTTTAACAGCTGTCTGAACAGTTGATGACTTTCTGAGATCTTTTATTTGCATGGAGTTAAGCTCTCTCAAACAGCTTACACCACTGATGGGGGTTTAGGGGAGCAATAGACTAAACTTTTAAAAAATTTTGACTGGAGGTCCACTTTAACCCTTTTAGTGCCAGCTACGCAAGTCTCACGTAGCTGACTTTAAACCCCCAAAGAAAAAAAAGTCTAAAAGTAAAAAACTCACCTGACCAAACGTTGGCCGGGTCTACTGTTCAACCGGGAGGCATCCGATCCCCACCCCGGGGCTCTTCTTGCTTCCGGAGGACACCCGAAATAGCACCCCCTGCTTCAGACGCTGCCAGTTAACTGTAAAAAAAAAAATGTACTCACCTGTGGGCGCGATCCCTCCCGCAGGGTCTCCTTCACCGGAAGGGGGGGGGCTTCCGATCTCCTCCCCAGGATCTTCCATAGTGAGGAGAGGGCAAGAAATTGCCCTCACTTCCTGGTTTATGGCTGCTAGCCCCGCCTTTGTGGGCGGGACGAGTGACCTAACCTGTCAGTCGACACCCGCATCTGAGCCGAGAAGCTCAGTAGATGCGGGTGATCAGTGGAGGAAGGTTGGAGGTAGGGAGAGGGCTCTAATCCTTTGCCCCCCCAGCCCTCCTCCACTGATCACCCGCAGCTGTCATCGGAGCGTCATGGGACATGATCGCCGGGGGACAGCAAGGATCGGAGTTGAGTAAAGAAAAAAAAAACTAATAAATGTCATTTTTCTGTGTGTTTTTTTTACACTTAACCCCTTGTGAACTGGTAAGGGATCCATGAGACCCCTATACCAGTTCAAAAGGCTGGGGGCTAGCAAGCCACCTGCGGCTAGCGGATGACTTGCCATTAACCCCCGACACAACCAATAACCTGCCTCCCCAAAGCCCGGGGGGGGCAGAAGAGCCCGGCCCACGGAGCTTGTAGCCAGCAGGGTGGGGGGCCACCAAAGCTGGCCCCTGCACCCTGTTCCTACAAGCCCCAATAGCTGGTCCCGGGCTGGTTATGATGGGTAAGGGGGACCCCATATCATTTTTTGGGGGGATTTTTAAGGGTTTTTAACCCTTAAAATTCCCCCAAAAATTGGCTCTCTCCCCCCAGAAGGGGCACACTATGTAGTTTTTTTACAAATTAACCCTTTATGTTTATAGTGTGGATAGTAGTTGTATTTTATTTGTAAATGTTATAAAGTGCTCTTTTCAGTTTGGGGGGGGGTCTCCTGGGCAAGAATGGGGGGGGGGTACCGATACATATGTGGTACCGTTGTTATTGGGAGAAATTGGGCTCACATGCAATATGGTTTATTTAAAATAAAGGTGACAATTGTCTAAAAAAATTAGTTTTATACATTTTTTAGGGAAACCCTGTGCAACCTAAGAATTCTTCGAGGGATTACTTCCAGAAAGATGAGCCCACTACAACAAGCTGGGTACGCTTAGAAAGCTTAACATGTGTACTTTCAGGGAATATTGGTTTATGGGAGATATTCCAAATGTAAAGGGTTGTTTTGGTTGAAAAATTACAAGGTGCGCACATTGTCTGCAGAGCTAAAACTTTCAAGTAATATTTTCAGAAAACTACGTCCAGATAAACAAGCCTGGTACGCCTAGAAAGCTTGAGGTGTGTAACTTCCAGAGAATATATAGTTTGTGGGTGGTATTTCAAATGTAAAGGGTTGTTTTTCTGGAAAAACTGCAAGGTGGGCATAGCGCATATCACAGTTGTATTTTATCTGAAAATCTCCTAAAGCACTGTTTCAATTTGGGGGCATCTCCTGGGCAGGAAAGGGTGTCTACAAATACATATGTGGTACCGCTGTAACCGGAAGAAATTGGGGATTCACACACAATAAAATTTTATTGACAAACTTACATTTTTTATTACAAAAAAACACTACAAATTGCAAAAAATAGATTTTTTTTATTTCAACCAAAAGTATTGAAAATACACTAAAAAAGGGCATACAAGACATTTCATGTTGAAGCCCAGACTCTTCTGAAAAAAAACAATATATAATTTTCCTGGGAAATCCCTTCAAAAACCAAGGTTGAACATGTGTAGCGCAAAATAGTGAAACATGGTCTGGCACGAAAACTCACCTTTGTTCCTGGTCCAACGCTCCCTGTTAAAGAGTAGCGGGGGATGCGGCCGCCAGCATGTAGATTGGACAAGAGGGCTGCGCATGTAGGCCGTAGGACTGGGGAAGGGTAAGTGTGATCGGGCGACCTGGGGGGGGGGGGGTTCACACAGAGCACCCGAGGGGCAAAGACCAAAACCCAGGATAGTCAAAATTCTGGGTTCTGGTACACTTTAAAGGTGATGTATCATTATAAATCCATATAAGTACAAAAGGAGGAGTCACTTATACCTGTATATACTTGTACACCCAAACTGAATAAAATGCCTGCCAAACTTGTGGTTTTCTTCTCCTGGTGGGAATAAAATCCAGAGGTGATAAGTCTGCGTGTATCAGGGGTGACAGAGCCTGTCACCACTAATTTTTCTTTCTATCCATTGCATTGTATGTCCCTATGAGACCTCAGTTTTCAATCAGATTTTAGTGACATATTATAGGCTTGGTTGCTAGCTAACATGGCTGAGTGCTGTGGCTCCTTTAAGATTTGTGAATTCTAATTGCCCTGCTCAGGTGCAACTCCCAGGTTAGTTATAAATTGGTCTGAGCAGCTGCCACCCCTCATTTTTATCTGTTGAACTGGCACAAGCACATGGGGTGGTGGGTCTAAAGCTGTACTGTGAGGCTTTCACCCCACGTGCTGCACCCTTCCACCCCACGTGCTGCACTCGTTACAAGACAACCTCAGGTAAGGCTGCTCCCAATTTATTCCATTGCATTTTATGTCCCTATTGAGGATCTCATACATTAGAGTTAGGGTAGCACCTTGGCGCTCGGTGGTGCAGCTCAAACATACTTCTGCAGATGTGTATGAACTAAGATCTGTTTTTAAACAGATTTTAGAGACAGATTATAGGCTTGGTTGCTAGCTAACAGGGTTGAGTGCTCTGGCTCCTTTAAGATACGTGACTCTTCTCTATTAACTAAACACATTTTTGAAGCAGTACAGAAACAAATAGTAGAAATTGTTTAATATATTTAACATTAATTATCCTTCCAACACGCAAATTTGTGGATGAGCTTCTGATCAGCTGTCAGTTATTACACAAGTAGTAAAATGAAACAATGATAAACTATAAATTCTCAGCAGCTGGGGAATAAGCTTCATTCATAAAAATGTACAGATTCCATGAATGAGTTTTCTAAAACACAGGCAGTAGCATACTAAATGAGTTCATGGAGTGGTTTGGAATTTCAATAAGCCAGACATATTATTAAATGGCAGTATACGGTATAACTAGCTCTCCAGAGATCATATTGTGACAAGGAGCTAGTTATAAGATGACAAGCAGCTTTGCTGAGTAGCTTATTAGAGACAGGCTGAAGGTGAGAAGAATGAGACCCTCTAAGTGTTGTGTCTCATTTCAAAACACTGCCTTTGCACAGAAAATAAACGATACAGTATATTGTACACATCGAGCTTTATGACTGAAAATATGTTGAAATCACATTTTTATTAAGGAAACATAATCCATGATTAACTTGGATTTAAAATCAATATAAATATGAATTCCTTTCAGTTCATCAAAGAACATTAATAAAGATCAAGTACTTCCAACACATGGAAAGTTCATGGTATAATTTGTTTCAAATGCTCATTGACTATGTAATTTATTACTCTGTATATGATCTCTCTAATTGTAAAGCACTGTGGAATATGTAGCCACTATACAAATAAATATTATAAACAATACATTATATATATATATATATATATATATATATATATATATATATATATACTAAATTTTACATATTCAAATATTAATATATATGTATTTAAAAAAAGCTTTAAAAATAATTATCTGTTATCTTTTATATAAGCTGTGGTGATTTTGATAAAATTAGTATGATCAAAAATTGCCTAAAAAAGTTGTATTTTTCTTTTTGTTTTAACACACTAAATGTATTAAATTAAATACATTTAATATTGTAAAGATAGGATGGTTTAACTTTGTGATTCTTAAGTCTAAATATTAGATGAAAGTAAATGGTTAGCTAAAAGACTTTTCTTTTAGTACGACACATGCTAGAAATCTCTGTGGTACATCATTTGTGGAGACGTGAATATATTTGATAAGCATTTATGCATGAAATCACTTCTTGTAAGTGATGCAAGAAAAATACTGTATCCCCCTAAAACAATGCTGATGGGATTTGCAGAAGGCAAAATTATATTTTTTGGCTTCTGAGGAAGTCTGTTATAGCTACAAATAACAAATCTTGTTTTACGGGATTTAGGTTGCCCCATGCAGGGTACAGTGCAGAGTGTACAGTGAGGGGTTCGCTCACACACTGCAAAAGTGAGAGATTCTGTCCACCAGTACAAAGTTATTATAGGTGGGTGGTCATAAATAAAAATTAGCGGTGTGGCTAACTCTAAGGGACTTAAAATTATATCTCCAGGGGCCTCCACTAACCATTTGCTGTCATTCCAGTTCATGCTCTCAACCATTTTTTTACAGCAGTTTTTTCTCATATTTTTAGTCTTTACAATTCAGCATATTTACCTGTGCAATTAATAGAAATGTGCACAGCTAAAAATGTTGCAACACTATTGTTGCTGAATCAACCCAATAGTAAGATTCCAGATAAACCAAGGTCTACAAGGATTTTGTCCCTACCAGTCTGTGAAGTAACGATAACTAGTGCATCAACCAACAGGAGGCTTCACACAATTATCCCACACCACTTGAGGTTTCATTTGGCTAAAGTCGGGATTTTATGCCCCCCCCCCCCAAATGGGAGAATGGATAACTGATATTGGCGTTAATGTTGTATAAAGTGTATTATAAGAATGCAAAATTAAAAAAAATAGAACAAATGGTAAATAATGTTCAATACTTAGATCAATTTCCATTCACCAGGTAAATGAATAAAGGCACTGTTGTAACTGGGCACAGAATGTTATAGTAACTGTCACAAGACAATCACACAACCTGGTACAACTAATCTTTAAACTGCTAGATTAAAGGAGGCTTAAAGTAAGAGCTTAAACATGGTCATTAATAAATAACAGTTTGAGCTTTAACAGACAACAGCTCAGTGACACTCGCTATCCAAGATCTCGTAGAGTGACGATCTAAAGTTCAAAAGGCATGAGTAAGACTGAGCTAAGAGCTACATTCAGGTGACTTGGCTTGAAGGCTTAATCAATAGCATCAATCTAGACCTTCGCATCGCAAGCATGGGATGGAAATGTTTATACAAAATATACATAGCTATGGAAACAGAAAATACAAAGATTTATGGTATACGGCCAATATACCACATGCAAGCTTTTCAACATGCTACAGTACTACTATAATACAAAAGGCACAACCTAAAACTATTCTTCTTTAGTATGTTAGAGCAATATTTGTAATATTTATCCTACTGTTCTATTCCACTTTGTCGGCAAATTTACTTTTGGCAGAGGAAAAACACTTTAACACTGTTATTCTGTCATTAAAAAACAGGCAGGTTTCCCGTGCTTTAGTTTTGTAAATAAAGTTAACCTTGGCAGTCCCATTTTGATATTTTATATATATTATTTTCTGTGACAATGGGGAAGATGCAGTACCATTTAATTTTTCACCTAAAATGAACTTTTTATAAACAGAATTTTTTTTTTACACTTTACTAAATCGATCCCTGGGTAAACAATGAAAATACAATACAATACTTAAATAAAAGCAGTGTATGTTAGCACAGTAAAGTGATTCAGCACCATGTACAAAAAGTGCCCTACTTGGAGTAAAATGTGGCACTCACTTTCACTGTCTACCTTGGGGTTGATTCAAATCCAGCACTTTGGTTTTATTTTTCACCTAAATAAACCTTTAAAATGATAATGATCCCAATACTTAGTTTGTCAGTTTTCCCTGAATTTGAATTTAACCCTTTAAGTACCAGCCTACCTGGAGTTTTTGTCACCCTTTGTTGCCAGACCATTTTGCACCATTTTACGCTACGCATGTTCAAATGTGATTTTTGAAGAGAGTCTGGGCTTTAACATGAAATGTCTTGTTTGTCATTTTTTAGGTGTATTATCAATATTTTTGGGTGAAATATGTGCAAATTTTTTTTTAAAAAATCAATGTTTTACAATTTGTAGTGTTTCTTTGTAATAAAAAATGTAAGTTTGTCAATAAAATCTTATTGCATGTGAAATCCCAATTTCTCCCGGTTACAGCGATACCACATATGTATTGTTAGACACCCTTTTCAGCCCAGAACATGCCCCCAAACTGAAACAGACCTTTAGGGGATTTTCAGATAAAACACAACTATGCTAGGCGCTATGCGCACCTTGCAGTTTTTCAATAAAAACAACCCTTTACATTTGAAATACCCCCAACAAACTATATATTCTCAAGCTTTCTAGGCGTACCAGGCTTGTTGATGTGGCCACAGTTTTCTGTATTCTTTGGTTGCAAAGAGTTTCCCTTAAAAAAGGATAAAAAAGCAGAATCAAAGCCACATTTTCCTAAAAAAACCTGTATACAAACAAGAAAAAACAAGTTAAATCTCAAAAAGCAACATCCCCCGAACAGAACAATACCCAACATGCATAGGTACTGTCAAGGGAAGAGTTGCCAAACACCCCAAAGTAAAGCATGTGTGTAACGGTAATATTCCTTGAAAATTTCAGCTCTGCAAAGTGCGCACCTTGCGCTTTTTCAACCAAAACAACCCTTTACATTTGGAATATCCCCCATAAACCATATATTGCCTGAAAGTACACACGTTAAGCTTTCTAAGCGTACCCAGGTAATTGTAGTGGGTTTATCGATCTGTAAGTGATTCCCACGAAGAGTTCTTTGGTTGCACAGGGTTTCCCTAAAAAATGTATAAAAAAGCAGAATAAAAAACACCTTTTCCTAAAACATCAATATGCAAACAAGAAAAAACAAGCTAAATTAGAAAACAAGGTCCCCCGAGCAGAACAATACCCAACATGCATAGCTACTTTTAACTGCTCGCCTGCTTGACCTGTCTGTGGACTGGTCATTTTTCACCATTTTGCGCCATGTTTTGTGCCATTTTTGCAAGAATTTCCGGGAAAATTATATATATATATATATTTTGCAGCAGCGTTTAGGCCTTAACATGAAATGTCTTGTTTGTAATTTTTCTATTGTTTTTTTTAAATATTAAGTAAAAAAAAAAAACTATTAAAAAAATATTTTTTAGAAAATTGTCTCCTTTATTTTAAATAAAACATTTATTTTATTAAAGAAAACCATTTTGCATGTGAAAGCCCCATTTCTCCCGATTACAACGGTACCACATATGTATCGGTAGCCCCCCGTTCCTGCCCAGGAGACCCCCCAAACTGAAACGAGTACTTTATAACATTTACAAATAAAATACAACTACTATCCAAAAGGGTTAAATCAAGAAAAAAATTGGTGTGGGGTCCTCCTTATAACCTAAGGGTTAAAAACCCTTAAAAATCTAAAAAACAATCGGCATGAGGTCCCCCTTACCCAGTGTAACCAGCACAGGGACCAGCTATGGGGCTTGTAGAACAGGGCGCAGAAATTCACCTCCGATCCTGTGTCCTGCGGTGAGCCTGTCCCCCCAGTGATCCGCTGACAGCTGACGGGGCTGATTACTGGAGGCAGGTTGGAGGGTAGGGGGCTGTGGCTAGCGGCGTGAACGTCGGAGGGGGCATGTTTTGAGCCCCCTCCTCACAAAGGGGGGGGGGGCGATCGGAGGCCCCCCGGTGAAGAGGAGACTCGGCCTGAGGTATATTTTTTAATTTTTTTTTAATTTTTTTTTTTACTTAGCGGCTGCCGAAGCGGGGGGGGGGGGGGGGGGCAGCTATTTGTTTTCCCCTCCTGAAGAAGAGCCCTGGGGGGTAATCGGATACCCCCAGGGTGAAGAGAAGACCTGGACGGTTCGAACGAGGGGTCAGGTGAGTGTTTTTATACATTATTTCTTTTTTTAACTAGCAGGGGGGAAAGCCAGCCCCTAACGGACGGAGAAGCAACCCCGTAGTACCTAAAGGGTTAAAATATGCCTCTTGCTGATGGCGATGCTCCTTTATTTACATATTTGTGTTGTACACAGCATTATTATGAAATGAATGAAAACATACCAATTAAAACTATAGTCCATTAGTACAAATCCTGGATTTAGGTTCTGGTTAGAACTGTCTGTGACCATTTTCTAGCCCTACTTTCTGGCTAGACAACTGGAGACAAAAACTTAACTTAACTTAAAAACTTAAAACTTATGGGGTCTAACAAAATCAATGCACATGAAGTTCATATCGGCCCAATAGGGCCACAAATATGTATATATTATATATGTTTTAGAGAACCTTAGTTTTTCCAGTTACTATATACGTTAACACAGTTAATACAAAGTTAACTGTTAACACGGTTCTAAAAGAGCAAATGAAGTGAAATGATTCAAAGGTTTAAAGGAAAGGAAAAAACATAAAATATGATATGAATATCATATGAATTATATGAATATCCAGAGAAAACATAACACCCACAAGAAAGCTAATTATGAATTAAAACTGGATGCTACTGGAAACTATTCCTTCAGGTGTCTCGACTTTTGGAGATAAACTTTTAAACTTTATTTTTATATAACCAACCAGTGTTGGAACAGACTGCATTACACCACCTTCTAGGACAGGAATTGGGCAGTTTTGCTCCTCAGGCCTGAGCAGATTCCTGTTATAATGGAAAAATAGAGACAAAGTTGTTGACTGCCTTCTGAAATGATGTGTCATATACATACCCAATGACTGCTGTTTTAAGGATCTTTGCATTATTTAATTAGAAAATATTGAAATATTTTCAAATAATTATTTAATATATAATTATATAATTTATAATAATAATGTCATAAAGTAGCAAAAATATAATTCACCTTAATTGAAAGTAACCTGTGTAGGAAATTGGTTATCAAAATAAAAAATGAAATTCTTCAAAGATGTATGGTATGAAAAAATTGGGCTTGACCCAAATTATCATGCTTCAGATTCTGTATTTTGTCTGAAGATTTCACCCTAAGTAAAAGGAAGGCTCTAGTGAAGTAATAAAGTCAGATCAAAGTTTACAGGGTAGCTGGGTTTAGGCCTTCATACAAACCATTTTTGAAAATTCCAACATTCCAAAAAATGTAACATTATAATTTTGAATACATGTTATAATTATTAGAAGAGATTAGACAACTGTGTGCTAAGAGTTGACCTAACGTACTCTCAAAACACACATTGGTGCTATATATATATATATATATATATATATATATATATATATATATTAAAAGGGGCCTAATTTATGATGTGCGCCTGATCCCGGGTTATTTTTGGCTATAGTGCCAGTTCCACAGTGTCGGCATTTTAGCATTCTCCAGCGCTATGCTGTGATCTGGATTGGAAGAGACACTACACAGAATGCTATCGGTTTAGCATTCATATTTGCACTAGGTAGTGGCCAGCATACATCAGCTCCTGTTGTCCTAGCTACCGATTTAGCCTGCGCTTGTTGAGCCAGTTTTCCAGCACTCCGCAGCATATTTATTTTTTTGCCCTTCAAATCGTAGGCGCTGTATTTTCCCTGTATGCTGTATGTTTGGAAGATTAATTATAGCATTAATTGGGCCCATTGTGCTCTCTGGAATGTCTGCTACAGTGGCAGGTTTCATCTGGCACTGCTACAACCAGCGTCCTTTTTAGCTTTCTTGGTAAATAAGATGTTAGCCGGCCGCCGCACCGCCATAGGCATTTTTCAAGTTGTTAAATCAGAGGCTGAGATAAAAAAAAAGTGGCGCTAATGCTTCTTAAATTTTAAGCTCTTTTGGACTATGGATATAGGCTATGGTATAGACTTTCCCCCCCCAAAGTTACAGAGGAACAAGCATCAACTTTTGTGTTACAAGAAAAATAAATATGCACAGTTAATAAACCCCCTGCTGGTCCGGTTTTGAAATTGGTGAAAAAAGCTACATCTGTGCATTGCAACGTAGCTCTGCATTAGGTTTCTGTGTTTTTTTTATGTGCTTTGCCAGCAATCCTGAGGCAGGGAGCTCGTATCATACTCCCTGTCACTCCTAATCTCACGTCAAGAAGTGAAGTGAGACAGCTCATGGCAGAGACATCCCCACACACTGGGCCAAGCAATATTTTTCCAGGGCCAAGAGGACCCAGATGATATGTTTGTGTGTGGGGTGGCATTTTAGTTTATAATTATGCAACAGTTTATTTAACAGTACATCCACAACAACTCGAGAGAATGGAATTGAGAGTTTACATTTCATACAAGTAGTCCTGCCAGGTCAGTTTGGTATAGCAATCCACAACTGTGTCTCTACTGTATTTGGGAACAAGCACAATCAGTTCCTTCACAAAAGCAGTTACTTGAGTATGTGATGGTAATGGTCATACTGGGACACAACCTCAAAAAAGAATAAAAAGCACAGAGTACGATCAACTAAAGCTGCCTGCGCACTGCTGTAAAACCACACAGCGTCCCACTAACCTAATACACATCCCAAAAATACACAAAACACTAATGGTTATATGTGGGACCGGCGCTAAGGACTCTCACTGACAACAATCTGCCATAGTGAAAACAACTTTATTTTACACAATGCACACAACCCATAATGTAGACAAGGAAAAATTATATTCAAAAATTATTAAAAAACACACAACGTTGTATAATTAAAAAAGAGAGGGGGCCCACCCACTTGCACACATGCCTCACCAAATACCCATCCACACAAACACACACACTATTGCACTGTAGACTCCGATGGCCAAAGTTGGTAAACATATACTCGTCAGCGTTGGGAACCTTAATAAGTGTCATTTAAATTCCTCCATGCAGATATTTTAGGTCAGCATTAAGTTCGGCTAGCCACCTCTCATGTGCCACTCTCAGGGCTACACATTAAACAAGAATGTCCAGCAGAGGACACAATGTCATTCAAATTCCTCCATGAAGATATTTTAGGTCAGCATTAGGCTCGGCTAGCCACTTCTCATGTGCCACTCTCAGGGCTACACATTAAACAAGAATATCCAGCAGATGACCCCTTCCGCCACATACGCAGCATAAAAAGCTGCATCTATCCGGGGAACATGACTTATACTGGCTCCATATGCTTACGTGACCCAGTACATAGGCTGACGTTACAACAAGACACTCAGAGCCGGTCACAGCGTGTGGTGAGGGGGGGGGGATGCGAGGCAGGGCAGGGCCACCATCATCCGACGCGCATTTCACTCCGCCCACCGGAGCTTCATCAGGGTGGTGAGCGGCATATCACAACACTGTTTTAAAGCACATGACTCCACCTTGTCATTTTAAATCTCTTTTTTAATTACACAACGTTGTGTGTTTTTTAAATAATTTTTTAATATAATTTTTCCTTGTCTACATTATGGGTTGTGTGCAATGTGTAAAATAAAGTTGCTTTCACTATGGCAGATTGTTGTCAGTGAGAGTCCCTAACGCCGGTCCCACATATAACCATTAGTGTTTTGTGCATTTTTGGGACACAACCTCCCAGGCTACACTGAGCTTTACAGGACTCAGGACATGCTAATAATATATATGCAATCGGAACCCAGTAGTTGACCCTACGCCATAAAGTCAGAAATCGCACTTTCAGCCTCAGGGGAATGTGTGACTGTGTGAGTAGGATGCCATACTATGGAGTCAATTATTCTCCATAGACTCCCAGTTGAACTTTATACACTGCTGTACACCACATGCGAGACAGAAAACCAAACCACTCGGAGAGTAAACTTTCCCGTGAAGTAGTACTTGCCTAGTGGCTGGTGTCCATAACATACTAGAATTAGTTAATAGCGGGCATCAGGCTGCCAGCCTTTGGCTACACTAAACCACCACTCTGACTCAATCTTGGGGGATCCCTTCATAAGTGTAAAAAACATGCTCATACCAGCTGAACTGTTTCTAAAACATAATTTTAGTCAGAACTAGATGCAGCAGTTGCAGGGAAGAACATATTTTTGTCTTTCAGCCTGGAAATAATTTTTAAAGTTACCTTGAATAAAGCAAGAATTCAGGCACAACTTTGTATAAAAAGTATGTCTGGATTTAAAACAATGTGTGTACTATTTGTCTTGCAATGACAAGGGAGAGGCAAGGGACATTCCAGACGAGGGGTTATATTGGGCTGCTCTCTGCTTGCCCCATGCTGGCTGTCAGGGGCTGCATCTTTATTCACCAGCACTCCCTGAAAAGCCCTTTAGAACTTGCTCCCTTCTGCTTTTTAGTTTTCTCAGTCCCCAAAATGAATGGATGAGTCCATTCCACGAGTCTTAGGAAGCCATACAGAAAAGAGAAAGTTTACTAGGTATTATTAAAAAATATTAAAGCAAAACAAAATCCTGTTGGCACGGCAGTCTTAAAAGACTCCAGAGCTGGCTGATTGCCTTCTCTTGTGTGAAACCCCTGATCCCTGCAATTCTTACCTGCGCAGCAATCCCAAGGCATGGTTGCATCCTCAGGCTTACTGTGGCCGAGGCATGCACCGGTGGCCAGCCAATTGGATTTGAAAGGGCCAGGAGTGGGCCTCAGACTACAGGGAAACTGTGGATGCTTGCAGTGGGTGTGCCACGACACCTGTCAAATTCGACCAACCAGTCAGCGATCTCAAATTTGCTGAGTAGGCGTGGCTAGTAACTGGGGAAGGAAGAAGCTTTGCCTTCAGGTACTGGAGGTGGAGGCCTGATCGAGAGGAGAGGGGTAAAAAAAGGGGTTTGGGCCACATTAGGCAGGTTAAATGAAAGATGCAGCCCCCTGGCAGCTTGCACGGGGAGAGCAGAAAGCAGGCTAATTTAACCTTTTTTTTAGCCGGGACTGTCTCCTAAATAACCTACCTGTTACAAAGTTAATGCCCCAAATAATCTCAAAAGCTTTAACTTCTAATAGACACAACCACAGATCAAAAACAAGGCTCACCCCAACCCTCTTTACCTTTGATTATAATGTATGATGCAGATGGTGCAATCTATTTTTCTTCCTCCTTTCCTGGGGCTATCACACATCTAGGCTGCATCTTCCACACAATAACAAGCAGTTATTATTGCACCTAATGATTTTGTAACCGTGATGCTAAATTTATAATATAATATAAAGACCAGTAGCTGCACCAAGTTCAGTACCTACTTATAAAGAAAATCTATGCACCTGAAGTCACAAAAAGCCAGAGTCTGTAAAAGTCACAAAGAACATGGATTTCACAGTTAATAGATACTTACTCTTTCCTTGGGTCTGTCATTTGTTATTTTAGTTTGCTGACCTCTGCATGTTCATACTCTGTCACAGAGGGATTCCAGCAGTGTGCCAAGCTACCACTGTGAAGCTTGTTAGTGTAATCCTTTCAGATATCTGACATAAGTTGAACTATGTCTCTAGAACTCATTTTTAGAAAACCGTACAAGAGGCTGAGAATTGCGCCACTCATTAATGGTACGTTTTCCTGAAACAGTTTATAGCTAAACGCTGCCTTTCCCTTGAGGACTCGTGCCAATAAGCTTAGGTGCCAATCAAATGCATCTCCCCTCCAATCTATGTGGCATTGAAACGGTAATGAATATTTTTAAATACCTATACTTATGAGTCTGCTCAATCGGGCTGAATAGTTACCAGAAAAATCTCTGATCCATGGTTCCAGGGAAAATCGATATTTTGACCAATCAATTAAGGTACTTGCCTGTTCTCTTATCTTCACTAAGTAAGCTCATGTCAGTGACTGCCTGCGAATAAGGTAAGGATACAAACTCTTGTAACACTAAGAAGAGATTTAGTGCATAAAAAATCAAGAGGTTTTTATATTATAGTGAGTGTATTATTAGGATTGTAATTGCTTTATGTTATTTGGTAAAGGAGAGATGGCAAAGACACATGGGTCATCCTGAAGGAAACGTGACTATTTTCTGCCACTGCTTTAAAGCGATACAGCACAGGCAAAATCAATTGCTACACCATTGTGTCGGGCTACTTTTGGCACTGTCCTAAACTGTTTTCCATTTTAAAATTAAAGAAGTTTACAGTTTTGCCTTATTATCTTTTGAAATGTTTGGCTGTGGCCCTATGCTCTGCGATGCTGCATATTAATCAACATAATGGGCGGGGTCTGTAAGACAGGCATTCTCATCACCCTGGCTGTTCTCCCTCTCTCCCAGGTGTCCACAGTTTGATGATGCAGAGCTTTAGACCACTAGCTTATCCCTATTATTGGTGGTCTATGGCAAAGGAATTCAGGGTGTCTGCCACTACTCTTTGCCAACTACTTTCAGAAGCATCTGTGTTCTGACAGGAAGCGAGAGGGCAGTCATGATGAGGTGAGCTGCTGAATGACAGTTTATGCACTTTGCCTACAGAGTCCCTTTAAAGTGTGGTGATCTAAAACTTGAACTTTGGAGGAACTAAAAAAAACAAAATCATCACTGCCCAGACCTATCTGGAGAAAGCCAAGAAATGCCACAAGGAAAAAAAAAAAAAACTACCTACGTATATGGTAAACTTTTGTGGGAGCAGCTAACAGGATTTAGTCATGATTCTTAGAAGTATAATAATATTTTTATGTCTCTTGGTCTATTCCCCAAGCTTCCAGAGCTTATTTAGTGGGCAATGCTTGGGCATAGCTCATAATTATTACATAGCCATCCACTCTAGTTGTGGACATTTTTTAAATTTAAGTCGTTGTGCATGTATAAGACACCGTTATCTCATTCAATCCATAAATGAACACTTAATTGTCCCCAGTTAGGGACCTCCTCTAAAGAGTGAGAATCATCTTTTCCCCATCTCCCCAGAGGATGAACACAGGAAAAAAAGTAATTTGTTTACCTCCATTCCCAAGAGAATGGAGAATTATTTGGTCCTCAAATACCCACTAGCTGATTGCATGGCCCGACCGAGTACTAGAACTGGTTTTGGCTCTGGTTTTCTAAGGTGGTTTCCTGACTAATAGCCAGAGACTCAATGGAGGAGCCACAAGGCAGGGGTTTAGAGGTCAAGCAAAAAGGCCTATAGCCTCTTTCCCTGGGCTTGGGACAGGGTCCAAAGGAGCCGCTGGCACTGACAAAAACACATGTGAAAAAAACACATAAAAAGACGAAAATGGACCAAAGCAAAATACTCTGCCAAAGAGGCATTAAACATGACTTAAACTGAGACAGCAAAGCTGAAAAAATGCAATGAGGAACTGCAGTTCTGAAAAGGATTTAGCATGTTTTCACTGCACTCAGATGTATCTATGGCCTATGCCTAGAAATGTCATGCCTCCTTTATTTTCTCAGGGGCAACTAAATACAACGTTGTATGGAGTGTGAGCAAGAGAAACTGGCATATGGAAATAGGGCACCTTAACCCCACAACACAGCTCATTTAGTACATTAGAGGGAATCAAAAATCAGAGAGAGATGCTGCACACACTTCAGCCCCAAATAAAGCCCACAAGAATGTAAAGGTTGTACAGGGCACACAACGTGTATGTTTAGAAGCACCCAGTTAAGCACTAGATGAGGCTAAAGACTTAAGGAGTAGGTACTTAAGGCGGACCAACACCTGCACCGTCAAGGGTGTTGGTCCACTTCAAGGGTTAGGTATTGTCCCAGACTGCATGAGGGTGCTAGAATATTCTCTCCAATCTTGACTGTACCACCTTCATAGTTTTGACCTTTGGACTTTCTTTGGATCACGCAGTTTGACCTCTGCCTGCCTCCTCATCTCTTCCTCCCAAATCAGCATCCAGGGTTTCATCTGACCCGGAAGATGTCCACACATCCAGGTACATGACAACTGGTCTTCCAGGTGTTGGGACTGAGTAGCCCAGTTGGTTTTACCAATAATCCAGTCAGAACGGGACTGCATCCATTGCCACCAGTAAAAGCCTAGATATGTCCAGTGTGACAAATTAATTAGTCTGTCAATAATGTCTAGGCCTATTTTCTCTTTAGGGGAAAGATACTTCACTCAAGTCACTCAATGGGTGGGGGTCAATGGTCCTGTGGGCTGCAAATGGGTATAGGTCCACCTCAAAGGGGCAGGAAGCACCCATTTTAGTTTGCCAAAGTTTCTGTAACAGAAGAAAAAGGCCTGTGTGTCGGTATGTTTGGGGCACAAGGCAAAAAAAGGGAAAGATGTGTCTAAATGTGGTGACTATCTGGAGAAGGGAGCAGCATTTCCCAAATAGAATAATAATAAAAAAAAGATTAAAGACAATATAATCGTTGGAGTAGATTTCTTAGTAATTTGTGTCACTTTAACTGTCAATTTTTCTCATCACCAAAATTTTAAGGAATAATGCATACAGCCTGTACCTTGGAGCAGGCTAAAGCTGGGGAACTGCATTCGCATTCATGCATGATTACCTTAAGTAGAGACCTGTATTGCATATGATAAGGGTGTCTGAATGGTGACTGCTAAGCACCCGACAACCAGGTTAAGAAAATAGGGATATCTATACCGTGAACAAATGATTCAGATCATCATTTCTAGAATGTGTTCCATCAATCACAAAAATGACAGCCATATATGAATTGTCAAATATGCTTGGAATTCTATTTCCCAAATAGTACGTGGTGGCATGTTTAATAGCCTTTTCTTTATTGAAATTCTCCCTTGCAGGATGGCTTTTCCCACATGCCTAGCTATATTTAGACAATGCACAAATAGCAAGCACAAGCAGAACTGATGCATCAGCAGTCTGAGGAGATATATTACTCACACTACTAATATTGAACTCGCCAGGAGCCACTGAAGTGTGCTGAACCCATAATGTCACAGGGAGGAAGCAATATAATTTGCTGCATGAAAAATAAGGTCAAAGGGGGGAAATAATACTTTTTTCTATTCGACAAAAATGATTAACCTTTTCGGTAACACAAATATATTGGATAAGACCATACAGCTTCTTTTCCATCAACACCAGGCTTCTTGGAAGAAAAACATGTATAAGAAATTAATAACAGAATAACCAGGACAAGAGCAGAAACACCTGCTTGATAATTAGCCGAAGATGATTTACTGATCAATCCTCAAAATTACAGGAAACCCCCTTTCTCAGAAATACATCTCTGCCAGCCTTTAGAGAAAAAGTCATGTAAAGATAAAAAATGGGCATTGTAATTGCTTAGCTACCTCTAAAAATACCACTTTATGGAGAATCCTATGTTAGGCTAAATGTAGTGTGCTAAAAATACAATTCTGTGAAACTCACCAGTAGAATTGTTTTTGTATCCATCCAGTCCCGATATCTTCACGATTGGATGTTCGTCCCTAGGGGGTGCTTGACTGCAAGATCAAAGATGTAGCTCCTCCTGGCCCCCTATAAAGGCAGCATTCCCCAGTGGTTTAAAAGCAGTACATAATAAAAGAGGCCAGGCCGGGAGGCCCAAGAAAAAGAAACCATGTTGCCTCACATAGCTTCAGCTTGTAACATAGTAACATAGTATGTAAGGCTGAATAAAAACTTTAGTCCATCCAGTTCAGACTGTTTAACTCCTTCCAGTGGTCTAGTAGCCATAGCTGGAAATGTTATTACATGCCAGGAAGGCATCAAGGCCACTTTTGAACATTTTTACTGTATCCATCATTACTACCTCCTCTGGCAGCGAGTTCCATAGTCTCACTGCTCTTACAGAGAAGAATCCCCTCCTATGTCGGTGGAGAAAGCACCTTTCCACTAACCTTAGTGGATGCCCCCGGGTTATGGTCACACTCCGGGGTATAAATAGATTGTGGGACAGATCTTTGTATTGACCCCGAATATATTTATACATAGTTATTAGATCACCCCTCAATCGTCTTTTTTCTAGACTAAATAAACCTAACTTGGACAATCTTTCCGGGTACTCTAGCCCCCGCACTCCTTTTATTAACTTTGTTGCCCTTCTTTGAACGTGCTCCAGTTCTGATATGTCCTTCTTAAGCACAGGTGCCCAGAACTGTACACAGTATTCCATATGGGGTCTGACCAGTGACTTGTACAGGGGTAAAATGATGCTCTGGTCATGAGCACCTATGCCCCTCCTGATGCACCCCATGATTCTATTTGCCTTGGCAGCAGCTGCCTGGCATTGATTACTACAGTTGAGCTTATTGTCAACTAAAACCCCTAGGTCCTTTTTCATTGTTGTTTTACCAAGTGTTTCTTTATTTAGTGTGTAATCATGACACAGAGTTCTCCTTCCCATGTGCATAACCTTACATTTATCTGTGTTAAACTTAATTTGCCATTTAACTGCCCATGCTTCCAATTTGTCTAAATCTGTTTGTAGCTGCCTGCTGTCCTCTTTTGTTTTAATTACTTTACTCAGCTTAGTATCATCTGCAAAGATTGAGACTTGTACTCTAATGCAAAAAAACTAGAAAAGAACTAGTGTCCTATGAGCAAAAATGGTTCATCACCATCACAGGCATGCAGGACATAATGAACACAAGGGCGGGGTGATACTGCCTGGACTGGATGGATCCAAAAACAATTCTACAGGGGAGTTTCACAGAATTGTATTTTTCTCTTCCATCCAGTCCAGGCCGTCCCGATATCTTCACGATTGGGACATCCAAAAGCAGTGTCCATATGGGCGGGATCCCCAGTGCGGAACAGCATGTAGTTCATCTCACTACCGCCTGAAGCACCTTTTGGACAAAAACAGCGTCAACTGAGGCCCTGATATCCACCCTGTAAAACTTTGTAAAAGTATGAACAGAAGACCAAGTAGCGGCCTTACAAACTTGTTCCACCGATGCCTGATGCTGAAAAGCCCAAGAGGCACCTATAGCTCTGGTAGAATGAACTGTGATCCGAAAAGGGGGTTCCTCCCCCCTGACAGAATACGCCTGTCTAATCCACTTACTGAGAGTGGACTTGGCTGGTGGCAATCCTTTCCTAGAACCCTCTGTTAGGACAAAGAGCAAATTCGATTTACTGAAGGATTCAGTCGCAGCCAGGTAATACCTTATGGCTCTGACCACATCCAAGGCATGGAGGGTCCGTTCTTTCGAATTAGCCGGAGCTGGACACAAGGAAGGCAAGACAACTTCTTCATTAAGGTGAAAGGGAGAAACGACCTTAGGCAAAAATTCAGGTTTAAAACGAAAAACCACCTTATCCCTGTGCAACTCAAAGTAGGGTGGTTTCATATAAAGCGGGGCCAGTTCTGATACACGATGCACCGAGGTGATCGCTACCAGAAAGACCACTTTGAGAGTCAACATAGACAATGCAGAATCGCTCAATGGCTCGAAGGGAGGACCCTTCGATAGATAGCACTAGATTTAAGTCCCACACCGGTAATACTGACTTACATGGTGGCCGGACATGGGTAACTCCCTGGAAAAAAGTCTTGATCAACCTATGGTTGGCAATGGATCTCTGGAAAAAAATGGCTAAAGCCGAGACCTGACCCTTGAGAGTGCTCAGCTGGAGACTCAAGTCTAAACCGTGTTGTAAAAACTCCAGAATCCTAGAAATAGAAAATTTTCAGCAAGGAAGACTCGGCCTCGCACCAAGCGATATAGGTTTGCCAAACTCTGTAGTATATCATAGAAGATTTCTTCCGTGCCTGAATCATTGTATGAATAACCGTGGCCGATAACCCTTTCTCCGTTAGAATTGAGGTTTCAATAGCCAGGCCGTCAAAGCCAGCGTCCGTAAATTTGGGTGCCACAGCGACCCCTGTGTGAGAAGACCTGGGTCGTCGGGCATGATGTAGTGATCTATTGACATCTGAGCTATGTCTGCAAACCAACTCCTTCTCAGCCAGCGAGGCGCCACCAGGATGGCTGCCACCCCCTCCTGGGCTATCTTGCGCAGCACTCTGCCCAGGAGCGGAGACATACAGAAGGAGGGAATGCATACAGAAACTTGAACTCCGTCCAAGGGATCGCCAGAGCGTCTGTTGCTATGGCCAGAGGATCTCTTGAGAGAGAGATGAACCTTGGAAGCTTGTGACTGTGTCTGGACGCAAACAGATCCACGTCTGTTGAGGGATCTCTTGCTCAGAGTCCCGCGTTGATGTAGGCCACAGCTGTCTGATTGTCCGAGCAGACCTGGATTGCATGGCCTCTTAAATGGGGAGTCAAGCGTAGAAGAACCAACTGGATTGCTCTCAGCTCCAAGAGGTTTATGGGTAACCAGTTCTTCTGCGGACCCCACTGACCCTGGATCTTCTGTGTCTGCCAAACGCCTCCCCAGCCTGTCAGACTGGCATCCGTGGAAACTAGCTCTCAATGGGGAGTCAGAAAGGACTTGCCCACCAGCAGGTTCCAAGAGTCCAACCACCACCAGAGGGACTGCCTGGCCAGGGGGGACAGCGCAAATCCCTGTTCCAGAGACTCCTGCGACCGATTCCAGCCGGTCAACAGGTTCAACAAGAGATCTCATGTGAAAATGGGGCGAAGGGCACTGCCTCGAAGCACGATACCATTAGGCCCACCAATCTCATCCCCACGTACCGACGGCTGTTGACAAGCCAGCAAGGCCTGTACCTGCGTCTGGGGTCCCAAAAACTTTTGCTGTGGCAGAAAAACCTTGACCTGAGCGGTGTCTATCGTCATTCCCAGGAACGATCCCACTGTAGAAGGCGTGATAAATAACTTGGGGTAATTGATTACCCAACCAAAGGCTTCCAGGGTTGACAACACCGTCCAAGTATCGCTCTCGGCCTCCTGAAGGGACCGGGACGAAATCAGCAAGTCGTCTAGATAGGGTAAGACACGAATACCCTGACTCCTCAGGATAGCCATGATGCCCGCCAGCACCTTGGTGAAGACACAGGGGGCTGAGGATATCCCAAATGGGAGTGCTACAAACTGGTAATGTTGATCCTCCAGCGCAAACCTCAGGAACTTCTGATGTCCCTGGAAAATCGGGATGTGCAGATAAGCGTCCCTGATGTCCACCGTGGTCATGAAGTCGCCGGGCCGAAACGATCTCACCGCCGACTGCAACGTTTCCATGTGGAAATGTCTGACTCTTACAAACTTGTTGAGACCCTTCAGGTCCAAGATCGGCCGTAGTGTTCCGTCCTTCTTGGGAACCGTGAACAGATTGGAGTAGAATCCCTGACCCTGTGGGGGTACAGGGCAAATCATACTTATCTGCACAAGGTGTTGAACAGCCATTCTCAAAGCCTGAGCTTTTAGCGGGTTTCGGGATATCCTTGAACGGAGGAATTTTGTGGGTGGCCTGGCTGCCAGCTCTATCTTGTAACCGGAGGATACTACCTCCTGAATCCACCAATCCGAGACATGACGCCTCCAGATCTGAGCAAACAGCAGAAGCCGTCCCCCCACACGGATGGGTGAGGGTGCCCCCTCATGCCTAAGTAGGCTTGGCTGGGGGTTTGGGCTTAGCTCCCCAGGAGGAGTTGGGCCGGCTGCAGGACCTACCTCTGCCCCAAGTATCTCTGCGGGCACCTGGAAATGAAGATCCTCTTCCTCCCAGAAAGGAATGTAGGGGTTCCGAAGAGTAGGGGTTCCGAAAGGAGCGAGCAGGCCTTCTTCTCTGAGGGAGCTTACTATTCTTGACCAAGAGGTCCTGGCGCTCCCCAACAGCCGGCTTCCCACAAAAGGTAGACCTGTGAGGGACTTGGCAGCCGCATCAGCCGACCACTGCTTCCACCAGAGCGAGCGGCGTAAAGCAACAAGCAAGGCCGAAATTCTGGCGCCAAGCCTGACCACATCACCCATGGCAGTAACAACAAAGCCAATGAAATCCAAGCAGGCCTTGAGTTCCTTATACTCCTCCACCCGCTTGCGAGCCTTAGCACTAGCCACAAGGTGTCTCACCTTTCTCCTGTTGGCTAGAGAAACGATCGCCGAGGCACACGCAGGGCGAAAGAGAGCACCCAGCAAAGGTGAAAGCATGGCAGATCAGCTGATCCATGCGCTTGTCTGCAGCGTCACGTAATGAAGCATTGTCAGGTGATGGCATAACAGTGGTATTGGAGAAGCCAGACACGGGAGGGTCCACCTCGGGAGGGTGACAACATAGCCGAACCAAATCAGTAGGAAAGGGATACAGCCTATCCAGGCCCTTAGGGACCGACAGTAACTTGTTGGGCCTTTCCTATTCCTTAAGGATCATGTTAGAAAAATTAGGCTGCTCCGGGAAGACCTGTCTTTGCCTCTCAGGCTGAAATAATTCACCCTGCTTCCTCTTTGCCTCTCTGGGAGGAACAATGTGTAGGGTATCAAACACGGAAGAGAGCAAACTCTCCGTATCATCTGGGAGGCAAGAATCCTCGTCCAAGGAGGAACCAGAGATACTGTCATCACTAGCGGAAAACTCCACAGTTGAGCGTGACTCATCTGGCAACTCACCTTCCTCCGCAGATCCCAAGAAATCATAGAAATCATCATCCGAGTAAAACGGCTCCAGATGCCGCTTCTTACTTGAGGCTTTCTTAGGGGCTGTCAATGAGATCTGCTTCTCGAGACTAGCCAGCCTGTGCGCAAAATCAGTATGAAACCCCTTGCTGGCTCCTCCTTCACTAGGGGCTGACTGCAGCAGCAGAGGGTCCGGAGAGGCCGATGGTAATACAGGGCTAGGGTCAGGGGCGCCCGCTCATGGTCCAAAACAATGCCTCTGGCGCAAGTGGGACAAATAGTGCTGAATCCGCCCAGAGGATTCCTTCTGCACAAGGGGCAGAGCCTGTCCTGCCCAAATGGGGCCCCCGGCTCACTATCCCCTGATGCCTCCATTATGGTGATTAAGAATAGTAATATTCAATAAGGCTACTAGACCCTAAGCCTAATAACCGATCCCTCTAATTAATAAAGGGGACCGGGAGGAACCACAACCCTCAACCTTAGCCCACGATCTAAACAAAAGGAGAGAGAGAGAAAGAGCAATTATCTTAAAAGCCCCATGTCAACCTTAACATAGAAATAATGTCAACCTTAACATAGAAATAATCAAAAGAGGGACTCACCACACCGCAACCGAAAAGAGGGATCACCGCCAGCGTCCGCAGCAGGGAAGGCCTGAGCACCTTTCTCCCAGCACAGCAGCAGCGCGTCTGGCAGCAGTGCCTTCTGGAAGGACCCTCGGGGGGGAAAGGGGGGTGGGGGGCGTCAGCTATGCGCCGCCGCTGGACCCCCCCCAGCAGCGCGTCAGCAGAGAAAGAAACGCTGCCTATCATGGTGGCGACCCCTCTAGCGTATACCCCCCCGTCTCTTCTCAGCCAGAGCCGCACACGGCGGTGCAGAGGAGGTCTGCGGGGTGCGACTGCCGCGAGAGGCGCATGCCCCGAGCACACCGACGGGGGAATGTAGGGAGGTGAGTAAGGAGATCAGAGACCGCTCCTCGCTGCCTGTCAGTGAGGAGCGCAATGTGACAAGTCGCACCAAACATGCATGCACACACATATAATAAAGCAGTGGGCAGGGAGGGGCATATATAAGAATATACATATTAGTGGTTCCCCATAAGCCTGTGGCCGGCTACCTTTTAATAATAAGGTCTGCAGCCCAGAGCATGTGCTCTGCCACAGACCCCGGCGTTCACCCTACCGTCACGGATCCCTGTAGCAGCAAAGGGCTGGGAGGCAGGAATTGGTCAGAAGAGATCCATAGGAATAAAATCCTGCAGCGGCCGACAGGCTAGGTGGCCCCACACCCAATCGTGAAGATATCGGGACGACCTGGACTGGATGGAAGAGATGGAAGAGAAAAGAGACCAAAATGTCTCCTAATAAAGGGTAAAATGTAAAGACTGTTTTTTAAAATTATAAAAAGTACAGACCAAGATTAAAAGGATCTACTTATGAATCTTAGCGGCAAATCATCGCTCAATATCAAATTGGGATCCCAAGGCCCCAGAAACCCCCGGGGAAAGCAATGTTTGTAACTTGTAAACAATTATTTTAGGCTATTGATCCTAATCAGCACAATGCCAGATAAATACCACTGTATAGACGGGAGACTGGAGACTGACACTCCTTAAAAGTGCTTTCTTAAACCAGAACACCACCCATTTTTAACAAATGGGTGTTGCTCCTAGCACAGGGGGACATCACGATTTCCAGTCCCCTCCTTTTGCATTAACCCTCTTTAAACCCAAGAAATCTTACCTTTTTCGATAAGTCAGGTGTGGTGCTGGCATCCTGCGGATCATGTGAGCGCAAGCCAATCATAGCATTCGAAACAGGATGGATTCACATGGCACAAATAGATCAAGAACCACATCACTACCATAATTCTTATTGAGAAGATGGAGTTTTGGTTTGTCTCCCAAACTCCCAGAAACCCTCAGGGGTACAATGCTATCTAAAAATAATGACGGGGGCGTGGCCTACTAATGGCGCCGTGAGGAACTATCCCAGGAGGCTCCCCATTACCCTGCAGTGATCCCAATATTGCAAGACAGCAACCCTTATAATAATAGGATGTCCAAGCGGCGGAAGACCAGGGGAGCAGCGCGACCCGCTCAGAGGACCCCCATATCCTCATATTTTGGAGCTATCTCCGTGGAAAACCCGGGACCGCCGATGCCAGCAATGGCGACGACCGCCATGACCCCAGGCGGAATGGGAGAACCCCTGCACCCACCGGAGACGGCGCCGCCCGACATACCTGTGTGGCAGGGGCTGGATGGAGAGGAGCTGGACCCGGGACTCCCCCGGGCAGCGGAGGGAGAAGTGACCCCGTCGTGGATGCCTGTGGGAAGCGTAAAGGGGCAGGACAAGATGGCGCCGGCTTCCCTGCGACCGGCGGGAGCGGGCGCCGCTCCGGTCTGTGACAGCCAAGGACACAGTGGCGAGAGCTGCGGGCTGCGGTCCTCCCAGCCCGTCTCAGCGAGCGCAGAGGAGGAAGAGCACAGGAGAGGATCGACTGGAGGGTCTGCCCCCGGTCCGTCGCCGATGAAGAATGGAGGTGAGGAGGGGGGGAGCAGCAACAGCAGCAGGGGTCAGCACATGGTAGTTACAGTGGCACAAGTCCACTGTGCTATGATCGGGAGGCAGCCAGGGGAGACATGCAGCAGCACAATAGCTACAGAGGCTGCTCTTAAAGGGACAGTTAATGAGCACACCCTGCCACCTGACCAGCCCCATGCACCCACCAAGCCACTAAGGGGTATTTTGTCCACACCTGCCCCTGACCCCCATGAAGTGAGCTGCTCACCTACCCCAGTTACTGAAAACCTGAGGCAGCTAGGGGAATCACACAGCTGCACAATGGCAGCAGAGGCTGCTCTTAAAGGGACAGCTACCAAGAGCACCCTACCACCTGGCCAGCCCCATTCACCTAATCTATCACCAAGGGGTGAACTGGTCACACCTGCCCCGGACCTCCATGGGGTGCGCTGCCCATCTACCTCAATACCTGCTTGGGGGCCTGTGTTCTCCCTGGAGCCCTGCAGCCCGGCCCCTATGAACCGCTCATGGGACTCCCGATCCCCCACACCTGATGACCATCCGGCAGTCTGTGAAGGCACAGCTTTACAGGAGGCGTTTTCACCCGGCGCCCTGATTTCAGTTATTATGGAATCTGTGAGGCATAACGTTGCGGATGCCATTAAATCCTTGCCCTCAAGAGCAGACTTTGAGTCTTACATTTCAAGGATGGAGGGGACTTTCGGTCGAGAAATAACATCCATGCAAAACACCATAGCGGATCTGTCCGACAAAGTGGAAACCAACACAGCCGCACAGTCAGATATCCAGACCAGGGTTACCGCCCTGGAACAGGAGAGAGATGCCACACGCAGGATGCTTGCCGCCCTACAGGTCCAACAGGATGACCTAGAAAATAGAAACCGCCGTAACAATATCCGGCTGCGGGGCATCCCGGAATCAATAAACCCGGCGGAGCTTAAAGCAACAGTGTGCAACCTGTTCAACACCCTTCTAGGTCGCCCCTCGGGAGAAACCATCGAGATTGACCGAATCCATCGAGCTCTGGGCCCTATGAGAGGCGGCCCCAACGGTCCAAGAGACGTTATCTGCAGAGTGCACTTTTTTCAAATTAAGGAAGCAATTATGCGAGCAGCCTGGAACAAGGGCCCTATCGAGCTGAACGGTGCACGTGTCATTTTATTGCAGGACCTATCCCGCAAGACCCTACAAATGCGACGCCTGATGAGGCCCCTGTTGGACCTCCTGCAGCAACAGGGAGCGACGTACCGCTGGGGCCACCCCTTCCAGCTGCTGGTGCGGAAGGACCGAAGAACATACACCCTGAGAACACCGGAGCAGCTGGCGGGTCTTTTCGAATTTCTGGGATCCGCACCCATAGCCGTCCCGGACTGGCTGGCGCAGGACTTTGACCAGAGAGCGGGCCCGCTCCCGCAGCGCCCAGGGAGACGGAGACGGGACAGAAGAGGCCCGGCCCACCGGCCTGGCCCGGAGCACGGGGGGGACCCCGATCACATGGACGTTAGATAGGAGGTAATGAAATTTAGTTACACACAGTTTTGTAGAGTTCCGCTTGGACGCTATTTACAATAAGTTGGCTCCTTTATCTTGCTTTGTACCTGTCGCCTGTGGCTCCTGCATATATAGAAGTTGATAAGTAATGTTCCGGGTGATCCCGCTGGGTGGTCTGTGGGTCGCTCCCGGCGGGGCCCGCTGCGGGGGGAGGTCCTGCTCGGGCGGGTCCCGCCGGGTGCTGGCCCGTCGGCCGTGCCCTGGGGTTGGTGGGGGTCTCGCCCGGCTGCGCCTCGGCGGCCCCGGTGGCTGGGCCTAACGCCCGGTTGGCGCGGCCGCTGGGGTTCGGCCCGGGTTTTGGAGTGTCCTGTCCTGGGTGGGAGTGGCGTCTTCCCGGGCCCGGGATGCTCTCTCCGCCCTGAGGGGGGGGGGGGGGCGCTCCCCTGGCGGGGGGCCCGGGGGAATTGAGGCCCATATCGTCTGGGAGACCTGTTGTGTTTGGGCGTCTCCTGCGGGTGCCCCCCCCCCCCTCTGGGGGGAAATATAACATAATCGGCCTGCCCTGGGCCTGGGGCGTGCCCCGGGGCGGTGGTCGCTGTGGAGCACCGGCGGGGGGGGAGCCATCGGACACAGGGTGTAAGCTATTAATAGGAATGTTCCGTTTACTGAGCCTATACAATGTTACTGTTGCTGTTTTACTGAAAATGTGTTAAGAGGGTGGGGAAACCTAGAAGGAAGAGTAGGAAGCGTCGGTAACAACAACCCGCTGGGTTCTGGTTGCTCTTCGCCTGGTGTCCACTTCCCCCAGAGGCCCGTGTGATTTCCCGAGGGAAGCTTCCGGAGGCTTCCCCGGGAACAGCGTGGCCAGACTTCCCTATATTAGAGAAGTCAATAATAACAATTCTACGAGCCTAAAGTTTCTTAGGCTTTCTCCGGATCTGAAAAGTTTCATCCTTTTGGTTCCTATCGTTTTCCTATCTGTGATTTCCTACCCCTCATCCCGATCCTTTCCCCCGTTTCGCCGCTCCGAGCGGCCGTCTGCCCTGCTTTGCGCGCCGGGCCCCCGGCGGTGTTGGCTGCCGGGATGGGACGGTGTCCCTGAACTGTAGGGGCCTCAATATCCCTGAGAAGAGGTCGGCGATGCTCTCGGATCTAAGAAGAATGAAGGCCAAGATCATATTCCTACAGGAGACGCACTTCAGGGGGGATGCTTGCCCCAGGATGTCTCCCAGGTTCTTCCCCCAATGGTATGCAAGCTCATCCCCAACCTCTAAATCCAAAGGCGTTGCAATACTACTAGCCAAGGATGTCCCCTTCCAGAAACTAGCTACCTCTGCTGATAGCAAGGGCAGATACATAATGATTAAAGGGACGATACACGGAGAGCTATACACAATGGCCTCCGTGTATGCTCCCAATAGTGGCCAGGTGGATTTCCTCTTGAAGTTTTTGTCGGAGCTGTCGGAGTTCCAGGAGGGAAAGATGCTCTTGGGAGGAGACCTAAACATTGCCCTGGACCCACTGCTTGATTCATCAACCGGTAAGTCATCTATACCGTATGGTGGGCTACGTAGGGTGAAACAGGCGTTGCATAACCTACAGTTGTGCGACCCCTGGAGAATCTTCAACCCTAAGGGCAGAGACTACTCACATTTCTCGACAGTCCACGCGACTTACGCGAGACTAGATTATATATTAGTCTCTCATAGCCTCCTGCCCAGGGTGACTGACCCCGACATAGGCCCGGCCTCCCTGTCGGACCATAGTCCAGTATGGCTACTTCTGACCTCAGTGGAAGAAAGCAGAAGGGAATTGACATGGCGCCTAAATGAAAGCTTGCTGAAAGATCCGGTGACGGAACGAGCAGTCCAAACTGCCCTTGCTGACTATTTCGCCTTGAACTGCTCGGGTGAAGTCTCCCCGATGACAGTTTGGCAAGCACACAAGGCAGTGATAAGAGGGGTCCTCATCCAACACGCCTCCAGATTGAAAAAAGCCCACACACTGGACAGGGATCGCCTACTCTCACAAATTGAAACTAAACGCTGCTGAGACCGCACCAGCTGTGTGACCAATTCTGGCGTGCACAACTCCTGGGGTGGGATTCAATAACTCTAAAAAAAAAAGGAACAGGGAGTCCCACTACTCCCTAACCCACCCAAGCAAACTCGTGGCACCACCAACTATCTTAATGTACCAATGTTTATTGCAAGTAATAGTACATGACATACAAACATATTAAAACATGCTGATTAAAAAACATATACACTTCATTTGTCCTCTCTAAGGAACAAGGGAAGGGGCAGGAGGTAACTACACCGGTTTAAATGATACAATTAATAATGAGGACCTTGGAGGACACTATAAGATATTTGTATGGGTTTAGGTCCGCCTTAATCCAGACTGTGCCTCACCTATAATACTCATATGCCTGTGTATGTGAGCATGTGCAAACGTACAATGACAAAAACAATCCTACCTATACAATCCTCTAACTATCAATAAAGTGCTGAGTGCCTATATGTAAACATGCCTTATGTGCAATTCCTAAAGTTTAAACCATCACTTAGATCAAGAGGACAGAGCCGAGTCAAGACAAGGACAGACCCGTCTAACCATATGCAATACCAACAACAATAAAGCCTCACGTGTCCAATAGATATGTAGATCTCCGATGGGGGTCCCCCCACCCCAGCCGACGCGTTTCGTGACGAGCCAAGCGTCACTTCCTCAAGGCAGAACCTGCTCCTCACCCTCACCCAGCTCCTTTTATATTCACCATGCCAGGCGTACCAATGTCCCGCGCCGCCCGTGACTTCCGCCACGAGTTTGCTTGGGTGGGTTAGGGAGTAGTGGGACTCCCTGTTCCTGTTTTTTTTACTCTCACAAATTCAAATCCTTGAGAAGAGGCATAAAGAATCCCAGATACGAGCCACACTGCAGGAGTTAACCTCCTGCAGAGAGCAATTAAACTCCCTGCTGCTGAAAAAGGCGGCATTTGTCATAAAGAAATGTAAAAGATTTTATTGCGAGTGGGGGAACAAAAGCGGATCACTTCTTGCCAGAGCTCTGAGGAAGCAACAGTCCCTCAACTTTATTGAGGCAATAAAGAACCCAAACCAACAGAAACTCCACAAAACAGAGGACATTGCCAAAGTGTTCCAAGAATATTACCATGCATTGTACAATTTGAGACCGCAGGGAGTAGGAAACTCCCCGAGGGACCTGTCCCAAATTAGACGATACATAGCAGCCTCTGGTATGCCAAGAGGCCGTTAGCGGGCTGGGGGAGCCAATCTCGAGTGCTGAACTACATCAAGCAATAAAAGCATCCCCGAACGGTCCAGATGGCCTAACTATCGCCTACTACAAGAAATTTGAGAACACTTTGAACAAGCACTTCCTCCAAGCTTTCAATGCGACCGCGGGCGATGACGAGCCCGGGTCACTCCCAACGGAAGTGCTAGAAGCCCACGTCACAGTAATACATAAGGCCGGAAAAGACCCCCTGAGTTGCAAGAGCTACCGTCCGATCTCGCTGTTAAACGTGGACCTTAAACTATTCACTAAGATCCTAGCGAATCGCCTAGCAACACACCTACCCAATCTAATTGATGGAGACCAATGTGGCTTCATCCCTGGCAAGGAAGCCAGGGATAATACTATTAGGACCTTGAACCTGATACACAGATCGCGAATAGACAATTCCCCGATGATGCTGCTGTCCACAGACGCTGAAAAAGCGTTCGACCGGGTGGACTGGGACTTTGTCTTCGAGGTGCTGCGGTACATTGGTCTCCAGGGTAGGGCACTCAAATATATTCTAGGTATATACTCAACTCCCCAGGCTAGAATAAAAGTAAATGGCCACCTCTCTCCACCTTTCCAGATAGCCAACGGAACCAGACAGGGATGCCCTCTATCACCCCTTATATTCGCCCTGGTGGTGGGACCCTTCCTGAGACATGTTAGGAACAACATAGATCTTAAGGGTATCCATGTGAAGGGAGTCGAGCATAAGGTGTCTGCTTATGCGGACGATCTTCTGTTCTTCATCTCCACCCCAACAATTGGGCTTCCGGTCCTCATGAAAGAATTTGAGTCCTTTGGGAATTTCTCCAATTTTAAAATCAATTTTGATAAATCGGAAGCGCTCAATGTGGGACTGCCGGACACCGTGCTGTCACCCATTAGATCCTCCTTCCCTTTTAGGTGGACCCCGTCGGCATTGACCTACCTGGGCACAAAAATCCCGAGCGACATCGGAGAAATATTCCGGCACAACTTAATTCCACTGCTCAACAAGGTCAAATCCGACCTATTGGGATGGAACACCCTCACACTCACGTGGCTAGGACGAATGAATGCTATAAAGATGACAATCCTGCTCAGAATTCTGTACCTATTTCAAACCCTACCATGTCATATACCTACAAGCTACTTCAGGAACCTGAACACAATACTCATAAACTTCATCTGGGCGTCCAGGAAACCGAGAATTAAATTCACACTACTACAGCGGTCTAGAACCGGGGGGGGGGGGGGGGGCTGGCTGTCCCGAACCTGAGGAGATACTGGCAGGCAGCCCACCTGCAGAGATTAGTGGACTGGATGAGGAACGGGGACACGAAGAAATGGGTGAGGGTGGAAGACGGATCCACGGGAACCCCGTTAAAAGAGATCCCGTGGTCGACAGCAACCTCGAACAGATGGGCAGGAAGGAACCCGCTGATTAAGGCTACCCTTGATGTCTGGGATGGAGTCAGAAGGAGAGAGGAAATCTCTCCTTGGCCGTCCCCCCTGATCCCGGTAGTGGGAAACCCTGATTTCCCCCTACCCAAGCATTGGGGCAGTGGAGAGACATGGGAACGATCAGAGCAAGGGACCTCATAAGAGGCCGAGACTGGGTCGGCATTGAGGCATTAAGGAGTAGATGGAATTGCCCTCACCTGGACCCTTGGTACCTGTTGCTCTCGCAGCATTTCCTTCAGAGGGTGGCGCCCAAAAACCTGTTGGGACGAGACCTTACACTCTTCGAGAGGATGGTCACGTGCGAAGATCAGCCGAGAGGAGTAATCTCACAAGTCTATCAATTCCTAGAAGAGGACCGGAACTCGGTCCCTGTTTTCTGCAGGGAATGGGAAAGGGACTTAGGCAAGAAATTCACCATAGAAGAATGGAAGAAAATTTTCTCCCTAACCTACAAATCATCAATCTCCGCACAAACTCAAGAAACTAACTACAAATACTTATCCAGATGGTACTATACCCCGAAGCGGCTAGCACACATTTAACCGGGATCCTCACCTGTCTGCTGGAGATGTGAAACGGAGGAAGGGTCATTGTTCCACATTTTGTGGTCTTGCCCCAAAATTACGTCATTCTGGACGAAAATCTCGGAGACTATGTCCTTAGTGACAGGCTCACAGGTCCCATGCTGCCCGGCACTTATGCTCTTGCACCATACCGGAGGCAGTGTTACTAACTACAAGAAATCAGTTCTGAGACACCTAATCAATGCGGCCAGAGCGCTGCTCCCCAGATTATGGAAAACCAAGAGCGTCCCGACAGAGGACGACTGGCTCAGAGAGGTGGACAGAATGATGGAAATGGAGGAGCTGACGGCCGCGGTTCAGGACAGGGAGGAGGAGACCAGGATTCTGTGGTTGCCCTGGGCTGTTTTCCGGGATTCAGTGCTATAATAGCTGATTACACGCCTCCCTCTCCCGGCTTGGATCCGAATTGGGACATCGAGTCAGGAGGAGGGATACTCTGCGGTCTTGGGCCGGGCTGCGGCTCCCGCCTGCCCCCCCCCCCCCTCACCGGCGGCGGGCCGGGCGGTCCCGGCGCCCCACTACTCCCCCCGTCTCCCCTCTGTGGTCCTCTCACCCCCCCCTCCCCCCTATTGTCACTTTCCCCCTCGGGTCTGTGTCCCCCTCCCTTCCTTACATCCTAAACCCACCTTCTTCCCTCCTCCCCTTCACTCCCTAGTCTCTTGCCTATATTTTCTAAAGGTCTGGCCCAGGTTGGAGGGCGCTCCCGACTGACCGCTACTCCACCAAGACACTCGAACTAAACTTAAAGCAGCCATTAGCTCACAGGAGGTGAGTGGGCATGGGGCATCCCCGCCACCCAAACAGGGAACCAAGGACTAGGCTGCAGATAAGCAGAAAGGCGAATAGAAACCTGGACCGGCTGGGGGGGGGGGGGGGTGTCCGGGGAGGAGCGAACGTGCTCGCCCTCGGTCCCCATCCCCGGCCTAAACATCAATGATTTAATATACCCGTGTCTGCTCGAGCCTACAGCAGGAGTGAGCTGCAGGAGTGAGCTACAGGATTGGATGGTGGCTCTCGGACTCTGTGAACCGGCCTGCGTGCCGGACCTATTTTCTTCCTGTACTGCTTTATTTCTGATATTTTGTCTGTAATAATTTACTCTGAAAAACCTAAATAAAGAATTTAAAAATAATGACACAGCCATTCACCCCTACTTGTGGACATATGTTTTCAGGTGTTGCCCCTTATCAGCATAAGGCTGGAGAAAGAGGAATATGGGAAGAGAGACTTGTGCCAAACATTCACAAGTCACTTAAAGGTAAGAGAGCACCAGTTAGCCTCTTTTACTCTACATATGAATTCTAAAGCGTAGGATAACTCTGGCCTTCAATTTTGCCCAGGCCTTATGGCATCTAACTAGGTTGGCCTCTGGGACCCCATCTCCCCAAAACAGTGACCACTACCTGAATGGGAGCCCAATGATGGACAAAGCTATGGCTATGAGCTATGGCGGGCATGTGGTTGAGGCAATATAGAAGACTTGACACTTAATAGAACCAGGGGATATTCTGACCCAAACTCTTTAGCAATAAACAATATATTCTGCTAAGAAATATACAAGAATAGACCAATGAAATGTAAGAAATAAAATGTGAAAACAATAAAAATGAGGAAAGGTCACACAAAAATTGCCTCCACTGGATAAGGTTTTAACATGTTGAGTTGTTTTCTGCCTTGGTGGCAAGGTGACTGTATATTGTACTAATATTATGTCCGTGTAGTATGTCAAAACTGTTATTACCACACAAATTCTTATTGCCTCAATAAAAATATTTTACAAAAATCATTTGCTATATATTTTTTTTTTTTTAAGATAAACACATTCACAGAGCGGGGCATCCAAAATCGTGATGGCCCATTGTGTGAACCGCCCCTCGTTCAGATCAGATCCCTGTGCTTGCGCTTCTGCGTCAGCCATTCAGATAGGCTGGGAATGGAGTGTGCGCAATGCCAGGGAAACAGGGAATGAGACCCCCAACCTAAGCACCTGCGGCAATGTTGCAGGCCCACTTTTTTCTTTATAAATACTTATTCCACTGCTATAGCCTAGCCAGCAGATTTGAGATTACCGATTGGTTGATCTAAAATGTGCCAGCTGACGTGACAAGACCACTGGACACATCCCAGGCTTGTCTGAGCTTAAGCGAAGCAGGGGTTGCAGCTGGGGAGGAGGAGACCACTTCCAAGATCCAATTGTCTGTGACCTCCCGGGCCCAGACCTGGAAGAAGAGCCGCAGCCGTCCCCCCACCCTTGTGGATGCGGGCCCCCTTCATTCCTGAGCCAGTTTAACGGCAGGCTTGGGCTTGGAACACCAGGCAGGCAGGGGACGTGCCCGACCTCTGCCTCTGTTCCAGGACGAGCCCCTGACACCTGAGAAGGCCAGACCCCTAGAGGCTCTGGCCCTTGAAAGGAAGGAGTGAACGAGCCTGCCCTGAAAGGGACGGCGCTGTTTCCTCCGCTGAGGTAACTTACCTCCTTTAGCAACAGCATCCAATTTATCTCCAAACAGCCGCGAACCCAAGAAGGGAAGAGCTGTGAGCGACTTCTTGGCCCCAAAGTCCGCCGTCCACTGGCGGAGCCAGGCCGATCTGCGCATAGCCACCAATAAGGCTGAAGTCCTACTACACACGACAATAGAATCTTCCATAGCAGCCAAGACAAAATCCATGAACAATTCACATCTCTTAAGGGTAGCGAACTCAGCGCTAGCTGGATCAAACTGAGCGTCATTCAGCCAGTCCCTGATAAAAGACCTGGTAGCAAGCGACACCAGGGCAGATGCACTAACAGGCCGCAGGGCCGAGCCCACGCTGGCAAATGCGTGGCACGCCATCTGATCAAGGCGCTTATCCTCGCCATCCTCTGTTTCCTCATACAATTCCCCCTCCTCTAACGGGGAATAATCTGACAAATCAATGGAATCGTCGTCAACATCCCACAAGGGCTGGGCCGACCACAAATGTCTCTTTTTAGCCTGGGCCTTCTTGCCCACCGTGCTAGCAATAAATTTCTCGATGCTGGCCAACCTAGCACAAACATTAGAGTGCGACTCCCCGCTGGCACCAATGTCACTTGGGGTACGGATAAGGCGGGGAGGGGAAGGCGATGAAGCGGGAGGAGCCGACCCAGAAGGCTGAGTACCAGACTGCCGCATTATGGCCTTTTGTGCGCATGGTATACAGATCAGCACATTCTCCCCCGTAAGGGATACCCCACACCCCACACATGGCCCGGATTGTCCCAGAGGGAGCCCAGTATCCTGCGGAGCCTCCATATGGTGATTTTTGTGGTCAGTCACAAGACCGCAGGGAATTTACGCCTAAGCAACCCGGGATGCCACTTAAAAATACAGTTTTGTGAGTACTCACCTTTAAAACGGGTATTATGAGTGTGCCATACACTCCACTTCGGTCTTCATGACATCTGGGTAATCTCCAGTAGAGGGCGAACTTCTGCAGAGATGAATATGCAAAAAAGAAAGCCCCTCCCGGTCCATATATACCTGGGACCTCCCACCAATTCCCCAGTGTATAAAAGCAGTAAAGGGACCAGGAAGAACCAATTATAACCTTAACAATCAAAACCAATGGTTCACCATATAAAAGCCCTAGAATACCTGAAAAAAAGGGGTGGGGCAAAGTGGAGTGTATGGCACACTCATAATACCCATTTTAAAGGTGAGTACTCACAAAACGGTATTATTCTAAGTGTGCCATACACTCCACTTCGGTCTTCATGACATCTGGGACATCCAATAGCAGTGTCCGTCATGGGTGGGAACCAGAAACAGTAAAGAATGTACCAACTCAAACCACTGCAGCTTGCAGAACCTTGCGGCCAAAAACAGCATCCGCTGAGGCCCGCACATCAACCTTGTAAAACTTGGAAAAAGTATGAACGGAAGACCAAGTAGCAGCCTTACAAACTTGTTCAACAGAAGCCTGGTGCTGAAAAGCCCAGGACGCAGTCCTCCCCTTAGCAGAATAGGCCCCAACAATGGCCTGACGAATCCATTTGCTAATTGTAGACTTAGCAGGTGCCAAACTTTTCCTGGGCCCGCAGGGCACCACGAAAAAAGCATCCGTCCTGCGGAAGGAAGAAGTAGTCACCAAATAGTACTTCACACAGCGAACAACATCCAAATTGTGCAGAACCCTCTCCTTGTCATTGTTAGGCTTAGGACACAAGGAAGGGAGAACAATATCCTGATTGAGGTGGAAAGCAGACACCACCTTAGGAAGGAAATTTGGCTTAAAATGAAAAACCACCTTATCCTGGTGTCTCTCAAAGTAAGGAGCCTGAATCGACAGAGCCGCCAACTCAGAAACACGACGAACAGAGGTAATAGCCACCAAGAAGGCAACCTTCTGAGTGAGAACCGAAAGAGCAATATCCTGTAGCGGCTGAAAAGGAGGACCCTGCAGAGCCGAAAGAACCAAATTCAAATCCCAAACAGGAACTACAGCCTTCCGAGGGGGCTGCACATGCGCCACCCCTTGGAAAAGGTCTTAACCAACGGGTGTAAAGCAAAAGACCTCTGGAAGAAAACAGACAGAGCAGAAACCTGTCCTTTCAAGGTACTAAGCTGGAAACCAAGATCCAGATTATGCTGAAGAAACTCCAAAATCCTGGGTATTGAAAAAACCCTGCAAGGCAAGGCCCTAGCCTCACACCAATCAATATAGGACCTCCAAGTCCTATAGTAAATGCCAGAAGAGGACCGCTTCCTAGCCCTAATTAAGGTCTGAACAACAGCCTCAGACAAACCTTCCTTCTTCAGGATGAAGATTTCAGCAGCCAAGCCGTCAAAGCCAGCGTTTGTAAATTGGGGTAAAGTAGATGACCCAGAGATAGCAGGTCCGGCAACAAGGGGAGCCGGTACTGGTCTACGGCCATCCTTACGATGTCTGCGTACCAAACCCTTCTTGGCCACCTTGGAGCCACCAGAATCGCTGGTGTCCCCTCTAGAACCAGTTTGTGAACTACCTTGCCCAGCATGGAGACGGGTGGAAACAGGTACAGAAACCCCAACTCTTTCCAAGCCAGTGACAAGGCATCCACTGCCAGAGACAGAGGATCCTGAGACAGAGACACAAAGGCCGGAAGTTTGTGATTGTGCCTCGAGGCAAAGAGATCCACCTCCGGAGTCCCCCACTTGCGGCAAAGATCCAGAAAAACCTCGGGATTGAGAGACCACTCTCCGAGGCAAGAGGATCCCCTGCTCAGGGAATCCGTTTCCGTGTTCTCCACTCCCGGAATGTAGACTGCCGAAAGGCAAGGAACATTGCTCTCCGCCCAGTGCAGGATCAGAGAGACTTCCCTGAGGGCACTCCTGCTGCGAGTCCCTCCTTGGTGATCTATGTAAGCTACTGCCGTTCGGTTGTCCGAACGAACCTGAACCGGAAGACCCCGTAAATGTGGGGTCAGCCGAGCCAGAACCAGTCAAACGGCTCTGAGCTCCAAGACATTGATGGGGGTGTGAGCCTCCTGGGGACCCCACACCCCGCTGAACTGATGACTCTTCCAATAACCTCCCCAGCCCGACAGGCTGGCATCCGTGGTAACCGTCTCCCAACAAGGGATCAGAAAGGATCTGCCCTTCACCAGATTGCTCGAGTCCAGTCACCACCGAAAGGACTGCCGAACCCTGGGAGACATCCTGAAAGGTTGATCCAATGACTGAGGGCACCTGTCCCAATACGTCAATAGGTGAAGTTGAGATCTCATGTGAAACTGTGCAAACGGCACCGCCTCGAAGGAGGATACCATCAAACCCACCAGTTTCATCCCCTGTCGGATAGAGGGACAAGGACTGTCCAGAAGAAGGCGGATCAGGCCCTGAATCCCCTTGCACCTTGGACTGGGGCAGAAACACTCTGGCCCGAATGGTATCCAGATTCATGCCCAGAAATGAAATCACACGAGACGGGGAGAGAGAAGACTTGGTGCGGTTGATCACCCACCCGAACCTTTCCAGGGTCGACACCACCTGGTGGGTGTCCAGCTCCGCCTGACGGAGGGAAGAAGCTGATATCAACAGATCGTCCAGATAAGGCACAATGCGAATGCCCTAAGATCTGAGCAGAGCCATTATGCCTGCCAAAACCTTGGTGAAGACCCTCGGCGCCGAGGTCAGACCGAAGGGAAGAGCTACAAACTGATAATGTTAATCCTCCACTGCAAAATGGAGGAATCTCTGACGTGCCTGAAAAATCGGAACATGCAGATACGCATCCTTGATGTCTATGGATGTCATAAAATCCCCTTGGCGAAGGGACTTGATAGCCGAGCGCAGAGTCTCCATGCGGAACTTTTTGGCTCTGATAAATCTGTTGAGAACCTTGAGATCTAGAATGGGTCTCACCGAACCCTCCTTTTTGGGAACCGTGAAAAGGTTGGAGTAGAAACCCCTGCCTCTCTCCAACAGAGGCACCGGGCATATAACCCCCATGTCCAGAAGGTTTTTTACTGCTAACAGGAGCCCCTGTGCAGCCTGAGGGTCCGAGGGCACCCGAGACCTTAAGAATCTTGGGGGCGGCCAGAACTCGAACTCCAGTTTGTACCCGGAGGAGACCACTTCCAAGATCCAATTGTCTGTGACCTCCCGGGCCCAGACCTGGAAGAAGAGCCACCGCCGTCCCCCCACCCTTGCGGGTGAGGGCGCCCCTTCATTGCTAAGCCGGTTTAATGGCAGGCTTGGGCTTGGAACACCAGGCAGGCGCGGGACGTGCCCGACCTCTGCCTCTGTTCCAGGACGAGCCCCTGACACCTCAGAAGGCCAAACCCCTAGATGCTCTGGCACCTCCAAGGAAGGAGTGAACGAGCCGCCCCCCCCCGAAAGGGGCGGCACTGTTTCCTCCGCTGCGGTAAATTACCTCCTTTAGCAACAGCATCCATTTTATCTTCAAACAGCCGCGAACCCAAGAAGGGAAGAGCTGTGAGTGACTTCTTGGCCCCAACGTCCGCTGTCCACTGGCGGAGCCAGACCAATCTGCGCATAGCCACCAGTAAGGCTGACGTCCTACTACACACGACAATAGAGTCTTCCATCGCAGCCATGACAAAATCCATGAACAATTCGCATTTCTTAAGGATAGCGAACTCAGCACCAGCTGGATCAAACTGTGCGTTATTCAGCCAGTCCCTGATCAGAGACCTGGTAGCAAGCGACACCAGGGAAGATGCACTAACAGGCCGCAGGGCCAAGCCCACGTTGGAAAATGCGTGGCACGCCATCTGATCAAGGCGCTTATCCTCGCCATTCTTAACCCTTCTAGTGCCAGCTACGTGACTCTCACGTAGCTGCCTCTCCAACCGTTAAGTGCCAGCTACGTGAGAGTCACGTAGCTGACTTTAGAGGCCCATAAAACAAAAAGTAAAAAACATACAGACTTACCTTACCCCTCATTTGAAAGGGCCAGCGATTCTGTTAGATTTCCGCCCCCAGGCCTCTGATCTTCAGGAGGGGGCCCGGAATAGCCCCCCCCCCGCCGACATCTAAAAAAAAAAAAAAAACTGTAAATGACATTTACTCACCTGGCAGCGCGATGGCTCTCCCCGGGTCTTCTCTTCACCAGGGGGGGCTCCGATCCCCCCCCCTGGGCTTTCCACGCTGCTTGTGAGGGCCCAGAAACGGGCCATCACCATCCTCTTCGGCCGGCGCTGGCCCCGCCCCTAACTCCGTCCACTCAATGACGTCATCCCGCTCCTCGGGTTACTGGCACCCGGGCTCCGATCTGTCAGTTGTCAGCAGCGATCGGAGCAGGGAGGGTGGCAGGCAGGGTGGCTCTGATCTCCCTGCCTGCCACCCTCCCTGCTCTGATCACTACCGACAACTGTCATCTGCAGCAGCGTGGGACACTGGATGGGAGGTAAGTATAAGTGAAAATAGAATAATAAAATATTTGTCTGGTGTCTTTTTTTTAACTTAACCCTTTGTGAACTGGTAAGGGGTCCATGAGACCCCTTATACCAGTTCACAAGGCTCTGGGTATGGCAGGTCACCTGCTGCAAGCGGGTGACTTGCCATAACCCCCAGCCCCCCATTACCTGCCTCCCCAACGGCCAGGGGGGGGCAGAAGGGCCCGGGCCACCAACGCTGGCCCCTGCGCCCTGTTCTACAAGCCCCCATAGCTGGTCCGGGTCAATAATGCTGGGTAAGGGGGACCCTATGTCATTTTTTTGGGGATTTTAAGGGTTTTTAACCCTTAGAATTCCAAAAAAGAAATGAGGTCCCCCCCCCCCCCCCCCGGGAGGGGGAACCCTATGTCTTTTTTTTCTTTATTAACCCCTTACAACTATGCAATCATATTGCATAGTTTTATCCTATCTGGAATCTCCTAAACTGCTGTTTCAGGAAAGGGGGTATACCTATACATATGTGGTACCATTGTAACCGGGAGAAATAGGGCTTTCACACGCAATAATATTTTATTAACAAACTTACATTTTTTATTACAAAAAAAACACTACAAATTGTAAAAAATTGTTTTTTTGCATTTTTTTGCACATATTTCACCCAAAAGTATTGAGAATACACTAAAAAAAGGCCAAACAAGACATTTCATGTTGAAGCCCAGACTCTGCTGAAAAAAAAATATATAATTTTCATCGAAATCCCTTCAAAAATCAAGGTTGCACACGTGTAGCGCAAAAACGTGAAAAGTCGCCTGGCAACAGATTGTGACAAAAAATCTCGGTAGGCCGGCACTCAAAGGGTTAAGGGAAGTGGCGTCAGGGGTGTTCAGCACAGAAGAGTTGGTCAAACCTAAAACAGGCGCGTCGACCTCGGGAGGAGAAGACCAGCGCTTAACCGCCTCCACCGGAAAAGGATATTTCTTATCCCATCCCTGAGGCACACCGGGAAGCCGACTGGGAATCTCCCATTCTCTAAGTATCAGCGCATCAAAATGACCCTGGGTAGGGAATTCCAGACGGGGCTTGCAGGCCCCAAAGAAAACCCCCTTCTTAAAGCAGACCTTCACTCTGAATAAGAGTCTATCTTATATGTTTCCCACACCCTGTACATACAGATTGTCCACATTAAAAATCATCCTACCTGCATCTACTGCATGTTATGATCCTTTAAACATCCAAGATGGCAGCTTATGGAAGCCGCCATCTTATCAGGCAGCCTGCAAACAGGAAGTGCCTCCTGACTGTGCTGCTCTGCATTCTGGGACCCCAGCTCTGCTCTGTCTGAGCAAAGCACAGCTATAACCCGCCCCCCTGTACCTTATCCCACTCTCCTCTCCTCAGTAAGTGTGATGCTTCTGAGTCAAGATGGCGGCGCCCGTATCCTAAATTCCTGAAGAGAGTTGCAGCACAGAAAGAGTAATACGTTGGTGACTAAAAACGTAAAATATATTAATTTTAGATGCTGGGGAACCGTTTTTTAAGAGTTTGGGTTTTTCATTAAATTCATTAAAGGTCCGGTTTAAGAGGGGGTGCCTCAGGCGGTTCAATATCCAACACCTCCAATAAATGTGACAACACAGTGGCCGTATCTACGGCATCCCCCAGCGCCTGCCCGACATTGGAATTCCCAGACTGAACATAGTCAGCCTCTGATTTCTGATACAATTCCCCCTCCTCTAACGGGGAATAATCTGACAAATCAGCTGACTCATCGTCAATATTCCACAATGGCTGGGACAGATCAGCACATTCTCCCCCGTAAGGGATACCCTGCACCCCACACATGGCCCGGATTGTCCCAGAGGGATCCCCAGCCCAGTATCCTGCGGAGCCTCCATATGGTGAATTTTTTTGTGGTCAGTCGCAAGACCGCAGGGAATTACGCATAAGCAACCCGGGATGCCCCTTAAAAGTCCCGGCGGGAGGATTTTTGGGTGGACAATTTTACACTAGGGACCCCAGGACCAGGAGGGACCCCTTAATATGCACATATACAGGGCCACCTGTAACACACAAAACAAGCAACATAAGTGCAGAGCTGTGTAAAAATGGCCATAACCTTACATGTAAAAGACCACAGCATTTGATCTTGCAGCCACACAATATGTATATATATATATATATATCATATCCCAGCCAGACAGTGTAGTTAATACACACACACACACGCTCTAGACCAGTGGGGGCCCCCGCTAAAGAGGAGCCCCCACTGGTATGCCAGTAAGGCAGTATGATACCGGCACACAAACACAGTAAAAGACACTCAGCACACAGGGAACAAGCTGGGGAAAACGAAATATCGGCCAGGCCAGACCAGGCAACCCCCCCCCCCCCCCGGAGGGGAACAAGGGACCCGGAAGGGGGGGAATCCTGCCAGAAGCCGGCCATAAGCCTAAAGGGACGGGGCATCCCACACCAGGATCACCGCCTACCCCATAGTGAGGTCTCACGGTGGAGCAGTGCTCCTGCTGCACCCATAGGGTGCTCCTACCTTCACCAGGACCCACAGCCTAAGCTGGGAGGCTCAATATAGGGCAATTTAGAAGGGTCCTGGCAGTAATAGGGATAACAGAAGGCCGGGCGCGAGCCCGGCTTACCTGTAAGTAAAGAAGTCTTCATCTTCTGTCTTGTCGCCTTCCCTGCAGAGAAGGAACTAGGGGAATTGGTGGGAGGTCCCAGGTATATATGGACCGGGAGGGGCTTTCTTTTTTGCATATTCATCTCTGCAGAAGTTCGCCCTCTACTGGAGATTACCCAGATGTCATGAAGACCGAAGTGGAGTGTATGGCACACTTAGAATAGTCCCGGTGGGAGGATTTGAGGTCATCAAATTTACACTAGGGACCCCAGGACCAGGAGGAACCCCTTAACATGCACAATAATGAAGCAATCTGCAACACACAATAAGGCATATCAATTACTATACAGCAAATATATATACAATTTTAAATAAATAATTAAATAGATAAAAGGCAAAACCTGCCAAAAACCAGCACCACAGGGCCCCCCTCCCACCAGAGAGGGACCCCCCAAGTGACAAAGAGGTGGCCGACAGGCCCCTACCTGTCCCCAAGAACGGCAGCAGCAACCGCAGCAAGGCAGCAAAAATGGTCCCCGATCTGTGGAGAAGCCAAGAAGCAGGAAGAGAAGGGAAGCCAGCGCTGAAGGCGCGCTCCCCCTCCCAGCAGCGCGGATCTGGCCAGCAAAACGCGCCGAATGAGGGGGGCGTGGCTACCACGGCCACGCCGAGCGCCTGGCCCCGCCCCCTTTCCTTAACACAGCCTGAGGGAGAGAAACTCCCCAGGCTAACAGGAAAACCACCACAGGCTAGAAGGCACCATGCACCAATTCATCCAGATCCACACACACACACAAAGTAAAGTGAACACCAACACACATACACTCATATATAAATATTAACAAATGAAAAAGGGAGAGGCCGAGGATGACGGCCCGCCAGCACCCCCCCCCCCCCAGAGGGAAGTAAGGGACCCGGAAGGGGGAGTGGGAACGCGGCCATTATAAGGCCATAGGCATGTAGGGACGGGGCATCCCGCACCAGGATCACCAAAAACCTGGATAGCCGCCTACCCCATAATGAGGTCTCACGGTGAAGCAAAGCTCCTTCCGCACCCATAGGGTGCTCCTACCCTCACCAGGACCCACAGCATAAGCTGGGAGGCTCAATTAGGGGCCATTTAAAAAGGGTCCTGGCAGTAATAGGGAAAATAAACGGGGGCACGAGCCCGGCTTACCTGCAAGTAAAAGAAGTCTTCATCTTCTGTCTTGTCGCCTTCCCTGCAGAGAAGGAACAGGGAAATTGGTGGGAGGTCCCAGGTATATATGGACTGGGAGGGGCTTTCTTTTTTGCATATTCATCTCTGCAGAAGTTTGCCCTCTACTGGAGATTACCCACATGTCATGAAGATCGAAGTGGAGTGTATGGCACACTTAGAATACACCATGGGAGGCCTTCTGGGAAGGTGAGGGCATTCCAAATAAGGATGCCCTGTGGGGCCAGCCCTGATTTATTTTAGACTCCAGGGCTGGCCAGTGCAGGTTTTCATTCACTTTCAGTGGGTTATTGCAGAGGCATATTACATATATAAAAGGGTAGGACCTGACCTCTGCTTTGTCTTTATAACAACAAAAACAACATTTGAGTAATCTAAACAAGGTACCCAGAACTGATTCCAGTCTAGTGGACTTATGTAAATATAGTAGGAATGGTCCTGTCCAGCTTTGGCCAAAATATCTGGAAAAAAACATAATTTTTTCCAATTGGTTGAGCACACTAATTATTTGGAATGCAGATTATGCCATTTAAAGTATTCTAAAGTGCATGAGCTAACTGTCACTGGTTAGCACGGATAATATACCTTGAAGGAGAAGAAGAAAAAAAGGCATGCTAAAATGGAGTCTGTTACCAACCCATTGGGTGGCTGCATCCTTTGCAGCACTTCATGCTTGAAGTGATTTTCCTAATATAATGCACTAGAAACACTGGATAGTGTCACACAGGGAGGTGCTATGCACCTTCCTAATGGGAGGAAGGTGCTGTTAACCCTACTTGTATGGGACTACCAAACTGAACAGAGAGGAAAATAATGTTTGGCTCTCATTCAGTTTGGGGCCAATGTGTAAATCTGTACCAGTGTAACAGTAGCTAGAACAAGACTATGATCTCTGTTAAAAAAAGAAGAGAATAATAATAATAAATTATATACCAGAGATTTTGCTTCACTGTGTCCTGTTCTAACAGGCTGGCAAATGTACAGGGAAGGACACAAATGTGAAAAACTTCACTACACCCTTCAGCTTATAATGCCACTGAAACTTTGATATGTGCTAAGATATGTAATGATGGCAAACTTGAAATGCAATAAGAAAAAGAACAGCATCCATCCATGGTGGTTCATATTTTAAAGTAGGAATATTTTATGCTTGCTCAGCAAAAGTAATGCACAGCTGCTGCTTCTTATTAAACTGTCAAGTTTATAGCAAAAGGTTTCAAGCTAATGTTATTGGTGTATACAGAGGGAAAGGTATCCTGAGGTGCTCTGGTTTTCTCTGGAGAGGAAGTGTCTTAAGATGTGTTTTCAGCAGTATTTTAACAAGAACATGTCATGTGATAGTGACTACTGAATGCCTTTATTATTTCTCAGGTAGACTGGTGAAATAATATAGAAAACTCATTGAAAAGCCTTAGAAACAGTTTTCAGCTGACTTGTATTTTTCCAAGCCCGCGTCCCAGACAAGATTCCTCACCGTCTTAGTTGGCACATAACAGTCAGACATCTAAAAGCTTACAGTAATTTCATTTACTCAATTTATCCAATGCAGGCTGGCCAACCTACAAATTACAATCAAATACATTTAGATTTAGCTCAGCTTTAAAGGTAATGCACCTTTTTAAAAGTTCCAATCGTGAGCCTGAAAGGATAACCACCTAATCCTGCCTGCCAAGCCAGATATAAATCTGCTGAACAGTCAACACTTGCCAACATTTTGATTTATATTTTAGTACCGTGGGGCTTGGTTAGAAGAAAAGGCAATGCTGTCAATATATTTGGACAGACTCACCTCAACTGGCCTCAGTTGACTGCCATTCAAATGAACATTTGAAAGCCTTACATAAAAAAAAAAAAAAATATTTGAATCACCTTGATATAGTTTTGGGGCACATCAGCTAGTTGGTTGGTAACCAGCACCTTTGACATCTTCTGTGACACAAATGGCATTAGTGCTGAAGAGAACTCTTGATAGGATGCGACTTTACATCCTGCCAATCTCTTTGCCAGGCCTATCTTGCATAGGTGAAAAAAATAAAAAACAAGGTAAGTGATCGGCCAAAGCAGTGTAAACTAATAGAAGACAAGGTGTCAACTTTGGCCGTAATGACTAGAAATGTAAAACAAATTAGGGTGGAACCTCACTGTCCACCCTCCAACTTATTCTTAAAGAGGAAGTAAAGTCAAGTCATCCAATGCTTACGACTTGCTCATTCATTGCATGGCTGCCAATCACGTGACTGCCAGTGACCAACTGAGTTTGCCGAGTGGGGTGGCACATCAAACCTAAATTGTTGCAGGCAGTAACAGGGCTAATATATAAATCATACAAGTGAATGAGGAATTTCTGACATGACTTTACTTCCTCTTTGAGTATAACCATAGAAAAGGGACTTTTTGAATATGTAGAAGTTTAGGAGAGCCTGTGTTAATAAATCTCAATGTACATCTTCATCTCTGCTTGTTACATATATAAGCACTGGAAAAAAAGAAGTAAGCTGCTGAAGGTTTTTGAATTACGCTACGTTTAGATTGTTTTAGTATATGTTTCAACTTTTGGGTAATTGAACTGTGGCAGCTATCAATATCAGTAATCTTTCTCTCTTGAGAAATGCTCTCAGTGTAACACATATAATAAAACAATAAAAATGCATAGGGAAAATAAAAAAAGGCAACCAGTAAATGCTACAGTAATATAGCTTTCAGACTTGTGAATGTTTTATGAGGGAAAGAAGTATTATCATTTGCTGTATGTCTGAAACATACTGGCTAGTCCCAGGTTTTAAATGCAAATGCTTAATAAAAGCACATGCAGGAGATAAGGTTTCTAAATCACTCGTGATATGCAAAGGAATGCCTTACTGTTTCCTGGGATTTAGCAATTGTGTTGAAATGTAGTTTCTGAGCTTTTTATGCAACATTAGTTTTGTCTAGGCCCACTGAGCCTTTCAAGAAACCATGTTCCATTATAATTTGTGGAGGAGATCTGTACAACCTCTGGGGAGAAAAGGATAAGGTAAATACTGAGGAACAAGAAGTGTTTGATAGCAAGCATCCTAATTAAGAAAAATAAGCAGAGACAAATTACACTATATAAAATATAGTTTTAAGAATTCAATGAATTTATCAAATATCAAAAAAATTTCAAAAGCTCACTACAAGTATTATGAACACAACACAAATAAAATAAACGCTAATACAAAAAGAAACTATAATAAGAAAATATTCAAATGTTTTCAAAAGTTCAGAGTAGAAGGGAAAGCGACGACACCATGCTACAAGGAATTGTACCATGACGCAGCCTTCTAGATACTGAAAGCTAGAATCTAAATGGTGGGAACTAAAATGTTGTCTTTAGTTCAATATCTTTTTATTCAGTTTACATCATATAAGGGAAACAGTACAGAACGTTAATACAAAAGGACAGAAGATCAATACATGTCGCCTTCTACTTCTACATGTGCATACAGTACAATGATATATCATTAGCAATGGGCACATCCGTTCCACCCCCCCCCAGCAACCCAACCAGCCCCCACAAATATGATCCAGCTCACACTCCGATTAATCTGCTATATGATGTTTCGGTCGTGGGTCCAACGCCCCAGGTCTCTCAGTCTCCTCTATTCCAGATCTGCCGACCAAAAGGAGACAGAGACGGACCGTTCACACCAAGACCCAACACACGTTTCTACTCCCAGAGGAGGCGGGGATACAGAGGGAGGGAGCCGGACGGCCGGAAGACGCAGAACAGCAAGGACATGCAAGGAAGGAAGAAAACAAGAAGGAGAAAGGGGGGAGGGAAGGGGAAGGGGGGAGGAGGAAGGAAGGAAGGAAGGGGAAGGAAGGAAGGAAGGGGAAGGAGGAAGATTGAGGGACAGGGTTGCTGAAGCATTGGAAAAATTGAGAAATGAGTAATTCCCAAGGCACGGGCAGGAGTAGGGACACGTACCGAAGCATACACTGGAACAGAAGTACTACCGCTGGCAGGGGCGTGCTGACGCATGACCGCCTGTGATATCTCCTGCGCTAGATGGGTGTCCTTGTAGTCCAGCCAACCGACCCACGTCATCCTATAGCTCTCCCAGGAGCCTTCGGAGTCTGAAATCGACTCCTCCATACGACGAATGGCCTCCACCTCCCGGACCCATTCAACAAGGGATGGCGGGGCTGTGGATTTCCATTGTCTCGGGATGACTGTTCTCACTGCTGTCAGGAAATGCCGCAGTACCCCCTTTTTGCCATGGGAGAGAGAGCCAGGAAGCAAGGACAGCAGGGCCACCTGAGGGGAGTTGTGGACCGACTCCCCTGAGATGTTGTTGTATATAGCCAAAACCTTCTCCCAGAGGGCCCTGATTGGTGGACAGCCCCACCAAATATGGACCATGTTACCCCGCCCTTCTAGGCATCTCCAACATCTATCAGAGCATGCAGGGTCAAACTTGTTCAAGTCAGCTGAGCACCTGTACCACCGGGAAAGGACCTTAAAGTTCCTTTCCTGAGCTATGCTCGGGACCGCTAGTTTATGGGTAAACAAGTATATTTTAGTAAGCTCCTCTTCTGAAATGGACATCCCCAACTCCTCCTCCCATCTCTGTATAAATCCTGGTGGGGAATCATGCATAGCAGCCAGCAAGGTTCGATACAGAACGGCGATAGCGTGCGTTTCGGGAGGCGCTTGTGTGAGGACATGTTCCAATTGTGTCAGTGGCCGTCTACCCCGCTCCACCAGACTGTGAGTTGCCACAAAAGCATTCAATGGAGAAACCATGAGACATATTGTCCCGGGGCCCTTTCTCTTAGCTCATCCAGTGTGGGAAGTCAGTCTCGTGCCAAGATGCGGCCCATAGTTACGTTAGATGAGGCCTCCCAAACTAAGAAGCTTCTAACCCGTACGGCAGGTGTAAAAGAGTAGTTGTCGAAGAGAGGAGTCAGAGGCCCCGGTCTATTGATTATGGAGCTCCGTCTAGACATTTTATCCCAGACCAGTAGGAACTGTCCTGCCAGAAACGGAAGAGATTCCCTTGTTTGCCTGGGAAGTATGCCCCCCAGGGTAGCAAAGTTAAATTCACAGGGGAGATAGCCCTTTCCATCCCTACCCACTGCTTCCCTCCCCTCCTTTAGGGCCCAATTCAGTATACGGAGCGCCATAACCGCTGTATGATATGTCTGAAGGTCCGGAAGGCCGGCTCCACCATCGGATTTGAGCCTTGTCCATGTGCTAAACCTTATACAGGGCTTCCCTGTCCCCCATACAAATCTCAGAAACGCCGTCTTCAGTTTCTTAAAGAAACTACTAGGCAAGTGAATGGGTACCGTTTGGAAGGTATACAGAAATTTGGGAAGGATGTCCATCTTCAGCACATTGATCCTTCCAAACCAAGTGAAGAATCGCCTATCATACGCATTCAGGTAATTTACCGTCTTTAGGAGTAAGGGGGAGTAGTTTAGTTCATATAGCCGCGAAAGGTCCGAGGGGATCTGTACCCCGAGATATTTTATTGAGTGGGGTTGCCACTTAAAAGCAAAATTCAGTTTAAGCTGCTCTACGGTCTGCCTGGGGAGAGATATGTTAAGGGCTTCCGACTTGGCATAGTTGATTTTGAAGTTACTGACCTGACCAAAGGTCTGAAACTCTTTAAGAGCCGCTGTAAATGAAGTTAATGGAGAAGTTAAGTGTAAAATTAAGTCGTCAGCATATAAAGATGCTTTATACTCCCGTTCCCCTACCGTTAGCCCCCTAATATCCGGATTCTGTCTAATGGCCACAGCGAGATGCTCCATAGTGATTACATACAGCAACGGGGACAGAGGGCAACCTTGCCGAGTGCCATTGCTGATCCCAAGGGGAGAGGAAAGAAGGCCGTTCACCCTCACCCTTGCCATAGGCTCAGAGTACAAAGCCAAGATCCTGGACAGGAGTATCGGGCCAACACCAATCTGCCGTAGGGACGCCTTAAGAAACAACCAGTCCACCCTATCAAATGCATTCTCCGCGTCACACGAGAGAAGGCATGCCTGAGTCCCCTCAGCCTTGGATTACGCTATGAGGTCAAGGAGTTAATTGGTGTTGTTCCGAGCCTCCCGCCCAGGCACGAATCCAACCTGATCCAAGTCTACCAGGCCCGGGAGATGTGGCCCAAGCCTGGAAGACAAAATCTTGGCATATAACTTGATATCAATGTTAATTAGGGAGATCGGCCTATAGCTTCTGCACACCGAAGGATCCTTTCCAGGCTTGGGAAGGACCGATATAATTGCCTCCAACGACTGTTTAGGGAACCCACACTCAGGCCCAACGGAGTTAAAGACCCTAGTCAGAAATGGCACTAGCTCGGCTCCAAGCTGCTTGTAGAATTTAGAGGTAAAGCCATCAGCCCCAGGGCTTTTACCCTGTGGCGTCTCCCTGATTGCCTTGGCCACTTCTTGCGGGGAGAAGGGTACCTCCAGAGCCGCTGCCTCCTCCTCTGTCATCACTGGAAGGGGCGTGCTACTTACATAGGTCACAACGGCTTCCGGTGGCTCTGCGTCAACCAAGGAGTAGCTGTTTTGCCCCAAATTATACAGCGAGACGGCAGTCTGACCCTGTGGTCCTTGGATGTAACGACCTAGCGAGCAGGTGCCCACATTTGTCAGAATGCTGGTAGTACGTTACCTTCTGCCTTTCTCTGACTCTCATATATGCCTGATTGTATAACCCCCGGAGTTTATCCCTTGCCTTCATCAGGTCCACAAGTATAGTCCCAGATGGATCTCTTTTATGATCCAATTCCAAGGTCTGAATTTGCTGTAAAGTCTGGGATATCTGAGAGGCTCGTTCCCTCTTTAATCTAGCCCCATGTTTGATAAATTCACCTCTGACCACTGATATGGGAGAGGTGTAGAATCCTGCTCGTGGTTTTTGAGAAACTCCGAGATGACCTTCCTTACCCCGGACAGGCACGCGGCATCCCTGAGCAAATTATTATTAAGTTTCCAGCTCCAGCTTTTAGGGTAAAGTTCAGGCAATACCACTGACAGAAAAACTGGAGCGTGGTCCGACCACAAAATCTGACCAATCCATGCCCGCGGAGCCCACTCCATAGCATGGTGGTGAAGGAAGACCCGCCGACCCGCCAGAGGAAGTGTCCAACTCCGGATGTATGGGAATGTTGAAGTCGCCCCCCACAACAAGTGTACCCTCTAAAAATTCAGCTAGCGTCCTCAACACCCCTGCACAAAAGCTAATTTGGTCGGTGTTAGGAGCATAGATGTTAGCTATAGTGTATATCCTAGAGAACAGTTCAACCTTAAGAAATATGAACCGCCCATTCGGGTCAACTTTAGTGTCCATTACTTTATGGGGGAGAGATTTATGAATGGCTATTGAGACCCCAGTCGCCTTTATGCTGGGGTTGGGGGCATGGTACCACAAGGGGTAATATCGATTCCTCATTGCTGGTATGTGTCCTGTCTTCAAGGGAGTCTCCTGAAAGAGTAAAATGGCTACTTTCTGCTTATGCATGTTATATAGCACCTGCGTTCGTTTCTCCGGGATATTCAACCCCTTCACATTAAAGGAGCTGATTGTCAGTTCCGCCATTATCCACCCGCCCCCATCTACTGCACATAATAGTTTGAGTACAGGTACCAAGTGGACAAGGCAGAACCGGGAGAGGAAGGGGGCGGAAAGACAGGGTATACAAGAACTTGAAACAGGAGGGGAAGAAAGCAAGGGAGAAGGGGGGTGCAATGGGCAATAGAAGAAGGGAGACTGGGGAGTGGGGACACAAAAGGTGAAGGGAAGGAAGGAAACTAAGGAAGGAAAGAAACCTGCAAGGTGAAAAGAGGAAAGGAAGTTTTTCCCCTCAACAAAACACAAGTAAGTGCAAATGCAAGTGTTCACTAAGTTCTCCGAGATGGAGTAAGCAAAACGGCCTACTTGGGGAAGATGGAAGACTACGGCAGTAGGCGAAGGAGGTGCACTTTCATATGTGTATACTATACTTGAAGTCCAAAGCAGATTTGCCCAGCGTATCCATAAAATTCCATATAACCTTTATTAGAACTCATTAAAATCCAAATCCATAGACATGGGTGTAGATGGCCTGAAGCATGGAGGCAGGGAAACGTTACGCGTTTCAGGCCCGGGTAGGCCCTTAGTCATACTTAGTATGACTAAGGGCCTACCCGGGCCTGAAACGCGTAACGTTTCCCTGCCTCCATGCTTCAGGCCATCTACACCCATGTCTATGGATTTGGATTTTAATGAGTTCTAATAAAGGTTATATGGAATTTTATGGATACGCTGGGCAAATCTGCTTTGGACTTCATTTATCTTTGGAGGAGTTGATACAGGATCTCCCTTGTCCGTGCGCATACAAGGTTGGTGAGCTGGCTAAACCTATATCATATACTATACTTGAACCCGCATCTCTTAACACTAACTGTGAACAAATAATAGGTCCAGGACCTCAACATGGAGTTGCCGCATAACGGAAACCATAATTGCATGAAGATTGCAACCGGCAGCTCCCTCGCCGCCTCCGCCCCAGCAATGGTGAGGCGAAGCAGGCAAGGGCCTTCATCACCCCCCCCCCCCCCGGCGCGACACAGCTCTCGCTATCCCAGTGTCCAACCCCTCCCTAGGTGCACCCAAGGCAACAGGGACCGTCCCGCCCCCCCCCCCCACCCAGTGTTCGCGCCAGCCGCGCCGCCCCCAAGGCCTCACAAATCCTTCCACTTATGTTACTTCTATATAGCAGGTGATGATATGCAGACCAACCTTTTTCCACGCATGGAGCCCAAGAAAGCCAACGCCCAGTGCAGGCCGACCCACAATGCACGCCAGCCTATCCCGTGGACGCCGACCCCCCCAGACACCCCGCACCAGCCCAGCGACCATCGTCCTGAAGGCGTCTAATCCATAAGGCGGGGTGCACAGGAAACCAGGCAGGGGCGGCCACCAAGACAACAACCAGGGGTGGCTACTAAAACAACATCTTGGGACAGACAATAAATAAAAATACATAGGGACGGGCTCCTCAACGCTGTACAGTCCACCAGGCCGGAAGGGAGGGCAAACCGATGACCAGCCGCCAAATCGGCATCAAGCGGGGTTAGACAGCACGACGACGCCCATCACCTCTGATCCTATTTCTCTGGGGCTGTGGTTCTCCAGGTCGTGGACGTGGGGCAGGCCCCCCAATGTCCCCCAACGAGGGCGACAACCAATCGTCAAGGTGAATGCTTGGTATTTCCAAAAAGCAGAAGAGCTCCGGAAGCTGTGCGTGGGAGCGTAGAATAAACGGCCGGCCTCCCTTCGTGACCACCAAGTGGAAGTGATGACCCCACCTGTATGCAGCCCCAGCAGATTTTATGGCCTCCAGTAGCGGCTTCATCACTCGACGCATCAGAAGGTTACGCCTAGCCAGATCAGGGAGCAGGGTTACCTGTGATCCATTGCACATGATGGGGCCCTTCTCCCATGCTTTTTTCATTATAGCTTCTTTAACTCTAAAGAAATGCACCCGACACACCACGTCTCGCGGTCTTGTAGGATCCGCGGAACGCGGGCCGAGCGCCCTGTGCACTCCATCAATCTCAATACATTCCTCTGGAGGCTTGTCCAGAACGTTGTTAAAAATCTTGGTAACAGTGTCCCTAAGGTTGCTGTGTTCAGGTACCTCCGGAAGTCCGCAAATCCAGAAATTATTTCTGCGATTTCTGTTCTCTAGATCGTCTAGGTGCATCAGGGTTCTGGTGGTTTGCTGTTTAGAGTCCGATAGAGCTTGCTGCGTTGCCATCTGCGCCCTCTCTAGTGCTGCCAAACGCTGCTTGTTAGTAGACTGCTGCTGCTCAATGGTGTTCACCCTCTGGGATACCTCAGAAACTGATCTTGTGACCTCCTCGAGCTCTGTTCTCAACAGGGATTCCATCCGGTTAGTGTAATTCTCAAAATCCCTCCGAGACGGAAGAAACTTCAGAAGTATGTTGAGATTGTACTGCTGAGATCTGCGGTCGGCAGGGTCAGGAAAATCAACAGCTGCCTGAGACCGGATAGGTGATCGTAGCGACGTCTGACTGATAGGGCCAACAGAGAACGCCGGACTCGCTGCGCCATCCGAGCGCTTCGCTTCATCTGATACGTTGGGCCCGAATACAATGGGGCCGGGGGATAACGAATTTGCCATGTGCAGCCTCCTTGAGGCGTTCCCTGCAGCCCAGTGATTGGCCACCCCGCCACAGGCACTGGAAATGGGGCTATTGGAGGGTGACATTTCTAGGCACCGCTCTTCCATGCCAAGGTCGCCCAGGGTGCTTCTATCGTGAGGCGGGGGGTGCACTTTGGCCACCGTCGTTACTGGGGACCCCCGACTGGTCACTTGTTTAATATATTCAAGCTCCCCCTGCTGATGCAATGGGCCTACACGTCCCCGGCAGTTGCTCCACTCAGCTATACCAGGGAAGGAGGTCAGACTATGTGCCGCCTCTGTGGCCTCACTGGGGGGTCGACCCTGCTGCTGCTGCTGTCCATGCCCCTGAGCTCCCCACTTGCCTATTATAAATTGCTGCGTCTGTAGTGTACTGTTCGTGGGTTCCACCGGGTAGTCTTCGGTGCTCCCATCACCCAGTCTGACTCCCGCCGCGCTCCAGTCTTCAGAGCCGGCAGACGGGAGGCTGCGCCACTCCTCTCTCTCTGCCTCCGCCAGTCCGCAGCCCGACAGCCTGGGGCCCCACACCGCCGCTCGCTCTCTTCCGGCCCCCGAGGTCAGTTCACCGGCGCCGCCGCAGTCAGCAGATGCGGCGTGCGCACATTGCGCCACCGCCACCTCCTTCCTCTTCCTCCCGGCTTCGTCGTCGGATGGCACTGCCGGTCTCTCCGGCTCCGGTGCCTCCACTACAGACCCTCGCCAGCTGCAGGATGGGGAAGCAGCCCCCAGAGGGATCGCTCCAGAAACATGTGGGCACTCCAATCTCCTCCAGCTCGGCAGCCACCCAGCGGCCCCGCCCTCTCCGCCATCTTGGCCCTCTCCTCAGTAGCCACATCTGCTCATTCGCCACAAAAAACTTGCTGATCTTCCCAGCTTTCCCTGCTTGCATGCCTCCAGGAGTCGTCCGGCTCTTCCTACGTTTGGACATCCTGTCAGGTAGGGATTTTAATGCGGGTATGCTGTAAATCAAAGGGAAAAGTGCAGAGCTCCAACTTCTGCGTCCTCACGCTGCCATAGCCAGGCCACGCCCCCTAAAATGTTGTCTTTATTTAAAATGTGAATACGTCAGTTTGGGTGTGTTCATTTTCACACGTACCTTACATACTTTGTGGGTGGGCGTGGCCCATTAATGGCATTAAAGGGTCGCACCTGTGATCGGATGTCGACTCTTCATAGGCCACACCCACAAGCATAGGCCATGCCCACCTGCTGAAGCAAGGGGAGGAAGTTGGGCTGCTGCATAAGCCGTGTGAGCGTCTGTAATGTAAGGGTTTTAATGTTTTTTTTTTACATTCACTTCATAAGAAGCTCGGGCACTTTCCACCAGCTTTTGTGGGAAAAGTGCATCTTATGGAGCGAAAAAATACAGTATGTGCTTCGAAAAGACTTGGGCTGAAATAAAGTGCAATATTTTGGTTTAAAAAAAACACTAAAATATTACATTACACTTCCCCTCCCTCCAAGTGTTTATTTTCAATTTAAACTTCCATGTAGTAAATAAATTAATTAGAAATGACACCCACCAAATAAAACAGCAGCATCTAATAGACATACATTTCAGTTTTTTTTACTGATTGTATTAATGCTAAAGAGATAATCCTAAGCAAATAATTAAATGAGAGTACTTTTTTGCTTTCCCTATGCTGGCTGTCAGGAGTGGCATCCTTCATCCAGCCGTAATTCAACCTGCTTTATATTTTGCAATAACTCCCAGTGAACTCTCTCTCTTCTGCAGGGCCTCCTCAGCAGCAGAGGATAACTCATCCACGCGTTTCAATGTGAGGGTCCCTTCAGAAATCTACTTTTTGGGGACTCTGGAGCAAGTCCTATAGGGTTAATCAGGGAATGCAAAATGCTGGTAAATAAAAGATGTGGCCCCTAACAGGCAGTCATGCGGAGAGAAAGGAGGCCAATGTAGCACTTTGCCTGGGATGTTCCTTTAAATAAAACTTATAGAATAACATTCTCAAAATAGATACATCCAGCAAATGATTGTAGGTTGTTCATAACACTCTTAACAGTACACGAGGCCATACTTGTTGCAGGAAATTTCCAAGATTGCAAACCAGGATGCAAGTTCATTCCAGTCTACTGAGAGCGCCAAAATTCAATGCTTGGAATACAAATGACCTTGTCTAAAGTTCTATATGCAAAACAGTGTAAGCTCACCCCTATTGCCAAATATTATTATGGGACACACTGTAAAAATACCAAAATGAACCACAACACTACTGTAACTATATCCACAGGTATTAAAAATTAATAATTACCACACTGATGACAGATAACAGCAATATGGGGTAGATCACTTCCATGCACTACACAGTGGGGGCACAGCCTCCGGCCATTTACTGTAAATGCTGAATTGGAGAACATCACATTTTCCAGATATCTTTGTTAAATCAGAGAGTTTCAGAGACTAGAAAGAATGGGATCCTTACTATCCCAGAACTTGTCTGACAACTTAAATAGGATAAATAGGATAAATCCTATTGTGTGAGAGGGGCTAGTTGTAGGATTCAGTCAACAAACTTGATTATTTCAACATTTAAATTGCACTCATCAATTTTGCATGTACATGTTATTATTGGCCTTAACATCCACTTTATAAAAGATTATTTTTTCTTGACAATATTGCAGTTCATAAATTAAAGCGGACCAAAACCCAAAATTTTAATTAGCATCCCCTTAATTGCATCCCCCCATGAAGAGTGCCTTTTGCCAATTCTCACTGCTCCTGCTTCACTCTAATCCCAGATAAAGCCGCCTGCTTTAGCTGTAAAGCTCCGCCTCCTACATTCATTGCCACTGTTGTGTGCAGCAATGTTGTGATTGCCACACCTATGCAATGACTGATCGCCTGCCATCTTACAGAGAGGGACAGCAAAAAATAAAGTGTTCCAGCATGAGTCAAAAAGTGAAAATATCCATTTCTAGTTCCACACCCTAAGAATGGAGAATTGGCAGGTGCTTTGGGCAAATGTATTTCTCAAGTTCAGTGGATTTTGGTCCGCTTTAAGTGAAGATAACCTCACACTTGGGCCGTCATACTGCGGGGCCATCAGTTAATGAAAAAGCAATAACAGCCATTCAAGCAAAACTGTCCAACCTAATAAAATGTACAGTACAAGGGGGATGGGAAATGAATCATACTAATTCCGTGTTTCTTCCCTAATGAGGCTAAACTTTTAAATACTCTTTCCCCCCCAAAAAAGCCTCAACTTCAGAGTAATTTCCTAGCCTTGTGACCTTAGCTAGTCAATATGGAGTACTGAAATAGAAAGCATGACATTTCAGTAATAAGAGAAGTGATCAAACCGAATGTTCTAATATACTCCAGCTAAACAGGCCCATACATCACCATAAGAATCCAATAGCAGCAGAATGTCTGTGTACCGGCAAGTGAGCCACAGAGAGATGAGGTTAACAAAATAGAACACAGCGAATGTGTCAGTTTAATGTATTTCTTACCCTAAATGATTTTGTGCGATTAGCAGAAAAGTATGGCTGAAGTCAGTTTACATCTCGAGGCAAGTTTTAATGACTGAGAAGCTCAGGGAAAGCAAGTTATAAATACTGGTTATATTCGAGTTTCTTGAGGACTAAGAACGCAAAGAAAGTAAAAATATAATCTCTGACAACAGAACACGCCATATATGCTGACTTCCATAAAATTTAGTATGAACTACTGTAAAATGGAACCAGCTGAATCAGGACTGGCCCAATGTTGGAAGGCATCGCTTGCAATACTGCACAATGGTGTCCCCTCAGGACAAACGAGACTGCATGTCCTCAATTGAACCCCCTACCTCTAACAAATAACTTGGGGGTGAGCAGGTAGTTCCTTCCTCCTCCTGGAGAATACTCTGACCCCGATAAGCAATCTGGCACAGCCTGAGCTGAGCAGGTGGCTCTACTTGCCCACACCCAGACCAAACAGGGCCAAAAAATGGTCTGGTTGCTCTACCTGAAACAAACGCCGAAATCCTCCTTTCCTGGTTAAAGTGAAAGTCCAGCCGAAACTGACTTTAGCCCTGATAAAAGTTCCCCCAACAACTGACACAATTTGCATAATAGAAACACTGTCTGCAAATAATGTAGAATTTGCTCTCCTGCTGCCAGTGCCATTCACTTCTTTTGCAATTGTGAGCATTCAGCATTTACTAACAGAGCCGTTCTGCTGGGTAATGTCTTCCACTTTCCCCTTTCCAGGCACTGAAATAGACAAGACAATGCTGATACCCATTAAATATAAATTAAAGTTATACTAAATGCAATCTCAATTGTTGTACAACTGTCTCGGGCTACACGTTGCACTGTGCCAAACTTCAATCTGTTTTCAAAAAGACCCTTTTTTAAATTTTTTTAAACTTTTGACTTGCCAATCACTTTAATGCTATTTAGGTTGGGTGATTGGAAGACTGGACTTCCAACCTAAAGCACTGTACTAAGGCAGTTCATCCAGTTAGATGCTTTATTTTTAGAGATATCGTCTTATAATTTTGTTCGGAGGGCCGAATCACATGAGCTCGGCTGATGTCACTGTCCCTGTGAGCAGGTGACTTTTTCCTTAATACTAGTCTAATAGTCTAGGTCAGGGGTTCTAGTACTAGCATGACCGGTTGTACTTGAGATCCTTTCAGGTGGTACTTGACAAGGTTGCAGACCGACCTGTACATAAATGTGTGTAAATAAAAAACTGCCTATTTGTGATTCATTCTTTTTAAATGGCAGTTTAAAGGTGGCACTTGATATAATCAGAAAATGGAAAGTGGCACATGATTAAAGGGCCTCAGATTATGCCTTGTTCTTAGAGACGGTATGGATTTTGAGAAGAGGTCAACTATACTTCCATCCCCGGATGTTCCGAAAAACTGTTAAAGACATTTGTCTTCCAGTGGAATGCCTTGCCATCCTCAAGTTATAGAAGAGATGACGTTTTGCTTCTTCCACGACTCATACATTTCTCCCCATCAAGCCTTTTTTGATGGGTAGAACTACTAATAACAGATGCCCAAGATGTGGCTTGGACGAGGCAGACAATTATGTGTTCTGGGAGTGCGCATCAATAAAAAGATTTCGGCAATTAGTAGTCAAAAACTAATCAACATTATCCCATACACACCAGAATGGACACTCTTTGGAATAATAACTTTGGAGCAAGACAGGATATCCAGGGGAGGATAGGGAATTGCACTAATATTGGTTGCGGGCAAGGTGGCATAGGTCCTGCAGTGTTGGATATATCCAGACCCTCCCATATTGACTCCATTTCTAGCTAAACTAAATTTCCTCTTTCGTATGGAATTGTGCTGCCTGTTGACACAGGACTCATACTAGCTGCGTGCTGGGAGTCCTCAGAGGTGCAGCAACTCCCAAAACAGGCTGCAGTTAAATAATAAGTTATAGAAGAAACAACAGGTAGTTTTTTTTTTTTTTTTTGATGACAAGAATCACTTGACTTTCCTTTAGTGCAGGTGGGAATCATGAATTAAAGTGGACCAAAACCCGGGATTTTTACTAACTCAGGTTTTAGTCTGTCCAGCTAGGGTTTGGGATGCTCCACAGTGTGGAACACCATAATTTGTCCAATAAACCTCTCCTCGGTCCAAAAGTGCACGCACGGCCTCTTGTCCAACCAGCTTCTCTGGCCGCACATAATATGTGGCTGGAGAAGCTGAATGGAATCCCCAGCCATTGATGACGCATGGCATCACTCGCTTCTTTCGACTGTCGACGGCCACACACAGCCATTCAGATGTGGTGTGCGTGGCCGCACACAGCCGATTGAGATTATGTGAATGAGCTCATCAGAGGGGTAAAAGCCGAGTTTCGCACAGTGGGGCATCCCAGATTAGGGCCTGGAATTGGGACCAGTTGCTCACTGGCCCTGCTCAGGTGCCCCTTGTCACCATCGGCAGCCTGCACAGTGCATTTGATGAACCTAGTTGGTCACCAGAAAAGGTTGCAGCTGACAATGTGGAGAATCCTAAAATATTAAATCGGACCAAAACCCATTGAACTTGTGAAATACATTTGGCCAAAGCCCCCGTCAATGTTGAACTAGAAATTTTGCTTTTAAATAATCCTGGAACACTTTTTTTTTGCTGTCCCTCTTTGTAAGATTTCTACACACAACAGTGGCAATAATTGGAGGAGTCGGAGCTCTACAGCTAAAACAGGCAGCATTATCTGGGATTAGATTGAAGCAGGAGCATTAAGAAATTGGCAAAAGGTGCTCATCATGGGGGGAGCAATTCAGGGGATACTAGTTAACTAGTTAAAATGTGGGTTTTGGTCCGCTTTAAGTATTAAAGCAGAAATTCATTGTAACTGGAGTCCACTGCCATTGCTCCCCGCCTGGCACATTAAATCAACCAACAGTCCTCACCTGGACAGCAAGAATAGGTGGTCGTGCCTGGTAAGGTTAGACTTGTAGACCTCTATTGCCAATGCAAAATGGCTGGGGTGGGGGGGGGGGGGACAGACTGTATCAATCATTGCAAGTCTTGCATAAAGATGGGGCTTTCTATAGTGTATCTAAAAGTTACAGTGACTGAATCAATCCAGTCCTTTTTAACTTCCCAAAGACTACAGGAAAGGTTAGTATGTCAGAATGCATACTATGTACATTTATTTTTTTTCCCACTTACCCTTAGCTCTCTTTTAGATTTTTACCAACTGTCCCGCACAATACAGACACAATACATTTTAGGCAATGAGAGTTTGGATTTGGCATATGTACAGTATGTGTTTGATCTAATGACTTACGTGGTGGCTTGGTAGTTGGCGCTGGAATCAGACCAGTAGTCCTGAGCAAATCTTCCGCTTCAGTAATCACAAAGATTTTAACATTTATGGGAAGGAAAAGAACAACTACTGTTACACAGTCAAATGATTTTGTATATATACCAAACTGTAAATTAGTTGCTGATTGTGCAAGCCAATGCAACCGCTCCAGGGTACATGCTGCTGTTACTGGACAAAAATCCTTTTGGGCTTTTTTCTAGTAATAAAAAAATAATCTTGCCATTTTTATTGTATTGTATTCTGAATGTTACTGTATTCCAGGCAAATCTTTTCCTGTCCATTTTTTTCACTTGTAATTGAATGTAATGCTATGGCATAGCTCAGGCTTGAACAGACACCTCTCCATAGTTAGGTATGTATATAAAGGTATTACAGTAAAATGAATATGCAAATCTAAATCCCCCCATCAGACTTTTATGTGTGCGGTGGATTAGCTTTCCTGCAGTGTAGACATTATAGATTCCAGCATGGAACCAAACACAGAACAGTGCCCCTGTTGTTTTTCTCTTCCTAAAGATCCCTTTGGAACACAGAACTACACTGTCACTGTAGTAGCTGCCAGTCAGTGGCATACCTTCCCCCGTTGCAACACAGATGGTTCTCTAAGCGGATGACAATCTCGGGAAGCGCAGTAGCGCTCACTTGTATCTCACCAGGTCCTGCAGACAGGTATACAGCTTGCCGTCACATCTGACCCCAGTTAGCTGGATGGTACCATGCCTCAGGTCTTCCTGTGGAAGACCAGGTATGGTGGCTTTAAAGACAACTGTCAGCTGCGGAAACGGAGGGGGGGGGGCAGCCCTCCTGAAGACGCGAGACGCCGGGGGAGGTAAGTTTTTATTTTTTTCTATTTTTTAACTATCACGGGGAAATGCCAGTCACATCGTTTCTACGTGCTTGGCACTTAAAGCGGACCTTCACTCTAAATAAGAGCCTATCTTATATGTTTCCCACACCCTGTACATAGAGATTGCTCACATTAAAAATCATCCTACCTGCATCTACTGCATTTTATAAGCCTTTAAACATCCAAGATGGCGGCTTATGGAAGCTGCCATTTTTGCAGGCAGCCTGCAAACAGGAAGTGCCTGCAAACAGGAAGTGACTGTGCTGCTCTGCATTCTGGGACTGCTGACCTTTCCCTGACCCCAGCTCTGCTCTGTCTGAGCAAAGCACAGCTATAACCCGCCCCCCTGTACCTTATCCCACTCTCCTCTCCTCAGTAAGTGTGATGCTTCTGAGTCAAGATGGCGGCGCCCGTATCCTAAATTCCCGAACAGAGTTGCAGCCCAGTGGGGGAAAGTATAATAAATTAGTGACTAAACATGTAAAATATATTAATTTTAGATGCTGAGGAATTGTTTTTTAAGAGTTTGGGCTTTTCATTAAATCATGGTGAAGGTCCGGTTTAACAGTAGGAGAAGCAACAACGTAGAAACTACGTGCTTGGCATTTAAAGGGTTAAAGAAATGATTGACAGTCACCAACTCCAAAACCCTTTTCTGGCGACCAAGAAATTCTTTAGTGTTAAAGTGAAAGATTACTTTAGTCCTGATGAAAGTTCTCCCAACAAGGGGTACAATTTGTAAGATATAAACTTATCTCTGCCTGCAAATAATGTAGAATGTGCTCTTCTGCTGCCAGAGCCATTCACCTTTTGAAAATCAGACACTAATAGAGCCAATGCCGCTGAGTGTTTTTTTCGGCCTTAAAATGGACCAAAACCCATGGTCCGACGGCTCTGGAATATATAATATTCCATGGCCGCTTGATTCCCTCCCCCTGGGGCATCCCGATTCGGGCATGCTCCCAGTTAGAGGGTAGTGGGGGGGATGCATCAGCCCGTGCGCTTAGATCCACTCGCTTAGACAAGCTTTTAGACGAAGGAGCGGGAGCGAATCAGAGCACGCTGATTGGTAGAAAGGCTCCACAGGTGCTGTAGGACAAGGGAAGGGTAAGTCAGATCAGGCGACATGGGGGGTTTCACACAACACTGCACCCTCGATCGGGGTGCCTGGGGGGCAAGGACCAAAAACCAGGATAGTCAAAATCTTTGGTTTTGGTCCACTTTAAAGCAGAGAAGGAGGCCTCCACCATTGGTTCTGAAGGAGCTCCTGAAGGGAGGGCCAGACCCGCATCCCATAAAGGCCTCAAAGTCTTAAATGGTGGCCTCAAATGAGCAGTCGACAAGAAAATCTCGGCTTCAGACGCTGTAATAAAATAGACAATGCTCATACCTATTCATTAATAATACTTAAAATGGGCTAAGAAGGAACCTAGCCTCTATTAGACACTAAGTCTGGCTAGACAACCCCGATTTGGGGTGCCCCGCTATGTTAAACCACTGCCAGTTGTCTGATTTTCTTATCCACCACAGTGCATGGATGGCCGATGGCGGAATCTATCAAATCTTTCTCGGCCTGTGCACGGCCGTGCCTGCCATTACAGAATGGCAAGTGTGGCCACGCACAGCGAGGGCTGCAGGGTCATGAGTGACTAGGTTTCCAACAGCTTCTCCAGCCAAACATTAAAATTTGCAGCCAAAGTGAGAACGGTGTGTTTGCTTGAATGGGTGGGGCAGTAAAGTGCACAGAGCTCTGCTAATGGTGCTGGATCCAGACAGGTAAGCTGTTCTTTTCTTGTAACCCCCCCCCCCATCTCAGCACCAGGGGAAGGCAGGGCATTAGACTGGGTGATTGGAAGATGGGGACCACTTTAAATATACTGAACCTCTGGTTTTGCAATGAGGCAGTTCATCCAGCGAGATGCTTTTTTTTTTTTTTTTAAGATACTGTATCATCAACAAATTCATTAATAACAGCATATGGGGTATTCAAACAAAATTAAGAAGGCGCTTTATAGAATTTGAATACACCAAGGACATTGTTATTTACTATATTTTTAATATCTTTAGTTAGATCTTATCAAGGTAGAATTTTTAATGTTTTGTAACAAAATACCAATTTGCGATAGACACTATGGCCTTGATTCAATAAAGGTAGAAAAAAATTCTCATGGAAGTAAAAAAATCAATTCATGAGAAAAAAGCCTGAGAATGTCATTGTTACTGAATCACTAGATAAAAAGACAATGAAAGTCAATGGCAGCTTTTACTACAGTGTAGAAAGGAGTAAACAGTTCTCTACTTTTCTTAGGAGTAAAAAAGTGCCTTTGACTTTCATTGTCATTTTATCTAGTGATTCAGTAACAGTGACATTCTCAGGCTTTTTTCTCATGAATTGAATTTTTTACTACCATGAGAATTTTTTTTTCCTTTATTGAATCGAGGCCTATATATATGATTGGTGGACATGTTAAAAATGTTATTTTAAACAAAATGTAATTATAAATGCTTAAGCTACCAATCACATGCTAAATAAGTGGTAATAAAGGCAGTTTTAGTTTGTTAATATTACGTATATACTTTCAAATCACACCGATAGAGAAAAATACCATTTTGTGATTACTCACCTGTAAAATGGTTATTACAAGTATGTCACACACCCCGCTTCCGAATATTCATGACACTTGGGTAACTGTCCTGTAGAGGGCGATCTTGCAGAGATGACATGAAAAAAAAGGAGCCCCTCTTGGCCCATAAATACCTGGGAGCTCCCACCATTCCCCAGTATAAGACAGCAGTAAAGGGACCAGGAAAGCCAAATGTACACAGCAAAGAAAAAGGTTCACCATATAAAGGATCCCAGAAAACCAAAAAAGGGCAGGATGAAGCGGGGTGTGTGACATACTTGTAATAACCATTTTACAGGTGAGTAATCACAAAATGGTATTATTCTCAGTATGTCACACACCCCGCTTCCGAATATTCATGACACTTGGGACATCCAATAGCAGTGCCCATAATGGGTGGGGATCCCAAAAAGGCAATAATGCAAACTTAAACTACTGCAGCTTGCAGAACTTTGCGGCCAAAAACAGCTTCCGCTGAGGCCCGCACATCAACCTTATAAAACTTGGAAAACGTATGAACAGAAGACCAAGTAGCAGCCTTACAAACTTGTTCAACAGAAGCCTGATGCTGAAAGGCCCAGGAAGCCCCAACAGCACGAGTAGAATGAGCAGTGATCTGAAAAGGGGGAACCCTCCCCTTGGCAGAATAGGCCCCAACAATGGCCTGTCGAATCAATTTACTAATGGAAGACTTAGCGGGCGCCAGACCTTTCCTGGACCCGGAGGTCACCACAAAAAAGGCGTCCGTCTTACGAAAAGGAGAAGTAGCCACCAAATAATATTTCACACATCGAACCACATCCAAAGAATGTAAGGTCCTCTCCTTGTCATTACTAGGCTTAGGACACAACGAAGGGACAACTACATCCTGATTAAGGTGGAAGGCCGAAACCACCTTAGGAAGGAAATCCGGCTTAAAGCGGAAAACTACCTTGTCCAGGTGCCTCTCAAAGTAAGGGGCCTGAATAGACAAGGCCGCCAACTCAGAGACACGCCGAACAGAGGTAATAGCCACCAAAAAGGCAACTTTCTGAGTGAGCAGAGAAAGAGCAATATCATGCACCGGCTCAAAAGGGGGCCCCTGGAGAGCCGACAGAACCAAGTTTAAATCCCAAACCGGCAGCAAGGGCTTTCTAGGAGGCCGGACATGAGTAACCCCCTGGAAAAATGTCTTAACCAGGGGATGAAGGGCAAAAGACCTTTGAAAGAAAACCGCCAGGGCAGAAACCTGCCCTTTCAAAGTACTAAGCTGGAACCCCGAGTCCAGACCATGTTGAAGAAACTCCAGAATTCTGGGAATAGAAAACACCCTACAAGGCAAGGCCCTAGCCTCGCACCAGTTAATATAAGACCTCCAAGTCCTATAGTAGACGTTAGAGGAAGATCTCTTCCTAGCTCTAACAAGAGACTGAACCACCGCATCAGAAAGACCTTCCTCCTTTAAGATGGAGGTTTCAGCAGCCACGCCGTCAAAGCCAGCGTTGGAAAATTGGGGTAGCGTAGCTGACCCTGGGTGATACGATCCGGAAAAAGAGGCAGATAAAACTGATCTACTGCCAGCCGCACAACGTCTGCGAACCACACTCGTCTTGGCCACCTTGGAGCCACCAGAATTGCTGGTGCCCCTTCTAGAGTTAGCTTGCGCACCACCTTGCCCACCATGGAGAAGGGGGGGGGAACAAGTACAGAAACCCCAGTTCCCTCCAAGCCAGGGACATGGCATCCACTGCCAGGGCCAGAGGTCCTGAGACAGAGACACAAAGGCAGGAAGCTTGTGATTGTGACGAGAGGCAAAAAGTTCCACCTCCGGAGTCCCCCCACTTGTGACAAAGGGACTGGAATACCTTGGAACTGAGAGACCATTCTCCTCGGCGAGAGGATCTCCTGCTCAGGGAATCCGCCTTCGTGTTCTCCACTCCCGGGATGTAAATGGCTGAGATGCATGGGACATTGCTCTCAGCCCAAACAAGGATCAGAGATACCTCCCTGAGGGCACTCCTGCTGTGAGTCCCTCCTTGGTGATTGATGTAAGCGACCGCTGTCCGATTGGACTTGAACTGGCAAACCCTGCAATAGAAGAGTCAAGCGAGACAGAACCAACCAAGAGAGAGGAAGCCAAAATGAGAAGGTCGTCCAGGTATGGTACAATGCGAATGCCCTGGACTCTGAGGAGGGCCATCACCCCCGCCAATACCTTGGTGAACACCCTCGGAGCCGAGGTAAGCCCGAATGGAAGGGCCAGAAACTGAAAATGCTGATCTTCCACCACGAACCTGAGGAATCTCTGGTGTGCCAGGAAGATAGGTACATGCAGATAAGCATCCCTGATGTCTATGGACATCATGAAGTCCCCCTGACGAAAAGAATCGACGGCTGACCACAAGGTTTCCATGCGAAACTTCCTGAAGCGGATAAACCGATTGAGGAGCTTCAGATCCAAAATGGGTCGAACGGAGCCGTCCTTCTTGGGGCCCGTGAATAGATTGGAATAGAATCCCAAGCCCCTTTCCGCGAAAGGCACTGGGCAAATGACAGCCATGTCCAGCAGATAACTTACTGCCGCCCGGAGCCCCTGTGTGGCCAGTGGATCCGAAAGCACTCGAGACCTGAAGAATCTGGGAGGAGGCCAGATCTCGAATTACAGCTTGTAACCGGAAGACAATACTTCCAGAATCCATTTGTCTGAGACCTCCTGGTCCCAGACCTGGAAGAAGTGCCGCAGCCGTCCCCCCACCCGCAAGGGTGAGGGCGCCCCCTCATTGCTGAGCTGGCTTAGCAGCGGGCTTGGGTTTGGAACTCCAATTGTGACCTGGACGAGCACGACCTCTGCCTCTACTCCAGGAATCACCTCTGAGGGTAGAGAAGGCCAAAACTCTGCCAGTTCTGGCACCACGATAGGAAGGGTTAAAGGAGGCCGCCCCCTGAAAGGGACGACGTTGCCTCTTACGCTGAGGTAACTTCCCTCCTTTCGTGACAGAATCTAATCTTTCTCCAAAGAGCCGCAATCCCACAAAGGGAAGTGCTGTAAGCGACTTTTTGGCCACAAAATCAGCCACCCACTGGCGCAACCACACCGATTGCCGAATAGCTAGAAACAAGGCCGAGGTTCTACCACACATGACCATGGTGTCATCCAAGGCGGCAAGCACAAAGGACATGAACAATTCACACCGCTTAAGGGCGGCGAACTCATCACTAGCCGGGTCAAGCCTCGAGGTACTCAACAGGTCTCTAACCACAGACCTGGTAGCCACTGCCAAAAGCGCCGAAGCACAAACAGGCCGCAAGGCTGAACCGACAATAGCAAACGCGTGGCAAGCCATCTGATCAATGCGTTTATCCTCACCATCTTTGAGAGTGGTGGAGTCAGGAGAATGCAAAATAGAAGTATTGGATAACCCGAGCACCGGGGCATCCACCTCGGGAGGGGACGACCATCGTTTTACCACGTCCACCGGAAAAGGATACTTTTTATTCCAACCTTGAGGAATACCTGGAAGCCGAGTAGGCTTCTCCCATTCCTTAAGAATAATGCCATCAAAATGCTTTTGATTTGGGAACTCCAGGCGCGGCTTGGAAGTCCCAAAGAATTCCCCTTTTTCAGGAGCGGCCTCCTCAGGAGGAGAAATTGCCAGAACCTCAAAAAGGTGAGCCAAGACCTTCGGGGTATCCACAGCATCCCCCTACACTTGCTCCGTATCAGCACCAACAAACTGCTGATTGTCAGAACCCTCAGAATCCTCAAATAATTCCCCCTCTTCTAGCGGGGAATAATCAGACCAGTCAAGAAAATCATAATCATCAAACTCAAAGACCGGCGCGGCTAGAGACAAATGCTTTCGCTTAGCCAAGGCCTTTCTGGCAACAGAGCCAGAAATACATTTTTCAATATTAGCCAGTCTGGCACATATATCAGATTGCGACTCCCCACCTGTGACATCACTAGGGGTACGGATAAGTTAGGGTGGGGAAGGAGATGAGGCCGGGACCCCAGACCCAGACGCCTGGGCCCCCGACTGCTGCGTTATGGCCCGCTGAGCACAAGGTATTCAAACAAGTACATTATCCCCCGCAAGGGATGCCCCACAACCCACACACTGTGAGGGTTGCCCCGAGGGGAGCCCAAGCCCGGTATCCTGAGAAGCCTCCATATGGTGATTTTAATGTAGTCGCAATGACCAGAGGGATTTACGTTATTAAGCTACCTGGGATGCTCCTTCAGGTCCCGAGTGGGAGGATTTTTTTTTTTTTGGAAACCCTAAATTAAACTCTAAGGGACCCTAGGACCGGGAGAACTCCCTCTTTAAACTTCAAAAGAAGGGATCCCACCTAGAAGACATGAGAACAGACATAAGTGTCAACATGTACATCACCCACCATATAAGACAGTTAAAAATGGTGAAATAAATAAAATCCACTCACCGCAGCAAAGCAGCGACCGTCAACCCTCACAGCAGCAAGGGAATGAGAGGGAGAGCAGCAAAGCAGGCAGCGAGGCCGGAAAGAGTGCTTGAGAAAAGCCGGCCTCGAGGGGGGTGTGGGGTGGGCGTGAACGGGCCACAACGAGCACGCCGAGTGCCCGGCCCCGCCCCCCCTTAACTGCACCTGTTGAAAGTGAAACCGACCCAGCAACAACAGCCGCAAAAACACATACAAACACACACACACAATCCACACACCTTTTCCCCCAAATAAAGTAAAACAACCCACAGGAGAAAAGGCCTCCCCCCCCAAGGGGCACAGAGGGACACGGTAGGGGGGAGAACCCACACCCACAATAGGTGAAAGGGTAAGAGGGACGGGGCATCCCAAGCCGGGATCACCAACCTGGACACCGCCTACCCCTTTGTATGGGGTCTCACGGGGGAGACACCATAAGGTGCAGCCTACCATTGACTGGACCTTCAGCCTAGGCTGGGAGGCATACTGCTATAGTTTAAATTACAAAAAGGTTCAGGCAGCAATAGAAACAAAAGGCCGGGGGTTACCCCGGCTACCTGCAAGGAGGAGACAACCATCTTCTGACTTGCTCGCCGACTGCAGAGACGAAAGACTGGGGAATGGTGGGAGGTCCAAGGTATTTATGGGCCAGGAGGGGCTCCTTTTTTTCATGTCATCTCTCCAAGATCGCCCTCTACAGGACAGTTGCCCAAGTGACATGAATATTCGGAAGCGGGGTGTGTGACATACTGGGAATAAGTTTATACAACATGTTGCTGTAAAGAACATGTACAGAGTTTTCCAAATGACTAGATACAAGGAGCCCACATCAAAAGGTAAACATATTTTATGATGCAAATACTACCGTACATGTTCCTGACACATTCATCATTTTTACGCTTTTAAGTGCTGAATTACATCCCTGCTGGAAACAAGCAAAGTATTGACTGTTGCAAACACAGTTCCTCATTAGGAAATCCTTATTATAAATCCTTATTTTATACAAAATCCGCCTTATGTAGCTCAGGTGTTGCGATAAGGGTAAATTTGCCTGCCAGTTATTCTGTGAAAGCATTCCATTGTATTCCATTCTCTATAGAAAGTTTACATACAGGTGGAGACATGTATGGCGAACTGTGATAAATAACAGTCTCTTGAGATTTGCATCTAAGCATAACACCTGCCACAGAGTTATAACCTTTTTCATTACATCGTAAATGTATAGCCTCTAGGAAGCCCATGAAAGCAGGATTCTGATTAGAGTCCATTTGAGATGGTTACAAAAGCAGGCGATGTAAAAATACAATTCTGTGAGTACTCACCTGTAGAATTGATTTTGTAGTATACAGCACGTCCTGTTTCACTAAATTCTTTCTGTCTGGGATATCCGCCACAAGGTGGCACAGTGGACTGCAGAAAAGACTTGTGGCATCTCCCGTCCCTATAAACAGGAACCTCCCACAAATTCCCAGTGTTACAAAGCAGTTAGACAAGAAGCCAGGAGAATAAAAAAGAAGGAACCCCAACCAAACATTTGAACAAATCACCATAGCGAGGTAACCAAGAATAATGATAACAAGGGAGGGGTGAAACAGGACGTGCTGTATACTACAAAAGCAGTAGCGAGTACTCACAGAATTGTATTTTTCCAAGTATACAGCACGTCCTGTTTCACTAAATTCTTTACGTCTGGGACATCCAAAAGCAGTGTCCGTAAAGTAGGGTGGGATCCCCAAAGAACAACGGCGAACAGTTTAAACCACTGCCGCCTGAAGAACTTTGCGGGCGAAAGCAGCATCAGCTGAGGCCCTAACATCAACCTTGTAAAACTTAGAAAAAGTATGAACAGAAGACCAAGTAGAGGCCTTACAAACTTGTTCAACAGAAGCATGGTGCTGAAAGGCCCAAGAAGCACCAATAGCACGAGTGGAATGAGCAGTAAGGCAGAAGGGAGGCTCCTTCCCCTTAGCAGAATAGGCTTGCACCACCGCCTGATGAATCCACTTGCTGATAGTGGACTTAGCCAGAGGCATACCCTTCCTAGGTCCAGAAGGAAGAACAAAAAGAGCATCAGTCTTCCTGAATGATTCAGTAGCTACCAAGTAAAACTTCAGAACCCTGACCACATCTAAGGAATGCAGAGTCTGCTCCTTGGAATTATCAGGATTAGGACACAATGAAGGCAAGACAATGTTCTGATTGAAATCAAAAGCAGACACAACCTTAGGCAAGAAATCTGGCTTAAACCGAAACACCACCCTGTCCTGGTGATGCTCAAAATAAGGAGGCTTGGTGGAAAGCCCCGCCAACTCAGAAACACGCCTGACAGAAGTGATGGCCACCAAAAAGACTATCATAAGAGTCAAAATGGGAAAAGCGGCCTCCTGGAGAGGCTCAAAGGGACGACCCTGCAGAGCAGATAACACCAAATTCAAATCCCAAACTGGTAACATAGGCTTACGTGGCGGACGCACGTGAGAACCCCCCTGGAAAAAAGTCTTATCCAAACGGTGACTGGCAAAAGATCTTTGGAAAAAAATTGCCAAAGCTGAAACATGACCTTTGAGGGTACCAAGTTGAAGGCCCAAGTCCAAACCATGTTGCAAGAATTCCAGAATCCTGGGAATAGAAAACACCCGACAGGGGACTCAGGGACTCATCCTTTTTGGGAACCGTGAACAGATTGGAGTAGAAGCCTCTGCCCCTTTTCTGGTAAGGCACAGGGCAGATGACGCCCAATTCCAAAAGGCTTTGGACCGCAAGTCGCAAGCCCTGAGCTGACAGGGGGCTTTGAGCCATCCTGGATCTGATGAATCTTGGGGGCGGCCAGGCTGCAAACTCTATCTTGTATCCGGAGGACACCACCTCCTGAATCCACCGGTCTGAGACTCGCAGTCTCCAGACGTGAGCAAAGAGCCGCAACCGTCCCCCCACCCAGATGGGTGAGGGCGCCTCCTCATGTCTGAGGGGGCTTGGGGGAAGATTTGGACTTGGGACCCCATGAGAGACCCCAGCCCCAAGGGTCTCTACGTTCCCCCGCAAATGGTACACTCCGACAGGACCTGCGAGCGCGGAAGGAGGGGAGGGAAGAACCAGCCCCCCGAAAGGGCCGCGGCTGCCTCCTGCATTGAGGCAGCCTACCATCGTTGGCAAACAGATCCAGACGCTCCCCAAAGAGTTGTAGCCCAGTAAAGGGGAAGCCAGTGAGAGCCTTCTTAGCAGCATTATCAGCCGCCCACTGACGCAGCCAGAGTGGCGGATAGCCACCAAAAGGCCAGAAGTCTTACTACACATCCTGACCGCATCATCCATAGCAAAAAGAATAAATGCCACAAATTCATAGCAAAGCAGGAGGGATCTATACTCCTCCCCACCTATTGGCATCCAAGGCATTATCCAGAAGGCACTTGAGTAGCCCTTTAATAGCAAGAGCCATGATGGCAGAAGCGCACACAGGGCGCAGCGCAGTCCCTGCACAAGCAAATGCATGACAGGCCAACACGCCGGTCCTCACCATCCCTCAGAGTAGAAGTGTCAGGGGAATGCATTACCGAGGCATTGGACAACCCAAGAATGGGAGCATCAACCTCAGGGGGACACGACCAGTGCTTAACCACATCAGCAGGAAATGTATACCTCCTGTCCCATCTCTTAGGCACCGCAGGCAATCTGCTAGGATGTTCCCACTCCTTGAGCACCAAATTATTGAAGTGGATCTGCTCAGGGAACTCCAAGCATTGTTTAACAGTGTGAAAAGCTCAGGCTGCTGCTTTTTAGCCGGGACAGGAGGGGTAATACACAATACTTCAAAAATGTGAGCCAACAGCCTATCAGTATCCTCAGGAGACCATGGGTCTTCTCCAAAAGGAGACCCAGTACCACCATAAATCTCCTGCTGCTCTTCAGAGGAATCAGAATTAGAGAAAAGTTCTTCTAGGGGGTACAGGCCAGGGAAAGAAAACTGTCCCTCGTCCTCCTCAGGAAAAAGGGAAACAGCGGGAGTTAAATGCCACTTCTTGCCAGAAGCCTTACGGGGGACCGGCCCAGCAATATGCCTTTCCAGGCTGGCTACCCACAAGGCCAAGTCATAATGTGATTCCCCACTAGCAGGTGATGTAGAAGGGGGCGCAGAGCTGGGCGGCGGCAGGCAACCCAGGCTGCAGCACAAGCACCTACTGGGTGCAGGGCACACATACCCTGACACCGTCACTCACAGGGGATACCCCACACGTGGTACACAGCTGGGCTTGTCCCGAAGGAACCCCAAGCACATTATCCCCGGAAGCCTCCATATGGTGATTAAAATGGGCACAATGGGAAGTATAGGGTTAAGGCTAGCAAGAGCCACCCGGGATGCCCCAAAACCCGCTAGGGAAGGTGGGAGATGACAAAAGGGAAGAAGGTCGGGAGAAACCACAGTCACAATTATCCTGCCTGAAAGACATAATAAAAACACACATACAATCCCATAATGTGGGGACTCACGGACCAAGAGACCGATACACCGAGATCCGACAGAAAAAGGCAGCGCGCAGCAGCACACGAGGGCCCCAGTACACCGCAGAGCCAAAATGGCACCAGAACGGACCTTGAGGGGTGGGCCGCGGGCGTGTGATGCAAAAAAAAAGTCATCCGCGGGACTTGCCCCCCCCAAAGAGCTTGAAATTGCGAGCCACGTGAGCCCCAGCGCCAATAACAGCGCAGATACTCACTAAAGCGTAGAGCACATAAAGACAGTAATAAAAAAAGACAAAACTACTCAAAACACCACCTCCCAAAAACCCCCCCTCCCCCCGGAGAGCTCCTCAGGGAGAGAGCGAGGCGGGAGAGAGCAGCCGAGCAACCAGGCAGCCGAGGCTGGGAGGCAGTGGGTCCAGTACGGGTGGGAATAGTCCTGCAGAGCCGCAGGCTGGTAAGCCCCGCTCGCCTGCGCAATATAGAGAGCCATCTTCTATCCTGACTGCAGAAGGAAAATACAATTCTGTGATTACTCACCTGTAGAATTGGTATTATGAGTATACAGTACGTCCTGCTCCAAATCTAATACTTACAGTTGGGATATACTCCGCCAGATGGCGTTGGACTGCAGAGAAATCGAAAATAGGCTCCTCCCGGCCCCTGAAATACCCAGGGACCTCCCACAAATCCCCAGCATTGAAAAGCAGTTAAGGAGAAGCCAGGAGAATTAAACAATCCAAACTATCAACTACAACAATGATAACAATCACCATACAGGGGATCCAAGAAAATGCAAACTAAGGGTGGGTTGGAGCAGGACGTACTGTATACACATAATACCAATTCTACAGGTGAGTAATCACAGAATTGTATTATTCTTAGTATACAGTACGTCCTGCTCCAAATCTAATACTTACAGTTGGGACATCCAATAGCAGTGTCCATAAAGTAGGGTGGGATCCCCAAGAAAAATCAGCAGCAGGCAGTTTAAACCACTGCCGCCTGCAGAACCTTTCGGCCAAAAACAGCATCAGCTGAGGCCCTAACATCAACCTTGTAAAACTTTGAAAATGTATGAACAGAAGACCAATTAGCGGCCTTGCAAACTTGTTCAACAGAAGCCTGGTGCTGAAAAGCCCAAGAGGCACCAATAGCACGAGTGCAATGAGCAGTAAGGAGGAAGGGAGAATTCTTCCCCTTAGCAGAGTAGGCCTGAATCACAGCCTGACGAATCCACTTGCTGATAGAAGACTTGACAGGAGCCAAACCCTTCCTAGGACCAGAAGGGACCACAAAAAGAGCATCCGTTTTGCTGAAAGGTGCAGTAGCCACCAGATAGTACTTCAGACACCTAACCACATCCAAAGAGTGCAAAACCCTCTCCTTAGCATTGCTAGGATTAGGGCACAAAGAAGGAAGAACAATATCCTGATTCAAATGAAAAGCAGACATTACCTTAGGCAGAAAGTCAGGTTTGAAACGAAACACCACCTTGTCCTGGTGCCTCTCATAGTAGGGGGGCTGAATGGACAGCGCCGCCAACTCAGACACACACCTGACAGAATTGACAGCCACCAGAAACACAACCTTGAGCGTAAGAATGGCCAAGGCAGCATCCTGCACAGGTTCAAATGGAGCACCCTGCAAGGCTGACAGAACCAAGTTCAAATCCCAAACAGGCACCATAGGTTTACGTGGGGGACGCACATGAATGACCCCCTGGAAAAAAGTCCTGATCAGAGGGTGCTGATCAGGACTTTTTTCCAGACTTCTGGAAAAAGACAGCCAAGGCAGAAACCTGACCCTTCAGAGTACTGAGTTGGAGCCCCATCTCCAACCCATGCTGCAGGAACTCCAGAATCCTGGGAATAGAGAACACACGACAGGGAAGAGACTGGTGTGAGTCTAAGTCAATGTAGGCACGCCAAACCCTGTAATAAATGGAAGAGGAAGACTTCTTCCTAGCTTTAATCAAAGTATCCACAACTGAGGAAGACAGCCCCTTCTCCATCAAAATGGAGGTTTCAGCAGCCAAGCCGTCAAAGCGAGAGTTTGTAAATTGGGATGGCGTAGTGAGCCCTGAGTGAGCAGATCTTGCACCAAGGGCAGAGCGTACTGATCTACTGCCAGCTGTACCACGTCTGCGAACCACACTCTTCTTGGCCACCTGGGGGCCACCAGAATTGCTGGCACCCCTTCCAGAGCAATCTTGCGCAGAACCCTGCCCAGCAGGGGAATTGGGGGGAAGACATACAACTGAACTGAAAGTCCTTCCATGACATTGATGGACCATCCGAGGACAGGGCCAGAGGATCCCTGGACAGAGTCAAAAGCTGGAAGCTTGTGATTGTGGCGGGACGCAAACAGATCCATATCTGGTTGGCCCCAACGGTGACACAGAGTTTGAAACACCCTGCTGCATAGGGACCATTCTCCCTGGCGAGAGGTCCCCCTGCTCAGAGAGTCCGCAAGGCGATTTTCCACCCCCGGGATGTACACAGCTGATATGCAGGGGACATTGGCCTCCGCCCAAGTCAGGATCAGGGACGCTTCCTGGAGGGCCTCCCTTGCTCCGGGTCCCTCCCTGATGATTGATGTAGGCAACTGCCGTCTGGTTGTCCGAGCGCACCTGAACAGGCAGGCCCTGCAGATCAGTAGTCAAGCGAGCCAGAACTAACCTGATCGCTCGCAGCTCCAAGACATTGATAGGTGTGTGGGCCTCCTGAGGGCTCCCCTGGAACCGCAGGGACTTCCAGAAACCCCCCCAACCTGACAGACTGGCATCCGTGGTGACCGTCTCCCAGAAAGGGGCAAGAAAGGATCTGCCCCCCAACAGGTTCTTGTAGTCCATCCACCACAAGAGGGACCTCCTGACCAGGGGGGAGAGCACACAGACCCTGTCCAGGGACGCTGGGTCCTTGTCCCATACAGACAATAGGTGAAGTTGCAGAGGCCTCAAGTGGAACTGAGCATAAGGGACCGCTTCGAAGCACGCCACCATCAGGCCCACCAGCTGCATCCCCTGCCTGATGGAGGGATGGGGACAAGCTAGGAGGGACTGAGCCTGTGCAATCAGACTGTCCACCTTCTGCTGAGGAAGGAAGATCCTTGCCTGAACTGTATCCAGAATCATTCCTAGGAATGGAGTTACCAAGGAAGGGAACAGTGAGGACCTGGGGTGGTTGATCACCCATCCAAATGACTCCAGAGTGGACACCACCAGCTGAGTATCCAACTCTACCTGATGTAGAGACTGGGAAGTGATGAGGATGTCATCCAGATAGGGAAGCACGCAGACGCCCTGACATCTGAGTAGAGACATCACGCCAGCCAGCACCTTGGTGAACACCCTGGGAGCTGAAGTGAGGCCAAAGGGCAAGGCCACAAATTGGTAATGTTGATCCATCAGAGCGAACCTGAGGAACCTTTGATGACCTGGGAACCAGGAATATGAAGGTAAGCATCTTTGATGTCCACAGAAGTCATTAAATCCCCTTGGCGCAGGGAAATGATGGCAGAGCGCAGAGTCTCCATGCAAAAGCGCCTGCCCCTGACAAACTTGTTGAGAATCTTTAAGTCCAGGATGGGCCTGACAGAAATATCTTTTTTAGGTACTGTGAATAGGTTGGAATAAAAGCCCTTGCCTTTTTCTCTTAAAGGGACCTGGCAGATGACCCCCAGCTCCAGGAGGCCTTGCACTGCTTGCACCAGCTCCTGAGCTGACACAGGGTCCTGAGGAATCCGGGATCTGAAAAATTGTGGAGGGGGATCGTCAGCAAACTCCAACTTGTAACCGGAGGACACAACCTCCTGAATCCACCGGTCTGAGACATGAAGCCTCCAGACGTGAGCGAAGTGCTGCAGCCGTCCCACCACCCGGATGGGTGAGGGCGCCCCATCATGCCTGAGGGGGTCTGGGGAGAGGATTTAGCTTTGGGACCCCAGGAGGAGCCAGGACGTCCACGTCCTCTGTCTCTACCCCAGAAATCTCCCCAGGCCCCAGGGAAAGACACCTCCCTTCCCTGTCTTGCACCACAGTAAGGGGAGGAGAAGGAACCCTGACCCCGAAAGGGGTAACCTGCCTCCCTTAGCAAAAAGGTCCAGGCAGTCTCCAAACAGACGCAGTCCTTTAAAGGGAAACCCAGTGAGGGCCTTCTTGGCAGCATTGTCAGCAGCCCACTGGCGCAGCCAAACCGAGCGGCGTATAGCCACCACGAGGGCAGAAGTTCTGGCACACATTCTGATGGTGTCATCCAATGCTGATAGGACATTTACAAAAACATCACAACTGGAGAGTGCATTAAACATCTCACAAGGCAAATCATCAGGGGCACTATCAAGCATATTTCTGATAAGGGTTCTAGTGGCCACAGCAGTAATGGCAGAGGCACAGACCGGGCGCAGCGCCGTCCCCGCACATGCAAAGGTGTGGGATGCCAGCTGGTCAATGCGCCGGTCCTCAGCATCCCGCAGGGTAGTAGAATCAGGGGAATGCACGGCAGAGGTGTTAGATAGCCCTAGGATCGGGGCATCCACCTTGGGGGGGGGGGGATGACCAACATTTAACCACCTCAGCAGGAAAGGGATACTTCCTATCCCAACTCTTTGGAACCCCAGGAAGTTTACTGGGGCGCTCGCATTCCTTGAGCACATGGTTATGGAAATGTGCCTGCTTTGGAAATTCCAAACGTGATTTTGCTGTATGGAAAAGCTCCCCTCTTTGCCTGGGAGCCTCAACAGGGAGAGAGATAGACAGAACCTCAAAAATCTGGGTCAATAATCTGTCAGTGTCATCTGGGGCCCAGGGGTCAGAGCCAGAATCGTCATGACCCCTTGGCCTCTCATCAGATGAGCCTGAATCAGAAAAGAGCTCCCCTTCATCAGACAGGGTATAGCCACACAGGTTCATAAACTCCTCAGTTCCCATAGGGAAAACAGTGACATTAGGCGTCAAGTGCCGCTTCTTAGCAGGGGCCTTACGCGCTAAGGACTTAGCAATAATCTGTTCAACCGTAGCCAGTCTAGAAGACACATCAGGCTGAGAACTCAGTAGGAGTGAGATTTAAGCTTGGGGGAGTAGGTGAAGTGAAACGAGGTGCAGCCACTGGCAGGCCAGATTGCAATGCAAGCACCTGCTCAGCACAGGGTACACAGACCCGTGCTTTGTCAGTGTCAGCATGAGGCTGCCCACACACTACACACAGCCGGTCTTGTCCCAAAGGGACCCCAGTAACATTATCTTGAGATGCCTCATGGTGATTATAGCGGAGCTATACGCCGATAGGGAATAACGCTATATAGCAACCCTGGATGCCCCAATAACCCGCTAGGGTCGTGGGAGTATAATTTTTACAACGCCTACAAGTAATATACTAAAAGCAGGGCCGGGAGAGGCCAAGAAGGGTTCGTCCCGCCTGAAAGACATAAGCAGACAAGACCTTAAGTACATCGTAACAAAAGTGAAGCAGATAAAGCCGCCTGCGAGGGCACTTACAGACCGCGGTAGGTAGGAGTCCGTCGCGCATAGGCCAACCAAGTCAGAAAAGATGGCGTCGGTACACCTCGAGGGGCGGGCCAGTAACAGCGATTACGCGGAAGGCGCCAAAGACGGGCCCCGCCCCCCCCAAAGACCGCAAAGGCAGAAGGCCAACAGCCAATGATGGCGCACCAGCGCCTGATGTAATGCCGCCGCCAAACGCGGAACCAAGTCAGCGTGCGGCAGCGGTAAATTTAAAAGCAATAAAGACAAGTCAGCGTGGCGGCTGACACAAAAATAAAGACATGTGAAAGCACAGACTGCATAACCTACATATCTATACACGTACACACACACACCCCCTCCTCTTTTCCCCCGAAGACTATAAGGAGGATGAGGGAGGACGGCGGGCACTTAATTAGGGCCCACCGATAGACAGGGGCAAGGGGCAATAGTGCGGGAGGGGCATCCCACAGAGGCTAACTATAAGTCTGAACCGCCTACCCTTTGGTGGGGGATTGCGGTGGAGCAGCGCTCCTAAGCACCTGACAGCGGTGGTGCCTACCTTCACCCGACCAGCGCAGCCAAGGCTGGGAGGCATATTACAAGTGGAACGGGTGGGAATAGTCCTACAGAGCCGCAGGTTAATAACCCCGCTCACCTGCGAGTAGAGAGCCAATTTCTCGTCCTTCGCAGCCAGACTGCAGAGAAATTCTGGGGATTTGTGGGAGGTCCCTGGGTATTTGAGGGGCTGGGAGGAGCCTATTTTCGATGTCTCTGCAGTCCAGCGCCATCTGGCGCAGTATATCCCAACTGTAAGTATTAGATTTGGAGCAGGACGTACTGTATACTAAGAATACTGGGAATTTGTGGGAGGTTCCTGTCTTTTTATAGGGACGGGGGATGCCACAAGTCTTTTCTGCAGTCCACTGCGCCACCTTGTGGAGGATATCCCAGACGTAAAGAATTTAGTGAAACAGGACGTGCTGTATACTTGGAAAAAAACACATACTCCAAATATTAACAACCTACAACAGGGGGTGTCAAACTCATTGTCACAGAAGGCCACATTGGCATTCTGGTTGCCTTTAAAGGGCAAGTTAATAACAGACAAAAACCAAAATGCAAAGAGGAACGTGCATATGTATGGTTACAGAAAGAGAGGGGCATCCCACTTTACAGGCTTCATTTAACAACTGTCCCTATTTCCCACACCAAAAAGTTAGAAGGTATGCATTTGGGCACAGATGAGTCAGTAGTGGATAAAGCTGGGGCACTGAACAGTTAGCAGCACAATTTAGTTTAGTATATAGATCAGTTGGTGGCAGATTAGATTCGGGCACAGATCAGATTTGGACACAGATCAGGAACAGATCGGATTTGTAGACACAGATAAGGAGCAGATCGGATTTGTAGACAAAGATCAGGAGCAGATCAGATTTGGAGAAACAGATCAGGAGCAGATCAGATTTGGAGACACAGATCAGGAGCAGATCAGATTTGGACCCAGATCAGGAGCAGATCGGATTTGGAGACACAGATCAGGAGCAGATCGGATTTGGAGACACAGATCAGGAGCAGATCGGATTTGGAGACACAGATCAGGAGCACATCAGATTTGGAGACACAGATCAGGAGCAGATCAGATTTGGAGACACAGATCAGGAGAAGATCAGATGCAGATCAGATGTGGAGACACAGATCAGGAGCAGATCAGATTTGGAGACACAGATCAGGAGCAGATCAGATTTGGACACAGATCAGGAGCAGATCAGATTTGGACACAGATCAGGAGCAGATCAGATTTGGAGACACAGATCAGGAGCAGATCAGATTTGGACACAGATTAGGAGATCAGATTTGGACACAGATGTGAGGTGGCTTTGTAGAAGTTTTCTCATTGGTCACACTGGCAACCCAGCCTCTCTCCTGTTACAGGGCTGTGAGAGGCTCCATTTAGTATATGAAGGACCTGAGAACACAGGGACAGGCAACATGGAGCTCTGCACAGCCGAGTCTATGGACAGCACATGGGACACTGTTTGTATTGTAAAAGGGGGTTGAACATCTGAACTTTCCTTAATAAGCTGCCAGGAAGGAGGACACACAAAGGGAAGCCTTTACCTTGTGGCAGAAGCAGCAGCACTTCCCTGCAGCCGAGTTACAAATGGCAGAACCTAGTGTGAAGCATCCACTGACCTCCAGCTCCTGGGACAGGCTGTCACTAGGGGGCAGCAGCGTGCACAGATATTCTGCTCTGTCACATGACTCAGATCTATGACGGCTCCTCTGCTTCCCCGTCCTGTAAGTGTACTTGCTGATGCCGAGCCTGGGCGGAGCCAACGTTCTAACAGCGGCCGATGCGCAGAGCAGTGTAATGGGTGGAGGCCGCTCTGCCCGCCGCTGCTCTCTCACATACACTAATGTTTACACGCAGATAATCTAGGTGTGTGTGTCTGTGACAGCTGGGCCGGTGGCGGCGGGCAGTGCGGCCTCCACCCGTTACACTGCTCATCGGCCACCACCTGTGCCTTCCCATGTGCCGGCCTACCGGGATTCTGCCCGGTATGCCCTATGGCCAGCCCGCCCCTGGTTACAGACACAAAATTATTTTGCCCAGAACAGATGCAGATGGGCACTGACATATTTTGCCAGGGCAGATACAGAAAGACTTTTCCCAGGATACGCACATTTTTTTACCCAGATGAAGATGCTAGATTATGTTGCCCAGGAAAGATGCAGACACCGAATGACACAGAATTATTTTTCACAGGAAAGATGTAGACTTAGTTTGTCCAGGACAGATGCAGAATTATTTTCCCCAGGGCAGATGCACAATTATTTTGCCCTGGATAACTACTTAATTATTTTGCCAAAGACAGCACTATACAATTTTTTCCCACTCCACCTTGCAATAGCTAGAAAGAACCCCTGCAGCAGATGTAGCACCCCACCAGTTAGTTGGGTGGGTTAGGGCCTAATCCACGGATACCAATCCAGAGTTCCCCTTTAAACTTCTATGGTTGTAGGAGATGGCACCTCACTCCTTGGCCCCACCCATCTGCTAATACAGGTAACAAAAAGCCAGACCAGGAAGGTGAATTAGCATTTTTCCTGTGAATGAAGCCAAGGCCTGGCTCAGATCACAGATTTCCTGCTGATCCTTTCACACCTTTGTCCAGGATGCATGAAACCACAAGGGCCCCATTACTGGGAAGGCTCTGGGACCGGGACCTAGCTCACACAGACCACCAGACTCTGCAGGGCTTACACAAAATGGACCGTTACTGGGCCTCTGTGTGTCCCAGCACCAAGGTACATAGAGAATCACAACAGACCCAAAAAAATGACACCAGGCATAGTTCTCTCACGACTAGTGAGAGTGCGGAACCAGGAACCTGCTAAAATGGAAATCTTCGGATTTGTTCTGACAATCCCATTACTTTGATGCCGGCTAGCATCAGCTTTGGTTTTGGAATTAGGTCCAAAATAGTGTTTGCAGGTTGCAAGCTAGCTCCCATCAAAGGTAGAGCTAGATTCTCTGCCCAGGGGCGTTGGCAGTGTCCATCTTAGGGTTAAACCCCAGACCTCCACCAAAGGCAAGCAGTTGTTCTTCCCAGGGGTCACCTAGCACATATCAGGAGAGGCTCCAGCATCACAACAGGCTGCTTTATGCCTTCCAGAGCCGCTTTGCCTAACATCTCATCTGAATGCATTTAAGGTTGTTATATCACTGCTTGTAATTTGCTTACCTGTAACCCATTTCTCAGATTGGTTTTATAAATGACACTACCTATGATAACTGCCCAGTGTATATCTTCAGCATTAAAATCTATATTTAACTTGAGCGATCATTTTGCCTTAGCCAAGAATCTGTGTGTCCGTGGCATCGCCGGGCTTTGTAGTCCACTAGGCTGGTGAAACAGACAGTGGCGGAGTATGTAGAAAGAAAATTAGGTGAGTGGAACAGAGTAGCAGAAGAGAGTGCCCCAGTGGTCACTATTAAAAATGGCCATCTTAAAGGCAACTAAGCAATATGTGAAACAAACTAGCAAGAATAAAAGCAAGAAGAAACCATTATGGTTTACTAGGGAAGTCAGCACTATCATAAAAGATAAGAAGTCTGCCTATAAGAAGTATAAAGTAAGTGGAAGTGTAGCTGACAGAGAGGCATATAAAATTAAACAGAGGGAAGCAAAACTGATTATAAGGACTGCTAAAGGGCAAAAGGAGGAAGAAATGGGCAAATCTATGAAGAGGGGAGATAAAATCTTTTCCGATATATTGGTGACAGAAAGAAGAAAAACAATGCAGTCTCAAAAATTAGAAATAGGGAAAATAAATATATTGACGGAGATAAGGCTGTGGCTGACCATCTGAATAGCTACTTTTGTTCGGTATTTTCAGATAGTAGCAGGCATGGCCATAGCACAGCATCCCGCTGGGAGGGCACAGCTCCGGAGTTTCTGGAGGCTGATGTCCTATCCTAGCTGGCACATCTAAAGGTAAGTAAGGCGATGGGTCCAGATGGAATCCACCCCAGAGTTCTAAGGGAACTTAGGTTTGTGATTGCAGCCCCTCTGACTGATTTACTTAACCATTCCCTTTCAACTGGTGAGGTTCCAGATGATTGGAGAATGGCCAATGTCGTACCAATCCATAAAAAGGGGAGTAGAGAAGAAGCCAGTAATTACAGGCCAGTTAGTTTAACATCTATAGTGGTCAAATTAATATAAACACTCTTAAAAAAAACAGATAATTTCCCATCTAAAAATGAATGACCTATTGGACCCAAAACAGCACGGCTTTACTGAGGGCAGATCATGTCAGACCAATCTTATTGATTTCTTTGACAATGTCACTAAAGTGTTAGATGAAGGTGGTGCTGTGGATATCGCCTATCTGGATTTTAAGGAGTCACTCCTTAAGGTGAGTATACGAGGGCACAAGGAGGGTAGCACTATAGTGTCATCAGGGAAGTCTCCACAATGGTTCAAAGGGGGGCCCCCTGAAGCGCTGATAGGAGCAGATTAAGATCTCAGGACGGGACTATCAACTGCCGCAGAGGCTGAGCATTTAGATAAGCCCCAAGACACAAATGCCCTCCAAGTCCTGTAGTAAATTCTAGAGGATGACTGTTTTCGTGCTCGAGCCAAGGTCCGAATTACCGCAGGGGACAAACCCCTCTCTTCCAATATGCTGGTTCCAACAGCCAAGCCGCTAAAGGCAGCGCTGGAGAATTGGGGTGCCGCAGAGGATCCTGTTGCAGAAGATTTGGGTCATTGGGGAGTCGCCACAGGGATTTCACTGCCAGGCTGACCAGATCCGGGAACCACACCCACCTGGGCCAGTGTTGGGCGATCAGGATTATAGGAATCTGAAACATACAAGTGGTGCACGACAAAAATGCTCTAAACAAACGGGGGGCAAGCTCACCTAAACAATAGACAATGTACAAAAAAGATGCAGTTGAGGCAGCAAGCTCCAACCGTCACCAATAAGGGAGGACTACCAAACAATTCAATTAATCAAATTTATTGACAGTACAAAAAACCTAAAATCAACATACACACAAGACAATAAAAAACAACTACTGCCTCAATCTCATCCAACCTCTAAATAACCCACAACGTAAATTACATAACCATGATAAGAGGGACCCAATTAACAAATATAATCTTATTTTGTGCCGGCACAAAAAAAAAAAAAATGTATATACCCTCTAACAAAGTGACCGTGCAATATATAGCAAAATTACAAGACAGCTTAATCAATTAAATACACTATAAAGAAAGGTAAATATTCACCTGTGCTATGAAAACCAATCAATTGTTACATATAGCTATTAAAAATTACTTGTGATAAAGGTATATTATTGCACAAAATATAGGAATCTGCTTGCAGTTGACCTTATTTAACACACGACCCAGAAGTGGCAATGGCGGAAATACATAGAGCAGGCTGTACCCCGACCAGGGAAAGGTCAGCGTATCGACCACCACGGCCAGGGGGTATCGCACCCTGGACCTTCTGATTGTGTCGAGATGCAAAAAAGGACATCTCCGGCACTCCCCACGGGTCGCAGAGGGCTTGAAACACGTCCTGGTGAAGGGACCATTCCCCCTGGTCCCCTATCTCCCTGCTCAAATGAGCCTGCAGATTCTCCACCCCCAGAATGTGATCCACAGAACATGAAGTTTCACCCACCTCATGATCGAACTCGCATCCTGCAACTCCTGGTACCCCCCCTGATGGTTTATGTATGCCACATCAGTGGAATTGTCTGACTGGCCACGAAGCTGCACCGACCAATGCCTGAGAACCAGCAGAATTGCCTTCAGTTCCAACACATGGGCCTCGATTCAATAAAGGTAGAAAACAATTCTCATGGTAGTAAAAAATTCAATTCATGAGAAAAAAGCCTGAGAATTTCACTGTAGCTGAATCACCAGAAAAAAAGACAATGAAAGTCAATGGTACGTTTTACTACTAAGGAAAAGTAGAGAACTTTTTACACTGTAGTAAAAAGTGCCATTGACTTTCATTGTCTTTTTTCTGGTGATTCAGCTACAGTGAAATTCTCAGGCTTTTTTCTCATGATTTCAATTTTTTACTACCATGAGAATTTTTTTCTACATTTATTGAATCGAGGCCATTGATTGGAAAACGGCACTCCTGCTGGTTCTAGAGACCCTGAGCCATGTAGTTGTCCAGAACGCCACCCCAACCCGTCAGACTAGCTTCTGTGGTCAGGATGACCCACCGGACCGGCAGGAAAGACCAACTCACTGCCAATGGCTGCTGGTCTAGCGACCAAGGAAGGGATCGCCTGTCATTATCCGTCAAAATGAAGTGACGATCCAACGTCTGCACAGTCCTGGGCCACTCGGATAGGAGCAGCAATTGTAGAGGCCTGTACTGGAACTGGGCATACGGGACTGTCTTGATGGTGGAAACCATCAGGCCAAGGAGTTGCATGCCCTGCCTGATCGTGGAATATTCGGCTGTCAGCAGTGACCTCACTGCCTCCTGAAGAGCCATGCCCTTCTGCACCAGAGGAAGGATCCATGCTCATCGAGTATCTAATTTCATAACTAGATATGTCACTGCCATGGAGGGAACCACCTGGGACTTGGAGTAGTTGATCACCCACCCAAAAAGTTCCAGCGTGAACAGGACCGTCCAAACATCCCACAGTGCATCTGCCAGAGATGGGGCTTGAATGAGCAAGTCGTTCAGGTATGGGGTGATGTGTTCACCCTGCCTCGGCAGGAGTACCATTACCACTGGAACCTCTACATTTCCAAATGGGTTGTCTATAGCTGACCTCCATAGCGAAGGAGTTCAAGCGAAGTGCAGAGGAACGTGAACCTCCGTATCGCAAACGCCTTTTCTGCTGCTTCATCCAGACCTGCCATAGCACAAGCTGGGCGCATGGCTGGCCCCCACCATGGAGAACGCATGCCTAGACAGCTGGTCCATTCTATCAGAGGGGATAAGGGTGTGCCGAGCCAGGCCCGACACCGTTTCGTCTACTTCCGGTGGCCAGCAGCCTATCAAAATGGGCAAGCCTGGGCAAAATCTGCCTAACCTTCTGATGCTTGTAGGACCCTCAGCTGCCGCTTCGGCCAAGGAGTAGAGAGGTGCAGAACCTCCAATATTGCCTCAAAAAGCTCCTCAAATCTGATCTGGAGGGTTTCCCTGCGCATGCGCGGCATCCGGTTCCTCTCCAATGCTGGACGACACCTTCCCTCCAACTGGCCTGGAACTAGATCCTGAACCACTAAATAGGCCCTTGATATAAAAGTTAGAATCCTCCGAGGACTCCATATGAATATGCCTACGCTTGGCAGCAGCCTTCCCGCCTGGGCGGACAGAGACATATTCGGAAGGCCCTTGCTGACAAAGGCCATTTCCCATACTCTCCAACCGAGCCACCCTGTCCGCCACAACGAAAGAGGGAACCCCATCCATGGACGGACCCTGGGAGAAAAATGGACCTGTCGGCCCTCCCGTGGGGGTATCCTACTCTGATGAGTTTGAGCCTGAAGCCGCGGGGGAAACTGGACGATCTGACTGAGGCGCAGAACCTACCAGCTGCGTAAGGTACCTCCGACATAGTAAAATGGCTGCTGTAACTGCTAAGCAATACAGCTGAGCACATGCAATGAATGTAAAAGCGAGGTAGCCACGTCAAAGCCGTCCAATTAATCCCCAAGTCTAAAAGTTGGAGCTTGGAAACCGACTTCAGGCATCTAACTGGAGTCCCCGGTATCGCTGCAGCTGGTGAGGGGCTGGGAGACAGACGAGTCGAATCTTCTTGTCAGCACTGTATTAAAAACAAAAAAATCCAGACATCTTCACAGTCCCATGCGACTGCAAGAAAAGAACTGAGGTTATCCCGCCACAGCCAGGCCAGGAGGAGCTAGTATTTTTCTTTCTTGCAGTCCCCGCCTACAGCTGAGATTAACCAACGCATTTCTACTACTTGTGCCACGGAATGGAGAGATGAGAAAACTAGTTTTCTAATTTAATTTTGGCAAATTAGGCTCTGCCCAGGCGTGAGGCAATGTCAAGGGACTCCAGTTACATTGGGTTCCCACTTCAATAGTTACTCTTCCCAGATTCCCACTGTCAAGGGTGCAGTTCTGAAACAATCCAGTCCTTTATTATGTCCCAAAGACTACAGGAAAGGCTGGTATGTCACAATATATAGTATGTGTGTTTACATTTTTCTTACCACTTACTCTTAAGTTCTCTTTAAGACTTACCAACCAAGGAAGCAATACATTTTAGGCAATGAAAGTTTGGCTTTGGCATATTTGGCAGTGTTCTAATGGTACAGTGAAGATTGAGTACTAATAAAGCTATATTGGTGTATGCAGGTTTTAAGAATAAAATGGAAACAGATCAGTAGTTCTGAGCAACTTTTCTGCTTCAGCAGGCACATAGATTAACATTTATGGGAAAGACAAGAACAACTACTTGTTACATGGTGAAACGATTTTGTATAAATACCAAACTGGAAATTAGTTGCTGATTGTGCAATCCAATACAACAGTCTCAGATACTTGCTGCTGTTAAAGAACAACTTTTACAAAAATAAGAGTTTTGAAAGCTTAAAGTGGACCAACACCGAGAGGTGATCGGCCCGGAAATCTATAAGATTCCCGGGCCGATCACCTCCCACCCCGCGGGACATCCGAGATCGGGATGTCCCGCGGGGTGAAACCCCCCAAAAAACCCCCAAACACCTTACCTGATCTTCGGCGGCGGCCGGCCGCCGCCGCCTCCCTCGCGCCCCTGTAGGCGTGCTCGCGCCCGCGCCGGCCGTCTGCAAATGGCCGGCGGGGGCGCGCGCGCGCCGAAAGTGACGCGAGGGAGGCGGCGGCGGCGGCAGCCGCTTGGACGTTCCTGATCCCCGCCTGGACGTTGGCGGGGATTGGACCGTCCAGTCACGTGGGAGCGGGGACAGGTAAGATTTTGGGGCTTTCTGGGGGGTTTCACACAGCGGGGCACCCCCGATCGGGGTGCCCCGCCGAAGTGGACCAAAACCCAGGATAGTCAAAATCCTGGGTGTTGGTCCACTTTAACTAGTAATACATGTTTACATAGTATAAAAGAAATTGATCAAAGAGATACTGTGCTTGTACGGAAATAATTTTAGCCTTTGCTATATTTTTGGCTGTAATAAAAAAAAACTCTTGCCATTTTTTTATTGTATTGTTTTCTAAATGTTACTGCATTCCAGGCAAACCCTTTGATCACAAACTTGCCTGAGTATAAGCCGAGTTTTTCAGCCCACTTTTTGGGCTGAAAAAAGCCTCCTCGGCTTATACTCGAGTCCAGGGGCTGGAGGGTGAGGGGCGGCCGCTGCGGGTCCCTGCTGTACCCGCTGCTGCTGCTGCCGCCGCTCTCATGCATACAAACACTCACACACTGACCGGCGCCACCTTCCTCCCGCTGGGATGCCTTCAGTACTGCCTGTAGCCTCTCTTCACATCGGTCTGGGCGGGGCTTGTGCTGGATGGGCGTGAAGCAAAACAGGCAGTGTGGCAGCCACGCTTGCGGTGAGGTAATGGGCTGTAGGTAGGGGAGGCCTTTCGGCTCCGGTGTCTTCTCCGGTCCCTCAGCCTCCCGCCCCGTTCTCCCTCTGCTCGCCGTGACACCGTGTGCGGGAGCCGCGAGCTTATGAGTTGCTGAGCCTCCGCGGACATGTCGCAGAATACCATGGACAGGACAATAAAGGTGGGTGCGAGGCGCCATTGTGTGCCCGGCAGGTCCCTCACCTGGGGGATGGAGGCGGGTGTGTGCCAGAGACACATAGCTCAGTGTGCAGCCACTGTCAATGGGGGCATTTAGCTGTGGCTGCTCTTCTATTGCCCTGCTCGGTGACCTGTATGAGGGGCTGGAGGGTGAGGGGCGGCCGCTGCGGGTCCCTGCTGTACCCTCTGCAGGGTAACCTCGGCCAAACCCTGACCCCCGACACCTGACAGGCGGCAGCAGCAGCAGGTACCCACAGTGTGTGTGTGTGTGTGTGTGTGTGTGTGTGTGTGTGTGTGTGTGTCTCTTTCTGTGTGTGTGTGTCTCTTTCTGTGTGTGTGTGTCTCTTTCTGTGTGTGTGTGTCTCTTTCTGTGTGTGTGTGTGTGTGTCTCTTTCTGTGTGTGTGTGTGTGTGTGTGTGTGTGTGTGTGTGTGTGTCTCTCTTTCTGTGTGTCAACTCCAATTCCAATTGAAAAAAGCCGCCTCGGCTTATACTCGAGTCAATAACTTGTTCCATTTTTTTGTGGTAAAATTGGGTGCCTCGGCTTATATTCGGGACGGCCTATACTCGAGTATATACGGTATTACTATATAATTGTCTTGTTGCCTTTTCTTTTTGCTTGCAATTAAATGTAGTGCAATGGCAGTTCTCAGACTTGAACTGACACCTCTCCAGCTCCCAATACCCACAAAGGGTACAGACACTCAAAGGTCACAACTTGGCCATGACTTAGAAGGGAAGTGCAAACTTAGGCTCCCTTTCAGATCAACCGTTTTTTTCTTAGGCAGATAAATTCACTCGTGGCCTCACATAAATCCAGTGAAATCACGTGCATCGTGGCGAAAGCCAGTAAAGTTTTCGTATTCAACCTGCTGGCTTTATCTACTGTAGTTCTGCCAATTTATTTTAGATCTATCAAATTACAGTTTATTCAGGTGTCAGTGTCCTTACACATGAATGAAATGTATTAGCGTGTTATTATCTTGTAACATGTTCTTGAAAGGTACTAGTAACATAGTTTGTTAGAACCTATTAAAGGTTACTGCTGGTTTCATGTGCCAGATTCTTTAGACAAATAGTTGACATTAACAGAAGCTTGTACAATATAAGTACTGTACATTTTGTTGCTTTGTTCTTTGTTGTTCATGAGTGAAAACATTTAAGAATTCTACTTGGCCAGTGAAAATTCCAGTAGTGCCTCTGACTACTAGCAGCATCTAAGATAGCAACTAGATTTTGGGAGGTAAATACCATTTCAAGTGGACAGTTATGGCTCCGTACACTATCTATAATCTTCTACGAAAACAGGTGAAGGTAAGCATTTACTTGAACAGGTGAGGAGAGCTACATTTTTTAAACTCTGGAGTTGATTTAGAGTCTGGTAAGAAAACTCACTTTGTTTTTAGGAGAGAAAACGTCCATTAACTTTCATTGTCTACCGGGTATACATTTTCCCTTGGCTCTGAATCAGCCCCAAGGTAGACAATGAAAGTGAATAGCAAATTTCTCTCCTAAAAAAGAGTTTTCTCACTAGGGTCTAAATTGATCCCTATGTGCACATACAACAAAAGCATTTTGTCAATCCAATTTGTGACACAAAACTATAAGTGTAATAAAAAAAAATCTTACAAGCTGCAGTAATGCATCTCTTTGGACGTTAGTTGTGCAGCATCTAAGATTCTGTGATCTTTGGTAGAAAAGGATAGAACATTGCAATGCATTAGCCTGCATGGCATGCCAAAATTCAATTTGTCATGCTTTGTATGAATCTCCCAATACACAATCCAAAGAAGTCACAGATTCCCTTTAACCAGCACATTGTTTTAACACAAGGTAGGAATTGGGAAAACAAAATTATTAGCAGCCTAAAATATTTCTATGACTTATGGGAATATCAAGTAATAAAGGCAATAATCCTTCTAAAAAACGGGTTCACTTTCTAGTGAACTTTCTAAAGTAAGATGGCAAAGTATTAAAAAGGATCGATCATAAAGCAATTTTCCATTAAAGAAAGGCATTGGGATATAACATAACTTTCTAGTTAAATTTTGGGCTAGCATGAACAAAACAGATTACACCTTTTGTAGCAATACAAAGGGCATAAATATAAAAACCACAAAACATTTTAAAGTACACAAAGACAGTTATTTAAAGGCTTATTTTTACATATGTACTTTTAACCTCAGAATTGGGAGTGATCTGGGACTAGATACTGGGGTAAATGTTGTAGTTGTGTCTTCCATTTATTAACTTAATTTAACTTTAATGGTTTGTCTTACCTATATACATTTGTGCCAATTCACAGGTTAGTTATGGGGTTTTATTTTTTAAAGAATAAAATCTCCTTTCCTTCCTATGAAGTGCTTAATGTACAAAGATCTAAAAAATGGGATTGCAGTACTTCCCATAAAAGAAAACATAACTGGCTACACAATTACAGCGAGCAAGGAACTTGGACTCTAGCTTATAAGCAGCCATCCCTAAAAGAGTTCTCAACTTGTTGCCACAATCCTAGACAGACCACTGCAAAAAACAGGTGTTTCATGGAAGCTATAGAGCTATGACCTGGAACCTCACCTCACTCTACACTCATTGTTAGTCAGCCAATCACAGAAGCACCAATAAAGCAGCTGCCATCCAACTCAGTTGGGTGAGCTTGAACCTTCAGGCAAAGGAAGATTTAGGGATTGCCCGTGGCCTTGATCTGCTAAGGCTGTCCCCATTGTCCCCTTGTACTATTTTCTACTGTTTTATTTACAGGTCATTCCCAAAAATTTTTCCAGAAATGTTTCCCTGTTGTGATCCATAATGTCCACAATTACAACAAAAAAATAACTAAAACAATTTATAAGGGGGAAATAAAAATAATAAAACTCGAATAATGTGGTTGCATAAGTGTGAACATCCTCTTATAATTGGGGATGTGTTTAGAATTATCCAATTACATTTACATTTGTGTTAAAAAAGTGGTGTTACGTACACAGCTGCCTAATCCTGATTAACCCCATATAAGCCTTGGCATCCATATAACCTGATATAAATTTCAAGCTGTGGTAGAAGATTTTTACATTTACTGCAACATATAAAACTGCTTACTGCAGAAGCCACAGTCCATAAAGAGCTTACAACACTTAAAGTGGACCAACACCCAGGATTTTGAGTATCCTGGGTTTTGGTCCACTTCGGCGGGGCACCCCGATCGGGGGTGCCCCGCTGTGTGAAACCCCCCAGAAAGCCCCAAAATCTTACCTGTCCCCGCTCCCACGTGACTGGACGGTCCAATCCCCGCCAACGTCCAGGCGGGGATCAGGAACGTCCAAGCGGCTGCCGCCGCCGCCTCCCTCGCGTCACTTTCGGCGCGCGCGCGCCCCCGCCGGCCATTCGCAGACGGCCGGCGCGGGCACGCCTACAGGGGCGCGAGGGAGGCGGCGGCGGCCGGCCGCCGCCGAAGATCAGGTAGGCGATTTGGGGTGTCTGGGGGGGTTTCACCCCGCGGGACATCCCGATCTCGGATGTCCCGCGGGGTGGGAGGTGATCGGCCCGGGAATCTTATAGATTTCCGGGCCGATCACCTCTCGGTGTTGGTCCACTTTAAGAGTGATCTCATTGTTGAATGGTATCAGTCAAGAGAAAGGTATTTTTTTTTTCTAAGGCAGTAGATAAACCATCCATCAAGAAAGAGAGATACAATTAGCTTAATAGTGACATTACAAAGAATTGAATGTTCCTAAAAAAATCTGTTAGTCTTACCGGTAACGGTATTTCTACAAGTCCTTCAGGATGCCCTCCCACTGGAGAGGAAACCCAAACCAGGAAAAGGTTAAAAAGCCCGACCCCTTCCTCCCAGTCCTCAGCATTTGAGAAAATAAAAAATGGAAATTAAAGGAACAAATTAAATTCAGGAGGATAGCTAGGGCCATCCTGAAGGACTCGTAGAAATACCGTTACCGGTAAGACTAATGAGGATTTTTTCCCTTTGTCCTTCAGGATGGCCACAAGAGAGGATAAGCAAGTAATCTAATCTTTAGGGGTGGGATACAGAATTAAGAACTCTCCTGCTGAAGGATTGTTTTGAGCCAGACAAGAGATCAATCCTATAATGTTTAAGAAACGTCTAAAGGGAAGACCATGTAGCCGCCTTGCAGATCTCTTCTAAGGAAGCACCAAATCCTTCCACCCAGGAAGTGGACACTGCTCTGGTGAAATGTGCTACAATGTAGGGAGGTAGAGTGTCCATACAAGTGTAAGCTAAAGAGATAGCTTGTCTAATCCATCTAGCTATGAAAGCTTTAGGAGGTGGCCAGACCTCTATTTTTTTTGCTAAATGACACAAATAGGAGATCTGATCCCCTCCAAACATGTGTGTGCTCTAAGTAAATCACCAAGAACCTTCTTATAACCAAAAGATGAGTCGTATCCTCCTCATCTTCCTGGTTGCCCCTAAAAGATGGCAAGATAATATCCTAGGACCTGTGAAAAGTGGAGGCAATTTTAGGCAAAAGGGGATCAGGCCTAAGGATGTCTCTGTCAGATAATATTGTACAGCAGGGCTCTCTAATGGATAGGGCTTGTAGATCAAGGATTTCTCGGTAAGAGGCTCAAAGGGTGGTTTGGATAATCCCTTTAGGACAAGGGTTAGATCCCATTTGGCCGAAGGGACTGGCCTCCTGGCAAAACCTATTGATTAGATTAATGCTCTCAAGGCGTTATCGAGGAAGACCAAGATTGCAAATTATTGTTCAAACTGCTTGCTGCCCTCAAAGAACAGTACTTCTTCCAAATTTTCAAGTAGATTCTTCTTGTAGATTCCTTTTGGCTACCTAAAAGGATTCCCATCACCCTTTCTTATTCAATAATGTCCTCTAAGGATCCATGGGGTTAGATTCAGATTCTGGAGACTCAGATAACGTAATGGACCCCGAGTCAACAGGTCTGGTTCCAAAGGTAATTGCCAGAGCTAGTTCCTGTACCTGTTCTTTAGCGCAGAAACCGATTTCTCCTTCGCCAGGCTGGCATGATTAAGATTACTGTTCTTTTTTCTGTGATCTTTCTTATTACCTGAGGAAGAGGTTGAAGGGAAGGAAAGACATAGGCTAGGGAAAGTCTGTGCAAGTGCATCCACTCCTAGGGCCCCATCCCTCTGAAACAGTGAAAAGAAAACTTTACATATTGTGTTTTGGGCTGTGGCAAATAAATCTGAGGAACCCCCCATTTTAGGGTTATCTGCCGAAATACTTCTTGGTTAAGAATCCACTCAAATTAAGAGATTACTGGAAGTCTGCGACTATATTCAGGGATCCTTTCAGGTGAACCAGTGAACGAGACTTTAGGTGGTGTTGAACGGGTAATAGGAACGAGTGAGCTAGATTCTGCAGCATTACAGATCTTGTTCCCCCTTGCCTTCGTTCTATGGGGTCTTTACAGAAACCGAGAAACCTGCATCTTCTGGAGGGAATCGAGCTTTATTATTCCAGATTTACAATCCCAAATTTTGCAGCAAGGCTGATCAAGAGGCTATTTCCTGTCAATAGGAGATCGTTCAGGTAAGGAAAAATGGAAATTCCCTGGAGTTTCAGAACTTTCATGGCTTCTGCCAGGATCTTTGTAAAGACTCTGGGAGCTGAAGATATTCCAAAGGGCATGGCCCTCTACTGAAAGTGAAGCACTACTGAATTTAGGAGGAATACAAATCTCAAGAAACAGAGATGCGTCTGAAATTATCGGTATGTGTAAGTAGGCATCCTGTAAATTGATGTTCGCCATATTTTCTCCTGCCGTTCCTTATGGTGAAAATCGATTCCACCCTAAACTTCTTGTAGATAATGAATCGGTTCAGGGTTTTCAGGTTCAGAATTAGTCTGAATGCGCCTGACAGTTTTTGTACCAAGAATACGCGGGAGTAAAAGGTTCGTTTTTCCCCAGCCCAATGCTCGGCATCAGGAGCGAGGTTTATCTAGTTGCTGCAGGGGTTTACAAACCAAACTTGGTTTGCACCCACCCTTTTATTGACCCCTTGGGTTCCTGCCTGACCTATTGCTTAAAGGGAGGCTTTCCTCTAGATTTTTTGGGTCTGACTGGAAATCTTTTTGTTCATTCTGAGGACCTGGAAAGCGTAGCCTCTAATTCAGGGCCAGACATTACATTTCCTTCAAAGGGAACTGCACATAGCTTTGCCTTGGATGCAAGGTCACCCTGCCAGGTCTTCAGCCAAATAGCTCTTCTGGCTGAATTAACAAGAGCCGTGGTCTTAGCCATGGCCCTGACCACCTCAGCTGAGGCAACATGAACCATACTTGGCAGGGTCTTCAATAAAGCCTTAGGGGTATCATTTTCTATACACCCTTTTAAGTTTTGAAGCCAAACCCCTAAATCTCTGGCAATACAATTGGGCGCAAGTGTTGATCTGAATGAGAAAGAAGCCACATTCCAAGCCCTTTTGAGGATATCATCAGTGCATCTGTCCATAGGGTCCCTTAAGTTACCACAGTCATCAAAACTCAAATCAGAAGACCTGGAGATCTGGGCCAGAGAGGTGTCCAGTTCAGTACATTTGACCGAAGATTCACAGGTTGAGTCCTTAAAAAGAAATTTATTTAAATGACACGGGCTTAGGATAAGATGACAGGGCATGTACATCAGCTGTAATTTTTATAGTGTCTAGAAGAAGAGCCGAAGTTTCTTGGGAAATTTTCTTTTGCAAACCTTTAGAGGTCACTTCATTCTCTGACCCCTCTACCCCCCAAAACACTAATTTAAAGAATCCTCCTCTCAGGAGACTAATCCCTCACTCTCATCTGTCCCCTGACACAGTGACTAGTGGCAGGAGGAGGTTGAGAGGGAACTGGCTGAGATTGTACTGGGGAAGAAACAGGTAAAGATGGGGATGTTTGGGGGTAACCCATAGGTAAAGTTTGCATCAGAGGAAACGTGGAAATAGGAGGGGCTGCCCTTGCCAAAAGAACAGCTCAGCAGATTTAATGGGTAGAGGCCATGTTAATTTTCATGGAACCTACTGTTTCCAGTAAAAAGGAGCTGCCTCTCCTCCCAGCTTGTTGTCAAGGCACGTCTGGCAAAAAAGTTTATCACATTACTCCAGTAGAATTACCTGGCAACCTAAGCATAATTTAACCACTCTCAGCTTCTGAGTTATAATTCTGGAGTCTGCCTCCTTGTCCGTCTTCTGCTCTTTTGCCTTAGGAAAAGATACAGGCATCTTCTCATGAGACATGTTGATGCTGTGCTGCGCTCCCCACTGGCAGCTCACAAGCCTGCTGCACTGCCGCTGCCTGAGGACTGTGAGGAAGGGGTGGGGCTTTTAAACCTTGTCCTAGTTTGTGTGTCCTCTACAGGGGGAGGAGCCGTCTCTCAAGGCCGTCCTGAAGGACGAAGAGAGGAAAAATGACGAAAAGACAAAAATCTAAATTGGTCCAGGACACTCCCAAGAGGCTTACAGCAACATAAAAGGAGCATGGGAATTTCTGGGAAGTACTGTTTGTGTAGTGTACGTGACATTTATATTCTTCATATGTTTGGACTGTGGAGTAGTTTGGAAAGTCTTTTCTTAGAAAGAAAAACATCTAAGCCTAGCTATGGTTTTGCCAAAACCTACATACCTGTTTCAGGGTTGTTTCAGCACCATGTGAAAAATTACATTTTTGGATGCTTTCTGCCTCAGAATGTTGCAAAATTTCCCTCGACCAAAAAGTAAAGAATGAATTATGTGAATTCTCACCTGTAGAATTGTTTTCTCTTGCCTTTCCCTTCAGGTTATCATAATTGTTATTCTCATGGGTTAACACTCCTCCGAAGGCGGGACTGCAAAATAAAAAGGTATTGCTCCTCCCGGCCTACATATAGCTTCCAGCTAAACTCTCCTAGTTATTAAGAAGTAGTAAGACACAGTTGTCCATGAAGTAGGCAAGAATCTTTGCCATGGCGAAAACTTATTTTGATTAGTTGCCGAGTTATATAAATCGTAGATCTGGGTGAATTTCTTTTTTCAGTATGCTTAATCACATGATATATCACTAAGGCATCAGTCTACACCTGATATAGTAAATACAACAGATAGGGTGAGTGTGACAACTTGGAGTGGAAGACCAGAGAAAAAAAATTGACAGGTGAGAATTTGCATAATTGAATTTTCTCTATTTTTCTACTCCAGATCATCAGAATTCTGAAGCTCATGGGCTATCCCAAAGTAGTGCCCTCTTTCTAGGGTGAGATCCCAAATATCAATAAACCCATCTACCTTGTAGAATATTGTAAAGTGTGAACTGAAGCTCAAATGTCCAGGACAAACCAATCGACTGGGAAGAATGAGTATTGAATCCAAATGGAGCAAACCTTCCCCTGCACCCATATGCCATGATCACTGCTGTCTAATCCTTCGAATCCATCTGCTGTTGATGGATCTGGCAGGAACCAGACACATTCTTTGATAAAAACTTAATTGCCCTGACCACATCCTGAAAATGTATCTCCTTGTCTTGGGTAAGACAATAACACAAAGAAGGCATTATCACCTCTTTGTTAAGATGAAATGGAGAGACTACCCTCTGTAAATATTCCTGTTTGATATGTTCAGTGTTGTCCCAAGTTGGTATATGTCTTTGCTATGGCAAAGACTGCAATCCTGGGTATAATTATGACACGTTGGCGCAGTGTACGGTTGACACATCCATTCGCAAATTCACTAGGTTCACAGATTAGCTGCCAGGGGAACTTCCATGAATAACAAAAAACAGAACCTGCAATCCCTACTGTGGGACACAACCCAGTAAAAGAAAAACATGGTGGTAAAAGGACAACAGGAAGGACTATACAGTAAAAAACAATTTGTGCAGCAAAACTATGCTGCATCTGAGTATATATAAGCAAACATCTTTTAAAGCCCACAGCTCCTGGTATTTCCAGCCAGTCTCAAATTTAGTTACTGATCAGGCCCAAACCCAATATCAAATGAGATCAGGAGCATTTAGCGGCTGTAGCCTTGTGGAAAAAGAAGAGAAATGAACCATTTCAGTGATTAATTTTATTCTCTCTCTCAGTTCATTTTGGGAGCCACCGACGAGTAGGGAACATCCTACAACAGTGACTCTAGGGGTGGTAGTCGCAGTGGAAGTTGTACCTCCTCCACTGCTCCTGTAGCCTTCCTCACTTGAAATGTACATACAAGATTAAAATACAAAGACTTTCCCTCTCTAAGCTTTATAGGAAAAAGGAGGGAGTAACTGGGGATTCCATGGCCCTATGGTCCACCCAGCAGGTATACCCGATGTGCGTCCACCCGGAATCGTGACATAGGTGAGGAACTGGAAGCTGGCAGGGTTAGGCCCACATTTTTTATTGTAATCGTTTTTTATAAATTGGTTAAATTGGCTGGGATCTGTACACCTAAGTACTTGATGGCCTGGGTTCTCCATTTGAATGGGAAATTGCTTTCCAAGCGGCTGACCTCCTGGGGTGGTAGAGAGATGTTGAGAGCTTCTGATTTAGAGTAATTCATTTTGAAGTTGCTCACTCGGCCAAACTGTTGGAATTCTTTTAGAACAGAGGGAAAAGAGATGTGTGCTGAAGATAGACGCAGCAACAGATCATCTGCGAATAGGGAGGCCTTATACTGGTGCTTAGCTATCTGTATCCCTTTGATATCTGGGTTATCCCGGATGGCTATGGCTAGATGCTCCATGGTGAGGACGTATAGAAGGGGGGACAGCGGGCAACCCTGTCTCGTGCCATTGCTGATGGGGAAGGGGGTAGACAGGAGTCCATTCGCCCTGACTCTAGCAGTGGGGGAGGTATATAGAGCGAGGATCTTGGAGAGGAGGCCAGGGCCAACACCAACCTGTCGAAGTGTTGCCTCCATAAACGCCCAATTCACTCGATCGAATGCTTTCTCTGCGTCGCAGGAAAGCAAGCATACTGGCTCCTTTGAAGAGACAACGTGTGCTATTAAGTCGAGCAGTTTGTTAGTGTTGTGCCTAGCCTCTCTCCCTGGGACGAACCCCACCTGGTCCAGGTGTATCAGGGCTGGGAGCAAAGGTTGTAGTCTTAGAGAAATGATCTTTGCGTAAAGTTCGAGGTCTACATTAATTAAGGATATTGGTCTGTAATTTCCACACAAGGACTCATCCTTGCCCGGTTTAGGAATGACCGAAATCGTCGCTTCCAATGACTGTTTGGGGAAGGGGCAGTGTTCGTCAATGGTATTGATGGTTTGGGACCAAGAGGGGTAAAATTTAGGGGAATAACCATCTGGGCCTGGGCATTTTCCCGAGGGTGACTCTTTGATTGCCCTAGCTACTTCCTACTCAGAGAAGGGAGCCTCAAGGAGGTCCGCTTCCTCCGCGGGTACAGTTGGGAGGAGGGTGTTCTCTATGTAGGCAGCTATCTCTTCTGGGGACACTCGTACAGTCGGGGTTAGGTTATGCGGGCTATGTATATTATATAGCGAGGAGTAAAACTCTCTAAAGGTGTCCACAATAGCAGTCGGCGTCTGCGCTAGAGTTCCATCACCCCTGTGAATGACCGGTATATAGGCTGCTGCTGGTCTAGGATGTAGGGTTCTAGCAAGCATCCGGCCACATTTATTGGCTGACTCGTAAAATAGAGCCTTGCCCCTCTCTCTATAGCATAGGTAGGATTGGTTATAGAGCTTTTGGAGCTTTTCCCTGGCATTTTGTAGTTCTAGCAGCTTGGTGTTGGTTGGACTCTCTTTGTGTTCTTTCTCAAGGGTTAGGATCAGGGTTCGGGTCTGGATAATGAGTGAGGCCCGTTCCCGCTTGAGCCTCGTACCGTGCTTAATAAGCTCCCCTCTGAGGACGCATTTAAGCACTTCCCATTGGTAAGGCAGCGGGGTGGGGTCTTCCCTGTGAATTTCAAGAAAGTGTTTGATAGTGTTTTCTATCGCGGAAGAGCAGACTGTGTCACCTAGCAAGTCATCATTCAACCTCCAAGTCCAGCCTGGGGGGGTAAGCCCCAGCAGGCAAAACGAGATAAAGATAGGAGCGTAGTATGACCACAGTATTGGCCCCATCCAAGCCCTGGGGTTCCAATCCAGGCCGTGATGACTGTGCAATAGGTAGTCAATACTATAAGATTTGGCAGCATGGGAGTAGAACGAGTAGTCTCTCGTGTTGCCATTTAGTGCCCTCCAGGTATCTATGAGTTGGAGGCTCCCTAGGGATTTTTTAAGTTTGCTGATCTTGCCTAGCGACACAGCAGACCTCCCGGAGGAAGTGTCAATTGTGGGGTCAAAAGGAACATTAAGGTCCCCTCCAAAGATAATAATTCCTTCTGCAAAGGCCTCGAGCAGTTTAAGTGTTTTGACACAAAAATCTACTTGGTCCAGGTTCGGGGCATACATGTTCACAAGAGTATATGTTTTATTGAATAGCTTGACTTTAATGAAGAAGAGGAATCGACCCAGAGGATCGCTTTTTGTTTCTATTATTTCATGTGGAAATGACTTATGGAATGCCACAGATACTCCTTTTGTTTTAGACTCGGGGTTAGAAGAATGGTGCCAGGATGGGAAATATCGGTTGCCTATTTTGGGAATGTGTTCAGTCTTAAAGTGTGTCTCCTGGAATAGGGCAATTTTAATTTTCTGTTTGTGAAGGTCATATAGAACTTTAGTTCTCTTCTCTGGTATGTTGAATCCTTTCACATTGAAAGAGCAGATTGTCACGTCCCCCATTGTGTGGGTGGGAAGGCTAATTCTAGCGAGGTTAACCGGGGGGAGATCAGGGGATGAGAGAAAGGGAGAAGGCGGAGTAGGGATAGGGAGGAAAGGAAGTGGGTTTTTATTCCTTGGGGTGCGGGGTAGGGTTATGTGGGAATTACTCTAAGTGTAACATAATACGCTCTTCGCTCTCCTGAGGTCAGGAGAGGGAAGGATGGCCAAAATCGGGGGTTGGAAAACTATGACCACCTGACGGGAGATGTGCTTTCTTGAAGGAAAGACTGGTATACACATCAGAGTCAAAAACCAAACTGTGTTTACAGAGAACATTTACAGATTCGCCCGCCGATCCAGGGGAGATTTCACCTCTAGCTAAATCGTCCGGGCCAATCCACTAGTAACCTATAATGAATAGAGGACATGCATTAGAACAAAAACAACTGTGAATGTTGAAGGGCCCCTGGGCTGGACCGCCCCGTCCAGAGCCGACCGGCCATGAACACAGCAGACAGGTCTAGTCGGGGCGAACCAGTCCCAAAGCTCTGGCCCAGGCGACCGACCAGCCCATCAAGTCAACAACGTCAAAGCACCAAGGTCACAAGGTCAGACCCAGTCGTGCCGAAGCGCCTCACCGCCCCGGAGATGGGGGAGGGGGGAGGAAGTGCCTGCGAGTGTCCGCACGGCGCCCACTGCATCCAGCCACTATCACAAGTTTAGAGTCAGGACGTTTGCGCACACCAGGGCCCGCCAACAGGTATGGCGCCGGGAACCTCCTCCCAGCTCCCCGGGCCACCCCCCCCCCCGGCCAGGCAGCAGCCCGTCACCACATCACGGTGCAGGATTAGAAGCGGGACCTAAGCGGTTACGCGTACAGTCAAGTGTCACAGCAAAAGAGGAGTGGGGCGAGAAAGTCAAGGGGAGGCCGGGGGACGCCCAAGGACACCTACAAGCGCCGCACCGGACCGCCAGTAGCCAAGGCAAAAACATGTGGAGAAACACGAAGGGACGGTTAATGCGGGCGGCTCACCCGGGGCAGGCCCAACCACGCGCCGTATTTATGCCGGGCGGCTCGGCTCAAGGTCAGGCACATAAGGACAAGGCCCAGAACCAGGATCAAACCTGTCCCCCCCACCCCCAAACAGCGAGGGGAGGGGGATCAGGCCGCTCGGTCCCAGCGCCAGGGGGGGCACATTTCACAGAATCAGAACCAGGTGCGGGGAACACCAACACAGGGCAAGGCCCGGCAGTACGCGGGGTCAGGCAGTCAATGGGCAATCTCAGTCAGTGGGCGCCGTATCAACTGTGGGTCGCAAGCCCCATCGCCAGAGGCACGGGGCGGGCTCAAGTCTTCTAGTTGGGTAAGTTGCGGCGTCTACCGATTGTCAGGACCGCGCGGGCGGGCATCTCCGTGCGCCGGACGCCAAGGCCCAGCTTCGCGGTAGCCAAGATCCGGTGACAGCCAGTCCTCTATAGGGATAGCTGGGAGGTCAAGAAAGCCAAACAGATCCGGGAGCTGGGCGGGGGAGCGGATCACAAAGGGTCGACCCCGCTTCATGACCACCAAGTGGAACGGGTGGCCCCACCTATAGGTGGCTTCAACTTCTTTGATTTTTTCCAGAAGGGGTTTGAGCGACCGCCTCATCTGAAGTGTCCGCCTGGCGAGATCAGGTAGCAGCGAAATTGAGGCCCCTCGTTCCCATGCCTTCCTTAAAATCTCTTCTTTAATCTTATAATAGTGAATGCGACAAACTATGTCCCGAGGCCTAGCAGGAGCCGTTGATCGAGGCCCCAGCGCTCTGTGGATCCTATCTATCGATCTCGATGTGTTCATCTCGGCGCCAACCCAGGAGCTCGTTGAAGATAACAGTGGCAATCTCTTCCAAGTTACTGTTTTCCGGCGCTTCCGGGAGGCCTCGGATCCGGATGTTATTTCTCCTTCCTCGATTTTCCATATGATTGAGGTGGAGCAGCGCCTTTGAAGTATGCTGAGCTGCGATGATTTGTGACTGCTGTAGGGCTGCATTGGCTCTCTCCAGGGCCTCCAGGTGTTGATTTGTAGTTGTCTGGTCCTGTTCCAGGATCTGTGAACATCATTCACAGATTTTGTCACTTCCTCCAATATCCTCCGGAATAAGGTCATCCTGTTAGTGTCGTTTTCAAAGTCTTTCCTTGAAGGTAGGAATCGCAAGAGGACCTCTAGGTTGTATTGGGCCGAGGGAACATTCTCAAAGCGTGTGACGTCTGGAGATGTCTGTGATTCGGGTCTGCTCGAGGTCATGGGGGATCTCACGCTCATCGGCTCTGACCGACGAGGTTCACAGGAGAGCAATGGGCGGGCTCCCCCATTCGTAGCCCCATGGGGGGCATCTTCCTCGAACCCAATGCCCTGATATTCTGCGGGCGAAAGTCCTGTCTCAGTGCACCCCTAAAGTCAGCAGCAGCAGGTGGCCCCCCCACCACGCTGGGGCCCTCGCGTCCTTTATCCCGAACCTCCGCCCATCCTCCAGGCCTCAAGTACGGACCCACCCAATGCAGGGTTGTATCTGAGGTCAGGGGGGGTCGAGACCCCAGCCCCCCCCGTCGTCGAGCAGAGGGGTCTGCCGGGACCAATCCCATGTTGACGTCCCAGGATCCTTAGCTGGGCTCTGAGTGCCCCGTGGGCTGTCAAAATACAATTCTGTGAAATACTCACCTGTAGAATTGATATTATTTGTATACAGTACGTCCTGCTCCAGATAGATTACTTACACTTCGGTTATCCTCCGCCAGATGGCGCTGCACTGCAGAGACATGCAAAAACAGGCTCCTCCCGGCCCCTCAAATACCAATCCCCAGCATTGAAAAGCAGTTAACAAGAAGCCGGGAGAATTTAACCACCCAAAACAACTGGTAATGAAAAAAATGATAACAATCACCATACAGGGGATCCAGAATAATGCAACAACAGGATGGGGTGGAGCAGGACGTACTGTATACTCATAATACCAATTCTACAGGTGAGTATTTCACAGAATTGTATTATTCTTAGTATACAGTACGTCCTGCTCCAGATAGATTACTTACACTTGGGACATCCAATAGCAGTGTCCATAAGGTAGGGTGGGATCCCCAACAAAAGGTGACAGCAGACAGTTTAAACCACTGCCGCCTGCAAAACCTTGCGGCCAAAAACAGCATCAGCTAAGGCCCTAACGTCAACCTTGTAAAACTTTGAAAAGGTATGAACAGAAGACCAAGTAGCGGCCTTGCAAACTTGTTCAACAGAAGCCTGGTACTGGAATGCCCAAGAGGCACCAATAGCACGAGTAGAATGAGCAGTAAGGCGGAAGGGAGGACTCTTCCCCTTAGCAGAATAGGCCTGAATCACAGCCTGATGAATCCATTTGCTTATAGTAGACTTGGCAGGAGCCAAACCCTTCCTAGGATCAGAAAGGACCACAAAAAGAGCATCAGTCTTTCTGAAAGCCGCAGTAACTACCAGGTAATACTTCAGACACCTGACCACATCCAAGGAATGCAGAACCCTTTCCTTAGCGTTGCTAGGATTAGGACACAAGGAAGGAAGAATAATATCTTGATTCAAATGAAAAGCAGACACCACCGTAGGCAGAAAGTCCGGCTTAAAGCGGAACACCACCTTGTCCTGGTGTCTCTCATAGTATGGGGGCTGAATAGACAGAGCCGCCTGCTCAGACACACGCCTGACCGAAGTAATAGCCACCAGAAAGACAACCTTGAGGGTAAGTACAGCCAGAGCAGCATCGTGAATAGGCTCAAAGGGAGCACCCTGCAAGGCAGACAGAACCAAGTTCAAATCCCAAACAGGGACCACAGGTTTACGTGGGGGACGCACATGAGTGACCCCCTGAAAAAAGGTCTTAACCAAGGGATGCTGAGCAAAAGACTTCTGAAAGAATACAGACAGGGCAGAAACCTGACCCTTCCGAGTACTGAGTTTTAGACCCGACTCCAGTCCATGCCGTAAAAACTCCAGAACCCTAGGGACTAAGAACTCCCTACAGGGAAGAGACCTAGACTCACACCAATCAATGTAGGCACGCCATACCCTATAAAAGATAGCAGAAGAAGTTTTCTTCCTAGCCTGCACCATGGTATCCACCACCGAGGCAGACAAGCCTTTCTCCATCAAGATGGAGGTTTCAGCAGCCAGGCCGACAAAGCCAGAGTTTGTAAATTGGGATGGCGTAAGGAGCCCTGAGTGAGCAGATCTGGGGCGGCGGCAGATACACAATAAGGCTGCGAATCAGCGCGTCTGACACCGAGTATACAAGTCAAATGACATTGCTAAAGGCCACTAGCGTGTAATCCAATACACTGAGACCACCTACACCCCCCCCTTTCTTTTCCCCCCGGGCTATGGGGGGAACGAGGGAGGATGGCGACCCTTTGTACAGGGCCCACCGCTACACGGGGCATGGGCAATAATGCGGGAGGGGCATCCCTTAGAGGCTCACCATTAGCCTAAACCACCTACCCTTTGGTGGGGGACTGCGGTGGAGCATGGCTCTATAAGCACGCATGGTGCTGCCTACCTTCACCCGACCAGCGCAGCCCAGGCTGGGAGGCACATCACAAGGAGGACGGGTGGAAATAGTCCAACAGGGCTGCAGGCTTTAATAGCCCCGCTCACCTGCGAGAGAGTGATACTTCATGTCTTCGCAGTCAGCACTGCAGAGAAATCTGGGGGATTTGTGGGAGGTCCGCGGGTATTTGAGGGGCCGGGAGGAGCCTGTTTTTGCATGTCTCTGCAGTGCAGCGCCATCTGGCGGAGGATAACCCAAGTGTAAGTAATCTATCTGGAGCAGGATGTACTGTATACTGAGAATATATGCATGGCTGGCCAGGTACTTCCTCCATCTCATCCGTCTGGGACCAGCTAGGGGAACCGGGCCGTGGGGAGGTCTAAACTGGGGTGTGGGGCCAGGATTGATCGGGACCCCAACCATGTCCCTCTGATGGAGACTGTGGGGGGATTGACAAGGCAGCCCCATTGCCCCCTTGGACCATGGGCGATAGGCAGCTGCTCATTGCAGGGCTCTGTGTCCTCTAACCCTTTGTCTCATAGGAGAGCAAGCCAGGCGCAGGGCCGGTGACATGAGGCCGCTCTCACCAGCTTCCCCCTCGGCTGGGGGCATGTCTTCCTCCCCCCGAGGCTTGGGAGGGAGCCACCGCGCCTCCCGCTCCCCCCACCCGCCCGGTGGCGTACCCGTTCCAGCGCCGCTCCGCTTCTTCCTCTGCCAGTGGCGACGCTTCTGCCACCACCGTCGGATCGCTGTGAGGGGGCCCCGGGGACATCCGCTCCTCACCCGCGAGCGGGGCCGGCGGTATAACTGGCCAGGCGCACCGCTCCGCATCCACTCCTGTCAGCGTCCCCGTCTCCTCCTTCCGCTGGCTGTGCTGGGGCCCCCGCCTCACCCGCTCCTCACCTGCGCACAGGGTCGTGGCATATCTGCCTGAGCGCGCCACCCTGCTGCAGTCTTTTCAGATGGCGCCGTCTCCGCCATTGCCGTCGAGCCACTCCGCCCGCTACCTCCGGCTAGGGAGGACAAACAGGCTCCTCTCTCCCTGGGCAATGCGGCTCCGTGTCCCTCTGTCAGCAGCTGTTCCTGCATCAAACAGTGAGTCTTTCTGGGCCGGCTCTGCGCTCACCCCTCCGCCGGGCTGCTCACATCGCGTCTCCCTCCTTCCCTCGTTCTTCGGATTCGGCGCCATGCTGCGACCTTCCCCCAAAGGGCCCGGGGTGCCACCGGGAGAGAAATAGTGGGAAATCTTTGGTGCTCTAGCACCACCAGTAGCTGCCCTACTCTTTCTCCTCTTCGACATGGGTCCTGTCGATGTCGGGATGGATATAAGGCTTGAAATAAGAGTTTTAGGCACAGAGCTCCCTGAATTCCGTCCTCACGCGGCCATAGCTTAACCACGCCCCAGGCCCGCATTTTTTGTTTAAAATGAAAAAGAATCCCTTGAGGGGACAAAAATAAAAGGAAAATCCCAGCACTCATCTTCACAATAAAATCCTAAATCCTGCTAAATTTCTGCTTTAGCTTTTCTGGTCACTCTATAATGGACATTTTTCAGTTTTAGGTAACCTTATATCTATATATCAAAAAGGACCTCATATGCATGAATTTCAATAAAAACAGGTGATCGAGGTAGTACCATAAATGATTTACCAATGACTTAACGTTAACAGAGCACTCAAATTCCAAACATACATTGTATATAAAAGACCCAAATTGACCCCTTGAATCAGAAAATATAATTCAGTTACCTGCCAGTCGTTCATTGAACGCAGAGAAGGAGGCAATGTGGCATTATTCAGAGACAGCAGCAAGATGAGCTCTAGGCAAGTGCTGGACGGGAATGTTAGTGAATGTGCTCCAGTTTCATTCATCCATTTATTCACAACCCTGCAACAACAGACAACCATTTAACATATTACATTGCAGTTTGACTTAAAGGAACATTCCAGGCAAAGGGTTAAATAAGCCTGCCTTCCTAGCTAGGTATAAAATGATCAATGGTCAGTAGTACTCATCTTGCTTGCTTCAGAGACAAAGTGGTGTAAGCATTAGTGGACTGCTCTTAGCTCATGGCATGACTGTCACAGCACATAAAGATTTTAGATAAGGAAAAGTTCTCTGCGCACAGCTATGAGACCAACAGCGCATCCGCGGCCAGCATCACTCGCCTTCTTGGCCCAGCACAGCCCAATGATGCCGCAAACTCGTAAGTGCGGCTAGCCGCAGTGTGGGATCTAGGAGAGTTAGCTCGACATGCTTGGGGGAGGGATTTACACAGAGGGGCACACAATAACGGGGTGCCCCAGAGGGAAGGCCCAGAACCCAGGATAGTTAAAATTCCGGGTTTTAGTCCCCTTTAAGGTAGTATACAATGGTGGTGGGGCTCCGGTGTGTTTTTATTTAAGACTGTTGATGCCTGAACAGTAACTACTTTGTACCAACAACTTTGGATCTTTCGTAGATCTGTATAGCATTATGTCAGGCACTATAATGGTAGCTTCTGCATTAAGCTGCACACTCATGAGCAATTCCCCTCAACTATTTTTTTTCAGGCTCTCAGATATAAAAGTGGTTGAGGGCATCTCCTGACAGCAGTTAGACCTATTATCCCCTGATACTTGAGGGCTTTCCTCACTATAGGTAACTGAGTTACCTGGTGGAATCAATATGAAAATAAAGGATATTATGGTTAATAGCAAGGGGGCACAGAAGTATACTTCCACCCAGGCCTTTCTATCATTTTTGTTTTCCATATTTAAAGAAAAGGAAGGTGTGTCTCTGTGTGTGGATATATATATATATATATATATATATATATATATATATATATATACACACACACACACACGGTAGTAATGGCCACCCCTGGGACACAAGGACCAAGAGAGTCACAAATAAAACCCACACACAAAGGGCCACACAAACAAGGGATATTTATAAAACAATGTATTAAAGTTTATTGATCAACAATGGGTTACACAGAAATCACGCAAAGACAAAATAAAAACAAGGGATTATACCCCACTCTGTGACAATATGCTATGTGGCCATTAAATGCTTTAATATTACCACAAGTCCATGGTACATAAATAAAAATAGTGAGAAATACGTCACAATAAATGTTAAATCAATTGTGCAGGGAATGGAGTTCTGGCCCCCCTTATTTCATTTATGGCCTAAAGTATTGCTGCTATTCACCACAATTCCATTTTTCACTTTATTGTTCTCTCTGTGGTTCTTTTCTTTTTTGCGTATAATGTATGTAGGTATTGTTAGAAAGAATATTTTTGTTTTGTGATTGCACTTGCATTTTATTGGATGCATTTTTAAATTATTGATTATTTGCTTGTAGCATTTGTTATTCCCCCACCTGTCTTTGCACGGGTTTCATTGCATAGAGTGGCACTAGTGTTCTTTTGTATAGAAACAATTGGCAGAGAAAAGAAAAGTCAATATTGATATAATTTCAGGCAAAATGGGTTTACAAATATATAGATATATATATATATATATATATATATATATATACACACACACAAAAATACAATTCTGGGAGATACTCACCTGTAGAATTGGTATTATACGCATACAGCACGTCCTGCTCCATCTATAATACTTACACATGGGTTATCCTCTGCCAGAGGGCGCTGTGCACTGCAGACATGCAAAAACAGACTCCTCCCGACCCTTAATACACCCAGGGACCACCCACAAATCCCCTGTATTGAAAAGCAGTGAGAAAGAAGCCGGGAGAACCAACCACCAACTGGTAACAATAGTAATGATAACAATCACCATACAGGGGATCCAGAAAAATGTAAACCAGGGTGGGATGGAGCAGGACGTGCTGTATGCGTATAATACCAATTCTACAGGTGAGTATCTCACAGAATAGTATTATTCTAAGCATACAGCACGTCCTGCTCCATCTATAATACTTACACATGGGACATCCAATAGCAGTGTCCATAAAGTAGGGTGGGATCCCCAAAAACAAGGCACAGCGGACAGTAAAGTCGCTGTCACCTGTAAAACTTTGCAACAGGCATGACATGAGTAGAGGCTCTAACGTCAATCTCATAACAAGACCTTTGAAAGGTATGAACAGAGACAAGCAACTGTCTAGTAACTTAATCAACAGAAAAAACCTGGTGCTGAAGGGCCAATGGTACCCAAGCACCAATATAATGGAATAAAATGAAAAAAGGGGGGATTCTTCCCCCTTAAAGGAATAGGCCAATGTAACGACCCAACCAGCCCACAGGCAATAGAAGCCTCATGGAAAACCTGTAACTCCCCCTAAGGGGAATGAGAACTGGTCACCCGACCGAAGGCGGGAATACTGACCCCTTCACTAGCACGAAGCCAAGGGCTTTACTCAGGGCCAGGAGGCATCCAAGAAGGATTAATCCAAAGGACGCAGTGGCGCTGGAAACAGGCGATATCAGGCGCATACATAAGGAGGCGCCCGCAGACTCCAAGGGCATCAGTCCCCCTAAGGGACAAGAAACCCTCAGGGGAAAAATTGCAACAGCTGTTGAGGGAATGTAGACCTTCATATTAGCATTATTAAGAATAAGGTCCGTAGTTAGACTAAACAGTCTAAAACAATGATCATAAAACACCACTTGGACCGGAGGTCCGGCGTAAGAGGGAATACCCCCACGGCATGGGGTGCATATAGATATATATATATATATATATATATATATATATATATACACACTGTATATATATATATACACATCGAGCCAAGGCTAAGTAATCAGATCCACCTTCTCAGGCACACGTCTGACTGAGGCAGGAGCCCCCAGAGAAGCGACTTGGACTACAAAGCAGCACAGACAGCATCCAGCAGAAGTCCCCAGGGAAAAATCCGCAGGGCAAACAAAATGAAAATTGATCCCAACAGGGACCATGGAACTACTTGGGAGATGCACCTAAGCAATCCCCAAGAGAACTCCTCACAAGGAAGACAGAACCAGACTCCTACAGGAAGACAGCCAGGACAGAACCTGAACCTTCCGAGTACCTAGATGGGGAGCCAACCCCAACCTATGCTGTAATGACTCTAGAACCCTGGGAACCGAGAACGTCCAGCAGGGAAGAGACCAAGACTCATGCCAATCAATATGGGTATACCATAAACCCCAATAGACGGAGGAAGAGGAGGCCAAGGAAGCTTGCTCCTAGCCCCCCCATATACCGAGTCACCCAGAAGATAAGCCCGTCTCCAAGGGGTGAATGAATCAGCTGTCAAGCCCCAGACTAGAGTCTGTATATTGGGACGACAAAAGAAGGGGCCTGACAAGGGCAGAAACGCACTCCTGAGAGAGCGAACAGGTCAGCAGACCTCAGCAGAAGCATCTGCGAACCACAGTTCACAAGGCCACCCAGGCCATCAATATCACGGGTCTCATTATCAGCACAACCGTGCGCAAAACCCCACAAGTAGGGTGAACGAAGAGAAGGCATATAAAATAGAAAGTCTATGCATAATTTTACTAAGCCCCCATGACCAGAGTCAGAATATTCTGGGACAGTAAAAACAAGGGCGGAGCCCCTGTGGTATAAGCGAGACTCAACAGAGCCACCCTAGTTGGCTCTCAGAGCGACACCAGGATAGCATAACCTGCCGCTGAAAGGCATCCATTGGAGCGGATACCACTGAGAAGCAGGGGACGTAGACCCCCGCCCAAATCAGGAACCCTCCAGAGGGAGCATCCTGCTTCAAGCTCCAGACCAATAATAAAACAGGCCATTGTCTTCTAACAGGCCAAGAGTCCCAAATAGACAGGTCCTAAAAGAGGAGAAGTCCAGCCGTATAGGGTCAACGGAAGGCTCACCGTTTCAACAAAACCAGTTGGTAAGATGGACCCTCTAGGGGACCCTACCTAGGAACCACGGGGGGTTGTGGAAGAAATCCCCCCCCCCGCCAACCTGCGAGACTTGGTACCCAAGGTGACCATTCACAGGAAGATGCAAGTAAGGAAGGGGGTGCCCCCTGACAGGGCCCTTGAATATGATCAGCTCAAGAGGAACCACCTTACCAAGGGTGAATGAGCACAGACCAAGCCCCAGGGGTGCTGGAACCCCATGTAGGATCAAGAACCTACTGTGCCGAAGAGCCCAAGGGCTCGGTATATAAGGGACATAATCTGATACGCCACCAACGGGCCCACCAGCTGCAATCCTGCCTGGTGAAATTAAGATGTCAGCAAAGGGGGACAGAGCCCCCGTAACCAGGAGTCCACTTGTTGCCAAGGAAGAAGGTTCAAGCTTGAACCGAATCCAAGGAATGGAGATAGCGGATAAGGGAACATGAGGGATTGAGGTGACTGAGCACCCATCCAGTAACTCCCAGGGGACACCGCCGGCTGACCAATCCACTCGGCCTGAAGTAGAGACTGGGGAGTAAGGAAAGACGACCCGGTAGATCCTAATGCAGACGCCCCCCCCCAGGCATGTCTGAGACATCAGCCCCATTCGCGCCATGGCGAGTAGCTTGGGAACGAAAAAAAGGCCACAAATAATGCCTCAATCCGCAGGGTTGGTCCTGCAACACCGTCTAGTAATGGTCTTGGTGTTCAGCAGACACAAGGGGAACTAAGATGATCTAGTACTCCACAGGAGGCCGGAAGCCCCCCTTGCACAGGGCGCCTGTGTCCCAAGACAGAGGTGTCATATAGGGACTACCTGTGAGGGTAGAATTGCCAGGCCTACCATAGGCCAGCGTTGCCCAGACTGCCTCATACCGTTGAGGGAAGGAGGAAGGTTAATATAGAGGCCAAAGCCCCATACCGTTAAGGGCAACCTGTAAGTAAGCCCAAACTCTGTAGGCCCAGTACGGCCTACACCAATACCTGAGTGAAAACCAGGGGCTAGAAGCACCCTGACAACCACTGAGAGGGACCGCCCAGCAAAGCTATCCTGTGTCCAGGGGAACAACCTCCTGGAAACACCAGAAGGAGAAGGTACATTCCTAGATGGTGGACAGCTGCTGCAGCAGTACCCTCGCCCAGAAGGGCGAGGGCGTCCCTTCATGCTTGGGAGGTCTTGGCAGATTTGGACTTAGTCCTGCCAGAGGGCCCAGGGCGTTGCCTGCCCACCCCATGGTGGAAATCCACACCGAACAGTTGGAAGCACACCTCAGGTTCGCGTTTGACACTAACGTAGGGAGGTGGAGGGGTGACCCTGCCCCGGGGAGGCCGGAGCGGCCTTCTGCGCAAGGGTGCTTTACCCTTTTTACCAAAAAGGTCCAAACGGGCCCCAAATAATCGCCGTCCTCTGAAGGGAAGGCAAGTGAGAACCTTTTTCGTAGCATCGTCAGCACCCCACTGTCGCAGCCAGACCAGGCGGCGAATAGCTACCACAAGGGCAGAGGTTCTAGCACACATCTTAATGGTGTCGTCCAGTGCTGAGAGGATAAACTTCACAAACGCATCACAGTCTGAGCGCATTAAACACCCCCCAAGGGAGGTCCTCAGGACGGTGATCTAGTACTTTTCTGACAAGAGTCCTGGCGGCCATCGCAGTGATGGCCGCGGCACAGACCAGGCGCAGAGCCGTCCCTGCACACGAGAAGGCGTGGGAAGCCAGTCTGTCAATGCGCCGGTCCTCAGCATCCCGAAGGGTACGGTAAAAAGGAGCCGTCATGAAAGGGGGGTTAGTAACCCCTATAACCGGTGCATCCACCACAAGAGGTGCTGACCAAAAATTAACCACATCAGGAGGGAAAGGGTACTTCCAATCCCAGACCCCTGGGACCCCTTTAAGTTTACAAGGCGATTCCCATTCTTGGGATATAAGATTCTGGAAATGATCCTGTTCTAGGAACTCCAAGCGCGGTGGCGCTGTATGGAAACTCTCCTTCTTAGGCTTGGGGGTCTCCCCAGGGGGGGAGATTGACAAAACCTCAAAGATCTTAATAAGAATTTCATCTGTGTCACACAGGCCCCAAGAACCGGGCCCAGAATCATCACAGCACCCGGGCATCTCGTTCGAGGAGCCCGAATCTGAGAATAGCTCACCTTCCTCAGAAGGATCAAGGTCCTGCATATCAGCAGAGCCATCGGTATCGTTAGGAACCGGAGAGCCAGGAGGCGTCAGGGACCGCTTTTTACCAGGGCCCATACGCTCCGCCAATCCAGACAGCACCTGCTCCGCCATAGGCAGCACGTGCGGCACGGTTTGCAGGTCATCCCCGCTCGAGTGGGACTCATCAGGAGTGATATTTAGGTCCGGGGAGACGGGTGTATTGAAGGGAGGTGCAGCCATTGGCAGCCCTGCCTGTTCAGCACACGGTCCGCAGACCCGTGCTCTGTCAGCCTCAGCCTGGGGCTGACCACACACTGCACACAGCCGGTCATGTCCCAGAGGGACCCCGGTTACATAATTCTGAGATGCCTCCATGTGGTGATTATCAGAGCAGTATGCCCGCAGGGATTTACACAATAGGCAACCCTGGATGCCCCAAGACCCGCTAGGAAGTGGGAGAATTTGCTATGTGGACCCGCTGTAATATATGTTAGGCTGGGAGAAGCCACCGAAGTCCTGGCGTCTGAAAGACATAATGGGACAAGAGGGGTGGTGTCAGTGCCATGCGCAGCCGAATACACATAGAACCATGCTGCCCCAGAGGGCACTTACATGACCAAGGGAGGAGGCAGACCGCACCACGCGCGCGCGAAGATTGCTCAAAATGGCGCCAAGCGAACCTCGAGGGGCGGGCCAGACCAGGCTGTGACGCGGAGCGCGTCATGCCGAGTCTCCGCGTCCCCCAAAGAGCGCGAAGCTCTAACCAACAGAAATAAGTAGGACAGTTGGATAGAAGGCGCATGCATAAAGATGCTGACACGCTGGAAATGATGCTGCCGTCTAGGCAGTTGTTAATGAAAGACAAACGGCTCGCAACTGTATAGCAAGGAGCGCGACACTGACACCCAATAAAAATAAAAACCAAAAGCCTTAACGTGTTACTTCACACTAGGACTGCCACACATACCCCCCCCCTTTCTTTTTCCCCCGCGTTACGGGAGGAAGCAAGGGAGAATCGGACCAGCATCCATGGACTAAATCTGTGAGGGGCACGGGCAAGAATGCGGGAGGGGCATCCACTAGAGGCTCACCATCGGCCTAACCGCCTACCCTATGGTGGGGGATTGCGGTGGAGCGTGGCTCCGTTCAGCACACAAGGTGCTGCCTACCTTCACCAGACCCGCGCAGCCCAGGCTGGGAGGCATAATCTTCCGAAGAGGACGGGTGGAAATAGTCCCGCAGGGCCTCGGGCTGTAAAGCCCCGCTCGCCTGTGAGAGCGTGATACTTCATGTCTTCGCAGTTCAGCACTGCAGAGAAATCTGGGGATTTGTCGGAGTCTGCAGTGCACGGCGCCCTCTGGCGGAGGATAACCCATGTGTAAGTATTATAGATGGAGCAGGACGTGCTGTATGCTTAGAATAGAAAACATTCATATAGAGTTCCCTTAAAAATGTTTTACCAAGTAAGTTTTGGACAGCCAACTCTTCTACTCACAGTTACTATGTCCTAAGTTCGAAGTGATAAACCATACCATTGGCTCTGTTTTCCTATATTCAGCAGCCTCTGTAAAACAGAGCAGCCAATTGACAGACAACACTGCCCTGACCACCAAGCCTTTTACTTTCCTTGTAGGCTTTTATTATTGCAAATGGTTGTCTCTAACTTTATCCAAGTTGTAAGCAGCATTAAGATATGGCAAGTAATCCTAATCCAAATTGAATTGGCCATAAAACTAAGATTAACTGGAATGAGGAGTCAAAATTCTTTGGATTTGCTGTGTTTTTAAAGATATTTTACTGCTCATTCTAATGGCCTTCTGCTAAGCATGGTGTGTATGGAGACTATCCCAGCATATAAACCAAAAAATACAATTCTGTGATTACTCACCTGTAGAATTGGTATTATGAGTATACAGTACGTCCTGCTCCAAATTGAATACTTACAGTTGGGATAAACTCCGCCAGATGGCGCTGGACTGCAGAGATATCGAAAATAGGCTCCTCCCGGCCCCTGAAATACCCGGGGACCTCCCACAAATCCCCAGCATTGAAAAGCAGTTAAGGAGAAGCCGGGAGAATTAAACAATCCAAACTATCAACTATAACAATGATAACAATCACCATACAGGGGATCCAAGATAATGCAAAATAAGGGTGGGTTGGAGCAGGACGTACTGTATACTCATAATTCCAATTCTACAGGTGAGTAATCACAGAATTGTATTATTCTTAGTATACAGTACGTCCTGCTCCAAATCTAATACTTACAGTTGGGACATGCAATAGCAATGTCCATAAAGTAGGGTGGGATCCCCAAGAAAAATCAGCAAGACAGTTTAAACCACTGCCGCCTGCAGAACCTTTCGGCCAAAAGCAGCATCAACTGAGGCCCTAACATCAACCTTGTAAAACTTTGAAAAGGTATGAACAGAAGACCAAGTAGCGGCCTTGCAAACTTGTTCAACAGAAGCCTGGTGCTGAAAAGCCCAAGAGGCACCAATAGCACGAGTGCAATGAGCAGTAAGGCGGAAGGGAGGATTCTTACCCTTAGCAGAGTAGGCCTGAATCACAGCCTGACGAATCCACTTGCTGATAGTAGACTTGGCAGGAGCCAAACCCTTCCTAGGACCAGAAGGGACCATAAAAAGAGCATTAGTTTTCCTGAAAGGTGCAGTAGCCACCAGATAGTACTTAAGACACCTAACCACATCCAAACAGTGCAAAACCCTCTCCTTAGCATTGCTAGGATTAGGGCACAAAGAAGGAAGAACAATATGCTGATTCAAATGAAAGGCAGACACTACCTTAGGCAGAAAGTCAGGTTTGAAATGAAACACCACCTTTTTCTGGTGTCTCTCATAGTAGGGGGGCTGAATGGAAAGCGCCGCCAAATAAGACACACGCCTGACCGAAGTGATAGTCAAGAGAAATACAACCTTGAGCGTAAGAATGGCCAAGGCAGGATCCTGCACAGGTTCAAAGGGAGCACCCTGCAAGGCTGACAGAACCAAGTTCAGATCCCAAACAGGCACCATAGGCTTACGTGGGGGCGCACAAGTGACCCCCTGGAAAAAAGTCCTGATCAGAGGGTGCTGAGCAAAGGACTTCTGGAAGAAAATAGCCAGGGCAGAAACCTGACCCTTCAGAGTACTGAGCTGGAGTCCCATCTCTAACCCATGCTGCAGGAACTCCAGAATCCTGGGAATAGAGAACACACAACAGGTAAGAGACTTAGACTCACACCAGTCAATGTAGGCATGCCAAACCCTGTAATAAATGGAAGAGGAAGACTGAGTGAGTAGATCTGGCACCAAGGGCAGAGCGCACTGATCTACTGCCAGTTGCACCACGTCTGCGAACCACACTCTTCTTGGCCACCTGGGGGCCACCAGAATTGCTGGCACCCCTTCCAGAGCAATCTTGCGCAGAACCCTGCCCAGCAGGGGGATTGGAGGGAAGACATACAGGAACTGAAAGTTCTGTCATGACATTGCTAGCGCATCCGAGGTCAAGGCCAGAGGATCCTGGGACAGAGAGACAAAAGCTGGAAGCTTGTGATTGTGGCGGGACGCAAACAGATCCACATCTGGTTGGCCCCAACGGTGACACAGAGATTGAAACACCCTGCTGCATAGGGACCATTCTCTCTGGTGAGAGGTCCCCCTGCTCAGAGAGTCTGCCAGGTGATTTTCCACCGCCGGGATGTACACAGCTGATATGCAGGGGACATTGGCCTCCGTCAGGATCAGAGATGCTTCCTGGAGGGCCCCCTTGCTCCGGGTCCCTACCTGATGATTGATGTAGGCAACTGCCGTCTGGTTGTCCGAGCGCACCTGAACAGGCAGGCCCCGAAGGTGAGTAGTCAAGTGATCCAGAACTAGCCTGATCGCCCGCAGTTCCAAGACATTGATAAGGGTGTGGGCCTCCTGAGGGCCCCACCTCCCCTGGAACTGCAGAAACCCCCCCAACCTAACAGACTGGCATCCATGGTGACCGTCTCCCAGGAAGGGGCAAGAAAGGATCTGCCCCCCAACAGGTTCCTTGAGTCCACCCCCCACGAGAGGGACCTCCTAACCAGGGGGGAGAGCACACAGACCCTGTCCAGGGATGCTGGCTCCTTGTCCCATACTGACAATAGGTGAAGTTGCAGAGGCCTCAAGTGGAACTGAGCATAAGGGACTTCATGCCACCATCAGGCCCACCAGCTGCATCCCCTGCCTGATGGAGGGATGGGGACAAGCTAGGAGGGACTGAGCCTGTGCAATCAGACTGTCCACCTTCTGTTGAGGAAGGAAGATTCTTGCCTGAACTGTATCCAGATTCATTCCTAGGAATGGAGTTACCAAGGAAGGGGACAGTGAGGACTTGGGGTGGTCGATCACCCATCCAAATGACTCCAGAGTGGACACCACCAGCTGAGTATCCAACTCTGCCTGAAGTAGAGACTGGGAAGTGATGAGAATGTCGTCCAGATAGGGAAGCACGCGGACGCCCTGACATCTGAGCAGAGACATCACGCCAGCCAGCACCTAGGTGAACACCCTGGGAGCTGAAGTGAGGCCAAAGGGCAAGGCCACAAACTGGTAGTGTTGATCCATCAGAGCGAACCTGAGGAAGCTTTGATGACCTGGGAACACAGGAATATGAAGATAAGCATCTTTGATGTCCACAGAAGTCATGAAATCCCCTTGGCGCAGGGAACTGATGGCAGAGCGCAGAGTTTCCATGCGAAAGCGCCTGCCCCTGACAAACTTGTTGAGGATCTTGAAGTCCAGGGTGGGCCTGACTGAACCATCATTTTTGGGTACTGTGAATAGGTTGGAATAATACCGTTTTGTGAGTAATCACCTTTAAAACGGATATTATAAGTGTGACATACTCTCCGCTTCAACTCTTCATGACATTTGGGTTATTCTCCAGTAGAGGGCGAACTTCTGCAGAGATGAATGCAAAAAAGGAGCTCCTCCCAGTCCATAACTACCTGGGACCTCCCACCAATTCCCCAGTGTAAGATAGCAGTAAGGGGACCAGGAAGAACCAAATATAACCATACTAACAACAAACAATGGTTCACCATATAAAGGATCCGGAATACCAAAAAGGGTGGGGTGAAGCGGAGTGTATGTCACAGTTATAATATCCGTTTTAAAGGTGAGTACTCACAAAACGGTATTATTCCAAGTGTGACATACGCTCCGCTTCAACTCTTCATGACATTTGGGACATCCAATAGCAGTGTCCGTCATGGGTGGGAACCATAAACAGTAAAGAATGCACCAACTTAAACCACTGCAGCTTGCAGAACCTTGCGGCCAAAAACGGCATCCGCTGAAGCCCGCACATCAACCTTGTAAAACTTGGAAAAAGTATGAACGAAAGACCAAGTAGCAGCGTTACAAACTTGTTCAACAGAAGCCTGGTGCTGAAAAGCCCAGGATGCACCAACAGCAAGAGTAGAATGCGCAGTGACCCTAAAAGGGGGAGTCCTCCCCTTAGCAGAATAGGCCCCAACAATGGCCTGACGTATCCATTTGCTAACGGTAGACTTGGCGGGTGCCAAACCTTTCCTGGGCCCGCAGGGCACAACGAAAAAGGCATTCGTCTTGCGGAAAGAAGAAGTATTCACCAAATAGTACTTCACACAGCGAACCACATCCAAATTGTGCAAAACCCTCTCCTTGTCATTGCTAGGCTTAGGACACAAGGAAGGGAGAACAATATCCTGATTGAGATGAAAAGCAGAAACCACCTTAGGAAGGAAATCTGGCTTAAAGAGAAAGACCACCTTGTCCTGGTGTCTTTCAAAGTAAGGGGCCTGAATCGACAGAGCCGCCAACTCAGAGACACGCCGAACAGAGGTAATAGCCACCAAGAAAGCAACCTTTTGAGTGAAAACAGAAAGAGCAATATCCTGTAATGGCTCAAAAGGAGGACCCTGGAGGGCCGACAGAACCAAATTCAAATCCCAAACAGGAACCATAGCCTTCCGAGGGGGTCGAACATGAGTGACCCCCTGGAAAAAAGTCTTAACCAGCGGGTTTAAGGCAAAAGATCTTTGGAAGAAAAACGACAGAGCAGAAACCTGTCCTTTCAAAGTACTAAGCTGGAACCCAAGATCCAGATTATGCTGAAGAAACTCCAAAATCCTAGGGATCGAAAACACCCTGCAAGGCAAGGCCCTAGCCTCACACCAGTCAATATAAGACCGCCAAGCCCTATAGTAAATGCCAGAAGAGGACCGCTTCCTAGCTCTGATCAAGGTCTGAACCACAGCCTCAGACAAACCTTCCTCCTTCAGAATGAAGGTTTCAGCAGCCAAGCCATCAAAGCCAGCGTTTGTAAATTGGGGTAAAGTAGTTGAACCTGAGATAACAGATCCGGAAACATGGGAAGCCGGTACTGATCTACCGCCAGCCTTACAACGACTGCGTACCAAACCTTTCTTGGACACCTTGGAGCCACCAGAATTGCTGGTGCCCCCTCCAGAGCCAGTTTGCAAACCACCTTGCCCAGCATGGAGAAGGGAGGAAACAGGTACAGAAACCCCAGATCCTTCCAAGCAAGGGACAAGGCATCCACTGCCAGAGCTAGAGGATCCTGAGATAGAGACACAAAGGTCGGGAGTTTGTGATTGTGCCGTGAGGCAAAGAGATCCACCTCCGGAGTCCCCCACTTGCGACAAAGAAACCAAAAAACCCTGGGGTTGAGAGACCACTCTCCTTGGCGAGAGAACCCCCTGCTTAGGGAGTCCACCTCCGTGTTTTCCATTCCCGGAATGCAAGGAACATTGCTCTCCGCCCAATGCAGGATCAGAGAGACTTCCCTGAGGGCACTCCCGCTTCGAGTCCCTCCTTGGTGATTGATGTAGGCTACCGCCGTCCGATTGTCTGAACCAATCTGAACTGGAAGACCCTGCAAGGGCAACGTCAGCCGTAACAGGACAAGCCGGATGGCTCTGAGCTCCAAGACATTGATGGGGTTGTGAGCCTGCTAAGGACCCCACCCCCCGATGAACTGATGACTTTTCCAGAAACCTCCCCAGCCCGACAGGCTGGCATCCGTGGTGACCGTCTCCCAGCGAGGAACCAGAAAGGATCTGCCCCTCAACAGGTTGCTCGACTCCAGCCACCACCGAAGAGACTGCCGAACCCTGGGAGACATCCTGAACGGTTGATCCAACGACAGCGGACACCTGTCCCAATGCGTCAATAGGTGAAATTGAAGAGATCTCATGTGAAACTGCGCAAACGGGACTGCCTCGAAGGAGGCCACCATCAATCCCACCAGTTTCATCTCCTGTCGGATAGAAGGGCAAGGAGAAGGTGGATCAGATCCTGAATCCCCTGCACCTTGGTCTGGGGTAGAAACACTCTGGCCTGAATGGTATCCAGATTCATGCCCAGGAATGAAATCACCCGTGATGGCGAGAGAGAGGACTTGGGGCGATTGATCACCCACCCGAACCTCTCCAGGGTCGACACCGCCTGGTGGGTGTCCAGCTCTGCCTGACGGAGGGATGAAGCTGAAATCAATAGGTCGTCCAGATACACCACAATGCGAATTCCCTGAGCTCTGAATAGGGCCATTATGCCCGCCAGAACCTTGGTGAAGACCCTCGGCGCTGAGGTCAACCCAAAGGGAAGGGCTACAAACTGAAAATATTGATCATCCACCTTGAACCTGAGGAATCTCTGATGCGCTGGAAAAGTTGGAACATGCAAATATGCATCCTTGATGTCTATGGATGTCATGAAATCCCCTTGACGAAGGGAATTGATGGCCGAGCGCAGAGTCTCCACGCGGAACTTCTTGGTTCTGATTAATCTGTTGAGGACCTTGAGGTCCAGGATGGGTCTTACAGAACCTTCTTTCTTGGGAACCGTGAAAAGATTGGAGTAGAAACCCCTGCCTCTCTCCGAAGGAGGCACCGGGCATACAACTCCCACGTCCAGAAGGTGTTTTACTGCTAACAGGAGCCCCTGAGCCGCCTGAGGGTCCAAGGGCACCCCATACCTTAAAAATCTTGGAGGAGGCCAGTACTCGAACTCCAGTTTGTACCCGGAGGAGACCACTTCCATGATCCAATTGTCTGTGACCTCCCGAGCCCAGACCTGGAAGAAGAGCCGCAGCCGCCCCCCCACCCGAGCGGGTGAGGGCGCCCCTTCATTGCTGAGCTGGTTTACCCGCAGGCTTGGGTTTTGAACCCCAGGCAGAAGCGGGACGGGCCCGACCTCTGACCCTGTTCCAGGAAGAGCCTCTGACACCTGAGAAGGCCAAACCTCTACCAGCTCTGGCACCGTGAAAGGAAGGATTGAAAGAGCCTGCCCCCGAAAGGGACGGCGCTGTTTCTTCCGCTGAGGTAACTTACCTCCCTTTGCCACAGCATCCAACTTATCTCCAAACAGCCGCGTAAGGGAAGAGCTGTGAGAGATTTCTTGGCCGCAAAGTCTGCCATCCACTGACGGAGCCATACCGATCGGCGCATGGCAACCAATAAGGCTGAAGTCCTACTACACATCACAATAGTGTCTTCCATAGCAGTCAAGACAAAATCCATGAACAATTCAAATCTATTAAGCGTAGTGAACTCAAGGTGAGCATCATTTAACCAGTCCCTAATCAGAGACCTAGCACACACCGACACTAGCGCAGATGCACAAACAGGCCGCAAGGCTGAGCCAACACTGGCAAAGGCATGGCATGCCTTCTGATCAAGGCGTCTATCCTCACCATCCTTTAGGGAAGTGGCGTCTGGGGTGTGAAGCACGGAGGAGTTGGTCAACCCCAAAACCGGCGCATCGACCTCGGGAGGAGAAGCCCAACGCTTAACCGCTTCCACCGGGAAAGGATACTTCTTATCCCATCCCTGAGGAACACCTGGAAGCCGACTAGGTTTCTCCCATTCCCTAAGGATCAGTGCATCAAAATGACCCTGGGTAGGAACTCCAAACGAGGCTTGTGGGCCCCAAAAAAATCCCCCTTCTTGAGAGGGGGTGCCTCAGGCGGCGCGATATCCAAAACCTCCAAGAGATGTGACAAAACCGTGGCCGTGTCAACAGCATCCCCCAGCGCCTGCCCAATATCAGCCTCGCCAAACCGTACATCGTCAGCCTCTGACTCCTCATACAATTCCCCCTCCTCCAACGGGGAATAATCTGACATATCAAATGAATCATCAACCATATCCCAAGTCGCCTGGACCGACGACAAATGTCTCTTTTTAGCCCGGGCCTTCTTGCCCACAGCGCTAACCATAAATTTCTCGATGCTGGCCAACCTCGCACAAACATCAGACTGCGACTCCCCGCTGGCACCAATGTCACTTGGGGTACGGATAAGGCGGGGAGGGGAAGGCGATAAAGCGGGGGGCGCCGACTCAGAAGGCTGGGCACACGACTGCCGCGATATGGCCTTTTGTGCACATGGAATACAAATAAGCACATTCTCACCCGTAAGGGATGCCCCACAACCCACACATGGCCGGGATTGTCCCAGAGGGAGCCCGAGCCCGGTATCCTGCGGAACCTCCATATGGTGATTTATGTGGTCAGTCGCAAGACCACAGGGGATTTAAGCTGATAAGCAACCCGGGATGCCCCTTTAAATGTCCCTGTGGGAGGATTTTTAATGAACAAAATTTTTGGCAAGTGACCCTAGGACTGGGAAAAAGCCACTTTAGCATGCACACATACACGTGACAATCTGAAAGACACATGAAAAAGGTCCATAAGAAAAAACATCTATAATCAATATATATATATATATATATATATATATATATATATACATACATATATATACATACATAAGTAACTACATATAGCACAATGAGGGCCATAAAACCAACAAGGATATATACATATAGACATGTGCTAGGATAAAAAGAGGCCCCCTGAAAGCCAATGAAGTGGGCCGGAGGCACTTACAGACCACAGTGATCGCCGCAGCAGGAGCAGCCAAACTCCAAAGATGGCCACTGCCGAGCAGGAGAGTGTGAGGAGGTGAGGAGGAAGGGGGGCGAGCCAGCGTGGAACGCGCGCTCGCCAGGTCACGCCCCCCTCCCAGAGCCTCCAGCAACGCGGATCCCAGCCGGAGCGCCGGGCGGCAGTAAGGCGCCAAACGGGGGGGAGGGGCAACCGCGGCCGCACCGAGGCCCGGCCCCGCCCCGAATGCAGCCTGAGGGAGAGAAGCTCCCCAGGCTGAGGAGCGAAGTACAGCTGCCCTGCCAAGCACCAAACGACTGTCTCAAACACTATGAAACACCGTAAACACACCATTCACACCACACATACACAAAGCGAAAATGACAGCAGAGGGGTGCCTTCCCCCAGGAGGGTTAAGGAAGGGACCCGGAAGGGGAATAAATCCAACACCAGGGTCCGGTCATGGATAAATATATGAGACAGGGCATCCCAAACCGGGATCACCTTGTAATGGGATCTCACGGAGGAGCAGCGCTCCCTCAACACCTGAATAGGTGCTGCCTACCCTCACCAGGACCTGCAGCCAAGGCTGGGAGGCTCACATAGGGACAATTTAGAAAAGGTCCTAGCAGTAATAGGGACAAAAATGGCCGGGCGCGAGCCCGGCTTACCTGCAAGTAAGAGAAGTCTTCATCTTCTGTCTTGCTCGCCTTCTTGCAGAGAAGAAACTGGGGAATTGGTGGCAGGTCCCAGGTAGTTATGGACTGGGAGGAGCTCCTTTTTTGCATTCATCTCTGCAGAAGTTCACCCTCTACTGGAGAATAACCCAAATGTCATGCCTTTTTCTCTTAAGGGGTCCTGGCAGATGACCCCCAGCTCCAGGAGGCCTTGCACTGCTTGCACTAGCTCCTGAGCTGACACAGGGTCCTGAGGAATCCGGGATCTGATGAATCTTGGAGGGGGACAGGCAGCAAACTCTATCTTGTAACCGGAGGACACTACCTCCTGAATCCATCGGTCTGAGACATGAAGCCTCCAGATGTGAGCGAAGTGCTGCAGCCGTCCCCCCACCCGGATGGGTGAGGGCGCCCCATCATGCCTGAGGGGGCTTGGGGGAAGATTTTGCTTTGGGACCCCAGGAGGGGCCAGGATTGACGCCTGCGCTGGGGTAGCTTGCCTCCCTTAGCAAAAAGGCCCAGGCGGTCCCCAAACAGGCGCAGTCCTTTAAAGGGAAACCCAGTGAGGGCCTTCTTGGCAGCGTTGTCAGCAGCCCACAGGCGCAGCCAAACCGAGCAACGTATAGCCACCATGAGGGCAGAAGTTCTGGCACACATTCTGATGGTGTCATCCAATGCTGAGAGGACAAAATTTACAAAAACATCACAACTGGAGAGTGCATTAAACACCTCACAATGCAAATCATCAGGGGAACTATCAAGTATATTTCTGATAAGGGTTCTAGTGGCCACAGCAGTAATGTCAAAGGCACAGACCGGGCGCAGCGCCGTCCCCGCACATGCAAAGGCGTGGGATACCAACTGGTCAATGCGCCGGTCCTCAGCATCCCGCAGGGTAGTGGAGTCAGGGGAATGCATGACAGAGGTGTTAGATAGCCCTAGGATCGGGGCATCCACCTCGGGGGGGGGGGGGGGGGTGACCAACATTTAACCACCTCAGCAGGAAAGGGATAATTCCTATCCCAACTTTTTGAAACCCCGGGAAGTTTACTAGGGCGCTCCCATTCCTTGAGCACAAGGTTATGGAAATGTGCCTGCTCGGGAAATTCCAAACGTGATTTTGCTGTATGGAAAAGCTCCCCTCTTTGTCTGGGAGCCACAACAGGGAGAGAGATGGACAGAAACTCAAAAATCTGGGTCAATAATCTGTCAGTGTCATCCGGGGCCCAGGGGTCAGAGCCAGAATCGTCATGACACCTTGGTCTCTCATCAGATGAGCCTGAATCAGAAAAGAGCTTCCCTTCATCAGACGGGGTATAGCCACAAAGATTCCAAAACTCCTCAGTTCCCATAGGGAAAACAGTGACATTAGGCGTCAAGTGCCGCTTCTTAGCAGGGGCCTTACTCGCTAAGGACTTAGCAATCAACTGCTCAACAGTAGCCAGTCTAGAAGACACATCAGGCTGAGAATCCCCACTAGTATGCAACTCATTAGGAGTGAGGTTTAAGCTTGGGGGAGTAGGCGAAGTGAAACGAGGTGCAGCCACTGGCAGGCCAGATTGCAATGCAAGCACCTGCTCAGCACAGGGTACACAGACCCGCGCCTGGTCAGCGTCAGCATGAGGCTGCCCACACGCTACACACAGCTGGTCTTGTCCTGAAGGGACCCCGGTCACATTATCCTGGGATGCCTCCATATGGTGATTATAGCGGCGCTATACGCCGATAGGGAATAACGCTATATAGCAACCCCGGATGCCCCAATAGCCCGCTAGGGAAGTGGGAGTATTATTTTTACAAGGCCTACAAGTTATATACTAATACAGGGCCGGGAGAAGCCAAAAGGGTTCTCCCCGCCTGAAAGACATAAGCAGACAAGACCTGTAAGCACATAGTAACAAAAGTGAAAGGTATAAAGCCGCCCGCGAGGACACTTACGGACCGCGGTAGGTAGGGGTCCGTCACGCATGGGCCAACCAAACAGGTTAAAGATGGCGTCGGTATACCTCGAGGGGCAGGCCGGTATCAGAGATGACGCTGAACGCACCATAAACGGGCCCCGCCCCCCCGAAGAGCGCAAAGCCATAACGAGCAAGCAGCCAATGACGGCACACCAGCGCCTGAGGTAATGCCGCCGCCAAGCGCGGAACCAAGTCAGCGTACGGCGGCTGCAATTTTAAAAAGACATCAAAGGCAAGTCAACGCGGCGGCTGACACAAGACTAAACAGAATGGAAAAAGAGTGTAAAACACATTTACACACACACCCCCCCTCTTTTCCCCCGAAGGCTACAAGGAGAATGAGGGAGGACAGCGGCCACTTAAACAGGGCCCACCGATAGGCAGGGGCAAGGGGCACTAGTGCGGGAGGGGCATCCCATAGAGGCTCACCATAAGCCTAAACCGCCTACCCTTTGGTGGGGGATTGCGGTGGAGCAGCGCTCCTAAGCACCTAACGGCGGTGCTGCCTACCTTCACCCGACCAGCGCAGCCAAGGCTGGGAGGCATATTACTAGTGGAACGGGTGGGAATAGTCCTACAGGGCCGCAGGCTAATAGCCCCGCTCACCTGGGAGTAGAGAGACAATTTCTCGTTCTACGCAGCCAGACTGCAGAGCAATTCTGGGGATTTGTGGGAGGTCCCCGGGTATTTGAGGGGCTGGGAGAAGCCTATTTTCGATGTCTCTGCAGTCCAGCGCCATCTGGCGGAGTATATTCCAAGTGTAAGTATTAGATTTGGAGCAGGACGTACTGTATACTAAGAATATGAATCATTTAATCATATAATCTCAAAGCATGTAAGCCCACCTTGACAGGCAACCAAATTGGGATTCCCTACTGTGTGAAACCCCATGGTCAGCCTATAATCCAATTTTTTGGCAACCCCACAGAGCATGAGCATGTATGGGCCAAAAGCACTGCTGCGTGGTCCTCATGGTCAGCAGACTCAAAAGGTCAGGATGTCCCAGGAACAAGAAATAGGTCAGGTTTTTTTTTTCATTTAACTCTAGGGCTGGCCAAAATAGGGTTTTGGTCCTCTAAAATGAATAAAATGGAACTATCAAAAGGGTTACTAAAACCAAACCCAAGTAACAAAAAAAAATTGCCCAGGTAATCAGAGGGAGGATTGGAGCCCCGTTACAGATTCTACCTGGTGCAGCAGGAAATGGTGGAGAGGCACATGGGACAGGCATCAGATGAGCTGCTTACTGCCTTATTATTGCCATTTCACAGACAGAGGCTTCAAGAACCTTAAAGGGCCATTCCACCCAGCATGGCAGTTTTCACCCCCTCCCTCCCTAGCACTGAAGCAGGGAGGGGTTTACATAAAAAAAAAACTCTTACCTCTCCTGCAGTCCAGCGCTGAGGCTCGCCCGATCAGAGCGCGGGGCACCACCATCTTCCATGCTGTCTGCTGCCGATTGTATAGTATGGTCGTGTGCGTATTTCTGCCTGGCCATTCACTTGACCTGGCAGCCAGTGAGAGCGCAAAGGAGCGGGGACCACGCTTTACAGGTGGCATCGGACAGCCTAAAGAAAATGGCAGCGTCTGGCACTCTGATTGTGTGATCCTCTTTGCTTGATTGCGGGACAGGCAAGCATTTTTTTATGTAACCCCAAACCCTGTTTTAGCCCTAGGGTGGAATGGCCCTTTAAGAGACACGCTTATCTCATTCCCAGGACATCATTATTAGAGTCCCCATGAAGTGTGTATGCATCATTGCTACACTGCCTCCTTTTGGTTAGCAGCTTGTGGAGTATAGAGAAGACATATATATATATATATATATATATCCCACCCTGGACACGCCCTATTCCAGTATCTACCATCTGGGCGCCGTCTTGCGGTACCAGCCTGCAGGACTTCTGGATCTAGGAGTGGTTTCTTACCTTTAGCTGTCTGCATCCTGAACAATAACCATGCATCATAGGCCCAGGCTCAAAACCTGTATCAATTGCACTATGGAAGAGCATCTGTATCTCTATTTCTCTGTTCCTTTTTCTATGTAAACTGTAGTTAACTGGTAACTGTTGCACTGTGTATATGCCAAAAAGAATTCCTTGTTCATCTCACAATGTACTTGGCGGACAATAAATTGCATTGAATTGATATGAAGCAGTTGCTGGGTTCAGAAATATTGCTCTATTTCACACAAAAAGAGGTCCAAAAAATACAATTCTGTGATTACTCACCTGTAGAATTGGTATTATACGTATACAGCACGTCCTGTTCCAGAATAATCCATACTCATGGGTAATACATCCTCAAGATGGCGCTGGACTGCAGAGACAGAAAAGTGGCTCCTCCCAGCCCCATATATACTAGGGACCTCCCACAAATTCCCCAGTATTGAAAAGCAGTTAAAATGAAGCCGGGAGAACTATAACCCTTATCAATATTGAACATAAGAACAATCACCATAAAGAGGTAACTAAAAATACCATTTTGTGAGTACTCACCTGAAAAATGGATATTGTTGGTGTGCCACACACCCCGCTTCACTTCTAAATATTCTTCACTTAATGGGTTAACTCACCGCCAGGTGACGTAGTGCAGAGAGGAAGTCTTGTAACGAGCCCCCTTCCGGCCTATATATACCTGGTACCTCCCTTCAATCACCAGTATATTAAAAAAGCAGAAAGACAAGGTACCAGTATTCTACCGGTAACCTCAAAATCAATTTTGATATAAATAAAAAGGCTTCACCATATAAAAGCTTCGGAAATACCGAAAAGGGTGGGAGTGAAGCGGGGTGTGTGGCACACCAACAATATCCATTTTTCAGGTGAGTACTCACAAAATGGTATTATTCTTGGTGTGCCACACACCCTGCTTCACTTCTAAATATTCTTCACTTAATGGGACATCCAAAAGCAGTGTCCACAAGGGATGGGCATCTCAAGGCCAGGTGAAGCATAACTTAAATGACTGCAGTCTGCAGAACTTTGCGGCCAAAAACAGCATCCGCTGAGGCTCGCACATCAACTTTGTAAAACTTAGAAAAAGTGTGAACAGAAGACCAAGTGGCGGCCTTACAAACTTGTTCAACAGAAGCTTGGTGCTGAAAAGCCCAAGACGCCCCAACGGCGCGAGTGGAATGAGCAGTGATACGAAAAGGGGGAACTCTTCCCTTAGCAGAATAGGCCGCAGTAACGGCCTGACGTATCCACTTGCTAATGGCAGATTTGGCTGGTGCCAAACCCTTCTTAGGCCCATGGGGCACAACATAAAAGGAATCCGTCCTACGAAAAGGAGACGTGATAATCAAGTAGTACTTAACACAGCGTACTACATCCAAACAATGCAAAACCCTCTCTTTGTCATTCTTAGGATTAGGACACAAGGAGGGGAGAACAATATCTTGGTTCAAATGAAAAGCAGAAACAACCTTAGGAAGAAAGTCTGGCTTGAACCGAAAGACCACTTTATCCTGATGCCTCTCAAAGTAAGGCGCCTGGATAGACAAGGCCGCCAACTCTGAGACACGCCCGACCGAAGTGATCGCTACCAAGAAGACAATCTTCTGAGTCAGGGTAGACAAAGCAATATCTTGCAAAGGCTCAAAAGGAGGAGCCTGAAGAGCAGAAAGAACCAAATTCAAATCCCAAACAGGGAGTAATGGTTTCCTGGGAGGCCGCACATGCGTAACCCCCTGGAAAAAAGTTTTAACTAAAGACTTAAGCGCAACACGCTTCTGAAAAAAGATAGATAAGGCAGAGACCTGCCCTTTCAATGTACTTAGCTGGAGACCAGAGTCCAGCCCTGATTGTAAAAACTCCAGAATCCTGGGGACCGAAAAGGACCCTACAAGGAAAAGATCTTATCTCACACCAAGCGATATAGGCTTTCCAAGTCCTATAGTAGGAGATGGAAGAAGACCTCTTCCGGGCACTGATCAGAGTCTTAATGACTGAATCAGAAAGACCCTCCTCCTTCAGGATGGAGGTTTCAGCAGCCAGGCCATCAAACCCAGCGCTGGTAAATTGGGGTAACACAATTGACCCTGAGTGAGCAGATCGGGCCGAAGAGGCAGAACGAACTGGTCCACTGCCAGCCGAACTATGTCTGCGAATCTCACTCGCCTTGGCCACCTTGGGGCCACGAGAACGGCGGACACCTTTTCCAGAGCCAACTTCTGAAGCACCCTGCCCAGCATGGGCATCGAAGGAAACAGGTATAGAAATCCCAGAACTCCCCAGCTCAGGGACATGGCGTCCACTGCCAGAGCCAGAGGAACCTGGGAGAGCGACACGAAGTTCGGGAGCCTGTGATTGTGACGAGAGGCAAACAGGCCCACCTCCGGGGTCCCCCACCTGAGACACAGTGAGCGAAACACCTGAGGATGGAGAGCCTATTCTCCCAGACGGGGAGAGCCCCTGCTCAACCGGTCCGCTACCTGGTTCTTCACCTCTGGAATGTAAACCGCCGAGAGACAAGGAACATGGGACACCGCCCAGGTCAGGATCAGGGACACTGCTCTGAGAGCACTCAGACTGCGAGTCCTTCCCTGAAGACCGATGTAAGCAACCGCTGTTTGATTGTCTGAACGCATCTGGACCGGAAGGCCCAGAACGAGCTGAGTCAGGAGAGCAAGCACCTGACGGATGGTTCTCAGTTTCAGAATATTGATGGGTAAGTGGGGCCTTTGAGGTCCCCACTGCCCCTGAAACTGCAGCTCCTTCCAGAATCCGCCCCATCCCGACAGACTGGCGTCCGTGGTGACAATTTCCCAAAGGAGGGTCAGGAAAGACCTGCCCTACACAAGATTGGTCGAGACCAACCACCACAGGAGGGACTGCCGGACCCGGGAGGACAACTGGAAGGACTGATCCAGCGACCGAGGCTGCTGGTCCCAAGACGCTAACAGAAAAAGCTGAAGCGTTCTCGTGTGAACTTGGGCAAAAGGAAGAAACACTCTGTGTTGATGAGAATCCAGGCCGGGACGAACCGACCCATCTCTCTCGGGGACTGCGAAAAGATTGGAGTAGAAAACGAGGCCCATCTCTAAGCGCGGCACCGGCTGGATGACCGCCATCTCTAACAGATTCCTTACCGACGCCAGGAGCCCCTGCGTGGCCAAAGGATCGATGGGCACCCGAGACCGAACGAACCATGAAGGAGGGTGAGACCCGAATTCCGGGTCGCAACCGGCCGACACTACCTCCTGTATCCATCTGCCTGGAACCACTTGGGTCCAAACCTGGGAGAAGTGTCGCAATAGTCCCCCCACCCGCACGGGTGAGGGCAGCCCCTCATTGTTGAGTGGGCTTATCAGCAGGTTTGGGCTTGGTGCCCCAGGACTGAGCGGGCCGGGTACGGCCCCTCCCCCGAGTCCAACCTGCACCTCTGGTAGCGGGAAAGGAAGCACCCCTGCCCGCTCTGAATCCTCGAAAGGAAGGCCTACCGGAACCTGCCCCCCTAAAGGGGACACAAGGCCTCTTGCATTGTGGCATCTTACCACCCTTTGCGACTGAATCAATTTTCTCCCCAAACAGACGCAACCCCAAAAAGGGGAGAGCTGTGAGCACCCTTTTAGAAGCCGCGTTCGCTGACCACTGATGCAGCCATACTGACCTGCGAATAGCCACCAGCATAGCCGCTGCCTTGCTACTCATAGCCAGTGCATCGTCCTGAGCGGATAGGACATAGGACACGAAAGATTCACACTGCTTAAGCGCAGTAAACTGTTTACAAGCGGGATTGAGATCCTCATAAAGCCCCTGAATTAAAGACTTAATCGCCAATAGAAGAAGGGCTGAAGCACACACCGGGCGCAACGCTGACCCGGAGTAAACAAAACCATGGCGCGCGTATTGGTCAATCCGATGATCCTCCCCATCCTTAGGGACAGTGGTCTCAGCAGACTGTACCATAGCCGTGCTGGAGAGCCCTAGCACAGGGGTATCGACGTCAGGAGGGACAAACCAAAGCTTTACCAACTCTGGCGGAAAAGGATAACGCTTTTCCCAACTGGAAGGGATTCCAGATAACCGCGTGGGATGTTCCCATTCCTTAAGAACCACCCTCTCAAAGTGGTGTTGTCTGGGAAAAACCCAACGCGGCTGAGGCTCCTTAAACAACTGAGCCTTTGGCAGGGTGGCCGCCTCAGGTGGATCTAAATTCAAAATTTTAAACATTTGAGCCAGAATGGAGGGGGTGTCAAAAACAACCCCCTCCGACCAATCGCCAATCACATCAGCCACAAGCTGATCTGCAGGCTCATCTGACTCCAACGGGAATTCATCCTCGTCCGAGGATCCATCGGACCATTCCACAGGCTCAAATAACTCGTCCTGTGGAGCCGAAGGTACCGGAGCCAGGTGCCTCCGTTTTGCAGCGGCCTTTAACGCTGCTTTAACGGGCACTACTTTCCGGGGGCTGGGCTGTGCCGCCACCTCGGAATGCGAATCCCCACTTCTGACAGTGTCATGCGGGGTCCGGAACAGGGAGGGAGAGGTAGGAGATGACGAAGGATGCAATCGGCCCGCAGCCGAAGCAACGGACTGGCGCGCAATAGTCTGCTTTGCACAAGGGATGCAAATAAAGACATCATCAGCTCGGAGTAGAGCCCCACAACCTACGCACCCCCCTGAAAGGCTCAGCAGAACCGTTTCCGGCAATAACGGAAGCCTCCATATGGGGATTTATGGTATTCGCAATACTTGGGTCTTTTAAGGCATAAGCCAACCCGGGATGCCCCCTTATTTGTAAATGTCCCGGAAGGGAGGATTTTTTTTTTTTTAAATTAAGTTAAGGTCCCCTTTAATAAACTATATATATATATATATATATATAGATTATATATACAAGCATTTATAATATATCCCAATTAATAGCCAGGCAACATAGAGCCGGAGGGCCACCATAAACAGGGATCCCGGGATCTGTAAGGCAAGAGAAACCACAATCAGATCCTCACATGTGTGCAACAATCATATATGCATGGCACCAAAGTGCCTTAAAAAATGAGCAAAACCCTGCCCCCTGATAACCCTGCCCCCAGGTGGGGCCGCTTACCTGGCCAAGCGAGAGCAGCAGCCGGAGAGCGAGACAGCAGCCAGCAGCCACAGCACCGGAGACCAAGTGCGGCCGCGCGCCCACGTGACTTCCCCCTTTGAAGGGAAGTGAAACTGGGGCCGCCGCCCCCGGCGCCACGCCCCCGTTGCCGCGTCACCGGGACCCGCCCCCTACGCTGATCAGTGCAGCCAATTCAGCTGGGGATTACACCAGATGGGCCACTACACGTGCGCCCAGGCAGCGGAGGGGGGAGGAAGAACAAAGACCGCATAGCGCAGCCTATGCAAAAATAAACTACATACAGTGCCAGCGGGGAAGGGGGGAGGCGGGAGGGGGCCACTTAAGCAACAATCTGCTTTGTTAAAGCGGCCAGCCACCTACCCAGCGCGGTCTGTCATTCAAGCAGACCTAAACCAAGTGAACAAAAAGTGCACACATGCTGAAATAAACTTAATGCACAACATGAACACACACATGTTGAAAATAAAGTTATACTAGTGAAACACACATACTAAATGCACACCCTCAAACCCCCCCCCCCCATAGTGAAGGGAGAAGGGACCGTAACAGGAGAGAAAGGGGCTACAGGGACCCTCGGGACAGGGGCATCCCATTTCCGGATCACCATGCCGGATAGCCGCATTGCCCCACGCATGAGGTAGAGCGGTAGGAGATAAGCTCCTAGGCACTTAAAGTGCCATCTACCATTTGCCCAGTGAGCAGCCTAGGCTGGGAGGCTTCCATTCCACCATTAAGGTATAAACACTCAAACCGGGCAGAAATAGACCAAAAGGGGGGTGCCGGGGTAAAAACCCCGGCCTACCTGTAAGCAGGAGACTTCAATCTTCTGACTTGTCGTCAAGCAGAGAGAAAAATACTGGTGATTGAAGGGAGGTACCAGGTATATATAGGCCGGAAGGGGGCTCGTTACAAGACTTCCTCTCTGCACTACGTCACCTGGCGGTGAGTTAACCCATTAAGTGAAGAATATTTAGAAGTGAAGCGGGGTGTGTGGCACACCAAGAATAATAATGATAACAAGGGCGGGGTGGAACAGGAAGTGCTGTATACGTATAATACCAATTCTACAGGTGAGTAATCGCAGAATTTTATTATTCTAAGTATACAGCATGTCCTGTTCCAGAATAATCCTTACTCACGGGACATCCAATAGCAGTGTCCGTAAGGTAGGGTGGGATCCCCAAAAGCAACAGCAGACAGTTTAAACCACTGCCGCCTGCAGAACTTTGCGACCAAAGGCAGCATTAGCTGAGGCCTTAACATCAACCTTGTAAAACTTAGAAAAAGTATGGACAGAAGACCAAGTGGCGGCCTTGCAAACTTGTTCAACAGAAGCTTGGTGCTGAAAGGCCCAAGAGGCACCAATAGCACGAGTAGAATGAGCAGTAAGGCGGAAGGGAGGCTCCTTCCCCTTAGCAGAGTAGGCCTGTATCACAGCCTGACGGATCCACTTGCTGATAGTGGACTTCCTGAAGGATTCAGTAGCCACCAAATAGAACTTCAGAGCCCTGACCACATCCAAAGAGTGTAAAACCCTTTCCTTAGAGTTACTAGGATTAAGACACAGAGAAGGCAAAACAATGCCCTAAATGAGATGAAAAGCAGAAACAACCTTAGGCAGAAAATCTGGCTTAAAACGAAACACCACCTTGTCCTGGTGTCTCTCAAAGTAAGGGGGCTTGATGGAAAGCGCCGCCAACTCAGAAACACGCCTAACAGAAGTGATAGCCACTAAAAAGACTACCTTAAGCGTAAGAATGGACAAAGGGGCCCCCTGCAAGGGCTCAAAGGGAGGCCCCTGCAGGGCAGATAAGACCAAGTTCAAGTCCCAGAATGGTAACATAGGCTTACGTGGGGGACACACGTGAGTAACCCCCTGGAAGAAGGTCTTGACCAGGGGATGCTGAGCAAAAGATCTTTGGAAGAAAATGGCCAAGGCAGAAACATGACCTTTCAGAGTACTGAGCTGAAGACCCACATCCAAACCATGTTGCAGAAACTCCAGAATCCTAGGAACAGAAAACACACGACAGGGAAGCGACTTAGACTAGCACCAGTCAATGTAGGTACGCCAAACCCCATAGTAGATGGAAGAAGAGGACCTTTTCCTATCCCTGATCATGGTATTAACAACCGAGGCAGGCAGCCCCTTTTCCATCAAGATGGAGGTTTCAGCAGCCGGACAGTCAAAGCCAGCTTTTGTAAATTGGGGTGGCGTAGGTGCCCTGGAGTGAGCAGATCTGGAACACGGGGCAGGGCGTACTGATCTACTGCCAGCTGCATGATGTCTGCGAACCACAATCTTCTTGGCCAACAGGGGGCCACCAGTATGGCTGCCACCCCTTCCTGAGCTATCTTGCGCAGCACCCTGCCCAGCAGGGGAAACGGGGGAAAGACATACAGGAGTTGAAAACTCGTCCAAGACATTGCTAAGGCATCCATGGCTAAGGCCAGAGTATCCTGGGACAGAGAGACAAAGACTGGAAGCTTGTGATTGTGACGGGATGCAAACAGATCCACATCCGGCTGACCCCAGCGGTGGCACAGGGAGCGAAACACCCTGCTGCTGAGGGACCATTCTCCCAGACGAGAGGTCCCCCTGCTCAGAGAGTCTGCCTCCAGATTCTCCACCCCCGGAATGTACACAGCCGAGATGCAGGGAACATTTTCCTCCGCCCAGGACAGAATCATAGACACTTCCTTGAGGGCCCTCCTGCTCCGGGTCCCTCCCTGATGATTGATGTAGGCAACCGCCGTCTGGTTGTCCGAGCGGACCTGAACAGCCCGACCCCGAAGGTGTGGGATCAAGTGGGCGAGAACCAACCTGATCGCCCTCAACTCCAGAATGTTGATAGGGGTGTGGGCCTCCTGAGGGCCCCACTGACCCTGGAATTTCAGGGATTTCCAAAAGCCCCCCCAACCTGTCAGACTGGCATCCTGTGTGACAGTCTCCCAGCAAGGGGCCAGAAAGGATCTGTCCCCCAGCTGGTTCCTTGAGTCCAGCCACCACGATAGAGACCGCCTGGCCAGAGGTGACAGAACAAACACCTGATCCAAGGACACGGGGTCCCGATCCCATACTGACAAGAGGTGAATCTGAAGAGGTCTCATGTGAAACTGACCATATGGAACCGCTTCGAAGCAGGACACCATCAGGCCCACCAGCTGCATTCCCTGCCTGATGGACGGATGAGGACAAGGCAGAAGGAGCTGTGCTTGCTCATGAAGACTCTCCACCTTCTGCTGAGGAAGAAAGATCTTGACCTGAGATGAATCCAGAATCATGCCCAGAAAGGATTTCACCATGGAAGGAGACAGGGAAGATTTGGGGTGGTTGATCACCCAGCCGAATGACTCCAGTGTGGACACCACCAGCTGGGTATCCAGCTCTGCCTGTTGGAAGAATTGAGAAGTGATAAGCATGTCATCCAAGTAGGGAAGAATGCGAATGCCCTGAGATCTCAGCAGAGCTATCACTCCTGCCAGCACCTTGGTGAATACCCTGGGAGCCGAGGTGAGACTGAAGGGCAAGGCCACAAATTGGTAGTGCTGATCCTCCAGAGCGAACCTGAGGAATCTCTGATGACCTGGAAAGATTGGTATGTGAAGGTAAGCATCCTTGATGTCTGCAGAGGTCATGAAGTCCCCTGGGCGCAGAGAATTCACAGCGGAGCGCAGAGTCTCCATGCGAAAGTGTCTGAATCTGACAAATTTGTTGAGGCACTTTAAATCCAGAATGGGTCTGATGGACCCGTCTTTCTTGGGAACAGTGAAAAGATTGGAATAGTAGCCTTTGCCCCTTTCCCACAAGGGCACACAGCAGATGACTTCCAATTCCAGAAGGCCTTGGACAGCAAGGGACAGACCCTGAGCTGACAGGGGGTTTTGAGCCATCCAGGATTTGATGAATCTTGGGTGCGACCAGGCTGCAAACTCTATCTTGTTACCGGAGGACACTACCTCCTGAAAACACCAGGTGATAAATGCCACTTCTTAGCAGAAGCCTTACGCAGGCCAGACCCAGCAATATGTCTCTCAATGCTGGCCACCCGTGCAGCCAAATCAGGTTGAGACTTCCCACTGGTATGTACCTCACTAGGAGTCAGATGTGAGCGTGGGGGGGGGGGGGGGTGCAGGCCCAGCCACAGGTAACCCAGACTGCAGCGCAAACGTCTGCTGGGTGCAGGGTACACACACCCTGACATCGTCACTTATAGGGGATACCCCATACGCCATACACAGCCGGGCTTGTCCCGAAGGAACCCCAAGCACATTATCCTGAGAAGCCTCCATATGGTGATTATTGTGGCACAATATGCCAATTGGGATTGATGCCAATAAGGCTACCCGGGATGCCCCAATAGCCCGCTAGGGAAGTGGGAGATATACAAATACAATAGCCCTCCAATAAGGAGTTAACGCTAAATAGAGGGGCCCGGGAGAAACCACAAAAAAGTTTGACCCGCCTGTAAGACATAAAGCAAAGAACCCGTAAGAATAATACAATGAAATACAAAGAAAAGCCAGCCCGCAGGGGCACTTACGGCCGGCGATAGGGAGACGCCAGACACGCAGCACAGAAGCTCCAAAATTGCGACCGCATATACCTCGAGGGGCGAGCCGCAGAGAAGTGATGCGGAAATTGTCATCTGCAAGGCCCGCCCCCCCCCCGAAGAGCGCGAAAACGCACCCTCGTGACAAGGCACAGCCGTGATGTCGCCACCGTACGGGAGCGAAGTACAAGCGCACGGCGGCGATGATCAAAATCAGTGCAACCAAGGCACAGCATGAAATACATAGTAAATACATACACCCCCCCCTCCCCCGAGATCTACCCAGGGAGAGCGAAGGGGAAGTAGCAGACGGCCTAAGAGGAGCCTAACTGAGGGGACAGGGGGCGAAGGGCAAACGGCCGTGGGAGGGACATCCCATAAGGCTCACCACGGGCCTGTACCGCCTACCCTTTGGTGGGGGACTGCGGTAGGAGCAGCGCTCCTTAGCACCTGGCAGCGGTGCTGCCTACCATCACCCGACCAGCGCAGCCTGAGCTGGGAGGCAGTGAAAAGGAACGGGTGGGAGTAGTCCTACAGGATTACTAATAAGCCCCGCTCACCTGCAAGTAGAAAGAGCCATCTTCTAGTCATCGCAGCCCAGACTGCAGAGAAGAACTGGGGAATTTGTGGGAGGTCCCTGTTATATATGGGGCCGGGAGGAGCCACTTTTCTGTCTCTGCAGTCCAGCGCCATCTTGACGATGTATTACCCATGAGTAAGAATTATTCTGGAACAGGACGTGCTGTATACTTAGAATATCTAGGGGTGAAGTAAAGTAAAATCTAAAGATGAAGAAGTCACCACTTCTTTATTCACTTTTATGGCAGCCAACTATGTGACCATCGGCAACCATTCACGTTTTAAAGAGGACCATCACCCTCCCGTGATCGGCCCGGGAATCTATAAGATTCCCGGGCCGATCACCTCCCTCACCGCGGGACATCAGAGATCGGGATGTCCCGCGGGGTGAAACCCCCCCCCAAATCCCCTTACCTTGTCTTCGGCGGCGGCCGGCCGCCGCCGCCGCCTCCCTCGCGCCCCTCTAGACGTGCGCACGCCCGCGCCGGCCGTCTGTGAATGGCCGGCATGGGCGCGTCAAGAGTGACGCGTGGGAGGCGGCGGCGGAGGAGCCGCTTGTCCGCGGCTGTCAAAAGGCTTGTCCGTCGGCGCTGGGAGCGGGGAGAGGTGAGTTTTTCGGGTGATCGGGGGGGTTTCACACAGCGGGGCACCCCGATCGGGGGTGCCCCACCGAAGTGGACCAAGACCCAGGATAGTCAAAATCCTGGGTGTTGGTCCACTTTAAGAACAATCATGTGATTTGCAGCCATACAATGAATGAGGAAGTGGTAAGCATTGACTTACTTGACCCTAGTCCCCCTTTAAAGAGACACAGTAGAAATCTATAACTGTGACATATTTATTGGCTAAGTGGTCATTTAGCCTTGCTGCCCATCCGCAGGGCCCTAAGTGTGAATCTAGCTTTAGACAACATGTGAATTATGTGCTCTGCTTTTGGCCCAAAACACAAAAAACATCCTGCTATGTTACCTGGCTGAGTAAGCTGTCCCAAGCATGTGCAAGTATTCTAGGGACAGATTTTAAGATCTTTTGAGTGTGATTGGCATGAACATTTCCATATGCTCTTTAAGCGGACTTAAAGAGGACCAAAACCCATCTACGGCAGCAGACTCCAGGGCCACCTCATTTCTCACTCTGGGGCATTCCAATTTTGGTGTGCCAAGCTGCATGAAACCCACTGAACCCCCAGTAAAACCTACCTGACCCCCAATTCAATGCTGTCCTTTTAGCATTTGCGTATGGCCAGTGCGGGCACAACCCCTGCTAGCTGATTCTTAGCTTGTAGGGGCGAAAGGAACCAAGCGTGCCGATTGGCTGCGTGCCTGTGCACGCACCGTAGGGCCGGGGGGAAAAGGCTGGAGTTTTTCTGGGCTATCTAGGGGGGTTCACAAAGCGGGGCCAGGGATGAGGACCAGAACCCGGGTTTTGGTCCATTGTAAGGTAAAAAAAAATAATACCATTTTGTGAGTACTCACCTGAAAAATGGATATTGTCAGTGTGCCACACACCCCGCTTCCCCTTTAATTCTTACGATCGGGTTACTCCACCAGCAGGTGGCGACGTGCAGGGAGAAGTCTTGAAAACGAGCCCCTTCCGGCCTATATATACCTGGGACCTCCCACTTAATCACCAGTTATTTAAAAAGCAGAAAGACAAGGTACCAGGAAATCCAACGGTAACCTCAAAATAAAGAAAAGCTTCACCATATAAAAGGATCCAAGATACCAAAAAGGGCGGGTGAAGCGGGGTGTGTGGCACACTGACAATATCCATTTTTCAGGTGAGTACTCACAAAATGGTATTATTCTCAGTGTGCCACATACCCCGCTTCCCCTTTAATTCTTACGATCGGGACATCCAAAAGCAGTGTCCGCAAGGGATGGGTATCCAAAGGCAAGGTGAAGCATAACTTAAATGACTGCAGTCTGCAGAACTTTGCGGCCAAATACAGCATCCGCTGAGGCCCGCGCATCAACCTTGTAAAACTTAGAAAAAGTATGAACAGAAGACCAAGTAGCAGCCTTACAAACTTGTTCAACAGAAGCTTGGTGCTGAAAAGCCCAAGACGCTCCAACGACGCGAGTAGAATGAGCAGTGATACGAAAAGGGGGAACTTTCCCCCTAGCAGAATAGGCCGCAATAATGGCCTGACGTATCCATTTGGTAATGGAAGATTTGGCCGGAGCCAAACCCTTCCTAGACCCACAGGGCACAACAAAAAAGGCATCAGTTTTACGAAAAGGAGAAGTAATAATCAAATAGTACTTAACACAGTGTACTACATCCAAACAATGCAAAACCCTCTCCTTGTCATTCTTAGGCTTAGGACACAAGGAGGGAAGAACAATATCTTGGTTCAAATGAAAAGCAGAAACAACCTTAGGAAGAAAGTCTGGTTTGAACCGAAAGACCACTTTGTCCTGATGCCTCTCAAAGTAGGGCGCCTGAATAGACAAGGCCGCCAACTCCGAGACACACCGAACCGAAGTGATAGCTACCAAGAAGACAATCTTCTGAGTCAGGGTAGACAAAGCAATATCTTGCAAAGGCTCAAAAGGAGGAGCCTGAAGGGCAGAAAGAACCAAATTCAAGTCCCAAACAGGGAGTAATGATTTCCTGGGAAGCCGCACATGCGCAACCCCCTGGAAAAAAGTTTTAACTAAGGGATAAAGCGCGAAACGCTTCTGAAAAAAGATAGATAAGGCAGAAACCTGCCCTTTCAAAGTACTCAGCTGAAGACCAGAGTCCAGCCCAGATTGTAAAAACTCCAGAATCCTGGCGACCGAAAAGACCCTACAAGGAAAAGATCTAACCTCACACCAAGTGATATAGGTTTTCCAAGTCCTATAGTAGGTGATAGAAGAAGACCTCTTTCGGGCAATAACCGAGTCAGAAAGACTCTCCTCCTTCCAGATGGAGGTCTCAGCGGCCAAGCCATCAAAACCAGCGTTGGTAAACTGGGGTAAGACAGCCGACCCTGAGTGAGCAGATCGGACCGAAGAGGCAGAATGAGCTGATTCACTGTCAGCCAAGCGATGTCTGAACACCACACTCGTCTTGGCCGTCTTGGGGCCACGAGAATGGCGGACACCCTTTCCAGAACCAGCTTCCGTACCACCCAGCTTAGCATGGGTATCAGAGGAAACAGGTACAGAAAACCCGGGTTCCCCCGGTTCAGGGATATGGCTTCCGCCGCCAGAACCAGAGGATCCTGGGAGGGCGACACAAAGATCGGGAGCCTGCAGTTGTGACGAAAGGGAAACAGGACCACCTCCGGAGTCCCCCACCGGAGCGGGCTGCAGACTGCCGAGAGACAAGGAACATGTGCCCAGGTCAGGATCAGGGACCCCACTCTGAGGGCACCCAGACTGGAAGTCCCTCCCTGATGATTGAAGTAAGCAACCGCTGTTTGATTGTCCGAGCGTAGCTGAACCAGAAGGCCCAGACCATGATGGGACAAAAGAGCAAGAACCAGACGGAAGGCTCTCAGCTCCAGAACAGACGGCCGAGGATTGGAAAGAAGGATCCAAGCCAACTCCTGAATCAGACAAACCTTGGACTGAGTGAGCAACACCCTGTGTTGACCGAAATCCGACCGCATTCCCAGAAAGGACACCACCCTGGCCGGAGCAAGGAGGGACCTGGGAAGTTTGAAGAACTTCAGATGCAGGACGGGGCAAGCTGACCCGTCCTTCTAGAGAACTGCGAAGAGAATGGAGTGTGACAGACTCTATGCCCTTTGGACTTTACACAGGTTCATTACTTTCCTTTTCTTAAGCATGTTACAGACAGTGTGGTGATTGATTACGTTATTCATTGTTCTGACTGCCATTGTATTGATTGATTACGTCACAGACAATGGCATTGTTCTGATTGACTGTATTACAGACGTCTATTGTGTTGCTGATTGCGTCACCGGCAGAGTTGAGGGATTGTGTGCCCTGCTCCCATTGGTCTGTGTATTTGTCATGCTTTGCTTGCATATAAGGCCCAGTGTGGCACTAATAAAGTTCACTCCACCTTCACCCTCAATACTGAAGTTCTGTCTCTTATTGGGGGAAACGCTATATTACAATTCACTAGCCCTTGTAAGGGCTGTTCCTGTTTCCTCACGGACGACTCTGGAATTCCAGCAGCACCTCTTACGATTGGGAAAAGGACGGCTGGGGCGGTGAAGCCCTCCGGCGATAAAGGTTATCGCTACAATTGGTGGCAAGCGGTCGGATGGTCCTTTCTACCCAGAGAGAGTGCTACCCTGATGGAGAGTCAGTAGGACAAGTTGAAAAGGCTGACCCTGAAGGATCTACTCGAGAGCCGGGGAAGGTCAGCTAGCAACCGCCCACGTCAGGAACTGATAGCCGAGCTGATCGAAATGGATCGTGCAGCAGTGAGGACCGAAACCAATATAGAGATCGATGAAGACGCTGCTCTTGTTCAAGCGGTTCGGAACAGATTGTCGGTCTATGGCCCGAATCCATCACAGGAACTGATCGACCGAGTCTTTGCCGCAGCGGAGGCAGAGGCCAGTAAGCGAAGGGAAGATCGGCGACTTTCAACCCAGCAGCCTCAGTTACACTGGGGAGAGAAAGATTCCATTTGCAGCATTTAAGTCCTTCCAGGAAAAGTGACGGCGAGATTGAACGGCAGTGCGCTTTACACCGGGTACCCACGGAGGAATGGGTCACCATATTATCAGGGAAACTATCTGGGAAAGCTTCCGATGCTTTCCGGGCCATCCCTGATGCGGACTTACCACACTACCATCTGGTAAAGGAGGCTTTATTAGCCCGGTACGCTGTCACCCCGGAAGCCTACAGGCGACGATTTCGGGAATCCCAAAAGAAGGGAGGGGATTCTTACACGGAGTGGGCATGTCGCCTCCATCGTACAGCATCACACTGGGTTACTGGATGCCAAGCCACAACCGCTGAGGATGTACTACAGTTGTTTTTACTAGAGCATTTTCTCAATGCCCTGCAACCAGAGCTAAGAGAGTGGGTACGTGACCGGAGGCCTCTAACGCTACCTGAGGCTGCTTGTCTAGCTGACGAGTACACCGATGCTCGCCGGACAGAACAGTCTGCTCCAAAACCAGCACCTCCCATCAAATTTCAAGCACCTGTGGCTTCAGCGCCAACTCGTGACTCTGGGCCACATAGGCCAGCACAGCAACCGAACCTCTCCACAGTTCAGTGCCATCGTTGCAAACAATGGGGACATTATCGCAGTGATTGCGCCCTAGAGCCTCCCCGAAACACGTGGGGGCAAAAGCAACCGTCCACCTCCCGTACTCCTGTGGCACACTGTTTGGAAGCTGAGAGCAGTTCGGAAGAGTATCTGGGGGTACTGTATGAAGCTGATCCCGTACAAGCGGCCATCCAAGACAACCAACAGCACCATTGCCAGGAGGTACGAGTCAATGGGCGCACCGCGCAAGGATTACGCGACACCGGAGCCACACTTACCTTGCTCCAACCTCATTTGGTCAAGAACAAAGACCGCACTGGACACACCGTTGCAGTAAGGGTGGCGGGGGGAGCTGTGTTTCGACTCCCCACCGCCCGAGTACATCTTGACTGGGGCGCTGGATCCGGCAGGGTACAGGTGGGACTTATGGACAACTTACCAGCAGAAGTACTATTGGGAAATGATCTAGGACCAATGACTTCTGCCTACGCTACCTCTGGGCCAGCCAGCGTCAACCCTGTTACAACCCGGTCTCCAGCCCGAGCTGCCGACTCCAGCCCACTGGTCGGGGAGACCCAGGGGTTTCGCCTGCATCACGTCATGTCTGTTACACAAAGTCAAGAAGAGGATCAGCCATCAGGTTACGTCCTTCCAGAAGGGAAACTTATGCCAAACACTATTTTTGTTGGGGGCATTGGCGGTCGGATTAATCAGCCTGAAATTAAGGATGTTTTTTCAAAGTATGGCGCTGTAAAGAATGTCAAAATTATTAGGGATGCCTCTGGCGTTTCTAAGGGTTATGGTTTTGTCTACTTTTACGATGATGTAGATGTGCAGAAAATTGTGGATTCTCCGATCAGCTTCCATGGAAAGAGATTGAAACTTGGGCCAGCTATAAGAAAGCAGAGCACCTGTGCACACATCCACCCAAGGACTTTGGTGCTGAACTCACCAACGCCACAATACCCCAGTGTTTGGACCCCACCCATGACCGATTCCTATGTACAGCACACGTCAATGTTACTCACTATTTGCAGACTTGTCCGGACAGCCCCACGTTAACCCGAACAGGGTCAATCCGGGTCTGCCGGGTGTTCCACAAAAAGGGGGCATTGTGACAGACTCTATGCCCTTTTCGGACTTTACACAGGTTCATTACTTTCCTTTTCTTAAGCATGTTACAGACAGTGCGGTGATTGATTACGTTATTCATTGTTCTGACTGCCATTGTATTGATTGATTACGTCACAGACAATGGCATTGTTCTGATTGAGTGTATTACAGGCGTCTATTGTGTTGCTGATTGCGTCACCGGCAGAGTTGAGGGATTGTGTGCCCTGCTCCCATTGGTCTGTGTATTTGTCATGCTTTGCTTGCATATAAGGCCCAGTGTGGCACTAAAAGTTGGGAACAGCCTATTTGTTCAGAAATTTCTTTCTGGGTCTTACCCTCTTGCTTGAGGGTGTCAATGATGGCCTTCTGGACAGCAGTCAGGTCGGCAGTCTTACCCATGATGGCGGTTTGGAGTAATGTACCAGGCTAGGCTTTTTTTAAAAGCCTCAGGAATCTTTTGCAGGTGTTTATAGTTAATTAGTTGATTCAGATGATTAGGTTAATAGCTCGTTTAGAGAACCTTTTCATGATATGCTAATTTTTTGAGATAGGATTTGGGGGTTTTCATGAGCTGTATGGCAAAATCATCAGTATTAAAACAAAAAAAGACCTGAAAATTTTCAGTTGGTGTGCAATGAATCTCAAATATATGAAAGTTTAATTTTTATCATTTCATTATGGAAAATAATGAACTTTAGCACTATATGCTAATTTTTTGAGAAGGACCTGTATATATATATATATATATATATATATATATATATATATATACACACATATAAACATATACACACACATATATATATATATATATATATATATATATATATATACACACACACACATACAGACAAATACACATACATATAAACACACTATCAGAATGGTAATGTGCATTGTTGCAACAACTGGAGCATATATCCTACAGATATGTGATATATTAGGTCAACAAATCAGAAGGATGTGTGGACTGAGTTGCATCACTGTGGACTTTCTAATAGCTCTGTGTATATCTGGATATATTTTACTTGTTGGGTTTATGTAGGAGGTGGAATCCTACTTGCTACACGTTGAGCTGTTCTTTTCCAGATTCATATTTAGTTCTGAGTAGCGCGGTATTACACCTTTAGATATTGTCTTTACAAATCAGAAGGATGACATAAAAAAAAAACATCCCCATAAGTAGAAATGCCCCAGGAGAGAAAACGCTACACAAGCAGCACATAGCATAAGAACGGCCCCGCGTGCACAATGGTGGGGCCGTTTACCTGTGAAGTTTCAGCCGCACAGAAGGCTCTTCCCCCACCGGCTGCAGCGTACAGGTCTCTAATGAGACCAGGAAAGCGAAGGGCGGACCCGGAGACAGCGCGCCCCGGCCACGTACCCTTTACATGCAGAGCGAGGCCGCAGAGAGCGCGGCCCCGCCCCCTAGTGACGCGGCGCGTCCAATGGCGAGCCGCATGTAAGAATAACAAAATCTTTCCTATATAGCACCACCTGATTGTTAATCAATAAAGGGATGGGTAGTGTGCCAAATCAGCAACCCAAAGCTGCTACCACAACACACATAAACAATTTCTATAGTTCCAGCCTACTATAGACCCAGTCGCTTGAAGGCACCACTCCAACCCTACAGCAAATTAATCAATGATACCAACTGATCCAAATAATCATATTTAATTAATCAATTTCATCTACAAAAGATAAAAAAGACATATAACAAATACATACAACATCATAACATACATTTAAAAACACATATGTATACACAACATATCTACACCATAGTACCAGCAGGAGTAAGCCCCATATTATCCCAACTCCCCAAAAGAATCCCTATATTAAAAAAGACCGTTGCCTAATATAAAGTGCCAATACCTAAAGTGACCAGTGCAAAATACAATCAATTATACAAATTATTATTCATTCACCTCTGTATGTGCAGCAAAAACCTCCTGCTGGACCGATTAGTTCACCCACGCGTTCCGTAGCGTTGTGCTACTTTCTCAAGGTGCTATATCTCAAGGAGCCGCAACCGAAAAAAAGAGGGAAATACAAACGTGCAGTAACTAAAACAGGCCCCAGCAGCCACGCGCTGAAAACTGCCAAGACCTTTCACAGAGCATAAGTAAAGCACCCATGCACACTACACACACACACCCTTAGCGAAGGGAGAAGGACCGAGCGGGAGAAGGTGACCTAAAGGGAACATCGGGACAGGGGCATCCCAAATCCGGATCACCAGCCGGATAGCCGCATTGCCCCACAAGTGGGGTCGAGCGGAGGAGATAAGCTCCTAGGCACCTAAAGTGCCATCTACCTTTGCCCAGCCAGCAGCCTAGGCTGGGAGGCTTCCATTTAACTAGGCATAATAAACAATAGAACTGGGCAGAAATAGACCAAAAGGGGATGCCGGGTTTGACCCCGGCTACCTGCAAGCAGGAGACTTCATTCTTCTGTCTTGTCGCTTCATGCAGAGAGAAAAAACTGGTGATTAAGTGGGAGGTCCCAGGTATATATAGGCCGGAAGGGGCTCGTTTTCAAGACTTCTCCCTGCACGTCGCCACCTGTTGGTGGAGTAACCTGATCGTAAGAATTAAAGGGGAAGCGGGGTGTGTGACACACTGAGAATAATAGCCCTATTAACTCCCTCACCTGGAGCATCCTGCTTTAAAGCGGTCCTTCACTCTGAATAAGAGTCTATCTTATATGTTTCTCACACCCTGCACATACAGAGTGATCACATTAAAAATCATCCTACCTGCATCTACTGCATGTTATGAGCCTTTAAACATCCAAGATGGCGGCTCATGGAACATCAGGCAGCCTGCAAACAGGAAGTGCCTTCTGACTGTGCTGCTCTGCATTCTGGGACTGCTGACCTTTTCCTGACCCCAGCTCTGCTCTGTCTGAGCAAAGCACAGCTATAACCCGCCCCCCTGTACTTTATCTCACTCCCCTCTCCTCAGTAAGTGTGATGCTTCTGAGTCAAGATGGCGGCGCCCATATCCTAAAGTCCTGAAAAGAGTTGCAGCCCAGTGGGGGAGAGAATAATAAGTAAGTGACTAAAAACTTAAAATATATTAATTTTAGATGCTGGGGAATTGTTTTTTAAGGGTTTGAGCTTTTTAATAAATCATGGTGAAGGTCCGGTTTAAGTGGACGCTCAGGCATGCGGACCACAGTTAGTTGCAGTGTAGGAATCTGGGAATGGAAATATCAGGGCATGTTTTGGGCATCTTACATTTTTAAACTGAGCTACCTAAAGTAACAAAACATCTCTCTATATAATGCCCCCAAATAATGTTTAAAAATTCTCTACAGTCAGCGTTTGTTTCATTTAAAACAAAATAAAATCTTTAAAGCATACACCTAATTTCTTCTTGTCAATGGGATATGCACAAAGACGCATATACATAGAAGTATTTCAGCAACAGTAGGGACCGTGATAAACATTATGTGACTCTTGAGCTACTGACTAGTGGGCAAAGCTGCAATTAACATAAGAGAAAAGAAATATAACAAGTAAAAAAAAAAACGTATTACGCTAAACTGTCTTTAAATAAACACTGTAGAGTCAGCCATGCCAGTTTAGATGATAAGCCAAAGCCTTTGGAATTAAGCTAAGAAGAGTTTGGCACCATAAATGCTGCTGTTAGAACTGTTCCAGCCTTGTACACAAAGCTGATCAATCTTAAACTGAAGCTGGGAATAGGGCTTTCTGGCTTCCAAATACTGTAGTAACACAGCAGAATGTGCTGGATAAACATTTACATAAATACATTATTATAATGAAATTTCTGCAGCAAGCCACTTATTGATTTATAAAAACATATCCTGCTTCAAAGTCTAAAAATAAAACCTCTGCCTTTTCTACAGCATGTAATAATGATTTTTTTGCGCTGAAATAGAGACCAAAACTAAACCCCTATATTTATAAAAGTTAAAGTAAAAAAAGACATTTTAGTAAATTGCTATCTCTCTTATGATCAGTGACTAAGCAGTTTGAGAGGCTTAACCCCATCCAGATGTTGTGTCCGTTTTCCGTTTTCTAAATTGAAAAATAAATGGCAGAAATATCAAGGTTTACAGGTTCCCCTTATGATTTCTCTTCTGGAAAAAGTAGGCATGGCCACTGATGATGCTGCATAATAATCAGTATAATCGGTGGGGTCTGCAAGACTCCCAGAAATTGCTTTAGACACCCTGCATGTGCGCACTCCTAAACATGTACGCTCGCACTCCCAAAGTTCCAGCCTGAACAGGACAATCCAAAACATCTCACAGTGCCTCTGCCAAAGATGGGGATCCGATGAGCAAGTCGTCCAGGTATGGGGTAATGTGCACACCCTGCCTCTGCAGGAGTGCCTTCACCACCTCCATAACTTTTGAGAAAACTCGCCTGGCAGTGGCCAGTCCGTACAGTAGTGCCACAAACTGGAAATATCCAGGTGCCCACCGCTTTGCGCAGGTATTGTTTGTGACCAGGGAAGATCAGGACAAGCAGATAAGCATCCTTTATGTCCACCGTGGTCAGAAAATCCCCCTATTGCAGCGACCTCACGAACAAACTTAGAGACTCAACAGCAACGCTGGGGACCCACCCTCCCCAGAAAACCCAATCCCCAATAACCCAGGGGCACCACAAAATTTTTCAATACAAGTATCCAAACTTTATTCTCAATTCATGTATATACAAAGCAACAAAAGACTGATTAAAACCAGTTAAAAAACACACAATAAATAATCAGAGGAAGGGCTGAGAGAGGGAGCAAAAAAAGGAGGGAACAATTCGATGGAACATACAGTGCTGTATGGTATCTTTTACGATCACAAATATATAATTAATCAGTGCCTGAAGTGCTATACAACATAATATAAGTAATTTAAGACCATGTGAGACTATGGCATACTTAAAACTCCCCATCCAATACTTATACCCAAAGAACATATCCTAAACATATATGCCCAGCTAAATAAAGTGCAAAAAAGTGCTAATCAGAACCTTTCATAATGGCTTCAAATCAGCTACATAAAGTGCATAGTGCTACTCCAAACCACATATAATAACCTAGGCTCAATCAAGTGAATACTGCTCAAAAAACCATTCTCTAACATCCAAAAGACCAGCCGGGCGAGGGACGAACAGACACACCACATATAACAAAAAAACTCACAGATCCACAATGTACCAACAGCACAGTCCCTCTCTTCCCTCTCCGCCCGCGTCCACGCCGACGCGTTGAGTGACGTCACCGCATCACTTCTTCAGGGCGTGAGGCACAGGGAGATGAGTGGCCTATTATATATTCACCTCCATTCGCTCCCACGTATCGCTGCTGGTAGGGGGGCGCGTCACACACTCCAGCCGGAAGTGCGCAAGCGGCCCCAGCCGAGCACGTGACCGCATGCGGTCACCTGATCAGAACCAGGAAGAGCAGTCTGGCACGCACGGCATGTCAAGACAACTGCACAGGCGATTGTGCGCAGCGCCGGGCAGCCGCATGCGCACTGGATGTACCCGGGGGAACGAAGGCAGGCGAGTATCGCAGTCATCTCCCGAGGGCCAATAAGGACAATGTGAATAAAATAAAACCATATACATAGCTGACAAAATATACACAATATATGTCTATACATAGCTGACAATATATACAATATACACATCTAAGAGAAAAATGATCATATTTGTAAGGCAATCTAACACCATGTCTAAGATATAATAGTAGTAATCAACAGACACTAGTTACTACATAAACAAGAGAACCAAATAGGGGATAGAATAACCCAAATATTGATCTAATCTTAAGGCAATCCCCTTTAAATGGGACTAGACTAATCAACAGATCAGCATATATCAGGTGCGTATATATCAAATCCTAGACCCCCTTCAAATGAAGCAACCCCCCTACTATAAAGAGGTTTTTATGTAAGCGGACCTTTAATGGAATATGTATGGCCAGTTTTCATTATGAAGCGGATTCACCTATTAAAGATACTCCAAACCACATCTCTCTGCTATGGACCATATATCCATTTAACTACATTTCTAAAGGAGGGGGGCATCACCAAAACCAAAAAATATCAGTATACAATAAAACAGTATAATTGCTTCATATTGTTGACGCCACTCATACATAAACCCATGTAGAGGGCACTCCATCATCTAACGGGGGGGGGGGGGGGGGGGGGGGGGCTGTAAACTATAACAGGTAAACAGGATGTATTTTAATAAAAGGATAAGGGACAATCCATATATATGGAAAGTGGGTATAGGTATTTTTTGTGGTCTAGTAATTGGCCACAAATAAATGCCTTAAGGTCGCGCTCTCTCAGGAATGTGTCACAGAAAAAAGATAATCCAAGTAAATGAATATAATTTGGATGTTAGATTTTTTCTGAATGCTTAATATACGCTGGGTATTAGAAACTCAGATGGTTTTGTATCCCAGCAAAGGATTGTAAACAGCAACTAGGTTAAACAAGAATAGATCAACCTTCAGTTATTATTATGACTATTCTATTGGACAGGTGAGAGTAGACATAAAGTGGAATGAAATGAAGCACTTACCGCCACGGCCCGGGGGTGCTAAACCTACCCAGGGCCTCTGAGATGCAATTTTCTCGTTGTAATCGTGTCAATGAATTATTGCACTGTTGATGATTCCTTATAAAACCGGGTCCAGGCTGCGATGTAGTTTAAAGCATGGAGATCCTCAATTGGTAGGTTAAAAAGTAATTTATTCTTATTATTAAAATAGGGTAAGGGTAAAAGGAGATAAATCAAAAAAGTCTTAATGTGCGTCCTGCGGTAATGGTGAACACATCCAGTTCCGCGTTAAAAAGTTTCAGCTGGAGGTTTATGTCTACTTTATGTCTACTCTCACCTATCCAATAGAATAGTCATAATAATAACTGAAGGTTGATCTATTCTTGTTTAACCTAGTTGCTGTTTACAATCCTTTGCTGGGATACAAAACCATCTGAGTTTCTAATACCCAGCGTATATTAAGCATTCAGAAAAAATCTAACATCCAAATTATATTCATTTACTTGGATTATCTTTTTTCTGTGACACATTCCTGAGAGAGCACGACCTTAAGGCATTTATTTGTGGCCAATTACTAGACCACAAAAAATACCTATACCCACTTTCCATACAATTCAAAATATAAGCAACGGTCACTTATATCTCTAGGTTGCTGCACTCTAAACAACAGCTTTTTCCATCCCTCCCCCCAGCCACTCCAGCGCTCAATACTTCTTACACTAACTACAATCCATATATATGAGAGACGCTCCTCCCGAGTCCAGGCTCATCCATAAAGCTTCTTTGCAAGCCATGCTATATGCAAGCCAGATATCCTGGGTAGCGGTTGTGCACCTGCAGCATAACGACCAATCCCAACTGGATCTCTTCAGCAATATCCGCGGATCTCCATTTGTGCCCTATGGGCGTTCCCAAGGGTCATTCAGCCCACATAGGCCACCTCTAGGTCATAGGTCTGGCGAATTTGCATATCAGCAAAGTGCTCAGTGCTCTAAATAAAACAAAACAAATGTGTGAATGCAACTCAAAATGTGCAACAATTGACCACCGAAGGGTGGATGACCAAAGTGACAAACAATATCATAACTCCCCCCCTGCCCCAGACCACACCCCCCCTTTCAATTAACCAATAAATCTATGTCCAAGTCAAACTAAATATCCAAAAATGGTGTGAACGCCAGATCCTCATTTAGACCAAAAGGGGCCTGGGACTGTAAATTATAGATCCAGCGTAATTCCCTTTGCTGCAAATGGCTTTTCACGTAACCCCCCCGTACACCTATACTATCCTTCTCGATGCCCAGCACTCTCAGATCACCCAGATTACTGTTATGTGTATTCAGAAAATGTAGGGCCACCGGGGGAATAATTTTCCCTTGTTGGACGTTCCGGGCTGCAAGGCGTATAGAGGAAAAGTATGCTTGTACCCTGGCCTTGAGACTATTCTTAGTCTCACCAACGTACAACTTTGGCAGCTGCATTGCAACACATAAATAACTCCCGTAGTTTTACAATTGATTAGTTGTCGAATCCGAAACAATCTCCCAGTCTGAAGATTTTTGATAACTTTACTTTTGTCCATATGCGGGCAAATAGAGCATCCCCCGCAGGTAAAATTCTCCACAATTGCGATCTGGTTCCAAAGCCAGTTTGGTGAAGCCCCAAAATGGCTGGAACATATCTTATCCCGCATATTGGGTGCCCGTTGGGCCAGCATACGGGGTCCTCCCCGTATCCACCTAGCTAGGTTGGGATCAATCTTCAGAATGTTCCAATTTTTCTGGAGGACATGTCTCAACTTGTGCCACTCACTATTGTATGGAGTAATAAACCTTACCTCCGTGGTCCTCCGTTTTCTATTTTTTGGGGTCAAGAGCCTCATTCTCTGGGTTTTTTTGGCCCGTTCCAGTGCCCTACGGACCACTTCCTTGGAATAGCCCCGTGCGATGAACCAGAAGGCAAGATCACCAGCCTGTTGTAGAAACTCCTCATCTTCAGAGCAATTTATGCACAATCTCAAAAATTGCCCAATAGGTATACCTCGTTTCAGATTAGTCGGATGGAAAATACTATAATGTAGCAAGGAATTCACAGACGTCTCCTTACGATATAGCCCAGTGCTTAAGGAACCATCCTTGTTGATTGAAATACTGAGATCCAAGAAGGTAACCTGTTTCGCCAGAGTCTGAGCCATGAGAAAAATATTAAGATCATTAGTGTTTAGGTGATTTAGGAATCCCTCAAACTCAGCTACTGTACCCTGCCATACCACCAGCACATCATCAATGTAGCGATGCCAACCCAACACGTGCCGGTGATACCCGATGTCATCCTTGTGAAAAAACAACTTCCCTCTCCCACCACCCAAGGAAAAGGTTGGCCACCGAGGGGGCACAAAGTGCCCCCATGGCGACCCCACATACTTGACGATAATACTCACCATCAAAGGTGAAAAAGTTGTGCGTGAGCACAAAGTCAAGTAGAGTAAGGATAAACTTCTGTGGGGTGGTGGGGGAGTTCTGTCCACTCATATTAAGAAAGTACCGGCACGTGTTGCCGGCATGCGCATGTGAAATGCTGGTGTAGAGGGCTTCTACATCCATGGTAACAAGCAGCACATAATGTGGGACCGACAAAGAATTTAGACAGTTAAGGAGGTCCATAGAATCCCGCATATAAGAGTTGAGAGATGTGACAAAGGGTTGAAGAAATCGATCAATGAAGATGCAAGCCTTCTCGGTCAAACTCCCGATGCCCGCCACGATAGGTCTTCCCGGCGGGCATTGGGAATTCTTGTGTACTTTCGGCAGAAAGTAAAAGGTAGCTACCACGGGAAAATCTACCGTTAGAAAATCACGTGTGCCGCGACTAATTACACTGCCAGACCAGGCCTCCCCAATCAGGGCATCATATTCCCGTTTATACATTCTTGAGGGATTCGTCGCTAACTTTTCATAATTGAAGATGTTTTGCAGCTGTCTCAGGGCCTCCGTGCGATAGTATTCGCGCGGTATCACAACGATGTTCCCGCCCTTGTCGGCCTCTTTTATTATGATGTCCGCGCATGCACGGAGGCCCGAGACAGCCGCCTTCTCACCCTCCGTGAGATTGTGGGGACCCCCCAAGATGGGAAGTTTCTGAATCTGGTCACTGACCACCCGAAAAAATGTATATACCGCCGGACTCAAGGTCCACGGCGGCATATACTTAGATGGCCTACGAAACGCATTGCCAATACTCACTTCAGGTGTTTGCTCCTCCAATAAAGATGCAAGATCGTCCAAGGCTACTCCTTCCTGCCATGAGATGTCAGTCATAGGCACCGATGGACACTCAAATTGTTTCTTCAGTAACAATCTTCTACAGAAGAGGTATAAATCTTTAATAGCCGTAAATTTGTCTAATATATTGCAAAGGTGAGTCCCTTCCGCAATACCATTTCCTCCTGAGCGGTAAGCGACAGTCCGGAAAGATTGATAACTGTCAACTCCTGACTGGAGAGATGTTTTTCCGTGTGTCCCTGTGCACCAGAGGGAATGGCCGTCGGAGTACTATTTATGGACTGGGGGCCAATCTGTACCGTTTCAATGTCAACGGTCGTAGCCTGCGCTGGTCCCACCGTCCGGCCAGACCTGATGTGTCTGCGTTTGTTGCCCCCCCCGGCGGGTCCTTCTGATCTTACGCCTAAAAAACAATGTGATGCATGACTACTCTCCTCAGACAATCTACTTGTTACAGATGATCTACGGCTCGGGGGACGACTATCCCTATCATAACACCTGCGCCCATTTCCTCTGTGAGACCATCTATACACCCGCCCCACGGAGAAATCATTCTTGTCCCTGTCCAGTTTGGACATTTTGTTATTAATTACCGTATTTGCCGGCGTATAAGACGACTGGGCGTATAAGACGACCCCCCAACATTTCCACTCAAAATATAGAGTTTGTTATATACTCGCCGTATAAGACTACTCCCTCTTCCGCACACCTTCCACACACCAAACAAACAACAAACCAAATAAACAACAACCAAAAAAACAACCTAAGCATGTTAGCAGGGCTCACCTGAGTAAAGTGTCATGGCGACATCCATTCCTCTCCTCTGTGCTGGAAGCAGAAAGCCATTTAGCTGTCCCTGGGTCACCTCCACTCAAATCCCATCTACCAATAGGAAGAGGCAACAGCCCGGCCGCGCTGTCTGCTGGGATAGGGAGTGGGGGCGGCGAGAGCAACCCCTGCGGAGGATACATAGCTGCATGGTTCTTTGTGCAGAGCACCACCTGCAAACAACCCCCTGACCAGTGGTCTACAGCATCATGGCGGACGCTTCCCTCTGGCCATGCCAGAGCCGAGCTACAAGAAAATGGCCGTCACTCAATAATAAATGGGCACAGGAAGAGGCGGCCACGCCCTCAACCCACAAACCATACCCACATGTTGCTCCATCGTCACATCCTCACTACCGACGGCGACAATGTGCGGACAGCAGGCGCCGCTGCGCGGAGGAGCAGGCGCGGGTGCGCGCGCGCATCTTAGAGGGAACAGTGCATAATTATACAGACAAGGCCTCCGCAAACACATTACAGCGAAGGGCTGTAGTGAGAGAGGCACACCCTCCATTCCAGCCAGTGAGGGGCATCCCTCCAATACAACCAGAGGGGCATCCCTCATAGCAGCCAGTGAGGGGCATCCCTCATAGTAGCCAGTGAAGGGCATCCCTCATTGCAGTCAGTGACGGGCATCCCCCATTGCAGCTAGTTAAGGGCATCCCTCGTTACAACCAGTTAGGGGCGACAGACACACACACATACACAGTTTGAAACTCTGTTCTAAATGGGGCCACTCTAGAGTGGCCCCAAAATGCCACTCAATTAAATATAGCCGCACACCAACCATTATGTATAAAAATAATCGAAAGTTATTCATAGGAATGAAAGCTCATCACATACAAACAAAAATTCAGAGACAATTTTAAAAAACATAGAACTTAGCTGTACCGGGAGGACAATATATGGCTACTGTAATATAATTAATATAAACCAGAAAAACATGGTACTTGGAAGTATAGGTGGCTGTGCCTAAGAGGGCGGTGGAGGGCGATGTGGGACGAGCTGTCACCCCGACGCAAAAAAGCTGCCAGTGCCTGGCCAGCGGAGGCGTGCCATGTAAGGGCATGGACACAAACACACACAGATAGACACACACAAACACACACAGACAGGGGCCCTGCTGTACTGTGTCCACCCTGGTATACTTCTTTATATAAAACTCTGACAGCTAACCCTTCTAGCTGGCCCAATCACGGCAACCCTGCTGTCACTACCAAAGGTGTTGTTACAATGCTAATCAGGCCTGGTGCCAGCCAGAGCGATTGTGGGCGAAAGTGTACCAAAACCCAGCTTTTATTTTTCACTCACCTGTGTTTTGGTCTGCTTTACTGGGCCATCCAGTGCGGGAAACGATTGTGGGCGAAAGTGTACCAAAACCCAGCTTTTTATTTTTCACTCACCTGTGTTTTGGTCTGCTTTACTGGGCCATCCAGTGCAGGAAACCTCCTTTTTGGCTGGTATTCTTACCTCTCTGGCAATCCCACAGTGCCTGTTTGTGCTGTCCTCCGTTCAGAATGGATTGCCAGGTGACACCAGCCAGTCAGAATGGATTGTGTCATTCGGTAATCCATTCTGCATGAATGAATTGCTGTGCGCCTCCACCTGGCACTTCCCTCTAGCTGAGTGCACCTATACCTTTAGCTGAGGTGTGTACCAGCAACAGGCATTTTTTAATGTCTGGTAGGAGCGGGGGTGCAGCCAGCAGCGCATACTGCACTCATCCTTGCTAGACAATTTGACGTCAGATGTGATTGGCCTTCAACCCACAAACATGCTGTGGGATTGCCAGAAGGTGAGTTTCTCCAGATTATTCAAGATTTTACACAGTGGGGCATCCAAAATCCTGGGTGTTGTGCCTATTTAACTGGACCAAAACATAGTATTATCCCCATCCTGCAGTGTGCTCTACTAAAAGCCACAGGGCATGTCGCATACCCCCCTGCGTCTTGTAGCGGGGACCTGTGGCACTGAGCACTGGTGGTCTGCCAGCAGTGGCATTCAAAGGCAGTGCTCTATGCTTATTCTACAGGTCACTGCTGTAGGATGCCGGAATTAGGTTAGTACACACCACAGGGCATCCCAAATTTGGATGTCCCATAGGGATCATGCTAAGTGTACCAAACTTTAAATAGATGTAACAGTTAATCCTAATATAAAAAAAAAATGGATTGCCAGGCGCCTCCCACTTGCTGCTCGGCTTAGTCTATGTGTGCCCATAGCAGACATTTTGATAGACTTGAACAGGAGTGTACATTAGCCAGGGTGATGCATGTGCTGGGGATCACCAGAAAGGTACATTTTACAGTGATCCCACAGTGGAGAGGAGGTAAACAGGTTTTTGTCCCCTTTAACATGGAACAAATGCCTCAAAATATTCTTGGTCCACTTACCTATGCCCCTGAGACTTAGCAGACCAATAGCCTTAAGACTTTCGGTCCACTTTAAAGATGGGAGCACAGTGGGGTATTTAATAAATTCTCTGGCTCTGGCACTGTGGACATCGGGTCACGCAGGCTGCTCTAGTTGTCCCAAAGAGCTCCTCTGCCATCAGACAGGGGCGGTTTATAGGGCAGGGAATTAGATCTTGCCGATTGTTCCTTGCCAGTGGGTCATCCCAACTTGGGATGCCCTGCTGTGTGAAATCCCCTGGATTGCCTCATTTATTCACCTCCCTGGCAATCGCGCAGGCTCTCCTCCAATCTGCAGCCAGAGCTTCAATCAGTTTTATTAGGCCACTCTGATAGTGGCTTAGTAAAGCTGAGTCGAGCACTGGCTGCCCCCCTTCGGCTGTGCATACCCACATCAGCCATTCAGAAATGCTTGACGTTACTGAAGCCTGGTGTGAAGCTGGGGATGCCACCACAGCCTGCGCATGTGCCATGGGATCACCAGTGAGGTAAGTATACAGGAAATTATGGATTTCACACAGCGAGGCATCCCCATCTAGGATGCCCAGGGATAGCGAATCAAGCCTTAAAGACTCCAGCACAGGGGTGATAGTTTCTCTTTGTATAAGAAGATGGGAGCCTTCAAACCTGCTAGATTCTATGTTGTTTGCTCTTTGCAATGTGCCCCTCTATGTATGTCACAGGAGGGAGATGAGAGAGTGTGTAGAGGAGAAGAGAATGTACCTGGCGGACCTTTGCCCTCTGTGCTGCGCTGCTAATTAGAATCCCAATTATGGCAGCTCCTGATTTGCTCTCACCGGCTCTGGTCACGCGAGAGGAGAGGGGAGAGATGCATATGCTTGGGATCCGTTTACAAGTTAGGGGCTTTTCCTAATTATCGGTGCTGTGCTGCAAAGCCAACGATTGGCTGTGCCAGCTGTTAGTAGGGCCCCGGACCGCCCCATTATGCTGCTTAATGTTGCTTCCCAGCCTTCAAAGGAGGCAGCTGTGGGCCGGCCAGTCACCGCGTCACCCATTAACGCGGGCCACCTGCCCTAATGCATGGCCTGGGCAGGAGGGGCCAAACCCCAACATTTATGGTACCAGTGACCAGAGGGAAGCAGCGGCCTACCGGGATTTCTCCCGGTATGCCCTACGGCCAGTCCGCCCCTGCACATAGACACACACACACACAAGCCCACACACACACACACACACACAAACATAGACATAGACCCACACACACACACACAAGCCCACACATAGACATAGACACACACACGCGCGCGCGCGCATGCCCACACATACACAGGCAATCACACACAGGCACACACACACACACACACACACACACAAGTCCACACATACATAGGTACACACACACAGACATAGACACACACACCCCCCCCACATACACAGGCACACACACATACACAAGCCCACACATAGACACACACACACACATACACAAGCACACACACATAGATATAGACACAGACACACACACACACAAACATACCTCCCAACTTTTCAGAATGGGAAATCGGGACAATATGTAAATTAAACCACACCCCCTCATTGAGAGATGTATGAAGCCACACCCCCTCATTGAGGGATGGATAGGGAGATCCATTGTAACAGTTACAACAATAGAAACACTTTGAATGGGCAAATTGACCATTTATTGCTGCAGATCTGCATGTTACACCTCAAAAACAGACAAAGGGGAACAACGAGGGACACGGCCTCCAAAATACAATTCTGTGAAATACTCACCTGTAGAATTGGTATTATGAGTATACAGTACGTCCTGCTCCAGATATAATACTTACACTTGGGTTATCCTCCGCCAGATGGCGCTGTACTGCAGAAGCATGCAAAAACAGGCTCCTCCTGGCCCTTCATATACCCAGGGACCTGCCACAAATCCCCAGCATTGAAAAGCAGTGAACAAGAAGCCGGGAGAAATTAAAAACCACCCAGAACAACTGTTAACAATAACAAGATAACAATCACCATACAGGGGATCCAGAATAATGCAACAACAGGGTGGGGTGGAGCAGGACGTACTGTATACTCATAATACCAATTCTACAGGTGAGTATTTCACAGAATTGTATTATTCTTAGTATACAGTACGTCCTGCTCCAGATATAATACTTACACTTGGGACATCCAATAGCAGTGTCCATAAAGTAGGGTGGGATCCCCCAACAACAAAAGGTGACAACAGGCAGTTCAAACTACTACCGCTTGCAAAACCTTACGGCCAAAAGCAGCATCTGCTGAGGCCCTAACATCAACCTTGTAAAACTTCAAAAAGGTATGAACAGAAGACCAAGTAGCGGCCTTGCAAACCTGTTCAACCGAGGCCTGGTGCTGGAAGGCCCAAGAAGCCCCGATAGCACGAGTAGAATGAGCAGTAAGGCGGAAGGGGGGACTCTTCCCCTTAGCAGAATAGGCTTGAATCACAGCCTGACGATTCCATTTGCTAATAGTAGACTTGGCCGGAGCCAAACCCTTCCTAGGACCAGAAGGGACCACAAAAAGAGCATCAGTCTTCCTGAAGGCCGCAGTGACTACCAGGTAATACTTCAGACACCTGACCACATCCAAGGAATGCAGAACCCTTTTCTTAGCGTTGCTAGGATTAGGACACAATGAAGGAAGCACAATATCCTGATTCAAGTGAAAAGCCGACACCACCTTCGGCAGAAAGTCTGGCTTAAAGCGGAACACCACCTTGTCCTGGTGTCTCTCGTAGTATGGGGGCTGAATAGACAACGCCGCCAGCTCCGAAGACGCCTGACCGAAGTGATAGCCACCAGAAAAAACACTTTGAGGGTAAGTACAGCCCAGGCAGCATCCTGAATAGGCTCAAAGGGAGCACCCTGCAAGGCAGACAAAACCAGGTTCAAGTCCCAAACAGGAACCATAGGCTTACGTGGGGGACCCCCTGAAAGAAAGTCTTAACCAAGTGATGCTGAGCAAAGGATTTCTGAAAGAAAACAGACAGGGCAGAAACCTGACCCTTCAGAGTACTGAGCTTTAAACCCAACTCTAATCCGTGTTGTAAAAATTCCAGAATCCTAGGGATGAAGAACTCCCTGCAGGGAAGAGACCTGGACTCACACCAGTCTATGTAGGAATGCCATACCCTATAATAGATGGCAGAAGACGTTTTCTTCCTAGCCTGTACCATGGTATCCACCACTGAGGCAGACAAGCCTTTTTCCATCAAGATGGAGGTTTCAGCAGCCAAGCCGTCAAAACCAGAGTTTGTAAATTGGGATGGCGTAAGGAGCCCTGAGTGAGTAGATCTGGCGCCTCTGGCAGGACGTACTGATCTACTGCCATTTGTACCAAATCTGCGAACCACACTCTTCTTGGCCACCTTGGGGCCACTAGAATCACTGGCACCTTTCCCAGGGCAATCTTGCGCAGAACCCTGCCCAGCAGGGGAAACGGGGGAAATACATACAGGAGGCGAAATTTCTTCCAAGACAATGACAGAGCGTCCGTGGCCACAGCCAGAGGATCCTGAGACAGGGAGACAAAGGCAGGGAGCTTGCGATTGTGACGGGATGCAAACAGATCCACATCCAGTAGACCCCAACGGTGACACAGGGACTGGAGCACCCTGTTGCAGAGGGACCACTCCCCTTGCCGGGAAGTCCCCCTGCTCAGAGAGTCTGCTAGGAGATTTTCCACCCCCGGGATGTAAACAGCCGAAATGCATTGAACATTGGCCTCCGCCCATGTCAGAATCTGCGACACTTCCTGGAGGGCACCCTTGCTCCGGATCCCTCCCTGATGATTGATGTAGGCAACCGCCGTCCTGTTGTCTAAGCGCACCTGAACAGACAGTCCCTGCAGGTGATCGGTCAACTGCTCCAGAACCAACCTGACCGCCCGCAGTTCCAGAACATTGATGGGTAAATGGGCCTCCTGAGGGCCCCACCTGCTCTGGAACCTCAGGGACTTCCAGAATCGCCCCCAACCTGACAGACTGGCATCTGTGGTGACCATCTCCCAGGAGAGGGCTAGAAAGGACCTGCCCTTTAGCAAATTCTTGTGGTTCAGCCACCACGAGAGGGACCTTATGACCAAAGGGGGAAGTACACAAAACCTGTCCAGGGACGCAGGGTCCTTGTCCCATACCGAGAGGAGGTGAAGCTGCAGAGGCCTCGAATGGAACTGAGCAAAGGGCACCGCCTCGAATCTTGCCACCATCAGACCCACCAGCTGCATTCCCTGTCTGAGTGAGAGCTGGGGGCACGAGAGCAGGGACCGCACCTGCACAGTCAGGGCTTCCACCTTCTGTTGGGGGAAGGAATATTCGTGACTGAACCGTATCCAGAATCATCCCCAGGAATGGGGTCACCGACGAAGGGGACAGAGAAGACTTGGGGTGATTGATCACCCAGCCGAACGACTCCAAGATGGACACCACCCGCTGAGTGTCCAGCTCCGCCTGCTGTAGGGGCCACGAGGCGATGAGGATGTCGTCCAGGTAGGGCAGCACTCGAATGCCCCCTGACCTTAACAAGGACATCACTCCCGCCAGTACCTTGGTGAACACTCTGGGAGCTGAAGTGAGGCCAAATGGTAGGGCCACAATCTGATAATGTTGATCCTTCAACGCGAATCTGAGAAACCTTTGATGTCCCGGAAACACAGGGATGTGAAGGTAAGCATCCTTGATGTCCACAGTTGTCATAAAATCCCCTGGGCGCAGAGAGCCGACGGCCGAGCGCAGAGTTTCCATGCGAAAGCGCTTGTGCTTGACAAATTTGTTGAGGACCTTTAAATACAGAATGGGCCTGACTGACCCATCTCTTTTGGGTACTGTGAACAGGTTGGAGTAGAACCTCTCTCCCAATTCTCTCAAGGGAACCTGGCAAATAACTCCCAGATCCAGAAGGTTTTGTACTGCTTGCATCAGGACCTGAGCCGATGCCGGGTCCTGGGGGATCCGGGACCTGACGAATCTTGAGGGGGGCCGTACAGCAAACTCTATTTTGTAGCCAGAGGTAACTACCTCCTGAATCCACCGGTCCGAGACTTGGTGCCTCCAGACATGCCGGATGGGTCTTGGGAGGGGCTTTGGGCTTGGCTCCCCAGGAGGAGCCGGGACGTCGCCCCTTGCTCCTATGCCAGGAGTCTGCACGAGCCCCCGCGAAGGACACCCTATTCCCCTGCTTACCACCTCTGTAGGGGGCTGAAAGGGGGCCCTGGATCCTAAAGGGCCGAGGCTGTGGTAAATTACCTCCTTTAGCAAAGAGGTCTAGGCGGTCCCCAAACAGGCGCAGACCCTTAAAGGGAAGCCCAGTAAGGGCTTTCTTAGCGGCATTGTCTGCCGCTCACCAGCCATACCGCGCGACGTATAGCCACCGCCAAGGAGGAAGATCTGGCACACAGCCTAACAGCATCATCCGAAGCGGACAGGATAAAGTTCACAAACACATCACAGTTAGACAGTGCATTAACAGCATCAGTAGGCAGCTCGTCTGGACCGTTAAGAACATTCCTGATCATGGCCCTGAGCGCCAAAGCAGTAATGGCCAAGGCGCAAACCGGGCCGCCCCACCAAATGCAAAGGCATGACATGCCAATTGGTCAATGCGCTGGTCCTCAGAATCCTGTAGCGTAGTGGTATCGGGGGAGTGCATAATAGAGGTGTTAGACAGTCCTAAAACAGGGACCTCGGGGGGTGATGACCAGCACCGGACCATATCAGTAGGAAATGGAAACTTCCTGTCCAAACTCTTAGGGATCCCGGGGAGTCTACTGGGATGTTCCCATTCTTTCAACATGAGGTTATTGAAATGGGTTTGCTCAGGAAACTCCAATCGAGCCTTAGCAGTATGAAATAGCTCACCCCTTTGCCTGGGAGTCGCAACAGGGGGAGGGATGGACAGAACTTCAAAAATCTGAAGCAGTAGTTTGTCAGTATCATCCGGGGCCCAGTGGCCCGAACCGGAATCGTCATGACCCCTTGTCTTCTCATCAGAAGATTCTGAGTCAGAGAATAGCTCCCCTTCGTCCGAAGGGGTGCGGCAATAAAACTCCTCAGACTCCATAGGGAAGGGAGCCGAATCAGGGATTATGTGCCGCTTTTTAGCAGTGGCCTTGCGCGCTAGAGAACTAGCAAGTAATTTTTCAACACTGGCCAGTCTAGTGGCCACATCAGGATGAGAATCCCCGCTTGTATTGGGGGTTAGACTCAGGCTTGGGGGAGTAGGTGAAGTGGCATCCTGGGATGCCTCCATATGGTGATTAATGGGCACAATAGGCCAGTAGGGATTGACGCTATAAGCTACCCTGGATGCACAATGACCCGCAGGCAAGTGGGAGTAATTTAACTAGGTCCACTGGTAATTAAGCCGGGCCGGGAGAAGCCACTGGTGTTCGACCGTCTGAAAGACATAATGGGAATAGGGATGTCAGAGCCATGCGCAGTAAGCAAGACAATGAAAATTCACCCGCGAAGGCACTTACAGATCGAAGGAGGAGGAGGACCGTTACCACGCGCGCGTGCGATGAGCATCAAAATGGCGCCAAGCAGACCTCGAAGGGCGGGCCAGAGCGGCTGTGACGCCAAGTCTCCGCCCCCCCCGAAGAGCGTGAAGCTCTGAATTAAGTTCAGTTGTCAGAAGATCGAAGTGAATGACACACTTAGAGACAGATTTGCCGATGAAGACGTAGCAGCGTCTGAGGCAACGCCGCCGCTCAACACAGCACATTCAATAAGAGAAGGAGTGCGCGTGGCGGCGACATATGTATAATAAAAAATTTTAACAGCGCGGCACTGACACCAGGAATACCAGTAAAGGACAGTAATAAGGCCAAGCGTGTAAGCATACACTGACCACCCCACACACCCCCCCTTTCTTTCCCCCCGGGCTACGGGGGGAAACGAGGGAGGATGGCGACCCTTTTTAAAGGGCCCACCGCTACACAGGGCATGGGGAATAGCGCGGGAGGGGCATCCTCTAGAGGCTCACCATAAGCCTAAACCGCCTACCCTTTGGTGGGGGACTGCGGTGGAGTATGGCTCCATAAGCAAACAAGGTGCTGTCTACCTTCACCCGACCGACGCAGCCCAAGCTGGGAGGCACTTCACATGGAGGACGGGTGGGAGTAGTCCAACAGGGCCGCAGGCTTTTATAGCCCTGCTCACCTGCGAGAGAGTGATACTTCATGTCTTCGCAGTCAGCACTGCAGAGAAATCTGGGGATTTGTGGGAGGTCCCTGGGTATATGAAGGGCCGGGAGGAGCCTGTTTTCGCATGCTTCTGCAGTACAGCGCCATCTGGCGGAGGATAACTCAAGTGTAAGTATTAAATCTGGAGCAGGACGTATTGTATACTAAGAATATAGGGACAGTCCCTCTAAATCAGGGACACTTGGGAGGTATGCACTTATAACTGATGTCACAAAGGAAAAGTGCAGGACCAGAGAAAAAAAGTCACACAAATGGAGCGATTCAGGTCAGGATGTATGCAATCACTGCAAGTCCTCGTACTTCTATCCCTCCCCATTTATTGCCTAAAACACCTCACAGGGCTTAACACAACAGCACAGATGTCGTCTGCCCAGCTCCCAGTGTGACCTCACACAGCCCGGGAGCACACAGACTCAGAAGACAAATGGCGGGGACTTACCTCTCTCCTGGCCAAAGTATTGGATTCCACCAGCTGTGTGGTAGAGAGACACAGCAGTAGCTTCCAGTGCTGCATCCTCCCCACACCCGACACGCTGCCCCTGTGCTTTTAAGGAGAGGGGGGTGGCGGCTCACCATTCACACAATGACAGCCACAGCACAACAGCTGAAGGCAGCACTTTCCCCGCACTCTGCTTTTCTGTGTGTTTACATCAGCGAGTTTATACAAAGCCCACCATGGGCAAAGCTCAGATGTGAATACAGTGCCCCCCTGTCTGCCCCTGCACTCAGGGCTAAGGCGTGGCTCACCTGGACTAGGAAGTATAACTGTCTGTACACACGTGCTGCATTAGTCATTGCTGGGAGCCTGCAGCCCAGGAAGTGTTCAGCAATGGAAATGTGCCTTCCAACTGGTTGCTCATTGCGGGACTCCGCCCTAATTGGGCAGGACACGGGACAGCCTAGCCAATCCGGGACAGTCCCGCCCAAATCGGGGCGGTTGTGAGGTATGCATAGATATAGACACAGACACACACAAAGACACACATAGATATAGACACAGACACACACACAAACACAAAGACACTCACCAGTGTGGACATTTCCCCTCCTGTGCGAGGCTCCTACTTGTAGTTCCGCCCACTTGCAGCTCAGCGGCAGAGACAGGCTCCTTCCTAGAGTCCCGCCCCCACCCACTGAACCACCAATGAAATAAAAGAGAAAAAAAATAAACCTGCCTCTCAGACTATCAGCTGCCGAGGCCTCTCAGACGCTCCCCGCCACCAGCCCCGGGTGTGCAGCTGAGCGCTTACACTCGGGGCCGGCGGCTGCGGGCATCTGAGAGGCCGCCGCAACTCTCCGGGTGACGGCGTGGGACAGAGCGGCGCGGGACAAGTTCATGCGCCGCCGGACCAGTTATTAAAAATCGGGACGGTTGGGGGGCATGAACAGTGCCGTGCACCCGGCGTATAAGACGACCCCCCCACTTGGAAGCATGTTTTTCAGGGGCAGAAAGTCGTCTTATACGCCGGCAAATACGGTATGCTATCCACTTTCTTCAAATCATTATCCAGGGATCTCTAGGGATACTATCATATAGTCCCTTAAGACTTTCTTTGGTCCTAACTAGTGAAATCTTATCCAAATTTATAGGCTCATCTATAAGTCCCAGGGCACATTTATTCAAATGTGACTCCCATCTCTGCCGAGTGTCATCAGATACTTCCCAGGCCGAGAATATCTGGACTCTTAAACCCCGGGGGATAAGTGATAATTCTTTATAGATCTCCAGGGTTTGAACATTCCACCATAGCTTAGTGTATTTAATCTGTTCTCTCTTAATCTGGTGGAAAATGTTCCTCCTTAACTGTCTAAATTCTTTGTGGGTCCCACAGGATGTGCTGCTTGTTACCATGGATGTAGAAGCCCTCTACACCAGCATTTCACATGCGCATGCCGCCAACACGTGCCGGTACTTTCTTAATATGAGTGGACGGAACTCCCCCACCACCCCACAGGAGTTTATCCTTACTCAACTTGACTTTGTGATCACGCACAACTTTTTCACCTTTGATGGTGAGTATTATCGTCAAGTATGCGGGGTTGCCCCCTCGGTGGCCAACCTTTTCCTTGGGTGGTGGGAGAGGGAAGTTGTTTTTCACGAGGATGACATCGGGTATCACCGGCACGTGTTGGGTTGGCATCGCTACATTGATGATTTGCTGGTGGTATGGCAGGGTACAGTAGCTGAGTTTGAGGGATTCCTAAATCACCTAAACACTAATGATCTTAATATTTTTCTCACGGCTCAGACTCTGGCGAACAGGTTACCTTCTTGGATCTAAGTATTTCAATCAACGAGGATGGTTCCTTAAGCACTGGGCTATATCGTAAGGAGACGTCTGTGAATTCCTTGCTACATTATAGTAGTTTCCATCCGACTAATCTGAAATGAGGTATACCTATTGGGCAATTTTTGAGATTGCGCAGAAATTGCTCTGAAGATGAGGAGTTTCTACAACAGGCTGGTGATCTTGCCTCCCGGTTCATCGCACGGGGCTATTCCAAGGAAGTGGTCCGTAGGGCACTGGAACGGGCCAAAAAAAACCAGAAAATGAGGCTCTTGACTCCAAAAAATAGAAAACGGAGGACCACGGAGGTAAGGTTTATTACTACATACAATAGTGAGTGGCACAAGTTGAGACATGTCCTCCAGAAAAATTGGAACATTCTGAAGATTAATTCCCACCTGGCTAGGTGGGTACGGGGAGGACCCCGTATGCTGGCACAACGGGCACCCAATATGTGGGATAAGATAAGTTCCAGCCATTTTGGGGCTTCACCAAACTGGCTTCGGAACCAGACCGCAATTGTGGAGCATTGGGGATGCTCTATTTGCTCGCATATGGACAAAAGTAAAGTTATCAAAAATCTTCAGACTCGGAGATTGTTTCGGATTCGACAACTAATCAATTGTAAAACTACGGGAGTTAGTTATGTGTTGCAATGCAGCTGCCCAAAGTTGTACGTTGGTGAGACTAAGAATAGTCTCAAGGCCAGGGTACAAGCACACTTTTCCTCTATACGTCTTGCAGCCCGGAACGTCCAACGAGGGAAAATTATTCCCCCGGTGGCCCTACATTTTCTGAATACACATAACAGTAATCTGGGTGATCTTAGATTGATGGGCATCGAGAAGGTTAGTATAGGCATACGGTGGGGGGTGACGTGAAAAGCCGTTTGCAGTAACGGGAATTACGCTGGATCTATAATTTACAGTCCCAGGCCCCTTTTGGTCTAAATGAGGATCTGGCGTTCACACCATTTTTGGGTATTTAGTTTCACTTGGACATAGATTTATGGGTTAATTGAAAGGGGGGGGGGGGTGTGGTCTGGGGTGGTGGGGGGGTTATGATATTGTTTGTCACTTTGGTCATCCACCCTTCGGTGGTCAATTGTTGCACATTTTGAGTTGCATTCACACATTTGTTTTGTTTTATTTAGAGCACTGAGCACTTTGCTGATATGCAAATTCGCCAGACCTATGACCTAGAGGTGGCCTATGTGGGCTGAATGACCCTTGGGAACGCCCAAAGGGCACAAATGGAGATCCGCGGATATTGCTGAAGAGATCCAGTTGGAATTGGTCGTTATGCTGCAGGTGCACGACCGCTACCCAGGATATCTGGCTTGCATATAGCATGGCTTGCAAAGAAGCTTTATGGATGGGCCTGGACTCGGGAGGAGCGTCTCTCATATATATGGATTGTCCCTTATCCTTTTATTAAAATACATCCTGTTTACCTGTTATAGTTTACAGCCCCCCCCCCCCCCCCCCCCCGTTAGATGATGGAGTGCCCTCTACATGGGTTTATGTATGAGTGGCATCAGCAATATGAAGCAATTATACCGTTTTATTGTATACTGATATTTTTTGGTCATGGTGATGGCCCCCTCCTTTAGAAATGTAGTTAAATGGATATATGGTCCATAGCAGAGAGATGTGGTTTGGAGTATCTTTAATAGGTGAATCCGCTTCATAATGAAAACTGGCCATACATATTCCATTAAAGGTCCGCTTACATAAAAACCTCTTTATAGTAGGGGGGTTGCTTCATTTGAAGGGGGTCTAGGATTTGATATATACTCACCTGATATATGCTGATCTGTTGATTAGTCTAGTCCCATTTAAATGGGATTGCCTTAAGATTAGATCAATATTTGGGTTATTCTATCCCCCTATATGGTTCTCTTGTTTATGTAGTAACTAGTGTCGGTTGATTACTACTATTATATCTTAGACATGGTGTTAGATTGCCTTACAAATATGATCATTTTTCTCTTAGATGTGTATATTGTATATATTGTCAGCTATGTATAGACATATATTGTGTATATTTTGTCAGCTATGTATATGGTTTTGTATTATTCACATTGTCCTTATTGGCCCTCGGGAGATGACTGCGATACTCGCCTGCCTTCGTTCCCTCGGGTACATCCAGTGCGCATGCGCCTGGGCGGCTGCCCGGCGCTGCGCACAATCGCCTGTGCAGTTGTCTTGACACGCTGTGCATGCCAGACTGCTCTTCCTGGTTCTGATCAGGTGACTGCATGCGGTCACGTGCTCGGCTGGGGGCCGCTGGCGCACTTCCGGCCCGAGTGCGTGACGCGGCCCCCTACCAGCAGCGATACGTGGGAGCGAATGGAGGTGAATATATAATAGGCCATTCATCTCCCTGTGCCTCACGCCTTGAAGAAGTGACGCGGTGACGTCGGCGTGGAGGCGGGTGGAGAGGGAAGAGAGGGACTGTGCTGTTGGTACATTGTGGATCTGTGAGTTTTTTTGGTTATATGTGGTGTGTCTGTTCGTCCCTCGGCCGCCTGGTCTTTTGGATGTTAGAGAATGGTTTTTTGAGCAGTATTCACTTGATTGAGCCTAGGTTATTATATGTGGTTTGGAGTAGCACTATGCACTTTATGTAGCTGATTCGAAGCCATGAAAGGTTCTGATTAGCACTTTTTTGCACTTTATTTAGCTGGGCATATTTGTTTAGGATATGTTCTTTGGGTATAAATATTGGATGGGGAGTTTTAAATATGCCATAGTCTCACATGGTCATAAATAATTATATTATGTTGTATAGCACTTCAGGCACTTATTAATTATATATTTGTGATCGTAAAAGATACCATACAGCACTGTATGTTCCATCGAATTGTTCCCTCCTTTTTTGCTCCCTCTCTCAGCCCTTCCTCTGATTATTTATTGTGTTTGTGTGTTTTTTAACTGGTTTTAATCAGTCTTTTGTTGCTTTGTATATACATGAATTGAGAATAAAGTTTGGACACTTGTATTGAAAAATTTAGTGGTGCCACTGGGTTATTGGGGATTGGGTTTTCTGGGGAGGGTGGGTCCCCAGCGTTGCTGTTGCTTTGGTTCATGTAGCCATACCTACCCCTTGTGTCGCACACTAATATAGTATAGCAAGTTAGTGCAGTCTTTTTTCTTTTTTGTATAGTTGAACTTAGAGATTCCATGTCCACACCCAAGCGTAGCTGTTCAGATTATGGATATCCAGGATCGGTCGAACGGACCTGTCCTTTTTGGGGATGATGAATAGTACCAAATAGAAGCCACAGCTCTGCTCTGAGGGGGGCAAAGGTACCACTACTCCCCGGTCCAGCAAGAGCTCTATCATCCAGTGGAAAGCTGCTGTCCTTTCTGCAACGCGGAAACCTGTGTGGAGGCCTGGTCCAGAACTCGATCTTGTATCCAAAAGAAACAACCTCCCGGACCCAGGCATCAGATATCTGTTCCCTCCACATCGGTGCGTAGTGCAAAAGCCGCCCCCACCCGATCGGGTGAGGGTGCCCCATCAACCCTAAGATGGCTTGGCTGGGGGCCTGGGCCGGCTGGCCCCTTGGGGTCTAGGTTTCCACCGTGGCTTTCGCTAACCCGAAAAATCCTTGTGGAGTCTGAAGTCTGTAGAGCCTACGAACTTCCAGAAGGGTAGAAAATTTGGCGACCTGCTAAACGAGGTCCTCAGTTTCCAATTCTGTGGAAACCTAGTCAACTTCCCACCAGTGGCCGTCCAGACCAGGTCATCCAGAGGCTCACCGAAAAGACAACCCGCCTAGAAAAGGGAGGGCAGTAAGCAGCTTCTTAGAAGCAGTGTCGGCCGACCACTGTTTCAGCCAGCATCGCAAGGTGAACATAAGGCCAACCCCCTAGCAACCAGATGCACCCAGTCGTCCATAGCCAGCACCATGTATCTGAAGACCTCCATAGTGAAGAAGTTCAAATGAAGTACAGAGGAACGCGAACCTCCATGCCACAAACACCTCCTCTGCTACTTCATTCAGACCTTGTCTGCCATAGCAGCCATGGACGTAGCACAAGCTGGGTGCATGGCCGACCACACCATGAAGAATGCATGCCTGGCCAGCTGGTCCAACCTCTTATCCGTCGGGTTTCTCAAGGCCACACTATCCGAAGCAGGGATAATGGTGTACAGAGCCAGACTAGACACCGGTTTGTCTACCTCAGGTGGCAAAGACTAAACCCTGCCCGCCTCATCCGGAAAGGGGTACTTGGCATCCAGGACCTTAGGAAGAGACAGAAACTTATCCGGTTTCTCCCACTCCTTTGCCACCGGCCTGTTGAACTGGGTGAGTCTTGGGGAAAACCTGCCTGACCCTCTAACGCTTGCAGGCTTCGTCCTTCTTCATCTGCCGATTTGGCAAGGAGCAGAGAGGTGCACAACCTTTAAAATTACCTCAAAAAGCTCCTCAATCTGATCTGTCGGGCGTATGCTTGCGGTTTCTCTCCGCTGCCGGACAACTCCCCCTCTGACCAGCTGGAACTAGATCCTGAACCCCTAGATAGGTCCTCAACATAGGAGCTAGAATCCTCTGAGGATTCCATCTGAATATGCCTATTCTTGGCCGTAGCCTTCCCACCTGGGCAGGGAGAGACAGACTTGGGATGCCCCTGCTGACAAAGGCCACTGATCATTCTCTCCAACCGAGCCACCCTGTCCACCACGTCCGAAGAATGAACCCCATGCATGGGTGCACCCTGGGACACAAATGGACCTGGCAGCTCCCTTGAGGGGGTATTCCGCTGAGACAGGCCTGAAGATGCAGGGGAAAACTGGACAATCCAACTGAGGCACGGAACTTGCCAGCTGCTTAAGTCATGCACAGGACAGTAGAGCACACAGAAGTCCTTCACCCGAGGTCAGGTGTGTGTGGCACATGGGACACACGGCACCACTCTCTGTTAAAATATGAAACTCCGGTGCCTCTGATGCCTCCAACACGGTAAAATGGCTGCTCTAACTGCTAAGCAATACAGCTGGAGTGCTGGTCCACACTCTCCTGCCTGACAACCACTGGTAAGATCTGCCTGCACTACTGGAAAAACAACCTCCCTGCAGCTGACACCAACCCACCAATGAAGGGTGCAGCAGCTTCCGGACCCCCACCCTGCAACAAGAACAATGCCAGATTTCTAAAGGAATTAGTGCAAGCCAAAAAGGTTTGGCCCCCAGAGGGAGCCCCAACTGACCAGGGAAAACCATGGGGTGTCAACCACACTGGATCCAATATTCAGCCCAGGAGAACAGGGAGGCAGTGCTGGTGGCCATGCCTCCCTTACGTATAAGCTGCCTCCCCCTCCAAATGCTGGCAGCCGAGCTCTGAATGACTAGTAGTAATCACAAACAAACTTGACACCAGCTCAAGCCCCACCCAGAAGCCATGGGAAAGGCAGACTGAGTCTCTTGCGGGGTGTCATGGGGGTAGATGACCAAGGGGGTAGAAAGACCAGGCCCAGTGGGTGACACACAGCAGGGCCACCATGCAAGGCCCAGAGATTAGGTACAGATCCAGTCGGATGAGCCCTGGCACGGCTATCTGGACCTATGCGTGCCTACCTCACTCTGCACGATCCCATGCTATCGGCTTAGGAACTGACTTCGGCATCTAACAGGGGTCCCCAGGAACGCTGCAGCTGGTGATGGTCTGGAAGACAAACGGAGCCGGAGCCCCCCCTCAGCATTGCAACTAAAAAGAAAATTCCAGACACCTTCACAGTCCCTTGGGACTGCAATAAAAGAACTGAGGAGGTCCTCCCACAGAATGCCCTAAATAGGCCGGGAGAAGCTAGTTGTTCTCTATCCTGCAGTCCCCGTCTATAGCGGAGATTAACCCACACGTTGCTAATGGTGGTGCCTCCGGTGCCCCAGGGATGAGAAATTGTACATACCTGGTTTTATCCCGTTGTTAAAACAGAACTCGTGTCTTCCTTTTACCGTTTCCTAATACCGGCAGCATCGAGGTGCCCCTACAGTGTGGCCTCTTTACAGAGAGAAACTGCTCTCATTTCGCACTGTATCTCACTTGATACCGGCTCTCAGAGTGCATGTGTGGGCTCTCCTTTAATCAGCATTTATTTTTGTGCATATTAATGCCCAGAAATGAATGTTAAATGAAAAAAAATGTTGGGGCATCTCTATTGACTTCCCATGCTGGCTGCTTGCACCCACCTCCAGCCACTCATCCAAATCAGTGGATGCTGTCAAAATCCCACTCATACACCTTGGGATCAAGGAAGAAGGTATGTTTCCTGGGAAACCCAAGGGGGTTCAAACTGCAGGGTATCCCAATTTGGGGGTCCCTGTGGAGGGCTTTTTAAAGGGGCAGATTTGGTGAAGAGGCTACTTAAAACTTTACCAGACCATTATTTTGCTTTTAGAGCAAATGGATTGGAGGTTAAATATCCACAACACAAATATCTATTTTTCATGACTAGCACATTTAAAGCAGACTGTCATGCGGCTTATGTGCAGCAAACCACACGAAAACTGCATCTTGATTTAGGATGGCCAGTATTCACCAGGTCTCTGTGACACACATATGAGCCACACATAGGTTCAGCGTGTGCAGACCCACCATGCAAGCACTACTGGTCACTAGCAATGACGCAAATGTGCTGTTGTGCCTGAAGCAACTGAATAATGCATACAGGCAAGGATTATATCTGATTTTTGCTAATTTCCTGTAGTATTACAATGGACTAGCATCCCAAAAAGATGCCCGCTGGGGGGGGGGGGGGGGGGGGGGGGCATTTTGGCTTTCGGTCTGCTTTAAATCAGTGTTGACTTGGTCTCCTATCCAAAAAACACAGCTTAATGATGTGTAGTGTAATAGATGGTAAACATCGAGTAAAAAAAAATTAAGCTTTACATTTTGGGTATGTATTTTACTGTTGTGCTGTATAGCAAATACTGGTGAGAAAGACACCTGAATATGGATCAACACAATTTTAGATTGGCCACTATTAAATTGGTTGGCTTATTTTGCAAGAAGTGTAAGTTGCATGTATCTGTAAGCGAGACCAATAAAGAGGTCTATTTGTTTTTATATGTCCCTATCCCGCACTGTATGGCAAGCTTAATGTTCCACCAATGACTTGAACCACTGTGGTATACAAGGTTCTCCTAATGCAGCCTTGAAATTTTATGTCATGCACACTAATTGCTCCCTTACAAAAAATACCTGTTTTGAAGTCCTTTCTACCCTTTTTTTTTTTTTTTTTAAACTCCTCGTTAACATGGTGGGGGTGACAAAGAAAAATTATTAGCGTAATTACCCAGCAGGAAATAATTTGAAAAATTTCCAGCAGTGAACCAATATTCTTGGCTATTAAAAGTTGAACAAAATTATTCACGCAGCAACTGAGTGGGTGGAGGTATACAAGAGCTTAGGTTTACATTTTATTATTGCACTGGCTAGCTATGAACAAGCATGTTCTGGCACAAAAGGTTGTGGCATTCTTACATTTGGGTTATTAACACAATCCATCAAAAACTGCTGCAGGTGTTGAGCCAATGTCTAGCTCTCTGCTAGACATTTAAGGGATATTGCTCGGCAAAGCAAAGCTCTCTTTAATACAGAAATAATCTGGTTGCAGGTAAGCAACTACATTTTAAAATTCAGTTTATAAACTCTAAAAAGAAATCAGGGACAAGTCAGTTTATAAATTCTGTACAAATCAGAACAAATGAAAGGACCGGTACTTTCTTGATACAGAAGTCCCACTGACAGAGCCTTGAAAATGTATTCAACCCCCAAAACGACTTTTACATTCCATTGTTGCCCCCTGTTCACAATATATCACCCATGTACATCATGCCTAAAAAGTAAAAACCTAGACAACATTGTGCTAAAGGAAATGCATACAAATGTGAGGTTTGAGGGCTAGCTATATATTTTTGCTCTATCGCATAAACCCCAACCATACTCACTCACATGATTGCTTTCCTAAAAGTGTGAAGGAAGAAAAAAAAACTGACTACAAGAAATTACCGAGAGGTCGGCGGACACAGCCTGTGTATGTATAGCTGGGAGGAGCTTTGTTTTGTCTTGCAGTTCCGGCAACCAGATCTTTAAGAATCCTTTTTTTTTTTTGGGGGGGGGGGGGGTATATATGGCCAATACATGCTTGTGTACTCACATGAACTTTCCTCTGCATTTAACCCATCTGGGAAGCAAGACAATCATATTCAGTGAGTGTGCACACATGCTGAGAGTGGTGGGTTGCTTTGGAGTGGAATAAGAGAGAAACTTAGTCAATTAACATAGGGTCCATAAGGGTGTGAGCATTGTCTACTTTGTTAACAATCTGCATTTAGGATTTCAGTATTTCATTTGTCTTTTGACACCAGCATGAAGTCAAATTAATTTAGGAAAGCAATACCCTAAGTGCATGAGGTTCATGAACATCTTTGTTTTATGCTAATATTGTAGAATATTAAATATACTATTATCATAGAGACCTTGAACACATTTCTGAACAAATATTTACATATAAATGTTATACATAATATTTGTTTGATTCTTTTTCTCCTTTAATCAGTTCTAGGTTTGCAGCAATGTAGGCTAGAATACGCTAATCTTTTCTTTGCACTTCTAAACATACAGGGAATACAGTTTACATTTCATAAGGGTTTAAATAAATAATCCCAAATCCCTACTGGCCTTGTTATAGCCGCCTTGTACAAATTTTCAGTTGTATATGAGCTGAAATAAAGTGTCTACCTTGCAATTTGAGCTCCTACTGACTCGTTTAGCCTTAAGGAACTATTAAAATTCACGTTGCTCATTATTCCAAGCTGCTTTAAGCACCTATTGTGATAAATCATTGTGAGGGTTGTCAAATTAAAGTTTCCTCAGAAAAGAAAACCACTTAAAAAACACACTTTTTTTTTTTTAAAGAGAATTCTCAAACTTTCAGCCAAAAGAGGCTTTTTTGACAACACCGATGGCCATAGACTGAAAATAGAGCCTTTGAAAATAGACAACAGAAATAGCACGAGAGCACACCAATTCAAATGATAATTTTAGGACTGGCAAGCAAAAATTCACAATTGCAAGGAAACCTAGCTAATGCATGACAGCAGTTTGTTTTGATTTGATTCATTATGGAAAAAATCAAAAATGCTTTTGCTATTCTTGCTGTTGGTATCAAAGTTTAGTTCAAAATTGCTGATTTGTTTGGTTTGATTTGACATACATTTATATGACATTTGGCCATCTCTGTTTTAATGGAAAAAAAAAACTTGCTCCCCAGTACTCCGTTTGTAAATAATGAGAGCCCCCCCCCCCCATTAGCCAACTGACATACCAATTAAATGTATAGGTTCAATGTAATAAATATTTATAGTTCAATATATTTTTATTGAAGTTTTGCATCATATAAAGAACAATACAACATTAGAGCCAGGTTATACAAAAAGAGAAAAAATCAGCACATTGTGTTATGTTATGTGGTCCCCTCAATGTTCATCTAGCACCCCCGCTCCAATCCCCCCCAGACCAGGACCACCAACTGGATAAGTCTCATTTTTTCCAGGGGCAGCCAGAGCCCAGCAAAGGGTTTTTACACAAAGAAGAGGGGTGGCCAACCAAGGCAGGAGAAGGGGGCAGGGAAGCCCGGGGGACCTGGGATGCAAAGAGCATGTGAAAAGGAAATGTGGAGGGATAAGAAGATAGAAATACAAGGTAGCAGAAGGTAAGCAGAGGTAGAATAACATTAGGGTGGAGGTTGGGGTTAGAAATAGGGATAGGTAAGGGGCCAAGGGCAGGGGCAGAAGCGTGCAAGCCTAACTTCCTCTACTGAGCCCCCATTGGCAGGCGATGTCAGACGGCCCATGTCATCATGTACCTTTCCTGCGTGCCCTCTGCCTCTGAGGTCAACTCCTCCATGCGGCGGATGACTTCTACTTCTTGCGCCCACTCAACAAGTGATGGCGAAATTGTGGTTTTCCATTGTTCTCAGCGCTGTCAGGAAATGCAGCAGAACCCCTTTCTTACTGCGGGAAATGGGACCGGGGAGCAAGGATAGTAAAGTCACCTGTGGAGAGTTCTGTATCGACTCTCCCGTGATGTTGTTGTAGATAGTTAAGACTTTCGCCTTAATTGGCGGGCAACTCAACCATATATATTAGTTTGGGGTAACCTCTACACCCCCTGCCAAAAAGCCCAACAGAGACTCACTATTGCACTCAAACAATCAATTTATAAATCCATTTTATTGTAGCATATTGTTTAAAACCAATTTAAAAACAATTTTACTGAACCATATGCATGGTAAGCCACCAGGGGGCGCACTCCCTCATTAACAATACAATCTCATATACATATAAGTAATTTCAAAATGATTCTGTGCTAATCTATCAATAAATTCATATATATACAACTATTCTAAAGCTTAATATACAATTCACAATTAATATCCTCACCCTAATAAAGTGCCAGTGCTTCCATCGCAAATAGTCCCTTGTGCAAAATATTTAAGCCCATTCACATAGAGCAAGGGCACACAGACAACACACAACAAACAAGTGCTTACTGTTAGTATGGTGACAGGAAGGCCACACACATACTGACCGTGAGCAAGAGCCCATAGGGGGCTCGAAACGCGTTGGTCTGCGCCTGAGGGGGGCCTTCCTGTCACCATACTAACAGTAAGCACTTGTTTGTTGTGTGTTGTCTGTGTGCCCTTGCTCTATGTGAATGGGCTTAAATATTTTGCACAAGGGACTATTTGCGATGGAAGCACTGGCACTTTATTAGGGTGAGGATATTAATTGTGAATTGTATATTAAGTTTTAGAATAGTTGTATATATATGAATTTATTGATAGATTAGCACAGAATCATTTTGAAATTACTTATATGTATATGAGATTGTATTGTTAAGGAGGGAGTGCGCCCCCTGGTGGCTTACCATGCATATGGTTCAGTAAAATTGTTTTTAAATTGGTTTTAAACAATATGCTACAATAAAATGGATTTATAAATTGATTGTTTGAGTGCAATAGTGAGTCTCTGTTGGGCTTTTTGGCAGGGGGTGTAGAGGTTACCCCAAACTAATACATTTGGTTTTTGGGTATTAACCCACAGAGCAGTGCACCTATAGAAATATTTACTGGTGCTGCCCACATTTCTTATCCGTAGCCCAAACGGATGTTTATTACTGGTTGCAACTCAACCATATATGCGCCATGCTCCCGCACCCCACAAGACATATCCAGCACCTGTCAGAGCCGGAGGTGTCGAACCTGCTTTGGTCTGCCGGGCACCTGTACCACCATGATAACACCTTAAAATTCCTTTCCTGGGCTATACTCGGGACTGCTAGCTTGTGAGTAAACAGATATACCTTGGTGAGCTCCTCTCCAGAGATAGAGATTCCCAGCGCCTCTTCTAATTTCATAGAGAATTCGATATAGAACCGAAGACTGCATGTCCGCTGGGGGGTGCTTGCATAAGTACATGCTCTAGTTGCGTCAAGGGTATCCTACCCCGTTCCACCAGGTTTTGGGTCGTGACAAATGCACTCAGCTCACTATATAGAAACCACGAGATATACAGTCCTGAGACCCTTCTCCTTATATCTTCCAGCGTGGGGAGCCATCTCGATGTCAAAATACTGCCCATTAAAACGTTGGATGAAGCCTCCCATGCCAAAAAACTTCTAGCCCCCACTCCTGGCGTAAAGGAATAGTTATCAAAAAGATGGGTTAATGGGCCTGGTCTACTAATTACGGCATATTGTCTGGTCAATCTATTCCAGGCCAGCAGGAATTGCCCCGCCAAAAATGGGAGCAATTCTCTTACCTGCCTAGGGAGAGCTCTCCCCCAAGGAAGCGAGTTGAGACTCACGGGAGAAATCGCCCTCTCCAGTTTAACCCATTGCTTCCCTTTCCCCCTCTGACTCCAGTCAAATATGCAATGCATTATGACTGACTTAAGCCTGGTCAAAGTGCTAAATCTTACCCGGAGTTCCCCTGTGCCCCACACAAATCTCAGAAAGGCGGACCTTAGCTTCCTAAAGAAACTTTTGGGTAAATGGATAGGTATTGTTTGAAAGATGTATAGGAATTTAGGATGTCCATTTTAAATATATTAATCCTTCCAAACCATGTAAAAATACAATTCTGTGATTACTCAGCTGTAGAATTGGTATTATGAGTATACAGTACGTCCTGCTCCAGATAAGAATCATTACTTTTGGGTATTACTCCGCCAGATGGCGCTGTACTGCAGAGACCGCGGAATTGGCTCCTCCCGGCCCCTCAAATACCCAGGGACCTCCCACAAATCCCCAGCATTGCAAAGCAGTGAACGAGAAGCCAGGAGAAACATAACAGAACCAACCAGTAACTATAAACAATGAAAACAATCACTATACAGAGGATCCAAAGATAATGCAAAACCAAGGGTGGGGTGGAGCAGGACGTACTGTATACTCCTAATACCAATTCTACAGGTGAGTAATCACAGAATTGTATTATTCTTAGTATACAGTACGTCCTGCTCCAGATAAGAATCATTACTCTTGGGACATCCAATGGCAGTGTCCATAAAGTAGGTAACAACAGACAGGTCAGACCACTGCCGCCTGCAGAACCTTGCGGCCAAAAGCAGCATCAGCTGAGGCCCTAACATCAACCTTGTAAAACTTTGAAAAAGTATGAACAGAAGACCAAGTAGCAGCCTTGCAAACTTGTTCAACAGAAGCCCAAGAGGCACCAATAGCACAAGTAGAATGAGCAGTAAGGTAGAAGGTAGGATTCTTCCCCTTAGCAGTGTAGGCCTGAATCACAGCCTGACGGATCCATTTGCTGATAGTAGACTTAGCAGGAGCCAGACCCTTCCTAGGACCAGAAGGGACCACAAAAAGAGCATCAGTTTTTCTGAAAGGTGCAGTAGCCACCAGATAGTACTTCAGACACCTAACCACATCCAAGGAATGCAAAACCCTCTCCTTAGCGTTACTAGGATTAGGACACAAGGAAGGAAGAACAATGTCCTGATTCAGATGAAAGGCAGACACGACCTTAGGCAGAAAATCTGGCTTGAAGCAAAACACCACCTTGTCCTGGTGTCTCTCAAAGTAGGGAGGCTGGATGGAAAGCGCCGCCAACTCAGAAACACGCCTAACAGAAGTGATAGCCACCAAAAAGACAACCTTGAGAGTAAGAATGGCCAGGGCAGCATCCTGCACAGGTTCAAAGGGAGCACCCTGCAAGGCAGACAAGACCAAGTTCAAATCCCAAACAGGCAACATAGGCTTACGTGGGGGACGCACATGAGTAACCCTCTGGAAAAAAGTCCTGATCAGAGAATGCTGGGCAAAGGACCTCTGGAAGAAAACAGCCAGGGCAGAGACATGACGCTTCAGAGTACTGAGTTGGAGCCCCAGCTCCAACCCATGCTGCAGGAACTCCAGGATCCTGGGAATAGAGAAGACACGACAGGGAAGAGACCTAGCCTCACACCAGTCAATGTAGGCACACCAAACCCTATAGTAAATGGAGGAAGAATACTTCTTTCTAGCCTTTATCATGGTGTGAACAACAGAGGCAGACAGCCCCTTTTCCATCAAGATGGAGGTTTCAGCAGCCAGGCCGTCAAAGCTAGAGTTTGTAAATTGGGATGGCGTAAATGAGTGAGCAGGTCTGGCACCCTGGGCAGAGCGTACTGATCTACTGCCAGCTGCACCACGTCTGCAAACCACACTCTTCTTGGCCACCTGGATAGCCGGCACCCCCTCCTGAGCTATCTTGCGCAGAACCCTGCCCAAAAGGGGGAATGGGGGAAAGACATACAGGAGCTGAAAATCCTGCCATGGCATTGCTAGAGCATCTATTTCCAAGGCCAGAGGGTCCTGGTACAGGGAGACAAAGGCCGGGAGCTTGTGGTTGTGACAGGACGCAAACAGATCCACATCTGGTTGGCCCCATCGGTGACATAGAGTGTGAAACACCCTCTCGCAGAGGGACCATTCTCCCAGGCGAGAGGTCCCCCTGTTTAGAGAGTCTGCCTGCAGATTCTCCACCTCCGGAATGTACACAGCAGATATGCAGGGAACATTGTCCTCCGCCCAGGACAGGATCAGAGACACTTCTTTGAGGGCCCCCTTGCTCCGGGTGCCCCCCTGATGATTGATGTAGGCAACCGCTGCCTGGTTGTCCGAGCATACGTGGACAGGCCGGCCCCGAAGGTGGTGGGTCAAGTGAGCCAGCACCAACCTGATCGCTCTTAGTTCCAGAATGTTGATGGGTTTGTGGGCCTTCTGAGGGCCCCACCGCCCTTGGAACTGTAGGGACTTCCAGGAGCCCCCCCAACCCATCAGACTGGCATCCGTGGTGACTGTCTCCCAGCAGGGGGCCAGAAAGGATCTGCCCGCCAACAGGTTCCTGTAGTCCAGCCACAAGAGGGACCGCTTGGCTAGGGGAGATAGAACAAGGACCTGGTCCAGGGACGCGGGATCCTTGTCCCAAACTGACAAGAGGTGGAGTTGCAGAGGCCTCATGTGAAACTGTGCATAAGGAACCGCCTCGAAGCACGACACCATCAGGCCCACCAGCTGCATTCCCTGCCTGATGGAGGGATGAGGGCAAGAGAGCAGGGACTGAACCTGCACCAGTAGACTGTCCACCTTCTGCTGAGGAAGAAAAATCCTTGCCTGAACTGTATCCAGATTCATTCCCAGGAAGGGTGTCACCAAGGAGGAAGTCAGGGAAGACTTGGGATGGTTGATCACCCAGCCAAATGACTCCAGTGTGGACACTACTCGCTGAGTATCCAGCTCTGCCTTTTGGAGGGACTGAGAAGTGATGAGAATGTCGTCCAAATAGGGCAGAACGCAAATGCCCTGAGACCTGAGCAGAGCCATCCCTCCTGCCAGCACCTTGGTGAACACTCTGGGAGCTGAAGTGAGACCGAAGGGCAATGCCACAAATGGGTAGTGCTGATCCTCCAGAGCGAACCTGAGGAATATATGATGACCTGGAAAAACAGGAATATGAAGGTAAGCATCCTTGATAGCAGAGCGCAAAGTTTCCATGCGAAAGCGCCTGCACCTGACAAACTTGTTGAGGATCTTCAAGTCCAGGATGGGCCTGACTGACCCATCTCTTTTGGGCACGGTAAAAAGGTTGGAATAGAACCCCCTGCCCCTTTCTCATAAGGGGACCTGGCAGATAACCCCCAGCTCCAGAAGGCTTTGCACCGCCAGAATTAGAGCCTGAGCTGACATGGGGTCCTGAGACATCCAGGATCTGATGAATCTTGGGGGCGGCCAGGCAGCAAACTCTGTCTTGTAACCGGAGGACACTACCTCCTGAATCCACCGGTCTGAGACATGAAGCCTCCAGACGTGAGCAAAATGCTGAAGCCGTCCCCCCACTTCAGGCTTGAGGGGGCTTGGGAGAAGACTTAGGCTTGGAGCCCCAGGATGAGCCAGGGCGTGCACGTCCTCTGCCCCTACCCCAGAAATCTCCTCGGGCCCCGGTAAGGGAGACCCCCCTGCCCTGTCTGGCTCTACGGTAGGGGGAAGAAAAGGAGCCCTGGCCCCGAAAGGGCCGAGACTGCCGCCTGCGCTGGGGTAACCTGCCTCCCTTAGCAAACAGGTCCAGGCGGTCTCCAAACAGGCGTAGTCCTTTAAAGGGAAACCCAGTGAGAGCTTTCTTGTCAGCGTTATCAGCAGCCCACTGGCGCAGCCAAACCGAGCGCTGTATAGCCACCACTAGGGCAGAGGCTCTGCCACACATCCTAATGGTATCATCCAAGGCAGAGAGGACATAAGACACAAAGACCTCACAACGAGAGAGTGAATTAAACTCCTCACGAGACACATCATCAGGAGCACCCTCGAAGAGACCTCTAAGCAGGGTTCTAACAGTCACAGCTGTAATGGCAGAGGCACAGACCGGGCGCAGCGCCGACCCCACACAGGCAAAAGCATGGGACGCCAGCTGATCAATACGCCGGTCCTCACTATCCCGCAGCGTAGTAGAGTCAGGGGAATGCATGACAGAGTTGTTAGATAACCCTAGGACCGGGGCATCCACCTCTGGAGGGGATGACCAACGCTTCACCACATCAGCAGGAAAGGGATACCTCCTATCCTAACTCTTAGGGACTCCGGGGAGCCTGCTGGGATGCTCCCATTCCTTGAGCACGAGGTTATTAAAATGGGCTTGCTCAGGAACCTCAGAACGTGGCTTAGCAGTATGAAACAATACCCCCTGCTGCCTGGGGGCTGCAACCGGGGGAGAGATAGACAGTACCTCAAAAATCTGAGCTAACAGCCTATCAGTATCATCTGGGGCCCAGGGGCCAGAGCCAGAATCATCATGACCCCTGGGCCTCTCATCAGATGACTCCGAGCCAGAGAATAACTTCCCTTCTTCCAAAGGGGTATAACCAGACAGTTCCAAAAATTCTTCCAAAAACGCAACCAGTGCAACCAAGTCAGCGCGGAGACTGACACCAACAAGAAGCACATAATAAAGTGAAGCACCAAGGCATTCACATAAACCCTCGCCCCCCCCCCCCCCCCCGAGAGCTACAAGGGAGAGCGGCGTCCACTTAACATGGGACCCACCGATAGACAGGGGCAATACTGCGGGAGGGGCATCCCATAGAGGCTCACTATATGCCTATACCGCCTACCCTTTGGTGGGGGATTGCGGTGGAGCAGCGCTCCTAAGCACATGACAGCGGTGCTGCCTACCATCACCCGGACCGGCGCAGCCAAGGCTGGGAGGCACGTTAAAAATGGAACGGGTAGGAATAGTCCTACTGGGTTGTAGGCTAATAGCCCCGCTCACCTGCGAGAAGAGAGAGCCATCTTCTTGCCCTTCGCAGTCCAGACTGCAGAGAAATTCTGGGGGTTTGTGGGAGGTCCCTGGGTATCTGAGGGGCCGGGAGGAGCCAATTTCGCGGTCTCTGCAGTCCAGCGCCATCTGACGGAGTAATACCCAAGAGTAATGATTCTTATCTGGAGCAGGACGTACTGTATACTAAGACTATGTCGCTTGTCATACGTGGTCAGTTCAGTCACTGTCCTTGTGCGTACGGGGCAGTAGTTAAGTTCATACAGGCGCGAGAGATCCGAGGGCATCTGCACCCCGAGATATTTCATCGAGTAGGGTTGCCATTTAAAGTTAAAGTTCGCTTTAAGTTGCTCTACAATCTGCTTGGGGAGGGATACGTTAAGGGCTTCTTATTTAGTGTAATTAATCTTAAATAACTTACATGGCCAAATGCCTCAAACTCCGTAAGGGCCGCGGGGAAGGATGTCAACGGGGCAGTCAAGTGTAGAAGCAGATCATCTGCATATAGGGAGGCCTTGGATTCCTGATCCCCTGCCTTTATACCCCTAATGTCTAGATTCTGTCTTATGGCCACAGCAAGATGTTTCATAGTAATGACATATAATAACGGGGATAGTGGGCAACCCTGACGCGTACCATTACTAATCCTAAAGGAGGAGGAAAGGAGGTCGTTTGCCCTCACCCTTGCAGTGGGCTCAGAGTACAGTGCCAGAATCCTAGACAGGGCCAACACCTTGAGGAACATCCAGTCCACTCTGTCGCCTTCTCCGCATCGCACGAGAGAAGGCACACCTGGGCTCTCTCCGCCTTGGTATGTGCTAATAAGTCAAAAAGCTTATTGGCGTTGCCTCGCGCCTCCCGCCCAAGCACGAATCCAGCCTGATCCAGGTCTATCAAACCCAGTAGAAGTGGTTTGAGCCTGGAGGACAGGATCTTAGCGTACAATTTGATATCAACATTTATCAAGGAAATCGGCCTGTAACCGCTACATAACGATGGATCCTTCCCCGGTTTAGGGAGAACTGAGATTATTGCCTCGAGAGACTGTCTAGGAAACCTGCACTCCAGCCATATAGCGTTAAAAACCTTAGTCATAAAGGGAACTAGTTTAGGCCCGAATTGCTTATAGAATTTAGGGTCCCTGGACTCTTGCCCTGCTGCGTTTCCTTGATTGCCCTGGCTACCTCCTGCTCCAAGAAAGGTTCCTCTATGGCCTCCGCCTCTTCCCTAGGTATTTGAGGGAGGGGCGTATTGTGCACATAGGCCACAACAGCTTCCGGTAGTTATGTTCCAGTCAACGTGCTACTATCTTGTAGTATTCCCTAAAATTATCTACAATTTGTGAGGGTATTACCGCAGACTGACCCTGTGACCCTTTGATGGTAGGAATATACGTGGCCGCAAGCCTGGGGTGTAAAGCCCTGGCGAGAAGTCACCCACACGTGTCCGAGGAGTTATAATAAAGCACCTTCTGTCTCTCTGAATCCTAGGTATGCCTGATTTTATAAACCATGCAACTTATCTCTGGCTTTCATTAGGTCAAAGAGTAAAGCGCTAGATGGGTTCTTTTTATGGTCCTGCTCTAAGGCATGTATGCATTGTAAAGTCTGGGATATCACGGAGGCCCCTTCCCTCTTTAATCTGCCTCCCACTGGTACAGAAGAGGCATATGATCCTGTTCATGATTCCTAAGAAATTTCGCTATGGCCTCTCTTACCCCTGACAGGCATGCTGCATCCCCGAGCAGATTGTTATTAAGCCTCCAACTCCAATTTTTGGAGTCCGGGCAAAGCCACTGACAGAAAGATTGGGGGGTTGTCTGACCATAATATCTGGCCAATCCATGCGCGTGGAGCCCACTCCATGGCATGATGGCCAAGGAAAATATAATCAATTCTGCTGTATGAATTCCTAGCGCCGAAAAGAACGATAAATCCTTGTCTCGCCCATGCAGGGCTTGCTAAGACTCCATTAGCTGCATGTCAGAAAGTAGCTTTCTCAGTCTATTTTTTTTTGCTCAGGGTTACCGCCGACCCGCCTGAGGAAGTATCTAGCTCTGGCTGCATGGGAATGTTGAAATCTCCACCCGCCAAGAGTGTGCCTTCTGAAAATTTGGCTAATGTCCTTAGCACTTTCATACAAAAACTAACCTGTATTGGGTATTAGTATTAGAGGGGGCATTAGTATTAGGGGCATAGATGTTAGCTATAGTATATACCCTAGTCATACCCAGGGAGCAATATGGCCAACTGCGTCCAGTTTGTGTTGTTATGAATAACAGGCTGGAGTAAAAAAAAAAAAAAAAACACACTGAGCTGGGGATAGAAGGTGATTACATATACTTCCCTCTGTGTATAGGTGCACTTTAACAGGGTGTGCTCAATATGACAAAGATTCCAGGTTAGGATAAACTTTTGATATGCAGACTGAATACCCTAGAATTGCATATTCTATGGATGTCAAACTCATTTTCACCAATGGCCACATCAGCATACTTGTCGCCTTCAAAGGGATGGTCAATAACAGACAAACACGAACATTCTAAAATATAGTTACACACACAGAATTATTTTGTCCAGGACAGATGCTGAAATAATGTTCTCAAGATTAACCTTGTACTGTGCCACACAAAATGATGGAACTATAGCCACTTTTTTGGACCCATGACGCACACTGAATTATTTTGCCCAGGACAGATGCAGAATTATTTTGCCCAGGACAGATGCAGAATTATTTTGCCCAGGACAGATGCAGAATTATTTTGCCCAGGACAGATGCAGAATTATTTTGCCCAGGACAGATGCAGAATTATTTTGCCCAGGACAGATGCAGAATTATTTTGCCCAGGACAGATGCAGAATTATTTTGCCCAGGACAGATGCAGAATTATTTTGCCCAGGACAGATGCAGAATTATTTTGCCCAAGACAGATGCAGAATTATTTTGCCCAAGACAGATGCAGAATTATTTTTCCCAGGACAGATGCAGAATTATTTTGCCCAGGACAGATGCAGAATTATTTTGCCCAGGACAGATGCAGAATTATTTTGCCCAGGACAGATGCAGAATTATTTTGCCCAGGACATCACTAAAATAATTATTTCCCATCCCACCTCGCAATAGCTAGTAATAACCCCTGCAACAGATGTAGCACCCTTTTTTGTGGCAGAAGGTCGGGGGGGTTAGCCCCCCTCCCTTGTGTAATGACAGCTGGAGACAGAGAACAGTTGCAGACTCTATTCTACTCTAACCCCAAAACATTAAAAAGGCCAGCCACGTGGGATTAGAGGTGGTACTGTGCCCTACATTGGAGTGCAGCATATTGGTGCATCACTTGGTAGCACCTCACACAGGCTTAAGGATGTGCTGCCAGTGTAAGCAGCCACAGTGTAACCAGGCAGGCTAGAAGGGGCGCAGCCCACTGCCACCATCGGGTACCTGTCAGGAGACTACATAAAACGCTTGGAGGGCCTCATCCGGCCCCCAGGTCTTGAGTTTGAAACGTGCTCTAAATGTTGAATGTACTGTCCCCTATATAAGTCTGTAATAATAGTAATGCAGGAGGAAGGCCAGTAATTACTGTCCTCTTCTTTGCAGCATAGAGGCATCCTAATTTGGATGCCCCACTGCACAATGCCTGCCCAGAAAGCCCATTATCAGGCAGCAGATACCTCTTTCACCATATCAGGTAAACCGGGCTGGTGGGTGAACAAGGATATGTAGTCTATCAGGCAAACCTGACAGGCTGCTGGTGACCACGTGGGGGCAGCAAACCATACTGAAACACAGAATAGGTGAGTATTTGCTGCCCAGAATAATGCTTCCCATGCAGTATGGCATATATATATATATATATATATATATATATATATATATATATATATATGTAGGGGAGGGTGTCCAGTCAATTGAATGAACGTCCCTTTAAATTCTACCAATCTTCTAGGTTGTCCCTGTTGTCTGTGGCATGGTATTTCAATCTGAAGCAGTTATGTTAGGGGATGCACCAATAGGGGTCTGACTGGTCTGGTATTTTTACCTTACCAGTAAAAGATCATTATTTGCTATGGGACTATGCTAATTTTGGTAACATTTATAATTGATCCCCTCTGGGGATACTGTTTTGGAACTTATTGTTGCTAGGGGGCACACAGCGTAAAATATTTGAGAACCTCTGGTCTATGGCACATAAGGCTGAATCTAGAATGCAAACTGCAAGAATAAGGTACCAGCAACTACAGTAGATCAAGTATACAAATAAAAGTACTTACTCTGAGTTACTTTTGTCAATGCATGGCTTGTACAGTATCCTTACAACATTATGCGCTTCTAGGGACTGTGTGGAATCACATGATAAGCTTGAAGTGAAGAAACAGGAATTTCCTCTTTGCAATGATCTCGATTCTACCAAATATGTGTCACAATTCAGAAGCCAAAGCTGAAAAGCAGTTTAATATAATGAATAAGAACTTTAGATAATGGTCAATGAAAATTTAGGGCATTTATATGGCAGAAAATAAAATTTCACAGATAGATCTGACAGTTATGTAATTTCATGTTCCGCATTTCCAACAGTGAAACAAAATTATCATGCGAACAAGGCAAAGCATTAAAGTTATTTTGCAGGCAAAAAAAAAACCTGCCATACTCACCTTTCATACCCCACAGCCCATTGTTGCTAGTCCAGTTACCCAACACTTACAGGCCACAGCTTTGCGGAGGACAGCAGCTTGACAACAGCAGTGGGAAGAAAAAGACTGGAATTTGGTAATCCGGTAAAAGCTCCGGACTAGCAGCGATGGCCTGCGGGAGATAACGGGAGAGTAGATAGTTTCTTTTTTTATTGTTAGCAAAGTGATTTTAAAAAATCAGATATGCATGAAAGCCAGTAGAGTATCAAAATGAATGCATCTCAATAAAATTAGTTGCCTTTATGAGGTCAGAGTATCTTCTCAAATATTAATTAGATAAAAGGCACAACACAGCCCTTGATGTTTTCCTTTTAGCCACCTGTCTTATATGCACATTGAGTTTGCCTTCCTATTACATAATGTGCCAGGTATAGTCTCTGGTTTTCAATTCCTGTCTGCCAGATAGTACAATACTGCATGTTCGTCTTTTACCGATCATTGGCTAATTACAATTTGCAAAAGGATCCCCGTTAGATTTATCGGTAACTGTTTTTCTATGAATCCTTCATGACAACCCATGGAGAGAGAGGCTCCACCCCCTGGGAGGAAACACAAACTGAACAGAGGTTAAAACCCCACCCCTTCATGTTCACCTTAGTATTAGTAAACTAACATAAGGTAAATCGTAGGACAATGGGAGGGAACTAAGGGGCTCATTATGAAGTATTCATAGAAAAAACATTACCGGTAAGTCTAATGGGGATTTTCTCCCTTCATCCTTCATAACGACCCATGGAGAGGATTAGCAAAATAATGGAAGGTGTGGGGTGAGGACCATATTACTGCATTGCAGATCTCTTCTATAGAGGCACCTGTAATCTCTGGAAGCTGACATAGCTCTGGTTGAAAAATATGTGGAGGAGGAACTCTTCTAGATGTGTAAGCCTGCACAATAGTCTGTTTTATCTATCTGTCAATAAATGGATTTTGTTGGAAAACCCTAAAAGGTCTTTTACGGGTAACTGATTTAAAGTAACAATTGATTAGTTGATGCTGTCTCAACTGGTGGTGTATGAAAAAAATGATAAGGCTGAAGTCTAAATCTTTAGCGTACTTCCTGCTAGCACTTTCTCGAAACCTTCGAGCAGGAATTCGAGGACTGACAACATATCTTCTTACTTCAATATGTTGACTTCACAAAATGAAGAAAAACATTTCCAAACCTTTGCATAGATGAGTCTGGTTGTAAATTTTTGACTGTCCAGCAGAGTTTCAATCACTCTTGCCGAACAGTCCTTCCTTTCTAAAAATGGCCCTTTCAGGATCCACGCTGTCAGTTGAAGCTTTGATGGGCCTGGATGCAGAACGGGACCCTGATAAAGCAGATTCAGAATATTTGGTAGCTGCCAAGGCCCCCTCTTCACCATCCTTTGCAGCTCTGCAAACAAGGATATTCTTGGCCAAAACGGAGCTATGTAGATAACACGGACTTCTTCTTGCGCTATCTTCTGAATCACTTGTGGTAGTATTCTGAAGGGAGGGAAGGAATAAGCTAGGTGAAAATTCCAGGGATGAGCCATGGCATCCACTGCTAACGCACCATACCCCCTTGTCAGTGAGTAAAACATTTTGCATTTTGAATTGCTGGCAGGGCAAAGCTATCTGAGGGAGACCTCATGTAGTCACAATCTGAAGGAAGAAGGAACACTTCTTGGTTCAGACACCACTCGGTATGTTGAACCCTGACTCGGCTTAGATAATCTGCGAGAGTGTTCAGGGTAGCCTGACAGGTTTATCAGTGACAAGGACTTGGTCTCGTCCTGATGATTTAGGTAAGCTACTGTGGAAGCATTGTTGGAACAAATCTGTACATCTCTGCCTGAGATGTCTGGTATAAAGTGATTTAGTGCCAGTGTGACTGCAAAAAAGTCCCCTGAAGTTCGAGGATCCGCCTGCTATGTTTGGTGGCCACTTCCCCTGTAAATATTGATTGTCCTGGTGGGCTCCCCAAACCTAGCTGCTGAAGTTTGTTGTTATAACTACGGGATTGCTTTGCATTATTGGATCTGGCCAGTATTGGAGACCCTCTAAGACCTTCTCCTCTATTTGGAGCTCCTGATCCAGTGAGTCTGGACTCTTGTTCCAATGGGATAAGAGGAACCTCTGCAGGGTTCTCATATGGAGCTAAGCCCATGGAACTGTCATGAGCTGTCTGAACAACTGCAAATGTATGGAGTAAGGTGCTCTGGTCAGATGAGACCAAAAATGTACCTTTCAGCCACCAAGGAAAACGCTATGTCTGGCAGAACACCAAAGTATCCCATCACCCCAGATTGAGAATCTGTGGTGAGACTTGAAAACTGCTGTTCAGCAGCAGAAACATCTAATGTGAAGGTGCTGGATCATTCCTTGAGGAATGGGCATACATTGGTAAGATGTGGTAATCTCATAAGGACTGTAAGTGTTGCAAAAGTTGACTCAGCAATGTACTATCATTGGGGGGGAAGTGATATGCACAATTACGTTTTCTGATATTTTGTTATATTTGTTGCTTGCTTCATAATAAAAAGAAAAAAGAAATGTTTCAAATTGTAAGCATGTTCTTTTAATGAAATTATGCAAACTCTCAAAAAACTTTAATTCCAGGTTGAGAGGTAGCAAAACACAAAAAATGCCAAGGGGGGTAAAACTCTTGTAAGCCTAGGACAGCCCATAGGTAGACCAATAGATGGGGCAGACGACAGGCAAGTGCAAGCTTACAGAAAGTAGGCCAACAAAAAAAGAAATACACAAAAAGGTAACATTCAAACAGGATGCTTTCCTGGTCATGCAGTTTAAAACAAGAGAGAAATAAAGTGCCAAATTTACAATTAAGTAAATAAGAGTCAATAATAGCACAATAACATTTTCAGCCTGTCTGTCCCCAGTCAAAGCCTCAATTTTCACAGTTTAATTCACCCTGTGTCTTTCTATAAAAGCCACTAGCTGAAACAGCATACATTGCATAATGGACTTTCAAAAATCGTAGATTGTTTATCAAATGTCCAGTGTTACTGATACAAAATGGGTCCCATACTATTTACTTGATGAATGAGTAGGGTGTTAAACGAGCAACTGCAGCTGATTGAGTGTCACTCAAAATGAGCTAATTATACATAGGGAACCAACTTATATCCACAAATGAAGCACTGGAGATAAAACGGCATAATCAATTAAAAAAAAAAATGTTTAATGTGAAAATTAGTTACTATCTACAGATACATTACTATATATAAAAAACGATAAAGCGGGCCTCTACTTTTACTCTAAAATAAATTCACTTCCCAATTAGAATTACAAATAACAGTTACACACTGCAATAACTGTAAGAATTCTGATTTAAATACTAGGATCTGGTATGGGTTTTTTGACGAAGACATCAAAGATCATGTACTAGCATTTTCAGTAAAATCTCTGTGACTCTGGGAAATCTTTTGCAACTCTTCCAGGAAGAAAGAAAGCCTGCCTCCCACAGGAATCTTGGCATCAAAGCCAAGGCCTATCTGCCTGTGACGGGGGATTACAGATCAAATTAGGTTCAGGCTGATGGGTTACTGCCTGAATCTGAGCCTTCTGTCTAAGGGGAACCTTACTCTTAAACCACTTTTTTTGCAGGAAACTATTTAGTCTTTTCCGAAGATCTGGCGAGAGTAGCATCCAACTTAGAGCCAAACCATTTCTATCTAGATGCTCCCATTCTGCCATGATAACTTATGCTGATTTAAATGAAAAGTAAGAGAGAGGTTACATTCTAGATCCACATACATCTCATCTTCAAGTGTTCTGGAAGCTTTCGGGTACATTTTTAAATTTAAGGAGGCCCTAATCAATATAATATGCTTCAGAGAAACTCCTACTCAGATCCTGAACCAGCATCTGAGGCGACTCTTTTATTTGAAGGCTGAAGTAAAATAGGGACTGGTGCAATAGGAGGAGTGAGAGGAGGGGGAAACGGGGCAACCAGGGGACCAGCTGAACTCTGACCAGCTTGTGAAATAAGATAATTCCCCATATATTTAAAAGGTAATATACACACAAAATATGCCCAGCCTACCTTAGGCTTTACCTGGTCCGCCATGGTCCCCAGAACAAGGCCATGCCTCAGAAAAATACCGTTTTGTGAGTACTCACCTTTAAAACGGGTATTATGAGTGTGCCATACACTCCACTTCCTTCTTCATGACATCTGGGTAATCTCCAGTAGAGGGCGAACTTCTGCAGAGATGAATTTGCAAAAAAGAAAGCCCCTCCCGGTCCATATATACCTGGGATCTCCCACCAAATTCCCCAGTGTATAAAAGCAGTAAAGGGACCAGGAAGAACCAAATATAACCTTAACAATCAAAACCAATGGTTCACCATATAAAAGCCCCAGAATACCTGAAACAAACAAGGGTGGGGTGAAGTGGAGTGTATGGCACACTCATAATACCCATTTTAAAGGTGAGTACTCACAAAACGGTATTATTCTAAGTGTGCCATACACTCCACTTCCTTCTTCATGACATCTGGGACATCCAATAGCAGTGTCCATCATGGGTGGGAACCAGAAACAGTAAAGAATGTACCAACTTCAAACCACTGCAGCTTGCAGAACCTTGCGGCCAAAAACAGCATCCGCTGAAGCCCGCACATCAACCTTGTAAAACTTGGAAAAAGTATGAACGGAAGACCAAGTAGCAGCCTTACAAACTTGTTCAACAGAAGCCTGGTGCTGAAAAGCCCAGGATGCACCAACAGCAAGAGTAGAGTGCGCAGTAACCTTAAAAGGAGGAGTCCTCCCCTTAGCAGAATAGGCCCCAACAATGGCCTGACGAATCCACTTGCTAATCGTAGATTTAGCAGGTGCCAAACCTTTCCTGGGCCCGCAGGGCACCACGAAGAAAGCGTCCGTCTTGCGGAAGGAAGAAGTAATCGCCAAATAGTACTTCACACAGCGAACAACATCCAAATTGTGCAAAACCCTCTCCTTGTCATTGCTAGGCTTAGGACACAAGGAAAGAAGAACAATGTCCTGATTGAGGTGAAAAGCAGACATCACCTTAGGAAGGAAATCCGGCTTAAAACGAAAAACCACCTTATCCTGGTGTCTCTCAAAGTAAGGGGCCTGAATCGACAGGGCCGCCAACTCAGAGACACGTGGGACAGAGGTAATAGCCACCAAGAAAGCAACCTTCTGAGTGAGAACCGAAAGAGCAATATCCTGTAACAGCTCAAAAGGAGGACCCTGCAGAGCCGAAAGAACCAAATTCAAATCCCAAACAGGGACTACAGCCTTCCGAGGGGGCCGCACATGCGCGACCCCTTGGAAATAAGTCTTAACCAGCGGGTGTAAAGCAAAAGACCTCTGGAAGAAAACCGACAGAGCAGAAACCTGTCCTTTCAAAGTACTAAGCTGGAACCCAAGATCCAAATTATGCTGAAGAAACTCCAAAATCCTGGGTATAGAAAAAACCCTGCAAGGCAAGTTCCTAGCCTCACACCAATCAATGTAGGACTTCCAAGTCCTATAGTAAATGCCAGAAGAGGACCGCTTCCTAGCCTTAATCAGGGTCTGAACAACAGCCTCAGACAAACCTTCCTCTTTCAAGATGGTTTCAGCAGCCAAGCCGTCAAAGCCAGTGTTTGTAAATTGGGGTAAAGTAAATGACCCTGAGATAGCAGGTCCGGCAGCAAGGGAAGCCGGTACTGGTCTACGGCCATCCTTACAACGTCTGCGTACCAAACTCTTCTTGGCCACCTTGGAGCCACCAGAATCGCTGGTGCCCCTTCTAGAACAAGTTTGCGAACTACCTTGCCCAGCATGGAAACAGGTACAGAAAACCCAGGTCCTTCCAAGCCAGTGACAAGGCATCCACTGCCAAGGCCAGGGGATCCTGAGAAAGAGACACAAAGGCCGGAAGTTTGTGATTGTGCCTCGAGGCAAAGAGATCCACCTAAGGAGTCCCCCACCTGCGGCAAAGATCCAGAAAAACCTCGGGGTAGAGAGACCACTCTCCGTGGCGAGAGGATCCCCTGCTCAGGGAATCCGCCTCCGTATTCTCCACTCCCGGAATGTAGACTGCCGAAAGGGAAGGAACATTGCTCTCCACCCAGTGCAGGATCAGAGAGACTTCCCTGAGGGCACTCCTGCTGCGAGTCCCTCCTTGGTGATTTATGTAAGCCACTGCCGTTCGGTTGTCCTAACGCACCTGAACCGGAAGACCCCGCAACTGTGTGGTCAGCCGAGCCAGAACCAGTCGAATGGCTCTGAGCTCCAATACATTGATGGGGGTGTGAGCCTCCTGGGGACCCCACACCCCGCTGAACTGATGACTCTTCCAATAACCTCCCCAGCCCGACAGGCTGGCATCCGTGGTAACCGTCTCCCAACAAGGGACCACAAAGGATCTGCCCATCACCAGATTGCTCGAGTCCAGCCACCACTGAAGGGACTGCCGAACCCTGGGAGACATCTTGAAAGGTCGATCCAATGACTGTGGACTCCTGTCCCAATACGTCAATAGGAGAAGTTGAAGAGATCTCATGTGAAACTGTGCAAACGGCACTGCCTCGAAGGAGGACACCATCAGACCCACCAGTTTCATCCCCTGTTGGATAGAGGGACAAGGACTGGCCAGAAGAAGACGGATCAGGCCCTGAATCCCCTGCACTTTGGCCTGGGGCAGAAACACTCGAGACGGGGAGAGAGAAGACTTGGTGCGGTTGATCACCCACCCGAACCTCTGCAGGGTCGACACCACCTGGTGGGTGTCCAGTTACGCCTGTTGAAAGGAAGAAGCTGAAATCAACAGATCATCCAGTTAAGGCACAATGCGAATGCCCTGAGATCTGAGCAGAGCCATTACACCCGCCAAAAACTTGGTGAAGACCCTCGGTACCGAAGGGAAGAGCTACAAATTGATAATGTTGATCCTCCACCGCAAACCGGATGAATCTCTGATGTGCCTGAAAAATTGGAACATGCAGATACGCATCCTTTATGTCTATGGATGTCATAAAATCCCCTTGGCGAAGGGAATTGATATAACCCCCATGTCCAGAAGGTTTTTTACTGCTAACAGGAGCCCCTGTGCAGCCTGGGGGTCCGAGGGCAAACGAGACCTTAAGAATCTTGGGGGCGGCCAGAACTCGAACTCCAGTTTGTACCTGGAGGAGACCACTTCCAAGATCCAATTGTCTGTGACCTCCTGGACCCAGACCTGTAAGAAGAGCCGCAGCCGTCCCCCCACCCTTGCGGGTGAGGACGCCCCTTCATTGCGGAGCCGGTTTAACGGCAGGCTTGGGCTTGGAACCCCAGGCAGCCGCGGGACGTGCCCGACCTCTGCCTCTGTTCCAGGACGAGCCCCTGACACCAGAGAAGGCCAGACCCCTAGAGACTCTGGCCCCTCGAAAGGAAGGAGTGAACGAGCCCGCTCCCCGAAAGGGATGGCGCTGTTTCCTCCGCTGAGGTAACTTACCTCCTTTACAACAGCATCCAATTTATCTCCAAACAGCCGCGCACCCAAGAAGGGGTCCACTGACGGAGCCAGACCAGTCTGCGCATGGCCACCAGTAAGGCTGACGTCCTACTACACACGACAATGGAGTCCTCCATCGCAGCCATGACAAAATCCATGAACAATTCACACTTCTTAAGTATAGCGAACTCAGCGCCATCTGGATCAAGCTGAGCGTTATTCAGCCAGTCCCTGATAAGAGATCTGGTAGCAAGTGACACCAAGGCAGATGCACTAACAGGCTGCAGGGCTGAGCCCACGTTGGCAAATGCGTGGCACGCCATCTGATCAAGGCGCTTATCCTCGCCATCCTTAAGGGAGGTGGCGTCAGGGGTGTTTAGCACAGAAGAGTTGGTCAAACCTAAAACAGGCGCGTCGTCCTCGGGAGGAGAAGACCAGCGCTTGACCGCCTCCACCGGAAAAGGATACTTCTTATCCCATCCCTGAGGCACACCAGGAAGCCGGCAGGGCCTCTCCCATTCTCTAAGTATCAGCGCATCAAAATGACCCTGGGTAGGGAATTCCAGACGGGGCTTGTGGGCCCCAAAAAATTCCCCCTTCTTAAGAGGGGGCGCCTCAGGTGGATCAATATCCAACACCTCCAATAAATATGAAAAAACAGTGGCCGTATCAACGGCATCTCCCAGCGCCTGCCCGACATTGGAATTCCCAGGCTGACCATAGTCAGCCTCTGAATCCTGATACAATTCCCCCTCCTCTAACGGGGAATAATCGGACAATTCAACGGACTCGTTGTCAATATCCCACAAAGGCTGGGCCGACGACAAGTGTCTCTTTTTAGCCTGGGCCTTCTTGCCCACCGTGCTAGCAATCATTTTCTCTATGCTGTCCAACCGAGCCCAAACATGAGAAAGCGACTCCCCACTGGTACCAATGTCACTTGGGGTGCGGATTAGGTGTGGAGGGGAAGGCGATGAAGCGGGAGGAGCCGACCCAGAAGGCTGGGTACCAGACTGCCGCGTTATGGCCTTTCGTGCGCATGGTATACAAATCAGCACATTCTCTCCCGTAAGGGATACCCCACACATGGCCCGGATTGTCCCGAAGGGATCCCGGGCGCGGTATCCTGCAGAGCCTCCATATGGTGAATTTTTGTGGTCAGTCGCAAGACCGCAGGGAATTACGCATAATAACCCGGGATGCCCCTTAAAAGTCCTGGTGGGAGGATTTTTGGGTGACAATTTCTATAACTAGGGACCCCAGGACCAGGAGGGACCCCTTAATATGCACATATACAGGGCCTGTATTGTACACACAAAATAAGCCACATAAGAGCAGAGCAGTGTAAAAATGCCATAGCCTATGATCTAACAGCCACACAATGGAAAAATGTATATATAGGTATGAGACCAGTGGGGGCCCCCGATAAATAGGGGCCCACACACATACAAGCTGAAGAAAATGGCCATCAGGCCCTTACCACCCCGAGTGCAATCTGCCTGCCAGGAAGATGGCCCCCACGCTGCCTCGTGCCTGGGAAGGGAGAGCAGGGGGAGGGCAGGCCAGCGCAGAACGCGCGTTTCCCGAGGCCACGCCCCCTCCCAGCAATGCGGACCCCTAGCCAACGAGCCCTGACATCGCGCCAATTAAGGGGGAGGGGCTACCGCGGCCGCACCGAGAGCCCGGCCCCACCCCCTTCCCTAACGCAGCCTGAGGGGGAGAAGCTCCCCCAGGCTGAAGTCCTGCATGTGGCCAGTAACAGAAAGCACTCGCACTACACACACACACACACACACAAGTAAAAACACTCACACTGACAAGTCTGTGGTAAAACGAATAATACCATTTTGTGAATAATCACCTGTAAAATGGGTATTATAAGTATGTCACACACCCCGCTTCAAGACATTCATTACACTTGGGTATACTGACCTGTAGATGGCGATCTTGCAGAGATGATAACAAAAAAAGGTAAGACCCTCCCGGCCCATAAATACTTGGGACCTCCCACTCATTCCCCAGTATAAAGATAGCAGTAAGATCAAGGGACCAGGAAAGCCAATTAAAACTAACAAAAGTTCACCATATAAAGGATCCAGAATACAAAAGGGCAGGGTGAAGCGGGGTGTGTGACATACTTATAATACCCATTTTACAGGTGAGTATTCACAAAATGGTATTATTCTAAGTATGTCACACACCCCGCTTCAAGACCTTCATTACACTTGGGACATCCAATATCAGTGTCCATAAAGGGCGGGGATCCAAAAAACAAGGCACAAACTTAAACCACTGCAGCTTGCAGAACTTTGCGGCCAAAAGCACCATCCGCTGAGGCCCGAACATCAACCTTGTAAAAAGTGTGAACCGAAGACCAAGTAGCAGCCTTACAAACCTGCTCAACAGAAGCCTGGTGCTGGAAGGCCCAGGACGCCCCAACAGCACGAGTAGAATGAGCAGTAACACGAAAAGGGGGAACCTTCCCCTTGGCAGAATAGGCCCGAACAATGGCCTGGCGAATCCATTTACTAATGGAAGACTTGGCAGGAGCCAAACCCTTCCTAGGCCCAGAGGGCACAACAAAAAGGGCGTCAGTCCTACGAAAAGGAGAAGTAGCCACCAAATAGTACTTCACACAGCGAAACACATCCAAAGAATGCAAAACCCTCTCCTTGTCATTGCTGGGCTTAGGACATAAGGAGGGAAGAACAATATCCTGCTTCAAATGAAAAGCAGAGACCACCTTAGGAAGGAAATCTGGCTTGAAGCAGAAAACAACCTTGTCCTGATGCCTCTCAAAGTAAGGAGCCTTAATAGACAAGGCTGCCAACTCCGAAACACGTCGAACAGAAGTGATGGCAACCAGAAAAACAACCTTCTGAGTAAGCATAGAAAGTGCAATATCCTGCAAAGGTTCAAAAGGAGTACCCTGCAAGGCAGACAAAACCAAATTCAAATCCCAAACTGGGAGCAAAGGCTTCCTAGGAGGCCGCACATGCGTAACCCCCTGGAAAAAGGTCTTAACCAGAGGATGAAGAGCAAAAGACTTTTGAAAGAAAACCGCCAGAGCAGAAACCTGTCCCTTCAGCGTACTAAGCTGCAAACCCTGGTCCAGAACATGTTGCAGAAATTCCAAAACCCTAGGGATAGAAAACGCCCTGCAAGGCAAGGCCCTGACCTCACACCAATCAATATAAGACCTCCAAGTCCTATAATAGATGGCAGAGGAAGACAGCTTCCTAGCCCTAACCAGAGTCTGAATGACAGCATCAGAAAGACCTTCCTCCCTCAAGATGGAGGTTTCAGCAACCACGCCATCAAAGCCAGCGTTGGTAAATTGGGGTAGAGCAGTGACCCCTGAGTGAGCAGATCCGGCAGAAGGGGCAGGTCTAACTGATCCTCCACCAACCTTACCACGTCTGCGAACCAAACCTGTCTTGGCCACCTTGGAGCCACCAGGAATTCTGACGCGCCCTCTAAGGCCAGCTTGCGCACCACTCTGCCCACCATGGGAAATGGAGGGAACAGGTACAGAAACCCCAGATCCCTCCAGTTCAGAGACATGGCATCCGCTGCCAGAGCCAGAGGATCCCGCGAGAGAGACACAAATGCCAGAAGCTTGTGATTGTGACGAGAGGCAAAGAGGTCCACCTCCGACCGAACTTGAACCGGAAGGCCCCGCAACTGATGAGTCAAGTGAGCCAGAACCAGCCTGATGGCTCTCAACTCCAGAACATTGATGGGATCGTGAGCCTCCAGAGGCCCCCACAGTCCCGGAAACTGAAGATCCTTCCAAAATCCCCCCCAACCTGACAGGCTGGCATCCGTGGTGACCGTCTCCCAACGAGGATCTGCCCCTCGTCAGATTGCTTGGTTTTAGCCACCACCGAAGGGAACGCCGCACCCGGGGGGACATCAGAATGGACTGATCCAATGACAGCGGGGACCCGTTCAAGACCGCCAAGAGATGGAGCTGGAGCGTCCTTGTGTGAAACTTGGCAAAGGGAACCGCCTCGAACGACGCCACCATCAATCTCACAAGTCGCATCCCTAGCCGGATGGACGGGCAGGGAATGGATAGAAGAAGCTCAGTCAATTCCTGAATCAGAAGAACCTTGGCTCAGGGGAGAAACACCCTGGCCTGAGAAGTATCCAGAGACATTCCCAGGAACTCCACCACCCTGGAGGGAGTGAGGCAGGACTTGGGATAGTTGATCACCCAACCGAAACTCTCCAGAGTGGACACCACATTCCTGGTATCAAGCTGCGCCTGATGAGGGAAGACGCCATGATGAGAAGATTGTCCAGATAGGGCACGATGCGGATACCCCTGGCTCTGAGGATGGCCATCACTCCTGCCAACACCTTGGTAAAAACCCTTGGAGTCGAGGTAAGGCCAAACGGAAGAGCCACAAATTGAAAATGCCGATTGTCCACGACAAACCTGAGGAACCTCTGGTGTGCCAGAAATATTGGAATATGCAGGTAAGCATCCTTGATGTCTATGGGCGTCATGAAGTCCCCCTGACGAAGTGAATGGATGGCTGAGCGCAGAGTTTCCATACGGAACTTCCGGGGACGGACGAACCTGTTGAGCAACTTCAGATCCTTCTTGGGCACCATGAACAAATTGGAATAGAAGCCCAGGCCCCAGTCTGAGAGGGGCACCAGACAGATGACAGCCATGTCCACAAGACTTGCTACCGCCACCCGAAGCCCCTGGGCGGCCAGAGGATCTGACGGCACCTGAGATCTGAAGAATCTGGGAGGGGGCCGGAACTCGAACTCCAGCTTGTAACCGGAAGACACCACTTCCTGAATCCCCCTGTCCGAGACCTCTTGGACCCAGACCTGGGAGAACCTGTTGAGCAACTTCAGATCCTTCTTGGGCACCATGAACAAATTGGAATAGAAGCCCAGGCCCCAGTCTGAGAGGGGCACCAGACAGATGACAGCCATGTCCACAAGACTTGCTACCGCCACCCGAAGCCCCTGGGCGGCCAGAGGATCCGACGGCACCCGAGATCTGAAGAATCTGGGAGGGGGCCGGAACTCGAACTCCAGCTTGTAACCGTAAGACACCACTTCCTGAATCCCCCTGTCCGAGACCTCTTGGACCCAGACCTGGGAGAAGAGTTGCAACCGTCCCCCCCACCCGCAAGGGTGAGGGCGCCCCCTCATTGCTGAGCCGTCTTGGCAGCGGCTTTAGGCTTGGAGCCACAACTGTGTCCTGGACGGGCCCGACCCCTGCCCCTAGGCCAGGAATCACCTCTGGACAAAGGGAAGGCCGAACCCCTGCGAACTCTAGCCCCACGAAAGGACTGAGAGAAGGAAGCAGCCCCCGAAAGGGGCGACGCTGCTTCTTACGCTGAGGTAACTTACCTCCCTTTGCCACCGAATCCAATTTTTCTCCAAAGAGCTGCAACCCCACAAAGGGAAGGGCCGTGAGCGACTTTTTGGACACAAAATCAGCCGCCCACTGGCGTAACCAAACCGACCGGCGGATAGCCACAAGCAGAGCCGCAGCTCTGCTAGACATCACCAAAGTGTCGTCCAGGGCGGACAGCACAAAGGATAAAATAACTCACAGCGCTTAAGGTCGGGAAACTCCTCACTAGCCGGGTCAAGCCCGGAAGAGGTCAACAATCCCCTAACAACCGACCTGGCAGCTACCAATACAAGTGCAGAAGCACAAACCGTCCGCAAGGCCGATCCAACACTGGCAAAACCATGACAAGCCATCTGGTCAATGCGTTTATCCTCACCATCCTTGAGAGTAGTGCACTCCGGAGAATGGAGGACTGAGGAGCTGGACAACCCCAAAACAGGAGCATCCACCTCAGGGGGGGGACGACCAGTGCTTCACCGCGTCCGCCGGAAAGGGATATTTCTTGTCCCAGCCCGGTGGAACACCCGGAAGCCGAGTCGGCCTCTCCCATTCCTTGAGAATGATACCATCAAAATGCTTTTGATAAGGAAATTCAAAGCGTGGCTTAGTTACTTCAAAGAACTCCCCCTTCAGCGGAGGAGCCGCCTCGGGGGGAGAAATAGCCAGGACCTCAAACATATGAGCCAGGACCCTAGCGGTATCCAAAGACTCCCCCTGGCCCTGCTCGGTATCAGCGCCCACAAACTGCTGATCATCGGAGTCATCAGACTCCTCATACAACTCCCCTTCCTCACGCGGGGAACAATCAGACCAATCCATGGAGTCAAAATCCTCCCTATAAAAGGCCTGCGCAGCCGTATACAAATGTTTTCTCTTTGCCGTGGCCTTTTTAGCAACGGCACTGGAAAACAATTTTTCAAGATTGGCCAATCTGGCACACACCTCAGATTGCGACTAGCCGCCAATGACCACATCATGTGGGGTACGTGTCAAGCGAGGGGGAGACGGAGAGGAGATTGGCAGAGCAGAACCGGACGCCTGAGATCCGGTCTGCCGCGAAATAGACCGCTGCGCACAGGGTACACAAAGAAATACATCATCCCCCAAAAGGGATACCCCACACCCCAAACACAGCCTGGATTGCCCCGAGGGGGGCACAAGCCCAGTATCCGGGGATGCCTCCATACAGTGATTTTTAAAAAGATATATATATATATATTTTAAGCCACTAAATTTAACCAGGGACCTTAGGACCGGGAGAATCCCCCTTTAATAGTGTCAATGGTCCACCTGAAACACACAAAAAACACACACTCAGACTATGCTGGCAATGTCCATAAGTAGTTAATGATAGAAAAATACAATTCTGTGAAATACTCACCTGTAGAATTGGTATTATATGCATACAGCACGTCCTGCTCCAGATGTAGTAATTACATGTGGGTAATCCTCCGCCTGAGGCACTGTTCACTGCAGACATGTAGAAAACAGGCTCCTCCCGGCCCTACACACACCGAGGGACCTCCCACAAATCCCCAGCATTGAAAAGCAGTGAAAGGAGAAGCCAGGAGAAACCAACCACCCAAAAACTGGCAAAAATAGTAATGATAACAATCACCAAACAGGGGATCCAGAACAACGTGAAACCAGGGTGGGTTGGAGCAGGACGTGCTGTATGCATATAATACCAATTCTACAGGTGAGTATTCCACAGAATTGTATTATTCTAAGCATACAGCACGTCCTGCTCCAGATGTAGTAATTACATGTGGGACATCCAATAGCAGTGTCCGTAAAGTAGGGTGGGATCCCCAACAGAAAAGGCAACAGCAAGCAGTTTAAACTACTGCCGCCTGCAAAACCTTGCGGCTAAACACAGCATCAGCTGAGGCCCTAACATCAACCTTGTAAAACTTAGTAAAGGTATGAACAGAAGACCAAGTAGCGGCCTTGCAAACTTGTTCCACAGTGGCCTGGTGCTGAAAAGCCCAAGAAGCCCCAACAGCTCGAGTAGAATGAGCAGTAAGACGGAAGGGGGGAGACTTCCCCTTAGTAGTATAGGCTTGAACCACAGCCTGACGAATCCATTTACTGATGGTAGACTTGGCGGGAGCCAAACCTTTCCTAGGCCCGTGAGGCACAACGAAGAGAGCATCAGTCTTCCTGAAGGCCTTAGTGATAACTAGGTAATACTTGACGCACCTAACCATGTCCAAGGAATGCAAAACCCTTTCCTTAGGGTTACTAGGATTAGGGCACAAAGAAGGAAGCACAATATCTTGATTCAAATGAAAAGCAGACACCACTTTAGGTAGAAAGTCTGGCTTGAAGCGGAACACCACCTTATCCTGGTGTCTCTCATAGTAGGGAGGCTGAATAGATAGGGCAGCCAACTCTGACACACGCCTAACAGAGGTGATCGCTACTAAGAAGACAACCTTGAGCGTGAGAACAGCGAGAGCAGCCTCCTGAATAGGCTCAAAAGGAACATCCTGCAGGGCCGATAAAACCAAGTTTAAATCCCAAACAGGTACCATAGGCTTGCGAGGGGGACGCACATGAGTGACCCCCTGAAAGAAGGTCTTGATAAGAGGATGCTGGGCAAAGGTCTTCTGAAAGAAGATCGACAGGGCCGAAACCTGGCCCTTCAGAGAACCAAGCTTAAGGCTTAAGTCTAGACCATGTTGTAAAAACTCCAGCACCCTAGAGACTAAGAATTCCCGGCAGGGAAGAGACCTGGACTCACACCAGTCAATGTAAGAACACCAGACTCTATAATAAATAGCAGAGGAAGTCTTTTCCTGGCTTGCACCATAGTAGCCACTACAGATGCAGACAAACCCTTTTCCATCAGGATGGAGGTTTCAACAGCCAAGCCGTCAAAGCCAGAGTTAGTAAATTGGGATGGCGTAGAGACCCCTGAGTTAGAAGATCTGGCAACTTTGGCAGATCGTACTGATCTACTGCCATTTGAACCACGTCTGCGAACCACACTCTTCTTGGCCACCTTGGGGCCACCAGAATCGCGGGTACCCCTTCCAGAGCAATCTTGCGCAGAACTCTGCCCAGAAGGGGAATTGGTGGAAACACATACAGGAGCCGAAACTCCCTCCAAGACATGGACAGTGCATCCGTGGCCAGAGCCAGAGGATCCTGAGACAAGGATACAAAGCTCGGGAGCTTGTGATTGTGACGGGACGCAAACAGATCCACATCTGGCACACCCCAACGGTGACACAGGGACTGAAATACCCTGTTGCAGAGGGACCATTCCCCCTGACGGGACGACCCCCTGCTCAGAGCATCTGCCAGCAGGTTCTCCGCCCCCGGAATGTAGACAGCCGAGATGCATTGGACATTGGCCTCCGCCCATGTTAAAATCAGAGAAACTTCCTGAAGAGCCCCCTTGCTCCGGGCCCCTCCCTGATGGTTGATGTAGGCAACCGCCGTTCTGTTGTCTGAGCGTACCTGAACCGCCAGACCCCTCAGGTGATGGGTCAATTGTTCCAGCACCAATCTGACCGCCCTGAGTTCCAAGACATTGATAGGTAGATGGGCCTCCTGAGGGCCCCACCTCCCCTGGAAGCGCAGGGACTTCCAGAATCCCCCCCCAACCCGACAGACTGGCATCCGTTGTGACCGTCTCCCAGGAGGGAGCCAGGAAGGATCTGCCCCTTGTCAAGTTCCTGTGGTCCAACCACCACGCAAGGGATTGTCTGACCGAGGGGGGAACCACCCATATCCCGTCCAAGGACGCTGGGTTCTTGTTCCAAACTGACAGAAGGTGAAGCTGTAGGATTCTCAAATGAAACTGGGCAAAGGGCACCGCCTCGAAGCTTGCCACCATCGAGCCCACCAACTGCATTCCTTGCCGGATGGAGGGATGAGGGCTTGAAAGCAGGGACATCGCCTGCTTTGTCAGAGCTTCCACCTTCTGCTGAGGAAGGAATATCCTTGACTGAACAGTATCCAGAATCATCCCCAGGAACGGGGTCACTGAGGAGGGGGACAGAGAGGACTTGGGGTAATTGATCACCCAGCCGAATGACTCCAGGGTGGACACTACTAACTGAGTGTCCAGCTCTGCCTGCCGCAGAGAACGAGAGGTGATGAGTATGTCGTCCAGGTAGGGCAACACGCGTATGCCCTTTAGTCTTAACAGGGACATCACCCCTGCCAGCACCTTGGTGAACACCCTGGGAGCCGACGTGAGGCCGAATGGCAGGGCCACGAACTGGTAATGCTGATCCAGCAGCGCAAATCTGAGAAACCTTTGGTGTCCTGGAAACACCGGAATGTGCAGGTAAGCATCCTTGATGTCCACAGATGTCACGAAGTCCCCTGGGCGCAGCGAGGCGATAGCCGAGCGCAAAGTTTCCATACGAAAGTGCTTGTTTCTGACAAATCTGTTGAGGATTTTTAAATCCAGAATGGGTCTGACTGACCCGTCCTTTTTGCGTACCGTGAAAAGGTTGGAATAGAATCCCCTGCCCCTGTCTCTTAAGGGGACCTTGCAAATGACCCCTAGATCCAGAAGGTCCTGCATAGCCAGAATCAAGACCCGTGCTGATACAGGGTCTTGAGGGATCCGAGACACAACGAACCTGGTAGGGGGCCGTACAGCAAATTCTATCTTGTAACCGGAGGACACTACCTCCTGAATCCACAGGTCTGAGACGTGTCGACTCCAGACATGTTTGAAGTGCTGTAGACGTCCCCCCACCCTGACGGGCGACGGCGCCCCTTCATGCTTGAGGGGTCTTGGGAGGGGCCTTGGGCTTGGGCCCCCAGGAGGCACTGGGACGGTGTCCCATATTCTTGTTCCAGGGTTCTGCCCGAGACCCAGCGAAGGACACTCCTCTGCCTTGCTTAGCCCCCCGGTAGGGGGTCGATAGGGAGCTTGGGCCACGAAAGGGCCGAATCTGATGCTTGCGCTGGGGTAACTTGCCACCCTTGGCAAAAATATCTAACCTTTCTCCAAACAGGTGCATTCCCTTAAATGGAAGCCCCGTAAGGGCCTTCTTGGCGGCGTTATCAGCAGCCCACTGGCGCAACCAGGCCGCTCGGCGTATGGCTACCACCAGAGCAGAAGCCCTAGCACTCAACTTAATAGCATCGTCCGATGCAGATAGGATATAGTTCACAAAAGTTTCGCATTGGCAGCATCAGAGGGCAAGTCATCTGCCCCTTCAAGAGCAGTCTTAACCACGGTCCTGAGTGCCACCGCCGTGATGGCTAAGGTGCACACTGGGCGGAGCGACGCTCCCCCAAATGCAAAGGCATGACATGCCAGTTGGTCAACACGCCGATCCTCCGAATCCCGCAGCGTAGTAGTGTCGGGGGAGTGCATAATAGAGGTGTTTGACAGGCTTAGGATTGGGGCATCAACCTCTGGTGGTGATGTCCAACACTTGACCAGGTCAGCAGGAAAGGGATATTTCTTATCCACACTTTTAGGGACCCCATGAAGTTTGCTGGAATGTTCCCATTCTTTCAGCACGAGGCTATTAAAATGGGTTTGTTCGGGAAACTCCAACCGCGCTCTAGCGGTGTGGAACAGATCCCCCCCTTTGCCGGGGAGCCGCGGCAGGGGGAGAGAGGGACAATACGTCAAAGATCTGGGTCAACAGTCTATCCATGTCGTCCGAGGACCAATGATCAGAACCAGAATCTTCCTGTCCCCTGGACTCGTCATCGTATGACCCTGAGTCAGAGATCAATTCCCCTTCGTCTGAGGAGGAACGAGTGTAGGAAAGAAGTAAATCATCAGATTCTATAGGAAATATAGTAGATTCAGGATTCAAATGTCGCCTCTTGGCGGTGGCCTTGCGCGCCAAGGAGCCAGCAATTAAGTTTTCCACACTAGCCAGCCTAGTGGCCAAATCGGAATGAGAATCCCCACTGGTATTGAGGGTTAGGCTCAGACTTGGGGGAGTAGGTGAAGCGAGGCGAGGTGCGGGGCCCAGCCTCAGAAGAGGTGGGGAGACCGGCTAGCGCCTGCTGTGCACAAAGGACGCAGACCCATGCATTGTCACCGCTGCTAGGTAAGACCCCACAAGCTACACACAGTCGGGCTTGTCCCGAAGGAACCCCGTTCACAATATCCTGAGATGCCTCCATATGGTGATTATTATGTGCACTATGCCAGTAGGGATTGACGCTATAAAGCAACCCTGGATGCCCCAATGACCTGCTGGGAAGTGGGATTGATGTTTTTAGAAGTTAAGGCCGGGCGTTACGCCGGGCCGGGAGAAGCCACCGAAGCTCACGGTCTGAAAGACACAAGGGGAAGAGGGATGTCAGAGCCAAGCGAGGAGAAGCGAAAGCTAAAGAAAGGTCGCCCGTGAGGGCACTTACAGAACAGCGAGGGAGGACAGTCTTCACCATGTGCACGTGAAAGGAATGGCGCCAGCGAACCTCGAAGGGCGGGCCAGAGCTGAACATGACGCGGAACGTGCCACATCAGACCACGCCCCCCCCCGGAGAGCGCGGAGCTCAGAGCGCGTAACCAATAGAAAAACGAGCAGTTAGAAACTGAGCCCCTAGCGAGTGAATCACCTCAGGGACTGACATGACAGGAAAGAAAAGAGAATAAACCAGTAACGTCCGAGATCGGAGCCGCCGTACGCGCCGAGTAAACAACATTAAGGCGCTGCGGCTAAGGTTAAGATAAGTGTTGAAAAGCGGCTCTGACACCCAGTAGCCGTCAAGGGCTGCAACTCACAGTGTAATGGGGCAATGTTAAGCCGTCTGCACACACAACCCCCCCCCCTCTTTTTCCCCCAATAGCGGGGGAAACTAGGAAGGAAGGTGACCCAATACTCTGGGTTCACCACTACACGGGGTATGGGGCGCTGATGCGGGAGGGGCATCCTCTGAAGGCTCACCATTAGCCTTAACCGCCTACCCTATGGTGGGGGATTGCGGTGGAGTCTAGCTCCGTAAGCACCTAAGGTGCTGCCTACCTTCACCTGACCGACACAGCCCAGGCTGGGAGGCATATTCTTTCATAAAGAGGACGGGTGGGAATAGTCCCACAGGGCCTCGGGCTGTAAAGCCCCCGCTCGCCTGCGAGAGCGTGATACTTCATGTCTTCGCAGTGAGCACTGCAGAGAAATCTGGGGATTTGTGGGAGGTCCCTCGGTGTGTGTAGGGCCAAGAGGAGCCTGTTTTCTACATGTCTGCAGTGAACAGCGCCTCAGGCGGAGGATTACCCACATGTAATTACTACATCTGGAGCAGGACGTGCTGTATGCTTAGAATATCTGATGTCCACAGGCCACTCACCAGACCTTCGCCCCACCCGATTACCGCACGCAGGCAAGAGGAACCTTTGGGGACATGAGGAGAGCAGAGGAGGAGGGAGGGCGGGCCGGCGCGGTTCGCGCCCGGCCCCGCCACTCCCCCGTATCTCCCGGCCAGAAGCCGTAAGTAAAGAAGTTCTCATCTTCTGTCTTGTCGCCTTCTCTGCAGAGAAGAAACTGGGGAATTTGGTGGGAGGTCCCAGGTATATATGGACCGGGAGGGGCTATCTTTTTTGCATATTCATCTCTGCAGAAGTTCACCCTCTACTGGAGATTACCTAGATGTCATGAAGAAGGAAGTGGAGTGTATGGCGCACTTAGAATAGTGCTGCCACGCTTCTGCTCCTTGCAGCACAGCTTTTATAATGGCGTTGCCACCCCGAGCGTGTCCCAGAACCGGAAGTGATGCGTCATGCACTACAGCCCCAGGACCGCCCCAAGATGGCGACGAGGAAGGAGGAGTCCTCAGCCACCAGGACCAAGGTAAAACTTTGGTGGAGCAAACACACCCGGCCACCCACCCTGCGGAGGTTTACTGTAAGGCTGCTCCTGGACCATCATGGATGGACTAGAAGGCTGAGGGGGAACTAGTCCCGGGAATATGGCAGGCAAGAAAAAACACGCTGTGCTGGTATCTATTTCCCAACTCTTTGAGGGGTCTCCAAAAAACGTTCTTTCAAAGTCATACCCCGTGGCTTTTTGAAAGACAGAGCTCCCAGAGAAAAAAAAAAGGTTAGGGATGATCCATATAAAAAAAAAAAAAAAAAAGACAGACAGTAAAAAAAAGGAAAAGACTTCTATAAGACACTGGCCAGACCTTCTATGCTTCTCCCTAATAGGGACAGAAAAGACACTGAGGAAGTGATGTAGGGAGTGACCTTTTAAATTTCTCTGGAATTTCCTGTCCCTATGGGTCAAGGGGAGGCAGCTTCTCAGTAGGGTGTCATGGAGGAGTTCGGAAATGCAGGATTTTCACTATCCCAAAGGCATCCCGTTTTGGAATGCCCTGTTGTGTGAAACCCCCCAGGATCATCAGTAAAATGTATATTTCCCTAGTCCCACAGCACAAGTGCAAGCTCTAATTTAATCAGAGCCGTATTCCTTGCATATTAATGATCGTCAATACAGCTCTGTTTGGACCAGTGCTAAGAAATTGTCAGCAGGAGTGGCCGAATCTCCAGTTTCCCCGCACAGTGTGACTCCTGCGCTCATGTCTATCTCAATGGCTAAGCACGGAGCACGACTCAGCCCGGAGATGCGGCCACCATTGTTTACATTGCTGGGGGAGCCACCAAAAAAGGTGAGTTTTTGCGGCAACCCGGGGGTATTTAACACGGAAAGGTATCCTGATTTTGGATGCCACGGGAGAAGGCCTTTGCTGGCCCTAGAATGATGCAGAATTCAGGGCCAGCTGCTCTGAGCTTTGTTCCACTTTAGTAACAATTAGCTTTATAAAAATCATGCTATACAAACTAGGTGCCAAAAAAGTTACGTACCAATAGAAAAAGTTTGCCATCTTGTCCTTGAATACAAAACCTAAAAGTGCTTTTTGAGGATGACAATTCCAGGAGAAGCTGGACAATCATGTTTTCCACAAACTGGCTCCTGTTGGAAATAAAAATCAGTCTTCACAGTATGAGGTCATGTTAAGTAGCATTGAAGGAAACAGACAACTAGTAGCAAGCAGTTATTAGGACAAAACTGAAGCCCCACATTATACATTTTCCTTTATTGGCTGTCAGCACCCTACTGAAAGCAACAGAAGCCTCTCTGACCAAAAATCTATAACAGAAAACGAAGGACCTTGTGTCCTATATTATTTTCTCTAATGAAAACACGGGGAATACTCAAATCTGGAGTCCAATTCATCAGTGTCAAGAGGCTAAAAAGTCACCATAATCATCCATATTAAAATAGGAACAGAGTATAAGCAAGAAGCCCAATATTATTTTTTCAGCAGCTACATTTGCCATACTGAATCCTGAGAAGGTGACTACTGGCACAGTAAAGTAATAAATCAAATGTATTTGCTGAATTTACTGATTCAACTATGTTTTACAGAATACTTGCCTTGAAATCAAGGTAAATGCACATGAAGATGGCTGAATCATTACTTCTGTCATGTAATACTTCACAGTGTCTAGAATGTAAAAAGATAAAACATGTATTAACAAATTATCTGCAAGTGCATTCATACACTAAAATAGAGAAACTTGATTTGAGTATAGTGAAGACACAGCACTTCATTAAACATAGTATCTAGGCTGACCATAAAGAAAGAAAATATTTTAGACCTGTAATATAAATATGGAAGGGACATCCAGTTGTAGCAAGCTACTGAATAACTAAAGTGAAGAAAAAAGTACAGCTAAAGAATTCAAATTGAAGGATTTCAAGAAAAGGATGTTTCAGTTTACTAAACTGAAATCCATATCCAAGAAGTGTAGCACAAGAATGTACAACAGTAAATCCCCTCAACAAAACCGAAGAACAGAATAGCAACCCAAACTGTCACCTGTGAGACATTCATGTGAAAGCCAATAATCATCCAAGCTAAAACATGAAGTTTGTAAGCCTTGAAAACATTTAATCCAAGAACCAGGTTGCTGCATCAAAGCGGACCAACACCTCTTTTCCCGATGTTGGATGCGTGTGTTGGTACCGCTGCATTAACCCTTTCACTGCCAGCCAATCTCGAGATTTTGTCACCCTTGTGCAGCACTATTTTCCGCTCCACATGTTCAACTGTGATTTTTGAAGGGATTTCCCAGGGAAATTATATATTGTTTTTTTCAGCAGAGTCTGGGCTTTAACATGAACATTTTTTTGGTGTATTCTCAATATTTTTGGGTTAAATATGTGCAAAGAAATAAAAAAAAATGTTTTTTTTTACAATTTGTAGTGTTTTTGTTTTTTTTTTTTTTTTTAAATGTAAGTTTATCAAAATCTTATTGCGTGTAAAAGGCCAATTTCTCCCAGTTACATCGGTACCCTATATGTATTGGTAGACACCCTTTCCTGCTCAGGAGACTCCCCCAAACTGAATGAGCGCTTTAGAAGATTTTCAGATAAAATACAACTATGCTATGCAATATGCGCACCTTGCAGTTTTTCAAGAAAAACAACCCTTTACATTTGAAATACCCCCAACAAACAATATATTCTCTGGAAGTACACACCTCAAGCTTTCTAGGCATACCAGGCTTGTTGACATGGGTGCAGCTTTCTGGAAGTAATCCCTCAATGAATTCTTTGGTTGCACAGGGTTTTCCTAAAAAAACAATAAAAAAGCAGAATCAAAGCTACATTTTCGTAAAAAAAAAAAAAAATACAATAAAAAACAAATTAAATCTGAAAAAGCAATATCTCCCAAACAGAACAATACCCAACATGCATAGGTACTGTCAAGGGAAGAGTTGCCAAATACCCCAAAGTAAAGCATGTGCGTAAGAATAATTTTACTTGAAAATTTCAGCTCTGCAAAGTGCGCACCTTGCACTTTTTCTACCAAAACAACCTTTACATATGGAATACCCCCAGCAAACCATACATTCCCTGAAAGTACATTAAGCTCTCTAAGTGTACCCAGCTTGATGTAGTGGGTTTATTTTTCTGGAAGTAATTCCTCAAAGAATTATTAGGTTGCACAGAGTTTCCCTAAAAATGTATAAAAAAGCAGAATAAAATAAAACGAATTTTCCTAAAATATCAATATGCAAACAAGAAAAAACAAGCTAAATCTGAAAGTGCAAAGTCCCCCGAACAGAACAATACCCAACATGCATAGCTAATTTTAACCCTCTTAACTGTCCGCCTACTTTTTTTTGTCACCCTCTGTTGACAGGTCATTTTTCACCATTTTGCTCCATGTTTAACCATGATTTTTGCAGGAATTTCCAGGAAAATTATATATATATATAAATAAGTAAAAACACCAAAAAAAAAATTATTATTTTTTTTTTAAATTGTTTCATTTATTTCAATCTAATTGAAAATCTGTGGTGAAAGTAAAAGAAAATGGTCCATGACAGAGCTCCAACCTGCAAAGCTGTTCTGGCAACAGCAATCAGAGAAAGCTGGAGCCAGATTGGTGAAGAGTACTGTTTGTCCCTCATTAAGTCAATGCCTCAGAGACTGCACGCAGTTATAAAAGCCAGAGGTGGTGCAAGAAATTACTAGTGATGTGTTAGGAGTGTTATTTTGTTTGTTTTTTATGATTCCATATTTTTTTCCTCAAAACTGAGTGATTCCATAATTTATTCCATGTGCTTGTTCTAAAAATGTAACTGTTACTGGCTACCACAATTATTTTTTCTTGATTTCTTTTAGTATTTCTTAAAGCCAGAAAGTTGCCATTTGAAATGCCTTTAGTTTTTTTGTCATGTCTGTGATCTGCTTTTTTTCAACAAAATTCTACAACTGAAGGAACATCCTCAGACACTGGTGATTCCATAATTTTTGCCAGGGGTTGTATTCCGGGGTCCTCTGCACCCCCCCCCCCGGCATTTGGGGAGGCAGGTAATTGGGGGGCTCGGGGTAAATTGCAAGTCACCCACTAGCCGCAGGTTACTTGCCAGCCCCCAGCCATGTGAACTGGTATAGGGGTCTCATGGACCCCTTACCAGTTCACAAAGGGTTAACACTAAAAAAAAAAATAAAAAATAAAAAAAAAACACACACATAAGAAAAAGTGACTATTTTTTTTACTTTACTCACCTCTGATTGTCAGCTCCTGTGTCCCTTGCTGATCCGATGACTGATGCGGTGATGGCTGGAGGGGGTGGCAGGTGATCAGGGCATCCCCTGCTTCCCCCTCCTCTACCCAGCCATCACCGCATCTGAGAGCTGAACACCCAGGATGACGCCTGCATGGTGACCCAAAGGGGCGGGACTACTCGTAAAGATGGCGGCGCCCATCGGAAGGGAGGGGAGAGTGTCTGTCCAGCTCTCTCCTGAAGACTGAAGAGCTAGGGGGGTGATCGGAGGCCTCCCTGGTGATTACATGTAATTCCGGCGAGGGGGGGAGGGGTGGCTATTCCGGGCACTCCCCTGCAGCCGGGGGGGGGGGGGCCTGGGTGGCAGATCGAAGCCCCCCGGATGAATAGGAGATCCAGCCGGATCGAACGAGGGGTCAGGTGAGTGTTTTTTTTACTTTATTTTTACTGTAGCAGGGGGAGAAAATCAGGCACGTAGATTCTACGTGCTTGGCACTTAAGTGGAATGGAAGCAAGCACGTAGAATCTACATGCTTGGCACTGAAAGGGTTAAGACAGTGAGAAGGGGGTATGCAGAATGCTGGATCTACTCACGCTCCCCAATGGAAACAATCAGAGGGAAAGGTGAGTGTTTACCAGTGCCCCCAGAGGTTTCACATTTTTATATTCTAGACTTTTATATCCTAGGGCCAGTCGCACCACGTTATGTTCCGCTTTAAGCATGTCAACTAATGGGTTGCGGTATTTGTATACACCCCTTCACATTACGTGGGCTTCCCTCTTTGTTACAAGCAGTACATCTCCCTTACTAAGGGCCGTCAGGAAACTAGAAATCTCAGGAACAAGAGAATCTGAGAAAACACTTGCAGCCACTGGGTAGGGCCTTTGTCTTGAATCCAAGAAATGTTTCTGGTGAGCACTAAAATTTCAGCCAATAGAAGACACAGCTGACCAATGGGAAGTTTAGGAGCAGAAAAAGCAGTGTAAACAATCTGAAAACTGTAGGGCCCCCTGACTAGCTAGACTGAGAATTTGCTTTTATGAGGTCAAAATGTGCCATGCCCCCTTTTAACCTCCCCAGATAAGGTGTAAGAGTTATGATCAAAAATATGTGGTTGATCTGCAGAACATGAGATAACCGAGGATCATATATTATTGCCAGTGCATTGAAAATAAAAATCGGCAAAATGATTTGTCGTCTACTCCCTGGAGATACAACATTGTCAAGTTACCAGACTGCATCCCAGAAGGTCAGGTAGATTCTAGGTCGGAACTGGACATTATAAAACGCACATAGGACACACTATTCACACAACAACTCTGGATTTCTGATACAGTAATGTGACCATTAACCTGTTAGGCCTATGGGCATCTGTTCCTTCAACATGCAGAAAGGTCGGGCACACGCGTGACTAGAGGTGAGCGGGGATGTGGCCACAACACAGGGAGACACGGTGAGCTCTCTGGGAGAAGGTCAGTGTTCAGGTGGGTTTCACACAGCGGGGCATCCCGAATTGGACTGAACTGGAACTCAGAAGGCCCTGGAGTATAAAAGACTCCTTAACCAGTTTCTTATCTGTAAGCATATAATCTCCAACATGTGTAGTATCCTCGCCTATATCTAGGATCACGCAACAGTCAAATGCGCTATTGAGCAGAGCACTATTAATGTGTATCATGGCATAACCAACATATTTTGGAGGACAAATAATTGTTGGTTTTCAGCTGTATGGAAAAGGTTACAAAAGAATATCTAAAGACTATGGACTCCAACAATCCATAATCAGACAGATTGTGTACAAATTGAGGCTATCCAACACCACTATTATCCTCCCCAGCAGTGGACATCCAACAGAGGCTGGCAACAGCAAGGAACATAACAGTACATGAGGTCCCACTGTAACCAAATGGTAAGGAATAAGCAAATGTCCTTTTTTACATTATCCCTTCTCACATGTCATGGACATGTTAACATACATCGACTATCAGGATGACACTGAACAACAATTGTGTATAGCAGGATTGCTCAAAAGGAACACTGCTGCCCATTGCTAAAGATCACCTGCACAAGCAAAAAACGTGATGAGCAGACGGAACACAGCAAAAACCAACTACTGAGTAAAGCAAGATGCTACAGCGGCAGGCATCTGGCCATGCTCAAAGATCCATTTACATTAAATAAATCCCCCAATGGCACTCTGCCGTCTTGTGAAGGTTGTTGTTTATTGTCAAATATGTTTGTCTGTTAGCCCTGAGAAAGGGCAGCACCAAAAAGTTGGATTGCTTTACAGTAAACAACAACATTCACAAAATGGCTAACTGAGGATTTATTTAATTTTATTTATTTAACAAGAATGGTCCTGTCAAACTGCAGTTAAAGTGCGCCTATACTCAGAAAGGAAGTTTATGTTGTCACCTTCCATCCCCAGCCCTGTGCTCCAGCGGGGGTTTCTTTTTTTTTTTTTTTTTTTACTAAAGCCATTGCCCAATATTCATAAAAAAGATTCATTAGGGCTGAATCAACATCTTAAAGATTTTTTGTATATAATGATTTTTATGATTTTTTTTGCTAGTGAAATTCAGCAGCATTTTAGCTGTGCACATTTAAATAATTTGCACAGCTAAAAAGAATGCTGAATTGCACAAAGAAAAAAAAATTATAAAAAAGAAAAAACATGAAAAAAAAAGAATTTGGGGGGAATTTTTTTTTCCACGGTGTAATCCAGTATCTTTTTTAGCTGTGCAAATTTCTAAAACACTTTCACAGCTAAACATGGTGCGAAATTGCATCAAGGAAAAAAAAAATTTTTTAACAAAACAATACGCGAGGAAAAAGTTCTCACATTGCTGAATGAGCCTTTATGGCAGTTAGGTTGAAGTGCGCCTCATTGCAGAGCTGTGTGTACTGTGACTGAATGCATAATCCCTGGGGGTATTGCTGCTCAGCCAGGGAGCAATATGGCCGCCTGCATCCAGTTTGAGTTGTTGAGTTGAGTTGTGCATATTGGGCAACGGCTTTAGTAAAAAGGCTGTTTTGGGGCACTGGGCTGGGGATAGAAGGTGATGACAAACTTCCTTTCTGGGTATAGGATCACTTGAAGCTTTGCTAATGTATTTAGCACAAGCAGGTGGATTGAAAAAGAAAAAAAAAACAACACTCACTTAAATACAAAATTGTATTGGCAAAATAATCTACTGCAACGCAGGAGACTAAAATCTACAGATTTACTAAAAATGTAATCTGGGTCAGCCATGCCCTTGACAATGAAAGCATAAATCTACTCACTTCATAGGAAATGTAAAGTACTGATCAATCATCCCAGCAGCACTCTCCTGGGTTTAATTTAGAAATAATGAGCCATTTAGAAATATACAATATGTAAAAAGATTTTTTGCCATAGTAAAAAAGAAAAAAAAAAACAAGCGCCATAACTTGGGCGTCTATAGAGGTTTGCAAATGTTACTTATCTTCCTTTTACAATAGAGCAGGTTATGTGAAAGACTGCTGGACGTCACAAAAAAACAAAGCAAACTGCCACTAACATATTTTACTGCTGGGCTGCTATTAGGATTGTTTCTATTTTACATACCTGATGACACAGTCTCTCCCAGTATTGCTTTGCAACGCTTGCAAACGACTTTGGTATTTTCCTTTGATTTCTGCAAGGCAAGAAAAATGTCAGCTAAATGTCACATTGCACCTTTTGTAAAAGAATATATAATTTTATATATTCTCTCTGGAGGGCAGCTTGATCTTTTTTGCACTCCTCCTTTAACGCTGGCATTCAGCGACATCTGTCTTTTGGAGAGCACACTTACCCAGGCTTGCCATATTACACTGGCATCTGAGGAAGTATTACTGTCAGAATGTAAAATTTAAACCCTTTAAAAATGAGCAGACGGTAGAGACCCATATGCAATCTCTGAATATTTCTATATATCAAAATTCCCTCCTCCGCACACCATTTTATTGTTCCCAGAAGTTTCTACCTTTGCCCCTACAATTTAAACTAGTTGTTTGAAGCAGCTTTTTTTTAGCTTGCCAGTTTTGTGGTAAAAAAAAAAGCAAGGGATGTACAAAAAGGCTGCAAAAAAATTGCCCTCTCTCCTAATGTACTCCTGTATCTGTGTATTTAGTTACTCTTCTGTTACATCTGACTCATAAGACCATGTGTATTATATGCATTAAGCATTGTTGTATTTTAAACCGGACCTTCGGCAGGATTTAATGAAAAGCCCAAATCCTTAAAAAGCTATTCCTCAGCATTTAAGTTTTTAGTCACTTATTTATCTTATCTTTCCCCCACAGGGCTGCAACTCTGTTTAGGACTCTAGGATACGGCCACCGCCATCTTGACTCAGAAGCATCACACATACTGAGGAGAAGAGAGCAGGATAAAGTGCAGGGGGCGGGTTATAGCTGTGCTTTGCACAGACAGAGCAGAGCTGGGGTCAGGGAAAGGACAAGCAATCCCAGAATGCAGAGCAACAAATCAGAAGACACTTCCTGTTTTCAGGCTGCCTGATGCTCCATGAGCCGCCATCTTTGATGTTTAAAGGCTCATAACATGCAGAAGATGCAGGTAGAATGATTTTTAATGTGAGCAATCTGTATGTACAGGGTGTGGGAAACATATAAGATATGCTCTTATTTAGGGTGAAGGTCCGCTTTAAGTATTTTACTTGTCTTACCCTCCAATTTCTACATTGTACAGTGCTATGGAATATGATGTATATGTCATATACATCATAGGCCGTATACTATAATAAACTATGTATAGTATGTTATAAATAAACCGTAATTATTATTATTATTAATAATAATAAAATTAATCATCTTCCATGGCGCTGTACAATGTGAAATTACAAACAGGGTAAAACAACTAACTTACAGTACATGATAGAAAAGCACAAATGCATAGTCAAACTGAAATACACTAGGAGAGATGGCACTGCCATTGTGGACTTATAATCTAAAGGCTTGTGGAGTGGCGGATTCTATAGGCAAGGGCATTCCAGTGTAATGGGGCAGCGCGTGTGAAGTCCTGCATGTGGGAATGGGAGGAGGTGATTAGGGTTGAGGATAGGAGGAGGTCCTGGGCAGAGCGGAAATTGTGTCTGGGTTGGTATTTGCTGGTAAGCGATTAAATTTAGACAGGAGTCTTATTGTAGAGAGGTTTGTATGTTAAGGTTAGTAAATTGATTTCTCACATATATTGGCAGCCAGTGAAGGGACTGGCAATGTGTCCAGATGGAATCCACCCCAGAGTTCTAAGGGAACTTAGGTTTGTGATTGCAGCCCCTCTGACTGATTTACTTAACCATTCCCTTTCAACTGGTGAGGTTCCAGATGATTGGAGAATGGCCAATGTCGTACCGATCCATAAAAAGGGGAGTAGAGAAGAAGCCAGTAATTACAGGCCAGTTAGTTTAACATCTATAGTGGTCAAATTAATGGAAACACTCTTAAAAAAACAGATATTTTCTCATCTAAAGATTCACAACCTGTTGGACCCAAAACAGCATGGCTTTACTGAGGGCAGATCATGTCAGACCAATCTTATTGATTTCTTTGACAATGTCACTAAAATGTTAGATGAAGGTGGTGCTGTGGATATCGCAAAGCTGGATTTTAGCAAAGCCCTTGACACTGTACCACATAAAGAGCTCATAGATAAGCTATTGAAGGTAGGACTCAATCCCTGGATAGTTCAGTGGATTTCCAGTTGGCTGAGGGATCGGTATCAGAGCGTTGTTGTAAATGGTGTGCAATCTGAACAAAGGCGAGTTACAAGTGGTGTACCGCAAGGCTCTGTCCTGGGCCCCATTCTTTTTAATATATTTGTAAGTGACATAGGAGAAGGCTTGGTAGGAAAAGTTTGTCTGTTTGCTGATGATACAAAGGTTAGTAATAGGGTGGATATTCCTGGAGGTGTCTGCAACATGGAAAATGATTTAGCTTTACTGGATAGATGGTCAAAACTGTGGAAACTAGAGTTTAATGTCTCTAAATGTAAAATCATGCACTTGGGTAGAAGGAATCCCTGCTCTGAGTACCGTATGGGCAGCACTGTGTTAGCCAGGACCTCGGAGGAGAGAGATTTAGGGGTACTGATTACTGATAGCTGCAAGATGAGTGGACAGTGTAGCCAGGCAGTGGGAAAAGCAAGCAGGATGCTCGGCTGCATAGCTCGAGGCATCACCCGTAGGAAGAGGGAGGTTGTGATGCCGCTGTATAGAGCCCTGGTAAGGCCACAGCTAGAATACTGTGTGCAGTTCTGGAGACCTTACCTGCAAAAAGACATCATTAAAATATGGGTTCGGGGGGCGTGGCCTGGCTATGAGGGAGTGAGGACGTGTAGCCGTTAGCTCTGCCTTGTACCCCGATTGTATAGTGGATTTTGACCCCCTGAGACCCTCCTGCCTGACGTGATGGGGAGCGGGAGGAAGAGGAGAACTGGGGCACCCCCCAAAAAGCCCCTTAAGAAGGACATTGGGGCATTCTTTGGACGCCGGGACCTGGCGGAGCGGGGAGCCCAGCCGGCCAAGATGGCGCCCGACCGGCAGAGCATGGACGAGGAGCGCCCGGGAGCCCGCCGCAAGAAGACGGGGACAGACCCAGACCGTGAGGTACCCCCCGACACGTCTGCCCCACAGCCTACCTTGGACCGGGCGCCCTCCGTTATGGGCCCGGCGGGTGGTGCGGCCGCGACCTGCTCGGGAGCGATGTCACCGAGCTGCTCGAGGGCGGAGGATATGGAGGAGAGCTGCGGGAGGCCCGGCGGTGACACGGGACCTTCTGCACAGGGGCCCTGCCGGTCTGACTGTCCTTCCACCCCGCCGAGAGCTGCCTTCACTGAAGCCGGCGGCGGCCGGGGGCGGGTGCCGGCGGAACAGAGTGACGTCACCGGTGAGTGGGGGGCCGCGGGGTCGGGCTGCGCTGTGCCCTCACATGCCTACCCATCGGTGTCAGCTGCCCCCTCTCCACCCCAGCACAGCGCTATCCATGAAACCTGCCCAGACACTGAGATACAAGCCACACCTGAGAAATTAAAGGGGCGGGCTGCCCTGGCTTCGCCCTCCTGGCTGGACCCCACGGCCCCTGAGTGGCCATCCCCAGTACAGTCTGGCCATACACCATGCTCTTGGGGCAGCAGCCCGGGACCGGGCAAGCGGACCGTCCGGGCAGACATCCATCAGGCCCCGGAGTGGTCTGGGCTTGGACATTCTCCCCCGTCCTCCATGGATGCTATTCCCTTGGAGTGGTCCCCGGGCCCCAGCATTGAACCTCAAGACGACCGGTCTCCCTCCCGTGCCTGTGGGGCGGACCCTGGAGGCCAGAGCCCTGTCAGAGTCTCCTCCACTGACACGGCGCCCGGTGCGCCCATGTACGGGATGCCCCCAGTCCAGTCTCCAAGTGGGCAACCACTCCCGCGACCAATCGCGGATACCTCTCTGCGAGACCTTCTCCGGTGCCTCCCTACCAAAGCTGAACTGAAGGCGGACCTGGAAGCGGTTGCTACCAGAATTGAACGCGCCCTGCGCCGGGAAATTGAGGATCTGCAACAAAAATCCTCCGCCTTAGACTCCAAAGTTGTTTCCCTTGAAGATTCCCGCTCAGATCACGAGTCGCGCCTGATGACCCTTGAAAGAAATCAAGAGTTGCTTCACCAACAATTGATCGACGTCAGACTACAGACAGATGATCAAGAGAACAGGAACAGACGCAACAACTTGAAGCTCCGCGGTATCCCGGAATCGGTAAGATCGGAAGACCTGCGCTCATGGGCGACGGAATTATTCAACGACCTCCTGGGACGACCGCCTGACGCTGAGCTGATCTTAGACCGAATCCATCGAGTTAGCGGACGTCCAGCCGGTGACCCCCAGGCCCCTAGAGACGTTCTCTGCAGAGTCCATTTTTTTCTCATCAAGGAGGACATTTTGCGTATGGCCTGGGAGAAGGGAAGAGTTACTTGGAGAGGTTCGCAAATCACAATCCTGCCTGATGTTTCACGTCGCACCCTACAGATGAGACGTGTGCTGCGACCTCTCCTCGACGGGATACGGGAGGCTGGAGCCTCCTACAAGTGGGGACACCCGTTTCATCTTGTTGTTCGTAAAGACAACTCCACGTACACCCTCAGAAGCAGGGCGGACCTCCCGGGGGTGTTCATCTTCCTGGGCCTGGACCCTTTCCCGTTGCCGGACTGGCTGGCGCCTGACCCCCTGCCCCCCTTGCCACAGCGAGCTCCGCGGAGGCCCCGGCTGGCCCGAGGTCGGGGGAGGGGTGCCCCTGGACCGCTTCGGGGCCGTTAGCCATTAAGTCTCCTGTTTAGTGATCCTGTGCATTGCTATCCCCCCCCCCAACTTCGCTCATCCTGATCGCTGCTCGGTCTCCCTGATACTCCCCTTACCCTTGCCCTCCCCCCTTTCATGGTCACTCTACTATGGATCCCACGCTCCAAAAGGACTCTGTGATAGCGCATTGACTCTGTGTCTGGCCCTCGGGCGGGGTCGGGTTGTTCGGGCGGTGGCGGGGGGGCCGGGCCTTCCCTCCTCCCCTTGATACATTGTGCGGTCGTCGTGATGGGCGGGGGGTGGATGGTCTGCCCGTTAGTGGATGACTGACGGGGTTGGGAACCATGCAGCGCCTTACTGCTGGATCAGTGGGAGGGGGGGCTCCCTATCGGATGTTACTGATGGGCTCCCGGTGGGGGGGGCGTGCCTTTGGTTCGGCTTGGGATCGGTCTTATTGTTATTGTTATATATGTTTGTGTTTGATTTACTGCGTGCTGGGAGGCCCTGGAGGGTCTCTAATGGTCATTCCCGTGGCTGAATGGGATTTCTTCCCCTTCCGGACGGGGGGGAAGTCTGGGGGGTCTGAATGTTGGTTACGAGTTATATGGGGTTGGCTCCTGAGTCGCTTGGCCACCTTCCACAACAAATTTTTCCCGCGCTGCTCTGCCGGATCCTTGCCGGCGGATAGTGCGTGGTGCCTGAGGGAGGACATCATCCTCGATATTCTTGCCTGCCCCCCTCTGTAAGGAAGGGGCTCTTTGGGCTTTTCTGTCTTTCCTTTCTCTTCTCTCCTTCCCTACCCTTCCCCTCTCTGTTTTTTCTGTTCTATTGGACCTCTGGTCCGCCCCCCATTGTTTGTCTGGTGTCCCGCTTTGTCCCTCTCCGGGGCTCAGCCTCCCTCGCGGGTCCCGCGCCTCGGATATCTCTTGCCCTCTGACCCCCTTGTGGTGTGGTGCACTTCTCCTGACCTCTGACTCTAGCTTGAGTCTGACATGGCGGGCCTTAGGATTTGCACCTTTAACGCCAGGGGGCTGAATGTCCCCGAAAAAAGGGCCCAAGTACTGTATGGTTTCCATAAGGAACGGGTGGACATTATCTTGCTTCAGGAGACCCATTTTTGCCGGGGGAAAATCCCGGAGATTAAAAGCAAATATTATGATAGATGGTTCCACAGCCCCAACCCAGAAAACAAATCCAAAGGGGTTTCCATTGCCTTTCATAAAGCTACCCCGCTGGAAACGTTAGAATCAAAGGTAGACCCTAATGGTAGATACTTATTTATCCGCTTCACGATGTGTGGGGCAATGTATACTCTCGCTAATTTGTACTTACCTAACCAGGCTCAGGTGGAGGTTGGCCTTGAGATACTTAGCGTATTGGAGGGGTTTGCAGAGGGTACCTTGGTGATAGGGGGGGATTTTAACCTGGCCCTTGACCCGAGACTTGACTCTTCTCAAGGTAAGTCGGCAATACCTTTCTCTAAGCTGAACAGGCTTCGGGGCGCTCTCCGCACTCTTCAGGTGGTTGACACATGGAGGATCCAGCATGGGGGGGCTAGGGATTATACATTCTTCTCCCACCCCCATAAAACATACAGTAGACTAGATTATATTTTCCTTAGCCACCATGCGCTCTCCCACGACCCTGACACCTCCATAGGGCAGATCCTCTGGTCAGACCATGCCCCTGTCTTCTTGAGTCTTCCCATTCCAGATATGATTCCTAGGCAGTACAACTGGCGTTTGAATGATAACTTGTTGAAAGACGCTGTATGCCTAGCCGAAATTAAGACGTCCATAACAAATTTTGTCTCAGACCATGTGAATGACCCGACCCCGTTGCCATTGCAATGGGAGGCCCTCAAATGTGTGCTCCGCGGGATCTTCGTCAAACATGGGTCCAGGCTCAAGAGGGACAGGGCGCATCGGATTAAGGAGGCCTTGGCACGTGTCGGGGAGTTGGAGGAGGCGCACAAGACTTCCCCCGCGCATACAGTTCTACGGGAGCTATTGGACGCCAGGCAGGGTCTTAAGAATTTATATGATCAATGCTTCCTCAAATACCGGGATAGATTTAGAGCCCGTATTTACGAACATTCTGATAAATGCGGCAGGATGCTGGCTAGGTCGCTTCACCCCAGACAGGGCTGCACCTTTATCCCTGTCCTAAAGGGGGGAGACGGCGCTGAGCACCATAAGACACCGCAGATAGCGGGTGAATTTCAGGCCTTCTATTCTAAACTCTACAACCTTAGGTGCTCCCCAACCCAGGACCTGCAATCGATGGGGGTTGTCCCGATGCTGGATTATGTCCAGGAGACGGCCCTTCCGACCCTACCTCCGGCGGACAGTGACTCTCTGGAGGACCCATTCGACTTGGAGGAGGTGCATCGGGCAACGGGGGGGGTCCCTGTGGGCAAAAGTCCGGGTCCCGACGGGTTTACCCCCAGATTTTACAAAACGCTCGGGGCTTTGCTTGCCCCCTTCCTGGTCAGGGTGTTTAATTCCATATCAGACGACTGTCCCTTCCCGAGACAGGCCCTAGAGGCACACATCGCAGTCATACTAAAACCCGGTAGGGATGCTACCCTGCCTGGAAGTTATAGGCCGATTTCATTGATAAATGTGGATTTGAAAATCTACGCTAAAATTATTGCTCTTCGGATGCAATCTTTGCTCTCCACTCTGGTCAACTTGGATCAGGTGGGGTTTGTCTCGGGAAGGGAAGCGAGAGATAACACCATCAAGGCGATATCCCTAATTCACTATTCGCAGTCGCGGGACATTCCGGCTTGCTTACTAGCAGTCGATGCGGAGAAAGCATTCGACAGAGTGCATTGGGGATTCCTGAGGGCCACACTGAGCCAGATTGGCGTGGGCCCGGTTATGCTGGCCAGAATAATGGCTCTATATCGGGAACCTACTGCAAGGGTGAAGGTAAATGGCTCTCTGTCTGGTCCCTTTCCAGTCCGGAATGGCACCCGCCAGGGATGCCCCTTGTCCCCGCTGCTTTACGTGCTGGTAATGGAACACCTTGCCAATGCGTTGAGGGCTAACCCGTCTGTTCGCGGGATTGTCTGTGGGGGGAGGGAGCACAAGCTCTCTCTCTTTGCCGATGACCTGCTTATGTACGTGACTTCACCCCACATATCTATGCCCTCTATTCTGGCGGAGTTTAAGCGCTTTGGTGATCTGAGTAATTTCAAAGTGAACTTATCTAAAACAGAGATCTTAAATGTCTCCTTGAATGAACAGACCCGACTCCTCGTCCGGACCAACTTCCCCTTTAGGTGGCAGGGGGAGGCCATTAAATACTTGGGGGTTCAGTTGCCCTCTGACCTGGGGAAATTGTATAAGCTCAATTACGCTCCACTCTTACAATCCACAGATGCATTCCTTAACTCCTATAATAAGAAGCAATACTCGTGGCTGGGTCGCATTGACATTCTTAAAATGGACATCCTTCCCCGTTTCCTCTACATATTCCAGACAATCCCTTTAGCCCCGGAACGGGGGTTTTTCCAATCTCTACAAAGGAGCTTCTTTAAATTCATCTGGGGCAGGGGGAAACCCAGAATTGGGAGGGCCACACTCATCCGATCTAAATCGAGAGGGGGGTTTGGGGTCCCGGATCTCAGGACTTACCATGCTGCCTCGGTATTGGTGCGTCTTTCGGACTGGTTCCATCACGGGGACAGCAAAGGCTGGGTGGCCATCGAGAGGGCCATTTCCCCCCTTGGCCTGGTGGCCCTGCCCTGGGTGGCTCCCCTGGACAGGCCTGGGCTCCGGGAGCTACCTTATCTGGCGGGCCCGCTGTTGAAGGTTTGGGACGGATTCCTGAGGCGGGGGAAACTTTCGTCTAGACCGGGCCCCCTCACTCCGTTGTTCGACAACCCGGCCTTCCCCCCGGGGTTGAACTCTAGATCCTTCCTTGTATGGGAGGCCTCTCAGGATACTAGACTGGGGAATGTGGTGTCTGGGGCGGGTCTCCCCTCCCTATCTGACTTAGGAGCTCAGGGTGGGCTTAGGAACATTTCCTGGTTTCTATATGCTCAGTTGGCTACCTTTATCAAATCTCTCTTACCAGCCCCGAACCTCCCTCGGACGTTAACACCCCTGGAAAGGGTCCTCAGGGACCCTTCCCCTCCTACGCATGTAATCTCTGCCCTATATAAGATCCTCCGGGATGAGGAGGAGGGAGAGGGGATGCCACGGTTCTGCGGGAGGTGGGAAGAAGATATGGGACAGGTGTTTGAGGCTGATGATTGGGAGAAATCCTTTGCGCTCACCCACAAACTGTCCGTGGCTTCTAGAGCCCAGGAACGGAACTACAAGATCTTGGCGAGATGGTATAGGTGCCCATCGGATCTTGTGAAATTTGGAGGAGTGGACACTGGAGACTGCTGGAGGTGCACAGCGGCCCCTGGGACCATGTTACATATTTGGTGGGAGTGTCCGTTGGTGCGGGTCTTCTGGGAGAAGGTGTTAGGAATGTACGAGCACCTGACACTCGAAAAGCTCCCTCACACACCACAGGTCGCCCTCTTGTCCATGCTCCCAGGGTCAGTGTCGACCAACAAGAAGGGGTTGCTGAGGCACTTGCTCACGGCCGCTAGATCGGTGATCCCCAGACACTGGCGCACCACTGCTGTTCCATCCATGCTGGAGTGGTATGGGGAAGTTGAGACCATCAAGAGGATGGAGGAGTTGGCGCTGGAGGGGGTGGAGGGGGGTACCCGGCGGTTTCTTCTGACTTGGACTATTTGGGAGGTCTCTCGGAGTTCTCCTGAGTTCCGGGCGTTATTGGAGCGGGAGTGAGCTTGGGGGGGGGTCGGATAGAGGGTGGTCGGGTCGGGCGATTGGTTCTGCTGGGCCCCCGGGGGGGGGGGGGGGGGCGAAGCGTGGACGTGGCCATCCTTCCTTTATTTGTTCCTCCTTGTCTGCCCGTTTTGTCTTCCTTTTGTCCCCCTCCCTTTTCTTCCCCCCCTTTCGGGGATTTTCTTCTTGTTCCTCTCGTCTCTATATCTCCCCTCTCTCTCCCACATTCCCCTTTTTCTCTATATAACCCCTCTAACTTTCTGGGTCGCGGGAGGATGGGGGCAGTCGTCATATACTGGTAATGCCGAAAGCTGGCATATGTGAGGGGAGAGTCTGGGTCGGCGGTAAACCCAGGGGTATGGCTGGGGTGGCGAGCTGTTCTGGGCCTGCGCACCTATCGTGCCCCGCTCAATTAATATTTAGTATTTGACACGCCCGGCCTCCCTGGGCGGACTGATATGGTGATGTTGATTGGCTGGCGCCCCATCTTGGCTTCGCGATCCTCTATGTTTGTTTATTACTGTTTATTTGTACTGTTCTCAATTTCTTTGCAAAATTCAATAAAGACATATTGAAACAATATGGGTTCAAAGGCGGGCAACGAAAATGGTAGAAGGATGTAAACTCAGGACTTAATTTGTACAGTCTAGAAGAAAGAAGGGAGAGGGGACATGATTGAGACCTTTCAATATGTGAAAGGATTGAATAAGGTTCAGGAGAGAAGTGTTTTTAAGAAGAAACTTAATGATAGAACAAGGGGGCACAACCTGAAGCTAGTCGGGGGGAAGATCAAGAGCAATGTTAGAAAATATTATTTTACAGAAAGAGTAGTAGATGCTTGGAACAAACTTCCAGCAGAGGTAGTTGAAAAGTGACTGAATTTAAACATGCCTGGGATAAGCACACATCTATCCTAAGATAAAGAATACGTATAGTATACACATAAGGGCAGACTAGATGGACCGTATGGTCTCCTTCTGCCGTCACCTTTCTATGACATAGAGGAGCAGCACTAGAGAAGCGAGGGGAGAGATGAATGAATCGAGAAGAGGCAGAGTTGAGAATAGATTGGAGATTGGTAATAATAATAGTTGTTCTGTTGTACTTATTTTTCAGTAGGGGGTTTTATTGTAGAACCACAAAAACTGAATTCCAGGAAGGTAATGTTGACTAGATAATTTCCTCAAAAATAAAAGTACAAGCTATTAATTATTAACTGTAATAGCTATGTTCACATTTATACATTGTGCTAATAGCATGCGTTTTGTGGGAATGTCAAAGGTGCACTGTATCAAATGATGTGCTTCTCCTTTCATGCTTTGCATTGCATTTATGAAACAAATGTTTTTGCACAATACGTTGTAGAGGAACACCGCCCGGGAATTTCACTCTCCCGGGTATTGTTGCTCTCAGACGGGGCATTCTAGAGCAGGTAAGTGGAATGGGCGACCTGGGGGGTGTCACACAGTGAGTGGGACTTAGATGGCCTCCCAAGTTCCTCTATGGCAACGCAAGTAAACATTGTGCTTGTCTTGACGTAGACTTATATTGGCCCGTTTTAGATTGGCTTAAAAATAATGGGCAGCATTTTACCTAGAACTGTTACTGTGTTGCCCAATGCAGGGCAATCCAATGGATGTGCACAGATCAAACACTAATGGGAACAAAAAATAAATAAATGTAACAAAATAAAAAAAACTAAAATGAGGAAAACACCAACAAAAGCATTTAAATGACTAAAACAAGAAGGCACTAGAGGTACCAAATAGTTACAAAAATATGTACTGTGTCAGTTACCTAATTAGATAGTTATTGCGATTGCTGACAGTGATAAACTGTAAAATCCTTTCATCATTGGCAGTTTTCTCGCAATAAATGGATGCTTGGGACTGGGCAAGCTGAACCACTTTGGCTTTCCTTTGCTGTTTGGCCCCACCTCTTGTGGAAGCAAAGTGACGACGAGGAACGTGAATGCAGGTCTTGGACACCTTGCTACTGTATGGGTGGCCCATTACCAGGGTGAGCAGACCTCCAGTCATCTTTGAATAGAGGTTCACTTTAAATAGAAGCACAAACAGCCTTTCATTTTTGGGTGTAGGTGTGCTTCAATAATGCTGGAAATTGCAGCATTTCAAACCTTTTTTAAGTAGACAACCAGCTTTACTGTTCAGTAAAATACCATTTATTGTATTGTGGAATTTAGTACATTCACTAAAAACTACATAGTACAAGTCACTTACAAGCCACTTAATGCTTGGGGAAAAACCTAAAAAATGAAGAACCAACTTTTGACTGAAACAAACTTAATTTGTGATAATAAAGTTATACTGGGAAATATAAATGTACCAATTAGCTGATGTCATTAACACTAATAACTTACGGAGGCATTAGCATCAACCGGATGAAGAGCAGCTGACATCTCATTAGTCTCTTCTGGGGGGTCTGAGATATTTGCTTTATTCACCAAAAGGAACGAGTCTCCCAGAAAACAGTCATTAACCTTGGGCAGACAGTTTCGATTGGCAAAGGGATCAGGATGGCAGCACCATTCTTCAACCAAAGAGCTCCAGTTTTCACTGGGCAGAGGAAGCACTCTCACAAACTGCCTGGAACACAGGAAGAAAAGTTTTAATTCAGAGAACATTTCTGTAATATGTAACTATATTATTCTAAAAAAAAAAAAAACTAATACACAGGCTTAAAGGAGCACTATCATGAAAAAATGTCCCAGTGAGAAAAATCCATATAATTATGCAAGGAGGCGAGGTCACTTATATACCCAGCATCAAGAAATATATCCAGCCAGGCTTGTTTCTTTTATTTTAATGGATAGAATAGGAAATCAGACTAAACCTGTCATTCCTGGATTTTTTTTCTTACCATGTGAGAATAACCCACAAGCTTGGAGATTCAGTTCGGGTGTATCAGTGACCTCTCCTCTCATTAGCCGACATGTTTATGGATGGATTTTTAACATTACAAAATTTTGCGATAGAGCTCCTTTAATGGTGTTGTATGGTCGAACATAAAAAAACATATTTACAGTACTCACATTACCTCTCATAGCCTTGATCTCATGAAGGAGCTTTTACGGTCAACTAGTCATTCATATGCTATCAATGTGCTCCTGGCCAACTAACAGCATGTGGAGACCACCTGCCACTGAGATACTGAGATAAATGACTCACCATGGACAGTCAAATGGCATGTCTTTCTTTCTATTGAAACTGGGAATGGACGCAAGAGTGGCCCCTGACAGCCAGCCAGGGATTGTGATTACAGGTCTCTACAAGTCATCGGAAAAATGCATCAAGGCTGTGGGAAGTCAGCGGGGTAAAGCATTTAGATTTTTTTAATACTGTATAAGCCATTTGCCTCCAGTGATTCAGCTCAAAGCAACTCACATATGTAATTGACATGTATTATTTCTCTACTGGGGTTTTCACTGTATGGCTTGAGTTCAATCCATCTTAGGACTGAACTTCTATCTAAAAAACGGTACTGTGTTTCATCTATCTGGTTCCAAGAAGTAAACCAAACTATCTTTTTGGGAACCTTCAAGGGAAAGTCTGTGCCAAAATGATGTCCACATGGTGCTGAGCTTATCTGTTATTTTTCCTTTTCTATTTGTTTGCAACTCTGTTTTAAAAGAAACAGATTTCTCTTGTAACAACCATACACCAATGTGGTGTATGCTCTACGATTGTAAGCCCAGGGTTAACCCCCCGCTCTAATTTAACCTCTTCAGATGAGCGGATCATAATCTTGTGTTCCAATACATAAAGAGATACTGGCAGCATTCTCACCTGGGGATGGGCGCCTGTTAGTCCTGCTGCTGATTTTCCAGGCTCTGCTTTGTGGAGGGGGGAGAGCTGCTGCTGAGCTCACCCTTGACAGCATAAGGTTGCTGAGAATTGTAGGCAGCAGATTATACTTTACTCAAGGCCAGAAAAGCCACACCCACTTTAGCAATGCAGGCCCACAGGTATGTAAGAAATTTAGAAACGGCATGCTTATAAGTAAACCACAGGTAGGGGCACAGAGTCCTAAGACAAATGTTTATTTTACATTGCAAAAGAGGGAGAAAAAAAAGGCAGCCACCAAAAATACAGCTTTACTTTGAAAATAGTAAGAGGGGTTAGATTATGTACCCCATGTGACAGAAATTCTCACAAAACCTGTTGTTTCCCTTTACTGGAAGAAGTATATACAGGTATATAAGCATACCATGCCACTTAAAGTGGACCAACACGAAGGATTTTGACTATCCTGGGTTTTGGTCCACTTCGGGGGTGCCCCGCTGTGTGAAACCCCCCAGAAACCCCGAAAAACTCACCTCTCCTCGCTCCCACGTGACCGCCGCTGCCAATCCCCGCTGACGGACAAGCGGGAGGCAGCGACGGATAAGAGAGCGCGCCCGCCGCCTCCCGCGCATCACTCTTACAGGGAACGCGCCCGCGCCAGCCATTCACAAACGGCCGGTGCGCGTCCTGCTAGAGGGACACGTGGGAGGCGGCAGCGGGAGCCGCTGGATCGTGGATAAGGTAGGGATTTAGGGGTTTCTGGGGGGTTTCACACAGCGGGGCACCCCCGATCGGGGTGCCCCGCAGTCAGGGGTCTGATCGGTCCGGGAATCTTATAGATTCCCGGGCCGATCATGGGAGGGTGTTGGTCCACTTTAAATAGGAGAGTCTTACTCACCTGTCACCACTTGTCCAGTAAGGAAGCTTGAGGGAAGTAGTTTTAACAACCCATCTAATATCAGCCCAAAACAGTGCATGATAGGTAAAAGCATTTAGACAACTCAGAAAATCTTCTATAGCAATGAGCCATTAAGTGTATTACATCATTGTTCATCCCCTTAACCCTGCAAGGGAGCAGCAATTTGCATTTAATATATATATATATATATATATATATATATATATATATATATATATATATATATACACATATATATATGCAAATGTACAGGCTTTCAGCTCCCTGTACAGCTTCCACAGGTCCCTGATGTTTTGATAATAAACTTAGCCAAACCCTTTTAAGGGCAGAAAGCCTTTCAGGTATGACTGGAATAAGAAATGTTCCTATGAGTAAAACAGAGAAATTCCAGCCAGCAAAAATTGGCTTATCCTTTTCGCTGCCAGCCTATCTGGAGATTTTGTCACCCTTGTTGCCAGACCATTTTGCACTCCACATGTTCAACTGTGATTTTTGAAGGGATTTCCAGGGAAATTATATATTGTTTCTTTCAGCAGAGTCTGGGCTTTAACATGAAATGTCTTGTTTTTTTTTTAGGTGTTCTTATTGCGTGTAAAAGTCTCATTTCTTCCGGTTACAACGGTACCACATGTGTATTAGTAGACACCCTTTCCTGCCCAGGAGACTCCCCCAAACTGAAACAGCGCTTTAGATAAAAATACAACTATGCTATGCGTACCTTGCAGTTTTTCGAGAAAAACAACCCTTTACATTTGAAACACCCCCAACAAACCATATATTCTCTGGAAGTACACACATCAAGCTTCCTAGGCGTACCAGGCTTGTTGACATGGGTGCAGTTTTCTGGAAGTAATCCCTCAATTAATTATTTGGTTGCACAGGGTTTCCCTAAAAAAAGAATTAAAAAAACAGAATCAAAGCCACATTTTCCTAAAAAAATATATGCAAACAAGAAAAAAGTTAAATCTGAAAAAGCAACATCCCCCGAACAGAACAATACCCAACATGCATAGGTTCTGTCAAGGGAAGAGTTGGCAAACGCCCCAAAGTAAAAGCATGTGCGCAAGAATAATTTTATTGAAAATTTCAGCTCTGCTGACAAAGTGCGCACCTTGCGCTTTTTCTACCAGAACAACCCTTTTCATTTGAAATACCCCCCACAAACCATATATTCACTGAACGTACAAATGTTCAGCTTTTTAAGCGTACCCAGCTTGTTGTAGTGAGTTCATCTTTCTGGAAGTAATCCGTCAAAGAATTCTATGGTTGCATAGGGTTTCCCTAAAAAATGTATAAAAAAGCAGAGTAAAAAACACCTTTCCCTAAAATATCAATATGCAAACAAGAAAAAACAAGCTAAGTCTGAAAGCGCAAGATCGCCTGAACAGAACAATACCCAACATGCATAGCTACTTTCAACCCTTTTAATTGCCAGCCTACTTGAAATTTTGTCACCCTCTGTTGACAGGTCATTTTTCACCATTTGGTGCTATATTTAACCTTGATTTTTGCAGGAATTTACAGGAAAATGTTATATATTCTTTTGAGGCAGAGTTTTGGCTTTAACATGAAATGTGTTGTTTGTAATTTTTAACTGTTTTTTAAAATATTCAATATATATTTTTTAGTCAAAAAAACTAAAAAAACTAAAACATTATTTCTTTTAAATTGTCTCATTTATTTTAAATTAACAATTTATTTTACTAAAGAAAACAATATTGCATGTGAAAGCCCCATTTTTCCTGATTACAATGGTACCACATATGTAACGGTAGCCCCCGTTTCTGTCCAGGAAACCCCCCAAACTGAAAAAAGCACTTTATACCATTTACAAATAAAATAAAATACAACTACTATCCACACTATAAAGGGTTCAATAAAAAAAATTGTCGTGGGGTCCCCCTTCCTGGGGGAGGGGGACCAATTTTTGGGGGGGAATTTTAAGGGTTAAAAACCCCTAAAAATCCCCCCCCCTCCAAAAAAAAAAATGGCGCAAGGTCCCCCCCCTAGCCAGCATAACCAGCCCTGGGACCAGCTACGGGGGCTTGCAGAACAGGGCGCAGGGGCCAGTTTTGGTGGCCCCTGGCCCTGCAGGCTACAAGCTGGCATAGCCTTTGGCCACTGGCTCTTCTGCCCCCCTCTGAGCTTTGGGGAGGCAGGTAATGGGGGGCTCACAGTAAATGGCAAGTCACCCGCTAGCCGCAGGTGACTTGCCAGACCCAGAGCCTTGTGAACTTGAATAGGGGTCTCATGGATCCCTTACCAGTTCACAAAGGGTTAAATGTAAACAAAACACACACAAAAAAATATATATTTTTTTTTTTAATACTTACCTCCCATCTATCCCCAGGCACTGTGTCCCACGCTGATCACTTTGGCTTCAGCGCTCCTGCTGCTGCTGGAAGCCTTTTATTACCTGCTGGGCGACAGGTAACATAGGGTTAATTTGAAAAAAAAAATGTCATAGGGTCCCCCCTCCCAGGGTGGGGGGACCCCATTTTTGGGGGGCGTGAGGTCCCCCCTACCTAGCATAACCGGCCCAGGGCCAGCCATGCAGGGCTTGTAGAACAGGGCGCAGGGGCCACCTTTGGCGGCCCCTGGCCCTACAGGCTACAAGCCCACGGTGTGGCCCGGGCCCTTCTGCTCCCACCCTGGCCTTTGGGGAGGCAGGTAATTTGGAGTGCTGGGGGTTAACGGCAAGTCACCCACTAGCCGCTGGTGACTTGCCAGCCCCCAGGCTTGTGAACTGGTATAGGGGTCTCATGGATCCCTTACCAGTTCACAAAAGGTTAACAGTAAAAAACACACCACACACACACAATTAAAAATGACTTAATTAAAAAATAAAATTTTTTTTTTTACTTTACTCGCCTCCAATCGTCCGCTCCTGTGTCCCTCGCAGATGTCATTGCTGGCCAGTGGAGTAGGGAGGCAGCCAATCAGATCATCGCCTGCCTCCCCCTGTGGCCAGCGACGATCGCATGTGAAAGAACAACAACCTGGAGCCAGGACGACACCAGGTGAGTGATGTCATAAAAGGGGAGGGGCTTATCACAAAGATGGCGCGCCTGTTGGGAGAGGAGGGGTAAGGGCCTGTCAGGCTCTCTCCTGAAGCTGAAGAGCCGGGGGGGGGGGGGGTGATTGGAGGCCCCCGGTGAAGAAGAGACCCGGCGGGAGCAATTGTGCACGGAGATGAGTACATTTAATTTTTATTATTTTTTACATGTAATTCCGGCGGCTGCTGAAGGGGGGGGGAGGGCCATTCCGGGCATTCCCCTGCAGCTGGGGGGGGGGGGGGCTGGGGGGGGATCGAAGTCCCCCCGAATGTAGAGGAGACTGTAATGTCGCCTGTTTTAGCTGTAAAGCTCCGACTCTTCCATTTATTTCCACTGTTGTGTGTGGCAATGATGTTCCAGGACAATTCAAAGATCCATTTCTAATTCTACACCCTAAGGGAGCATCGACAGGGGATTTGGCCAAATGTATTTCACAAGTTTAGTGGGTTTTGGTCCACGTAGAATCTATGCGTCTGGAATTTTCCCATCCCATTGCCATCCTGGATCCATCATACAATCGCCTGGGGTCTTCCTGTTCCCTGCCAGGCGAAGGAAGAGGGCTTTTATACAAGTAGTGTGATGACTTCATTTCACTCTGCCAGTATAAAAATTCGCTCTCAGTGGACTGGGGACAAGGAAGAGTTTGGAATTAATAGTGCATCATTAATAGCAGCTCTACTCAAAACATGGTCCACCATTCCCGAGGTACCATTCTGCTACATTATGGAAAAGCTAATTCCAAGGAATTTTGTAGAAAATTTAATGGATTTCTTGGGCTAGGTATTTTGTCTTGGCTCTAGAGGACTATCAGGAGATTATAACTGGCTTTGCTGGGTGAGAGTAAGGTACTCACCTCCTAGCCAGAAGTGCGGTGGTGGCGGGATTGACCGCAACCACTGTGGACAGAGGCAGCCTGCTATCCTGATGCAGCCATTACCCCTTTAGGGTCTGGAAGGACTCACAAGGTTGGCCCCAGGGACCATTTAAGCAGACCAAAAGTTTAAAAAAGCAAGTTCAGTAAATTTTACTCCTAAAGCCCAGCTCTGGTAATCAGTGACAAACAATTTGAGAGGGCTTAACTTAACATGATGATATGAAATAGCAGGCCAATTTTATGCTGCATAACTGTATGGGAGCAGCCATCTTGTCACATACATGGGTCCAGCTTATATAAAAACCCAATCCCACAGTCAAAATTGCCTCACATATCTGTACAATCCTCCTTTATTTCTAGTAGAAAGCCTTTAGCTGTCATGACTCATTGCTCTGCTGCGCTGCTGAAAAAAGTGTTTTTAGAAGATACATATATTTACACTGACCGAATGGTGTGCAGTAAATCCATACATCCAACATTGTTGCAGCTTTCACCTCACATACAAACTATACCTGGTTATTCAGTGTGTGTGTTTAAAGTGGACCAACACCCAGGATTTTGACTATCCTGGGTGTTGGTCCACTTAGGTGGGGCACCCCGATCGGGGGTGCCCCGCTGTGTGAAACCACCCCGATCGCCGCAAAAACTCACCTCTCCCCGCTCCCACGTGACCTCGTCCGGCCAATGACAGCGCTCAGAGCCGCTCTGGTATGCGCATCCAAAGCCGCTTGGACGCGCATACCAGAGCGCTGTCATTGGCTGCGTCTCTCGCTTCCCTCTAACAGGGAGCGCGCCTGCGCCGGCCATTCACAAAACGGCCGGCGCGGGAGCGCGCCCTGCTAGAGGGAAGCGAGAGACGCGGCCGCGTCTCGCGCATGCGCTGTTGGATCGCCGGTAAGGTAAGGATTGTGGGCCTCCTGGGGGGTTCCTCCCCGCGGGACATCCCGATTTCGGATGCCCCGCGGGGAGGGATCTGATCGGTCCGGGAATCTTATAGATTCCCGGGCCGATCCCCCCTGGGTGTTGGTCCACTTTAATAAACAGAATACACAAGCTGCCTGTGTTTCTAAGGCATTTATGCCTCAGTTTGCTATGGCCTACTTCTGACACAGCTCACCCCTCATGCTTATGTGCGTAACAAGATGGCCGCTCCCATGCAGTTCTACTGAAAATAATTAGCCTGTTATTCCAAAACATCTGCATGGAGGTAGGTAAGCTCTCTCAAGTAGGTCTGCCGGGGGGGGGGGGGGGGCTTTTTACTAAACTTTCTTTTTTTTTTACTTTTGGTATGCTTTTAACAGTTAGTCCTAGCAGACTAATCACTTATGGCCCAAGGGAATTGGTAAACATCCAAATAAAGCCTACCACCTCCCTCTGGCCCATTACAGTAGTAGCAAGGGTACGCTGTCCTAAATAGAGTGCACACTGCAGGGTACCGCCCCACCCCCATGGCCAGTCATTCAGAGATGTCTGCCGCAGTTCTGAGCTTCATTTAAAGGAATAATGGTGATGCAATGTGGGATCGCCGGCTATGATCTTGGGGCTTTCACATAGTGGAGCATCCCAGTTGGGGGATGAGGAAATATTTTAGACCCCAGAGAGGCCATCATTTCCCTTTAAGATATATAGCTGAATTAAAGTAATGATTACGAATGAATTAGACTAAACGGTTTACAGTCATGAGGTGGCGACAAGTGCTTTTGTAGGACAACATTCTTAATAAATTTAAAAAAATAATTTTTATTCTCTGCCAGAGTGATTTATAAAAATAACCAACTTTATAGCAGCTTATTCTTATATTATAAATAAAGGTACACACAAGAGAATAGTTATGACTAGGCATAAATATTCTCAACTAATTGAGCAAAATTCAAAACAGACAGATAAGATTGGACAAATAGCAGTATATACATTTATCAAGTGAACTGGACAATGTGTTTAGGTGGAAACTAAAGTGTGAGTGTTTTATAATATAAATGAAGAACATGGTTTCATATTGATTACATTAAATACAGTGTGCTCATACAGTCCAGTGGAAAAAGTAATAAATCCACCGGCAGCCAAGTGCTTATATTATATCCATTTTATGCATTAAGCTATAGGTATTAAAAGTTTAGACAGTCCGCTATTTCTATAGAATACATGTTACAAAACAAGCTAGTATTAGGTCCCTTTGCAATGTGGTGGCAATGCACAATGTGAAAGGGGCCTCGGACTGCAATATCTTCAAGGAAGCATGCATCTGTTGACTTTATTCAGGAAATTCTGCCCCTGAATTGTGGCAAAAATAAATATAAGACTATAAAAAGGAATCTAGCACAATGCCTCTAAAAAAGATTTAGTTGAGCACCTGGACTATATAAGGTTTGAACTAACTTAAATATATTTTTTGGGGATTTTATGGAATAGAGCAACACAATACGTATTTGTGAGGTGTAAAATGATGCACATCTAAAGGTTGAAATTTTGCCCCTTCCTCTATGCAAAATATCTCTGGATCAGTCAGATTGGATGAAGGGAATTTGAGAACAGCAATCTTCAAGTCAAGCCGCAGATTCTCAATGCGATTTAAGCCTGGACTATGATTGGGCCATTCCAACACATAAATATGCTTTGAATGAAAACCATTCCATTGTAGCTTTCGTTGTCCTGCTGAAAGGTTAAACTAAACCCCAGTCTCAAGTCTGTTGCAGCTTCTAACAAGTTTTCCTTTAGGATTGTCCTATATTTAGCTTCATCGATCTCATTAATCCTGACCAGCGTTTCAGTCCCTGCTGAAGAAAAGCATCCCCACAGCGTATTGCCGACACCATCATGTTTCATTTTTTTGTCTAGGGTGATGTGCAGTGTTGGCTTTCCTTCATAGTATTTGGATTTTAGACCTATAAATTGGTCCCTTATAACCAGAGCATCTTCTCCTCATGCTTGCTGTGCCCCCAACATAGCTTGAGGCAAACTGCAAACAGGATTGCTTATGGCATGTTTTTAAAAATTGCTTTCTTTTTGACACTCTTCCATAAGGTCAGATTTTAAAATTAAACTAATTGTACCGTGGACAGATTCTCCTACTTGAGCTGTTGACTGTCTGCAGCTACTCCAGAGCTATTTCACAACATCTGCATAAAGATAGGCACTCTCAAAAAAGCATATGCCACCGATTATTAAAGGGGGGATTTAGGGGACAAAATTGCTTTTCTTGACTGGAGGTCACACACTTATTTTCTAGATAATGAGCGTGGTGCCGCATTCCAAAGCCCCCCCATGCATAGACCACCACAACCCCCTGAAAACCTTACCTAAATCTCAATTACCCAGCAAAATGCGGCCCTGCGAATGGAGTCATTGAGGTCACGTGGTCTGGACTTGACCGGCAGCCGGGGAAAGAGAATGCGACCCCAGATCAAGTGACTGCCAGAGGCCATTTGTGGGCGGCATTATGCCAGCTGATCGAGGTTCAGCTAAGCATTTTGGGGGGTTTCGGGGGTCTATGCACGGGAGGGGGGGGGGGGCTCCGTCAATCCCAATACTGTCAAAATATGGCTCCAAACCCATTATGTAGAAAATGGGTATGGGACCATTCTAACAGATGGTTTAAAGCCAATCTGCATTTTAAAGGTCAATTGTGAAAAAGTGAAATTCATCCTGCCCTATATATCTTTTTGATATAGCTACATAGCTTTAAAAAAATGTGCAAGAGACCAAACCAAGGCCAAGGAGAGTAAGGTAAGAGTTGCTGTCTTGGCTGGACAGAATGTGCATGTAATGTTTAAGGAAGGTATCAGAGGAGGATAATGTAGCTGCTCTGCAAATATCTTCAATTAAAGCAACCACACTTTCGGCCCAGGAAGCTGCTAGGGATCGAGTAGAATGAGCCTAAATAATGGATGGAAGCGGTAAATTTGACAGGATCTTGAGGCCCCAGAAAATAACATGAAAAGGCTACTAGATTTGTGCCATTGTTAGAAATCTCTAGATATGTCAGTAAACATCTTCTAACATCTAAACAAAGGTATTCTCATTCCTTTGGTGAACTAGCGTTTTGACAAAAAGAGGGGACCACTATGACTTGTGACCTATGAAATGTATAAACCCCTTTGAGGAAGAAAGGTTGGATCTGGAGTGAGAAAGATTTTTTTTTCCAGGCAAGACAGTGAGCTATGGTTCTTTATCTAATAAAGCATAAAGTTTGCTGACCCTTCTGGCCGAAATAAGAAATACAGTTTTAAGAGTTAACATCTTTGGGGAACATTCTGAAAAAGCTTTAGAAGGATTCTTGATTAACATTTGGAGAACTAATGAAGGGTCCTCCTCTTTAGCTAAAATCTTGCAATAAATTCTCCTGGAGACAGGTTTACAACTTTGCAACAAGGTTTTAATAACCTCTGAGGAGCAACTCTTGGCTTTTAACAGGGAGATTTCAGGAACCAAGCTGCCAAACTCAACCACTCTGGGAACGGATGCCGGATCAGCCCTTGACTCCAAAGATTTGGCTTGATTGGAAGAACCCAAGGTTCCCTGGTTGCTAGACTCTGGAACCAGGCCTGCTTGGGCAAACCATGATAACTGTTGCTTCCTGTACTCTGTTCTTTTGTAGTATGAGAGGTATTAGCTGAATCAGAGGGAAGGCATAAAGAAGACCTATTGGCTAAACTTGAAAGAGGGCATCCAGACCCATTTCTCCCCAATTCTGATACAGGGAAAAAATCAAGGCAATTTGCATTATTTATTTTGGCAAAAAGATCTACTAAACTCTGACTGACACGGCTGCAGATATGTTGAATTACCAGTTCATTCAGACTTGCTGACAGATTCTCCTGCCCCCTTGTATGTACAGCATGGACTGATCGGACATGTCTTTCTGCCCAAATTCCTATGTCTCAAAAGATGTCCTGTAGGGGCTTTGACCTTGTTCTGCCTTGTTTGTTGATACAGAACACTGTTGCCATGTTGTCTGAAAGAATTTTCATGTCTTTCTGTATCAGCAAATCTTAAAAGGAAAGTAGGGCCACCTTCACAGCCAGAAGTTCCCTTTGGTTTGAGGAAAGGGAGCCATTCTGCCACAAACCCTGGCAGAAATTTGTGCCACAGAGCACTCCCCAGCACCAAACACTTGCATCAATGGTCAACAAAAAATTGGATTCTCCAGTATCTTCACTGTAGCAAGTTGTCTGGACATGTCCACCAAAGAAAAGAGGCTTTGCCAACCAGAGTTGAATTTTCATATGCAGAGAGTTCCGTGCTCTGTTCCAGGACTGGAAAAGAAAGGCTTGTAAAGTCCTTGAATGAAACTGTGGACTGTACAGAATGGTTCCTGAATGGAGAGGGCCTGCAGATCGCTGACCCTGTGAGCTGAGGTAATTGCTGGTAGGAAACTCATCTTTAAAGTTAGGATCTTATCTGACACCCCTGTAAGTTCAAAAGGTGACTTCATTAACCCCCCTAAGAACCAAAGTGAAGTCACAGGTGGGACATTTTGATACCCTAACCAGTCTCTTCCTAGAAATAGAAGCAAAAAAAAAATCTGTTGATTAAACTAAATTTTCTTAATGTCTAACATTTCCTGTTCTTGGCTGTTGCAAACAGTCCAACTGAAATACTTTGGTCCTGCTCAGAAAATCAGCCCCTTCATTTAATGATCCCTTCAAGTGCACAGTCAAAAGGGATCTTAAGTGGTGTTGGGAGGGGCAGCAGGAAGAAGGATGCCAATTTTTGTAGGACTACTGATCTAGTGCCGCCTTGCCAATTTACATAAGCTACTGTTACCTGCACATCTTTCCCTGCCAAAAGATGACGGAAATGGAGAAGGGCCTGTTCTACCACTTTCAATTCCCTCAAACTTCAGGGAATTGAAAGTGGTAGAACAGGCCCCAAGCACTGGTGTCCGTTATTAATACTAAAGGCTGTGTCTGTCTTCAATCACTGCCCTCCTGCAGGGTCCGAGGATCAAGCCACCAGAGCAGACTATCGTTGACTGATACGGGGCAACTTACCCGATTGTCTAGACTCTGTGGATTATTATCCCAGACCTGCAACAGAAGAGCCTGGAGGGAATGTTGTCGAAGACAACAGTAGTGTGGTATTATTTTTTGTTGCTTGTCTGAGGGGAGAAAAATCCTTTGTTTTGCACGGTCTAGAGAGAACCCTAGGAATCTGCACCTCATGGAGGAGACTAGGTTTGATTTCTCTAGGTTTACAATTCAGCCTAGTCGAGCCAATAGGGTTTGTGTCACTGAGAGTTTCTGAAGGTGTAGGATCTCCATGTTCCCTGTTAATAGGAGGTCATCTAGATAGGGGAAAATGCAAATTCCCTGAACCCTCAGGACAATCATCGCTTTGTCCAGAATCTTGGTGAAGGTCTGGGGAGCCGAGGAGATTTCAAATGGTAAGGCTCTGTACTGAAAGGGCAGTACAGTCGAATCTAGAAGGATTGGAAACCTTAGAAATTTTCAGCGACACTGAAAATTGGTATATGTAGGTAGGCGTCCTGTAAGTCTATGTTTACCATGAAGTACCCTGCTCTAAGCAAGTTATTTATTGAGAAAATTGACTCCATTCTGAACTTTTTGTAAACAATGAAGTGAATCGGGGACTTGAGGGTTGAGGATCATTCTGAAAGTACCTGAGGGTTTCAGAACTAAGAAGACATGGGAATAGTAACCTGCTTCCTGCCGAGGCCCGGGTACTATTTTGATGACTCTCTTGTGAATTAATTCCTGTATCTGTAAAAGGGAAGGACCTCCCTTTTCCAGGGATCTTGAGGCAATTTGTAACCAAGCACTTCTGCCTGAAACAGAGTTCCAGCTGATACCCCTGGGAAATCACTTGCAGAACAAAAGGATTCGAGGTTATGTATTGCCAATTAACCGAGAAAGAAAGTTAGTCTTGAGGCAAAGGTGGGGGGTTACAAATCAGGCTTGGCTTACGACCCCCCTATGCTGACCCCAAAGCTTCTTGGGTTCAGTTACCCTACCCTGTTGGGAAAACTGTTGCTTTTGTCTCTGTGGAGCTTTGCTTCTAGACTTTTTTGGTCTGATGGGAAATTCCCTAGAACTTTCCAAAGATGTAGAGAGAGTGTAGCATCTAATTCAGAGACAAACATAAGGTCCTCTGGAAAGGTATTCCACATAGCATAACCTTAGATGCTAGGTCCCCTTGCCATGATTTTAACCATATGGCTTTTCTGGTGGAATTGACAAGGACAGTAGTCTATGCGTTGGCTCTAACCAGCTCAGCTGAGGCTTGCTCTAAGAAGGAAATAGCTCTGAACATACACGGCAGAGTCTCTCTAAAAAAAAAAAGAGTGTGTCGCTTTCAATATACCCTTTGAGGTTCTGGAGCCAAACTCCCAGATTCCCGAGGACACAATCTGAGGACACAATTTTCAAGTGCTGGCTTGAAAGTAAAAGCTGCCGCGTCCCAAGCTCTTTTAAGGATCCTGCTGGTGCATCCATCCATGGGATCCCTTAATGTGCTGAGTCCTCAAAACGGAGGTCAAAAGACCTAGAGGCTTGTGCCAAAGAGGCATCTAATTTTGGTCATTTGAACCAGAGTTCACATGCTGCCTCCTCAAAGGATACTTGCGTTTAAAGAAATTAGAAAGGAAGGAATCTTTTTCTCTGGAAATTTTCATTCTTTTTTAATTAAGTTTGATAAAGAGGAATGCACTGGGAAAGACCTCCCCTTCCGCCTCATAAGTTTTGGTTTAATAAGGTTAAACCGAATCATGTGCCGAAAAGGGATTTTAATAGCATCATAAATATCCACTAATAGTGCTGTAGTTTCTTCAGACACTTTGCTTCTGGTTCTTTTCATGGTTCTCTCCTCCTCAGAACCATTGCCTCCAAACCCTTCGTTTAAAAAGTCCCCAGCTGAGGAAACCATGCACCCCCTCCAGGTGTGATGACACTAGCTGAGAGAAAACATGCGTGGTGGGAAACACTTAGGAGGCCCCCTGGGAAAAAACCCAAAGGGGAACTGGAGCATATGCAGCAACTAAGGGGGCTGTCCTCGCCAACAGGGCAACCGTGCAGATTTCAAGCATAGAGGTCATGTCCATTTTCATGGACATTTTCATTTACAGTTTGTAAGATAAAAGACGTTGCCTCGCCTTCTAACTTGTTAATAATACAGGGCTGACAGAAAGGACTGTTCCAGGACTCTGAAAGGAGAGCCTGGCAACTAAGGCACAATTAGGCTAGTCTAGACCTCCGAGACTTCACTCTAGGGCTTGCATCCCTTTAATTCTCTTTTTCTTCCTTTTTTTACTTTGGCTTAGGGTTAATATTAAACCAGCCGGAAAGAAAAGAAAGGAGGCAGAATGTTGCATTATAACTCTGAGCCTATTTAGGACTCAAACAGTGCAGAATAATTGCATCTCACTGGTTTGTTGTGAGGCATTTTAGTCTCTGCTGTGCTGCTGCTCCACTGGCGCTCTCCGCAGGTCTGTTTCACCGCCACAGCCCGGGAACATTGCGCAGCAAGTTCAAACCCGGCAGTCCCCTAAACTGAATCGATCCCTTCCCTGACCTGCCTCCCGGTATCAGGAGGTTGTCACCGTTGCGACCCAGGTGGACCTAACAGAATCCCGCTTACAGCCCGGAGACAGCTAGGTGGGTGAGCAAAAGTGACGCTGTGGACCCCTAGAGCTGCAGAAAGACTATTGTGCGGAAGAAAAGCCCAGAGTTGACGACATCACCCCAGGAACTTCTGGGGATGAAAACTAAAAATGAAAATAACAAACAGGACAAAGTCATGGTCCCAGCTGTTTCCTGGAGGGGAAACACAAAATACTGAAGATTGGGAGGAAGGGGTGGGGCTTTTAAACTGCCCCAGTTTTGTGTTTCCTCTCCAGGAGGAGCCTTCTCTCAAATGACCGTCCTGAGGGACAAAAGGGAGAAAATCTCTTTGGATGGATGGAAAGAAAGACAATCCGGTAGCCCTCTTGTACTCAGCAAACAACAAAGCGTTGGAGACGAGAAGGGGCAAGACAGCTGCAAAGGCTTTTAGATTACCTGGACCCCATAGATCCCATCACTGGGAATTTTTGGGGGTGGCTGCAGAAGCTTTGAACACAAATCCATTCCTCCCCCTTCCTCTGGGAAAACTTCCAGGATTGCCTGGAAAGCTGAGGCCTGTCTCTGTCCTGCACCCTTCTAGACTTAGGCCGAAAGGTCTGCTGTGGTCTAAATGGTTTCTTCTTGGTTAGAAACTGCTTCGCTTTACTGGTGGATTTATCCAGTATGGATTCCAATTCTGCCCCAAAGGTGATGCACAATTTTGATTTAGAAGCAGATGTCTCCATCCCAAGCTTTTATTCATGGGGCCCGTCTGGCTGCATTCACTGAAGCTGTGGCTCTAGCTGCCACTTTTAAGGATTCTGTGGCTGCATCCACTAAGAATGCGGTTGCCATAGCAATCACTGGGACGGATTTAAAAATATTCCTCACTCGGATTTCTGAATTAAATTCTAGTTGCAAACCCTCAACCCACAAACTCATGTTTCGAGCCACACACATTGCCATAATAGATGGCCTAAAACCATAAACCGTAGCATCCCACACCCTCTACAGGAGAGAATCCGCTCTCTATCCATGGGATCTTTAATTAGCCCACTGTCTTCAAAGGAAAAAAAACATATTTGGTAACTTTGGCTGTGTCCAATTTGGTAACCTTTGACCATTTCTCCTGATCTTCCTCAGAGAAGGGGAACCGGGAGAAAAATATTTTTCTGCGGGTCTCTACATTCACTGGAAATGAACTCTTTAACTGATTAATGTACTGGAAAAGCCCTAGGTTTCACTTCATGCAAGCCACAATTAACTCTTAAATGGAGACCTCCCCCCGATTGCTCAGGAATACGTTCAGAGACATAAATAGCTTGCAATAATTCATTCATAAGGGGAACCAGAAACAAATATCTGGAGGAGCTATCCCTTGATTCCGACTCCATATTTTCCCCCTCTTCTGACTGGGAATCTCAGTCCTTCTGGGGAGATTCTTCCTCACTGTCAATATGCTGAAGTAGAGGAAACTGCCTGGGGAGTAACAGGGAATCGAAGTAGATCACTCCCCTTGAGACTGTTTTTTTAGAAAATATCTTTAAAAAAACATGGCAGCCACATTTCAGATTTCGAGCTGAGCATACTGATACTGAGATACAAATTTTGAGTAAGAAGCATCCCCAGTAAATTTTTTTGCAAAACAAGGAGGGGCAAAAACATTTCTTCCAATCCTTGGCGAGCCCTCGGCCTGCCAAATCACAGTAGTTTAGCGGGCAGCTCTCATTGGATGAGAGAGCGAGCATGCGCCGTTGGACTGGGGAAAGGTCAGTGTGTACATGTGCCCTAGGGGGTTTCACACAGTGGGACATCCAGATTAGGGATGATTCTGGGAAAAGCCAGCTGGGTGGCCCTGGATTATTTTAGATTCCAGACCAGCCATATTTTCTTCAATTTAAAAAGGGAAAACAATTCAGGACAGTGCCAAACGTAGCTCCCTGTTAAAAGGGCAGCGGGGAGGCAGCTACTGGCACAGTTGGGTCCGCTTGTCAGGACTCGGCTGGAGCAGAGTCTTAGACAATCCTTAAATGAGTGGGGGTGAGTGGATCCGAGCGCGCTGATTGGATAGGAGGCTGCGCAAGCACCGTAGGAGCGGGAAGAGGTGAGTTAGTTCAGGGGGACTTGGGGGGGTTTCACACAGCAGACTATCCCCGATCGGGGGCGGGGCCAAGAACCAAATCCCGGGAAAGTCAAAATCCTGGGTTTTGGTCAACTTTAATGCTGGTCCAGTAATACTTACAGATTAAATGTCTGTGTTCACAAGTGACAGACAATCTCATCCTATATTTTGCTCTGGTCATTATTGTTTTCTCTAAAACTTTAGTGAAACACAACCAAAGTCAATCATATAGCATTGCTCTAATTGATTCTTATGGTAAATTTAAGCCAGTACACCAGGCATTTATCTTATGGGTATGTGCATTCATATACATAAATATTATTCTTAAAAAGTATGTCAGAATAGGCTACCATCATTGTTCAACAGTTCAATTTTTTACAGGTCTTTACAGTCCTCTGACAGCTATGTTGTATGAACAACAGCATTTCCATCCATACATTAGCCAAGCACTTCATCTGTCGGTAGGATATATTTCCAGCCTGAATTATTTTTTCAAAATAATGAAGAAAAAAAAAAGACAGGCTCTCTGTAATGCCAATGAAGTAAAGATTAAATTACTCCTGGTACGACTATAAATCAACATATCTAAAAAGTTTTACAAACTGAATTACATTTAAATTATCTGTCCAAGCAGTTGAACTGACAGTGACAGATACAAGTGCAGCATGTTCCCTTTTGGATTATAGCAGAGGCTACAGTCTATTGGAAAACCTTTTTTTTTATTCAACTGAACAGCACTGTACAACATCTGCTTTTAATGCAAATAACTGCACAACTGAACCACACAGCCGATGGCGGACACACTTCCGCACATGTAACATGCTAAAATCCTAAAATATAAGTTACTAGATTAAAGTGTCAGTTAAAATAGTACATCTAGAGGTGTCAAGTAACTTTGTTACCAGAAAGGCTAAGGGTGACAGGTACAGTAGGTTGGAATGAACAAGCTGTCCTGATTAACCTCTGAAAAATCAGGACATTCATGCAGATATATTAGGAGTAGGGCCATTAAAAAAAAGGTAATTACTTATCACCATCCTAGGGAATCAAAAAGTTTTATATACCTGCCATAATTGGCTAAGTGCCTGTGCAAATTTGTAATCCGAACTATATGGGCACAGACACCATTGAGCCAGTTAATGAACTGCTGGAAAAATAAAATTCTGTGATTACTCACCTGTAGGTGGCGCAGTCGACTACAGAAAGACTTGTGGCTCCTCCCCGCCCATAAAAAGGGCAGGAATAACCCAGAGACCCCCAGTGTTTGAAAAGCAGTAATGCAAGAAGCCAGGAGGCAAGACCATGTTAACAAAAAACACAGCCCCACTAAAAACAACTCTCTCAAGAAAATCCTCAAGAAAATCGCCATAACAAGGCAAAAGAGGATAACGATAACAAGGGAGGGATGAAGCAAGCCGTACTGTACACCGTAAAAACAATTCTACAGGTGAGTAATCACAGAATTGTATTTTTCCTGGTGTACAGCACAGCTTGCTTCATTTCAATTCCTCACATTTGGGACATCCAACAGCAGTGTCCATGAAGAAGGGTGGGATCCCCAGTGAGCAACAGCAGGCAGTTCAAGACACTACCGCCTGAAGCACCTTGCGACCAAAAACAGCGTCAACATCAACATCAACCTTGTAAAACTTAGAAAAAGTATGAACGGAAGACCAAGTAGTGGCCTTACAAACTTGTTCAACAGAAGCCTGGTGCTGAAAGGCCCAAGAGGCACCAATAGCCCTGGTGGAATGAGCCGTAAAAAGAAAAGGGTGCCCCCTCCCTTTAGCAGAGTACGCTTGCACCACCGCCTGCCTGATCCACTTGCTGATAGTGGATTTGGCTGGAGGTAAGCCCTTCCTAGGCCCGGCAGGAAGGACAAACAGAGAATCCGACTTCCGAAAAGACTCAGTGGCAGTCAAATAGAATTTGAGCGCCCTGACCACATCCAGAGAATGAAGGCTTCGTTCCTTAGAATTAGAAGGGGCAGGACACAAGGAAGGCAAGACAATGTCCTCATTGAGATGAAAGGCAGAAACAACCTTGGGCAAAAATTCAGGTTTAAAACGGAATACCACCTTATCCTGATGCCGTTCAAAATAAGCGCCGCCAGCTCAGAGACACGACGCACCGAAGTGATAGCCACTTTAAGAGTCATAATGGCCAGCGCAGCATTTCACAAGGGCTCAAAGGGAGGACCCTGGAGAGTAGAAAGCACCAAGTTCAAATGCCACACCGGTAGCAGGGGCTTACACGGTAGACGTACATGAGTCTTGACAAGCCTATGATTGGCGAAAGATCGTTGGAAAAAGATTGCCAAGGCCGAAACCTGGCCTTTGAGGGTACTCAGTTATAGACCAGACACCAGACCATGTTGTAAAAACTCCAAAATCCTAGAAATGGAGAAAGTGCGACAAGGAAAAGACTTAGACTCGCACCAGGCAATGTAAGCATGCCAGACCCTATAATAAATCAAAGAAGATTTCTTCCCGAGCCTGAATCATAGTACTGACTACCGAAGCCGGCAATCCCTTATCCATCAGGATGGAGGTTTCAGCAACCAAGCCGTCAAAGCCAGCACTTGCAAATTGGGATGGCGCAACTGTCCCTGAGTGAGAAGCCCTGGATCGTCGGGCAGGACGAAGTGATCCACCGCCATCTGGACGACGTCCGCGAACCATACTCTCCTCGGCCAGCGGGGGGCCACCAGAATGGTCGGTACCCCCTCCTGGGCTATCTTGCGCAGACCCAGGAGAGGAAATGGAGGAAACGCATAGAGGAGGGAATGGCTAGAGCGTCCGTGGCGAAGGCCAGCGGATCTCTTGACAGAGAGACGAATCTTGGAAGCTTGTGATTGTGACGGGACGCAAACTGGTCCACGTTCGGCTGACCCCAGCGGCGACACAGGGCATGAAAGATCTTGTTGTCAAGGGACCATGCCCCCAGACGAGACGTCCCCCTGCTCAGGGAGTCCACCTCCTGGTTCTCCACCCCTGGGATGCAAACCGCTGAGATGCAGGGAACATTCTTCTCTGCCCAAGACAATATCAGGGACACCTCCTTGAGGGCTCGTTTGCTCCGAGTCCCGCCCTGATGATTGATGTAAGTGTCAGCCGTCTGATTGTCCGAACGGACCTGGACCCCACGACCACGAAGGTGGGGAGTCAACTGGAAGAGAACTAACATGATCGCCCTCAGCCCCAGGAGATTAATAGGCGTGTGGGCCTCCTGAGGGCCCCACTGGCCCTGGAACTTCAGTGAGTGGCAAAACACTGCCCAACCGGTCAGACTGGCGTCCGTGGTGACAATCTCCCAACACAGAGGTAGAAAAGACCTGCCCGCTAGAAGATTCCTCGAGTCCAACCACCACGAGAGGGACAGTCTGGCCAGAGGGGACAGAGCGAATTCCTGCTCCAGGGATTCCTGTTTCCGATCCCAAACGGTCAAGAGATTCAACTGAAGAGGTCTCATGTGGAACTGGGCGAAGGGTACAGCCTCGAAGCAAGACACCATGAGTCCCACCAACTGCATCCCCAGACGGATGGAGGGATGAGGACACGACAGCAGGGCTCGCGCCTGCATCTGAAGGCCCTCCACCTTCTGCTGATGAAGAAACACCTTGACCGGAGAAGTATAGAGCGTCATGCCCAGGAAGGACCTCACCAATGACGGAGTGAGCGAAGACTTGGGATAATTGATCACCCAACCGAAGGACTCTAGGGTGGACACAACCACCTGAGTATCCCTCTCGGCCTGATGAAAAGATGGAGCAGCAATCAACCGGTCGTCCAGGTAAGGAAGATTGCGAATGCCCTGGCTCCTCAGGAGGGCCATGACACCCGCCAGCACCTTGGTGAACACCCGAGGGGCCGAAGTGATACCGAACGGCAAGGCCACAAACTGGTAGTGCTGATCCCCCAGAGCGAACCTCAGGAACTTCTGATACCCTAGGAAGATAGGAATGTGCAGGTAGGCATCCTTGATGTCCACAGTGGTCATAAAGTCGCCTGACCGAAGAGAGCTCACAGCCGACCGTAAGGTCTCCATGCGGAAATGTTTGAACCTGACAGATCTGTTGAGACCCTTTAGATCCAGGATGGGTCTCAGGGGGCCGTCCTTCTTGGGCAACGTGAACAGATTGGAGTAGAACCTCCAACCCCGTTCCTGAAGAGGCACCGGGCAAACCACTCCGGATGACAGACTATGTTGGATGGCCAACCTCAGGCCCTGCGCCATCACTGGATTTTGGGAGATCTTGGGGGCGGCCAAGCTGCTAGCTCTATCTTGTAACCGGAGGACACCACCTCCTGAATCCATCGATCCGAGACGCGTTGTCTCCAGATGTGAGCAAAGAGCCGAAGTCGTCCGCCCCGCCCCCTCATGCCTGAGGAACCTTGGTGGGGGGCTTGGAACCCCAGGAGGGACCAGGGCGACCACGGGATCTCACCCGTCCCCAAGAGTCTCTGCGGCTACCTGTGAAGGAAGATCCGCATCCCCCACGGGAAGGGCGAAATGAGGAGGACCCCCGAAAGGGCCGAGAATGCTTCCTACGCTGAGGGAGCCGATCATCCTTGGTCAAAACATCAAGACGTTCCCCAAAAAGACAGAGTCCCGTGAAGGGAAGCGTGGTGAGGGACTTCTTAGCGGCAGCGTCAGCCGCCCACTGACGCAGCCAGATGGACCTACGCATGGCAACCAACAAGGCAGAGGCCCTACCACCAAGCCGGACGGCATCATCCATGGCAGACAGCACAAAAGCAATAAAGTCAGAGCAAAGCAAAAGGTCCTTGTAGTCATCCTCTCGCTTGCGAGATCTGGCAGCTTGGGCAAGGCGCCTAACCATCTTCTTAAGTGCAATGGCAACAATAGCCGCGGCACAGACAGGGCGTAAGCCCGTCCCTACAGGTGAAGGCATGCCAGGCTAGTTGATCCATACGCCGGTCGGCATTGTCGCGCAAGGTAGTGGTGTCAGGAGATGGCATAATAGAAGTATTGGACAGCCCCAGGACGGGGGCGTCCACCTCGGGGGGGACAAGACCAGCAGCGAACCAAGTCGGCCGAGAAGGGATACCTTCTATCCAGTCCCTTGGGCATCGAGGGCAACCTGTTACGCTGTTCCCATTCTTTGAGGACCATATTGGAAAAATGTCCCTGCTCCAGGAACTCTAAGCGTTGCTTGTCAGGAGGGAAGAGCTCACCCTGCTTCCTGTTTGCCACCTTAGGGGGAACGATGTGTAAAGTATCAAAAACGGCCGGCAAAAGCCTATCGGTATCATCCGGGAGCCCAGAATTCTCGCCTGAGGAGGACCCTGGTTCGCTATCAGACTCGCCATGACGATCCCCAGAGGAATCGGAATCACTGAACAATTCCCCCTCCTCCATGGATTCACAGCCGCCATAGGTATCATAAACCTCATCATCATCGGCAAAGAGGGACAAGTCCGTATCCAGGTGCCTCTTTTAACTAGAGGCCTTGCCGGCGGCCGGACGGGCCAGCTGCCGCTCAATGCTGGTAGAGCGGGTCTAGGTAGAGAAGCTCTCGGCCCAACCTGATCCGCAATGACACTCTGGGCGCAGGAGACACAGACCACGCTGTGACTGCTCACAGGGGATGCCCCGCACATGAGGCACAACTGAGCCCGCCCCGAAGGGCCCCCAAGCTCGTTATCCCCAGAAGCCTCCATATGGTGATTGTCAGCTGAAACAATAGCCAAAAAAAACAGGCAGCAGGGCAAGGGCCAACCCGGAATCCCCCGACAGGGTCCCCTATGCAAAAAAAGGGGGAGGGGGTGGTGGATAGGACCAGGAGAAACCACAAGCAGAGTGAGGATAAAACTTGGCCAGTCTGAAAACACAAAAGAAAGACCCAGTGAGCATCTCACAGCACATGCGCAATTAAAAAATGACAGCATAACCAAAGACTGGACTCACGGACCGAGGAGGCAGCGAACGAGGGACCAGCAACAGCGTCCTCCAGGGGGCAGCAGGCAGAGTGCGCAGGAGACCGGCAGCGGCGCGGGACAGAGAAAATGGCGCCGAACCGCAGATCCTTGAGGCGCGGTGCAGCGCACGATGATGCAAATCGCGTCACCGCGCGCCTGGTCTGGGCGCCCGGAAAGGAGAGGGGGAAGGAGCCCCCTCCCCAGCTGTCCCGCAAAGCGGCGCACGGCTCCGCAGCAGCGGGGACCCGGGCGGTTGGCCGCGACGACGCAGCCAGCCCCTGCACCCCCCCCCCCCAAGGCCCGGGCAACCGGCCAAGGGGAGAGGACGGAGGACAAAGGACGGAGAGAGAGGAGAAGGACGGAGTGAGAGGAGAAGGAGGGAGAGGAGGAGAAGGAGGGAGAGGAGGAGAAGGAGGGAGAGGAGGAGGGGGGGAAATAAGGCACAGTAAAAAGAGAAAAAAAATGTGGAGATGCACGCACCCACACATGCGCTCCCTGGGAATAAAGCTTGTGGGATGAGGGTCCTAGGTGGTTTCTCCCCCCCCATATAGGCTCACCATAGCCTATGGCCGGCTACCCTTTGGGTCAGGGTCTGCGGCCCAGAGCAAAGCTCTGTGAACACCCGACCCTAAGGTGTTCCCCTACTTTCACCTGAACAGACAGCCGAGGCTGGGAGGCAAAAAAAGGGGTCTGAAACAGGTTGGAATAGGCCTACAGGGCCGATGAGCTTGGTACGCCCCGCTCACCTGCGAGCATCAGAGAGAGCAAATCTGTCTTCGCAGTCAGGACTGCAGAAAAACTCTGGGGGTCTCTGGGTAATTCCTGCCCTTTTTATGGGCCGGGATGAGCCACAAGTCTTTCTGCAGTTGACTGCACCACCTTGTGGCGGATTACCCAAATGTGAAGAATTGAAATGAAGCAAGCCGTGCTGTACACCAGGAAAATGAGAGATAATGATGCAAATATGGGGAGCACAGACCTTTAATGAAATCCATCAAAATGTAACCCAAAAGGTGAAGGAAGCAGAGGAAGAAGAAAAAGGGCTGTGGTAGCTAAAAGTGGACCAACAGTCAAAAATTACTTAAAACTGACCAACACAACAGACAGTTCTCATATGCATCCCTCTCCAGGGCAATTTAGATTGCTGCACATAAACATTCATTCACCTTTTTCTAAGTCTTGCTGTGGTAAATTTTAAAAATAAAATATGGAGTATCTGCTACTGTGCATTGTCACTTATTTCAGTCGAATCCAGGCAGCAACATGGCTGAGATGCTGGCAAAGGAAGCTCCAAAATAGCTGCTACCACTAGAAAGTCGTCAAGACAGCGTTTTAGCTTTGAGTGGATTCAGGAGGAAATATAAGTGCTAACAATGCTTCAGTGTCATGCATGCAGATGTGGCAAGTGGGTTTTGGGGAGTTTTCTTTTCCACTTGTACCAGGCTGTTGGTCCAGTTTAAAATAAAGACTTCAGAGCTCAAGGCTCCAGGGGAGACCTTCGCCATGGGACCACGTGAACAGAAACCTGCAAGACCAAGGTTTGGTTCAAAGAATTATGGATCACGTGCTTCTGACGACAATAATGTCTCAAGTAAGCACCAAGCGCCTAGCACCCACTCCTGATATTTTGAAGGCTAGGATCCTTAGAATGTAATGGGCCCTAGAAGGAGGCCCCTTAGCTCTCACACCATATGAGGTAGTTTTAAAATGCCTATTGTAGACCTTGTAAAAAATCACAGGTGCACACTGCTGCTGGAGAAAGGCTCTTCTCTAACACCTCATTTCAATAATCATGTCTTGAAAGGCAAGACATGGGTGGGTGGTTTAGAGAGGCCTGAAACAGCAGGTCTGGATGCTAAAGTTTGCAACAAGGCTGTTCCACCAAATGTACATAACAGGCCCTTCCTGACCAGTCAAGATGGTTGGGGCAGCCTCAAACCTGATCTTATGAAGCACCTGATGAATCACAAGAAGAGTAGGAAAGGCAAACCCCAAGTTGAAACTTCTTACAGTGGTCATCACAGAACAAGCCCATCTGGGGTTCGGACCTGTGCTGATGGACACCAGGCTCCTCCGTTCCCCCCTGGGAATACGGGAAATGGGGCAGGGGGCCCTCCCTACCATCTTAACTATTATAGGGGTCCCCTGGACTCCTTACTAGTTCAAGGTAGTGAAAAAGCATTTTATTGTTCCAAACAGTACACTATACTTAACTCAAATGCTGCAAATGGTGTTGTTCATGTGAAGGCACGCTCGAGGGTATAAATACCCTCCATTTTTGTCATTTCCACTTCCGTGAACTAATAAGGGGGTCCAGGGGAACTACTAACTTGAACTAGTAAGCAGGTCCCCTCTGAGAATTTTCACATGAACCTTGTGAGATGCCGCTATTTATTCATTTATTATTGATTTTTAATTACTTTCCATGAAGCCACCAGGCCCCTCCTTGACCTTTCCAGGATCACGAACAAGACATCTTACGTACCGCTTGAGTAGCGGCCAAGTAATACTTTAATGCCCTGACCACATAGAGGGAAAGCAGGAGTCGTTCCATAAGGCAAACGGCATGTGGGCACAAGGAAGGTAGCACTGTCTCCTGATTAAGATGAAAGGAGAGACCACCTCTAGCAAAAATTCCTGCTTAACATGGGACACCGCTTTGTCTTCATGCAGCACCAAACGGGTAATCTGATCGAAAAGCGCTGCCAGCTCCGAAACCGCCATATTGAGGTGCACACCGCGAGAAAGGCCACCTTTAACATAAGCATTGTCAGGGAAGACTCCGCTATGGGTTCAAAGGGGGCACCTGAAGCGCTGATAGGACCAGATTAAGATCCCAGGGTGGGACTATCGACCTCCACGTAGGCCGAACATGTGCAGCACCCTGCATGAAAGTGCGGACTAACCTATGTTCCACAATCGTCCACTGAAAAAAAGGCAGAGACCTGGCCCTTATGGGAGCTGGGCTGTAGGCCAGCGTCCAGGCCTTGCCTCCAAAATTTTTGGGTACTGAGGACCCGTTTCCGTGCTTGAATCAAGGTCTGAATTACCACGGCAGACAAAGCCCTCTCCTCCAATATGCTGCTCTCAACAGCCAAGCTGCTAAAGCAAGCGGCTCCACTGCCAGGCTGACCAGATCCATGAACCATACCCTTCTGGGCTAGTGTGGGGATGATATCAGGATTATAGGAATCTGCTCGCAGTTGAACTTCTTTAACACGCGACCCAGAAGTGGCAGTGGTGGAAATGCATAGAGCAAGCTGTACCCTGACCAGGGAATGCCTAGAGAGTCAACCGCCAGGGCCAGGGCGTCTCGCCACCTGTACACGAACCTCTGGACCGTCCGATTTTGCCAAAATGCAAAGAGGTCCACCTCCGACACTCCCCACTGCCAGCGACTACTGGTACAGGTATCAATACAGGGATCGCTGGGCATTGTCGGTCAACATGAAGCAACAGTCAAATGTCTGCACAGTCCTGTGTCATTTCGATAGGGACAACATTTGTAGAGGCCTGGGGTGGAACTGGGCATACAGGACTGCCTCAGTGGTAGATTCCATCAGGCCAAGGAGATGCATGCCCTGCCTGATCGTGGAATGTTAGGCTGGCAGCAGCAATCTCCTGAAGAGCCATGCACCTCTGCACCAGAAAAAGGACTGTTGCCCATTGAGTATCCAATGTCATACCTAGATAAGTCGCCACAATAGAGGGAACCAACAGGGACTTGCGGTAGTTGATCACCACCCGAAAGTTCCAGCATGGACAGGACTGCCTGAACATTCTGCAGTGCCTATGCCAGAGATGGAGCTCGGATGAGTCCACACCTTGGCTCTGCAGGAGTGCCATCACCACCACCAAGACTTTTGTGAACACTCGCGGGCCAGTGGACAGTCCGAACGGCAGTGCCACAGATTGGAAATGTTGGGCACCCACGCAAAGCACAGGTATTGTTGGTGACCAGGGAAGATCGGGACATGCAGATAAGCATCCTTTACGTCCACAGTGGCTAGAAAATCCCCCTGTTGAAGCAACGTCACAACTAAATTCAGAGATTCCATGCAAAACGTACGCACCCGAACGTAACTGTTCAGACTCCGGGGATCCAGGGTCAGCCGAACGGCCCCATCCATCATGGGGATAATGAACAGTATTGAGTAGAGGACACAGCCTTGCTCTAAGGGTGGCAACAATACTACAAGTCAACCTGGTTCAGCAAGAGCTCGGTTGTGAGCCGTCGTCCTTTCAACTACACAGGAAGGCTAGAACGCCACAAACCTGTGTGGAGGCATGGTCCAGAACTCGAATAACCTGCTGGACCCAGGCGTCAGATATCCGTTATCTCCACACCAGTGCGCAGTGCAGAAGCAGTCCCCCTACCCAATCGGGTGAGGGCGCCCCGTCTACCTTGTGAGGGCGCCCCATCTACCTTGAGAGGGCTGGGCCCGGGTGGCCCATTGGGGTCTAGGTTTCCCAATGGCTTTCACTTATTTGAAAAATCTGTTGAACCTCCTAATTTTCAAAAGGGACAAAAATTCGGCGACCTGCGAAACAAGGTCTTCAGAAGCCTAGTCGACTTCCCACCCGTGGCTTTCCGGACCAGGTCATCGAGAGGCTCACCAAAAAGACGACCCCCCCACAAAGCGGAGGGCAGTAAGCGTCTTCTTTGAAGCAGTGTCGGCCGACTACTGTTTCAGACAGACCGTGTGCCGCAAGGTGACCAACAAGGCAGATCCCCTAGCCACCAGACCAGTATCTGAAGACCTCCATAGTGAAGGAGTTCAAGTGAAGTGCAGAGGAACGCTCCATGTTACAAATGCCTCCTTTCCTGCTTTATCCAGACTTGACCTGCCGTAGCAGCCATACATGCAAGTTCCTCAATCTGATCCATCGATCCGTATGCGGCTTCCGGTAGGAACTAGATCCCGAACCCTTAAATAGGTCCTCGACGTAGGCGTTAAAATCCTCCAAGGACTCCATCTGAATATGCCTAAACTCGGCCGTAGCCTTCCCACCTGGGAGGAAAAAGACAGATTCGGAATGCCCTTGCTGACGAAGGCCACTGACCATGCTCTCCAACCAAGCCACCCTGTCCTTCACATCCGAAAGGAGGAACCCCATCCGTGGACAGACCCTGGGAAAAAATGTACCTGGCAGCCCTCCCGAGGGGGTATCCCGCTGCGACGAGTCAGAGCCTGAAGCCACAGGGGAGACTGAACAATCCGACTGAGGCGTTGAACCTGACGGCTGCGTAAGGCGGTGCAGGACAGTAGTGCACCCAGAGCACATAGGTCCTTCGTCCGAGGTCAGCCGCGCCTGGAACATGGGACACGTGGTACCACTCTCTGTTAAAATACAAAACCCTGATGCCTCTGGCATGGTAAAATGGCTGCTTTAACGGCTAAGCAATACAGCTGAGTGCTGGTTCCCACACTCTCCTGCCTGTTGACTAATGTCCTGCCTGCCAGACCTGCCTGCACTACCGGTAAAGCAACCTCCCTGCAGCTGAGATAAACCCACTGGCCAAGGATTCAGCAGCTTCCGGACCCCCATCCTGCAACAACATGAACAAATATGAGATTCCGAAGGAATCAGTACAAGTCAAAAGGCTTCGCCCCCCCCAGAGGGATCCATACCTGACCAGGGTATCAGTGTAACAGTGGGGCGGCAGTTATGCTGGAACCGATCCTCAGCCCAGAAATAGGAAGGCAGTGCAGGAGCTGGCAATCAACAATCTCGGAATGCAGCAGGGACCTCTGGCACTGCACAAGATGGTGGTGCCGCATGCTGTTTGTGAAGGCAGGGCCACGGACATCGCAAATGTGGTCGCCCCGCCCCTTCTCCCGTTCTCCACTATCAGGCCAGAGCAGCTGAGGCCACGTCCCCCCAACCCCCTGCCGACGCTGCAGCCGGCCCCGCCCTCTTCCCAAATCTGCAAATAGACAGGCCGCATGGGTGGAGGCCACGCCCCTATGGTGAAGCTGCACAGTTAAACATAGTACAAAATGGTGAGAAAATGGACAACATCTCAAGTAGGCTGTCAGTTAAAAGGGACAAAAGTAGCAATGCAGGATGGGTATTGTTCTATTTGGGGAACCTTGCGCTTTCAGATTTAGCTTGTTTTTTCTTGTTTGCATTTTTTTTTTGCATATTGATATTTTGGAAAAAAATGTATACATTTTGTAGGGAAACCCTGTACAACCAAAGAATTCTTAGAGGGATTACTTCCAGAAAGATGCATCCACTACAACAAGATGGGTTCGCATAGAAAGCTTAATCTGTGTACTGTCAGGGAATATATGGCTTGTGGGGTATTCCAAATGTTTCAAATTTTCAAGTAAAATTACCCTTACGCGCATGCTTTACTTTGGGGTATTTGGCAACTCTTCCATTGACAGTACCTATGTTGGGTACTGTTCTGTTTGGGGGACCTCGCTCTTTCAGATTAACTTGTTTTTTCTTGTTTGCATTTTTTTTTAGTAAACTGTGGCTTTGATTCTGCTTTTTAATTCTATTTTTTTTTAGAGAAAACCTGTGCAACCAAAGAATTCATCGAGGGATTACTACCAGAAAACTTCACCCACATCAACAAGCCTGGTACGCCTAGAAAGCTTGAGGTGTGTACTTACAGAGAATATATAGTTTGTGGGGGGTATTTCAGATGTAATGGGTATGGGTTGTTTTTCTTGAAAAACTGCAAGGTGCGCATAGCAATTGTATTTTGTCTTAAAATCTTCTAAAGAGTGGTTTCAGTTTGGGGGAGTCTCCTGGGCAGGAAAGGGTGTATATACGTGGTACTTTTGTAACCGGGACAAATGGGGCTTTGGGATCTTATTGAAAACACTAAAAACTGTAAAAAATATTTTTTGTACGTGTTTCACTAAAAAATATTGAGAATACACAAAGAAGAAAATTAATGTAAAGCCAGACTCCACTGAAAAATAAAAATATATAATTTTCTTGGGAAATCCCTTCAAAAATCACAGTTGAACATGTATAGTGCAAAATAGTGAAAAATAGTCTGGCAACAAAGGGTGACAAAATCTCTAGGTAGGCTGGCACTTAAAGGGAGCAAAACCGAGGAATTTGACTTTCCCAAGATCCCAAAGCGGGATGCTCCAGTGTATGAAACCCCCCAGAAGAACCAAAAAACTCACCTCAACATGCTCCAATGGTGCATGCACTGGCTCTCATTTAACGTGAGTTGCCTGCTATGACAACATCAGCCTGCGCATGCACCATTGGAGCGTGGTGATGTGAGTTTTTTGGGGAGAAAATGCAGCAGCCCCCCACTGGTGGGTTTTGTTCTGCTTTAACAAGATTTTATTTAACATTTAACATCACTTTAGAACAAGAGGGTTGAAACAAGTTTTCAAGCAACACAACAAGCCTCCAATGAATAGAATGTAAAAGTGTGAATTCTGTAAAGTGATTTTGGACTTACTGTTGTAGTATGAAAGCTCCGCATGCCTGACAGTAAAAAGTGCATCTTGCTTTACGCTTCAGGATTTCCTTTATAGTTGGTGCAGCTTCTATAAAATATAATACAAAGAATACCATTTTGTGAGTACTCACCTGAAAAATGGATATTGTTGGTGTGCCACACACCCCGCTTCACTTCTTAAATATTCATTACTTCATGGGTTAATCCACCGCAGGTGACGTAGTGCAGAGAGGAAGTCTTGTAACGAGCCCCCTTCCGGCCCATATATACCTGGTACCTCCCTTCAATCACCAGTATAATCAAAAAGCAGTAATACAAGGTACCAGTATTCCACCAGTAACCTCAAAATCAAATTTGATATAAAAAGGCTTCACCATATAAAGGCTTCGGTAATACCGAAAAGGGCGGGTGTGAAGCGGGGTGTGTGGCACACCAACAATATCCATTTTTCAGGTGAGTACTCACAAAATGGTATTATTCTTGGTGTGCCACACACCCCGCTTCACTTCTTAAATATTCATTACTTCATGGGACATCCAAAAGCAGTGTCCACAAGGGAAGGGCATCTCAAGGCCAGGTGAAGCATAACTTAAATGACTGCAGTCTGCAGAACTCTGCGGCCAAAACCAGCATCCGCTGAGGCCCGCACATCAACTTTATAAAACTTAGAAAAAGTGTGAACAGAAGACCAGGTGGCGGCCTTACAAACCTGTTCAACAGAAGCTTGGTGCTGAAAAGCCCAAGACGCCCCAACAGCGCGAGTGGAATGAGCAGTAATACGAAAAGGGGGAACTCTTCCCTTAGCAGAATAGGCCGCAGTAACGGCCTGACGTATCCACTTGCTAATGGCAGATTTGGCTGGTGCCAAACCCTTCTTAGGCCCATGGGGCACAACAAAAAAGGAATCCGTCCTACGGAAAGGAGACGTGATAATCAAGTAGTACTTAACACAGCGTACTACATCCAAACAATGCAAAACCCTCTCTTTGTCACTCTTAGGATTAGGACACAAGGAGGGAAGAACAATATCTTGGTTCAAATGAAAAGCAGAAACCACCTTAGGAAGAAAGTCTGGCTTGAACCGAAAAACCACTTTATCCTGATGCCTCTCGAAGTAAGGCGCCTGGATAGACAAGGCCGCCAATTCCGAGACACGCCGGACCGAAGTGATCGCTACCAAGAAGACCATCTTCTGAGTCAGGGTAGATAAAGCAATATCTTGCAAAGGCTCAAAAGGAGGAGCCTGAAGAGCAGAAAGAACCAAATTCAAATCCCAAACCGGGAGTAATGGTTTCCTGGGAGGCCGCACATGCGTAACCCCCTGGAAAAAAGTTTTAACTAAAGGCTTAAGCGCAACACGCTTCTGAAAAAAGATAGATAAGGCAGAAACTTGCCCTTTCAACGTACTTAGCTGAAGACCAGAGTCCAGCCCAGATTGTAAAAACTCCAGAATCCTGGAGACCGAAAATACCCTACAAGGAAAAGATCTCATCTCGCACCAAGCGATATAGGCTTTCCAGGTCCTATAGTAGATGATAGAAGAAGACCTCTTCCGGGCACTGATCAGAGTCTTAACGACTGAATCAGAAAGACCCTCCTCCTTTAGGATGGAGGTCTCAGCAGCCAGGCCGTCAAAGCTAGCGCTGGTAAATTGGGGTAACACAATCGACCCTGAGTGAGCAGATCGGGCCGAAGAGGCAGAACGACCTGGTCCACTGCCAGCCGAACGATGTCTGCGAACCACACTCGCCTCGGCCAACTTGGGGCCACGAGAACGGCGGACACCCCTTCCAGAGCCAACTTCCGAAGCACTCTGCCTAGCATGGGTATCGGAGGAAACAGGTACAGAAACCCCAGATCCCCCCAGCTCAGGGACATGGCGTCCACTGCCAGAGCCAGAGGATCCTGGGAGAGCGACACGAAGTTCGGGAGCCTGTGATTGTGACGAGAGGCAAACAGGTCCACCTCTGGTGTGCCCCATCGGCGACACAGTGAGCGAAATACCCGAGGATGGAGGGCCCATTCTCCCCGACGGGGAGAGCCCCTGCTCAAGCGGTCCGCTTCCAGGTTCTCCACTCCTGGGATGTATACCGCCGAGAGACAAGGAACATGGGCCTCTGCCCAGGTCAGGATCAGGGACACCTCTCTGAGAGCACTCAGGCTGCGAGTCCCTCCCTGATGATTGATGTAAGCAACCGCTGTTCGATTGTCTGAACGCACCTGGACCGGAAGGCCCAGAACGTGCTGAGTCAGGAGAGCAAGCACCCGACGGATGGCTCTCAGTTCCAGAATATTGATGGGTAAGTGGGCCTCTTGAGGTCCCCACTGCCCCTGGAACTGCAGCTCCTTCCAGAATCCGCCCCATCCCGACAGACTGGCGTCCGTGGTGACAATTTCCCAAAGGGGGGCCAGGAAAGACCTGCCCTTCACGAGATTGGTCGAGACCAACCACCACTGGAGGGACTGCCGGACCCGGGAGGACAACTGGAAGGGCTGATCCAGCGACCGAGGCTGCCGGTCCCAAGACGCCAACAGATAAAGCTGAAGCGTCCTCGTGTGGAATTGAGCAAAAGGAACTGCCTCGAAGGAGGCAACCATCAACCCTACCAGCCTCATCCCCAGACAGATGGACGGCCGAGGATTGGAGAGTAGGACCCGAGCCAACTCCTGAATCAGAAGAATTTTGGACTGAGGGAGAAACACTCTGTGTTGATGAGAGTCTAACTGCATCCCCAGAAAGGACACCACCCTGGCCGGAGCGAGGGAGGACTTGGAGAGGTTGATCACCCAACCGAAACTTTCCAGCGTGGAGAGCACCACCCTGGTGTCTTTCTCCGATTGATCGAGTGACGGAGCCATGATAAGAAGGTCATCCAAATAAGGTACGACACGAATGCCCCGAGCTCTGAAAATGGCCATGACCCCTGCCAGCACCCTGGTGAACACACTTGGAGCTGAGGTAAGGCCAAACGGAAGTGCCACGAATTGATAATGCCGATCCTTCATCATGAATCGAAGAAAACGTTGATGAGGGTGGCAGATGGGAACATGCAGATAAGCATCCTTGATGTCTATGGACGTCATGAAGTCCCCTTGCCGAAGAGAGCCGACGGCAGTGCGCAAGGTTTCCATGTGAAACTTCCGAAAACGGATGAACCTGTTGAGTAACTTCAGGTCCAGGACGGGACGAACTGACCCATCCTTCTTGGGGACTGCGAACAGATTGGAGTAGAAACCGAGGCCCATCTCTAAACGCGGTACCGGGCGGATGACCGCCATCTCTAACAGATTCTCTACCGACGCCAGGAGCCCCTGTGCGGCCAAAGGATCGATGGGCACCCGAGACCGAAAGAACCGTGAAGGAGGGCGAGACTCGAATTCCAGCTTGTAACCGGACGACACTATCTCCTGAATCCATCTGTCCGGAACCTCCCGGTTCCAAACCTGGGAGAAGTGTCGCAATCGTCCCCCCACCCGCACGGGTGAGGGCAGCCCCTCATTGCTGAGCGGGCTTACCAGCAGGTTTGGGCTTGGAGCCCCAGGACTGGGCGGGACGGCCACGGCCCCTCCCCCGCGTCCAACCTGTACGACTGGTAGAGGGAAGGGAAGCCCCCCTACCCGCTCTGTATCCTCGAAAGGACGGCCTACCAGAAGCTGCCCCTCTAAAGGGGCGTCGAGGCCTCTTGCGTTGTGGCATCTTACCACCCTTTGCGACTGAATCAATTTTCTCCCCGAACAGACGCAACCCCAAAAAGGGGAGAGCTGTGAGCACCTTTTTAGAAGCTGAGTCCGCCGACCACTGTCGCAGCCATACTGACCGACGAATAGCGACCAGCATTGCCGCTGTCTTGCTACTCATAGCCAGCGCATCGTCCTGAGCGGATAGAACGTAAGACACAAAAGAATCGCACTGCTTAAGCGCAGCGAACTCATCACAAGCGGGATTGAGATCCTCGCATAGCCCCTGGATTACAGATCTTACTGCTAAAAGAAGAAGGGCCGAAGCGCACAGGGGGCGCATCGTTGACCCAGCATAAACAAAGCCATGGCGAGCATACTGGTCAATCCTACGATCCTCCCCATCTTTAGGGACAGAGGTCTCAGCAGACTGTACCATAGCGGAGCTAGATAGCCCTAGCACAGGGGTATCGACTTCAGGAGGGACGGACCAAAGCTTCAGCAATTCTGGCGGAAAAGGATAACGCTTTTCCCAACTGGAAGGGATTCCAGATAACCGCGTGGGATGTTCCCATTCTTTAAGGACCACCCTCTCAAAGTGGTGCTGTCTGGGAAAAACCAAACGCGGCTGAGGCTCTTTAAACAACTGACCCTTTGGCAGGGTGACAGCCTCAGGCGGATCTAAATTCAGAATTTCAAACATTTGAGCCAGAATGGAGGGGGTGTCAAGGGCAACCCCCGCCGACCAATCGCCAATCGCATCAGCCTCAAGCTGATCTGCCGGCTCATCTGACTCCAAGAGGAATTCACCCTCATCCGGGGAGCCATCGGACCATTCCACAGGCTCACACAATTCGTCCTGAGGAGCCGAAGATACCGGAGTCAGGCGCTTCCATTTTGCAGGGGCCTTCAGCCCCGCTTTAACGGGCAATACTTCCCGAAGACTGGCCGATTTTACCACCACCTCGGATTGCGAATCCCCACCTTTGACAGTGTCATGCGGGGTCCGGAACAGGGAGGGAGAGGCAGGAGATGATGAAGGTTGCGACGGGTCAGCAGCCGGATCAACAGACTGACGCGCAACAATCTGCCTTGCACAAGAAATGCAAATAAAGATATCATCAGCAGGGAGCGCAGCCCCACATTTTACACACCCCCTGGACGGCTCTGACGAGTCGTTTCCGGTAGTAACAGAAGCCTCCATATTGGTGATTTATGGTATCGCAAATACTGGGACTTTTAAGGCATAAGCCAACCCGGGATGCCCCCTTCCGGGACGGAAGGGAGGGTTTTTGTAAATACACTTTTTTTTTTTTTTTTTTTTTAAGAGAAAAGGTCCCCCTTAACAGTCTCAAAATAAATATATATATATATGTATATATATATCTAAAATGTGCAATTTCATATATCAAGAATGACTAGCCAGGCAATATAGAGCCGGAGGGCCGCAATAAAAGAGGGATCCCAGGATCTGAAAGGAAAGAAAAACAAACCATCAGATCCCTTGTGAGTGTAACATATGCAGCATGTTCACAATAGTATGATAAGAGTGCCTCCTTAAAAGCTTGCCCCATAAGAAATCTCACTCTCGGCCCCACAAAAGCGGGGCCGCTTACCTGACAGCCAGACCGGAGGGACATGTAGCAGCCGCAGCAGTAGAACACAAAACCCATGTGTTGCTGCAGCGCGCGCCCCCCCCCACGTGACCTCTCTTCACAGAGACAGGAAGGAAGTGAGGCTGGGGCCGCCGAGCGCCGCTTCCGCCGGCGCCACGCCCCCTCCCCCCCCGCGTCACAGGGAGCCGCCCCGTTCCATTCATTGAGGGATTGCCACCAGCTGCGCTGGCTGACACACAGCCAGGCGGCGGAGGAGGGGGAAGGAGACATAAGCGCAGCCACACAGGCTGCCGCACGGAGCAGCGGGGAAGGGAGGGAGGCGGGAGGGGACGCATCTGAAGTGAAAGCACAGCAGCTGAGCGCGGTCCGCTGCCCCGCCCCCATAAAGCTGACCAACACACTGGCCATCTCTAAAAAGTATCTGCCCGGAGCTCCAGCAAAACAGACAAAGCGCACCATGCTGCTGCGCAGTCTGCTTCTATGCACAAAGTGAACACACAGAAAAAGACAGCAATACAGTGAAAACACTATACAAGATACACAACCCTCTATACCCCCCCCCCCCCATAGTGAAGGGAGAAGGGACCGAAACGGGAGAGTAAGGGGCTACGGGGACCCTCGGGACAGGGGCATCCCATTTCCGGATCACCATGCCGGATTGCCGCATTGCCCCCAAAAGAGGGGGACGAGCGGAGGAGATAAGCTCCTAGGCACCAATAGTGCCGTCTACCAATTACCCGGTGAGCAGCCTAGGCTGGGAGGCTTCCTATCCACCATAAAGGTATACAAACTCAAACCGGGCAGAAATAGACCAAAAGGGGGGTGGCGGGGTAAGAATACCCCGACCTACCTGTAAGCAGGAAACTTCCAACCTCTGTTTGTCAAGCAGAGAGAAAAATACTGGTGATTGAAGGGAGGTACCAGGTATATATGGGCCGGAAGGGGGCTCGTTACAAGACTTCCTCTCTGCACTACGTCACCTGCGGTGGATTAACCCATGAAGTAATGAATATTTAAGAAGTGAAGCGGGGTGTGTGGCACACCAAGAATAATAAGTTTCTTTTTAGAAAATTATAACAATTGTATGAAAGAAATGAAAATAAGACTTTAGTGCACTATACTTACTGTCTCATTCACTATATAGAGGTTATGCCCAATAGGAAAGTTTTATGCCATTTTTCTTTTTTAAATACCAACCCCTGAAAGGTGGCACCATCCCATAACACTTCAACATCAAGCTAAGCCTTTGTCAAAGTCCAGTAGACCAATTTACTAAATATGAGTCAGTTTGTACAATTTGTTTAACATGCCCTCTTCAGCCAATATGGACAGCTAAACTAGTCAGGACTCCTGCTGTACTTTATTTATTAACTGGTGCATCAATGGAAATGTGTACTGACTGAATGTGGACCAGGGAACCTCCAAAGTGTCCAGCACAAACATGCCAGGGGATCCTTCGTTTTGCCTACATACGTACCAGATTCACCACCGGTCCATATATTGTTGGATATATATTGTATGTCTCTGACAGAAGTGCTTGGCCTAACACCCTCTGTGCTTAGGAAGTCCGCTTTCACATTGTCCTCTGCAGAGATTACCGGACCATGTGTTTTGTCCACTTCTCGTAGTTGACTTCAACCTGTGGACCTCTACCAGGGTTTCCCCAATGCATATGCTGAGGGTGGAATGGCCAGCTGAGGCCCATTTGTTAAGATCAAACAAGGCACCAGAGTTCCTGAGGTCTTCCAGGAATATATAAAAGGTTGATGAATAAATGCAATATGTATAATAAATATGTATCCATGTACAGCAGGATCCTAAATATTTGCTAGACCAGGGGTCCCCAAAGCCCCCTCCTCAATGCCTCCCGCCACCTCTATAAATCAGCTGCTGCACGAATTACTCCCTCCACCTGTGTGTATAGCGATTCGATTTATAATATCCATGAATAATGGATATTATAAATCTTCCCAGAAACAGTGATACAGTCATATGCTGAAATGGCATGAGTTGTCCTAGGATCTACAAACAAATTTAAATTGTGCCAGACAATTGTTCTGACCATATTCAAAAGATACAAGAGTTTAAGTATAGTATGTGAAGGGTCTGGACAGAAAGGGGGGGGGGATGGGCAATGACCTAGAGAATAAAAAAAGACAAAGTTCCTGGTTTCAAATGTAAGACCACCTTCTACCAGTGGTGTACCATTTAAGCAGATTCAACAGACAACACAGCCAAACCCAAGACTACTCCTACAGACATTATGGTTATACAACTTTCTGGATAATACATCCAAAGGAACGATATTCAGGGGCTCAAAGGGAGACAACTACAGAGCTAAAAGTACTAGATTAAGGACCCAAAAGTGGCCAATGTGATGAGAAAGATGAATGGCACAACACATAAAGGTCTTAACAAGAAGGCCTGAGTCCTAGGGATTGGCATTGGATTGGATTTTGACATCCCATGTGCATTAGCTCCTAGGTGTGCCTGGTGTGGTGGGGTGGAGGTCTTGTGACATTTGCAAAAAGGTCAGTATTCAGTCATGCACCTTCTTCTGAAGAGCCAAACAGCAATTTCTGAGACATCGCAGGATAATTATAAAAATCAGTTCCTTCTGTTGGGCGCTGTGGAAATGCTTTCCTAGAACAGAAAGTACCAGAAATGTCACATTCACCCAGCGAAGCGGCACGGGCGGCCGCGAACGTAGGTGTCCCCTCTGCCAGTCCCCGCTCCTTACTTCACGTGACTTACCCGTTGCCAGGCTTTGGTTTGTTGTTACCATTATTTTATGCCTTTGTAAGCACAGCTTTGTTGGTTGGTCCTGATCTAAACGCTTTATATATATTTTTTGTTCACAGGTGTCCATGACCATTTAGCTTAGGACACACATTTTCATTTGCACTGTTAGACACTAGGCTTGATAGATATTAATTGTGTTGTGCATTTTATATGGTTTTTTATGTTGTGATTATTTATGCACTGTCACTTTAATATGCATATACTTGATTAGGTATTGAGACTTTGGGATTTTGTGCCGGCACAAAAGATTATTTGTTAAAGGGTCTTTTCATACGAGTTATCCCAGGAATGAATTGCTGTGTTTTTGCAGCACTGGATGAATTTTGGGAAGTCGCAGTGTTTTTAATGTGTTAGTCTTGTACATTGTATGTTATGTCTTGTGTGTTTTGATTCTTAATAAATGATATTGAATTTGACTTTGAAATTTGTTTGGTGCTCCTGTTTCTTAGGCCTATGGGTTGTTTCCCATGAGCCTAACTTTTGGTGGAATGAGCAGTAAGGCGGAAGGGAGGATTCTTCCCCTTAGCAGAGTAGGCCTGAATCACAGCCTGACGAATCCACTTGCTGATAGTAGATTTGGCAGGAGCCAAACCCTTCCTAGGACCAGAAGGGACCACAAAAAGAGCATAATTTTTCCAGAAAGGTGCAGTGGCCACCAGATAGTACTTCAGACACCTAACCACATCCAAAGAGTGCAAAATCCTCTCCTTAGCATTGCTAGGATTAGGGCACAAAGAAGGAAGAACAATATCCTGATTCAAATGAAAAGCAGACACTACCTTAGGCAGAAATCAGGTTTGAAACGAAACACCACCTTGTCCTGGTGCCTCTCATAGTAGGGGGGCTGAATGGAGAGTGCCGCCAACTCAGACACACGCCTAACAGAGGTGATAGCCACCAGAAACACAACCTTGAGCGTACGAATGGCCAAGGCAGCATCCTGCACAGGTTCAAAGGGAGCACCCTGCAAGGCTGACAAAACCACGTTCAAATCCCAAACAGGCACCATAGGTTTACGTGGGGGACGCACATGAGTGAGCCCCTGGAAAAAAGTCCTGATCAGAGGGTGCTGAGCAAAGGACTTCTGGAAAAAAATAGCCAGGGCAGAAACCTGACCCTTCAGAGTACTGAGTTGGATCCCCATCTCCAACCCATGCTGCAGGAACTCCAGAATCCTGGGAATAGAGAAGACACGACAGGGAAGAGACTTAGACTCCCACCAGTCAATGTAGGCACGCCAAACCCTATAATAAATGGAAGAGGAAGACTTCTTCCTAGCTTTAATCAAAGTATCCACAACTGAGGAAGACAGCTCCTTCTCCATCAACATGGAGGTTTCAGCAGCCAAGCCGTCAAAGCCAGAGTTTGTAAATTGGGATGGCGTAGTGAGCCCTGAGTGAGCAGATCTGGCACCAAGGGCAGAGCGTACTGATCTACTGCCAGCTGTACCACGTCTGTGAACCACACTCTTCTTGGCCACCTGGGGGCCACCAGAATTGCTGGCACCCCTTCCAGAGCAATCTTGCGCAGAACCCTGCCCGGCAGGGGAATTGGGGGGGAAGACATACAGGAACTGAAAGTCCTTCCATGACATTGCTAGCGCATCCGAGGTCAGGGCCAGAGGATCCCTGGACAGAGAGACAAAAGCTGGAAGCTTGTGATTGTGGCGGGACGCAAACAGATCCACATCTGGTTGGCCCCAACGGTGACACAGAGATTGGAACACCCTGCTGCATAGGGACCATTCTCCCTGGCGAGAGGTCCCCCTGCTCAGAGAGTCTGCCTGCAGATTCTCCACCCCCGGAATGTACACAGCTGAAATGCAGGGGACATTGGCCTCCGCCCAAGTCAGGATCAGAGACGCTTCCTGGAGGGCCCCCTTGCTCCGGGCCCCTCCCTGATGATTGATGTAGGCAACTGCCGTCTGGTTGTCCGAGCGCACCTGAGGCCCTGAAGAGGAGTAGTCAAGCGAGCCAGAACTAACCTGATCGCTCGCAGCTCCAAACCATTGATAGGAGTGTGGGCCTCCTGAGGGCCCCACCTCCCCTGGAACCGCAAGGACTTCCAGAAACTCCCCCAACCTGACAGACTGGCATCCATGGTGACCGTCTCCCCAAGAAGGGGCAAGAAAGGATCTGCCCCCCCAACAGGTTCCTTGAGTCCATCCACCACAAGAAGGACCTCCTGACCAGGGGGGAGAGCACACAGACCCTGTCCAGGGACGCTGGGTCCTTGTCCCATACAGACAATAGGTGAAGTTGCAGAGGCCTCAAGTGGAACTGAGCATAAGGGACCGATTCGAAGCACGCCACCATCAGGCCCACCAGCTGCATCCCCTGCCTGATGGAGGGATGGGGACAAGCTAGGAGGGACTGAGCCTGTGCAATCAGACTGTCCACCTTCTGCTGAGGAAGGAAGATCCTTGCCTGAACTGTATCCAGATTCATTCCTAGGAATGGAGTTACCAAGGAAGGGGACAGTGAGGACTTGGGGTGGTTGATCACCCATCCAAATGACTCCAGAGTGGACACCAACAGCTGAGTATCCAACTCTGCCTGATGTACAGACTGGGAAGTGATGAGGATGTCGTCCAGATAGGGAAGCACGCGGACGCCTTGACATCTGATTAGAGACATCACGCCAGCCAGCACCTTGGTGAACACCCTGGGAGCTGAAGTGAGGCCGAAGGGCAAGGCCACAAATTGGTAATGTTGATCCATCAGAGCGAACCTGAGGAACTTTTGATGATCTGGGAACACAGGAATATGAAGGTAAGCATCTTTGATGTCCACAGAAGTCATGAAATCCCCTTGGCGCAGGGAACTGATGGCAGAGTCTCCATGCGAAAAGCGCCTGCCCCTGACAAACTTGTTGAGAATCCAGGGGCCTGACAGAACCATCCTTTTTGGATACTGTGAATAGGTTGGAATAAAAGCCCTTGCCCTTTTCTCTTAAAGGGACCTGGCAGATGACCCCCAGCTCCAGGAGGCCTTGCACTAGCTCCTGAGCTGACACAGGGTCCTGAGGAATCCGGGATCTGATGATTTTGGAGGGGGATCGGCAGCAAACTCCAACTTGTAACCGGAGGACACTACCTCCTAATTACACCGGTCTGAGACATGAAGCCTCCAGACGTGAGCAAAGTGCTGCAGCCGTCCCCCCACCTGGATGGGTGAGGGCGCCCCATCATGCCTGAGGGGGCTTGGGACCCCAGGAGGAGCCAGGACGTCCACGTCCTCTGCCTCTACCCCAGAAATCTCCCCGGGCCCCAGGGAAAGACACCCCCCTTCCCTGTCTTGCACCACGGTAAGGGGAGGAGAAGGAACCCTGACCCCGAAAGGGCCAAGGTTGCCGCCTGCACTGGGGTAACCTGCCTCCCTTAGCAAAAAGGTCCAGGCAGTCTCCAAACAGACGCAGTCCTTTAAAGGGAAACCCAGTGAGGGCCTTCTTGGCAGCATTGTCAGCAGCCCACTGGTGCAGCCAAACCGAGCGGCATATAGCCACCACGTGGGCAGAAGTTCTGGCACACATTCTGATGGTGTCATCCAATGCTGATAGGACAAAATTTACAAAAACATCACAACTGGAGAGTGCATTAAACACCTCACAAGGCAAATCATCAGGGGCACTATCAAGCATATTTCTGATAAGGGTTCTAGTGGCCACAGCAGTAATGGCAGAGGCACAGACCGGGCGCAGCGCCGTCCCCGCACATGTAAAGGCGTGGGATGCCAGCTGGTCAATGCGCCGGTCCTCAGCATCCCGCATGGTAGTAGAATCAAGGGAATGCATGACAGAGGTGTTAGATAGCCCTAGGATCGGGGCATCCACCTCGGGGGGGGGGGGGGGGGGTGACCAACATTTAACCACCTCAGCAGGAAAGGGATACTTCCTATACCAACTCTTTGGAACCCCGGGAAGTTTACTGGGGCGCTCCCATTCCTTGAGCACAAGGTTATGGAAATGTGCCTGCTCTGGAAATTCCAAACGTGATTTTGCTGTATGGAAAAGCTCCCCTCTTTGCCTGGGAGCCTCAACAGAGAGAGAGATAGACAGAACCTCAAAAATCAGTGTCAATAATCTGTCAGTGTCATCTGGGGCCCAGGGGTCAGAGCCAGAATCGTCATGACCCCTTGATCTCTCATCAGATGAGCCTGAATCAGAAAAGAGCTCCCCTTCATCAGACGGGGTATAGCCACAAAGATTCATAAACTCCTCAGTTCCCATAGGGAAAACAGTGACATTAGGCGTCAAGTGCCGCTTCTTAGCAGGGGCCTTACGCGCTAAGGACTTAGCAATAATCTGTTCAACAGTAGCCAGTCTAGAAGACACATCAGGCTGAGAATCCCCACTAGTATGCAACTCAGTAGGAGTGAGATTTAAGCTTGGGGGAGTAGGTGAAGTGAAACGAGGTGCAGCCACTGGCAGGCCAGATTGCAATGCAAGCACCTGCTCAGCACATGGTACACAGACCCGTGCCTTGTCAGCGTCAGCATGAGGCTGCCCACACGCTACACACAGCCAGTCTTGTCCCAAAGGGACCCCGGTAACATTATCCTGAGATGCCTCCATATGGTGATTATAGCGGCGCTATACACCGATAGGGAATAACGGTATATTGCAACCCTGGATGCCCCAATAACCCGCTAGGGACGTGGGAGTATAATTTTTATAAGGCCTACAAGTAATATACTAAAAGCAGGGCCGGGCCAAGAAGGGTTCGTCCCGCCTGAAAGACATAAACAGACAACACCTTAAGTACATCGTAACAAAAGTGAAGCAGATAAAGCCGACCGCGAGGGCACTTATGGACCGCGGTAGGTAGGAGTCCGTCGTGCATAGGCCAACCAAGTCAGAAAAGATGGCGTCGGTATACCTCGAGGGGCGGGCCAGTAACAGCGATGACGCGGAGGGCGACAAAGACGGGCCCCGCCCCCCCGAAGAGTGCGAAGCCAGAAGGCCAACAGCCAATGATGGCGCACCAGCGCCTGAGGTAATGCCGCCGCCAAGCGAGGAAACAAGTCAGCGTGCGGCGGCGGTAAATTTAAAAGCAATAAAGACAAGTCAGCGCGGCGGCTGACACAAGAATAAAGACATGTGAAGGTGAAAGCACAGACTGCATAACCTACATATCTATACACATACACACATCCCCCCCTCTTTTCCCCCTTAGACTATAAGGAGGATGAGGGAGGACGGCGGCCACTTAAATAGGGCCCACCGATAGACAGGGGCAAGGGGCAATAGTGCGGGAGGGGCATCCCATAGAGGCTCACCATAAGCGTGAACCGTCTACCCTTTGGTGGGGGATTGCGGTGGAGCAGCGCTCCTAAGCACCTGACAGCGGTGCTGCCTACCTTCACCCGACCAGCGCAGCCAAGGCTGGGAGGCATATTACAAGTGGAACGGGTGGGAATAGTCCTACAGGGCCGCAGGTTAATAACCCCGCTCACCTGCGAGTAGAGAGCCAGTTTCTCGTCCTTCGCAGCCAGACTGCAGAGAAATTCTGGGGATTTGTGGGAGGTCCCCGGGTATTTGAGGGGCCGGGAGGAGCCTATTTTCGATGTCTTTGCAGTCCAGTGCCATCTGGCGGAGTATATCCCAACTGTAAGTATTAGATTTGGAGCAGGACGTACTGTATACTAAGAATACAGTGCACTAATGGATGTGTTTGGCTGTGTAAATTTAAAGCTAATCCTTGGCATTGCACATTCAGTGGCTCTGAGTGCCTTGGATAGCTCAGAGATGTAAAGAGAGGATTTGCATAGCTCCACCCACTGCAAGGAGTGATGGGTAATGCTATTATTCCTTGTTTTGTACGCAGTGCAAAAGCTTTTCATTCTAGGAAAACACCGTTTTTCCAAAACCTTTATTTGAAATCATGTTATGTTGTATTCGTGGCTTTCTTTTATTCATCCAAATATACTTATGTCTGATATCAGAAAAGCAAGACAATAAAAAAAAGTGAAAGCTTTAGCAGTTATGTATTTGCGAAAGTTGGTGAGCTCTCAACACTCTTTTAGCAGGGGGGTGCAGCTAAGCTGAGGGCAAAAAGTTTTAAGAATTGTACAATTCTTTTAGTAAGTATACAAGGGCCAAAGGGATTTGTATTATTTTCAGCTTAGATATTGTCTGAAGCAGTTGTTCAATAGCACCTTTCTCTCTGTGATGCTCATTAGAAGAGCTGTGGGATGTTAAAATGATTGATTTTCCTGTAGCTGAAGTGGTCCAGAAATAGAGAGAGCCAGCAGCAGATAAGATAAATGTCAGCATAAACAAGTGCACGGTGCCCTCTACTGGACAGCTCTGAATGTGCAAAAGCAGCATTTTCTCACTTACAGAGAATGCACAGAACAAACATTACAATTGTTTGTTAGAATTAGGTAACAAAGAGATCAAGCATAATTTCCCAACTGTTAAGATAATAAGTAAAAGTGAAATGTAACAAAGAATTTTTCAGCTTCAAAAAAAACTACTATATATGAGTTAACAATGATGCATTTGCCTGACATTCCTAACATTATACATTAATAAACAATATCACTAGAAATCATGCATCAAATAACACAGCCTAGAAATAAGACAAAATAACTACATATATGACCAGAGTAAAATATTGCAGACCCAATTGATTACAGCCCATAAAAAATGATAATTAATAACATTCTGATATATATATGGAGCATAATTAAAATAATAATCATACTTAATGATTACCAGAAACATAAGATGTGCCATAAAATGTATACAACATATTGCACATATATAATTGGTACTTAACCATAGCCCAATACCTTTTTCTAACCACCTTATATCAACCCCCCTCCTTCATTTGCCAAGATCATATGTTTATTTGTTTCATTTTTTCACTCCCTATCTTTTCACAAGTTATTGATATACCAGATGGCAATAAGGTTTTAAATACAATCAATACTTGCATCAATACTCTGCATATTGTCATATACTGTGTATTTTTACTGACATTCTGCTACAAAGCTCACCTGTCTCTTTAACTTTGTAAAAGGCTGTGTGAGGACGTTCTCGGCAGCCAGAACCATTAGAAGACCATAAAAAGGACCAATTCCCCAACCATAACCTCCTAAAACAAATGCTGATACATGAGAATCAAGGGAAAACGTTTTTCATTTTTTCAGCCCCACAGGTTCCCCTTCCCAGCCCAAGCCCTTGGGCATGAGAGTGCCGCCCTCTACCTCAAAGAGTGAAGGAGGAACAGCAGTTCCAGCTCCAGCATCCAGCTCTGCGGATCCAGCTGTGGAAATAAAGTGGGCAAGTAGACCCCGTGCAACAGCAGGGGCTTATGCCCAAGGAAAGGTATAGCAAGGAAACTGCTGGCACCAGCCCTCCCATGGGAGAATGTGAGCAGAGCCTTGTCACCATCCATTTACCCCTAGAGCAAAGGCCTGTCCTACTCTATCGGTGCTGGTCCTCCTGGTGCGCGCTGATCACCACCGCCGTCTCTGTTCTTAGCCCTCCCCTGGCAGGTATCAAAAGTCTGGTGGTGTCTTGCGTCTTCTCCCCCAGCACAGCCTTGTGATCAGGAGCAGACAGGTGCTCTCTTCCATTCTGTGGGGCCAGCAAAGCGCCCTCACAACACTGCTGCCTCCCCTGTCTGGTTAGCAAGTTATGCCCCATCCACGGTCCGCCAGAGCAAACTTGACCCCGAGGGTCGGACATGGCGAGGCACTCCAGAATGCTGCTGGAGCATGACCTCCTCCCTTGCATCAATATGAGCATTTTGGGGGCAGACACTCCTCCTTCTCTAAGTTCCCCTGCACACTCCACCTCAAAGCCCCACTACTGTTGCCTGGGGGGGGGGCATCAGCCACCTACCCAGGCACTAATCCATGCACTGATCCCTGCCTGACTGCTTCCTTAAGTCAATTCAGCTCTACCTTCCACCATAAGGTGAACACCTCAGCCCTAACATCTGCAGCGTTATGAGCAGGTCCACCGACATTCACAGGCACTACACACCCAGGAAGTGCCCCCCTGCCCAAACCCGGCTTTTATCTCCAACAGCAGAATGTCATTCTTCCACATGGATGCTTCAGGGTATCTACTAGTTGAGACCCGGGATCACGACCCGGCTCCTCCATCATCAGGAAACTATATATATCAGGACTTTAACCCTTTCGCTGCCAGCCTACCTGGAGTTTTTGTCACGCTTGGTGCCAGACCATTTTGCACTATTTTGCGCTCCCCATGTTCAAATGTGATTTTTGAAGGGATTTCCCAGGAAAATGATATATTGTTTTTTTCAGCAGAGTCTGGGCTTTAACATGAAATGTCTTGTTTGTAATTTTTTAGGTGTATTCTCAATACTTTTGGGTGAAATATGTGCAAAAAAATAAAAAAAAATCTATTTTTTGCAATTTGTAGTGTTTTTTTGTAATAAAAAATGTAAGTTTGTCAATAAAATCTTATTGCATGTGAAACCCCAATTAATCCCGGTCACAGCGATACCACATATGTATAAGTAGACACCCTTTCCTGCCCAGGAGACTCCCCCAAACTGAAACAGCGCTTTAGGAGATTTTCAGATAAAATACAACTATGCACCGCGCTAAGCGCACCTTGCGGTCTTTCCAGAAAAAGAACCCTTTAAATTTGAAATACCCCCCAAAAACTATATATTCTCCGGAAGTATACACCTCAGGCTATCTAGGCGTACCAGGTTTGTTGACATGGGCGCAATTTTCTGGAAGTAATCCCCCAATCAATTCTTTGGTTGCACAGAGTTTCCCTAAAAAAGAATAAAAAAGAAGAATCAAAGCCACATTTTCCTAAAAAAAACTATATGCAAACAGAAAAAAACAATTAAAATCTGAAAAAGCAACAACCCCCGAACAGAACAATACCCAACATGCATAGGTACTGTCAAGGGAAGAGTTGCCAAACACCCCAAAGTAAAGCATGCGCATAACAGTAATTTTGCTTAAAAATTTCAGCTCTGCAGACAAAGTGCGCACCTTGCGATTTTTCAACCAAAACAACCCTTTAAATTTAGAATATCCCAACAAACCATATATTCCCTGAAAGTACACATGTTAAGCTTTCTAAGAGTACTGAGCTTGTTGTAGTGGGCTCGTCTTTCTGGAAGTAATCCATTGAAGAATTCTTAGGTTGCACAGGGTTTCCCTAAAAACAATGATAAAAAAGCAGAATAAAAATACCATTTTGTGAAATACTCACCTGTAAAATGGGTATTATAAGTATGTCACACACCCCGCTTCAGAATATCCATAACATGTGGGTAATACCGACCTGAAGGGGCGTTCCTGCAGAGATGATAGCAAAAAAGAAAGCCCCTCCCTGATCCATAAATACCTGGGACCTCCCACTCATTACCCAGTATATAGAAGCAGTAAGGTAAGGGACCAGGAAGAGGCAAATATAAATCAAGATAACGCAAAGTTCACAATATAAAGGATCCTGAATACAAAAAGGGCGGGTGAAGCGGGGTGTGTGACATACTTATAATACCCATTTTACAGGTGAGTATTTCACAAAATGGTATTATTCTAAGTATGTCACACACCCCGCTTCAGAATATCCATAACATGTGGGACATCCAATAGCAGTGTCCATAACAAGGGCGGGGATCCAAAACAAGGCAACAATGCACAACTTAAACCACAACAGCTTGCAGAACTTTGCGGCCAAAAACAGCATCCGCTGAGGCCCGAACGTCAACCTTGTAAAACTTGGAAAAAGTGTGAACAGAGGACCAAGTAGCGGCCTTACAAACTTGCTCAACAGAGGCCTGGTGCTGGAAGGCCCAGGACGCTCCAACCGCACGAGTAGAATGAGCAGTAACACGAAAAGGGGGACTCCTCCCCTTGGCAGAATAGGCCCCAATGATGGCCTGACGAATCCATTTACTAATGGAAGATTTGGCAGGAGCCAAACCTTTCCTAGGCCCAAAGGGCACCACAAAAAAAGCATCAGTCTTACGAAAGGAATCAGTCTTACGAAAGGAAGACGTAACCACCAGATAATATTTCACAACACCTTGTCGTTGCTGGGATGAGGACATAGAGAAGGCAGAACAATGTCCTGATTCAGATGAAAGGCAGAGACCACCTTAGGAAGAAAATCCGGCTTGAAACGAAAGACAACCTTGTCCTGATGCCTTTCGAAGTACGGAGCTTTAATGGATAAAGCTGCCAACTCAGAAACACGCCTAACCGAAGTGATAGCCACCAAAAAGGCCACCTTTTGGGTAAGAGAAGACAAAGCAATCTCATTCAAAGGCTCAAAAGGGGGACCCTGAAGAGCAGAAAGAACCAGGTTCAAATCCCAAACTGGAACAAAGGGCTTCCTAGGAGGCCGTACATGCGTAACTCCTTGGAAAAAGGTCTTGACTAAGGGATGAAGAGCAAATGACCTTTGAAAAAACACCGCCAGGGCAGAAACCTGCCCCTTCAAGGTACTAAGTTGAAGCCCCAAATCCAGACCATGTTGAAGAAACTCCAGGATTCTGGAAATGGAAAACTCCCGACAAGAGAAAGACCTACTTTCACACCAGTCAATATAGGACCTCCAAGTCCTATAGTAAATAGTAGAGGAAGAGCGCTTCATGGCGCTAATGAGAGTCTGAACCACCGCGTCAGAAAGACCTTCTTCCTTTAAGATGGCGGTTTCAGCAGCCACGCCGTCAAAGCCAGCGAAGGTAAATTGGGATAGCGCAGCCGACCCTGGGTGAGCAGGTCCGGTAGAAGAGGCAGAACGAACTGATCCTCTGCCAGTCTTACCAGGTCTGCGAACCAAACTTGCCTTGGCCACCTTGGTGCCACTAGAATCGCCGACACGCCCTCCAGAGTCAGCTTGCGCACCACTTTGGCTACCATTGGAAACGGAGGGAATAGGTAAAGGAACCCCAGATCCCTCCAGTTCAGAGACATGGCATCCACTGCCAGAGCCAGAGGATCCTGCGAGAGAGACACAAAGACTGGAAGCTTGTGATTGTGACGAGAGGCAAAGAGGTCCACCGCTGGGAACCCCCACCTGAGACATATCGAACGAAACACCATGGGACTGAGAGACCACTCCCCCTGACGAGAGGAGGCTCTGCTCAGCAAGTCCGCCTCCGTGTTCTCCACTCCCGGAATGTAGACTGCTGAGATACACGGGACGTGACTCTCCGCCCAGTCCAGAATCAAAGACACTTCCCTGAGGGCACTCCTGCTGCGAGTCCCCCCTTGGTGATTGATGTAAGCAACCGCCGTCCTGTTGTCCGACCGGACCTGAACTGGCAGGCCTCTCAACTGATGAGTCAAGCGAAACAGAACCAACCTGATGGCCCTCAACTCCAGAACATTGATGGGCTCGTGAGCCTCCTGCGGACTCCACAGACCCTGGAACTGGAGGTCCTTCCAAACACCCCCCCAACCTGACAGACTGGCATCCGTGGTGACAGTTTCCCAACACGGGGCCAGAAAGGATCTGCCCTGCGACAGATTGGCCGACCCCAGCCACCATTGCAGGGATCGAAGAACTTGGGGAGTCATCAGGAAGGACTGATTCAACGATAAAGGAGACTTGTCCCAAACCTTCAACAGATGAAGCTGAAGCGTCCTCGTATGAAACTGCGCAAAGGGAACTGCCTCGAATGAAGCCACCATTAACCCCACCAGCCTCATCCCTAGCCGGATGGACGGACGAGGGGCCGACAAGAGAAGCCGAGCTAATTCCTGAATCAAAAGAATCTTGGCCTGAGGCAGAAACACCCTGGCCTGCGAAGTGTCCAGAGACATTCCCAGAAAGGTCACTACTCTGGACGGAGTGAGAGAAGACTTGGGGTGGTTGACCACCTAACCAAACCTCTCCAGGGTGGACACCACCATTCTGGTATCCAACTCCGCTTGGTTGAAGGAGGAGGCCATGATCAGAAGATCGTCCAAATAGGGCACAATGCGGATGCCCTGAACCCTTAGCAGAGCCATCACCCCCGCTAGCACCTTGGTGAACACCCGAGGGGCCGAGGTGAGGCCGAACGGGAGTGCTACAAACTGAAAATGCCGATCCTCCACCACAAACCTGAGAAACCTCTGGTGTGCTGGAAAAATTGGAACGTGTAGATAAGCATCCTTGATGTCTATGGACGTCAGAAAGTCTCCCTGACGAAGAGAGTGAACGGCCGAACGTAGTGTTTCCATGCGGAATTTCCGTGGCCGGATGAACCTGTTGAGAAACTTCAGATCCAAGATGGGTCGGACCGATCCGTCCTTCTTGGGTACCGTGAACAGATTGGAATAAAAACCCCTGCCCTGATCCGAAGGGGGCACTGGGCAAATGACAGCCATGTCCAGAAGGTTCTGCACTGCCAACAGAAGCCCCTGCGCCGCCAGAGGTTCTGAAGGCATCCGAGACCTGAAAAATCTGGAAGGGGGGCGGAGCTCGAACTCCAGCTTGTTACCGGAAGACACCACTTCCCGGATCCATCGGTCCGAGACCTCTTGATCCCAAACTTGGGAAAAGAGTCGCAGCCGTCCCCCCACCCGCAAGGGTGAGGGCGCCCCCTCATTGCTGAGCCGGCTTGGCAGCCGGCTTGGGCTTAGAGCCCCAACTGAATCCTGGACGGGCACGACCTCTGCCCCTGCTCCCGGAATCTCTTCTGGAAGAAGGGAAAGCAAATCCCCTGCCAGATCTGGCCCCACGAAAGGAGGGGGTAAAGGAAGGCGCCCCTCGAAAGGGGCGACGTTGTTTCTTGCGTTGGGGTAACCTACCACCCTTGGTGACAGAGTCCAATGTCTCTCCAAAAAGCCGTAACCCAACAAAGGGTAGAGCCGTTAGTTACTTTTTGGACATAAAATCTGCCGCCCACTGGCGCAGCCACACCGAACGCCGAATAGTGACCAGCAGCGCCGACGTTCTACCACACATCATCAAAGTGTCATCCAAGGCTGTCAACACAAAAGATAAAAACAACTCACACCGTTTGAGGCTAAGGAACTCAGCACTACCGGGACGCAGCCCGGAAGAGGTCAACAGGTCCCTAACCACGGACCTAGCAGCCAACACCATCAGCGCCGATGCGCAAACAGGCCGCATGGCTGACCCAACGCTAGCAAAACCATGACAAGCCATCTGGTCAATACGTTTATCCTCTCCATCCTTGAGAGTGGAACAATCAGGTCTATTTAAAACCGAGGAATTGGACAACCCCAAAACCGGCGCATCCACCTCGGGGGGAGATGCCCAGCGCTTAACTGCCTCCGAAGGAAAGGGATATTTCCTATCCCATCCCTGAGGGATGCCAGGGAGCCGAGCCGGCCTGTCCCATTCTTTGGCAATAATTTTGTCAAAATGCCTTTGTGTAGGGAATTCCAAGCGCGGCTTGGATTCCTCAAACAATTCACCCTTCTGCTGTGACACCTCCTCAGGAGGGGATATATTCAACACCTCCAACATCAGAGCCAGAGCGTGGGGAGTATCAGAGGATCTCCCCAAATCCCCCAGCTCGGCATCAGTGCCAAAGGACTGCTCATCGTCCGAAAAATCAGAATCCTCATAAACTTCCCCTTCTTCTAGCTGGGAATAGTCAGACCAATCCAGATTATTAACATCCTCCAGGTCCTCCGCCAGCGGAGCCGGCGACAAATGCTTTCTCTTAGTCGGAGCCTTACGGGCAACCGAGCCAGAGATAATTTTTTCAAGGTTAGCCAATCTGGCGCACATCTCAGATTGCAGCTCCCTGCCCATGACGACATCGCACGGGGCGCGTGTCAAAGCGGGAGGTGGAGATGAAGCGACCGGCGGTGCTGACCCAGACGCCTGTGGTTCGGACTGCCGCGTGATGGTCTGCTGTGCACATGGTATACACAGAAGTACATCGTCCCCAGAAATGGATACCCCACATAACATACACTTTCGGGGATGCCCCGAAGGGGCCCCGAGCCCAGTATCCGGGGATGCCTCCATAAGGTGAACTTTGTTTAGGAAAAGTCGCTATGACCCAGGGAATTACGCCGTTAGACAACCCGGGATGCCCCTTTAATGTCCCGAGTGGGAGGATTTATGGCAAACAATTAACCCAGAGATAAGGATCAGGAGGGACCCCCTAAATGCTACTGGCGAACCTCCTGAACCGCCATCTGAAAAACAGAACAGAAGGACTGTTTTTAGACAAGGCTAATGAAAAAAGACAACAATCAAACAGGAAGAAAGAATGGCCAGAGGCCACTTACAGATCCAACGACCAAAATGGCGACCGTGAGGGAAGATCCAGACGCTCCACAGCAACAGGCAGGGCTGCAGTCAGAGAGGGAGAAGGGGGCGTGGCCAGCGCGGGACGCCCCCCCCTCTCCCCTCCAAGAGCTCCGCAGTGGCACCAGCGAGGGCAGGAGGCGGGGAGCGGTGACGCGTCGTCACTCCGGCCCCGCCCCCCCCCCAGCCTGCGTGAGGGGAGCTGAAATCACCTCAGGAAGAAATGTGCTCAGAGCCGAGTAAGAAGCGGACGCCGGCCCGGCCAAGTAAAAACACACTGACAAGTCCCGGCCCCGCCAACGGTCTGGCACCCGCCGCCCCCCCCCCCACAGCAACATGGCGTGAGGTGAAAACCTCCGCCATTAACAGAGAGGAAGGGAGGAAGGAGGGAAGAAGGCAGCCAGCACCGCACAGGCTGCAGCGCTTTGTATTTAAAGTGAAAACACACGCACACACACACACTCATGTAAGCTGTCCATATAAATAAACTAATGAATTTATAAAAACGAACACTCCCCCACCCCACCTATGGAAGGGGATCCTGGGAGGGACATAGTATGAAAGTAAGGGACAGGGCATCCCACACCGGGGTCACCAACCCGGTAATACCGCCTACCCTCTCATATAGGGTCTCACGGTAGAGCATAGCTCCTGAGCACCTAATGTGCTGAAATACCCTCGCCTGGACCCTCAGCCGAGGCTGGGAGGCATATGGATTTCTGGGGAAAAAGGTCCAAACGGAAATAAATAAATAACGGGCCGGGAGTTACCCCGGCTACCTGAAATCCCCCTGTGCAAGGAGGAGGCATCATCTTCTGACTTGCTCGCCGTCTGCAGAGATGGAAAACTGGGTAATGAGTGGGAGGTCCCAGGTATTTATGGATCAGGGAGGGGCTTTCTTTTTTGCTATCATCTCTGCAGGAACGCCCCTTCAGGTCGGTATTACCCACATGTTATGGATATTCTGAAGCGGGGTGTGTGACATACTTAGAATAGCCATGTTTTCCTAAAATATCAATATGCAAACAAGAAAAAACAAGCTAAATCTGAAAGCGCAAGGTCCCCCGAGCAGAACAATACCCAACATGCATAGGTACTATGGTACCCCTTTTAATTGTCAGCCTACTTGAAGTTTTGTCACCCTCTGTTGACAGGTCATTTTTCCCCATTTTGCGGCATGATTAACCGTGATTTTTGCTGGAATTTCCAGAAAAATTATATACATTACATATACATTTTTTGCAGCAGAGTTTAGGCTTTAACATGAAATATCTTGTTTGTAATTTTTCTACTGTTTTTTGAATATTTCTGCTTAAAAAAACAAAAAAATATATATTTTTAAACAATTGTTTCCTTTATTTTAAATAAAACCTTTTTTTTTTTAATGAAAACCATATTGCATGTGATAGCCCCATTTCTCCCGATTACAACGGTACCACATATGTATCGGTAGCCCCCCCATTCTTGCCCTGGAGACCCCCCAAACTGAAAAGAGCACTTTATTACATTTACAAATAAAATACAACTACTATCCACACTATAAACATAAGGGGTTAATTAAAAAAAAATGACATAGGGTTAGGGTTAGGCTAACCCTTAAAAATAAAAATTTCCCCCCCAAAAATGGGGACCCCCCATGTCATTTTTTTTTTTAAGGGTTAGGGTTAGCCTAACCCTAACCCTCACCCTTAAAATTTTATTTTTTAATTTTTTTTTTAATTTTAAGGGTTAGGGTTAGGCTAACCCTAACCCGTAAAAATAAAAAAAAATGTACAAAAAAAAAAAAATTCCCCCCAAAAAATGGGGAACCCCCCCCCACCGCTAGTTGCAGGTGGCTTGCCAGACCCCAGCCTTGTGAACTGGTTCACAAAGGGTTAACATAAAAAAACACACACAAAAATGTATTAAAAAAAAAAAAAAAGTTTTTTTTTACTTTACTCACCTCACCCGATTGTCAGCTCCTGTGGTGATCAGCTGTCAAATGCCTTGGTGATCGCTGGCCAGAGGAGGGGGGGGGCAGGGGATCAGAGCATCCCCTGCCCCTCCACTGCTCTGCCCAGCGATCACCAGGGCATCTGACAGCTCAGCCGAGGAGAGGCAGCAAGAGGCCCGGGAGTGACGTCATAAGCTTAACAACAAGATGGCGGCGCCCGTCGGGAGAGGAGGGGGAGAGCCTGAAAGGTGAAGAGGCTGGGGGGGGCGATCAGAGGCCCCCCCAGTGAAGAGGAGACCCGGAGGGAGGCAGCGCGACTGCAGGTAAGTAAATGTCATTTTTATTTATTTTTTTTACCGTTAGCAGCTGCTGCTGCCAAAACGGGGGGGGGGGGGGGGGGGGGGGCCTATTCCGGGGGCTCTCCTGGAGCCATCCGACCCCCCACGGGGGATCGGATGGCACCAAATTAAAGAGGAGACCCAGCCGGATCCAACGAGGGGTCGGGTGAGTATTTGTGATTTTTATTTTTTTTACTAGCAGCCTCTCTAAAGATTCCTTTTGGTCTGTAGTAGTTTTTGCCCCCGGTTATTGGATTTTAGTATTCATATGGGTTTGTGCAGGCTGGGGGCTAGCTTACATTATACTATGTTCTTTGAAAACATCTCTTCATTAATTTTTGGCTAAGAAGATCTTATTATTTGCCGTGAAACATGCATGTGTATTTGCTCGATAGCTTAAAGTGGACCAAAACCCAGGATTTTCACTATCCTGGGTTTTGGTCCTTTCCCCGGGGTGAGTTTTGGTCCACTTTAACCCTTTAAATGCCAGCCACGTAAAATTTACGTGGTTGCCTCTCCGTCACTTAAGTGCCAGCCACGTAAATTTCACGTGCCTGGCATTTACCCCTAACAGTTAAAAAATAGAAAAAAAAAAAACACTTACCTCTGGTATCCCCGTGAAGCTTGGGGTCCCCTCTTCCTGCGGGGGGCATCCGATCGCCCCCCCCCCCCCCCGTGGCGTCCTCCGTCTTCAGGAGGGGGCCCGAAACCAGCCGCCCCCCCCCCCCCCCCCGTTTCCAGCGCTGACATCGCTGGTGTGAAAAAAATAAAAATAAAAAAAACTGTCATTTACTCACCTCCGCGCCCGAGCCTTCTGTCGGGTCTCCTCTTCACCAGGGGGGGGGGGGGGGGTCCGATCCCCCCCCTGGGCTGCGCAGGCTTCAGGTGAGGACCCTCTTCCGGGTCCTCACCTCTAGTAATGGCGGCGATGGCCGGCGCCTCCTAGCCCCGCCCATTGTGGGAGGAGCGGGAAGACGTCATCCCGCTCCTCCTATACCCACTCCGATGGGAGCCCCCTCGCCTGTCACCCGCCCTGCGCCGATCACCACCGGCATCTGTCAGTGAAGTCACAGCGGCGAGGGACGCCGGATCGGAGGTGAGTACAGTAAAAAAAAAAAATTACGATTTTTTTTCTTATGTGTCTGTGTGATTATTTACTTTTAACCCCTTGTGAACTGGTAAGGGGTCCCACGGGCTATGGGGGCTTGTAGCCTGCAGGGCCAGGGGCCACAAAAGCTGGCCCCTGCGCCCTGTTCCTACAAGCCCTGCATAGCTGGTCCCGGGCTGGTTACTTTGGGTAAGGGGGACCCCATGTCAATTTTTTTTTTGATTTTTAAGGTTTTTAAACCCTTAAAAATCAAAAAAAAAAATGGGGTTCCCCTCCCCTGGGAGGGGGGACCCTATGTCATTTTTTTTTTTTATTAACCCTTTGTGTTCTGTCACCCAGCAGCTATAAAAGGCTTCCAGCAGGTGAGCAGAAGCCAGTGATCGCCGAGGGACAGTGTGCTCCAGGATGGATGGGAGGTAAGTATAAAAAAAAATAAAAATTAATAAAATATTTTTTTCTCTGTGTGTGTCTGTGTTTTTTTTTTACATTTAACCCCTTGTGAACTGGTAAGGGGTCCATGACCCCTATACCAGTTCACAAGGCTGGGGGGATGGCAAGTCACCTGCGATAGCAGGTGACTTGCTATTAACCCCCGGCACCCCCATTACCTGCCTCCCCAAAGGCCAGGGGGGGGGGGGGCAGAAGAGCCCGGGCCCACGGGCTATGCGGGCTTGTAGCCTTCAGGGCCAGGGGCCACAAAAGCTGGCCCCTGCGCCCTGTTCCTACAAGCCCTGCATAGCTGGTCCCGGGCTGGTTACTTTGGGTAAGGGGGACCCCACGTCAAATTTTTTTTTGATTTTTAAGGGTTTTTAACCCTTTAAAATAAAATAAAAAAAATGGGGTCCCCCTCCCCTGGGAGGGGGGACCCTATGTCATTTTTCTTCTCGATTTAACCCTTTGTAGTGTGGATGGTATTTGTATTTTTTTTGTGAATGTTATAAAGTACTTGTTTCAGTTAGAGGGGTCTCCTGGGCAGGAACAGGGGGCTACCGATAAATATGTGGTACCGTTCTAATCGGTAGAAATGGGGCTTTCACATGCAATATGCTTTTCCTTAATAAAATACATTTTTTATTTAAAATAAAGGAGTAAATTTTCTAAAAAAAATGTTTTATTTATTTCTTTTTTTTATTTAATAATATTGTAAAAAAAAAAAAAAAAAAATTTACAAACAAGACATTTCATGTTAAAGCCTAAACTCTGCTGCAAAAAAATATATATATAATTTTCCTGAAAGTTCCAGCAAAAATGGCGCAAAACATGGCGCAAAACATGACGCAAAACATGACGCAAAATGGGGAAAAATGGCCTGTCAACAGAGGGTGACAAAATCTCAAGTAGGCTGGCAATTAAAAGGATTAATAGTAGCTATGCATGTTGGGTATTGTTCTGTTCGGGGGACCTTGCGCTTTCAGACTTAGCTTGTTTTTTTCTGGTTTGCATATTTATATTTTAGGAAAAGGTGTTTTTTATTCAGCTTTTTTATAATTTTTTTAGGGAAACCCTGCGCAAACAAAGAATTCTTTGAGGTAATAATTCCAGAAAGATGAGCCCACTAGAACAAGCTGGGTACCCTTAGAAAGCTTAACGTGTTTACTTTCAGGGAATATATGGTTTATGGGGGATATTCCAAATGTCAAGGGTTGTTTTGGTTGAAAAATCGCAAGGTACGCACTTTGTCTGCAGAGCTGAAATTTTCAAGTAAAATTACCGTTACGCACATGCTTTACTTTGGGGTGTTTGGCAACTCTTCCCTTGACAGTAGCTATGCATGTTGGGTGTTGTTCTGTTCGGGGGATGTTGCGTTTTCAGATTAAACTTGTTTTTTCTTGTTTGTATATAGTTTTTTTTTTAGGAAAATGTGGCTTTGATTCTGCTTTTTTATCCTTTTTTTAGGGAAACTCTTTGCAACCAAAGAATCCATTGAGAGATTACTTCCAGAAAACTATGGCCACATCAACAAGCCTGGTACGCCTAGAAAGCCTGAGGTGTGTACTTCTATAGAATCTATAGTTTGTTGGGGGTATTTCAAATGTAAAGGGTTGTTTTTCTGGAAAAATTGCAAGGTGCGCATATTGCGTAGCATAGTTGTATTTTATCTGAAAATCCCCTAAAGCGCTGTTTCAGTTTGGGGGAGTCTCTTGGGCAGGAAAGGGTGTCTACCTATACATATGTGGTACCGCTGTAACCGGCAGAAATTGGGATTTCACACGCAATAAGATTTTATTGACAAACTCACATTTTTTATTACAAAAAAAAAATGCAAATTGTAAAAAATATTATTTTTTTTTTTTGCACATATTTCACCCAAAAATATTGAGAATACACCAAAAAAATGACAAACAAGACATTTCATGTTACAGCCCAGACTCTGCTGAAAAAAACAATATATCATTTTCCTGGGAAATCCCTGGAAATCCCTTCCAAAATCACATTTGAACATGGGGAGCGCAAAATAGTGCAAAATGGTCTGGCAACAGAGTGTGACAAAAACTCCAGGTAGGCTGGCACTTAAAGGGTTAATTGATATGTACCTGGTTGTCCATGTTTTTTACAATATCTCGTAAAATATCGTACTATTCCTGTAGAAACAGAAAGTGGTATTTAGCAGAGAATGCAGCCTCTGCGAATGCCAGGTAGGCCGCCCTGGGAATAGGCAACAGGTGCTTAGCAGGTTGGGCTTTTTGCTTTTTAAACCCTCAAAAAGGTTTTTGGCCTGACTGCCAGACAAGATAATTATAAAGTCCTCTCCTGTCCTTTCTCTGAATGTACATTTAGCCCTCATCAAGTTCAGTGGTCCTTTTTCTCTCTTTCTGATAATAAGGAAAGGCAGACGGTAAACCAAATCACATTTTTCTCTTCAGGCAGCAGTCATGTGTCCCATTGTCGGCAAGCAGCCGGCAAAGTGGAAGCCCAGGAGCAGGCATCTTTAGGAATGCAGCCTGCAGTTTACTACAAAATAAAGAAGTAATCACAGTAACCTACATTAAACACACAAAACATATCTCAAAAACATGCCATGGTGAAGAGACTCAAGGGGACCAAAAGTCTGCATCAAGTTATCTGATTTGTTTATTTTTGAAACACATTAACATTAAGTTTAACATTAAGCCAATGCCTGCCAACAATCCACCAATAAATAAATCTAAGTAGGAGTGATTTACAGGTGGAAATGTTATCCCCAAAAGACCCTTGGATATGAAAATGGATCTAGACAAAATGTTTTTAGCCACAAATAATAATAGTCTGCAATCCAAAAAAAAAAAAAAATAATAATAATTATATATATATATATATATATATATACACACACAGTTAAAAGGCCAAAGGATTTCTGCCCAACATCAGTTCTCCTGTAGAAACTATTCAGAACTGGTAGTGGTTACTAAGGGGCTTTGATAAGCACAGAGTCTAAACACAACTTTTATCAGTAGTGTCCGATTTCTCTTACGAACACAACCATCAAAACTCCCAGTTTCTGAATAAAAAAAAGTTGATGCCACATACTCCACTTGTTATGGGAGATATTTTTTTTATTACTCAGTTAAAGCTGTGCTCCATAAATCATTTTGGATGGAAATATGAAAGATTAAACACATTTAAAGCAGAACTTCGGTCAAAAATTGCCCCCCCCTCCCCTGCTGAGGAAGGACGGGGGGTTACAAAGAAAAAACCCTCACCCTATCCTCAAGCTAAAGGTGCTTTCCAGGGCTCTGTGTGTCCACCGCTGGATATGACACAGAGCTAAATCCCCCCAAGGACATGTTCACACCCACCGCTCATTCACTTGAATGGACAGACAGGAGCGTGTACGAAGCTGGGGGATGCAGCTCTGTGTCATTCTGGCAAGATGGGAGACATCCAGGATCCGGAGCACCAGAAGAGCAGCGGTGGCCCGAGGGTCAGGCAAGGTTTTTTTTTCTTGTAACCCTCCATCCTGCCTCAGTGCCAGGGCGGTAGGGTGCCAAACTTTAAAAATAATTGCCTAGCAGGTTACCTGGTGCATGGTCAGTTCCATGTCGTCTCTTCTCCCCAGCAGCTGAAAGAAAAGATATTACCTCTTCCGCTTTGTTGCCTCCAGCTACTCCTCCTCTCTGATCCTGACCACAAATCGAAGCATGAGGCTCATGTCAGGTTGACATCCCATCTCTTAGCAGTAGGCTAGAATTAAGCCCTCCAAATTGTCACTGCCTACTCTAATTACTACTACTACTACTCTTTATTTTACAATTACTCTGGCTATACAGCTTCCTTCTTTAAAAACTGAAAAGGATTTAGAACATTGCCATGTGTAGCCCCACACAATGCAAGGCAGCAATGTATTTCCTGTTATGCTAACCCATACATAAAGCTGATCCCTGCAGCTGCAGGCATAAAAACAACCATGAATAGCCGACAGGTATACCTGAAAGCAGGGCCCCCAGCTCTTGTCAACATGACTCGACACCTTACTGCCAAGTCACCGGCTGGGGACAGGGGAGCAAAATCGATAACAGACATACAACCCGTCTAGGCCACCAGAGAGGGAAGCCCAGTACTCGGCAGGGAGTACATAACTAACCCAGGATGGCAAAGGTTGCACAAGGTCCTCAACAGTCCTGTGGTGGTGGCATACGTGGAGAAGGGAAACAGAGGGCAGATAGTACAGCAAACAAGACTTACAACATGCACAAGGGGACAGGAACTAGCCAGGGGGGTAACAGAAGGAGGGGACTAGCCAGGGGAACAGTAGGCTTAAAGCAGAAAAAACTCTGGATTTTGACTATCCCCGGTTTTGTTCCTTGGCTCGATTTGGGGAGCCCCACAGTGAGAAACCCCCCCCCCAGATCGCCCAGTAAAACTCACCTTTTCCCAGTCCTACGACACATGTGCAGGCTCTTGTCCAATCAAAGCCGTTTGCCTTGCATATGTCATTTGTCAAATGTCTCTGCCTTCTGCCAACAATCGGTAGACTGTTAAACAAATACCCCCTAATACAGAACCGTCTACTCGAGTGAATGACCGTGTGCAAGCCTAATGTTTAATCACCTGAATAGCTTCCATGCACATACAAATGCCACCCTGGACTGAGACTTTCACAAGGACTACACTTAAAAATACACATCCAGTCAAGTGTACATATATGTTTTCTTTATTATTTTGTTTATATACTAGGGAAAAAGGGGGGGAGCCACTCCCACTGACTTGGGCTCCTTGATGTCCTCGATAGGGTAGCGGATCTGTGTACTGTATTCCCCTCACTATGTTATGGTAATTACAGCAATAATATGCGATCTCAACATTTATTTACATAGCACACATGTAAACATTCATAGACATCTTGGTGGTGTCATATACACATTAACCCTTTCGCTGCCAGCCTACCTGCAGCTTTTGTCGCCCTCTGTGACCAGACCATGTTTCACTATTTTGCGCTCCCCATGTTCATGTTCAACTATGATTTTTGAAAGGATTTCCAGGGATTTCCCAGGAAAATGATATATTGTTTTTTTCAAGAGAGTCTGGGCTTCAACATGAAATCTCTTGTTTGTCATTTTTAGGTGTATTCTCAATGCTTTATGGTGAAATATGTGCAAAAAAATAAAAAAAATCTATTTTTTGCAATTTGTAGTGTTTTTTTGTAATATAAAATATAAGTTTGTCAATAAAATTTTATTGCGTGCGAAACCCTAATTTCTCCCAGTCACAGCGGTACCACATATATATTGATAGACACCCTTTCCTGCCCAGGAGACTCCCCCAAACTGAAACAGAGCTTAAGGAGATTTTCAGATAAAATACAACTGCGCTATGCGCACCTTGCAGTTTTTCCAGAAAAACAACCATTTACATTTAAAATACCCCCCACAAACTATATATTCTCTGGAAGTACACACCTCAAGCTTTCTAGGTGTACCAAGCTTGTTTATGTGGGCTTAGTTTTCTGGAAGTAATCCCTCAATGTATTCTTTGGTTGCACAAAGTTTCCCTAAAAAAGAATAAAAAGGAAGAATCAAGCCACATTTTCCTAAAAAAAACTATATGCAAACAAGTAAAATCTCAAAAAGCAACATGCCCCGAACAGAACGATACCCAACATGCATAGGTACTGTCAAGGGTAGAGTTGGCAAACACCCCAAAGTAAAGCATGCGCATAACAGTAATTTTACTTGAAAATTTCAGCTCTGCAGACAAAATGCGCACCTTGCAATTTTTCAACCAAAACAACCCTTTACATTTGGAATATCCTCTATAAACCATATATTCCCTGAAAGTAAGAGTACCCAGCTTGTTGTAGTAGGCTCACCTTTCTGGAAGTAATCCCTCAAAGAATTCTTAGGTTGCACAGGGTTTCCCTAAAAAAATGAATAAAAAAAACTGAATAAATAACATGTTTTCCTAAAATTTAAATATGCAAACAAGAAAAAACAAGATAAATCTGAAAGAGCAAGGTCCCCCGAGCAGAACAATACCCAACATGCATAGGTACTATTAACCCTTTTAATTGCCAACTTACTTGAAGTTTTGTCACCCTCTGTTTACAGGTCATTTTTCCCCATTCTGTGCCATGTTTAACTGTGATTTTTGCCGGAATTTTCAGGAAAATTATAGATATATATTTTGCAGCAGAGTTTAGCCTTGAACATGAAATGTCTTATTTGTAATTTTTCTACTGTTTTTTTTTTATATTTTTGTGTAAAAATAAATAAATATTTTTTAGACAATTGTCTCATTTATTGTAAATAAAACATTTACTTTATTAGAGAAAAACATATTGCGTGTGAAAGCTCAATTTCTCCCGATTACAACGGTACCACATATGTATCGGTAGCCCCCCCATTCTTGCCCAGGAGACCCCCCAAACTGAAAATAGCACTTTATAACATTTACAAATAAAATACTACTATCCACACTATAAACATAAGGGGTTAATTTAAAAAAAAAATGACATAAGGTCCCCCCTCCCGGGGGGGGGGGGGGGGCATTTTTTGGGGAATTTTAAGGGTTAAAAACCCTTAAAAATCCCCCCAAAATTGAAATGGGGTCCCCCTTACCCAGCATTACCAGCCCGGGGCCAGCTATGGTGGCTTGTAGGAACAGAGTGGAGGGGCCAGCTTTTGTGGCCCCCCAGCCTGCAGCCTACAAGCCCACATAGTCTCATGGACCCCTTACCAGTTCACAAGGGGTTAAATGTTAAATAAAAAGACAGACACATAGGAAAAAAAAATGATATATTTTTTTTTTTTTTTTACTTTACTCACATCCGATCCTGTGTCCCCCGGCAATCTGCGATGACAGCCTGCTCGTGTGTTTGAAGGAGAGAGCCTGGGGAGGGGGGGGGGGCTGATCTCAGCCCTCTCCTCCTCCCCATCTGCCCTCCTCCAGGCACACGAGCAGACTGATTCTCTGTCTCGGGTGCCGGCATTAAGAGGGCTGCTGGTGACATCACAACGATGTCACCGACCCCGCCCGCACCAAATTAAAGGGGAGACCCGGCCGGATCCAAGGAGGGGTCAGGTGAGTATTTTTGATCTTTATTTATTTTACTAGCAGAGGGGAAAGTCAAGCACGTAGATTCTACGTGCTTGGCACTTAAAGTGGACCAACACCCACGGGTAATCTATAAGATTCCCGGGCCGATCACCTCCCTCCCCGCGGGACATCCGAGATCGGGATGTCCCGCGGGGTGAAACCCCCCCAAACACCCCAAACTCCTTATCTCTAGACGTGCTCCTCTAGACGTGCGCGCGCCCGATCGGGGGTGCCCCACCGAAGTGGACCAAGACCCAGGATAGTCAAAATCCTGGGTGTTGGTCCACTTTAAGTGGAGTAGAAGCAAGCATGTAGAATCTACGAGCTTGGCACTGAAAGGGTTAAAAGGCAAATTCCAAGACGAATTCCATTACTAGCAACGGGTTGCGGCCAGCTGGGTTAAGTGAGTAGCCCTGTTTTTTACAGGTCATTAAGGTTTCAACAGTTTGTAGCAAGTCTTCGTGGGGTTCTATCACAGACGCATTTCGCCTGCTTGGCTCCCTCAGTTTGGGAACATTTTTCAGTGTCCCCAAGGTGCATATTGATGATCACTGGGTGGCCTACCAGATGTGGAGAGCTGTCCGGGTTGTGATTGAACTATGGAGTCTTGTAAGTTAATGTTTATTTTGCGTGTCTGGGATCTCCTTGTACCCCAGAGAAAATGTATGAGCACTATACCATCCTTTGGCACCCCCTTAATTGCTGGGGCGGTGCATACAGGTTGCTGTACTTGTGGCTCCTGTGTTTCCATTTGCTGCTCTATGGGCTCAAAAGGTGGCTGTGTGAGACTGTTTAAGACGATGGAAAGGTTCCAGAGAGGGAAGACCTTAGGATTCATTGGTCTTCCTCTAGACAGAGAAACAAAAAACTTTCTGTCAAGGAGATCCTCCTGTCTAAGCCTTCAATTCTAAGAATACAGATGGAAAAGGCACGGCACATTTCCACCCCCTCCTGTAAGAATTCCAAAAACTGATGCCAGGCCTGAGTGAATCAGGTTATGGACTGCACAAAATTAAGAAAACTTCTTTCAGACCTTACCATAGATCATACAGATAACCATTTTCCTGCTTTGAAGGCTTTGAACCTGAGGGTGGAACCATTGGTCCCTGATGCAGCAGATCTGGGGTCGGAGGAAGAGTTACCGGAGGCCCTACTGACATCTGCCTTAGTAGGGAGAACCACAGTCTCCTGGGCCACCAGGGGGCAATCAGGATTACCCTTGCCTAACCTGATCTTCCTTATGATTGGAGAGAGTATCTGAAATGGGGGACAGGCATAACATAGATTGAACGCCCCCCAATTCTGACCCAGGGCACCCCCCCATAGCCCCCTGGCTCTGGTGAGGAGAGAAAAAAGTGTTGGCATATGGAATTTTCTCTTGTGGTGAAGACATCCACCTCAGAGGAGCCCCAAAGGTCTACCAGTTGCCTAAAGATGCTCTGGCTTAATTCCCATTTCGTCTGTTTAAGCCGGACTCGACTGAGTAGATTTGCCGGAATATTAAGTTTCCTATTGATGTGGATTGCCCACAAAGAGGCCACTGATCTTTCCTTCATGGTACAAATTGTCTCGGAGAGACACATCAACCCGATCGATCTTGTGCCTCCCTGAAGGTTGAGATAAGCGATGACTGCCGCGTTGTCCTAGACAACAAGAACATCTCGATGTCCTCAAAATGGTTTAGGGCTAATTCAACGGCCTTTAGTTACCAAAAGATTTTTGGGTGTTGCCGGACTAGGTTATGAAGGGTAAGGGCCCCACAACCCTGTACCCTGCACACTTGCGTCCGTTGTGATACGGGTCCACCTGATGCCAGCCAAAGCCCCAGCCCCCCCCGGAAACATTTTCATGATCCGACCACCACTGAAGGGACTGACAAAGTATAAACAGAAAATCCAATGTTTCTGGATCTCTGTTCCAGACGCGCAAAAAGAAGGTCTGGAAGGTTCTTTCTAGTGAGCCGTCGATCTGATACGCTAGGTAAATGCAAGTCTGAGGGGACAGACTCGACTTCTCCCTGTTTATGATTCGAAGGGAGGGACAATGTTGTCCTTGCATTGTTCTCCAAACTCTCCCTGGACAGAGCAAAGAGAAAGAATGGCACAATGCCTATCTGATTTATACTCAGATATGCCAAAGCCTCTGCCAATATCTTGTTAAAGTGGCACGGAGAGCTATAGAGGCCATTCAGAGGCCATGAAACAGGATATCTTTGATGGTAAAAACTGACTCCATACGGAATTTCTTGTATCCCCAAATTTAACTGCTTTAGGTTCAGAATGAATCAAAATTTTCCCGATTCCTCATTTCAGGTGCCACGCAACCTCCTCTATGTCTGCCATTTCCTTCAGTTGTATAATCACTAACAGCATGGCCTGTGCTTTCGTAGGATCGCTGGAACTGTGCCTTGAGACGAATTCCAGACAGAGTCTTGAATCGCCTGAAGAATGAAAGGGTTCTGTGATATTCAGCAAGGCCAGAAGAAATGACAGGGCTGCTGCTTAGGCTGCTGAGGTGGTTTAAACACTAAACCTCCCTTGCCCTTCAGCTTCAGGGATGATCAAGACATTCGGGAATCCAAGCCTTGAAAATTCCGCTGAGGAATTCTAGGTTTCTTGGATTCTGAACAAGGTGGGGGGAGGATGTTTCCTGCTAGTCAGAAACTTCTTCCCCACCTCAGAAGAATGTGTCAGAACTTTCTAGAGTTCTGACCTGAACAAAAGCTTACCCTCAAATGGTATGCTACACAGGCGTGATTTAGATGACTTGTCACCTTGCCAGGTATTGTGCCAGAGAGCTCTATGTGCGCAATTAATCAAGGCCATACTCTTAGCGTTGGCCCTAATCGCCTCTGAAGCAGCATCGTATATAAAATTCACTGCTTTGGAAGTAAAGAGCAGGGCGTCCAAAACCTCCTCTTTCGGGGTGTTACTGGTTATCCCACTTCTGGCCTTGCCTACCCAGAGTTCTAGGAGTCTACTCAAGCAATTTGTAGCAAGCAGGTTCTAAACTGAAAGGAATCAGTATCCTATGCCCGTTTGAGTATCTGACCTTATCGAGAGGATCTCTAAGGGAACCCATGTCCTCAAAGGAGAGACATGATTTCTGAGAAACCTGAGCCAAAGGAGCATCCACCTTAAGACACTTAGCCCACACATCTATCTCCAATTCGCTTGAGAGACTTAGGAAGGAAGGACCGGGACTTCCATTCCCGTGCAATGATGTCCTTTAGCGATTGATAAATCAGGAAACAGGGATCCCTTCTTTCCAATAAGCTCTGGTAGAGGGAATCCTGAATGGAGAGGGGCTTATCTTGATTGAATCTTATGGTCCTTTCACTGAGCCTGATGAATGAACAGAATTGCACGAAGAGGTACATACTTTCTCACCCAAAGAAATCAGCCTCCCATGGCTGTTCCCTAGTCTTGGGTCAGGAGTAAGAAGTGACTGAGGTTCCAGCTGGGAGGATGACCTGGTCTCTGAACATGCAATTGTCTCCTGGGCCATACATTTTTTAATAAAAATGGAAAGTATCGGCCATTCTAGAGTCGAAAGTTTCAAAGAAATTCTTCATCATGTATTGAAACTTGCCCCGGCTACCTCCTCCAAGCAATTCTTACACAGAAGCTTGAAAAAGCCCTCCAAAAAGTGACTGACAGTTTGGGGTCTTTCTGCTCTCTGAGCTCCTTGGTCCCCATAGTCTATATAAAATCCTTTCTGGTATCCTTTGTGGGCTTAGAGTCCCCAGACTTGTGAGGAAGAAAAAGAGGAACCATCAAATTAATTTTATCCCCCTGGACCCAAAGACAGTCTGCAAAGGAGGAGGGTAGCTGGTGTTCAGGGGGTTGGTGACTTATCCCATCCAGTGCATTGTCACATGTCCCCATATAGCCAACCGGTATGTCTGGGCCAGTCCAAGCCGCTTACTGAGAGAGGCGCAGCCGAGGATTTGTCCTGGAGCTGCCGCCTGTAGCTTTCATCGACACCGCTGTTGCCCCAAATACAGGATTACACACTGCTTCCTGGAGGGGCCCACCCTTCCGGATATGATGCGCGCACGCCACCCCCTGACCCGGAAGTTGCATGGTGGCTGCAAACTACACCACGTCAGAGCTGTAGAGTGCCGCCACCTCCAGATACCGGACCAGTCGGAAATACAGAAAGCGAGGGCTCAACTTGCCCCAGTGGTAGGCCCTATACTTACCCCCCCCCCCCCCCCAAGGAGGGGTGGGTGACTTTAGATGCTTCCGCTGGCCCCCACACCAATGGTGGGATCCATTGCATCCTGGGTCCTTCCCTGGAGACAGGAAGGGAATTCCCGAGGGGAGTGAAAGGAAATAGGGGAACCCTCTCACTTTGGCAGTAGTGAGTCACCTGGAGCACCACCTGAACCTGCTAGAGAGAGGGGAGGGAGTCTGGGCCCACCATCTTCCTTGGGGAGAAAAACAAAAAATAGGGACGTAGTTTTCAGCTAGTTTCCTGGGAGGAACACAAAAACACTGAGGTTCAGGAGGAAGGGGCGGGGTATTTAACCATGTCCAGTTTGTGTTTCCTATTTAGGTAGGAGGAGCTACTCAGCTAAGCCGCCCTGAAGGACGTCTTGGGAAAATACCCCGTCATCCTCCATTATAGCTAAGATGGCAAATCTCTTCTTTTCCAGTAATACTGGCCTGAAAAGTAATGTTGCACTGCTGTGGTTTAACGCAAGCAAGACCTAAATGGATGTCTGAGCAGGAGCTTGGCTAAATCACCCACTTGAAAAGCTTATGCTTGCTAAAATGAACCCACAAAAAAAAAAAAAAAAAAAAAGAAAAAGTTAGCTTTAAAGCAGGGATCCCCAACCTTCTCCACAAGGCCCATCCAACAGGCCATAATCTACAAATCTCCACACAGACACAGAGGTGAGGTAATTAGTGCATCAGCAGTGCTATAGAGGCAGCTATGTGGAGATCCACAAAACATGACCTGCTGGCAGGCCTTGAGAAGGAGGGTTGGGGGGGGCATTAGAGGATTTGTTTTATGCTGGCTATTTACAGCAGTACCCGGGCAACTTCTGAGAAACCACACAGAGGCACAAAGAGTTTACTTTTGGGCCCTGAAAATCACTCCCATTCTTTTCAGAGTGTTTACAGTTTTTCAAATACCGGTAAGTATTAAATAATTATTATAAACTATTAGGCTCTGTTCACACGTCTCTGCTGCATTAAGAGCAGGAGTTTACTAAGTATGCGGTGCATTGTATCGCTTTTGATGCGTTGGCAATGCGCTTGTGTTGCATTTTTTTAATTCTATGGCGAACTATCCTATCTAGAATAATGTAGTGTTTCCTCTGTGTTATAACTGCGTTGCAAGCACAGAGGTTTGAACAGAGCCTTAAAATACACCTTCTGTATGTATTTAAGCTGTCAGGAAATGGTGTACAGCCATTCCGTTCAAGTACCTGTTTTGCAGTTCACTTGGGCTGTAAGTCGTATGTGGAGTCCTTCCCCAGAAACATGCTGTACATATCTACATGTAGAAGGGACCAGCGTGACCTCTTCTGGCAGGTGAAGGTCTTCAGAGCCATCAGGATACTGAATTTGCAAAGATTTCGGGCTCACTGACATGTCAACTGGAAGTTTTTTTCCATCAAGACTACTAAAAGACAGACAAGAATAAAGAGTATAACAGCAGATGTGTTTATGGTGAACAACACAATTTATGTATGTATAAAAGATAGTACAAGGGTAAATACTAGTTAAGAAAGGAGTACTGTATAACATCTCTAGCCATGTTGCTACAAATATGATGATACGAGTGCTGGTTCCAGAATATTCAGCCTGACTCTGGCTCGAGGGAAGTACTGAACAAGGACTTGAAGAGCAAGAAGACACTTGGCAGGGTCTTGTCCTTTATTCATTCCAATTAATTATATATAACACGCAGTATAGACACACAAACTGATTGGCTAACCAGCCCAAAAAAAGTCAGGGAGATGAAACTTCTGTAATCCCCTGTATCATTCATCTCTAGAAGTGGCCTAGAAATTAATGTTATCTTCAGCTGTGACCCAAATACTAGCACTAACATCACTCATAGAAGTGACCTAAAGTCGAGATGCCGGGCTTTAGCCGTGAGCCATATGCAGGTAGTAGGGTTTCAGCCAAAAGCCACCATTGTACTTCAGCGAAAGGATATTGTGCCTCCATGATGGTTAGGATTAGCCACCACAGTGTCATTGTCCGAAATGATCAGAACTTCTCGCTCTTTTATCTCTTCCTCCAGGTGAATCAGAGTTAATTGAACCACTATTCATTTTCTGAAGTTTGACGGCTACCTGCCCGTGGGACCGGACTAGGTTCCCTGAACAAGTCTTTGGGGAGTGTGAGCTACCCACCCAAGGGAACTCGCATTCCTAGTGATCCAGCTTAGCTCTCTCTAGTGCCAAGGCTTTCCACAGGAAAGACAATGTTGTGTTCACAATGTTCTCTAATATATCCCTGGTCGTTACTGGGCGGGAAGTAGGACGCCATCCTGGAGGACTATCGGAAAGTCAATTACCAGTAAGCTAATTGGGGTTTTCCCAAAACGTCCTCCGCTGATTAACGAGGAATCCTATCAACATCGTATTTAGGGATGGGAAATAATCAGCAAAATCTTCCTGACGAACGCCTGTCTCGTGTCTGAAGAAGGATCGACTGTGTAGCGCTTCAAAAACGTGTGCTGGAAAGCCCAAGTTGCTGCTCTGCAAATCTCCTCCAGAGAAATTCTGGACCAATTAGCCCAAAAAACAGAAACAGCCCTGGTACAGTGTGCTTTAAGGGATTTTGGAGGCCGACTCCCAGAAGATTCATAAGTTAACTGGATGGCTTCCCTATTCCACCTAGCAATAGAGGCCTTAGAAGCTTGCAGACCCCTATTCTTCCCTGAAAAAGAAAGTAACAAATGATCGCATAGCCTCCAGCCCTAGGTAGGATCCAAATACTGGTAAGTTAACAGCATGCTCCTAGCATCCAGAAGATGCATCTCCTGCTGATCCTTACGATAATCTGGTCTGAGACCTGGTAGGTAGATCTCCTGGGAATGTGAAATTCTGATCTGATAAAATTCTAAAATATGGCTCCTTGATGGACAAGGCCTGCAAATCACTATTCTTCTAGCCAAAGTAATGGCCAACCTACCTACTTAATGGGCTCAAAGAGGGGGGGGGTGCATGGGACCATTTAACACAATGGAAAGGTCCCAGAGAGGGAAGGCCTTAGAACTCGGTCTACCTTCTCCTGACTAAGCCTACGGTCTAAGAAAACCGACAGAGCCGCCAACTGTACCTTTAAGATGCGGATGGCTAGCCCCGTTTCTGCCACTACCTGTAGAAATTCCAAAACTGCAGCCAGACCTGAGCGATTCAGATTATGGCTTGCCCAAAATGAAGGAAACTTCTTCCAAATCTTCCAGTATATTTTACGAGTTAACAATTTTTCTGCTCTGGAGAAGGGTTTTAATGACCAGATAGCCCCTTACTCCTTAGTAGGCCCCATTCAGGATCAGAAGTGACCTGAATCATCATCATCAAATGTCAGCAGTGACCGGAATCATCATCATTAAATGTCAGCAGTGACCTGAATCATCATCAAATGTCAGCAGTGACCTGAAACATCATCATCAAATGTCAGCAGTGACCTGACTCATCATCATCATCAAATGTCAGCAGTGACCTGAATCATCATCATCAGCAAATGTCAGCAGTGACCTGAATCATCATCATCATCAAATGTCAGCAGTGACCTGACTCATCATCATCAAATGTCAGCAGTGACCTGACTCATCATCATCAAATGTCAGCAGTGACCTGACTCATCATCATCAAATGTCAGCAGTGACCTGAATCATCATCATCAAATGTCAGCAGTGACCTGACTCATCATCATCAAATGTCAGCAGTGACCTGAATCATCATCATCAAATGTCAGCAGTGACCTGACTCATCATCATCAAATGTCAGCAGTGACCTGAATCATCATCATCATCAAATGTCAGCAGTGACCTGAATCATCATCAAATGTCAGCAGTGACCGGAATCATCATCATCAAATGTCAGCAGTGACCTGACTCATCATCATCAAATGTCAGCAGTGACCTGAATCATCATCATCAAATGTCAGCAGTGACCTGACTCATCATCATCAAATGTCAGCAGTGACCTGACTCATCATCATCAAATGTCAGCAGTGACCTGAATCATCATCATCATCATCAAATGTCAGCAGTGACCTGAATCATCATCATCATCAAATGTCAGCAGTGACCTGACTCATCATCATCAAATGTCAGCAGTGACCTGACTCATCATCATCAAATGTCAGCAGTGACCTGACTCATCATCATCAAATGTCAGCAGTGACCTGAATCATCATCATTAAATGTCAGCAGTGACCTGAATCATCATCATCAAATGTCAGCAGTGACCGGAATCATCATCATCAAATGTCAGCAGTGACCTGACTCATCATCATCAAATGTCAGCAGAGACCTGACTCATCATCATCAAATGTCAGCAGTGACCAGACTCATCATCATCAAATGCCAGCAGTGACCTGACTCATCATCATCAAATGTCAGCAGTGACCTGACTCATCATCATTAAATGTCAGCAGTGACCTGAATCATCATCATCAAATGTCAGCAGTGACCGGAATCATCATCATCAAATGTCAGCAGTGACCTGACTCATCATCATCAAATGTCAGCAGAGACCTGACTCATCATCATCAAATGTCAGCAGTGACCAGACTCATCATCATCAAATGTCAGCAGTGACCTGACTCATCATCATCAAATGTCAGCAGTGACCTGACTCATCATCATTAAATGTCAGCAGAGACCTGACTCATCATCATCAAATGTCAGCAGTGACCTGACTCATCATCATCATCAAATGTCAGCAGTGACCGGAATCATCAGCATCAAATGTCAGCAGTGACCGGAATCATCATCATCAAATGCCAGCAGTGACCGGAATCATCATCATTAAATGTCAGCAGTGACCTGAATCATCATCAAATGTCAGCAGTGACCTGACTCATCATCATCAAATGTCAGCAGTGACCGGAATCATCATCATCAAATGTCAGCAGTGACCTGACTCATCATCATCAAATGTCAGCAGTGACCTGACTCATCATCATCAAATGTCAGCAGTGACCTGACTCATCATCATCATCAAATGTCAGCAGTGACCTGACTCATCATCATCAAATGTCAGCAGTGACCTGACTCATCATCATCGAATGTCAGCAGTGACCGGAATCATCATCATCAAATGTCAGCAGTGACCGGAATCATCATCATCAAATGTCAGCAGTGACCTGACTCATCATCATCAAATGTCAGCAGTGACCTGACTCATCATCATCAAATGTCAGCAGTGACCTGACTCATCATCATCAAATGTCAGCAGAGACCTGACTCATCATCATCAAATGTCAGCAGAGACCTGACTCATCATCATCAAATGTCAGCAGTGACCGGAATCATCATCATCAAATGTCAGCAGTGACCTGACTCATCATCATCAAATGTCAGCAGTGACCTGACTCATCATCATCAAATGTCAGCAGTGACCTGAATCATCATCATCAAATGTCAGCAGTGACCTGACTCATCATCATCAAACGTCAGCAGTGACCTGACTCATCATCATCATCAAATGTCAGCAGTGACCTGACTCATCATCATCAAATGTCAGCAGTGACCTGACTCATCATCATCAAATGTCAGCAGTGACCTGACTCATCATCATTAAATGTCAGCAGAGACCTGACTCATCATCATCAAATGTCAGCAGTGACCTGACTCATCATCATCATCAAATGTCAGCAGTGACCGGAATCATCAGCATCAAATGTCAGCAGTGACCGGAATCATCATCATCAAATGCCAGCAGTGACCGGAATCATCATCATTAAATGTCAGCAGTGACCTGAATCATCATCAAATGTCAGCAGTGACCTGACTCATCATCATCAAATGTCAGCAGTGACCGGAATCATCATCATCAAATGTCAGCAGTGACCTGACTCATCATCATCAAATGTCAGCAGTGACCTGACTCATCATCATCAAATGTCAGCAGTGACCTGACTCATCATCATCATCAAATGTCAGCAGTGACCTGACTCATCATCATCAAATGTCAGCAGTGACCTGACTCATCATCATCGAATGTCAGCAGTGACCGGAATCATCATCATCAAATGTCAGCAGTGACCGGAATCATCATCATCAAATGTCAGCAGTGACCTGACTCATCATCATCAAATGTCAGCAGTGACCTGACTCATCATCATCAAATGTCAGCAGTGACCTGACTCATCATCATCAAATGTCAGCAGAGACCTGACTCATCATCATCAAATGTCAGCAGAGACCTGACTCATCATCATCAAATGTCAGCAGTGACCGGAATCATCATCATCAAATGTCAGCAGTGACCTGACTCATCATCATCAAATGTCAGCAGTGACCTGACTCATCATCATCAAATGTCAGCAGTGACCTGAATCATCATCATCAAATGTCAGCAGTGACCTGACTCATCATCATCAAACGTCAGCAGTGACCTGACTCATCATCATCATCAAATGTCAGCAGTGACCTGACTCATCATCATCAAATGTCAGCAGTGACCGGAATCATCATCATCAAATGTCAGCAGTGACCTGACTCCTCATCATCAAATGTCAGCAGAGACCTGACTCATCATCATCAAATGTCAGCAGTGACCGGAATCATCATCATCAAATGTCAGCAGTGACCTGACTCATCATCATCAAATGTCAGCAGTGACCTGACTCATCATCATCGAATGTCAGCAGTGACCGGAATCATCATCATCGAATGTCAGCAGTGACCGGAATCATCATCATCAAATGTCAGCAGTGACCTGAAACATCATCATCAAATGTCAGCAGTGACCTGACTCCTCATCATCAAATGTCAGCAGAGACCTGACTCATCATCATCAAATGTCAGCAGTGACCGGAATCATCATCATCAAATGTCAGCAGTGACCTGACTCATCATCATCAAATGTCAGCAGTGACCTGACTCATCATCATCAAATGTCAGCAGAGACCTGACTCATCATCATCAAATGTCAGCAGTGACCTGACTCATCATCATCAAATGTCAGCAGTGACCTGACTCATCATCATCATCAAATGTCAGCAGTGACCGGAATCATCATCATCGAATGTCAGCAGTGACCGGAATCATCATCATCAAATGTCAGCAGTGACCTGACTCATCATCATCAAATGTCAGCAGTGACCTGACTCATCATCATCATCAAATGTCAGCAGTGACCGGAATCATCATCATCAAATGTCAGCAGTGACCGGAATCATCATCATCAAATGTCAGCAGTGACCTGACTCCTCATCATCAAATGTCAGCAGAGACCTGACTCATCATCATCAAATGTCAGCAGTGACCTGACTCATCATCATCAAATGTCAGCAGTGACCTGACTCATCATCATCAAATGTCAGCAGTGACCTGACTCATCATCATCAAATGTCAGCAGTGACCTGACTCATCATCATCAAATGTCAGCAGTGACCTGACTCCTCATCATCAAATGTCAGCAGAGACCTGACTCATCATCATCAAATGTCAGCAGTGACCTGACTCATCATCATCAAATGTCAGCAGTGACCTGACTCATCATCATCAAATGTCAGCAGTGACCTGAGTCATCATCATCAAATGTCAGCAGTGACCTGACTCATCATCATCAAACGTCAGCAGTGACCTGACTCATCATCATCAAATGTCAGCAGTGACCTGACTCATCATCATCAAATGTCAGCAGTGACCGGAATCATCATCATCAAATGTCAGCAGTGACCTGACTCATCATCATCAAATGTCAGCAGTGACCTGACTCATCATCATCAAATGTCAGCAGTGACCGGAATCATCATCATCAAATGTCAGCAGTGACCGGAATCATCATCATCAAATGTCAGCAGTGACCTGACTCATCATTATCAAATGTCAGCAGTGACCTGACTCATCATCATCAAATGTCAGCAGTGACCTGACTCATCATCATCAAATGTCAGCAGTGACCTGACTCATCATCATCAAATGTCAGCAGTGACCTGACTCATCATCATCAAATGTCAGCAGTGACCGGAATCATCATCATCAAATGTCAGCAGTGACCTGACTCATCATCATCAAATGTCAGCAGTGACCGGAATCATCATCATCAAATGTCAGCAGTGACCGGAATCATCATCATCAAATGTCAGCAGTGACCTGACTCCTCATCATCAAATGTCAGCAGTGACCTGACTCCTCATCATCAAATGTCAGCAGTGACCTGACTCATCATCATCAAATGTCAGCAGTGACCTGACTCATCATCATCAAATGTCAGCAGTGACCTGACTCATCATCATCAAATGTCAGCAGTGACCGGAATCATCATCATCAAATGTCAGCAGTGACCTGACTCATCATTATCAAATGTCAGCAGTGACCTGACTCATCATCATCAAATGTCAGCAGTGACCTGACTCATCATCATCAAATGTCAGCAGTGACCTGACTCATCATCATCAAATGTCAGCAGTGACCTGACTCATCATCATCAAATGTCAGCAGTGACCTGACTCATCATCATCAAATGTCAGCAGTGACCGGAATCATCATCATCAAATGTCAGCAGTGACCTGACTCATCATTATCAAATGTCAGCAGTGACCTGACTCATCATCATCAAATGTCAGCAGTGACCTGACTCATCATCATCAAATGTCAGCAGTGACCTGACTCATCATCATCAAATGTCAGCAGTGACCTGACTCATCATCATCAAATGTCAGCAGTGACCTGACTCATCATCATCAAATGTCAGCAGTGACCTGACTCATCATCATCAAATGTCAGCAGTGACCGGAATCATCATCATCAAATGTCAGCAGTGACCTGACTCATCATCATCAAATGTCAGCAGAGACCTGACTCATCATCATCAAATGTCAGCAGTGACCTGACTCATCATCATCAAATGTCAGCAGTGACCTGACTCATCATCATCAAATGTCAGCAGTGACCTGACTCATCATCATCAAATGTCAGCAGTGACCTGACTCATCATCATCAAATGTCAGCAGTGACCTGACTCCTCATCATCAAATGTCAGCAGAGACCTGACTCATCATCATCAAATGTCAGCAGTGACCTGACTCATCATCATCAAACGTCAGCAGTGACCTGACTCATCATCATCAAACGTCAGCAGTGACCTGAGTCATCATCATCAAACGTCAGCAGTGACCTGACTCATCATCATCAAACGTCAGCAGTGACCTGACTCATCATCATCAAATGTCAGCAGTGACCTGACTCATCATCATCAAATGTCAGCAGTGACCGGAATCATCATCATCAAATGTCAGCAGTGACCTGACTCATCATCATCAAATGTCAGCAGTGACCGGAATCATCATCATCAAATGTCAGCAGTGACCGGAATCATCATCATCAAATGTCAGCAGTGACCTGACTCATCATTATCAAATGTCAGCAGTGACCTGACTCATCATCATCAAATGTCAGCAGTGACCTGACTCATCATCATCAAATGTCAGCAGTGACCTGACTCATCATCATCAAATGTCAGCAGTGACCTGACTCATCATCATCAAATGTCAGCAGTGACCTGACTCATCATCATCAAATGTCAGCAGTGACCTGACTCATCATCATCATCAAATGTCAGCAGTGACCTGACTCATCATCATCAAATGTCAGCAGTGACCTGACTCATCATCATCATCAAATGTCAGCAGTGACCTGACTCATCATCATCAAATGTCAGCAGTGACCTGACTCATCATCATCAAATGTCAGCAGTGACCGGAATCATCATCATCAAATGTCAGCAGTGACCTGACTCCTCATCATCAAATGTCAGCAGTGACCTGACTCATCATCATCATCAAATGTCAGCAGTGACCTGACTCATCATCATCAAATGTCAGCAGTGACCGGAATCATCATCATCAAATGTCAGCAGTGACCGGAATCATCATCATTAAATGTCAGCAGTGACCTGACTCATCATCATCAAATGTCAGCAGTGACCTGACTCCTCATCATCAAATGTCAGCAGTGACCTGACTCATCATCATCATCAAATGTCAGCAGTGACCTGACTCATCATCATCAAATGTCAGCAGTGACCGGAATCATCATTATCAAATGTCAGCAGTGACCTGACTCATCATTATCAAATGTCAGCAGTGACCTGACTCATCATCATCAAATGTCAGCAGTGACCTGACTCATCATCATCATCAAATGTCAGCAGTGACCTGACTCATCATCATCAAATGTCAGCAGTGACCGGAATCATCATCATCAAATGTCAGCAGTGACCGGAATCATCATCATCAAATGTCAGCAGTGACCTGACTCATCATCAAATGTCAGCAGTGACCGGACTCATCATCATCAAATGTCAGCAGTGACCGGAATCATCATCATCAAATGTCAGCAGTGACCTGACTCATCATCATCAAATGTCAGCAGTGACCTGACTCATCATCATCAAATGTCAGCAGTGACCTGACTCATCATCATCAAATGTCAGCAGTGACCTGACTCATCATCATCAAATGTCAGCAGTGACCTGACTCATCATCATCAAATGTCAGCAGTGACCTGACTCATCATCATCATCAAATGTCAGCAGTGACCTGACTCATCATCATCAAATGTCAGCAGTGACCGGAATCATCATCATCAAATGTCAGCAGTGACCGGAATCATCATCATCAAATGTCAGCAGTGACCTGACTCATCATCATCAAATGTCAGCAGTGACCTGACTCATCATCAAATGTCAGCAGAGACCTGACTCATCATCATCAAACGTCAGCAGTGACCTGACTCATCATCATCAAATGTCAGCAGTGACCTGACTCATCATCATCAAATGTCAGCAGTGACCGGAATCATCATCATCAAATGTCAGCAGTGACCTGACTCATCATCATCAAATGTCAGCAGAGACCTGACTCATCATCATCAAATGTCAGCAGTGACCTGACTCCTCATCATCAAATGTCAGCAGTGACCTGACTCATCATCAGCAAATGTCAGCAGTGACCTGACTCATCATCATCAAATGTCAGCAGTGACCTGACTCATCATCATCAAATGTCAGCAGTGACCTGACTCATCATCATCAAATGTCAGCAGTGACCTGACTCCTCATCATCAAATGTCAGCAGTGACCTGACTCATCATCAAATGTCAGCAGAGACCTGACTCATCATCATCAAACGTCAGCAGTGACCTGACTCATCATCATCAAATGTCAGCAGTGACCTGACTCATCATCATCAAATGTCAGCAGTGACCTGACTCATCATCATCATCAAATGTCAGCAGTGACCTGACTCATCATCAAATGTCAGCAGTGACCTGACTCATCATCATCAAATGTCAGCAGTGACCTGACTCCTCATCATCAAATGTCAGCAGTGACCTGACTCATCATCAAATGTCAGCAGAGACCTGACTCATCATCATCAAACGTCAGCAGTGACCTGACTCATCATCATCAAATGTCAGCAGTGACCTGACTCATCATCATCAAATGTCAGCAGTGACCTGACTCATCATCATCATCAAATGTCAGCAGTGACCTGACTCATCATCAAATGTCAGCAGTGACCTGACTCATCATCATCAAATGTCAGCAGTGACCAGACTCATCATCATCAAATGTCAGCAGTGACCTGAAACATCATCAAATGTCAGCAGTGACTTGACTCCTCATCATCAAATGTCAGCAGTGACCTGACTCATCATCATCAAATGTCAGCAGTGACCTGACTCATCATCATCAAATGTCAGCAGTGACCTGACTCATCATCATCATCAAATGTCAGCAGTGACCTGAAACATCATCAAATGTCAGCAGTGACTTGACTCCTCATCATCAAATGTCAGCAGTGACCTGAAACATCATCAAATGTCAGCAGTGACCTGAAACATCATCATCAAATGTCAGCAGTGACCTGACTCATCATCAAATGTCAGCAGTGACCTGACTCATCATCAAATGTCAGCAGTGACCTGACTCATCATCATCAAATGTCAGCAGTGAACTGACTCATCATCATCAAATGTCAGCAGTGACCTGACTCATCATCAAATGTCAGCAGTGACCTGAAACATCATCAAATGTCAGCAGTGACCTGAAACATCATCATCAAATGTCAGCAGTGACCTGAAACATCATCATCAAATGTCAGCAGTGACCTGACTCATCATCAAATGTCAGCAGTGACCTGAAACATCATCAAATGTCAGCAGTGACCTGAAACATCATGAAACTTGAGCCATGACCTGACTGCGTCACCCGTCTCTATCCACAAAATATGGAATTAATGTTGAACAGGTGCTGAATCCCTACTGGCAAGCTTGGGGGGGGGGGCACTGCAGCAGTGTATGGAAACATTGATTGGCACAATGAGTAAGGTTAGAACAGAACACCGCTGCCATGTTACAGGGAGTTGCAATGTGCCCTGGGCCTATATGACAGAAGGGTTATTGTGATGGCGGCAAAGAGCAGCGTGTATCATTACCCGAGTATCAGGCTGCCCGTCTGCATGTTCTTCCTAATCTCCAGACGCACTGTGGTGCCCATGTTGCCCGAGCGCGCCTCTTCCAATCACTGCAGCGCCACCTGTCTGCCGCTCACCTCTACTACACGCTAGCGGCAAGCCAGCACTACACCCACATCCTACAACAGCGCCACCTATCTGCCTCCTCCTAACTACACTGGCAGGCAAAACATCACTGCGCCTGCGTGTCTCCACGGGAACTATAACCTGCATAAATAAATAAACGTAACTGTAAATTATAAAACGACCCACAAAATTATACACAATTGTGGACGCTGGGCTGTGAGTTAGGCAGCTTTCCCTCAACCAAGATGGCTGCGCCGAGCACACAGAGCCAGAAGCGGCTTCCTGTCGCAACCTCCTGATGTCATGCTGCTGGAGCCCCGTTGCATCCCGGGAGCTGTCAGCTGGGCAGAGAGCGGCGTAGCAGTGGGCAGGTGAGCCCGGCATTGATGGCGGGGAGGTCACAGGGCGCCCACCAGTGGGGGGGTTGTATTGCTGAGGTGAGGGCATGGCATGGCGGGAAATATCCCCCCTGTCACTATGTGTGTGTGTCTGCCCACACACTGCACAGTTCCTCTCCTCCTAAGATGTGACGCCCGGCTGTCATGGCTCGCATCGCAGTGTGTGGGCGATTCCTCTCTCATGGTGTGTGGCCTCATCCATTTTCCCCCGACATCTCTGGTTTACTTCATGTTACTCAGCCGTGTAATATATATATATATATATATATATATGCCTTCTATGTTTTATTCAGAAATATTAGATTATCTTGCTTTGTGGGCTTATTTGTAACTTTCATTTTTAAAGCACACCAAAATCCTGGATGTTTGCTATCCTGGGTTGCTCATGGCCCTTGCCCCAGGGGCATCCCACCAAAACCCCCCTAAAAACACACTGCACATATATAGGGTCTCTTCCATTCAGAGCCATATACGGTGCATATTAATGGCCAGCATATAGAGCTCTGTTAAGATGCAAAGTCTGGCAATAAGGAATGACCACATCCCCAGTTCCCTTTAGACTGGGGAGCGCTCTCGTCTACAGCATATCTGAGTGTGCCTCAGCCCAGAGATGCTGGGGATGCGGACAGCATTTTTTATATCGCCATGGCAACCCGGGTGGGGGGGTCTATACAGTGGGGCATACCATTTGGGATGTCCCAAGGAAAAGCCAGTGGCCAGCCCAGGGTTTTAGTCTGCTTTAAACTAAACATGCAATATGCTTTAAGTGGAACAAAAGCCATTGTGACCAGCTCTGGAATCTAAGAGATTCTAGGGACGGTTGCTGGCCTTCCCAGGGGGGATCCTTAAACTGCTATGTGTACCCCACTTCCGGGGCACATCAAAACTAACTAGGATACTAAGTATCCTCGCACACTGAGCAATGTAAACATCCAGGACGGGAGTACACTCTTCTTTAAAGTGGAACAAAACCTCGAGTTTTGTTCCTTGGCTGTGTGTAACCCCCAGATTGCCCATTAAAGTGGACCAAAACCCACCGCAATTGGGGTGCCCCGGTCTGCGAAACCCCCCTGGTCGCCCATACACTTACCTTGTTCCTGGTCCAGCGGTTCATGTGCGGCAGGCATTTGTGAATGGCTGGCGTGGGCATGCTCCCTGTGAGAGTGAGGTGGGGGTTGCGGCCGCCAGTGCGCTCGGAGCAGCTGGCCTTAGACGAAATGACGCCAGCGGCTCCGAGCGTGCTGATTGGACGAGCGGCCTCGCATGCGCCATAGGAGGAGGTGAGTTGGCATTTGTGATCTGGGGGGTTTCACACAGCCGGGCACCCCCGATCGGGGTGTCCCGAGGGAAAAGTCCTGGGTTTTGGCCCACTTTAAGGCCCTTCTGCTATTTTGGTGGGATGGTGCAGACTGTGGTTTTCCCCCAACCTTCTTCTTAGGGGCCAGGTCTTGAAGGACTCCATACAGCCGCATAGCTGGGGTTAGTGCTATGGTCATAGAGCAGCTATGTGCATATTTATCAAACATGACCAGCTGCAGAGGGTTGGCCAGCAGTAACACACCGTTAGACCTTGCCGAGTCCTTGTTTACCAGTAAAGGGAAGTGTTACATTCTGGGAGGTGTGTGTGTGTGTCAGTGTCACAATTCCAGGAAGATGGGGGGTGTTTGACATTGTAATTCCTTACATGGAGTACAGCAAAGCGGCTTGTATTGCTGTGCTGTGTAGATGTATAGGAGCAGTGTTATGCTGCGTGCTGGCTACTGTGCCTGGCAGAACTGCTAGTGCTAGAAGATGGAAATGTAAAAGTAAACCTTTCATGATGACTTTCCAGTGAACCCAATTGCCTGCAAATATTCATTGTGTACTCCGAGAAACAGCTTTTACTTTTGAAGGGATTGTCGGAGCAAAAATAACTGCCGACACTCACGTGTTGTGCACCGCAGCTTTATCCTCCTTCTCCTGAGCTTAAAGGAGCAGTATCGCGAAATTTGCATTAAAAAAGATAAATAATTAAATAGCCACACAATAGCTTCTAACATGTGTATAAATAATCTGGCGATAGAAAAAAGAAAAAATATATGCCTTTCTTTTAAATTGTATAATGACAATGGCTCAGTCCATTTGCTGAATAGGGGGATCTGCTGGGTTGCATTTAGGGAGCTGCTTCATTTAGCCCACTGGTCTCCTAGCAACACTTTACCTCAGAGGCTGACACTGTAATCAGTGGTAACGGCTGTGTGTATGTGAGGTGCTGCTTTTGTTATGAGACCAGGTGACTCAAATGAGTAAAATCTATACAAAATAAACTAAACTGACTGAAAACGACTGAAATTCTTCTTTGAATAACTGTGCAGGAAAATCTAAAGGTATTAAAGTGGAACAAAACCCTGAGTTGCCGACCCTGAAGTCTATAAGACCCGGCCATTGACCTTGCTCCTTGGGCATTCTAAATCAGGATGCCCACTGTGTGAAACAACCCCTGGATAAGCAGAGATCCCCCCCATTTTTCTGGCGCGCTCAGATAGTCATTTAGACAGGCCGGGCTCAGGTTACTGCTCAGGCTCCCCATCTGCGTGCAAACAGCACTGATTGGATGAGAGCCCGCGCATGCGCTGTGGGACAGGGAAAGGTACGTTTTTACAGGCGAACTTGGGGATTTCACATATCAGGGCATCCCAAGTCGGGATGCCCCTAGGGGCACAAAACAAAACTCCAGATAGTGAAAATCCTGGGTTGGGCTTTGCTCAAAACACACAAAGCTGAAAGAAAGATCATATGGGAAAATGAAAAATAAGAATATGAAAGAGAAAATGGTAAACTGAAAGATTCTGCAGCAGAGCCAACATGAAGGGAAAACTGTCAAAATCAGCTAAATGACTTCTAGAGCTTTTCTCTCTGTTTTAGATATATAAGTTCTGGCCAGGCAATGTTGCAATGTTGTTATCTGATGCTGGACGGCTGCCAGCACTGAACAGCTGATACTTTGATACATTGTTTCGCCCCTCTCCTCAGCATGGAACAGGCCAGAGTGTCGGGTCCTGACACTCAGCAGACATAAACATGAGCTATTAGTCTCCAGCTGCTCAACACACACATCATTTTTTTCTAAATTTGTAATTCTTACTCCAACACTTACCTACATTCAAAGTACCATTTCAATATAACTCACCAAGAAAAATTCGCGATACTGCTCCTTTAAGTTCTGCTGCATGCATGCGCCTGGGGATACCTTTAAAGGCAGGCAAATAGGTGGATGCTGCCTGATGTGCCTGGAGTGTGCCTCACCCATTTACTGCAAAGTAAGGGGCGTCCTAGGATGCAGTGGGACCTAGTAAGTCTTAAAGGCATGGTCGTCCTTTGAGGTGTTCAATGCCTTCCTAACCTCTGTTAGGGGGTGCCAGGAGCTCTCAACTGGATCAGGAGGCCTCACTTCCAAAATTCTTATATATTCCATATTTTCTTTCTTTTTCGCATATTTCTTTATAATTCTTCGTTACCCTTTCCTTCTTGTTGAACTTTCCTTTCTCCGTATTTCCCTTTTTTTTTTTTTTCTTTTCAATAATTTTTATTGAGCATTTACAGAACAACACATACATCCATCGTAACAATGTACAATATAACATGAAGAAGAAACTTAAAGTGGACCAACACCCAGGATTTTGACTATCCTGGGTATTGGTCCACTTCCTCGGGTGCCCCGCTGTGTGAAACCCCCCAGAAAGCCCCGAAAACTCACCTCACCCCGCTCCCACGTGGCCGCGCCGTCCAATCGGCGCCGACGGACAAGCTGATTGACAGCGACGTACAAGCAGCTTGCCCATCGGCGCCTCCCGCATGTTTCCCACACACTGTACATACAGATTGCTCACATTAAATATCATCCTACCTGCATCTACTGCATGTTATGAGCCTTTAAACATCCAAGATGGCGGCTCATGGAACATCAGGCAGCCTGCAAACAGGAAGTGTCTTCTGACTGTGTCATTCTGGGATTGCTAGGTGAGTTTTCGGGGCTTTCTGTTTTGGTATAAACATTGCTTTTATCATCTTTGACAAGATAATTATCACTTCATTTCACCACTATCTGTTATGGATAGGAAGGTGAGAAAAAGAGAAAGGGGGGAGGAAAGTGAGGAAAAAATAAGGGGGGGAGGGTGTGGAAGGGGAAGGGTGGGAGGCTAGAGGAAAGGGGAGGGAAGGGGGTGGAAAAGAGGAGGATTTACATTGTATTTCACTTTTATTTCATGGTTCCTCCATTTACCGCTCTTTTTGTACCCCCATCTTTTTTCATCTTCCCCCTGTCTGTCTCTCTTACCGTATCTGCTTCTTCACACCTTTTTAACCTTCCCTCTTTCTATCTTTTAAAGTATTGTTCTTTCTCTCTCTTGTTCTTAAACCGGACCTTCACCATGATTTATTGAAAAGCCCAAACCCTTAAAAATTATTCCCCAGCATCTATAATTAGTATATTTCAAGTTTTTAGTCACTTATTATTCTTTCCTTCCGCCACTGGGCTGCAAATCTGTTTAGGACTCAAGGATATGGGCGCCGCCATCTTGACTCAGAAGTATCACATATTGAGGAGAGGAGAGCGGGATAAAGTACAGGTGGGTGGGTTATAGCTGTGCTTTGCACATACAGAGCAGAGCTGGGGTCAGGGAAATGCCAGCAATCCCAGAATGACACAGTCAGAAGACACTTCCTGTTTGCAGGCTGCCTGATGCTCCATGAGCCGCCATTTTGGATGTGTAAAGGCTCATAACATGCAGTAGATGCAGGTAGGATGATTTTTAATGTGAGCAATCTGTTTGTACAGGGTGTGGGAAACATATAAGATAGACTCTTATTCAGGGTGAAGGTCCACTTTAATTTCTCTTTTATTACTTTCTTTCTTCTTTCTCTACATTCCTAATGTTTATATCTCTTTTTCTAACCCTATTCAACTCTTGCTTTCTCTTTCTCCTCCACTCTTTTCTTAATTCCCCAATTTCGAACTAATTCCCAAATTCCTTCTCGCTCGCTCATTTCCACAATCCCTCCATCTTTCTCTTGTCAGCCTTTCCCTTTTCACCTACTTTTCATAATACTTTTCTTTTTTCCTTCTCTTCATCTCTTCACTTCTCTTTTTTTTGCCCATCTTTCTCTGATTTCTCGCCATCTCTCTGCCTCCTTGTTTTCTGTATTTTTCCTCTGAAATCTTGCACAGGATGACACTTACCCTAAGGCCGACCCTGCTTAAAGTGGACCAAAACCCGGGCCGATAATTTCCCTCCCCCCGGGGCATCCAAAATTGGGATTCCCCGCTGTGTGAACCTCCCCGGGTGACCCGTACACTTACCTCGTTTCCCAGTCCAATGGCGCAGCCTCGAGAAGAGGTGAGTTAGCTTCGCGTTCTGGGCGGTTTCACACAGCACGGTGCCCCAGCGTCAAAACCCGGGACCATGAAAATTCATGGTTTTGATCCACTTTAATGATCGCTGATGTTGTAGAAAGCAGAATTCTACATAAAGTAGTGGTTGAGGTATGTATGTTTGAAGCCAGAAAGAGACCGTGAATGCAACTTAAAAGTTATATGAATTGTGTTATGTACTTTTTTAGTGATAAAACAAGTGAACCAAACCTGATGTTGGTTGGAGGGAAACTCCAGAGCAATGAAGTATTATTTTAGTGAAAGAGTAGTAGATGCTTGGAACAAACTTCCAGCATAGATTGTTGGAGAATCAAAGTACTGTAAGTGACTATAAATCTGCCTGGGATAAGCATTCATCTATCCTAAGATAAAAAGACTATATAAAACAGTGCAGGCTAGATGGACTATGTGGTCCCCTTCTGGCGTCTGCCTTCTATGTTTTTAAATCTGTTTTATCTGCCATCTTTAGCCTTGCCCAGTATCATTGCATCCTGCCAGAGGCATCTTGTAGAACCAGAATGGGTACAAAGGTGCTGCTGTAGCTGGTAACTTCTGAGGCACACGGATTTGCTTAATCATTAACCGGGCTTGTCAGGTGACTTCTAAAATCAGCTTATCGTTTTTCTTGTGATCAATCTGTGCCATACAGAACCATCTCTGAACAAGGCGTTGAAGGTTGAAGAGGTAACTGCAGCGGAAAGATTCTTTAGAGTTACGTTTCAGTCACGATTGGGGTTGTCTGGATTTGATGGAAAATGCACAGTATAGCAGCAATAAATCTATTACTTAGGGCTGATGTGGGCTTGGATTTTTCGCATTTTTGTAGTAAACCAGATACAAAACACTGTGGAGTTCAGAATGCGTCTCCACTTTTTTATTAGATGTAAGTTGATGAAGGTTAGAAGCAGTGGCAGTAGCAGGCTGGGATTTTAACTGCCCCTATTCAGCCCATTATTAGGCTAGTTTATGGGTGAACGCCAAGGCTGAGGCTATAGCACTGAGGAGACAGACCGTTGGCAGGGGCAGATATGGCCACTAAAGCTTTAATTTTGTAGGGGCAGATAATGTGAGAAGGGTAGCTATGCCCCCCACATCTAAAATGCTGAGGCTACAGCATTGGAGGCAGAACATGGGCTGGGGGGAGGGGGCACAGAGGGACCAGACACAAAGGAGACTGAGGGTGGCAGAGACTGGATGTAGAGGCAGCATGCCAAAATGAATTTTCCTGGATCTCGCTGTGGCCAATCCACTCTGGTTAAAACCAATTTAATGTTCTTTCTTTTGTCTGTGCCCTATCTGGAGTGATGAGACAGGTGACATCTAACATTAAAGGAGCAGTATCGCGAAATTTGCATTAAAAAAGATAAATAATTAAATAGCCACACAATAGCTTATAACATGTGTATAAATTATCTGTCGATAGAAAAATATTTGCCTTTCTTTTAAATTGTATAATGACAATGGCTCAGTCCATTTGCTGAATAGGGGGATCTGCTGGGTTGTATTTAGTGAGCTGCTTCATTTAGCCCACTGGTCTCCTAGCAACACTTTACCTCAGAGGCTGACACTGTAATCAGTGGTAACGGCTGTGTGTGTGTGAGCTGCTGCTTTTGTTATGAGACCAGGTGACTCAAATGTGTGAAATCTATACAAAATAAACTAAACTGACTGAAAATAACTGAAATTCTTCTTTGAATAACTGTGCAGGAAAATCTAAAGGTATTTAAGCGGAATAAAACACTGAGTTGCCGACCCTGAAGTCTATAAGACCCGGCCATTGACCTTGCTCCTTGGGCATTCTAAATCAGGATGCCCACTATGTGAAACGACCCCTGGATAACCACAGATCCCCCCATTTTTCTGGCGCGCTCACGCAGATAGTCATTTAGACAGGCCGGGCGGCCAGGAAGGTAACTGCTCAGGCTCCCCATCTGCGTGCAAACAGCGCTGATTGGATGAGAGCCCGCGCATGCGCTGTGGGACAGGGAAAGGTAAGTTTTCACAGGCGAACTTGGGGATTTCACATATCAGGGCTTCCCAAGTCAGGATGCCCCTAGGGGCACAAAACAAAACTCCAGATAGTGAAAATCCTGGGTTGGGCTTTGCTCAAAACACACAAAGCTGAAAGAAAGATCATATGGAAAAATAAGAATATGAAAGAGAAAATGGTAAACTGAAAGATTCTGCAGCAGAGCCAACATGAAGGGAAAACTGTCAAAATCATCTAAATGACTTCTAGAGCTTTTCTCTCTGTTTTAGATATATAAGTTCTGGCCAGGCAATGTTGTTATCTTATGCTGGACGGCTGCCAGCACTGAACAGCTGATACTTTGATACATTGTTTCACCCCTCTCCTCAGCATGGAACAGGCCAGAGTGTTGGGCTCCGACACTCAGCAGACATAAACATGAGCTACTAGTCTCCAGCTGCACAACACAGACATCATTTTTTTCTACATTTGTAATTCTTACTCCAACACTTACCTACATTCAAAGTACCATTTAAATATAAGTCACCAAGAGAAATTTGCGATACTGCTCCTTTAAGTGATGTTTGATATCCCCAGTGGGGTCACAGAGAGCAAATAAGATCATTGAATCGGCTCAATCTATCCCTCATTTATCAAAAGTGACAGGTCTAAAACCCACCCCAAAAATCTGCAGCACCTCCCACCCCTCCCCAGGCGCTAGTTAGGCTCATCTGCTTTTTTCTTCAGAGAGACTGCTTCTAGGATCTAAATGTATTAATGAACCTACTGGACCGCCCCGCTTATCTAGATGAAGTGCAAAATCTATTTTTCCACATTCCCACACGAAGCAAGTGTTGTGGCAGCTCTGTTATCCAGTAGACATACTCTGTCATTGCAGGTGATGGTTTCTTCTGAGAGTACAGCTGGTCTCTAGTGGGACTTGGAAGGAGAATGAACACTGAAGAAGTGGAGTTACTAAGTGACTCCAAATACAGAAATTATGTGGCTGCTGTGGACAAGGCATTAAAAAATTTTGAATATTCCAGCGAATGGGCTGACCTGATATCTGCACTTGGAAAGCTCAACAAGGTAAGGGAGTCTTTACTGATCAGTAATGGAACCCAATCTCATATACCAGTAACACGCATTGTTTTGTTTTTAGATTTATTAGCTTGTTCTCTTGCAGGGTATGGTTCTGTTATAGTGGCGTGGAAATGATTAAATCTTTTGCTATGTTTTGCCTTTTGAAAAGGATGGCTTCACCTATGTTGCAACAAATAAATATCAAAGTCCTAACCAGTCCAATTTGGAAGTCCATAGTCAAATTTAAAGTGAATGCATTCCCCTTTTCTTCCCACAGCTGATTGGTCCTAGTCTGGTAGTGTAAAATTTTCTGAGATTAAGTCAACACCATGAAAGTCTGTTCTCTATTCGTTGACAAACTTGAGGACTAACTGCCATCCCCTCGCCATTAGTCACAGTGATTGTGGCACGCCTACGCCTTTAATTGCAATGGAGGGAGTGTGCTCAGGTCAGACATGCCTCCCTACATTGCAGGCATTAACTGATGGTGGGGAGGGGTGGTTGTTGGCCTCAAAGGTTGCCAATCAATGGAGGAAGGATCTGCACAGCATGGGGCCTGGTCATTTTTACACTACAGCAATAGGGACCAGCTGTGACTGTGCGGGTTATCAATTTCCCCCAAATTTAATTGCTTTGCTACATGGCCAACAGAACCCCCCCCCCCCCTTCCTGAAGTCTCTGTCAAATATGTATTTAAATGTGGGTTTGTGTAACGTACAGAAAAGCAATGCAATGTAAAACAATGTGTGTCCATTACGACTGCTTTTTAAAGTGGGTTTTGGTCCTTTTCCCCGGGCCCCCCAATCGGGGGTGCCCCGCTGCGTGAAACCCCCCAGATCGCCAAAGCCAACTAACCTCTTCCCGGTCCTGCGGCGCATGCATGGCCGCTCATTTGGTCAGCGCTCTCGGAGCCGCTGACACCAATTCTTCTAAGCCTTTGTCTAAAGCCAGCGGCTTCGAGCACGCGGACGACCGCATCCCCCACTACACTCCGCCATTCACAAATGCCTGGCGTGAGCACGCGTCCTGCTAGAGGGATAGTGGGGATGCGGCTACTGCTCGGGCATGTGCCCTTGGTCCGGGAAACAAGGTAAGTGTATGGGGCAACCTGGGGGGTTTCACACAGTGGGGCATCCTGATGTTGGATGCCCCGGAGGGAAGGAAATCAAACAGCCCTTGAATCTTATAGATTCCCGGCTGATCGCGCTGGGTTTTAGTCCAATTTAAATGTGGGTTTGTGCAAAGTACAAAAAAGCAATGCAATGTAAAACAATGTGTGTCCATTCCGACTGTTTATTAAAACCTGGGATATATATATATATATATATATTATACTGGTCATGTATGTATATCATATATGGATTACTGTCTTGTCATTGCAGGTTTTACAAAATAATGCAAAATATCAGGTAGTTCCTAGAAAGTTAACCATTGGGAAACGGCTGGCACAATGTCTCCATCCTGCTCTGCCTGGAGGCGTTCACAGAAAAGCACTGGAAACCTACGAAATCATATTCAAAATTATCGGACCAAAGCGCCTGGCCAAAGATCTCTTTCTGTACAGGTAAACAAGCTAAAAAAACCTCATGACTGGATAAAGTGCATGATCTATGTCACTATTCTTATGCGGATATTTTCTTTTTAAGTGCTGGTCTTTTCCCGCTCCTTACAAATGCTTCAATGTCCGTGAAGCCAGCATTACTTAGTCTGTATGAGATGTACTACCTACCTCTGGGAAAGACCTTAAAGCCAGGCCTACAAGGACTGATCACTGGGATTTTGCCTGGCTTGGAAGAGGGCTCCGAATACTATGACAGGTAATGATACCTTAAAGTCCCTGTCCAAAAACACTAATACTCCCTTTTCTTCCCCACAGCTTTTCTGTCCTTTAAAAAAAAAATACTTGCCAGGCCCCAAGAACGAGTCCCAGCAAGCACTGTGACAAATGGCAGCCCCTGCTGTCTGTCACAGTGACTGCTCTTGCCCACTCTATTTACTGCAAGATGTATTAAAGGGCCCATTTACTTTTATAGGCTGCTTATTTCCTACTCACATTGGAGTAGTCTCTACTCCAGACGGGGAAGGTGTAAAAGTGGACTACTAGACTGTATGCTCATTATGTAGTGTAGTTTGTATTTTTTTTATTTTACAGAACCAACACTCTTTTGGAGAAGGTGGCCTCTGCAGTTGAGCAGTCTGCTTTCTATGGTGCTCTCTGGGGCAGTCTCCTCACAAGCCCTGCAGTGCGCTTGCCTGGTATTACTTATGTGTTATCCCATCTGAACAGAAAACTCTCAATGGAAGACCAGCTTTACATCATAGGAAGTGACATCGAATTAATGGTAATACTGTACACAGTACACAGCATACTGATTATGCACCATCATAAACAAGTACTTCCCTTGTTGCTGCCTTGTGATTAAATAATGGCCTTTCAATATTTGATCTGTGTATATATATGTGTGTGTGTGTGTATATATATATTATTGCATTTCACTTTCAATAATATATACACTCTATAATACAAGTGAAGCCAACACAGACACTCTGCCTGCCTGACACATGTTTCAAAATGAAGACACAGGGGCAGCAGGTGTCAGCGCTATCTAATCATTTAAAGTGGACCAACACCCAGGATTTTCACTATCCTGTGTGTTGGTCCACTTCCGCAGAGCACCCCGATGGGGGGGTGCCCGCTGTGTGAAACCCCCCAGAAAGCCCCAAAAACTCACCTGACCCCGCTCCCACGTGACTCGATCCACCAATCACCGTCGACGGACAAGGTGAGAGCGCCCGCAACCGCCTCTCGCGCGTCCTCTTACAGGGTGCGCGCCCTGCTAGAGGGATGCGCAAGAGGTGGCGGCGGCCCGCGCATGCGGCGTTGGAACGAGGAATAGGTAGGATTTGCGGGCGTCCTGGGGGGTTTCACACAGCGGGGCACCTCCGATCGGGGTGCCCCGCAGGCAGGGAGCTGATCCTCGGGGGTTTCACACAGCGGGGCACCTCCGATCGGGGTGCCCCGCAGGCAGGGAGCTGATCCTCGGGGGTTTCACACAGCGGGGCACCTCCGATCGGGGTGCCCCGCAGGCAGGGAGCTGATCGGCCCGGGAATCTTATAGATTCCCGGGCCGATCAGCGGTGGGTGTTGGTCCACTTAAAATAGGTTCATTTCAACACATTGTTGCAATTAGTAACATATATTCACAACTCTTCTAGTATAGACTAAAGTCAATCTTGGCCTAGAACAGAGATGTGCGGCCTGCAGTGTCCTCACTTGCGGCCCCTGGCACCACCCCTATATTTCATAATATTTGTAAAGCAGACTGCCTTGCCTGCAGTGCACATGGTGAGACAGTGTAGAGCTATTTCCTGAAACAAGGTCCACCTCAGCTCTTACTCTGCGCCCCTCACTTTGTTTTCTACACATCTTCCTGCCTCACCTTTGTTTACTTCTTGTTAACTTTCCCCACCTAACCTCTGCTTAGCTTTTCACATCTTACATCACCTCTGTCACACCTCTGACCACCTCACACTTGCCTACCTCTATGCACCTCTTCCCACATCACCAATGCTTGCGTCATCTCTACTAACCTCTGCCTGCTTCACTTTTTGCCTCATCTCTTCCCAAATGACCTTTTGCCAACTCATCCCTGCACAATTCTTCCCTCCTCATCTCTGTTGTCTTTCCTAATCTCTGCTGACCTCCTCCCACCTCACCTTTACCCATCTCACATCTGCCTACCTCTACACACCTCTTTCTGCTTCAGCTCTTGCCTCTTCTGCTCACCTCACCTTTGCCTACATTACACCTTGCCCACTTCTTCCTTCCATCTCACCTCTGTATATACATAAATTAGGTATAATGATGTAAGCTTGCAGCTTTCCTGCAGTAAACTGTGTTTTTTCTGCTTCCATTTCATTGCGGCCCCTGGGCAAAAAAGGCCTAGAGGTAAGGACACAACCTCATCACGGGGGGGCTGCCAGTTAAATTCTAGCCATGGGACACAATGGAAGTGCTCCCAAGCAAGGTAACCTACCTCCCGGGCTGATAAAACGACAGTTTGTTCAACAAATTATATGGTGTAAACGTACAGATATAATTAGTACACCTGGAGGTGGTGGATGTTCATATATGTATTAGATGATAATAATAATAATAAAAATTGAATGATAAATGTAACTTAAGATTACAGAATCAGAGAAAAATATTAACACCAAAAGGGGGGATTCTATATATTATAAGCAGACAAGGTAATGGGATCCGGGATGATCCCTTATCCCAGTTATTTCCACTACCACGCTATAAGGTTCAAAGTTAAAAGTACATTTTTATTTCTTATACATTAAAAGTTTTGCATACATGTTATTAAAATCACAAATAGACATTCAATTTCATTGTCTAACCTTGGTGCTGATTCAATAGCCGGTTGTATATTTTCACCTGGCATTGAATCAGCCCCAAGGTAGGCTAAAATAGGAGTGAGTTTTTCCTGTAGAGTTTTATCAGCCCGGGAGGGTGGTGGCCTTGCTCGGGAGCACTTCCATTGTGTCCCATGGCCGGAATTGAACCAGTAGCCCCTCCATGATGAGGTGGTGTCCTTACCTCTAGGCCAAGATTGCCTTTAGTCTATGCTAGGAGAGTTGTGAGCAGTTGTTACCATGTATGTATTAGAATTGTAAGAATGTGTTGAGATTAACCTATTTAAATGATTAGGTGCTGACACTTGCTGCCTCTGAAGGCAAATTATTACGATTTATTTATTTATCAGGCAGGCAGGCAGAGTGTCTGTGTTAGCTTTACATGGATACAATTCTTACCCTTACTCTCCTGAGCCATGTGTGTCTAATGCCGGATGCAAGTGCAAGTGATATACCCTATTGATTTTGTTAAGATCAAAAGAGGATGCCCTTTTTCTAGTACGACCGTCCCCCTTCTCTCTCTCTCTCTATATATAATTATAATTTTTTTTTTTGTTTTTATTTTTTGCTAAATTGTCCTTTGTTGCAGGTGGAGGCTGTGAGTACTTCTGTTCAAGACAGTAGTGTGCTGGTTCAGAGGAGCACATTAGATCTCATCTTATTTTGCTTCCCTTTCCATATGAGCCAGGTAATTACAGTTTTTACCATATGACTGGTTCAGTCATGGCCATGGAACTATTACATACCTTGACAGCTTTGGATAAGGTTTGCAAAGTTATGCACTAGCTGTAATCTTTCAAACTTCTCAGAATCTGAAATGTATGGGGGTCAAAAAAAAAAAAAAAAAAAGACATCAAAGGCCCTGTCCGTGCATTAAAAAATAAACGCGCCCTACATCCCTCGCAGCCCCTCTATTCAGTGCCGCTGTTTTCATACTTAAGAATGAGCGATTTCTTTCCTCCAGCACAAGGCAGACATGACGGCCAAAACAAGGCCTCATGGAAGCCACCATGTGGAAACAGAAGTCAACTGCAAATAGACCTATACAAATACCTTGAATTCGTACAGCACAAACAATCCTAATCTTGATCGCTGTAATGAACAATTAGTTGACAAATTGGCTATGTCTATATGCGTGTTGCCTGCTCGCCTCTCAGAGAATTATTAATTCAAGAAAATGCGCCATAAATCTTTAAAAATGAGTTGCGATGTCCTGAAAAGCTTTGTTGCGCTTATCCTGCTTATTGCGAGTTAGCATTTCTTCTTTGGAAGTCTCCTGTGCCTGAAATAGCCATTATCTACCATATATTCTAAGTATACAGCACGTCCTGTTCCAGAAGATTCCTTACACTTGGGTTATACATCCACAAGATGGCGCTGAACTGCAGAAAACAGCTTGTGGCTCCTCCCGGCCCTATATAAGCCAGGGACCTCCCACAAATTCCCCAGTACTTTCTGCAGTCTGAACTGCGAAGACAGAAGATAGCTCTCTGTGGCGCAGGTGAGCGGGGCTTATATGCCTGCGGCCCCGCAAGGCTATTCCCACCCATTCCGTCTCATATACTGCCTCCCTGCTTCGGCTGTTAAGGTTCGGGTGAAGGTAGGTTAGTAGCTGATTCAAATCACCATATGGATAATGGGCCTGGGGTTCCTTCGGGACAAGCCTGGCTATGTGTTGTGTGTGGGGTATCCCCTATTAGTGATGATGTCAGGGTGTGTGTACCCTGCGCCCAGCAGGTGCTTGCGCTTCAGTCTGGGCTGTCTGTTACTGGGCCTGGCGGTGCGCCCCCTCTGGCCTCTCCTACCCCTCATGCTTACATCTGACCCCCACTGCGGGGCATACTAGTGGGGATTCTCAACCTGATTTAGCTGCACGGGTGGCCAGCATTGAGGAACATCTTGCTGGGTCTGCCCCACGTAAGGCTTCTGCTAAGAAGCGGCATTTCTCACCCGCGTTTTCCCTCTTCCCTGAGGAAGATGAGTGCCCTTACTCACTCTCAGGTCCCTACCCCCTTGAGGAGGGGGAATTATTTTCTGATTCAGAATCCTCTGAGGAACAACCTAAGATATACGGTGGTACTGGGACTCCCTTTGGGGAAGACCCGGGGTCCCCTGATGACAATGACAGATTGCTGAGTTACATATTTGAAGTGCTTTGTATTTCTCCCCCGGCAGTGGCTCCGCAGCAGCAGGGTGAGCTTTTTCATACGGTTAAGCCACGCTGGGAGTTTCCTGAGCAGTCTCACTTTAATAATCTAGTGCTCAAAGAATGGGAACGGCCTAGCAAGCTGCCCGGGATGCCTAAGAGTTGGGACAAGAGGTATCCCTTTCCTGCTGATGTTGTTAAGCGTTGGTCATGTCCTCTCAAGGTGGAGGCGCCCGTTCTCGGGTTGTCCAGTACATCTGTCATGCATTCTCCTGACACTACTACCCTGCGAGATGCCGAGGACCGGCGTTTGGACCAACTGGCCTGTCATGCCTTTGCCTGTGTGGGGACGGCACTGCGCCCGGTTTGTGCCTCGGCTATTACGGCTATTGCCATTAAAGGGGTGCTTAAGTGTATTTTGGATGGGGCATCTGAGGATGCGGGTAGAGAGGAGTATAGATCTCTCCTGCTTTGTGAGGAATTTATTGCATATATCCTCTCTGCCATGCATGATGCCATTAGAATGTGTGGTAGGACTTCTGCCCTGTTGGTGGCTATACGCCGCTCTGGCTACGTCAGTGGGTGGCTGACAATGCTGCTAAGAAGGCTCTTACTGGTTTCCCCTTCAAGGGCCTGGGTCTCTTTGGGGAACACTTGGATTTGTTTGCTAAGGGTGGTAGGTTACCTCAACGCAGGAGGCCATCTTGGTCTTTTCGGGGGACAGGTGTCTTTCTCCCATCCTTCTGTGGTTCCAGAACTAGCCGTGGAGCCTTTTTTACTGGGGCCCGTGGAGACCATTGGGGTAGGGGCAGAGGACGTGGCCGTCCTGGCCTCTCCTGGGGTCTCAAGCCAAAAACTTCACCCAAGCCCCCTCAGGCATGAAGGGGCGCCCTCACCCATCCGGGTAGGGGGGCGGCTTCGACTTTTTGCTCACGTCTGGAGACTTCACGTCTCAGACCGGGGGATTCGGGAGGTAGTGTCCTCCGGTTACAAGATAGAGTTTGCAGCCTGGGCTCAAAACCCCCTTTTAGCCCAGGGTCTGCGCCTTGCTGTCCAGAACCTTCTGGAGTTAGGGGTCATCTGCCAAGTGCCTTTACAGGAAAGGGGCAGAGGCTACTATTCCAATCTTTTCACTGTTCCCAAGAAAGACGGGTCCATCGGACCCATCCTGAATTTAAAGCACCTCAACAAATTTGTCAGATTCAAACGCTTTCGCATGGATTCCTCAGGTTCGCTCTGGAGGATCAGCACTACCAATTTGTGGCCTTGCCCTTCGGTCTCAACTCGGCTCCCAGGGTATTCACCAAGGTGCTGGCGGGCATTATGGCTCTGCTGAGATCTCAGGGCATTCGCATCCTTCCTTACTTGGACGACATTCTCATCACGCCTCGGTCCTTCCAGCAGGCCGAGCTGGATACCCAGTTGGTGGTGTCCACACTGGAGTCCTTCGGCTGGGTGATCAAACATCCCAAGTCTTCCCTGTCACCGTCAATGGTCAAGTCCCTTCTGGGCATGACTCTGGATACATCTCAGGTCAAGATCCTTCTCCCTCAGCAGAAGGTGGACAGTCTGCAAGCTCAAGCCAAGCTTCTTCTGTCTTGCCCTCATCCTTCCATCCGGAAGGGGATGCAGCTGGTGGGCCTGATGGTGTCTTGCTTCGAGGCTGTTCCATACGCTCAGTTTCACATGAGGCCTCTTCAACTTCACCTCTTGTCAGTTTGGGATCGGGACCCGGTGTCCCTGGATCAAGTGTTTGTTCTGTCCCCTCTGGTCAGGCGGTCTCTCTCGTGGTGGCTGGACTCAAGAAACCTGTTGGTGGGCAGATCCTTTCTGGCTCTGTGCTGGGAGACACCACAGATGCCGGTCTGACAGGTTGGGGGGTTTCTGGAAATCCCTGAAATTCCAGGGTCAGTGGGGCCCTCAGGAGGCCCACACCCATATCAACATTCTGGAACTGAGGGCGATACGGTTGGTTCTCGCCCAACTGACTCCACACCTTCGGGGTCGGGCTGTTCAGGTCCGCTCGGACAACCAGATGGCGGTTGACTACATCAATCATCAGGGAGGGACCCGGAGCCAGAGGGCCCTCAAGGAAGAGTGTCTGATACTGTCCTGGGTGGAGGAGAACGTCCCCTGCATCTCGGCAGTGTACATCCCGGGAGTGGAGAATCTGGAGGCAGACTCCCTCAGCAGGGGAACTTCTCGCCTGGGAGAATGGTCCCTCAGCAGCAGGGTGTTTCGCTCCCTGTGCCACCGTTTGGGTCAGCCGGATGTGGATCTGTTTGCGTCCTACCATAATCACAAGCTTCCAGCCTTTGTCTCTCTGTCCCAGGACCCTCTGGCCTTGGCCATGGATGCACTAGCAATGTCTTGGCAGAGCTTTCAGCTCCTTTATGTGTTCCCTCCGTTTCCTCTGCTGGGCAGGGTGCTGCGCAAGATATCCCAGGAGGGGGTGCCAGTCATCCTGGTGGCCCCCTGCCCCCTGAGTGTGGTTCGCAGACATCGTGCAGTTGGCAGTAGATCAATACTTCCTGCCCAAGGTTCCAGACCTGCTCACTCAGGGGCAGCTACGCCATCCCAATTTACAAGCGCTGGCTTTAACGGCCTGGCTGCTGAAACCTCCATCTTGATGGAAAAGGGTCTGCCTGCCTCTGTTGTTAATACCATGATTAGGGCTAGGAAGGCGTCCTCGTCCTCCATCTACTATAGGGTATGGCATGCTTATATTGACTGGTGTGAGTCTAAGTTGTTTCCCTGTCGGGTGTTTTCTGTCCCTAAGATTCTGGAGTTTCTGCAACATGGTTTGGATTTGGGTCTTCAACTTAGTACCCTTAAAGGTCATGTTTCTGCCTTGGCCATTTTCTTCCAAAGATCTTTTGCTCACCTTCGTTTGGTTAAGACCTTCTTCCAGGGGGTTACTCATGTGTGTCCCCCACGTAAGCCTATGTTACCAGTCTGGGATTTGAACTTGGTCTTATCTGCCTTGAAGGGGTCTCCCTTTGAGCCCTTGCGTGAGGCCCCTTTGTCCATTTTGATGCTTAAGGTAGTCTTTTTGGTGGCCATCACCTCTGTTAGGCGTGTTTCTGAGTTGGCGGCGCTTTCCATCAAGCCCCCTTACTTTGAGAGACACCAGGACAAGGTGGTGTTTCGTTTTAAGCCAGATTCTCTCCCTAAGGTCGTGTCTGCTTTTCATCTCAATCAGGACATTGTTTTGCCTTCTCTGTGTCATAATCCTAGTAACCCTAAGGAGAGGGTTTTGCACTTTCTGGATGTGGTTAGGAATCTGAAGTTCTATTTGGTGGCTACTGAATCTTTCAGGAAGACTGATGCTCTTTTTGTGCTCCCTTCTGGACCTAAGAAGGGTCTGGCCCCAGCTCCACTATTAGCAAGTGGATCCATCAGTCTGTGGTACAGGCCTATTCTGCTAAGGGGAAGGAGCCTCCCTTCCGCCTTACTGCTCGTTCTACTCGTGCTATTGGTGCCTCTTGGGCTTTTCAGCACCAAGCTTCTGTTGAACAAGTTTGCAAGGCCGCTACTTGGTCTTCTGTTCACACTTTTTTTTTTCAAGGTTGATGTTGGGGCCTTAGCTATGTTGCTTTTGGTCGCAAAGTTACTTTTTGGGGATCCCACCCTACCTTACGGACACTGCTATTGGATGTCCCAAGTGTAAGGAATCTTCTGGAACAGGACGTGCTGTATACTTATAATAATACAATTCTGTGATTACTCACCTGTAGAACTGGTATTATACGTATACAGCATGTCCTGTTCCATCCCACCCTTGTTATCATTATTCTTAGTAACCTCTTTATGGTGATTGTTCATATGTTCATTTTTGAATTCTGGTTATTAGTGTTTTCCCGGCTTCTTGTTAACTGCTTGTCAATACTGGGGAATTTGTGGGAGGTCCCTGGCTTATATCGGGCCGGGAGGAGCCACAAGCTGTTTTCTGCAGTCCAGCGCCATCTTGTGGATGTATAACCTAAGTGTAAGGAATCTTCTAGAGCAGGACGTGCTGTATACGTATAATACCAATTCTACAGGTGAGTAATCACAGAATTGTATTTTTCCGCCCATAAGACGCACCCAAGATTTGTAGGAGGAAAATAAGAAAAAAAAATGTTCTAAACCAAATGTTGTGCTAAAACACCCCATTACAGGCAGTGTGTCATTTCCCCATCCCATTCCCCATGGGCAGTGTGGCATTCTTCCCATCTCATTGCCATGGGCAGTGTGGCATGCCCCCATCCCATTCTCCATAAAGGCAGTTGTGTCAACATATGCTGACTGAGTGGCAGCACCGGAAGCCAGAGCGGGGACAGCGTTCATGTAAGTATGTCCCTGCTCTGGCTGCCTCCGCCGCCATTGCCTCCGGGGCAGGCACATGCTGACACAAACATTCGGCTGTCAGCGTGCACCGACCCAAGAGGCGGTGGCAGTGCAGAAAGTCAGAGCGGGGATGCTGTCTGTCCCCGCTCTGGCTTCCGACACCGCCACTGCCTCTCAAGTGTGCTGACAAAAACACCTGGATGTCAGCGGCCGTTGGCGCTGAAAGCTATATATTTAAAAAAAAAAAAAAATAGAGTAATTAGCAAGTCCATTCTGCCGCATGCCACTAAGTATCTATTTTCTCCTATAGAGCAAGCAGTACAGATTTTTTTGATAAGGTTGACTGATAAGTACATTTTAGAACACATCAGCAGGTAAACTATATAGATGTTCCTAATCTGTTGCTAATATACTTTTAAATGTAAGATTAAAAAGAGAATGTCATCATGAAGGTCACTGACGTTATGTCACCACAGATCAGATCACAGATAATCACAGATCAGATCGTTGTGGCATAGCTACCCTTTTATGTAGCCCCCCCCCCCGTACTGTTATAACCATACTGAGAAAATGTGGCTGTATAATGCAGTTTATTATTCAAGTTTTGTGCTCGATCACTACACTTTTTGTTCTCCTGTTTATTTAGGCCACTCGCCCTGATATGATTCGGATCTTATCAGCAGCCCTGTCTGTGGTTTTGCGCCGAGACATGTCTCTGAATCGTCGTCTCTACGCGTGGCTCCTGGGTAAGCGTGTTGTCCTGTGAATCTTGGTGAAATACTTTGCCAATCATTAAAAGGGAGCTCTGTTTTTTAACTGTTTAGTAAGAGAGTGTTTATAATCATATTTAATGGGGAGCTGCTTTTCAGGAAAGTGGTTTGTTTCTCACTGAGCTGAAGGAAACGCAGATGTCACCGTCTGTTATTTCTATTGAGAGGATTATTTTGTTAAAACAAATAATCTTATTAAGCGCTAAAGCAGCTTAATGCCTGCTGATTAGGTCATGCTATATGTCTCTTAGTAAGTTTAGTTTCCTGATTTGGAAAAGTCTTAACCCACCCATCATAGCAATGGCTAATAGAGGTTGACGCTTTTACTAATTTTTTTATCTATAATCATTCCTAAAAAAAATGTTTAAATTGAAAATGTATTAAACTGGACCAACACCCTTCCAAAAAACAGTGCTCAAATGTATCCCTTCCCTAGGCAATTCAGATTGCCGCACATAAATTTATATTTTTGTAACTCCTGCTGTGGCCAGCTTTAAAAACAAAACGGACTCTCAGGGAGCTGTAGGCTGCCTGCAAATAGGGAGTTTCCTGCTGCTGTGCATTGTTGGTTATGTCATTTAAAATCGGGTGGCAGCATGGCTAGGATGCTAGAAAGGGAGGCTCCAAAATGGCCATTACCAGGAGAAGAGAACTGGTGAGGAGGCGTCTCGGCTTTGGAGCAAAGTGCTGACAATGATTCAGTATCATGCTTGCTGATGGGGTTTAAAGGCATGTTTTTAAGTCCTGACTTCTCTTTTCTCTTTTGGAATGTAAAATAATAATTTGTGTTAGGTTTGTGCCCCCATATCTGTGATTTACTTATCTGCATGCTGTTTCCATGATTCTCATCTTCCTGTAAAAACAGTGGACTACAAGTCCCACAATTCTTCCAATGTAACAGGTGAACTCTTTAGCAGCTTCGACTAAGTCTAAGTATCTTAATAACCTATCCAGCTGAGAACCCGAGCATTGACCCTTGCTTCTGGAACAACAGATCGTTCTGAACTGAGCAAGTTGAATTTCAGCAGAATGGGTTAAACCAGTCACCCATAGCTTAGCCAATCAGATGATTAGCAAGCTAAAGTGAGGAAGTCTATTATATGTACTCGAAATCACCACTTTGGTGCACATAGCTATGGAAAACAGTTTTCTTTTATAACACATAGTTGCAAACAAATAGAAAATTAAAAAATAACAAATAAGCTTAGCACATTAAATACATCATTTTGCCACACACTAATGGAAACTTTTAAAAATGTAATTGAAAGTAAAATTATTCTTTTAAGTTTAAAGCATACAAGGCAATCCAACCTGGATTTGAGGGAATAAGAGCAAACAATACTTAACATTAACCACAAATGCTATTAATATCAAGTACAAATGACATAAAGAGAAAGGCAGTACTATTAATTATTACTCCTGGGCCGTCACACCAAGAAGACTATCTTCAAAAAAGGAAAAGCAAAAAATTGATCACCCTGCCCTACTGCTTCTGTGGTTTGGTGAATCTTGTTGACAAGGACCCACTGCTGTATTTATTTCATGGAGTTAGAGACCGACATAGGGAAAAGAAAGGTACAATCAAACAACAGAAGAGAAAATGGAAATTAGAATAAAAAATCAAGATGCCGAAAGGAGAAGAGTAGTAAGGTGCATTTGACAGAACTATATAGAGGCCAGAGTAGGATCAAGGCCAACATGTGCAAGCCAGGGGGACCAGGTCGTCTGTGTCTAGAGTTGTGGCAGTGAGCTTCTCATTTACCAAGGTATCTGAAATTAGTAGGGGTGTGAATTGGCAATAATACGATATGTATCATGATACACATATGACAATACAATATATCCTAATTCTGTCTCAAAGACCATATATAGTGTGATTTTTTTTTTTTAATAAATATAGCATTGGAAAACCTAATCTACACATCAATACAACATTCACACATACATAACAACGCAGGATGACTCTCGCAGGATCTTGTTGTTTCTCTGCTGTGGGTGGAACAGAGCTGCTGGAACATATTTTGAATTGATACTAGTATTTTCTAATGAAAAATCTGACACCCCTAGAAATTAGGTTTTGATTTTTTGGCCTAAATGCTTTATTTTGTATCTTAAAGTAGAGCAAAACCCGGGATTTTGATTGTCCCGGGGTTTGGTCCTTGCCACCAGTGAAACCCCCAAGTCACCCCATAAAACTTGCCTTTCCTAAGTCCTACGGTACATGCATTGGCTCTCGGCCAATCAGCGCCTTCAGCTGTGCTTGTCAAAATCAGCAAAGAATCAGCTAAGGGCCAAGTCTAGCTGAAAGGAGCCGTGTGGAGTCTAGCGCGTGGGTGGCCACATCCCTGCTACCCTCTAACAGGGTGCGTGCCCGCACTGGCCATTTCCAAATGCCTAGTTTTGGCACACGTCCGGCTAAAGATATGGCTCATGCATGTGCCGTTGGATCAAGGAGAAGGTACGTTTTACAGGGGACTTGGTGGGTGGGGGCTCACACAGCAGGGCATCCTGAATTCGGATTTTTGGTCTACTTTAAAGCTTTGGTATTGTATACATTGATTCAATTGGCTGCTTTTTGTAGAAGTCTACTCTGCCCTCTTCATTCAGACCAATAGCAGACAGGGTAATATGATGGGGATTTTTTTTTATAGCAAGTTATCTGAGTCAAGTTTACATTACTTAAAGTGTAACAGAACTAAAAAAGAAAAAAAAAAGTGATCACTTGAAACCTGGGTAGCATGTGTGAAGTACAATACCAGACCGAGTTGGTCATTCTTCTGTGCTTAGCCAGGTCCTATTCCAGCAATACCAAAGCCAGAGATGCGGGAACTGGCATGCAGATTATCGGGACACCAGGACCTTTGGAGTACATTGCCCAGGAGAGTCTTGTGATGCAACAGCACATCTGTTCTGGGGTCTGGTGGCAAAGTCCACTTTGATGGCCATAAATGTACAAGTTTAATACATTCTGGATGTTGGCAAGCTTCTAAGGATGTAATTAAAAAAATGTAGTTTAAAGAGGATGAAAACCCTAACGGGCCACCCTCTGGAATCTAAAAGACTTCAGGGCTAGCCCCTAGCCTGCCCCTGGGCATCCGTTAGCGGCGACCCACCCAGGGTTGCTCATAAATGTACTTTTTCCGGCTGCTCCCACAACTCTTTCGATCGCCGGCCGCCGCATTCATACGAGTTTTCAGATCAGCCAATCGATGATCTCAAAACTGCCGCTTGGCATGGCTTTGGCGGTGGACCAACCCTGTTTTATTTGCAAACTGGGCCACCCCGGATATTTGGACGGATGGGGGCGGCGGGGGGCAAAAAAAAGGGTTTCAATCTGCTTTAATCACGATTGTTACTATGTTGATGCCTAGGCATTGTGTTGCATGCACAAATTGCTAAGGAATTCTTTTGTTTAAACTCTTGTCAATTTTCCTTTGCTATCCTTTTGGGAAATACAATTTTGGTGAGTTTTCAGTGATTGTATTTTTTTCGTAACATTCATTTTGGCAATTGCTATGCCATTTTTATAATGTATTCATTTATTCAAAGGATTTGACAATAATGGGGCGATTGTAGGACCACGAAGCAACAGGCAAAGCAATCCTGAGGAACATGCCTCCTATTATTTCAATAACTTCTCTAAGGAACTGCTGGTGCAGGTGTGTGTTTTGAAAAAATACATTGCTGCTGTTAATAGGATTGTAAAGGCAAATGTTAAAAATAATAAACAGTAGCTTATCTTGCCAAACGTCGCTTCAGCACTGTCCCTTCTCTCAGGTCGGTGACCTGAATGAGGAAACAGACCTCCTCATTCAGAGCTCTGGCCACCTCCCACTGATGCGGTCCACCAATGAAAGCTTGTGGTTTCATAACGGAACCATGCCCCCTCCCTACTAGAAGCAAAAGTGATCCCTGTCGGGGAGAACCTTGCGCTGCTCCCCAATGTACTGCACCGATTGCTGAGGGAAGGAGTTGGACAAACATTCCCTTCTAGCTGCTGGCCATATCGCTGAATGCCGGGGAAAGAGCCAACTCTCACATGCTTTTTCCCTCGGCATTCAGTGATACTGCCCAGCTACGAGAAGGAAAGGTTCGCTCGACTCCTTCCCTCTGTGGTTCCGCAGGGAGCAGAAAAGGTTCTCCTGGCTCCATCCCTCCTGTGTGTAGTAGTGATAAGTGCAACTCCCCTCTTTCCCTCACCAGCTACATTGATAGCTGGTGAAGGCTCTTGCCCCTAGCAGGGAGGGGACTTGGTTTCCTCACTGTCACCGTGAACTGCCACTTCCCGATCAACCACCCGATTGAGCCATCTGTCCAGCAGACCCTCCTACCTAATCAATCAACCTGCCCACCCGCACTTTGTGAACCCAATTGAGTCTATTGCCCACCCGGAGAGCCTGCCCGTCTGCTCACCCGGCCCCCCAACCGAGCAGCTTGTGCACCCAATCAGGTCTCCAATCAAGCATATCGCCTACTCACCATTCGAGCAACCTAAATGCCTGCTACTCCCACCTGCCCAATCAAGCCACCCTTAAAAACGACCCTACTGCCCGATCAACCCAATTGTCTGATCCACCCGGCCACCAAGCCCGATCATCCCATCTGCCCGATCAGTCATCCCGCTTGCCCGATCAACCAGTCTGATCATCCTGTCTGCACACCCACCCGTACAATCATCCCGTCAGCCTGATAATTCCGCCCGCCCAATCATCCTGTCTAACCAAGCATCCCAACTTCGGGGGTGCTTGCATGTGTGTGGTCGGGGTGTGCGCCTGTGCATTTGAGAGGGAGCACGTGAGCTTCTGGGAGTGCATGTCTATGCATACAGGTTGGTGTGTAAGCGTGTCTGGGAGTGCTGGTCGCCTAGCAACAAGGAGAGGGGGCGGGAGCACAGCCAGGATGTATGAAGCAGGATCTTGAGTTCCTACAGACCCTGCCTATTATATTGATTATTATGCAGCATCAAAGCTCCAAGGGCCATGCCCACTTTTTCAGACGAGAAGTAATTTGGTGGACTGTAAACCTCAATATCTTGGCCATTTCATCTTGAATTTAAAAACGCAATGGTGTAACAATTGCCTTGATATCACTCCCCTTTTGGCAGGATTTTGGTGTTCTGCCTTATATTATATTGCCCGCTTTCAATATTCATGACATATGGGTTATAACCAGTAGAGGGCGGACTTCTGCAGAGATGACAGGAAAAAAAGGAGCCCCTCCCGGTCCATAAATACCTGGGACCTCCCACACATTACCCAGTATTCGTCTCTCGCAAGTCAGAAGATGGCTGTGTTTCTTCCTTTCAGGTAAGCTGGGTCTTCACCCGGCCAATTTGTTCTATTTCTGCCCAGACCTTTTTTGATTTAAACCCATGTTTTGCCTCCCAGCTTTGGCTGTAGGTCTGGGCAAGGGTAGCCAACACCTTAGAGGTGTATCTAGGGAGCCATGCTCCCCCGTGAGACCACAGATTAAGGGGTAGGCGGTATCCAGGTTGGTGATCCTGGTTTGGGATGCCACTCCTTAGTGCCTTCCTTCCTCTTAAACTTCTTTATTGTTGGTATGCATGTGTGTGTGGGTGCTCGCTCATCACTTGTGTGGGGTGTTTTTTGTGTGTGCGGGCCTCCGGCCGCATGTGGAGGCCATTTACTAGGTGAGCTTCTCCTCCTCAGGTTGCTTGGGCAGGGGGCGGGCCGGGCGCTTGTCGCGCTCGCCACGGCCCGCCCCCTCTGCCTATGGTGCCATAGCGGAGCCCAGCTATTTGCTGGGATCCACGTCTCTCGCTCTACTGGGGGATGGGGGCGGGGCCAGGCGCGGCGCGATCCGCACTGGCCCGCCCTTTTTCTCCCTCTCTCTCACAGGACTCCTCGCTCCACGTCCTTTCACATTGTGTCTTTCAGGAGGACTCCCTATCAATCAAAATAAAAGGGGGTTCTCCCGGTCCTAGGGACCCTCGGAGATTAAATTTGGGGTCCTAATCCTCCCACTAGAGACTTAAAGGGGCATCCCGGGTAGCTCAAGCAGCGTAATTCCCTCTGGTCATTGCGACTACCTTAAAATCACCATATGGAGGCTCCCCAGGATACCGGGCTCGGGCTCCCTTCGGGGCAATCCCGGCTGTGTGTGGGTTGTGGGATATCCCTTACAGGGGATAATGTACCGATTTGTATACCATGTGCTCAGCAAGCCATAACGCGGCAGTCGGGGTCCCAAGCATCTGGGTCAGTGCCGCCGGCCTCATTACCTACTCCACCCCGCCTTGTCCGTACCCCATGTGACACTGTCATTAGCGGGGAGTCGCAATCTGATGTATGTGCTAGATTGGCCAACATCGAGAAATTGATTTCTAGCTCTGCGGCCAGAAAGGCCCCAGCTAAGAGTAGACAACTGTCTCCGGCCACGCTGGCTCTGGATTTTGATGAGTATGATTCCTTTGACTGGTCGGATTATTCCCCACTTGAGGAGGGGGAATTGTTTGCGGACTCTGATGTTGCGGATCAGCAGTTTTTTTATGCTGATGCTGGGCAGGCGCAGGGGGATGCCGTGGATACCCCCAGAGTCCTGGCCCATTTATTTGATGTGCTGGCTATTTCTCCTCCTGCGGAATCCCCTGCGCAGAAGGGGGAATTCTTTGGGACCTCGAAACCTCGCTTGGAGTTCCCAAATCAGAATCATTTTGAAAGCTTAATTCTTAAGGAATGGGAGAGACCTAGCTGGCTCCCTGGTGTTCCTCAGGGATGGGATAGGAAGTATCCCTTCCCGGTGGACACGGTGAAGTGCCCGTTCTGGGACTGTCCAACACCTCTGTTGTGCATTCTCCAGACGCCACCACCCTTAAAGGTGGTGAGGACAAACGCATTGATCAAATGGCTTGCCATGCCTTTGCTAGTGTGGGTTCAGCCTTGCGGCCTGTTTGTGCCTCGGCGCTCACAGCGGTGGCTACCAGGTCTGTGATTAGGGACCTGTTGAGTGGTTCCCAGCTTAACCCGACCAGTGATGATTTCACAGCCCTTAAGCTGTGTGAATTGTTCATGACTTTTGTTTTAACCGCATTAGATGACACAATTTGTATGTGTAGTAGAACCTTTGCGTTGCTGGTGGCTATTCGCCAATCGGTCTGGTTGCGCCAGTGGGCGGCTGACATTGCGGCTAAGAAATCACTCACAGGGCTACCCCTCCTGGGTATGCGGCTGTTTGGAGATAAACTGGATTCAGTAGGGTTTGCCGGTTCAGGTTCGATCAGACAATCGGACTGTGGTCGCTTACATCAATCACCAAGGAGGGACTGGCAGCAGGAGTGCCCTCAGGGAAGTTTCTCTGATTCTTGCATGGGCAGAGAGCAATGTCCGATGCATCTCAGCAGTGTACATTCCGGGAGTGGAGAACACGGAGGCGGACTCCCTGAGCAGGGGATTCTCTCGCCGAGGAGAATGGTCGCTCAACCACAATGTGTTCCGGTCCCTCTGTCACAAGTGGGGGATTCCGGAGGTGGATCTTTTTGCCTCACGTCACAATCACAAGCTTCCGGCATTTGTGTCTCTGTCTCAGGATCCTCTGGCCCTGGCAGTGGACGCCTTGTCTCTTGCCTGGAGGGATCTGGGGTTTCTGTACCTGTTTCCCCCCTTCTCCATGGTGCGCAAAGTGGTGCGCAAGCTGGCTCTAGAGGGTGCGCCAGCAATTCTGGTGGCCCCAAGGTGGCCAAGACAGGTTTGGTTCGCAGTATAGGTTGCCCCTGTTTCCGGATCTGATCACTCAAGGTCAACTTCGTTACCCCAATTTACAAATGCTCTGCATCCCTTGGTTAGGACTTTTTTCCAGGGGGTCACTCATGTGCGGCCCCCTAGAAAGCCCTTGTTGCCCGTTTGGGCTTTGAATTTGGTTCTGTTGGCCCTCCAGGGGCCTCCCTTTGAGCCGATGCAGGATGTTGCACTTTCTATGCTTACACAAAAGATTGCCTTTTTGGTGGCTATTGCCTCTGTTCGACGTGTCTCTGAGTTGGCGGCTCTTTCCATTCAAGCCCCTTACTTTGAGAGACACCAGGACAAGGTAGTTTTTCGTTTTAAGCCCAATTTCCTTCCTAAGGTGGTTTCTGCCTTCCATCTCAATCAGGATTTGGTTCTCCCTTCCTTGTGTCCTAAGCCTAGCAATAACAAGGAGAGGGTCCTACATTCTTTGGATGTGGTTCTTTGTGTGAAGTACTATTTGGTGGCTACTTCTTCCTTTCGTAAGACGGACGCCTTGTTCATGGTGCCCTCCGGGCCCCGGAAAGGTTTGGCGCCTGCCAAGTCTACCATTAGTAAATAGATACGTCAGGCCATTGTTGGGGCCTATACTGCCAAGGGGAGGGTTTCCCCTTTTCAGATCACTGCTCATTCTACTCGTGCTGTTGGGGCTTCCTGGGCTTTTCAGCATCAGGCCTCTGTTGGACAAGTTTGTAAGGCTGCTACTTGGTCTTCTGTACTTTTTCCAAGTTTTATAAGGTTGATGTGCGGGCCTCAGCGAATGCTGTTTTTGGCCGCAAGATTCTGCAAGCTGCAGTGGTTTAAATTTGTGCTTTGTTGCCTTTTCTTTTTGGGGATCCCCACCCATGTTGGACACTGCTATTGGATGTCCCATATGTCATGAATATTGGAAGCGGGGTGTGTGACATACTTGAAATAATACCGTTTTGTGATTGCTCACCTGTAAAATGGGTATTATAAGTATGTCACACACCCCGCTTCATCCCGCCCTTATTGTATTCTGTATCCTTTATATGGTGAACCTTTTATTGTTAAGATTTTTGGATTTGGTTCTTCCTGGTCCCCTTAGATGTTTTCCTATACTGGGTAATGTGCGGGAGGTCCCAGGTATTTATGGACCGGGAGGGGCTCCTTTTTTCCTGTCATCTCTGCAGAAGTTCGCCCTCTACTGGTTATAACCCATATGTCATGAATATTGGAAGCGGGGTGTGTGACATACTTATAATACCCATTTTTACAGGTGAGTAATCACAAAATGGTATTTTTTTTCCTCTTTTGGAATGTAAAATATACATTTGTGCTAGGATTGTGCCCCCAGAACTGTGATTTACTTATCAGTATGCTGTTTCCATGATTCTCATATTGCTGGGGCTCTGTTTTGCTACAGTGGGAGTGGATTTAATGGACTTGGAGTAAAAAACATGGACTGCAAGCCCTGCCCCCCCATTCACTATGTAACCCCCCGCTCTGCTTCAGTGCTAAGGAAAGGTGGCAGAGCGGGGGGGGGGGGGACTTTTAAAACAGACGGTCTGGCTGGACTAACTCTTTAATTCCCCCACATGAGAGCAGTGTAAAATCCACCTTGTCAAAGCATTTAAAATTGGCCATTTTTAGTTAAATACCTTCCTTATGTTTTTCTAAGCCAAGACCCTGGCTTTGTTTCCATTCCTAGTTGTGCTTGATAAGTTTGACTTACACTTTTTACCACTGCTTGCATTTTCACCATTTTCTTTTTTTCCAGGCTATGGTTGGCATATTACAGGGAAAAGAACTGAGCAAAGATAAATCACTAATGCAAGATCTAAAACCATTTAGGATCATCATAAGTCTACTGGACAAACCTGAACTTGGTATTTCCCTTGTTTTCCTGCATTGTATAATAACCCTGCGTACTATGACAGCTGGAATGGGGGCAGCAATCTAATTCATACACAAAGGGGCTGTTGAATGAGTATATAAGCTATTGGAAATAATTAGCAATCAATACTATACAGCTACTATAGTGGGAGAGGGTGCAATGAACAGTTCCTGCTGGTGAGTGCGGTGCAGGACATAGATTGGGCGATCTGGTAACACAGCCAGTTCTGGGGTTTTAAGGATTTTTTAAGTTAAAGCAAGATAGTGATAAAGGCAAATTCCCCTTTATCCAGCCAGAGTATGTGTTTGTTTTTTCAGACCTTAAAAGAGAAAGTCCACTTTGGTCTTTCCCCCACATCAAGGTGCCAAAGGGTACTAGACCCACTTCCCCGCTGCCCTACTCATCTCTCATCGCCAACAGTGGTATGAGAATCCTCCCATTGACATCACAAATAGCCCGCTCCTGGGGCATCCTATAGCCGGATTCTTAGCTCCCCTTTACCGATGGCTCCCGTGATACTGCGATCGATGTCCGCCGCATTCCCGGCTTCCTGATATGGCTAGGCATGGGAGCGCATGAATCAAAAGCTGGGTATGCGGACACCCAGCTGGCCTACAGCATCCAGCGATCTTGAGCGCCAGCAATCTTAAAATTGCCAAGTGGGTGTAGCCTCAGTGGTGGAAAACCCTGTTTTTTTTGTTTTTCAAATTGGGCCTCCTCCAAGAGAGCAGCATTGCCCAAGGTGGGGAGGGCGGGTGCCCCAGAAGGGTTTTTAATCCATTTTAAGAACTTCAAGATTTACCTTAAAGTAATTCTGTCACAAGCAAGGCTCACGACACCAGTTGGAAGCATCAGAGCATGACTTGTAGCTAGGTCCCTATTGGAGTCAATAGGCTTGTCTGCATGTTTCCAGAAAAAGTTGTGATATTTATACAAATTTTAAAAAAAATAAAAGTTGTGTGGCGGATTTAATACATGCTAGGTTCTTAAAGCGGACCAAAACCCACTGAGCCTGTGAAATACATTTGGCCAAAGCCCCTGCCAATACTGCCCTCTTAGGGTGTAGAACTGGAAATGGATTTTTGAATCGTCCTTTTTTTTTTGTTTTGCTTTCCCTCTCTGTAAGATGACAGGCATCAGTCATTACATCTGTGTGCTGCACACAACAGTGGCAATGAATGGAGGAGGCGGAGCTTTACAGCTAAAACAGGCACCTTTATCTGGGATTAGAGGGAAGTAGGGGCAGTGAAAATTGGGATAAGTTACTCTTCATGGGGGCAGCAATCCAGAGAATGCTAGTTAAAAAATACCATTTTGTGAATACTCACCTTGTAAAATGGGTATTATAAGTATGTCACACACCCCGCTTCAAGATAATCATTACATGTGGGTAGTATGGTCTGAAGAGGGCGATTTGCAGAGATGATTGGAGGAAAGAAAGCCCCTCCCAGTCCATAAATACCTGGGACCTCCCACTCATTACCCAGTATAAAGAAAGCAGTAAGGTAAGGGACCAGGAAGAGCCAAATATTAGTCATAACGCAAGGTTCACAAAACGATGGATCCAGAATACAAAAGGGCGGGTTGAAGCGGGGTGTGTGACATACTTATAATACCCATTTTACAAGGTGAGTATTCACAAAATGGTATTATTCTAAGTATGTCACACACCCCGCTTCAAGATAATCATTACATGTGGGACATCCAAAAGCAGTGTCCATAAAGGGTGGGGATCCAAAACAAGGCATAAAGCACAACTTAAACTACTGCAGCCTGCAGAACTTTGCGGCCAAAAACAGCATCCGCTGAGGCCCAAACATCACCCTTGTAAAAACTTTGAAAAAGTGTGAACAGAAGACCAGGTAGCGGCCTTGCAAACTTGCTCAACAGAGGCCTGGTGCTGAAAAGCCCAGGAAGCCCCAACCGCACGAGTAGAATGAGCTGTAACACGAAGGGGAGGATTTCTCCCCTTAGCAGAAAAGGCCCCGACAATGGCCTGACGAATCCACTTACTGATGGAAGACTTAGCGGGCGCCAAAACCTTTCTTGGGCCCAGAGGGTACCACAAAGAAGGCATCAGTCTTACGAAAGGCAGACGTTACCACCAAATAGTACTTCACAACTCGAACCACATCCAGGGAATGCAGGACCCTCTCCTTTTCATTACTGGGATTAGGACACAGAGAGGGCAAAACAATGTCTTGGTTTAAGTGAAAAGGCAGAAATCCGGGTTAAAACGGAAAACCACCTTGTCCTGATGTCTTTCAAAATACGGGACCTGAATGGACAGAGCCGCCAACTTAGAAACACGCCGAACAGAAGTGATAGCTACCAAAAAGCCCACCTTCTGAGTAAGGGAAGACAAGGCAATATCATGCAAGGGCTCAAAGGGAGGACCCTGAAGAGCAGAAAGAACCAAATTCAAATCCCAAACCGGAATCAGAGCCTTCCTAGGGGGCCGCACGTGCGTAACCCCCTGGAAAAAGGTCTTAACCAGCGGATGAAGCGCAAAAGATCTTTGGAAAAACACCGCCAGGGCAGACACCTGCCCCTTCAGAGTATTAAGTTGGAGCCCTAGATCCAAACCATGTTGCAGGAACTCCAGGATTCTAGAAATAGAGAATTCCCTGCAAGGGAAAGCCCTAGTCTCACACCAATCAATATAAGACCTCCAAGTCCTATAGTAAACGGAAGAAGAAAACCTCTTCCTAAAGACCTTCCTCCTTCAAGATGGAGGTTTCCGCAGCCACGCCGTCAAAGCCAGCGTTGGTAAATTGGGGCAACGTAGATGACCCTGTGTGTGCAGATCCGGCAGCAGGGGCAGAACGAACTGATCTTCTGCTAACCTTACCACGTCTGCGAACCAAACCTGTCTTGGCCACCTTGGAGCCGCCAGAATTGCTGACGCTCCTTCCAGAGCCAGCTTGCGCACTACTCTGGCTACCATGGGAAACGGAGGGAACAGATACAGAAACCCCAGATCCCTCCAGTTCAGGGACACGGCGTCCGTCGCGAAGGCTAGCGGATCCTTCGCCAGAGACGCAGATGCCAGAAGTTTGTGATTGTGACGGGAGGCAAAGAGGTCCACCATCGGTGAACCCCACCTGAGACAAATTGAACGAAACACCTTGGGACTGAGAGGCCACTCCCCCTTGCGGGCTGACCACCTATTCAGAGAGTCCGCCTCCGAGTTCTCTACTCCCGGAATGTGAACTGCCGAGATGCACGGGACGTGGCTCTCCGCCCAGTCCAGAATCAATGACACTTCCCTGAGGGCACTCCTGCTGCGAGTCCCTCCCTGGTGATTGATGTAGGCAACCGCCGTCCGATTGTCCGACCGAACCTGGACCGACAAGCCCTGCAGGAGATGAGTCAGACGAAAAAGAACCATTCTGATGGCTCTCAATTCCAGAATGTTGATAGGCTCGTGGGCTTCCAGGGGTCCCCACAACCCCTGAAATTGCAGATCATTCCAGAAGCCCCCCCCATCCTGAGAGGCTGGCATCCGTGGTGACCACCTCCCAACGAGGAGTCTGAAAAGACCTGCCCTTCAACAGATTGGTTGAGTTCAGCCACCACCTGAGTGGTCGGCGAGACATCAGAAAGAATTGATCCAGCGACAGAGGAGATCTGTCCCAGACAGACAATAGATGGAGTTGTAGCGTCCTCGTGTGAAACTGGGCAAAGGGGACTGCCTCGAAGGAGGCCACCATCAACCCCACCAGTCTCATTCCTAGTCGAATGGTCGGACAAGGAATGGACATGAGCGACCGAATCAATTCCTGAATCAAAAGAACCTTGGATTGAAGAAGGAACACTCTGGCCTGATCTGTATCCAGAGACATTCCCAGAAAGGATACTATCCTGGACGGGTAAAAGGAGGACTTGGGGTAGTTGATCACCCAGCAGAACCTCTCCAGAGTGGATATTACCGTCCTGGTGTCTAATTCCGCTTGGCTGAATGATGATGCCATGATGAGGAGATCGTCCAGATATGGCACTATGCGAATTCCCTGCGCTCTAAGAAGAGCCATCACCCCAGCGAGCACCTTGGTGAAAAACCCTTGGAGCTGTGGTGAGACCAAAAGGAAGAGCTACAAACTGAAAGTGCCGATCTTCCACCACAAACCTGAGGAATCTCTGGTGCGCGGGAAAAAATCGGAACATGGAGGAAAGCGTCCTTGACGTCTATGGACGTCATGAAGTCCCCCTGACGGAGAGCGCGGATAGCTGAACGACGCGATTCCATGCGAAATTTTCGCAGCCTGATAAACCTGTTGAGGATCTTCAGATCCAGGATGGGCCGGATAGAGCCATCCTTTTTGGGGACCGTGAACAGATTTGAGTAAAATCCCCGACCCTGATCTGATAGGGGCACTGGCGAGATGACCTATATCTCCAGAAGACTTGAAAAGCGCCTCCCGAAGCCCCTGTGCGCCAGGTGCGTCCGGGGGCACCCTAGACCTGAAGAAAAGCGGAGGAGGACGGGACTCGAACTCCAACTTGTAGCCGGAAGACACGACTTCCCGGATCCGTTTGTCCGAAACCTCCCGAATCCAGATCAGAGAGAAGTGTCGCAGCTGTCCCCCCACCCGCACGGGTGAGGGCGCCCCCTCATTGCTGAGCAGGCTTGTTCGCAGGTTTTGGGTTATGAACCCCAGTTGTATCCTGAGCGGGCACGTCCTCTGCCCCTATTCCAGGAATCTCCTCTAGTGGAAGGGAAGGCGAAACCTCTTCCTGCTCTGGATCCGCGAAAGGAATGATTGAAAGAAGCCGCCCCGCGAAAGGGACGTCGTTGCTTCTTGCGTTGAGGTAACTTACCCCCCTTATCTACTGAATCCAATTTTTCTCCAAAAAGCCATAGCCCCACGAATGGGAGAGACGTCAGCGACTTTTTTGGCCCAAAGTCGGCCGCCCACTGGCGCAACCAAACTGAACGCCTTATAGTCACCATCAGAGCAGAAGCTCTCCAAGGCGGCTAACATGAAAGACAAGAATAACTCACAACGTTTAAGTCCCAGAAATTCGTCACTGTCCGGGTGCAAACCGGAAGATGACAACAAGTCTCTGACCACCGACCTGGTAGCCACCACCAGCAGAGATGAAGCGCAAAAAGGGCCGTATGGCTGCCCCAATACTGGCGAAACCATGACAAGCCATCTGGCCAATTCGTTTATCCCCTCCATCTTTAAGAGAAGAGCAATCGGGGTTATTCAAAAACGGCTGAATTGGTGCATCCACCTCAGGGGGGGACGTCCAGCGCTTAACCGTGTCCGAAGGGAAAGGATATCTTTTATCCCAACTCTGAAGAATGCCTGGGAGCTGAGCCGGCCTCTCCCATTCCTTAGAAATAATCTTATCAAAATGCCTTTGATTAGGGAATTCCAAGCGCGGCTTGGATTCCTCATAAAACTCCCCTTGTTGATGAGGAGCAACCTCTGGAGGAGAAATAGCCAGAACCTCAAACATCTGAGCAAGGACGTTAGGAGTATCCAAAGAACTCCCTGACCCCTTCTCAGAGTCCGCACCAACGAATAGCTGGTCGTCCGAATAATCCGATTCGTCAAATAGCTCCCCTTCCTCCAGAGGGGAGTAATCTGACCAATCCAGGCGATCCTCATCGTCATATTCAAATGTCGGTGGGACCGGTGACAAATGCTTTCTCTTAGCTGGAGCCTTCTTGGCAACCGCAGAAGAAATACATTTTTCAATATTAGTCAATCTAGCACACACATCAGATTGCGACTGCCCACCCGCGACAACGTCACACGGGACACGGGCCAAGACGGGGTGGGAAGGGGATGACGCCGGCGGTGCTGACCCAGACGTCTGGGGTTCTGACTGCCGTGTAATAGTCTGCTGTGCACATAGTATACAGAGAAATACGTCATCCCCAGTTAGGGATACCCCACAACCCATGGACTTCCGGGATTGCCCCGAGGGGAGCCCAGTATCTGGGGATGCCTCCATACGGTGAACTTATATGTAGTCGCAATGACCGAGGGAATTACGCTAGTAAGCAACCCGGGATGCCCTTATAATTGTCCCAAGTGGGAGGATTTTAACATGGAATTTAACCCAGGGACCCAAGGACCGGAAGAAGACCCCTTAAAACCTAAGGCGTTCTACCTGAAAGACTGCCGGATATAAAGGGTTACATATAAGTAAATATATATATATATATATATATATATATATATATATATATATGGCCCATAGGGCCACTCACTGTGCCTTCCTGCGTGAGGTAAATGGCGTCCACCACACACGCAGCTCACAGAGGCAGAGAGGAGCCTGTGGGCGTGGCCAGCGCTGAGCGCGCGATATGCGTAGCTCCGCCCCCTTACAGAGCGGAAAGCGGGCTCCGCAGTGGGTCTGCGCTCCTAATGGCAAAATGTGTGAGGTAAATTACCTCAGAAAAACACTATAGCGCACACATATACCGGCGCCATGGCAAGAACAGCAGCCGCGGCGCCGGTAACCACAAAGACCCCAGGGATGTAATGGGTGCGGGCCGCGGCGACGCGCAATCGCCCGGCCCCGCCCACTGTGGCCAGCGCGTGAGGGGAGATCTCCCCTCACAAGATTAATGGAACCGCCAGCGCAAATAACCGCGCCGCCGCCATTGCGGTAGTCACCGCAACAAAAAACAGTAAAGCCAGGGGGACAAGCCAGCGCCAACAGCCGGCCCCACCCCCCAACTACAACTTCTGAGGAGAAAAGTTCTCCTCAGCTCTGGCGCCAGTAGCAGTGAAACAATGCTCAATAAATAAATCCTAACTCTGAGGTAAAAAAGGTGGCCCCCGACATTTTATCCCCACCACCACAGGAGAAGGGCATCAGGAAAGGGGGGCCAAGGGACAGGGCATCCCAAACCGGGGTCACCAGCCCGGATAACCGCCTACCCTCTGGTACAGGGTCTCACGGTGGAGCATGGCTCCAGAGCACTAAAAGTGCCATTCTACCCTCACCCGGGATACAGCCTAGACTGGGAGGCATGTGTATTGGGACTTATAAAAAACATAACCGGGTGGAAATAGAGAGAAAAGCGGGCCGGGAATAAACCCGGCTACCTGAAATCCCCCTGTGCAAGGAGGAGACATCATCTTCTGACTTGCTCGCCGTCTGCAGAGATGGAAAACTGGGTAATGAGTGGGAGGTCCCAGGTATTTATGGACTGGGAGGGGCTTTCTTTCCTCCAATCATCTCTGCAAATCGCCCTCTTCAGACCATACTACCCACATGTAATGATTATCTTGAAGCGGGGTGTGTGACATACTTAGAATATGTGGGTTTTGGTCTGCTTTAAGAAGGTTAGCTCTGAAGGAGGTACTTTAATATAAGATATTGTGTAGAGCAATTTCTTCATTTTTACTTTAATATAAAAAGATAAGTTTTTTTTTTTTTTGCTAATAAACCATCTCAAGCCTTTGTATCTGTGTTGATAAATTTCCCCCTTTGAAATGAATCCCTATTATTCTGTCACTGATGTGTTTTATCAGGTCCTGCAATTCTGGAGGATGTTTTAATAGAAGTCTTCAGAACATTATATACTCAATGCAAAGCAGAATTAGATCTACAGACACAAACCCTTTTTAGCAAGGACCCTGCGCTGCTAAGTAGGTAAGCTGGGATTTGCTGCTCGGTTGGTTATAAATTAAAAATTGCTGCATGAAAAAATAAAACAAGACCCTGGATTTGCTTTGCAACTTTTGAGACACTTTTACTGAATAACACTGAATACTGAATAAACACAGAGAAAACCCTGCATACAATTCTAGATGGTACAGTTCACACACATGTGCTGGGTTAAGCAATCGTAACAATAAAAAGCATTGCAGACACCTTATTGAGCACAACGTAGAAACTGCACAAGTCAATAGAAGTCTATGGCAACGCAGGTATAACGCAGTTTACCTGCCCAAGAATTTACCATTAACTTATTGTAAAAGGAATTTTACGCAAACGCATTTCCCATGCATCAAAAGCGCAATATTTGTTTTGATACATCATACTTACAGAACGCCTGCTCTAAACAGAGCCTTAGCTAATGATACAGTATACACAAATAAGCATTGCATTTAAAGTGGACCAACACCCTCCCATGATCGGCCCGGGAATCTATAAGATTCCCGGACCGATCAGCTCCCTGACTGCGGGGCACCTCGATCGGGGGTGCCCCGCTGTGTGAAACCCCTAAATCCCTACCTGCTCCTCGATCCAGCGGCGCCCGCTGCCTCCTCCCGCGCGTCCCTCTAGCAGGACGCACACCTGCGCCGGCCATTCCCTCTTGTCCGCCGGCGGGGATTGACTGCAGCGGTCACGTGGGAGCGGGGAGAGGTCAGTTTTTGGGGCTTTCTGGGGGGTTTCACACAGCGGGGCACCCCCGATCGGAGTGCCCCACCGAAGTGGACCAAAACCCAGGATAGTCAAAATCCTGGGTGTTGGTCCACTTTAAATAAGTAATTGAACATTGCTTTACTGGTTTGAAGAATTCTAATTCTTCTTTTCTTTTTTTCCTGCTGCTTGTTTTACAGTAAATTACGGGAAAACAAAAGGACCGCAGAGCTTATTAAAACAGCCAATCTCCTGTTTAACTCCTTTGAACCTTATTACATGTGGGATTACATTGCACGCTGGTTTGAAGAATGCTGCAGGTTAGTATCAGTCCATTATATTGAGTTAAAAGCCTGTCATTTTATTTGGCTTTTTGTTTAACAGTATTCAAGCTGGGTTAATGATTTATTAAAGCACAAGCACGATTATTTCTTTAGGCATGTGAGGGTTTATTACCACAGCAGTGACAAATCTCCTCAGAATGTGCTGACACACACCCTGCATATTTATTGATATTTTCAATTGTTTCCCTCAAGCCCATATTCTTGTTTAATGCAGAAATATATTTAGAAGGTACTTACATGGAATATGGATCACTTTGACTTTTGCCTAGATTTATTACCTCACATGACTCAAAACAGAAATCAATGTCCTTGTAGTGTCTTCACTACTTAAAGAGTCCCAAGATATTGGGTTGTATAGCAAGTAGGCCTCATTTTCCCTCACAATAAAATGTATGTTTATATTTGGGATGACTATTGTTTCACTGTAGTCTGAATATTGGTGGCAGGTTTTCAGCCATACTATTCTAACTTTACAGAGAATAACTGTACACCTCTACTTCATGAACCAGCTTCTGGGGAACTATAGCTTTATTTATTCACTTTAAAGTGGTCCAAAACACATATAAAAATAAGTTGTCCATTTTAGGATGTCCTGCATTGTGAAAGCCCCCTCAAACTTGCCTTGATCCTCGATCACATGGCTGCGACTAAGCTTAGCCACATTCTGTTTCAATCTTTTTATTGAAATTTTTTGGTGTAAAAGATATACAGCACGACTTTTTGGTAATTTACAAATAAACTGTTACAGAACGTGAATTGTCGTCTTCATACTGTGACTCATACAGTTATGTCATTTTCAATAAGTTGTCAGGCACTTTTAGAATGTTTGGGCTCCTAAAGTTTAATGACGTACCAACATGAGCAGCTTAAAGCTAGCACCTATGAACTAGTGGTCATCCTTACTCAAGTTGTCAGGCAGGTGGATTATCCTCACCTGCCACATGTTCTCTACACCGCCACCGCTCTGGTGTCAGAAGGGGGGTAAGGGGGGGCAAGGGACCTAGGGAGGGGGGGCGGGAAACAACAAGTGGGGAGGAGGGGGGCAGACAGGAAACAAGGAGAGATGATAGAAGAATGCGCAAATGTAAATATGCATGTAAAGGGGAGAATTTGCAGGCCATTTCTTCACTGCAACAGGGCCTCTTTCAAATCCGGGAACGAGTATTCCAACCATAGGTTCCAAATCTTCATAAATTTCTCATGGGAATCCTTCAGGATGCTGGTTAATTTTTCGTTGATAAACATGCCATTCAGCCTCTCCTTTACCATCTGAAATGGAAATGGAACACTCCCTTTCTTCCATGAGCTTGCTATAGCTAGCTTGGCCGCCAACATGACCTGAGTTAGCAGGGCGTGTTGGGGCTTGGTGATTCCTTCTGGCTTCACGTGTAGCAAAGCGACCCAGGGGTCCCTGCGTAAATTAACATGTAGGAGACTATATAGCAGGCCAAAGACCCGAGACCAGAACCTCTTAACCTTCGGGCATTCCCACCAAATGTGGAGGACCGTCCCCTCCGCCGAACAACCTCGGAAGCAGGTGGCCGGGTACCCTGGGACAGCTTTAGCCACGCGGGACGGTACCAGGTACCACCTTGTAAGCATCTTATATGCTGCCTCTAATGTGGTGATGTTTATAGAACATTTGAGCTTAGCCACATTCTGAAGCACCTCATAGCATCCCCACTACCTCCGGGCTGTCCTGCCTTGTTGAAAGACATTAGAGTGGTTATGGCAAGCAGACAGATCGGAGATGCTGCCAGAGGCCCACAAATGGGCTGTGGGATCCAGGTGAGTATACAGGCAGTTTCACACAGCAAGGGATTTGGGATGTCACTATGGAAACTTCTGCTTTCCACTAGGAAAACATCTGCCCAAAGTAGATAGGTAAAAGCATCTACACCCATCAGATTTGTATTAGCAACAAGCTATTATTTTAGCACAGGCTGGTTCGGGGGACAGGCTGTTAAGAGTTGAGCCATTCTCTCCTGTAAAAGTAGAATGACATGTTCAAAAGTTATCACCGCGATTCTACTTTCTTCTGAGAAAAAAGAAAAACAGCTTGGCGGGGGTGTATAAGCAATTTAGCATATTTGTATTTTAATAATTGGTCTGTTTTTGATGCTCTTACATCATGCAAACTTCTAGTCTGTTAAACCACAGGCAGTCCTTTAGGCCACTACATTCTGCATGCAAAATATGACCCATAGAAAATCTTAACATTGTTCATTAGTCCATCTGACCCAGAGAAATGCCCAACATTGTCCATTTGTTCTCATCCCCATTATGCATGGGGGCCCACAATGGCAGCCATTGGGGTTCACAAAGTAGGAATATGGGGCACCAAACACCTAGGTTGTACGCCTGGTAAACAAATTGGTCACGGGGGATGATGTGAATAAGCAGCTGCGGCTGCCAACTACCCAGGAGCAAGTGATTATTTTGCTTGGATATTTTTAAGGTGGATCAAAAGTCAATCACTTTACTCTTCAAGTGGATGGGCATCCCAAATAGCTTTAAAAAATAACCCTTAAAGGGTGACAAGATGACAATCTTTCAAATGTACCATTCTGCTTTTACAGGAAAGGACATTCCTGAGCAAGCCTGAAAGAGAACAGTGACATTACCCATTCTAATTTCTACATATAACATTGCATGATGGGTAAAGGCTTGAACACACATCAGCAGAATTGCAACAGCCATACACCAGTAATCCAGCACAGGCTGGCTTAGGAGACAGTGGGTTTAGTAGTCCCTCCTCCTGTAAAATATAGAATAGTGCATTGAAGCTTCTAGCCCTTCGATTTTCTTCTTTCCAGTAACAGAAAAAAACATGCTTGTTTTTTTCCATGCAAAAAAAGGAACAAGCCTTCCTGTATGCCTGATAAAATATTTGCTTTACAATAGACCATTTCAGTGTTTTTTCTTTTTTATTTTTATATGCTTCATTTAGGCGGACCCTGCACGCCAGGCTTCAGTTGCCATCTAATGACAGCATCAATTCAGTGGAGTTCCCCCTAATCAATTTCTGCATATTGGTGGATTTCTTGCTGGACATTGTGTCTTTGGTAAGCGCAAATGGAAATGTCATTTTATATATTTATTCTGGCCTTCATAAAGTATTAATATTTCTTTTAAAACGTGTTCCATCTGTAGGCATGTTTAACAAAAAATGTATATACTCACCTCCACCTGTTCACATTGCTAGCTCAGCAAACAGCAGCTTCTTCATTGTAATGTTTATTCTCTGGCATACCCCCTCTGCACATTCTCCTTTCCTCAGTCATCAGAGCGCAAGTGCAGTACATGTATCCTTTACTGACTAAAGGAAGAAGCACAAGCTCAGACCGACAACACTAGGTCATTTTAGATCAATGTTGCTGGACTTGGGGAGTTACAGTGGCAGAGGAAAATCCCCAAGAAGATGGAAAATTGCAAATAAAGAAGCTGCTTTGTCAATGGGTTAGATGTGCTGGTGGAGGAAGGAGTAATGTGAGTATATATGGTTTTTTATAACATATCTACTGATGTACCAGGTTTATTCAAAGAGAGTTGGCCTATTTGTTACATTTTTAACACAAGGGTTTCTTCTGAACTCTGAAGAGACCTTGTTTTGTCCAATTTTAGGTCAATATGCATACAAGTAAAGAAGCACTATTGCAAAAAATGTCCCAATGATAAAAAATCTATATAAATATGCCGGATGGCAGGAGGAGAGGTCTCTTACACACCCAGCAAGTGGCGTGATTAACCACCAACCATACTATGGAAATGAATGGGGCCCCCAGAGGCAGGGTCAGATCAGTGGTAACTTTTTGTTAAAAAAAAAATAAAAATAATGCTACTTGGCGGGCAGTGGCGAGTGAGGAGTGCTGCTTAACACAATGCAGAGTGTGCAGCAGATAGGAAGCCATTTTACACTTACATGAGGCAGCTGCTGCAGAATCAATGTGCTCAGCTTGATTCTGTGATGTGACATTACAGCCGCTAGCGGGCTGAATGGTGCAGAGCAGGCCACTGGTTGCATCCCCGCTCACCTCTAGCTGGGGGCATGCCCATTAGGCCAGTCAAAAAAGCCAGTCCCAGGTATGTGTCTAGCTAAAGCTATAGCAAGGCCGTTACCGGGCGCATGGGTCATTGGAGCAAGTTTAGGTTAGTGGGTGCGGTGATTTAATAAGGTTTTACACAGTGGGGCATCCTAGTTTGGGGTGCCACAGGGAGTAGAAATTGGACATCCATATGGGCAAATCCTAGACAATTCCCCATGCCATGAATGGACAATGCCAGGATACCCCTCTGTGTGAAACCTTCTGGGTTCCCTCACGCTTCCACAGGGCATGGGTAGGCTGCGGCTACATTAACAACAAGATGCGTTAATATTGTATTTCATTTTACAAAATTTGTCCTCAATGTGGTCAGGGCATTAACATATTTGGCCACTACTCTAAAGGTACCTAAGTCCTTATTCGTGATCCCAGAAGAGCTCCAGACCTTCATCAAGTTTTACAGACTTGATGTCAGGGCATCGGTCTATGCCGCTCTGGGGCGTAAGGTATTGCAGACAGTAATGCCTATTCCCACCAGAATATTTCACAGATGTAAGTAGCCCAGTAACTGTACCAAACCGAATTCAAGGTGATAGGGGCACACTTTGACACCACAACAAATTTGTTCTAATGAGAATTGAAGTAGTAAGTAAAAGGTTAGGTTATCATGGGAATGTGCACCATGGCATCCCAGATCAAAATGCCCTAGTTTTAGAGGCCGGACGGACCTCCGTTTCAATGTGGAGTTGAAGACTAGAGTCAGCGTGGGCATTTCACTGTGACTGAAGGTGAGGGGGGGGGCATGTGTTTGATGCAGAAATGCGCTCAAGAGCTGATCATGCTGGACTGGATCGTATAGCTTTTTTGTTTTGAAGCCTGGACAATCCATTTAATCTTCACATGTGTTTAAGGATGGTTGTACTTATACAGTAGTTGTACCACATAACACATTGTTAGCTCTGACATCTGTGCATGTTCACTTTGAAGCGGCTTTACACTGTAGTACTGCACTCCCCTTATTGTTGAGGTTTAATGTCTGTACTTGTGTGTAGCCATTTCCTAGTCCTGTGTTGGACAGTAGACCAGTAGCCTCCCAGGTGCAAAGAACCTCTTGTCACATAATAAAAGCATTGCATTTTTTATACTTCTTTTTTCCTTCCCCTCTCAGGATTTAATGTTGCTAATAAATCATTTGTGAAATATATTTTGTCTTCTTTGTGTGATTTCTCTGTGTGTTAACTGCTCAGTCTGTTTTTCCCTTCTTAAAATCTTTTACTTTCCTTCTCCAAGCCTACTAGAAGCATGAGAGTGATTTGTCAGGTACTGTATAACAGCTTGTTTTTAATATACACTTCTTAATTTCTATATTCTTTTTTTAGATTGTATGTTAATAACTAATATGTGTATATAGTGTGTGCGTTGTATAGTAATTATCTATTGGCACAGGGTGGATATATTTGCTCAATAAATTCCATTTTCTTTGGTCAATCTGCTTGGAAAACTAATAATCTCTCAGCAGGAGTTCCCCATAGAAATGGAAATGATTACAGGTAATCCAATACTCCCTTGAAAATGCATTATACGGAATGAGCAAATTGCATTAACAAGTAACAGGTCTTCCTTAAAATTTATACCCAGCCTATCGGCATATTCTTTTTCTCTCAGTTTAGTTACAGGCACTCCCCAGCCATAAAAAAAAAAAAAAAAAAAAAAAAAACCAATTTATATATATCCTGCTTTGACCACTGCAGCTGGCCTGTCCTGGTCTGGTTCGATAAAACTCACTGGGTCCCAACATTCAGTCCCAAGGTGTCCACCGCTCACCAGCGACATAGGGGATCAACAGCTGACCCCTTGCGTTAGTCACAATGCCTTAAACATGTTTACTTCATTTACTGCAATGTATGGAACAAACCAGGCCTCAGGACACCCCTTAAACTGAAGAGAATTGAGCAGGCATGTTCAAGTCATTATGACTGACTTGGAGGTCTTGCTGGTCCTGGAGGTTTCCAGTGAATGGAGATGCTAGGGGACTGGATCTTGGAAACCTTGAACTTTCATCAACCCAAAGCAGAATTGCTTTTTTTTACGGATATGCGAATTTTAACCGTATATCTTCCTTCTCCCTGGGTTTTGGGCCATAGCAATTTGAGATGTCCCTGTTTGTGAAACATCCAGTTCTTGTGATCTGCACTCCTACGGCGCATTGGCTCCCAGCCAATCAGAATAAATTACTGTGCATATTAAGGCTTGGCAATATTTTTTGAATTAATAGATTAATGAGGCACCTTCGGCTGGCCGCTCCCCTCTGTCAGCGTTGACCCACCACCGCCCATTCATATATGCTGGTGAGTGTGTGTGTTATAGCCCTGTGCATGAGTGGTGGAAGTGGAGGTAAGAATTCAGGTGATTCCGGAGGTTTCATTCAGCGAGACACAAATCGGGATGCCTCTGGAAAGGCCTTTCACCCTGGCCTGAAATCTTACTCGACTTCAACTTCTTCAACACTCTGGATCATTCAAAATAGTCTCTCCCTACTCCTCATTTTTTCAGCTTTCTAGTGATGAGACCCACCAGCAATCAATGGTTCCCAAGATTGACTACATTCCCCAGGGGGAGGTTGCCACAATAATGTTGATTCAGATCCAGGTGAGAATTATCACTCCTTTTTAGGAGAGAAAACTGCCATTGACTTTCATTGTCTACATTGGGGCAGATTCAGAGCCAGGTGAATATTTACACCTGGTAGAGAATGAAAGTCAATGACAGTTTTCCTAAAAAAGGAGTGAGATTTCTCACCAGGCTCTCAGTTGACCCCAATGCTTCCGTATCTTTAGTCAAGAAGCCAGAATACAAAGTCATTGTTTCCCAGGATTTTCTGCATTGCAGCCAGGCACAGGATTACTTCAGTTTCTTTAAAAACAAAATCCTCTTTGTGTTTAATGGACCAAATACAAGTTTTATAGCTGATGACAGAAATTTGTTTATTAATATGATATTATTATTTTTATTGTTAGAAAATAATTATATATTCGTAATCAAAAGGAAAGCATTTATCACCATTAGGTGATAAAGTAAAGAAATCCTATATGATGCCTGTAATTTACTACATCCTATAACATTCAATCCAAGTATGCATAAACCAGATTAGGTGGTCTGCCCTGGACCCTGCCAATCTATCAGAGATTTCAGGGGGCAGATGTACAGATGTGTCTACCCTTCGCTTTCAACACAATATTGTGAATAGCAGAAGAGTTTCCTTTACATAAATTATCACCCTTTGGTTAACCGTAAATTTATAATGTACTATGGTATATACAATATACTACATTTGTTCTGTTATGTAAAGCAGGAAATCTTGTCACACATTTTCCACAATATATCCAGCCATAATTGAAGAAGAGGAAAGACAAATCTGTAGGTGGCAAAGAGCAAAAATCTGACAGAGGTACCTGGGTCGCTGTATGTTCTAGGATGGCCCAGGTTATCTGTATCCTAATAGCTGTGTGTTTGTCTTGTATGCATATACTATATGGGATCCATGTATCATTTGTGGATCAACACAAGATTCTTATACTTATATTCAATGATATTGAGTGAACTTGAGCCAGAACCAGAGGCCTGAAGTTAAAGTGACTGACTGTCTGGCAGCTTAGCTGATGCACTTTCTTCTTTTCACTCCGGTCAACCAAAGGAAGAGGAATTTTCTCTTCTACTTTGCTGACTCCCGCTCCTGATCTTGACTTCTAGTCAAAGCCTTAGGCTCGTGACAGGTTGAAGCCTCCTTTGTTGTAATGGTAGGCAAGAATAGATGCCTCCATGCTGCCACTCAAGCCCCAGGTCACTCCAGTGCAATGCACACATAATGCTTGCATCACTCACATCACAGAGGGGAAGCTTTAATTTATAACTACTCCGGAAATATACATTTGTTTTCAAAAAGGAGTAAACTTGAGAACATTGCCATTTGTAGCCCTGCTGGACAAAAAACATACCTAGTGTCTTAAAGACGCTAGGTCAATTTTTTGTCTTTAAAGTCATTAAATACCCACCAGCAGGGCAACCCAATTTAGGGTCCCTACTGTGGGAATTCCACTGGTTATTTGTTAGACATGCTTCACTGGCGATGAGCAGCTGCATCTCCTTCCAGTATGTGGCTATGCCCTGCATAACTGGATGGCTGGTACAGCCATAGCGGGATGCAGGGGATGTGGCTTTCATCATGAGCAGTGGATAAGCTCCCATTTAGCTTTACTAAACTGCTCTGACTTATGAGCGGTTTAAAAAGCTGATTAAAGGAGAGCTGCATCTGCTTCACATGGTTCCCTAAAGAAGATTCAGCTCCAGGTCCACTTGGAATAAAATTGTCATCCTTTCTTTGAACAATAGAAAGGTTATCCAAACATATATCAGCGAGGTAAAAAAAAATCACGTCATTGCATGCAAACACCCCAGTAAGGTAGAGCCTTTTTCTTTCTTCTGTGGCGGGGTTTCATACAGTGGGGTATCCCAATTAGTATTACTGCAATTCTTCTGATGTGTGTAGATACCTTTACCTGTGTTACATTGCTTTGGGTGAAGATAAGAATGGTTAATTCTACTGTTTTCCACAGGCTGTTAGTTCTCCCCTATAAAAGTTTAATGAAATGTAAAAAAAAAAAGTCACTCCTGGTTTTTATTTTTTCCTGTAAATCAAAAATAAAAATGTTGTGAATTTGTTTTACAGCATATAGCTTTAATCCCTAAGCTAAATCCTCATCTTTCTATTTAGCATGTCTGTAAGGACTATTTATAGTAGTTCCTTTAAAGCAGGAAATAACCTGGGACTTTGACATTCCCCGGTTTTGTTCCCTAACTGGGATGCCCACTGTGTGAAACCCCCAGTTCACCCAGAAGAACTCGCCTCCTCCCACTCCTATGGCGAATACGGGGCTCTCTTCCAATCAGCGCCATTAGCAATGCATATTAAATGTTCGGCATGACTCTTGTTTAGTGAGTGCTGCCGCATCCCCTGCAGCATTTGCACTTTCTCCACCAGCCTGGGGGCGGAAGCACGTGCCCAGCCCAAAGATGCAGTCGCCAGTGTTTACATTGGTGAGGGAGCCCAGAAGCAGGTGAGTGTTTTGAGTCGCCCCAGGGGGGATTCACACAGCGGGGCATCCCAATCTGGGGATCAGCTGGCCCTGGGCTGTGCCTTGAGAGTTTTGTTACACTTTAAATTCATTGTGTAGCAGCTCTAAGATAAAAGCACTCGGTGTAGACCAGACCTGGGCATTGTAAGGCCCCAGGGCCACATACGGCCCTTTGATTGGCTCTGACTTGCCTGCGACCAGCGTTCCCTGTAAGGTGCACGGCCGCACGCTGCCGACCCCCCGCCGCTCAGTCCCGCCTACTGTCGGCACAGTCTTGCCCCTCTGTAGTGAGTTTAATATAGCGGGGGCCTGTGTGGCTTAGAGCCTGCTGTCCTATTGGACAGCTCCCTCCTGCAGGTTTGGCTGTGGGCGGAGTTTCTCTTCCAGCCATTGGCCTGTACTGTGTGGCATGTGTCAGTTGCTGCGGAGCTACTCCAGCCACTTGTCTGTGCCTCATGTCGCAGGTTGCTGGCACTTGTAGTCCACACCAAATGTATTACATGCTGTACACAGCGCCTGATGGTGCATAGGCTTTCGTAGTCCATTTCTGGCCGGACCAATGCCTTTGGGAGGGCGGGGGGACAATGCTGCAAGGTGGGAAGGGTTTCACACAGCCTTTTATCCAAGGCCCCCGGCCGGGCATACCAAATCGGGATTCTCCACTTTGTGAAACCCTTTTTACTCGGTAGCAATGTGAAAAAAGGCGACTCTGAAAGCAGAACAAAACCCAGAGCGGCCACTGGTCTTCCCCCCTGAGTATCCCAGATCAGGATGCCCCACTGTGTGAAAACCTTGTTACTTAGTAGCAACTTGACAAATTGTGGACTCCCCCCTAAAGTGGAAATGAACCCAGAGCGGACACTGGTCTTCCACCTGGGCATCCCAGATCGGGGCTTTGTTCCGCATTAAGGGAGGGAGTCTGACATTTTTCATGTTGCTACAGAGTAAAAAGGGGTATCACACAGTGGGTCATCCCGATGTGGGATTTCCAGGGGGAAGACCAGTGGCCGCTCTGGGTTTTGTTCTGCTTTATGTGAGGGATTCCGCAATATTCTAAGTATACAGCACGTCCTGCTCCAGAGATAATTCTTTATGTTTGGGTAATACATCCACAAAATGGCACTGGACTGCAGAGACAGCAAAAAAGTGGCTCCTCCCGGCCCCTTATATTCCACGGACCTCCCACAAATTTCCCCAGTTCTCCTCTGCAGTCTGCGCTGTGAAGGCAAGAAGATGGCTCTCTCTACTCGCAGGTGAGCGGGGCTATTAGCCTGCGGCCCTGTAGGACTATTTCCACCCATTCTTTTTTTCTGCCTCCCAGCTTTGGCTGCACTGGTCGGGTGACGATAGGCAGCACCGCTGTCAGGTGCTTAAGGAGCACTGCTCCGACCGCAATCCCCCACCAAAGGGTAGGCGGTATATGGTGAGCCTTATGGGATACCCCTCCCGCGCCCCTCGCCCCCTGTCCATCGGTGGGCTCCTGTTAGGTTGGCCGCTGCCCTCCCTCGCTCCCTGGTATTTCTCGGGGGGGGGGGGGGTGTATGTGTATTCTTCACTCCTTGTTTTGTATACCGTTGTATGCTTTGGCTTGTGTCGCCGCGTGTGTTGGTTGCACTGGTTGCTCTTTTAAATATGCCGCCACGCGCGCTTGTACGGCGTTCCGTGGTCGGCGGCGACTTTACCTCAGGCGCTGCTGCGCCATCATTGGTTGTCATGGTCACATGGGCGCCTTCGGGGGGGCGGGCCTTGCGGATGGCTAGTTCCACATCACTGTCTCCACGGCCCGCCCGAGGTATCTGCGGGCGCCATTTTGCTCTCCTCGTGCTGTGTGGCTGGCGTCTACCTAACGTGGCCCGAACAAAGAAATGGGGGAACCCACACCCTCCCCCAAAAAGATGCTAGGGATAAAATGAGTGGCACTACTCATAAATATAAAAATATCAGAAGTTTATTATCATCAATATTTACATGACAGACTAACATATATACAAATACACAACACAAGTACAACAACACATTAAAACACTAGGGGGCACCGGAGGTCTGATGAAAATAATAATACTACCCTGAAATACATAGTCACACAAAATGCATAAACCCCAATAAATCCTATCTAATTGTGCAAAGCTGCATTCAAATACACCATTATGCAATAAACAAAGCTGAATGACAATGATTATAATTATAATGATACCTGATTCAAAAAGGAAGACAGGCCCAAATATATACATAAAATAAGTGAAAAAAGTAAAAATAGAGCAAAGAAATGTGAAATTGTGTATATACAGACCAACCGGGGGTACCCCTAAACGGTAGAGACGCCAACGCGTGTCGTAGTGACCCTACACTACTTCATCAGGGCGAAAGGACGTGGCCCGTAAGTGCCCCTGCAGGCTGACTTATTTTTTATATATCTTATGTATGCATGCCGCTTACGGGACCTTTTCGGTTTGTCTTGCAGGCAGGTCAAACTTAATTGTGGTTTCTCCCGGCCTATCCCCTCTATTTAGTTTACTCTATTAGAGGCCTATTCTGTAAAACCTCCCACTTCCATAGCCGGCTATTGGGGCATCCCGGGTGGCCTTATAGCGTGAATCCCTATTGGCCGGTTGGGCCGCGATAATCACCATATGGAGGCTTCTCAGGATAATGTGCTCGGGGTTCCTTCGGGACAAGCCCGGTTGTGTGTGGCGTGTCCCCTACAAGTGATGACAATGTGCGGGTTTGTGTATCCTGTGCCCAGCAGGCGCTTGCGCTGCAGTCTGGGTTTCCAGTGGCTGGGCTTGTGCCCCGTTTGGCTTTGCCTACTCCCCCACGCTTACATCTGACTCCCAGTGAGGTGCATACCAGTGGGGAGTCTCAGCCTGATTTGTCTACCAGGGTGGCTAGTATTGAGAAGCTGATTGCTGGCTCTACGGCGCATAAGGCCTCGGCTAAGAGGCGGCATCTGGAACCTGGCGTTACCCTTTTTCCTATGGAGGCTGAGGAATTTTTTGACCTGGCCGGCTATACCCCCCTGGAAGAGGGGGAATTGTTTTCTGATTCAGAATCATCTGATGAGCAGCCTAAGGGTTATGCTGATTCTGGCTCTGACCCATGGGCTCCAGATGATACTGACAGGCTTTTGGCTCACATTTTTGAAGTACTTTCTGTCTCTCCTCCTGCTGCGGCTCCTCGGCAGCAGGGGGAGTTGTTTCACACTGCTAAGCCACGTTTTGAGTTTCCTGAGCAAACTCACTTTAATAATCTCATGCTCAAAGAGTGGGAGCGACCTAGCAGGCTCCCTGGGAGTTGGGATAAGAGGTATCCCTTTCCTGCTGAAGTGGTTAAGCGTTGGTCGTCCCCTCCTGAAGTGGATGCATCAATTCTGGGGTTGTCCAACATTTCTGTCATGCATTCCCCTGACTCTACTACCTTGAAGGATTCTGAGGACCGGCACATTGATCAGCTGGCTTCCCATGCCTTTGCCTGTGTGGGGACCGCGCTGCGTCCGGTTTGTGCCTCTGCCATTACAGCTGTGGCTATTAGGTCTCTGCTCAAAAGTATTTTAGATGGGGCTCCTGATGCTGCTGCTAGTGAAGAGTATAGAGCCCTTCTGCGTTGTGAGGAATTTGTTGCATATGTCCTCTCTGCCTTAAATGATACCATTAGAATGTGTGGCAGGGCTTCTGCCTTGGCGGTGGCTATACGCCGCTCGGTTTGCTGCACCAGTGGACAGCTGACAACGCTGCCAAGAAGGCTCTCACTGGCTTCCCCTTTAAAGGACTGCGTCTGTTTGGAGATCGCCTGGACCTGTTTGCTAAGGGAGGCAAGTTACCACAGCGCAAAAGACAGTCTCGGCCCTTTCGGGGTTCAGGTTCCTTTCTTCCCTCCTACCGTGGGTCCAGAATGGAAAGGGGAGCTTCATTTTCAGGGGCCCGGGGAGATTTCTGGGGCAGGGGCAGAGGGCACGGCCCCTCCTGGGGTTCCAACCCTAAGTCTTCCCCCAAGCCCCCTCAGGCATGAAAGGGCGCCCTCACCCATCCGGGTGGGGGGACGACTTTGGCTCTTTGTTCACGTCTGGAGGCGTCATGTCTCAGACTGGTGGGTTCAGGAGGTAGTGTCCTCCGGTTACAAGCTAGAGTTGGCAGCCTGGCCGCCCCCAAGATTCATTAGATCCCGGATGCCTCAAGACCCCCTGTCAGCGCAGGGCCTGTTGCTTGCTGTGCAGAACTTACTGGAGCTGGGGGTCATCTGCCAGGTGCCCTTAAGGGAAAGGGGCAAGGGCTATTATTCCAACCTTTTCACCATTCCCAAAAGAGATGGGTCTGTCAGACCCATCCTGGACTTAAAGCTTCTCAACAAATTTGTCAGATACAGGCGTTTTCGCATGGAGACTCTTCGCTCAGCTGTAAGTTCACTATGCCCAGGGGACTTCATGACCTCTGTGGACATCAAGGATGCTTACCTCCATATTCCAGTCTTTCCAGGTCATCAGAGATTCCTCAGGTTCGCTCTGGAGGATCAGCATTACCAGTTCGTGGCATTGCCCTTCGGTCTCACTTCAGCTCCCAGGGTATTCACCAAGGTGCTGGCGGGCGTTATGGCTCTGCTGAGAGCTCAGAGCATTCGCATTCTTCCCCATTTGGACGACATTTTTATCAGTTCTTTGTCCTTCCAACAGGCAGAGCTGGATACTCAGCGGGTAGTGTCCACACTGGAGTCATTCGGCTGGGTGATAAACCACTCCAAATCTTCCCTGTCTCCCTCTTTGGTGAAGCCATTTCTGGGCATGAATCTGGATACAGCTCAGGCCAGGACCTTTCTTCCTCAGCAGAAGGTGGACAGTCTGCAAGCGCAAGCTCAGCTCCTTCTGTCCTGCCCTCATCCTTCCATCAGGCAGGGAATGCAGCTGGTGGGCCTGATGGTGTCCTGCTTCGAGGCGGTTCCTTATGCTCAGTTTCACATGAGGCCTCTTCAACTCCACCTCTTGTCTGTATGGGACAGGGACCCTGTGTCCCTGGATCAGGTTTTGGTTCTGTCCCCCCTAGCCAGGCGGTCCGTTTCGTGGTGGCTGGACTCAAGGAACCTGTTGGTGGGCAGATCCTTTCTGGCCCCTTGCTGGGAGACAGTCACCACGGATGCCAGTCTGACAGGTTGGGGGGGCTTCTGGAGATCCCTAACATTCCAGGGGCAGTGGGGCCCTCAGGAGGCCCACACCCCTGTCAACATTCTGGAACTGAGGGCGATCAGGTTGGTTCTAGCCCGCTTGACACCGCACCTTCGGGGTCGAGCTGTTCGCTCGGACAACCAGACGGCGGTTGCCTACATCAATCATCAGGGAGGGACCCGGAGCAAGGGGGCCCTCAAAGAAGTGTCTCTGATCCTGTCCTGGGCGGAGGACAATGTTCCCTGCATCTTAGCCGTGTACATTCCGGGGGTGGAGAATCTGGAGGCAGACTCTCTGAGCCGGGGGACTTCTCGCTTGGGGGAATGGTCCCTCAGCGACAGGGTGTTTTGCTCTCTTTGTTACCGTTGGGGTCAGCCAGATGTGGATCTGTTTTGCGTCCCGTCACAATCACAAGCTTACAGTCTTTGTGTCTCTGTCCCAGGACCCTCTGGCCTTAGCCATGGATGCTCTGACAATGCCCTGGCAGGGCTTTCAGCTACTGTATGTCTTTCCCCCGTTTCCCCTGTTGAGCAGGGTTCTGCGAAAGATAGCTCAGGAAGGGGTGCCAGCAATCCTGGTGGCCCCCCGTTGGCCAAGAAGAGTGTGGTTCGCAGACATTGTGCAGCTGGCGGTAGATCAGTACTCCCTGCCCAAGGATCCAGACCTGCTCACATCACAGACCGGCTGTGCTACCCCAATTTACAAACGCTGGCTTTAACGGCCTGGCTGCTGAAACCTCCATCTTAATGGAAAAGGGGCTGCCTGCCTCTGTTGTTAACACCATGATCAAGGCTAGGAAAAAGTCCTCTTCTTCCATCTGCTATAGGGTTTGGCATACCTACATTGACTGGTGTGAGGTTAAATCTCTTCCCTGTCGTGTGTTTTCTATTCCTAGGATTCTGGAATTTCTCCAACATGGTTTGGATCTGGGTCTTTTGCTCAGCATCATCTGGTCAAGACTTTTTTCCAGGGGGTTACCCATGTGCGGCCCCCACGTAAGCCTATGTTACCAGTCTGGGACTTGAACTTGGTCCTGTCTGCCTTTCAGGGGTCTCCCTTTGAGCCTGTGCATGAGGCTGCTTTGTCCATTCTTACTCTTAAGGTAGTCTTTTTGGTGGCTATCACCTCTGTTTCTGAGTTGGCGGCGCTTTCCATCAAGCCCCCTTACTTTGAGAGACACCAGGACAAGGTGGTGTTTCGCTTTAAACCAGATTTTCTGCCTAAGGTCGTGTCTGCTTTTCATCTCAATCAGGACATTGTTCTGCCTTCTCTGTGCCCTAGTCCTGGTAACCCTAAGGAGAGGGCTCTACATTCCTTGGATGTGGTCAGGAACCTGAAGTTCTATTTGGTGGCTACTGAATCCTTCAGGAAGACTGATGCTCTTTTTGTGGTCCCTTCTGGTCCTAAGAAGGGTCTGGCTCCAGCTAAGTGTACCATCAGCAAGTGGATCCGTCAGGCTGTGATTCAGGCCTATTTGGCTAAAGGGAAGAATCCTCCCTTCCGCCTTACTGCTCATTCTACTCGTGCTATTGGTGCCTCTTGGGCCTTTCAGCACCAGGCTTCTGTTGAACAAGTTTGCAAGGCCGCTACTTGGTCTTCTATTCATACTTTTTCTAAGTTTTACAAGGTTGATGTTCGGGCTTCAGCTGATGCTGCTTTTGGCCGCAAAGTTCTGCAGGCGGCAGTGGTTTAATCTGCATGTTGTTGCTTTTGGGGATCCCATCCTACCTTACGGACACTGCTATTGGATGTCCCAAACGTAACTAATTATCTCTGGAGCAGAACGTGCTGTATACTTAGAATAATACAATTCTGTGATTACTCACCTGTAGAATTGGTATTATACGTATACAGCACATCCTGCTCCACCCCGCCCTTGTTATCATTATTCTTAGTACCTCTGTATGGTGATTGTTTATCATGGTTAAAATTGTTTGATTATGGGTATTAGTCTCCCGGCTTCTTGCTAACTGCTTGTCAATACTGGGAAATTTGTGGGAGGTCCCTGGAATATAAGGGGCCGGGAGGAGCCACTTTTTTGCTGTATCTGCAGTCCAGCGCCATCTTGTGGATGTATTACCCAAACGTAAGGAATTATCTCTGGAGCAGGACGTGCTGTATACGTATAATACCAATTCTACAGGTGAGTAATCACAGAATTGTATTTTTTTACATTGATACTGAGTAAAAAGTGTGATCAGCACTGTTACTTTTAATAATAATGTAAAGAAGGGGGGTTATTCCATCCTAACCTGATTTGGTCATGATGTTTTAAAGCAGACCAAAACCCATGTAACCCAGCCCTTTGGAGTGTGAAGGAATCCAAGGCTGGGTTACAGGCATCATGCTTTTGGGGCATCCCGATTTAGGATGCCCTGCTGTGTGAGACCTCACTGGACACACAAAATGTGGTTTATTTAATAAATTAAATTTTTTTGTAAGGCAACATTAACCTTTTCATTAAGTATAACATATACTCGTACCAGCTTGTCAAAACAATGCTATTTACTGCTTTTTATAAAGAAATACTATTATATTATGCAGAATTGAGTTCAGCCTTTTGGCCCGGCCCTCCACAATATTTTTAGTTTCTCATGTGGCCCCATGGAAAAAATAATTGCCCACCCCTGGTTTAGACAGTCTTCGCCTTCTTTCCTGCCTCGGTCAGCAAGGGATCCTTGTCCCCTGTGACTGATGGCAGAAGAGGCTACTGGAGCTAGCTCATCCATAGCGGCCCAAGACTGCTAATCAACACAGGATGAGCTAACTCAACTGTAAGTTGAGTATAGGCACTATGTTTTTAATGGTATATAGCTGATTTGTATGTTTGACTGCCATGCCTCTTCATTTTTTAGGAGACCTATATTGAAATACAGACTGAACATTTGCCTCAGCTGCTCCTTCGTATGATTGCTGCATTAACCAGTCACCTTCAATCTTTGGATCTCGAAGAACTGACTAATTCATTAAGACTTTGCTCAAAGATCCTTAGCAAGGTCCAGCCTCCTCTCCTATCTGCCAGCCCAGGGGGCATTGCCCAGCTTCCTAGTGGACAGAACTGCTCCAGTAGAGAGAGTGGGGTAAGGAAGGTAATTTCATTCTAATACTTCCCTTTTAAGGGTAATATATTATTCAAGAAAAAGAATGGGGCAATTTGATATGCTAATTTGACATGTACCCTGCTTAACTTCCCTAGGAAACCAGTTTATCGCATGGAACTGGGCTTTTTAGTCGCTATATACCTGCAATTGGTTATTCGTGTATGTTTTCTATATATGAATATATATAATAAAATGGTTTAAAACAACATATGGTGGCACAGGCGCACCGCTAGTTCAAAAGGCTTCTCCCGCTGAGCATATTAATGTGCGGCTGGAGAAACTGAATGGAATCCCCAGCCACACACAGTCATTCAGTTGCAGTGGGCATGGCTGCGCATAGCCATGAAGGAAAGGCAATTGATTCTGCCCACGCATGCACCATACGCTCAGCAGAAAGGTTAGAATTATGGGCGCCCTGGGGGGTTCCACACAGCAGGACATTCCATTTTCTTATAGACTCCATGGCAGGTTTTGGTCCACTTTTTAAGGCTTTATTGAGGTTGTCAAATCAAATTGCTATCCAATAGCTATGAAGGTTGTTCTCAATAGTACAGCAGAATATATATTTGGTATTTTAAAAAAATTTTCACTATCCTGGTGATAATGCCCCAGTGTTTAACCCCCCCCCCCCCCCCCCCAGATCGCCCACACCACTTACCTTTCTACTGTTCCCATGGTGCATGTGTGCACTCTTGCCCAATCAGCACTTAATGTCGTGCAAAACAGCATAAAGCATTATTTTGGACAGTAACGGCATAGAGAGCAGCCTATCTGAATGGCAGGGTGCTCCTCAGCTGCAGGGATGTGGCCCACCATATTTGGGAGGGACCACTGATAAGGTGAGTGATTGCAGACCTCCACGGGGGTTAACACATTGGGACATCCCAAATCGGGAGGTCATCGATCGGCCCTGGAGTCCCAAAAAGGGTTATTAAGGTTTAGAGAACAGCTGTGATACAGTAAATATAACAAACATTTTTTAAATCCATACAGAATACCCATCCTATCTCCACAGTGATTCAAAAAAATGATAAAAAACGAAGGTACCTCACACACAACCACACAGGAATCCATTCATACTGCGAGAAGAGACTCTCTGCAGTATAAAGGAGGGGGAGTGGGCACATATCAGTAAGTGCCTCTTGTGTCTGACAACATTGGGCCTAGTGTACAATGACACCCCCCAAACCCAATGGCTCAGAGTTAACAAGCTTTCCCATGCCATTGCCCAGTGTAATATGGTAATTCTCCGTCACTTCCCTGTTCAGTGAAGCCAGCTAAGTCATCCAAACAGTATCATCATGGTCATGTGTCATTCTTGATCAAAACACACACATTTCAGCCTGTCTCCATGACCTTCATCTTGGTTTTGGTGCTGCACATGGACAATAATGTGCAGAGTGTATCTCTGAAGCCACCTTTATAGAAGCTGTACACTTTAACTACTCAAATTCAGTCGGGTGCAAGTATTGATGCAATTATTCAGACTGGTTGTAATGTGGTATTAGTCCCAACAGTAACATGACAAAACATATGGTCCTTTTTCTTTTATTAGTAGCTCTACGCTCACTTAACACTTTCTCCTATCCTCCCCTAGCAGTTAAACTGTTTTATATCCCGATGTACATTTTAAACTTATTTTGAATAACTGTGGAGTAAGGGTGGTGTATGCTTTAGTGGTCTTTTGTGTGGATTTCAATAAGGTTTGGCATTTATACTTGAGCCTGTTTCTGAGCCATAGTAACTATTTTTGGGGTATTGAGTGAGTATTTTGTGCCTAGACATTAGGTTTGCCATTAAGTTATTTTGGTTACTTATCATATATATTCCTTCTCAGTCGCCTGTAACTCCAGAAAATCCTGCTGAAGTTTTCGAAGATGACGAGAACCCTCCAAGTAGTCGCTCATCTGAAAGTGGCTTTACAGAGTTTGTGCAGTACCAGGCTGATAAAGCAGAAGACATAGACAGAGTGTCATGTGATGGACAGGGTGTCGCTGGTCTGCTTTTAGGTAGCACTTCATCAGAAACTGAAACTACATCCACTATTGGTTCTGAGGAGACGTTGGTTCAACACCTCTCCTGTACACCAGCAGCAGCTCAGCGCAGCAAAAAGGGAACCCAGAAAACTACAATGCAGTGCTGCCTAGAATATTTCCAACAGTTTCTCACTAGACTCATAACTCTTTATATTATTCCCAAGAGTTCAGTATCCCAAAACCCTGCTACAGACCTTCCAGTGGAAGCCAACGGGGCTAACACAGAGAGTAAGAAATGGGAGATGCCTACATCAGAGAACTCTAAAGTAAGGATCAGCATGGCAGTTACTCCAAAACAATACCGCCCTGCATTCATTGCTGCGTGTCAGCTGTTCCTTGAATGTTCCAGCTTCCCAGTTTACATTGCAGAGGGTAGACATCCCTCAGACATTCATGCAGAGAAGATGGATGTCGGTAAGTTATTAGAGCAAAGGAAAACAATGTAACCTCTAGGTTACCATATCTTATACTCCTATGTTCCACTGTTATTTTTACCACCAGGTCTGCATGCATAACTTTAAATATTAGTCTAGTGACGTTTTATATGCTTCTCATATGTGATGTTGCCATGCTGGATTTCACTTTCTGTATATCTATTCATTTTTTATTAGACCATGAGAAAGTTCAACCACCTTTATGGCTCCAAACCCTAATGAACAGCTGCAGTGCTGCGGTTGATTTTAGCATTCAGAGTGTGTCTATATCTCTGGTGATGGACCTGGTGGGTCTGACCCAGTCTGTGACTGTGGTAGCAGGAGAAACCGAGAATGGTTTAGAAGCATCGCAGCCCTTGAGTCCAAACCAAGGCCGTGTGTCTGTTGTTATTCACCCACCACTCACTGAAGGCAATTTGAGATACATGGCAGAGAAGACTGATTTCTTTAAGGTTGGTGGATTTTTAGCTAAAAATGTTAGTGTCTGCTACTTTACCTTTATTGTCTAAAGGTTTTTACTGTTTCAAAATATGTAATTATAAGTTAATCTGGTAGAGCCTTGAGTATATTATTTCGGGGTCACTATTCAAACACAGTAAAGATACACATTATAAAAAAAGGTTCTCCCTTCTCTTTTTCTTGGGCCCCTCTTTCCTGAAACCAAAAAAACTTTACCCAGGCAACCCGCAAAATAAGAAGAAAGAGAAAGAAAAAAAAATGAGAGTGGAAAAAAACCCTGTATAGCTATTTCAGATTGTGAGGCTATAGCCGTCAGGCCTATATATATATTTATCCAGAACTCCCCAACTGTTTTAAATCAAGAAAAGAGCAATAATCTACATTGTAACTCCCCCAAAGGATTTTTTTTTCCATTTCTAATAGTGCACCCTGAGAATTTGTACATCATCTCACAACACCACTTTCACCACCCTATTCCCAAATCACTTCACAACTGGACAGTCCCCAAAAACAGGCCCTGTAAGAAACTTATTACCATCTTAATAATACTTTGTCTCTAGTTCCTGTGTATCAATGGATCTTTTAACTGTATTAGCACAGATGCCTTGATATTTCCCAGCTTCAAAGGTCCACCATTAGCAGCCTGAACACCCCCATTTTCCTGTTGAACATATCCTCCCCTTTCCCATTAGTGGGGCTCCCTGCTCTGAGGGACTTGATGCTTTATCACACATCGATCACTAGCACATCCTCTAATTTTAGACTCTGTGTGTGGCCTTCGTGCACCCAGTGTACAGAAACCTAATGGTGGATGGATTAGAAGCCTTTACAACAGAAACAGAACAGAAAATGTACTGTAGCAAGTTTCAATATACATCGACTGGTTCTTTCCCTTGATTGTTCTTTGCCTAATATCCAGCAATATTCCCCCGGGTATGCCAGCACTCTCTTGTTGAGGTTTCCCAGAGGGCCGTCCCTTGCTCTGTGCACAAGCCTGCCAGCCCTGTCTGCTTTTTGCATCTGGTGGCTGCTATCCGTTCCTCAATAACAGAGACATCTACTTTATATGTTATTATTAAAGGGAGGTAACGGTTAATTATGATTTTTAGCCTGAAATTAGCCTATTGTTGCTGTAATATATTGTTTTGAATAATTGTCATTTTCCCCTTTTTTTAAATGCAAAAGAACGTGGCATTAACACTATGGGAACAGCTAGGTGATAAAACCCCTCAGCATCACCAAAGAAGTGTGGAACTGTTCTACCAGCTTCACAATTTGGTCCCATCTTCTAGTATATGTGAGGATGTTATAAGCTATCAACTGGCACACAAAGACAAGGTAATAATTATACAACTGTGTGAATGTATAAAGCTTATACTGTACATCACTGTCTTTAGTAAACAGAAATAAAAATGTTTAAAAGTTAAATATGTCCATGTGGTGCGCCGCTCTTTTTAAATGACTGTAAACATAATATACAGATAGAAGGAAGAATCTTTCATTTTAAACCGGGCCAGCAGTCTGGCACAGTTGGGAAAGAAAGGTAGCAGCCATTTCGGAGCTTCCTCTCCCAACTGACACAACTGAAATGCACAGTAACAGGAAACAGGAAGCCCAGCATGGCCTGCAAGCCCATGAGCGTCCATCTTGTTTTTAAAATTTATACCAGTAGGCGTTAGAAAAAGGCAAATTCTTTTTTTATGTGCAGCAATATAAATTGCCCTGCGAAGGGATGCATATCAGCACTGTTTGTTGTGTCTGTCTGATTTAATTCACTTTTGACTGTTGGTCCGCTTTAAGTTTCAATCCGCTTTAGGGAAGTGCGGGCTGGATACCCATTATGTGCATAATATACAGATCTTTATTTCAGTCCTGTCATGATCTAAAAAAATATATAATATATAACAAATATTATGCATCATTTACATATTGTTGTTTATTGTTTTAAGGTAAAATGAACATAAATGCAAATCTTGCATGTGCAAATAGTAAGTACCTGAGGAAATGAGGCCCTTGCTTTTTTAAAGTAAACCTGTACTATGGATGGCGTTTACAGGATTCTGTTTATGCGGCATCGTTCAGCCCCTGTAACAGTGTTCCCCAACCCTCTGTTCAAGAGCAACCAATAGGTCATATTTTTCATCTCTTTCATTCCAGTGAACCACCAGTAGCAACGCGTGGGTTAATCTCAGCCGTAGGTAGGGACTGCAAGATAGAAAAAAAAAACTAGCTCCTTCCGGCCTATATACGGCAGGTGGTGGCATGATTGCCTCATTTCTTTTCTTGTAGTTTCAAGGGACTGTGAAGATGTCTGGATTTCTTTGTTTTCAGCAGGAAACTGCTGCAGCAGGGAACCTTAACCCCCGGACCTTGCATGGTGGCCCTACTTTGTGCCTCCCACTGAGCTCTGTTCCCTCTACCCCTTGGGTCATCCACCCCCATAGCTCCATGACACCCTGCAAGAGACATTCTTCCCCAGGGCTGCTGGGGGCCTAAGATAAGGGCTGGGCTCCCTGCTATTAAAGTGTTTGGTGCTTACTACGGGGCAGCCATGTTGGTTAGAGCTCATTTAGAGCTCGATTGCCAGCGTTTACAGGGGCAGGTGCCCGCGTTGCGAGAGGTGTGTGGCCACTGGCCATGCGGCCTGCCCATTGGCTAATTTCGAAAGGGGCAGGCTGGCTGCACCTACGACGCCGATGGGTGTGTGGCTTCGGCCCGCTGGGGTCTTACAGTGGAGGATAGGAGGAGGGGACGGGGGGCCACATTTGCGTGGTCCACCCCCCTTCTCCTCACTAGCGAGGTCCCTGCTACATCTCCAGATCGTCACCTGACACCTTCTGCACTGCTTTCTAGTTCTCCTAAGCTGAGGATCGACTCCAGCGCGGCTGCCGCCCCACAGTTTACCTAGTCAGGTAGGGCCCTCTTGAGGGCTAAACCTTTTGACTTTTGAAGATTCTTTCTGAATCTGAAATTGTTTGTTGTTGCAGGGTGGGGGCTCAGATGATGCTGCATCCTTGGCCAGCTGGTTGATCTCAGCTGCAGGGAGATGCATTTCCTGTAGTGCAGGCAGACCAGTAGTTGACAGGCAAGAGGGTGTGGGGACCAGCGCTCCAGCTGTATTGCTTAGCAGTTTGATGCCTCTGACATGGTAAAATGGCTGCTGTGAGGCAGAGTGGTGCTGCGTTTCCAACGCCAAGGACCTATTTAAGGGTTCAGGATGTAGTTCAACCAGTCAAAGACTGGTCCAGCAGCAGAGGAACCAGAAGCCACACGTGTCAGGGAACCCTCTGGATCACTCGATGGGTCAGATTGAGGAGCCTATTAAGGCAATATTAGAGGTGCTGCACCTCGCTACTACTCACTCTAGGCGGCTGAGGAAGGGTGAGCCCTACAGCTCCAGAAGGGCAGGCAGATTTTTTCCAGGCTTTCCCATTTCGACTGGTGGCAAAGGAGTGAAAGAAACCGGATAAGCTTCCGTCGCTTCCTAAGGTCCTGGACACCATTTACCGCTTTCGGGAGGAGGCAGTCAGGGTTTGGTCTGCGCCACCTGAGGTAAACAAAGCCGGTGTTGGGTCTGGCTCTGCACACTATTATCCCTACTTCGGATAGTGCGGCCTTGTGAGACCCTGCAGATAGGAGGTTGGACCAACTGGCCAGACATGCGGTCTTCATGGTCGGGATGAAGCAACTAATGATGATAAACTAATTCGCTATGGAGATACATTGTGCCGGCTATGGACAACTTGGTGCGTCTGGCTAGGGGGCTGGCCTTGCTGGTCAATTTGCAACACACTAGGACGGCGGCTCACAAACCGCACTGTAGTACCTGTGCCCCCCTCAAAGCAGGGCTGTGGCTTACTACTCAATACTATTCATCATCCCCAAGATCAGTTCGGACGATCCTGGATCACCGAAATCTGAACAGTTACATTCGCGTGCAAAACTTCCGCACGGAATCTCTGAGGTCGGTCGTGACGATGCTGCAACAGGGGTGATCTTCTCGGGTCACCAACAATACCTGCTTTTTGAGGTGGGCGTCCGGAACTAAACCCATTTTGTGTTCCCGTTTAAAGTCATAGTACATACGTCCACTGTACGAATTTGCACATAATAGATCTACATAGAAGATGTGCAAGGAAGAACCTAGACAAAAAACAGGATTATTGGTAACGCTAGAATTATCTGGCCCCAGTATTAGAAGAGAGAACTATTAGAATATTAGAGATGTTTGGCTAAATCAAAGACCACAATTTTCCAAAAAACTAGTACTCCAGTACTAGTGTTTCAAGGCAGTCATTGGAGACAAGAGGTGCCAGTCATCGCAATGGATTCCAGTGCTTGAGCGTTGGAGCACCTCTGACTCTCGCTCCATCCAAGGGCATAGTTAGGCAGAATTGATATTTAATCGTCAAACTTCAAAAGCAGCAGTTGCTTACTCAGTGAGCCGCTTTTGTTACCAAGTGCATAAGTGGCATATCCAGGCCAGGCTTCAAACTTATCGGTCTTGTTAGTCAAAGGTCTTAATTTTTCTTCCCCATTAGATTTGTTGATCCCACAAGATCCTGGTGGCTTGTAGATTGTTTTTCCTGGGATTTATTGCTAGTTCCTAAAGGGCCCTCAGCTTCAGAAAACACCTTAACACTTGAACCTAGTTTCCATTTGAGTCCAGTTGAGTTTCCAGGTCGCCTCATCAGTAGGATGTTTGGTGATGACAGTCCTGTTGAGAGATCCCTACTGTTAGATCCTCCTAAATTAAATTTTTCTTAAGTCCAGATTCCCTTTTTTTTTGCCTAAAACGGCAATCTCTTCCTCACACACAAGAGCTAATTATTCCAAGTATGTCACACACCCCGCTTCCACTATTCATAACATATGGGTTATGGTCCAGTAGAGGGCGAACTTCTGCAGAGATGAAAGCAAAAAAGAAGCCCCTCCCGGTCCATAAATACCTGGGACCTCCCACACATTCCCCAGTTCCTTCTCTGCAGGATGGCGAGCAAGTCAGAAGATGTATGCTGCTCTTCCTTGCAGGTAAGCGGAGCTTACACATGGCCATGTTTGCCCTATTTCTGCCCAGACCTTTTACATTAAGGCCAATACCAGTCTCCCAGCCTTGGCTGCAGGTCCGGGTGAGGGTAGGCATCACCTTATTAGGTGTTTAGGGAGCCATGCTCCCCCGTGAGACCCCATACAAGGGGGTAGGCGGTATCCTCGTTGGTGATCCCGGTTTGGGATGCCCTGTCCCTTATATGTATATATCACTTACACCCATGGTGTGAGATTCTCTCCCTTCCGGGTCCCTCTGTTAACCCTCCAGCGCGGGGGGGGGGGGGGGGGGGGAACTGCCTTTATCCCTCTTCCTTTCTTTTCACTTGTTTGTGGTGTGAATGTGTGTGTGCTTGAGTGCTTCACGTTTACTTGCCACTTTCTGCAATCTGCTGACTTTGGGGAGCTTCTTCCCCTCAGGTTGGGGAGGGGGCGGGGCTGGATGCTCACGCGTTGCCACGGCCCTCCCCCTCCTGTTTAGGCGCCATTGCGGAGCCCAGCCTCCTGCTGGGAACCGCGTTGCTGGTTGTGGAGGGGGGGGCGGGGCAGGCACGGCGCGCGATCCGCGCTGGCCCGCCCCTTCTTCTTCTCCTTCTCTCTCTGGATGCTGGCTGGGCCAGACGCCATTATTCTTAGTATACAGTACGTCCTGCTCCATATAGATTACTTACACTTGGGTTATCCTCCGCCAGATGGCGCTGCACTGCAGAGACATGCAAAACAGGCTCCTCCCGGCCCCTCAAATACCCGGGGACCTCCCACAAATCCCCAGATTTCTCTGCAGTGCTTACTGCGAAGACATGAAATATCACTCTCTCGCAGGTGAGCGGGGCTACCAAAGCCTGCGGCCCTGTTGGACTGTTCCCACTCGTCCTTTGTGTGATGTGCCTCCCAGCCTGGGCTGCGCTGGTCGGGTGAAGGTAGGCAGCACCATGTGTGCTTACGGAGCGCTGCTCCACCGCAGTCCCCCACCATAGGGTAGGCGGTATAGGCTGATGGTGAGCCTCATGGGATGCCCCTCCCGCATTATTGCCACATGCCCCGTGTAGCGGTGGGTCCTGTACAAAGGGCCGCCATCCTCCCTCATTTTCCCCGTAGCCTTCGGGGGGGGGGGGGTCAGTGCGTATAGTGATTACGTGTATGACTTGTGTATTACGTGTATGATATGTGGTGTCAGCCGTCGCGCTGACATGTCTTTTTACTATTACATGGGCGGCGCGCACGTCTTTTCCATCATTTGGATGTCCGCGCCGGACGGCGGCGTTACCTCAAACGCTGCGGCGTTATCATTGGCTGCTGTCTATGGGCTTTGCGCTCTTCGGGGGGCGGGGGCCTGGCACGCTCCGCATCATGGCCCGCTCTGGCCCGCCTTTTGAGGTTCGCTCGGCGCCATTTTGTTGTATAGTCGCGCGCACGTAACGGTCCCCCCTTCCGCGGTCTGTAAGTGCCCTCGCGGGCAACCTTTTTGCTCATTGCTTACGGTGCATGGTTCTGACGCCCATTCTTCTCATTGTGTCTTTAAGACGGGTGAATCCAGTGGCTTCTCCCGGCCCGGTGTAAATTGTCAGTTGGGCCTAGTATAATTACTCCCACTTCCCTGCGGGTCATTGGGGCATCCAGGGTAGCTTACAGCGTCAATCCCTACTGGTCTATTGTGCCTATTAATCACCATATGGAGGCATCCCAGGATAATGTGACCGGGGTTCCTTCGGGACAAGCCCGGCTGTGTGCAGCTTGTGGGGTCTCACCTATCAGCGGTGACCGCGTCCTTGTGCACAGCAGGTGCTAATGTTGCAACCCGCCCCTCCTGTGGCTGGGCCTGCACCTCGTCTCACTTCCCCTACTCCCCCAAGCTTGAGTCTCACCCCCAATACAAGCGGGAATTCTCATCCTGATGTGTCTGCTAGACTGGCCAGTGTTGAAAAATTGATTGCTAATACCTTAGCACGTAAGGCCACCGCTAAAAAGCGTCACTTAACCCCTGATGCCACTCTTTTCCCTACGGAGTCTGATGAGTTGTTGCATCTATATGGCTATACCCCCTTGGACGAAGGGGAGCTGTTCTCTGACTCAGGGTCATCTGGCGAGAGACCCAGGGGTCATGACGATTCTGGCTCTGATCCCTGGACCCCGGATGATACTGACAGACTGCTGGTTCAGATTTTTGAGGTTTTGTCCATCTCTCCCCCTGTTACGGCTCCCAGGCAAAGGGGTGAGCTTTTTCATACTGCCAAGGCTCGTTTGGAATTTCCTGAGCAAACCCATTTCAATAACCTCGTGCTTAAGGAGTGGGAACATCCCAGTAGACTTCCCGGGATACCTAAGAGTTGGGACAGAAAGTATCCCTTTCCTGCTGATATGGTCAAGTGCTGGTTATCGCCCCCCGAGGTCGATGCTCCTATTCTAGGGCTGTCTAACACCTCTATTATGCACTCCGCTGACACTACTACGCTGCGGCATTCTGAGGACCGGCGCATTGACCAATTGGCATGCTATGCCTTTGCATTTGTGGGGGCAGTTCAGTCAAGGATATTCCTTCCTCAGCAGAAGGTGGAAGCTCTAACTGCGCAGGTGAGGTTCCTGCTATCGTGTCCCCAGCCCTCCCTCAGGCAGGGAATGCAGCTGGTGGGCCTGATGGTGGTGTGCTTCAAGGCGGTGCCCTTTGCTCAGTTCCATTTGAGGTCTCTGCAACTTCACCTTCTGTCAGTATGGGACAAGGACCCAACGTCTTTGGACGGGGTCTGTATGCTCCCCCCTTGGTCAGACGGTCCCTTTCGTGGTGGCTGGACCACAGGAACTTGCTGGGGGGCAGGTCCTTTCTGGCCCCCTCCTGGGAGACGGTCACCATGGGATGCCAGTCTGTCAGGTTGGGGGGGATTATGGAATTCCCTGCAGTTCCAGGGGAGGTGGGGCCTTCAGGAGGCCCACTTACCCATCAACATTCTGGAACTACGGGCAATCAGGTTGGTACTGGAGCAGTTGACCAATCACCTGAAGGGTCTGTCTGTGCAGGTGCGCTCAGACAACAGGACGGCGGTTGCCTACATCAACCATCAGGGAGGGACCCGGAGCAGGGGGGCCCTCCAGGAGGTGTCACGGATTCTGACATGGGCGGAGGCCAATGTTCAATGCATTTCGGCTGTGTACATCCCGGGGGCAGAGAATCTACTGGCAGACTCTCTGAGCAGGGGGACCTCTCGTCAGGGAGAGTGGTCCCTCTGCAACAGGGTATTCCAGTCCCTGTGTCACCGTTGGGGTCTCTGCAGTGCAGCGCCATCTGGCGGAGGATAACCCAAGTGTAAGTAATCTATCTGGAGCAGGACATACTGTATACTTACTTATAATACCAATTCTACAGGTGAGTATTTCACAGAATTGTATTTTCTGCTGCTGAGTGAGTGCCCTCCTGGGCCACCCTTCTTACTTGTGACTTAGCCAAGTGCCCCTTCTCCGCATGGGCAGCGCTGGTCTCCTTCACTGTTATATATATATTATAGGTGTTTATTTTGTGTGTGCATGTGCTTATGGGCTCACTTCTCTTGTGTCTTTCAGGAGGACTCCCTGTGCCTTGTTAAAAAGGGGGTTCTCCTGGTCCTAGGGTCCCTAGCAGTAAATTGGGCACCTACAAATCCTCCCACGTGGGACTTATAGGGGCATCCCGGGTTGCTTATCAGCATAATTCCCTCTGGTCATTGCGACTACCTTAAAATCACCATATGGAGGCTCCACAGGATACCGGCTCGGGCTCCCATCGGGACAATCCCGGCTATGTGTGGGTTGTGGGGTATCCCTTACGGGGGAGAATGTACTAATTTGCATACCATGTGCGCAACAGGCCATATCGCGGCAGTCTGGATCCCAGGCGTCTGGGTCAGTGCCGCCCGTCTCATCTCCTACCCCACCCCGCATTGTCTGTACCCCATGTGACACTGTCATTAGTGGGGAGTCGCACTCGGATGTATGTGCTAGGCTGACCAATCTCGAGAAAATTATTTCTAGCTCAGGGGGCAGAAAGGCCCCTGCTTAGAAAAGGCATCTGTCACCGGCTACGCCGGTAATTGATTTTGATGATTATAACTCCCCTGACTGGGCTGATTATTCCCCGCTTGAGGAGGGGGAATTGTTTGAGGAATCTGAGACTGAGGAACTGCTGTTCTTTGATTCTGATGCCGGGCAGGCGCTGGGGGATGCTGTGGATACTCCCAAGGTCCTGGCCCATCTCTTAGAGGTTCTGGATATTTCCCCACCAGCGGAGGCCCCTCCGAAGAAGGGGGAATTTTTTGGGTTCTCGCTTGGAGTTCCCAAATCAGGATCATTTTGACAGCATAATTCTTAGAGAATGGGAGAAGCAGAGTCAGCTTCACGCTGTTCCTCAGGGATGGGATAGGAAGTATCCCTTACCGGTTGACTCGGTGAAGCGCTGGTCTTCCCCTCCCGAGGTTGATGTGCCCATTTTAGGATTGTCCAACACCTCCGTTGTACATACTCCTGACGCCACTACCCTTAAGGATGGCGAGGACAAGCGCATTGATCAGATGGCATGTCATGCCTTTGCTAGTGTGGGTTCAGACTTGCGGCCTGTCTGTGCATCGGCACTCGTGGCTGTGGCTACCACGTCTGAGATTAGGGACATGTTAAATGGGTCCCAGCTCAAACCGGCCAGCGTTGAATTCACAGCCCTTAAGAGGTGTGAATTGTTCATGAATTTTGTTTTGTCAGCTATGGACGACACTATTACCATGTGTAACAGAACTTCGGCTCTGCTGGTGGCCATGCTACGCCAGTGGACGGCTGACATTGCGGCCAAGAAATCAATTACAGCTCTGCCCTTCCTGGGTACGCGGCTGTTTGGAGACAAATTGGATTCTGTGGCGAAAGGTGGAAGGCTACCTCAGCGTAAGAAGCAGCGTCGCTCCTTTCGGGGGGCAAGCTCCTTCATTCCTTCCTTTCGCAGTGCCAGAGCGGGCAGAGGTCTTGCCTACTCTAGCTTCAGGGGTGATTCCTGGAACAGAGGCAGATGACGTGCCCGTCCAGTCTCTACCTGGGGTTCCAAGCCCAAGCCCGGGTGGGGGGACGGCTGCGGCTCTTCTTCCAGGTCTGGGCACAGGAGGTCACAGACAAGTGGATTTTGGAAGTGGTATCATCCGGGTACAAACTCGAGTACCGGCCTCCTCGCAGATTTCTAAGGTCTCGGGTGCCCTCGGATCCCCGGGCTGCGAAGGGGCTCCTGTTGGCTGTGAAGAATCTCCTGGACATGGAGGTCATATGCCCAGTGCCTTTCTCAGAGAGAGGCCGGGGCTACTATTCCAACCTTTTCACGGTTCACAAAAGGGATGGTTCCATAAGGTCCATTCTGGATTTGAAGCTTCTCAACAGGTTTATCAGAACCAAGAAGTTCCGCATGGAGACTCTGCGCTCTGCAATCAGTTCCCTTCGTCAAGGGGACTTAATGACGGCCATAGACATCAAGGATGCTTATTTCCATGTACCGATCTTCCCAGCACACCAGAGATTTCTAAGGTTTGTGGTGGGAGATCAGCATTTTCAGTTTGTGACACTCCCTTTCACGCTGCCCTCGGCACCGAAGGTGTTTACCAAGGTTCTGGCGGGCATAATGGCCCTGCTCAGAGCCCAGGGCATTCGCATTTTGCCATTTCTGGACGACCTGCTCATTACAGCTTCTTCCTTATGCCAGGCAGAGCTGGACACCAGGATGGTGGTGACGACGCTGGAGAGGTTCGGATGGGTGATCAACCACCCCATCAAGGGAGATCTCTTTTCTGGGCATGATTCTGGATACCAGTCAGGCCAGAGTGTTCCTACCTCAGCCAAAGATGCAGAGGGTTCAGGATCTGATACGTATTCTCCTGACCAATCCTCGCCCCTCTATCCAGCTAGGGATGACACTGGTGGGTTTGATGGTGGCTTCCTTCGAGGCAGTCCCCTTTGCTCAGTTCCACATGAGGTCACTCCAACTCCATCTATTGCTGAACTGGGACAGATGTCCACAGTCTTTGGATCAATCCTTTCTGATGTCTTCCAGGGTTCGGCAGTCCCTTCAGTGGTGGCTGGAACCAAGCAATCTGATGAGGGGCAGATCTTTTCTGGCCCCCTGTTGGGAGACAGTTACCACGGATGCCAGCCTGTCGGGCTGGGGGGGTTTCTGGAAGGATCATCAATTCAAGGGGTTGTGAGGTCCTCAGGAGGCTCACACCCCCATCAATGTTTTGGAGCTCAGAGCTATCCGTTTGGTTCTGTCACGTCTGACACTTCACCTCCAGGGCTTACCGGTTCAGGTTCGATCAGACAATCGAACTGCGGTAGCTTACATCAATCACCAGGGAGGGACTCGCAGCAGGAGTGCCCTCAGGGAAGTCTCTCTGATTCTAACATGGACGGAGAGCAATGTTCCTTGCATCCCGGGATCTCTTTGCCTCTCGGCACAATTACAAGCTTCCTCCCTTTGTCTCTCTGTATCGGTACCCTCTGGCCCTGGCAGTGGATGCCTTGTCCCTTGCCTGGAGGGATCTGGGGTTTCTGTACCCGTTTCCTCCTTTCTCCATGGTAGGCAAGGTAGTGCGCAAGCTGGCTCTAGAGGGGGCACCAGCAATTCTGGTGGCTCCAAGGTGGCCAAGACAGGTTTGGTTTGCAGACGTCGTAAGACTGGCGGTAGATCAGTTCAGGCTGCCCCTGTTTCCGGATCTGATCTCTCAGGGTCAACTACGTTACCCCACTTTACAAACGCTTGCTTTGACGGCGTGGCTGCTGAAACCTTCATCCTGAGGGAGGAAGGTTTGTCTGAGGCAGTTATTCAAACCTTGATTAGAGCTAGGAAGAGGTCTTCCTCTAACATTTACTATAGGACTTGGTGGTCCTATATTGACTGGTGTGAGGCTAGGGCCTTACCTTGCAGGGTGTTTTCGATTCCTAGGATTTTGGAATTTCTACAACACGGCCTGGATCTGGGGTTCCAGCTCAGTACTTTTACAGGTCAGGTTTCTGCCCTGGCTGTCTTTTTTCAAAGGTTCTTTGCTTTGCATCATCTGGTCAAGACTTTTTTCCAAGGGGTCACTCATGTTCGGCCCCCTAGAAAGCCTTTGGTCCCAGTTTGGGACCTAAATTTGGTTCTCTCGGCCCTCCAGGGGCCTCCTTTTGAGCCGGTGCAGGATGTGGCTCTTTCTGTGCTCACTCAAAAGGTTGCCCTTTTGGTGGCTATTACCTCTGTTCGGCGTGTCTCTGAGTTGGCGGCTCTGTCTATTCAGGCCCCTTACTTTGAGAGACACCAGGACAAGGTGGTTTTTCGCTTTAAACCAGATTTCCTTCCTAAGGTGGTTTCTGCTTTCCATCTCAATCAGGATGTAGTTCTCCCTTCCTTGCGTCCTAAGCCTAGCAATGACAAGGAGAGGGTTTTGCACTCTTTGGATGTGGTTCATGTGTGAAGTACTATTTGGTCGCTACTTCTCCTTTTCGTAAGACGGACGCCTTGTTCATGGTGCCCTCCGGGCCCAGGAAAGGTTTGGCGCCAGCCAAGTCTACCATTAGTAAATGGATACGTCAGGCCATTGTTGGGGCCTGTTCCGCTAAGGGGAGGGTTCCTCCTTTTACGATCACTGCTCATTCTACTCTTGCTGTCGGGGCTTCCTGTGCTTTTCAGCACCAGGCTTCTGTTGTACAAGTTTGTAAGGCTGCTACTTGGTCTTCCGTTCATACTGTTACTAAGTTTTATAAGGTTGATGTGCGGGCCTCAGCGGATGCTGTTTTTGGCCGCAAGGTTCTGCAAGCTGCAGTGGTTTAAATTGGTGCATTTTTTGCTGTATTTGGATCCCCACCCATGACGGACACTGCTATTGGATGTCCCATATGTCATGAATAGTGGAAGCGGGGTGTGTGACACACTTGGAATAATACCATTTTGTGATTACTTACCTGTAAAATGGGTATTATAAGTATGTCACACACCCCTCTTCATCCCGCCCTTTGGTATTCTGGATCCTTTATATGGTGAATCTTTTTATGGTTAAGAATGTTTTATTAGCTCTTCCTGGTCCCCTTACTGCTGTCATATACTGGGGAATGTGTGGGAGGTCCCAGGTATTTATGGATCGGGAGGGGCTTCTTTTTTGCTTTCATCTCTGCAGAAATTCGGCCTCTACTGGACCATAACCCATATGTCATGAATAGTGGAAGCGGGGTGTGTGACATACTTATAATACCCATTTTACAGGTGAGTAATCACAAAATGGTATTATCCTGTCCTCTGTGTCCTTGGTTTTCATAGAAATTGTTATTTTATTAGAACACAACAAATTTTCTTCACAGATAACCTGTTAGCCACCTATTCCTTTCTGAATAGGAAACGATCTGCTTCTAAAGCCACTATAGCTATAGAATATACAGGCCAGATCCTGGGACTGCACTTATATGAATGTTTCCACTGCATATATTTTGGCTCATTCCATAGCAGTCTCCACTTCCTGGGGTGAAAGATCAGAAGCTTTCATAGAAGAATTTTGCTGAGCTACTGTTAGGCCTACGCCTCACACCTTCCATATGCTCTTACCATTGAAACCTTTTATCAGACAAATAGTAGAAATTACCTACAGGCAGTACCCCACCCTTAAAATTCCTATTGCTTGCTTATCATCTCCGTCGCCGTCCGGAGGGACGATAGGAGAAAATCCTCCATTAGACGTTAGATGTTTTCTTTGTTCCTATCTTGCCCAATACTGAGGCCTAAGGGGAAGGGGTGGACCTGTCACAGTTTGTGTTTTTCTCTAGGCAGAGAAATCTTTCTCCATGGCCATCCCGAAGGACTCGTAGAAATACGCTACTACTAACAGGGATTTTTTTCATGGACTGTAACTGTGAAGTAAACATAAGTTAAAAATGCAAAAATCAATATTAACAATTCACATTACATGATATCATTGCAGAAAATAAGAATGGAAGCACATGGGCGATTTGCAGTTCTTTGGCACTTAACAAGAGACCTTCATGTTAACAAGTCTTCATCCTATGGGCGCACGTTTGACAGGTAGGTCAAACCAACTTTCAGATACTTAAAGGGTAATTCCACTTTCAATGGCATTTTTAAAAGTTTCCTTTTATTGGTTGCCAAAATGATGTCCTCAAGTTGCAAAGCTTATCTGTTTTTTTTCTATTTTATTTGTTTGAATCTTTGTGTTATAAAAGAAAACAGTCGTCCCTAGCAAAAATGTGTTTCATTAAAATGAATGTTCATTAAAGTGATACTGCTAGTAAAGGTTATTGTTACACCATTGCTCCAGGCTGCATTTTGCACTGTCCTAAACTGTTTTCCTTTTTTAAATTGAAGCAGAAATGGACGAGATATCGAGGTTTACAGGTTTAGCGAATTACAATCAGCAGAGCGGGACAGGATTGCTGGTCCCTCCATTCGCCTCCATATAGGGCTGAAAATGTCCTGTGCAGTGGTGGCACCTATTAAAGTAGATATCCAGTACCCCCTCCACTTTAAGTTGTTAACGCAATTTCCTTTATCCGTCCAATATATAACTATATACATGTAAAATAACAAAAAAGTTTAAGATATGTATGTTTGCGATTGTAGGTCTTTGTTCATCATGTTGGACAGCCTTAACAGCTTGGATGGCTGCACCTCATCTGTGGGTCAAGCCTGGTTACATCAAGTGCTTCAGAGGCATGACATCGCCAGAGTCCTGGAACCACTACTCCTATTGCTCCTCCATCCAAAAACCCAGCGTGTGTCAGTCCAGCGAGTCCAGGATGAAAGGCACTGGAATGCTGAGGACAGCAGAAAAATGTTTACTAAGACATGCAATAATAACAATGGTATGCAGCATTACAGTTGTAATGATTATTTACCCTGCCAGTAAATCTACTGTACATTTCTTTTAATCTACTTGTTAGACAGTGGACCATGTAGGGTCTCTTTATGTATTGCAGCTGTTTAACATCACCTTTTCTATGTTGTTTAATAGATCTTGTGTAATTTGCACCAAATGCAGGTTAAAATAAGTGTAAACAAAGTTATTAAATAACAATGCACATAAAAAGGTGTAAATCAACCAATAAATAAAGTATTTGAACTTATATTATACTGAAAATATCAGGTTACCTACATTTCAGGTGCATTTCTGGGTCGGGTCCAGTATAGACATCAGGGATTCAGGTCAGGCTCTGGTTCTATTTAATGGTTGGTAATTGGGTTTGTTACAGTTTATAATCAGGATTCAATCCTGATTCACAGTTTACAGAGGAATGTTTCGCCTCAGCACTTATGATTCCACACTACGTGATCAATTTAAAATGGAAAGATTCCAGGGCTAGCTGCTGACTTTCCCCCCAAGCCGTTCCAGTGGCGTATGTTTTCAATGGGGAGTGCATTCCACTGCCGCCGGGGATGCGGCAGGGCGCACTTCTTATTGAAGTATATGAGCCATTTCCCGAATCTATAAGATTCCTGGGCCGATCAATTCCCTCCCTCCTGTGTGAAACCCCCAGGTCGCCAATACACTTAGCTTTTTTTCCCCGCTATCCCTCTAGCAGGGCGCATGCCCGCGCCAGGCGGGGAATGCGACCACAGCACGCTTGGAGCCACTCGCCTTGGCGGCGTGACGTCAACGGATCAGAGCGCGCTGATTGCACAAGCAGCCACCCATGCACCGTAGGACTGGGAAGAGGTGAGTTTGTTTCGGTGACCTCTGACCGGTGACCACACAGAGGGGCACCCCGGGGCTGCCCTGGAGGCATGGACCGAGACCCAGGATAATCAAAATCCTGAGTTTTGGTCCACTTTAAGAGGTTTAAGCCAAGACAATAGTTGTTTCTCTATCAAATAGAAGCAGTCTAGTATGAATAGTAAGTGTTACATTCTTTTAGCTACTGTTGGGTTGAGGGTACAAACCTTGCATGTTTAGTCTAATAGCAGGTATAGTTGGGTCCAAGTACAAATTAAACCTTTCGCCTTTTTCTCTGAGCTATTGTAGCTACTGCAATCTATGGAGACATGAAATGTGTAATGCAGTAACTATTGAGAGCTGAGGGTATTACAATAGTGACTGTTGATAGTGAATACTATGTACCCTGAGAAGAGTGTGAATTAAGGGGGTTTCCTTTCAAATAAATAAATACTTATCTTTTGGCAATTTAGGCTGAAATGTGGAGTCTTGTTGCTGCTGGAGTTGGGATCACTTTATTGTATTACTCTTCAAATCAATGTAAAGGGACTCTGTAGGCAAAGTGCATAAAGTATCATTCAGCAGCTTACCTAGTCATGGCTGTCCTCTCCCTTCCTGTCAGAGCACAGCTGCTCCTGGAAGTAGAAACAAGGCAAAGAGTAATGGCACACCCCCTGACCACCAATCATAGGGCTCTCCGGGTGGTCTGTAGCTCCGCCCCATTTGCCAGCTCAGCAAGACTGAGCACACTAATATTATGCATCAAACTTTCCAGTCAGCCTTTCCCCCTTGTGTAACCATTATTAGCATATAAATAGCCACACTAGAGCCTGCACTCCCTGTCACCAGATCATCAGACTGTGGAATGACTCTGCTGGTGTGTATAAACTGATTTTACCTAATGTGTAAGAACACTAGCAACAGGAAGAGAAGGAGGGACATAGCCAGGGTGTTTGAAATATAATATTGAGCTCTTACAGACCACAGCTTTTTTGTTGATTTTTATGCAGTATCACAGCTCCAAGGGCTTCACCTCCTTTTTAAGAAGATAAATCATAAGGTGAAACTGTAAACCTTCATATCTCAGCCATTTCTTCTTCAATTAAAAATGGAAAACCGTTTGGGACAGTGCCAAATGTAGCTCTTGACACAATGGTTTAAAAATTCACTTTGCCTGCTGTATCCCTTTAAATGAGTTCAGTTGTATACATAAAGCTACTGTATACATATGTCTTACGGGATATTTTTTTCTTTCAGAACATTTGGCCTTCACAAATACACAGAATTGTTCTGGGGTAATGACAACCAAGCAAGCTCTAATGGATGAAATGGAGAGCTTTAGTCTGACCGTGAACCCCCTAAGTGACAGACTGTCCCTTCTGAGCACCAGTAGTGAAACTATACCAATGGTAGTGTCTGAATTTGAGCTTCCTGACCAGCAAGTAGAAATTTTGCAGAGCTCAGACTCTGGGGGTTCCCAGTCCTCAGGGGGAGAAGAAGTAGATGCCGAAAGTCAGGATAACTGTACAATCTCTAGGGAAGACTCAGCAGAGGAAATCGTTCAACTTGTCCTTCATGATTTGATCTGTCAAGTTCTTAGAAGTGTTGGTGAGGAATCTGAAGAAAACTCACCTAGTGATCTGGTGGATGCCTCTGACAATACAAATACATGTGTTGCTACAGTAAACACAGCTAATAATGTGGGTGATGTGGCTCAAAAGACAGAAATCAGTTCTGGTAGGGACCCATGTAACTTTCTCTCTGTATCTGCAGAGTCTGGCATTGAAAGCTTGGCAAGTGCCATTACCAGAAACCTGTCCTCTCCATCCATTACACTCCATCAGGGCCTTGGTGACTTCAATGATGAAATGATCAATGGAATGCAGAGAAAAAGAAGTCATAGCAGCATCCAGTTAAATTTTAAAGGGAAGGGGTCAGAAAAAAACACAAATCACAGAGATGCGAGTAAGCCAACTGGGGCAAAGCCAAAAGTGAAACTTTCTAAAAGGAAGGATGATGATAAGAAGAAAGGTCAGAATGAAAAACTAAAGCAGACCGTTTTTTTCAGTGAAGGGTTGGATCTGGAAAATTGGTACAGTTGTGGTGAGGGGGAAATCTCAGAAATTGAAAGTGATGTGGGCTCTCCTGGCCTAGGAAAGTCACCGCATTTTAATATCCACCCTCTTTACCAGCACGTACTTTTATACCTCCAGCTCTATGACTCTTCAAGAACATTGTATGCCTTGTCTGCAATTAAAGCCATATTAAAAACCTGCCCAACAGTCTTTGTCAGCGCTATCTCCACTACTAGCGTCAATAACGCGTACACCCCACAGCTGTCTCTGCTTCAGAACCTACTGGCAAGGCATCGGCTTTCTGTCATGGGCAGAGATTTCTATAGCAATATTCCGTTGGATTCCAACCACAATTTTCGAAGTTCCATGTATATTGAAATTCTTATTTCATTGTGTTTGTATTTTATGAGAAGCCACTACCCTGCCCATATCAAGGTTTCTCAACCAGACCTCATGGGCAATCGTAATATGCAGATGTTAAGCATAGACATTTTGACACTTTTATTTACTGAACTGGCCAAGGTCATAGAGAGTTCTGCTAAAGGCTTTGCCAGCTTCATCTCGGACATGTTGTCCAAGTGTAAGGTTCAAAAAGTGATTCTTCACTGTTTACTGTCTTCAATCTTCAGCGCACAAAAATGGCATAGTGAGCGCATGGCTGAGAAGAACATTATAGCCATTGAAGAAGGATTTTCAGAGGACAGTCTCATTAACTTTTCTGAGGATGAATTTGACAACGGCAGCACGTTACAGTCCCAGTTGTTAAAGGTGCTTCAGGGTCTTATAGTCCTTGAACATCGTGTTTTAACTGTCCCAGAAGACAATGAAGGGGGGTTTGATTTTGTCATCACTGACTTAGAGCACATTAATCCTCAGCAACCAATGACCTCTCTTCAGTACATACACTCTCAGCCAATAACATGTCAGGGAATGTTTCTCTGTGCTGTGATAAGAGCTCTGCACCAGCATTACATGTGTAAAATGCACCCCCAGTGGATTGGTCTCATTACATCTACTTTGCCTTACATGGGAAAGATCCTGCAAAGGGTAGTTATTTCAGTGACACTACAGCTTTGTAGAAATCTAGATAATTTTATTCAGCAATACAAGTATGAAACTGGACTGTCTGACAGCAGGTATACATATAGTTTTTTTATTAACAATGCACGTTTCTGCCAAATCAGTGATATAAAAAAAATACATTTGCTACTTGCATTTTAGGCCTTTATGGATGGCGTCCTTCATCCCACCAGACATGATCCTAACCCTAGTTGAAGGGATTACAACAATTATTCACTACTGCCTACTTGATCCATCAACACAATACCACCAGGTATGTAGGATTCTGGCTATATTTGTTCTAGCACTTTTTTTGTAATATGTTTATTTTTTTGGGCTATTTATCCAAAAACATACCTTTCTGCAGGTCCCACAGGACCGGCCCAAAATGTGACTGGTCCTCCTTAAGGATGGTTTAACATAGTATGTAAGGCTGAAAAAAGACTTCAGCCTGTTTATTAGTGGTATTATTAGCCACTGCTAGTAATGTTATTACATTCAATGAAGACATCCAGGCCAGCTTTGAACTCGTGTAGTGTATTCTTTATGACCTTCTCCTCTGACAGAGAGTTCCATAGTCTCACTGCTCTTACAGTAAAAAATATTCCCCTATGCTGGTTGAGAATTGTCTTTCCTCTAACCTTAGTGGATGCCCCCGAGTTTCACTTACAGACCTGGCTTTAAATACATTGTTGGACAGATCTTTGTTTTGACCCAGTTATATTTATACATAGCCGTTAGGTCACCCCTCAACTATCTCTTTTCCTCGCTCGCCTTTGAACACGCTTAAGTTCTTATAGGTCTTTCTTATGCACAAGAGCCCAGAACTTTACACATTTTCTCTCCTATATTCTAAGTGTGCCATACACTCCACTTCGATCATCATGACATCTGGGTTATATCCTCTAGGGCAGGGGTACTCAACCACTTTTTGCAAAGGTCCATATACAGGCATCTGGTGAGAGGTGAAGGTCCGGGTGGGGAGCTGTCGCGGGGGGTGGATAGCTGGAAATCAGTGCACAGGGTGTGGGAAAACTAAAAAATACTGGGCTGGATGGGGCAGAGCTGAGGGGACAGGGATGGATGGGGTAAAGAGACAGAGAAACAAAGTTTGTGTACCTTGCAATGCCTCTAAGCACTACACTATCAATCAAGTAAAGGGGGCAGCACTGAGCATGGCAAAACAGAAGCAACTGAATGCAGGTCTGTCAGGGCAGGAGTCCAGAAATCTGGTGCCGAGGTCCGCATTCGGACCCCGGTCCGCCAGTTGAGTACCGCTGCTCTAGGGCGAACTTCTGCAGAGATGAATATGCAAAAAAGAAAGCCCCTCCTGGCCCATATATACCTGGGACCTCCCACCAATTTCCCAGTGTCTTCTCTGCAGGCGGACAAGACAGAAGATGAAGACTTCTCTCTCTCTTGCAGGCAAGCCGGGCTCGCGGCCGGGTCCCTTTTTTTTTATCCCTATTGCTGCCAGGATTCTTTCCAAATTGTCCCCCATTGAGCCTCCCAGCTTAGGCTGCGGGTCCTGGCAAGGGTAGGAGCACCCAGTGGGTGCATTGGGAGCCTTTGCTCCACCGTGAGACCTCAAATTGGGGCAGGCGGTACAACCAGGTTGTGGTAATCCTGGTATGGGATGCCCCAGTCCCTGCTGAATACGGCCTTATTACGGGCCGGGGTTCCCCCTTTTCCCCTCCGGGTCCCTTACTCCCTCGGGGGGGGGGGGGGGGGGGGGGCTGGTGCATCCTAAGCTGGCCTCTTCTTGTTTTTTTTTTATTAGTTTTAATCTAATGGATGTGTGTGTTTAGGTGTTTCACACTTTGTTGTTGGTTGATGTGGCTCATCTGGAAGTGATCCCTCGATGAATTGGTGCAGTATGGCTTCCTTCAGCCTGTGTGAAGTGTGTCTGGGTGGAAAAGGGGGCAGAGCCGTGCGCTCGGCGCGGCCGCGGTAGCCCCGCCCCCGTCGGCGAGAATTGTGCAGGCCTCCCTCTGGCCAGATCCGCGCTGCAGGGAGGGGGGCGTGGCCTGGATAGCGCGCCTTCGGCGCTGGCACGCCCCCCTTCTTCTCCCTTGGTCTGGTTTCCTCCTGGTCAGGGGCCATCTTGAAGATCTCCTGCGCTGCCGTGCTGCTCTTGGGGGTCAGGTAGGGGCCTGATGGCCTGTTTCTTTGTGTGTTGGGGGTCACTCTCTGGTGGGGTGGGCCCCTGGTGGTGTATATTTTTACCATTTATTGCAGTATACCTGTATATTTATATGTATATAGTATGTGTGGTATGCTTGTGATTTTATTAATGCAGATGCCTTAATAGTAATTATATGCCTATTGTGTGTTGCAGATTGCTTCATATTGTGCATATTAAGGGGTTCCTCCTGGTCCTAGGGTCCCTAGTTTAAAAAATTACTCTCCTCTAAATCCTGCCACCGGGACTTTTAAGGGGCATCCCGGGTTGCTTAAGCATAATTCCCTTCGGTCTTGCGACTGACCACTAAAAAATCACCATATGGAGGCTCCGCAGGATACTGGGCTTGGGCTCTCATTGGGGCAAGCTCGCCCATGCGTGGGGTGTGGGGCATCCCTTACAGGAGAGGATGTACCGATCTGTACTCCATGCGCTCATAAGGCCATAACGCGGAAGTCTGGTTCCCAGCCTTCTGTGTCGGCTCCTCCCGCTCCATTGCCTTCCCCTCCCCGCTTGATCCGTACCCCGAGTGACATTGGTGCCAGCGGGGAGTCGCAGTCGGATGTTGGTGACAGGTTGGCCAGCATTGAAAAGTTTATTGTTAGCACGGTGGGCAAGAAGGCCCAAGCTAAAAAGAGACATTTGTCGTTGGCCCAGCCCGTGTGGGACGCGGATTTGTGTGATTATTCCCCTTTAGAGGAGGGGGAAGTGTTTGAGGAGACAGAGTCTGATTTTGTACAGTCTGGTGATGCTTTTGTGGGGCAGGCGCCTGGGGATGCCGTAGATAAGGCTGCTGTTTTGTCGCATATGCTGGAGGTGTTGGATATTGATCCCCCGGAGGCGCCTCCTTTAAAGAAGGGGGAATTTTTGGGGGTCCGTAAGCCCCGTCTAGAATTCCCTACGCAGGATCATTTTGATGCTCTGATCCAGAAAGAATGGGAGAGGCCCTGTCGGCTGCCGGGTGCTCCCCAGGGATGGGACAAGAAGTATCCCTTCCCGGTGAAGGCGTTCAAGCGATGGTCCTCTCCCCCTGAGGTCGATGCTCCTGTCTTGGGCTTGACCAATTCTTCTGTGTTAAACACCCCTGACGCTACCTCCCTTAAGGATGGCGAGGATAGGCGCCTGGATCAGATGGCCTGTCATGCTTTTGGCTGTGTGGGATCGGCCCTGCGGCCGGCTTGGTCATCTAGTGTCGCTTGCTACCCGGTCTCTTATTAGGGACTGGCTTAATGACGGTCAATTTGATCCGGCTAGCGCTGAGTTCGCTACTCTTAAGAGGTGTGAACTATTCATGGATTTTGTGTTGTCTGCTATGGAGGATTCCATTGTCATGTGTAGCAGGACTTCGGCTCTATTGGTGGCCATGCGCAGGTTGGTCTGGCTGCGTCAGTGGACAGCGGATTTTGGGGCTAAGAAGTCCCTTACAGCTCTTCCCTTCATGGGTACGCGGCTGTTTGGTGATAGATTGGATGCTGTTGCTAAGGGCGTCAGCAGTCATTGAGACGCCGTACACGGGACATACTTGGCTTGGCACCAGCTAATCCCGGTCTGGGTGAACATTTGGAAACACGCTGCACTCGGTTTATATATTGCTACCTTCTGGTGGACTATTGTCCCTCTTATTTAAGGCTGGCCAGCTGGTGTGTGTGAACTGCGTGTGGAGGGATGAGTGGAGTCCAGGGCTTTCCTGGTGGGGGCCCTCTTCTTTGTACATATTTTTAAATAGCAAGTTGCTTTTTTATCGGCTTACTACGGTGTGTGTATTTTTTGTATATATACGCTTTGTGCCACAATTTTCGTGATAATAAATATAGTGTCTTTGGCATATTGTTGCCTGATTAGTGTTATTTGCCAGCCCAGCATTTAACCCGTTGTCCTTTGTGTATACTTGAGTTTGTATATATGTAAATAGTTGATCAGCATTTAAAAAGATATAGGGATGCTTTATTCCTCCCGGGCGGCTGTTCCTACTGCTTTTCAATTGCTGATTCGTGGAAGTTCAGCCAGAAGTATTTAGGCTGGGAGGAGCCACACCTTTGTCTTGCAGTCCACGCACTTTGGTCGAGAGTTAACCCAATCGTGACTGATTGTCTGACGCCCTGGATTAAAAATAGAAGATAAAACAATTCTACAGGGGAGAATCACAGAATTGTATTATTTTATATGGGGTCTGCTCAGTGACTTATACTGTGGTAAAATGATGCTCTGGTCATGCGCACATATATATATATATATATATATATATATATATATATATATATATATATATATATATATATATATGAATTGGGCCCAGCACTAACCCCTGTGGTACTCCGCTAGTAACGGTGACCCAATCTGAGTATGTACCGTTTATAACCACCCTTTGTTTCCTATCATTAGGCCACTTACTCACCCATGTACACACATTTTCCCTCAGACCAAGCATTCTCATCTTTTGTATCAGTCTTTTATATGGCACAGTATCAAATGCTTTAGAAAGGTCAAGATATGATATCCAATTTAGCGATAATCGCTCAGTGGTCACAGCCACTAATTTGTTAATTGGTCAGCCGCCGTATCGTTTCTCCTTCAACACTTGATGGTTGCAATGTTGAAACAGAAGTTGCCCTAAAAATGTGTATTGCGCATTGCGATCTGAACCAGTTGCTTGCAGAAGATTTGTATTGTCGGTCGCTCAGTGAGCAAACAGTCAATGTATCTGCTGGTGTAAACCTAGCATAACTCCCTGTATTATAGTGGTGTCCTTTATTTATATTGCTTTTGCTCTATATACTGGTTAGCTCTGCAGCTTTGTTTAACCTGTCATTTATTTACTTTTTGATCATGTTTATTCAGGTTACAATTATTTTATATTTTTAATCCTTTGTGATTATTGTTTGAGATCTTATAGCGGCCGTGTTATTAAATGGGACTGGGGAGCATTTGCTCTTGTTTTTTTGTATCTTTGTGTTAATCTTTGTGTATATGTGATTTTAACTTTCTATTTATAAAGTTTTGTACAAATTGTTTCTATATTCATGGAACTTCTTTATAGATGTATTTCCAGTTTTTCCTCCGGAGGAGGGGGCAGGGAGAGGGTGGGCGGGAAGAGCGGGCGGGGAGAGGGCGGGCAGAAGGACGGACCAGCAGATTGTGGGATGGGTTGGAAAATAGAATGTCATTGGCTGAACCTGTAAATCCTGATATTTTGTGTGTTTTTGCTTCAATTTAAAAACATAAAACAGTTTAGGACAGTGCCACATGTAGCCCAGTGCAATGGTGTAATAATTACCATTGCCTGCAGTATCCCTTTCAATAACAGAGGTCTTTCTATATACATTTGGAAAGTCCTGACACCTCACTACGAAATAATTATTAGCCCTGTTAAATTTTGTTTTTGGGGTAAAAAATAATAGCGTTTTTCTCTTGTGTTTGTAGCTCCTCATCAATGTAGATCAGAAGCATCTCCTGGAAGCTCGCAGCGGAATCCTGTCAATACTGCATTTGATAATGTCTTCAGTCACCCTATTGTGGAGCATTCTTCATCAAGCTGACTCTTCTGAAAAAAACTTTACAGCAGCTGCTGCTTCGGTCACTAGCATCAACCTTGGCTCAACAAAGGTAACACAAAAAAATAAACTTGAGAACAGACATCTTTACTTTTAAAATCTTAACAATACATTTATATTAAAATGTGGTTTTACAGAATCCTAACTGGCTCCAGAAATTTTACCGCTGACTTTTTACTTTCAATTAAAACGGAACGTCAGTTACAATATTACCCCCCCATCCTGCAAACCTAACTTATCTAGGGGCACGTTCCTCGGCGCTTCGGATCCTGGGCGCCACCATATTGGGAGTTGCATTCCCCGGCTCTGTGCATGCTCCCTTCTGCCCATTCAAGTTTTTGTAAGAATTTTTTAATTTGTAATGCATAGATGGCCATTGTATGCTTGCGCACACATAGGAATTCGTCCTCCGCATTTAACCCATCCGTGCAGTGAGTGTACACATGCCCGGGGAGCAGTTGGGGGGTTAGGTGCCTTGCTCAAGAGCACCTCAGTCATGTCCCAGGACCGGGATTCGAACCTGTCACCCTCCGGTCACAAGTCTGCTCCCTTACTTCTAGGCTACAACTGCCCCACAAAAAGGGAGCTGAGTGACAGCGAGCGTGCCAATCAGCGCACTTGCTCTTGCCCCAGTCTGCTTTGTGGGAGCGTAACGAAAGTGAGTGGGGGGACATGGGGGGATACACACAGCGGAGCATCCCAATTTGGGATACCGCCACATGAATAAACAACACATGGAAAAGTGACATTTATGTGTGTTGTTTCTCTTTAAGTAAAAGCAGTTGTAATAATAAACATATTATGCTTATTATACTTACATCTTTATTCTAAATCAACAGAATTTGAGGCAGCAGATTTTGGAGCTGTTGGGACCAATTTCCATGAATCACGGAGTTCATTTTATGGCTGCCATTGCTTTTGTTTGGAATGAAAGAAGGAGCAACAAAAACTCTGCACGCGTAAAGGTATCCAAGTAATGTTGGTGTACAAAAATCAGATTCTCATCACTTATTGAAAAAAAAAGTACTGGATTCAGAATCTACAGGCATTTTTGTGCAGTTAAAGTGATTTATTTTACACAGTATAGTTCTTCTATGTTTAGTGTTTTCATTTTGTTTTATTCATCTTTTATCAAGGTTATCCCATCAGCCAGTGAAGAGCAGCTCCTGCTTGTTGAACTGGTTCGTTCCATTAGCGTGATGAGGACAGAGACTGTAATACAAACAGTAAAAGAAGTGTTAAAACAGCCACCTGCCATAGCTAAAGACAAGGTATAGCTTTCATGAGTTCACTTTTTTAACAAAGCTACAGTCCAATTATTAACATTGCATGCCATCACCTTGCTTTCTAAACTATAAACGGATACCTATACTGCAACACGCCATTGCGGTTACTTTATATCAGAAAACAGAAGGATGCTCCCTGGGGTAGTTGCCACATGGTGCTCACTGACGGACCTGATGGAATAGTCTTTTCAGCTGTAGAGGGCATCTGTGAGTTTTTACTCCCATCACAGCCAAGAAACTTACCTAAATCAAGCAGTCCTTTCTCTGCAATCTGCCAATATGAGCTACAGCCACTATATTCTGACCTGAGGAACCCTGAAGATCCATACTGTCATGCTTTTCAGTGCCAAGCATCAACATTCTGGCTATAGAACGCTGAATTGGTGGGCAGTAGCTGTATGTGCTACTAGGAGTGACTGCCAGATTTAGGCAGATTTAGTTGGTAGGGTTTAAACCTAATTTTGCTCAGTTTCCGCTTAAAATTGTCAGCGCAGAGGGTCTAATGCTGACAAGATATCTGTTACACTTGAACAGTAAATCTAATATTACAACCTTCACCTAATGCAATAAATTGCTTGTCACGGGAGATACACTGAGGTTGACAATTCTGAATGTACCAGTTCCCAGGCTGCCTCATCATCATCTACTGTACCTGTCTACAGGGACATTCTCTTGCTACAAGTGCGCAACTTAACCCCTCAACTGACACATAAAAAATGAATAAGCAGTTTTATTTCAGATCTGGAATCTATGTCTCATGTGAATAAAGCTGGCGCATATCTACAGTTTTTGAAATGCTTTTTAATCTCTTCATGACCCACCTACATTCAGCCTTGAGGATCAGTACATTATTCTAAGCATACAGCACGTCCTGCTCCACGTAATAACGTGTGGGTAATCCTCCGCCTCGGGCGCCGTGCACTGCAGACATGTAGAAAACAAGCTCCTCCCGGCCCTACATATACCGAAGGACCTCCCACAAATCCCCAGATTTCTCTGCAGTGCTGGAACTGCGAAGACATGAAGTATCACGCTCTCCCAGGCGCTTTACAGCCCGAGGCCCTGCGGGACTATTTCCACCTGTCCTTCTTGTGATCAGAATATGCCTCCCAGCCTGGGCTGCGTTGGTCGGGTGAAGGTAGGCAGCACTGTGTGTGCTTAACGGAGCCATGCTTCACCGCAATCCCCCACCATAGGGTAGGCGGTTTAGGCTGATGGTGAGCCTCTAGTGGATGCCCCTCCCGCTGGACCCTATTAATGGGTCGCCATTCTCCCTCATTTCCCCAACTACTTAGGGGGAAAAGAAAGGGGGGGGGTATGTGTGTGGCGGTCCCAGTGTACCGGTGTGTCACGATCGTGGCCTTTATTCTGCCTATTATTAACTCAGAGATGTCAGAGCCGCGCTGCTTGCTCCTTATTTCGCCTACCTCAGAGCTTCGCGCCCTTTAGAGTGGGCGGGGCCTTAGTTCGGCGCGCTCCGCGTCATGGCAGAGCATTTAGCCCGCCCTTCGAGGTTCGCTGGGCGCCATTTTTGTTGAGCTTCGCGCGCGCGCTTGGTGACGGTCTCCTCCTCCTCCACTTGAGCTGTAAGTGCCCTCGCGGGCGAATCCCTCTGTTTTTTGTCTGTCCAGCTGCGCATGGCCCTGACATCTCTTTCCCATTATGTCTTTCAGACGCTGAGTTCCCGGTGGCTTCTCCAGGCCTCATATACATATATATATATATATATATATATATATATATATATATATATATATACTTATACGTATAAGGATATTAGCGGGCCTTCCTTAAATCTCCCACATTAATCAGCGGGTTGTTGGGGCATCCAGGGTTGCTTTTTGCATAAATCCCTATTGACATATTGTGTTTAAACAAATCACCATATGGAGGCTTCTCAGGATTGTGTTACCGGGGTCCCTCTGGGACAGGACCGGCTTTGTGTAGCGTGTGGTCTCCCCCATGCTGAGGCTGACGGGGCACGGGTCTGCGCGCCATGTGACGAGCAGACGCTGGACCCGCGAGCGGCGCCTGTGGTTGCACCTAGCTCCTTCTCTCCCCTTTCCTCTTGCCTAAATCTCACTCCTGTTGAGTCTTGTATAAGCGGGGAATTACAGATAGACACCTCTCCTAGACGGCCCACGCTTGACCAGATTGTTGAAGGGTTGTCCGGCCGGGTGGCTCCTGGCAGACAACGGCCCTGGACTCCCCCGGCTTCGGCCTGTGCTATGGGCTCGGAGGAGTCCTTTTCTACGCGTGCTAGTGCCACATCGGAAGATGGAGACCTGTTCTCTGACCTAGGTTCCTCTGACGAGAGGCCGAGGTGTCAGGATGATGCTGGTCAAGATGACTGGGACCAGCTTGATATTGGTGGCATGTTACTCAGGATCTTTAAGGCCCTGTCCATTTCGCCTCCCGGCGCAGTCACCAGGCCGAGAGGGGGGCGCTTCCATACTGCGCCTGCGCGCTTGGAATTTCTCGAGCAGGCTCACTTCCATGCTCTTGTGCTTAAGGAATGGGAATGCCCCACTGCACTTCAAAGGGCCCCAGAGGATTGGGTTTGGAAATACCCTTTTCCCCCTGAGATGGTTGATATTTGGTCTTCGTCTCCAGCGGTAGACGCACCGATTATTGGGGTTCCTAACCCCCCCTTCCTTACAGCTCCGGCTTACAGCTCCTTGCGGGACGCCGAGGATCGGCGCATTGATAGGCTGGCTTCCCACGCCTGTGCAGGAACGGCGCTATGCCTTGTCTGTGCCGCGGCCATCACTGCAGTGGCCGCTAGGACACTTATAAGAAAGATGCTGGAGCATCAGCCTGAAGATTTACCCTGGGAGGTGTTTAACGCACTCTCCAGCTGTGATATTTTTGTTAAATTTATCCTTTTAGCTCTGGACGACACCATCAAAATGTGTGCGAGGACCTCTGCCCAAGTGGTAGCTATGAGTCTCCTGCTCTGGCTGCGACAGTGGGGGGCAGACGATGACGCTAAAAGGACCCTGACAGGGCTCCCCTTTAGAGGGCATCGCCTGTTTGGGGCCCGTCTGGACCTATTTGGGAAACAGGCCAGTTCACCCAATCAAGGGCGGCCGTCCCGGCCCCCTCGGAGCGGGGATACCCCTCCACCTCCATATCATAGTGTTAAGCAGGAACCGGGGATGCCCCTTGCGGGATATGGTTTGGTATCCTGTCCCAGAAGTGACATTCAACGCCCGGGACCTTCTGGCCGGGCTAAGCCCGTATCTTTCACAGAAAACCCTCAAGCATGATGGGGCGCCCTCACCCACCTGGGTGAGGGGACGGCCACAGCACCTTACTCCTATCAGCAGGCATCCTGCCTCGTTCTAGTGGCTTTAGGAGGTAGTTCCTCTGGATACGGGATAGTGTTTGCTGGGTGGTCCTTCCCTTATTCGGTCAGGAGGACTACAGTCCCCTGTTTTTCTTCAGGTATGGGTGCAGGCTTTCCTGGGCCTGTCAGGTATGGCTTCCTTGCCAGAACGCCATTGTCATATAGAGACTGGGGTCTCTGCGCCAGTTGCTCCTCCTTTCCCTTGAGGATGAGGGAGTCTATCTTTCTAACCCTTGGGGGGTTTAGCATCTGTGTCCATAGGCATTCAGGCTTGGCGCCTCTGAATGGGCCGTCGGCGCCCTATATACCAGGGGTCCTCTGGGCGCCCGTGGCGTGCTGAGATGTTGATTCTGACTTCAAGGTGTCTTCTGGATACTGAGCCCACTACTGCTGGGTATTGGCGGTCATCGCCACCGTTGTGGCTTTAGGCTGGGTCCCCTGCTGCATTCATGTCCCCGCTAGGCTCTGGATGGGTGTGATGTCTCGCACGACACCAGGTGGCAGCTACCAGGGGACCTATCAGGCCCTCCTTTTTACTTACAAGAGGGAGTTGTTTGGATGGACCTTAGTTGACTCAAACCCTACTCTGTTCCATCCTCCAGTTCCAGGATTGTACCTGGATTAGGCTTCAGCTAGTGCCTTTTCTCTTGGCTATAAGGGAGTTTACTGGAATGAGGCCTCTGGTCCTCCGTCCTATCTAGTTATTTTCTCCAGGCAGAATTGCACCTGGTGTGGCCATTGGTGGCTGGTCTGTTGACGTCCCTTTGTTCTCTGTGCCCTTGGGATCTGAGGCATTTTAGCTATTAGTCCTGGATGAGGGCTCTGCACCCTGGGTCTAGGTCTGTTTACCTTCCTTCTAGTGGAGGCGGTTATTCTTCCGCTGGTTTACTCGAGGGATCCGTCAGGGATCATTCACGACCTTTCTGTTTTTCCCTGTTGATGGTTACCATGGTACCAAATCTGGCAGGAGGACGAAGGGGGCTTGTTCTTCTGAAACCCCCGGTGGTTCCTAGGTAGGGACCTTGAAGGATCCAGTTACCTATGTGGTTTTTGTTGTCACAATGAGCATTCGGTGGGTCCTAGCTTGCTGGACTACTCCCTTTCAGTACCTGTCCAATTGGGGACTCTTGGTCCGTTGTAGGACAGTGGCATGTTCCTTGTTCCCTGTTGAATTCCTGGGCCTGGCTCTATTCCAGGGGAGCTCTGATTCCTTCTATGGGGGAATTAATATTCCTTGTACTTTCTGGTAATATCCCTCCTGTAGGAGGCTCTCTATTGTTCCATTGAGTTCATACTGGTATGGTCCTGTTGGACTCCGTCTCTAGCGCAGGGTTCTACCCTTATTATTGGCCCAGATTGGTCTGCCCTAAGTTGGGTTAGTGCTTTCTGGCTAGACATTATCCTTTAAATGCCTCATCCCCTTTTGCCCTCCTGGGCGGGGGTTTGCGCAAGTTCTCTGACGGCAAGCAGCACCCTTATGCTAGGGGCCTGGGTGGCCCGGTGGGGTGTGGTCCACAGAGGCTTCTGCTGAAGAACAGTAGGCCTGTATGTTCCCTCACGAGGTCTATTTTACATGGTCAGGCTCCTTTATCTTGGGCTCTACCTTGGCGTTAGGCAGGTTTTGTGCTTACCCTGTTGGAGATGACATATCTCGGGGTGTCTTGTTCTTTTGGAGAGTTAGGACTTAGTTCCTCCTCTTCGGTTCCTTCCTTCTGCCACGCTATGTTAGGGTATGTTGTACCCATACTGTCTTGCTGGGTCTAAGCTCTTTTTCCTTGTTGGACGATCTCTGTTCCAGGGGATTAGGGTCCTCTCAGCGGTGTTGGTATTGGTTCCCAACTTAGTTCTGTGAAAGGTTCAGGGCTTGCCCTGTTTACCCATTGCAAAAGCCTGATCCAATCTCTGGTGTTGAGCATTCTTCAGGGTCTGCTCAGTGGCCTTCCTTGGGGAATTCCTGGTTTTCCTTTTGGGGGGATTTCTTATCCCGATGCCCTGCTAAGGGTTCCCTTGGTTCTTATTCAGGTTCTTGTCTGAACCGTTCCTTCCATCATATCGCTCCTTCGGGGCGGTTGCTCCAGTCAGAAGTGTGCCATACAATATGGCTCTGTGGCGGTTCTGATCATTCCATATTTGTACATTGTTATTTATATCTGTACCCCATGAGGTGAGGGTGCCGCCTTACACTGAGTCTGGTTCCAGGCTAGGGTCCTCATTCTCATTATTCCAGATTCTCCGGTCTCTGGGCTGTTGTCCTGCTTACTATGCGATAAAGGGACTTGCATCTCTCTACAGGGTTGGAGATCTCCTGAATGGTCATTTGTCCCTGGAGGGATTTTGCATTTTAGGGACTCGGTGTCCTCTTATGAAGTACCGGCTCTAATTACCTCCACGGGTGAGGTGCCCTTGGATTGGTCTTACTCGGCTAGTTTTGACCTGCTGTGCCAAGAAGTATACCCTCGGCTTCTGTCGAGTGTTCCTGGTGGTCCTGACTGAGACCAGGTTTCGTATTCCCTGTCGGGGAAAGTTTTAATGTTACCATGGCTGCACTCCTTGCAGTAGCATGGTTAGGTCATTGCTTCTGGCCTATTCTGTTATGGGAAGATTCTTCTTCTCTACTGTTTTTCGTTCTCTCACCACTTGTGATTGGTCTTGTGATTCTTAGCACTAAGTTCTGGTGAGCAAGTTGGCTAGTCCGCTGCTTGGGTCTAGTTCTCCTTTTACAAGGTTCAAAGGTTGAGGTTAGAGCATTGCTCTCGTTGCTCTGGTAGCATGGTTGCGGGTGACAGCGCTTTACTGTTGGCTGTGCCCTTCTCTTGGGGATCCCACCCTACTTTATGGACACTGCTATTGGATGTCCCACACGTTATTACTATATCTGGAGCAGGACAGGCTGTATGCTTAGAATAATACAACTCTGTGAAGTACTCACCTGTAGAGTTGGTATTATATGCATACAGCACGTCCTGCTCCACCCCACCCTGGTTTCACTTGTTCTGGATCCCCTGTATGGTGATTGTTATCACTTGATATTATTGCCAGTTTCTGGGTGGTTTGTTCTCCCGGCTTCTCTTTCTCACTGCTTTTCAATGCTGGGGATTTGTGGGAGGTCCTTCGGTATATGTAGGGCCGGGAGGAGCTTGTTTTCTACATGTCTGCAGTGCACGGCGCCCGAGGAGGAGGATTACTCACACATTATTACAATATCTGGAGCAGGACGTGCTGTATGCATATAATACCAACTCTACAGGTGAGTACTTCACAGAGTTGTATTTTTGTCCCTCTTTGTGTCCTGGCGGGCAGGTAGGTGGACAGGTGTATGGTCAGAAGGGTGAATGAACAGTCAGGCAGGTAGGTGGGCAGCGGGTAGGTAGATGGACTCGTAGATGGCAGGACCTACAGACAGGTATGTGGGTGGGTGGTCAGGTGGATGGATAGGTAGCTGGTGGGCGGCATCCTGGTAGTTGGATGGACGAAAAGGTGGAGGGTGGGCAGGCAAGTAGGTTGGTTGGCGGTACATGGGTGGGCAGGCAAGTAGGGGGTAGCAGGTAGGTGGGTGGGCAGGCAAGTAGGTGGGTGGCAGGTAGGTTTGTTGCAGGCACGTAGGTGAGTGGGTGCTCAGGCAAGTAGATAGGTTGGCGGTAGGTAGCAAAGTGGGTGGTCAGGCAAGTAGGTAGGTGGGTGAGTAAAAAAGCATGCCTCAAATGCCCATCACTTCAGCCTAGCCCCCGGCATGCTCCCCTGTCCTCACTGCTCCCTTCAGGCAATAAGGGAAAGCCCCTCAGTTCACCCTGTCTCCAGCACGGGGTAAACAGCACACATTTACTGTGGACAGGCTGGAGGTGGGGTCGTCACTTAAGGGGTTAAAATATTGCAGGGATCAGTAGTTTACACAATAAATCTGGACCTCTCTGGGAGAAGGCTGGGTGTCACCTAAGGGATCACATGCTGCCACAACTTGTTTACAATATGGCCATTTAAGCTTAGTACGTATTCATTATAAGGGTATAATTTCACCAGTCTCATGGTTACTTCTACATATAAAGCACCCTTGTCATAAATGTGACATTGATTAGTGCAGGCACTAGCACTTGTATGACTGCATAAAACCATGCTCAACAGACCACCAGGACACCCAGCAATTCCTGAGTGCTTTGTACAGTATACCCGCCTACAGTATTTTATTTGCTGTGCTATGTTTGCTTTCTTTGCCAGTTGAGAAGCTTACTTTGCAGATGCTGGGCAGAAAGTTTATAATGTGGTTATTTGCATGTTTATATGTCTCTTTGCATATGGATAGTATAGTAGGTGTGCAGCTCAGAATAAAAATAGGTAGATTTCAATAGTTAAAAGTTTAAAGGAGCCACAGTACACAGCCATGTTAGCTACTACCCAATAATATAATCAGTCTCTAAAATCTAGTTAAAAACATGTATGTCCCAAAGGGGGCTATCATACATTAGAGTTAGCACTGCTCCTACACAGAGCACCGTAGTGTTTGCTGGTGCAGCTTCAACAATCTGCAGATGTGTGCCAGCCCAACCCAGACCTGTTTTTAACCAGATTTAAAGACAGATTATCGGACTGGTTGCTAGCTAACAGGGTTGTTTGCTGAGGCTCCTTGAAATTTTGTCTAATGTAATTGCCCTGCGTATGTGCACCTCCCAGGTTAAGGGGCAACAAAAAAATGTAAGCAGTGAATGTCTTTTGTATATGCAGAGGCGAGCAGAGGTGGGGTGAAATTAAGTGGAAGAGGTACAGTTACCAGAGTTAGGTAGTGGTGAGGTGAGAATGTGTGGGCAAAGGTAAGGCAGAGAGAGGTAATTTCAGAAGAGGTGAGGTGGGTAGAGGTAAGAGAAGCAATGGACAGAGGTGAGGGGAGATAGGAAGAGGTGGGTGGGAAGGAGTGGGCAGAGGTAAAGCAGGGAGAGGAGAATTGAGAAGAGGTGAGGTGGGCAGAGTCACGAAGAGTTGAGCAGAGGTGAGAGAGGTGAGGTGGATAAAGATAGGTAGAGGTGAGGGGACAAGGCATGGACCACCATTTTGGGAGAAAGCACAAAGCAGCTTCCCCCAGCTCCGTGCGAGCTCCATCCCATCCATTCAAGTGAAGTTTCATTAAAAGGGTCTGTCCTGGCTGAGAAAAAAAATAAAAATTGTTACTCCTCTATTGTTCCCACAGCATTCACTATCAGCAGCGCATGTACTCCAGGGCATAATGGCATTTACCAGCCCGGATGACTGTGTTATGCTTCCACTGCCATCACTGTAATTTTGTTTTTCAATAGCCTTTGGTCATGGGACACATATAGTGCATTTTCGCTCCATAAGACGCACACAGGGTTTAGAGGTGAAAAAAATGGTGTGCTAAAATACCCCCTCCCAATCACCCCATTACAGACAATGTGCAGAATGCCTCATTAAAGGCAGTATGAGGCATCCCCCATTACAGCCAGTGAGTGGCATTCCTCATTACAGGCAGTGTGTGGCATCCCTTATTACAGACATTGTGTGGTATCCCTTATTACAGACATTGTGTGGTATCCCTTATTACAGACATTGTGTGGTCTCCCTCACTACAGGCAGTGTGCATTGCAGCCTGTGAGCGGCATCCCCCATTACAAGCAGTGAGCGGCATCCCTAATTACAGCCATTGAGCAGCATCCCTCATTACAGCCAGTGAGCGACACCCCCCCCCCCCCCCACACACACACCAATCGCGTGTGTGAGGAAAGAGCGCAATGGAGGACCAGTGAGCAGGAAGCAGATAACTGCACTCTGATGGTCCTCTAATGCCCAGTGCTACATACATGCATGCACACAGAGAGACAGACACATGCACACGCATACACATACATACATGCACAGAGACAAAGGCACAGGCACGCAGACTGAAGTGAAGGGAGGAAGCTCAGGCTGCTGCAGAAGCCTTAAGTGTAATTTTTAGGTTTTTTTTACATTTGCTTTATAAGACACAGGGGCACGCCCCCCATCCCCCCCCCCCCCCCCCCCCCAGCTTTTGGGGAAAAATAAGTGTATCTCATGGAGCGAAAAATCTTGATATGTGTGCATTGCTGTGAACATTGTCTTCCCGTGGCCACATGCTGGACACAATTTCAAATATCTGGTACATCCAGTAAGGTAGAACTCACATTTATAGAGTTTATGGTTCTGTGTCTAGCGGGTTTTATTTAGTCGTGACTCCAGCTATTGGCAGTGATAGCTATATATGACAGAAATTCAGTTATTTATTTATTTATTTTCTTTTATTTTAAATACTAAATAGTTAATATGTATGTATGGAGCTTTTATGACGTGGGACAAGTGCAGTGGTCTTGCATTTTATTGTTTAGTCCTAGTGCCGATGCCATGGCAAATGCATGGTTAGCTGTGTGGCCATTTGGAGGCCACATTAACTAGCTGTGTTATTTTTTGCTACTAAATTGGTTCCTTTGCTTTGATTTTTTAGAAGCACCTTTCACTTGAGGTCTGCATGTTACAGTTCTTTTATGCCTATATCCAGAGGTAAGACTAACTTTGAAAGTATTAACTGCATGATGGCTTTGCATTTATGGTTTTTTAAAGTCCATTTGTGGCTTTAAAAAAACATGTTGGCCCACGTCCTCTGCTTACTTGTCCAAATCATGCTGTTACTTCACTTCAGCCTGTGCCGATGAAAGATACGGCCCCTGCAATCTGTTGTCTGCTGAGAATGTTGTCCTGGTGGAAGCTGTGACAGAGTGCTGACACTACCAAGCTTATCAACGTGGACCTGCTGGTACACAATAATAAATGTAATACAAGATTGGCGTGAAATCATTATCCAGGCAAAAAACAGCTCTATACCCTCCAGGTCTTAACACACCACTTCAATTGCAGTGAATGGAGGGGGCATGCCAGCATCACTGTGACTGATGGGGAGGGATGGTGTGAAAGTGGATATTCTGATGATTAGGTAAGATCCACAGTAACAATCTGCCAGACCTAAGGAGGGTATAGTGAGGTGTTTTTCTTTTGCCTGGACAATGCCTTTAAAGGGGAAGTGCATTTTCAATTGAATTTCTGAAAGCTCAGCAGATCGAAGACATAATTTTGGCTCAAAATATATTCTTTCAAAAATGCAATCATAAATGGACTTTGATATAAGCTATGGAAGCAAGGTAAAGTCTTTAGGATATATATATATATATATATATATATATATATATATATATATTCAATAACTAAGCAGTGCTATGCTTGCTGTATATACTGCCTTTACTTATAGGAAAACATTTTTTTTAAGCAGCATATTTTTAGAAATCAATTTCTTTTATAATAAGCCATTTAGAAGAAAGGATTTTCATTTTGGATTGATATTTAATATGAATTTAAAATAGACCTACAGGGGACCAACAAATGTCTAGCTTGTTAACAATAGCGTGGCTTGCCATAATTGCGAGGCCCCGGGGCCAAGGAACAAAACCTGGGATAATGTTCCACTTTAAGATCCTAAAAGCTGGGCCTACGTGCTTCCACCTCCTGGGCCACAGATTCAATGTTTCACCTAACCAATAGAAGCTTGATGTTTTTCTCCTGGTGAGTAATATAATCTTTTCTCATAACCGCAAGTTCGTTTATTGCAAGAGTTATTTATAAAGTCACTGCCAGCACATTGGGTCATTGGCAGTGGTGGCTGGGAGGATGGAGCACTCACTACAACACAATGATCATGTGTGAGGTTATGACACGCACCCATGAAAAGCTGAGAAATAGCCCAACTCCTAGGCAGGCAAACATGTCAGGCCATTTTTTAAGAATCTGAGGAGGCATGTGTGCAGACGTGTAGGGGCTATATGCAGCAACCTGCAAATTCAAGCTATTCTGTGTTGGCCATCTTTAAAGTACCTTTGTTGCAAAATTGAAAGAATATGGGTCATATATAAACCTGCTAGTCACTTTTTGTGATTTTCTTTTTCTTCAAATGCTGCTTCATCCATCAGTAAATTTGTATAAATGTCCTGAGTGTTTTCTTGAAAAGGGGACATAAGCTTCCATCATCTAGATTCACTTTAACCAGACATTCAGCATTATTTAATGAATAGCCAAAATCCTTAAAAAACTATTTCCCCAACCTCTAAAATTATATATTTTAAGTTTTTAGTTGCTTATTATTCTTCCCCCGCTAGGCTTCAACTTTGTTCAGGACTCTAGGATACATCTTGCCTCAGAAGCATTACATACTTGGGAGAGGAGCGGGGTGAAAAGTGCAGGGGGCGGGTTATAGCTGTGCTCTGCACAAACAGAGCAGAGCTGGGGTCAGGAAAGGTCAGAAATCCCAGAATGCAGAGCAGCTTAGTCAGAAGACACTCCTGTCTGTAGGAAGCCTGAGACTCCATTGGCCGCCATCTTGGATGGTAAAAGGCTCAAAAAGCCAGTAGGTGCAGGTAGGATGATATTCCAAGTATGTGACACACCCCGCTTCCACTATTCATGACATATGGGTTATGGTCCAGTAGAGGGCGAACTTCTGCAGAGATGAAAACAAAAAAGAAGCCCCTCCCGGTCCATAAATACCTGGGACCTCCCACACATTCACTAGTTCCTTCTCTGCAGGACGGCGAGCAAGTCAGAAGACGTATGCTTCTCTTCCTTGCAGGTAAGCCGGGCTTATATCCATTTCTGCCCGAACCTTTAGATTGTAAGCCCTATACTAGCCTCCCAGCTTCGGCTGCAGGTCCGGGTGAGGGTAGGAATCACCTTAATAGGTGCTTAGGGAGCCATGCTCCCCCGTGAGACCCCATACAAGGGGGTAGGCAGTATCCGGGTTGGTGATCCCGGTTTGGGATGCCCTGTCCCCATTTACTTCCCTTACACCTTACGGTGAAGGGTTCTCCCCCTTCTGGGTCCCCTCCACTAACCCTCCGGGGGGGACTTCATTCTGCTATTCTTTTCACTTGACGTGTGTGCGCTCTGCACGCAGTCTGGGGAGCTTCTCCCCCTCAGGCTGCGTCTGTGAGGGGGCGGGGCCGGGCGCTCGCGTTGCTGTGGCTCGCCCCCTTCTGTTTTGGCGCCATTGCGGGCCCATCTTCTGGCTGGGAACCGCATTGCTGGATCGGAGGGAAGGGGCGGGGCCAGGCGTGGTGCGCGATCCGCACTGGCCCGCCCCTTCTTCTCCCTCCCCCTCTCTCTCTCAGGAGCTGCTGGATAGCTGGACGCCATTTTCTGTGTGTGTGAGTGCCCTGCCGGGCTTCCCCCCGTTCTTACTCTATTTAATGCCCCAGTCGTGCTTTGGGCAGCGCTGGCCCCCTCTGCTTTTACATGTTTTTTATTATGCAGTTGTGTGTGTGCATGTGCTTATGGACATCTCTTGTGTCTTTCAGGAGGACTCCCTGTGCCAATTGTTTAAAAGGGGGTTCTCCCGGTCCTAGGGTCCCTAGCAGAAATTTGGGGCAATTGTATATCCTCCCACTTGGGACTTAAAGGGGCATCCCGGGTTGCTTACCAGCGTAATTCCCTTGGGTCATTGCGACTACCTTAAAATCACCATATGGAGGCTCCACAGGATACCAAACTCGGCCTTCGGGACAATCCCGGCTATGTGTGGGTTGTGGGGTAACCCTTACGGGGGAGAATGTACCAATTTGCATACCATGTGCGCAACAGGCCATATCGCGGCAGTCGGGATCCCAGGCGTCTAGGTCAGTGCCGCCCGTCTCATCTCCTACCCGACCCCGCATTGTCTGTACCCCATGTGACACTGTCATTAGTGGGGAGTCGCACTCGGATGTATGTGGTAGGCTGGCCAATCTCGAGAAAATTATTTCTAGCTCAGGGGGCAGAAAGGCCCCTGCTAAGAAAAGGCATCTGTCACCGGCTACGCTGGTAATTGATTTTGATGATTATAACTCCCCTGACTGGGCTGATTATTCCCCGCTTGAGGAGGGGGAATTGTTTGAGGAATCTGAGACTAGAGGTTCTGGATATTTCCCCACCAGCGGAGGCCCCTCCGAAGAAGGGGGAATTCTTAGCTCATCTAAGCCCCGCTTGGAGTTCCAAATCAGGATCATTTTGACAGCATGATTCTTGGAGAATGGGAGAAGCTGAGTCGCCTTCACGGTGTTCCTCAGGGATGGGATAGGAAGTATCCTTGTACATGCTCCTGACACCACTACCCTTAAGTATAGCGAGGACAAGCGCATTGATCAGATGGCATGTCATGCCTTTGCCAGTGTGGGTTCTGCCTTGCAGCCTGTCTGTGCATCAGCACTAGTGGCTGTGGCTACCAGGTCGGAGATCAGGGACATGTTAAATGGGTCCCAGCTCAACACGGACAGTGTTGAATTCACAACCCTTAAGAGGTGTGAGTTGTTCATGACTTTTGTTTTGTCGGCTATGGACGACACTATTACCATGTGTAGTAGAACTTCGGCCCTGTTGGTGGCCATGTGCCGATCGGTCTGGCTGCGCCAGTGGGCGGCTGACATTGCGGCCAAGAAGTCACTTACAGCTTTGCCCTTTTTGGGAACTCGGCTTTTTGGAGACAAATTGGATTCTGTGGCGAAGGGTGGGAGGCTTCCTCAGCGTAAGAGGCTGTGTCGCTCCTTTCAGTAGACAAGCTCCTTTAACCCTTCCTTTCGCTGTGCCAGAGGGGGCAGAGGTCTTGCCTACTCTGGCTTTGGAGGTGATTCCTGGAACAGAGGTAGAGGACGTGCCCGTCCAGCCTCTACCTGGGGTTCCAGGCCCAAGCCCACTGCCAAGCCAGCTCAGCAATGAGGAGGCGCCCTCACCCTTACGGGTGGGGGGACGGCTGCGGCTCTTCTTCCAGGTCAGGACCCAGGAGGTCACAGACAAATGGATATTGGAAGTGGTCTCGTCTGGGTACAAACTGGAGTTCGAGTCCCGGCCTCCTCCCAGATTCCTAAGGTCTCGGGTGCCATCGGATCCTTGGGCGGCGCAGGGGCTCCTGTTGGCTGTAAAGAATCTCTTGGACATGGCGGTCATATACCCGGTGCCTCTTTCAGGGAGAGAGGCCGGGGCTATTATTCCAACCTCTTCACGGTTCCCAAAAAGGATGGCTCCATAAGACCCATCCTGGATTTGAAGCTTCGTAACAGGTTCATCAGAACCAAGAAGTTCCGCATGGAGACTCTGCGTTCAGCCATCGGTTCCCTTCGTCAGGGGGATTTCATGACGTCCATAGACATCAAGGATGCTTACCTTCATGTACCAATTTTCCCAGCACACCAGAGATTTCTCAGGCTCGTGGTGGGAGATCAGCATTTTCAGTTTGTGGCCCTCCCGTTCGGGCTGACCTCGGCACCGAGGGTGTTTACCAAGGTTCTGGCGGGCATAATGGCCCTGCTCAGAGCCCAGGGCATTCGCATTGTGCCATATTTGGACGACCTACTCATTACAGCTTCTTCCCTCTGCCAGGCGGAGTTGGACACCAGGAGGGTGGTGGCGACGCTGGAAAGGTTCGGATGGGTGATCAACCATCCCAAGTCTTCTCTCTCCCCATCAAGGGAGATCTCCTTTCTGGGCATGAATCTGGATACCGTTCAGGCCAGAGTGTTCCTACCGCAGCCAAAGGTGCAGAGGGTTCAGGAACTGATACGTGTTCTCCTGACCAACCCTCGCCCTTCCATTCGGCTAGGGATGACTCTGGTGGGTTTGATGGTGGCCTCCTTCGGGGCAGTCCCCTTTGCTCAATTCCACATGAGATCGCTACAACTCCATCTATTGTTGAAATGGGACAGATGTCCACAGTCCTTGGATCAATCCTTTCTGATGTCTCCCAGGGTTCGGCAGTCCCTTCAGTGGTGGCTGAAATCAAGCAATCTGATGAGGGGCAGATCGTTCCTGGCCCCTCGTTGGGAGACGGTTACCACGGATGCCAGCCTGTCAGGCTGGGGAGGTTTCTGAAAGGATCATCAGTTCCAGGGGTTGTGGGGTCCTCAGGAGGCTCACAACCCCATCAATATCTTGGCGCTCAGAGCTATCCGCTTGGTTCTGTCGCGTCTGACACTTCACCTACAGGGTTTACCGGTTCAGGTTCGATCAGACAATCTTACTGCGGTAGCTTACATCAATCACCAAGGAGAGACTTGCAGCAGGAGTGCCCTCAGGGAAGTCTCTCTGATTTTGACATGGGCGGAGAGCAATGTTCCTTGCATCTCGGCAGTATACATTCCAGGAGTGGAGAACACGGAGGCGGACTCCCTGAGCAGGGGATTCTCTCGCCGAGGGGAATGGTCTCTCAACCACAAGGTGTTTCGGGCCCTGTATCACAAGTGGGGGACTCCGGAGGTGGATCTCTTTGCCTCTCGGCACAGTCACAAGCTCCCAACCTTTGTATCTCTGTCTCAGGATCCTCTGGCTCTGGCAGTGGATGCCTTGTCCCTTGCCTGGAGGGATCTGGGGTTTCTGTACCTGTTTCTGTGGTGTGCAAGCTGGTGCTAGAGGGGGCACCAGCAATCCTGGTGGCCCCAAGGTGGCCAAGACAGGTTTGGTTCGCAGACGTCGTAAGATTGGCGGTAGATCAGTACAGGCTGCCCCTGTCTCCAGATCTGATCTCTCAGGGTCAACTACGTTACCCCAATTTACAAACGCTTGCTTTGACAGCGTGGCTGCTGAAACCTTCATCCTGAGGGAGGAAGGTTTGTCTGAGGCGGTTATTCAAACCTTGATTAGAGCTAGAAAGAGGTCTTCGTCTACCATTTACTATAGGACTTGGCGGCCCTATATTGACTGGTGTGAGGCTAGGGCCTTACCTTGCAGGGTGTTTTTCGACTCCTAGGATTTTGCCGTTTCTTCAACACGGTCTGGATCTGGGGTTCCAGCTCAGTAATTTGAAGGGTCAGGTTTCTGCCCTGGCTGTCTTTTCTCAAAGGTCTTTTGCTTTGCATCATCTGGTCAAGACTTTTTTCCAAGGGGTCACTCATGTTCGGCCCCCTAGAAAGCCTTTGGTTCCCGTTTGGGACCTAAATTTGTTTCTTTCGGCCCTCCAGGGGCCTCCCTTTGAACCGATGTAGGATGTGGCTCTTTCTGTGCTCACTCAAAAGGTTGCCTTTTTGGTGGCTATTACCTCTGTTCAGCGTGTCTCTGAGTTGGCGGCTCTGTCTATTCAGGCCCCTTACTTTGAGAGACACCAGGACAAGGTGGTTTTTCGCTTTAATCCAGATTTCCTTCCTAAGATGGTTTCTGCCTTCCATCTCAATCAGGATGTAGTTCTCCCTTCCTTGTGTCCTAGGCCTAGCAATGACAAGGAGAGGGTTTTGCACTCTTTGGATGTGGTTCGTTGTGTGAAGTACTATTTGGTTGCTACTTCTCCTATTCGTAAGACGGACTCCTTGTTCGTGGTGCCTTCTGGGCCCAGAAAAGGTTTGGCGCCCGCCAAGTCTACCATTAGTAAATGGATACGTCAGGCCATTGTTGGGGCCTATTCCGCTAAGGGGAGGGTTCCTCCTTTTAAGATCACTGCTCATTCTACTCGTGCTGTTGGGGCTTCCTGGGCCTTTCAGCACCAGGCTTCTGTTGAACAAGTTTGTAAGGCTGCTACTTGGCCTTCCATTCATACTTTTTCAAAGTTTTATAAGGTTGATGTGCGGGCCTCAGCGGATGCTGTTTTTGGCCGCAAGGTTCTGCAAGCTGCAGTGGTTTAAATTGGTGCATTTTTTGCTATATTTGGATCCCCACCCATAACGGACACTGCTATTGGATGTCCCATATGTCATGAATAGTGGAAGCGGGGTGTGTGACATACTTGGAATAATACCATTTTGTGATTACTCACCTATAAAATGGGTATTATAAGTATGTCACACACCCCACTTCATTTCGCCCTTTTTGTATTCTGGATCCTTTATATGGTGAATCTTTTTATGGTTAAGGATGTTTTATTAGCTCTTCCTGGTCCCCTTACTGCTGTCATATACTGGGGAATGTGTGGGAGGTCCCAGGTATTTATGGACTGGGAGGGGCTTCTTTTTTGCTTTCATCTCTGCAGAAGTTCGCCCTCTACTGGACCATAACCCATATGTCATGAATAGTGGAAGCGGGGTGTGTGACATACTTATAATACCCATTTTAAAGGTGAGTATTGACAAAATTGTATTTTTTAATGTGGGCAAGCTGCATGTACAGGGTGTTGGAAACATACAAGATAGGCTCTTATTCAGGGTCAAGGCCCAGTTTAACCCTTTTAGTGCCACCTATGTGAGTCTTGCGTAGCTGCCTCTCCTAAGTACCAGCTATGCGGGACTCACGTAGCTGACACTTCCATGAATTAAAAATAAATGACATTTGCTCTGACTTTAACTTTTTGTTAACTGTTAAACCGGACCTTCAGCGTGATTTAATGAAAAGCCCAAACTATTAAAAAACGGTTCCCCAGCATCTAAAATTAATATATTTTACGTTTTTAGTCACTAACTTATTATTCTTTCCCCCACTGGGCTGCAACTTTAGGAATTTAGGATACGGGCGCCGCCATCTTGACTCAGAAGCATCACACTTACTGAGGAGAGGAGAGTGGGATAAGGTACAGGGGGCGGGTTATAGCTGTGCTTTGCTCAGACAGAGCAGAGCTGGGGTCAGGTAAAGGTCAGCTGTCCCAGAATGCAGAGCAGCACAGTCAGGAGGTACTTCCTGTTTGCAGGCTGCCTGATAAGATGGCGGCTGCCATAAGCCGCCATCTTGGATGTTTAAAGGCTCATAACATGCAGTAGGTGCAGGTAGGATGATTTTTAATGTGGACAATCTGTATGTACAGGGTGTGGGAAACATATAAGATAGACTCTTATTCAGAGTGAAGGTCCGCTTTAAGGGATCCCCTTATACCAGTTCACAAGGCTTGAAGGGCTGCCAGTTAGAAAAGTGCAATTGAAGCTTTCCCTTTAAATAGAAACAGCAGGATACATCCTATTTATATATTTATGGTTTTTCTTCATTGTTCTTCCCATATATTTAACCTGACTTTATTTTGCAGGGTCCCTGTGTCTAATCTTGTGGATAGTTGGGCCTCTTTCCTAGTCTTGCTGAAGGACTCAAACCAGCTCAATCTTCCAGCCCCCGGGCAGTTTCTCATTCTAGGGTAATGCTCTTTGCAGAGTTTTAATATGGTGCCATGTTTTGTGGCCACTGTCGGTGTGACATTAGCCACAAGATATTAGATCCCTACTAGTTAAAACTGGCCTGTACCGTAACAGAGACATTGATCTACTGCTAACATTACCTTTTCAGTTTCCAGCAGTCACTTGTCACCTAAGCTGATGTGCATGGCACGTCAATGACTGAAGAGTATGGCCCTTTAAAGCTGTTTTACACACTGTATATAGCCTAGGAATAACTGAATATCTGAAAATAACACTTGGATTCATAATAAAGTGTTTTTATTATTTATTATTATTACTGTATAACTGTATTTATTGTCACTGGAGTTGTCTGGTAAGTAACAGTAGTCAGTACGTAATTTTGCCCATTTTTCACATTGTAGTGTTTTAAATGAGTTCATCATGAAGAACCCTAATCTTGACAACAAGAAGGACCAAAGAGACCTACAGGTGAGAAACTGGCTGTTAGGGGTCAGCACTTATCTGGCCTGTGGCGGAAAGCCTTGGCTGCTCGGAACAATTGTCTATCTGAGCCTGGTTCACTCCTCCCAGATGCCCAGCCGCTCTGAGAGCAACACACTCGGCTCCCCCAACATTTCAGTGGCTATTGCAAGTATATTCTTAAAGCGAACCCCCATTTTAAAAAAAATGTAAATTGCTCCTTTTTACCCCATGCAGTTGTTGTGGAATATTATGCAGATATTGTGCTCCTGAACTAAGGGTAAGCGGTGGCCGGGTTTAAATAAAATACCTGAGGCCACAGCCACCTGGCATTTTTGAGATCACAGATTTCCGATCTCAAGAATTCCTGCTGACGTGACCCAGTGCACTGGCCACATCCCCGGTTTCCCTTTAGTCTGGGAAACGTTCCAGGCTATCTAAACAGCTGGGTGCAGGAGTGCTCCGCAGCTACTGAAGAGCTGGGGATGTGGCCACTGGCAAAGACAGTGCCGTGGGAGTTGCTGGAAAAGGTCGCTTCCCGGGTGACCCTGTTGGTTTTACACATCCGGGCAACCCAATTTCAGATGCCCCGGGGCAGGCTAGTGCTCAGCCCTGGAGACTCTAGGGTGGACCCGTGAGGCTTCTAAGCCACTTTAAAGAAACTTTTGAATCAGGAGGGAAGAACTAAGGCTGGGACACCTACCACTCTCCCTGAGCAACTAACCTGATGGTAGGGTACACAGTGTATCTAAACCTTGATTAACATAATAACCTTTTCTTTTATGCATATAATTTTTTTTCTGCTTTTTCTTAGGATGTCACGCACAAAATAGTGGACGCCATTGGTGTAATAGCAGGGTCATCACTGGAGCAGACTACCTGGTTAAGAAGGAACCTGGAAGTGAAACCATCCCCAAAAATAACTGTAGATGAAGTCACACCAGAATCAGATGTGGAAGGTACTGTCATGCTTATGGCTAAACAGTAAAATAACAGCATGAATCGGATATGTGACAAACAGTATGTTGTTATAAAGGCCTTTTGTTTCTTGATACTTTTTTCAGACATAATGCTGTCGCCAGCTATGGAAATCTCAAACATCACTCCATCAGTGTATAGTGTACATGCACTTACATTGCTCTCTGAGGTAAGAATATGGTTGAGCATTTTCAGGGCCTTCCGAGTTCCACGCCTATGGAATTGGGATACCCCGCTGTGTGAAAAAAAACCCAATCGCCCGTTTCACTCACTTTCTCCTGGAGCCCCACCACGTCTCTCCCCGCCCACCTCTAGCCGTTCGTGCATCCGGCCTTTTTGAATGGGCAGTGTGGGCATGCCACGGCTAGAAGGTGAAGGGATATGACTGGTGGCGCACACGGCTCCCTTCGGGGTCCAGGCGGCTTAGCCATCAGCGGAGCCAGGGAGAGCAGAGTGAAAACGAACACTCTGATTGTCTGCGCCACTCAGCCAATCAGCGCACTCACTCTAATCTGAGCCTGTGCCGTGGGACTGAAATGATACACAACACACAACTGGAGGAACAACACACAGGAAAGTGGAATTCCTGTGTGGTGTTCCTCTTTAAGAAGAAGTCCAGTAATATTTAGCTGGACATCCTTTCTAAAGCCAGTGAGCTTCAGGCAGTCCCCTGGTCATGCAAGCCTTTTTTTAGTTGGAGATGTCCATGTGACTATTTTCTGTAAATAGTGCCATGACCACCCAGTGATAGCTGGGACTGCAGCAGGCTGGTGTTGCATGCCACGGCAGTCACCAATTTGTTATCCTATCAGAATATTTGAAAGGCATTTTTTGGACTCTGATTTGCTGTAAAGTATAACTCTTGCCAATTATTCAAAATTATCATCACATACCTCCTTATAGTAACCAAAACCTATGAGACTCCAGGGCCGGAATACTTGACCTGTGTGAAGCCCCCTAGGTCGCCCAAAAACTCACCTTCGTTCCCGGTGTAACAGGGCGTGCACAAGCAGCGCTATCCCTTTAGCAGGGCACATGTCTGCGCCAGGCATTTGTGAATGCAGGCATGCTCCCTGCAGAGGGTATGCGGCTGCTGCTTGCACATGCACCATTGGATCGGGAACGATGGGGTGTTTTAGCACATTTTATTTCAAATATTCTTTTCTTATTTTCCTCCTCCAAATCCTAGGTGGCTCTTATAGGGCGAAAAATCCAGTACTTTTGATTTCTATTTTAATTTCAAAATGACACAAATCAAGCTTTCTTAAAGTGGCGTTCTGTCCTGTTGTCTGTCGGTTTAATCTGACTGTGGTTTCTGTTTTGCCAGGTGCTTGCTCATTTACTCGATATGGTATTTTACAGTGATGAGAAGGAAAAGGTTATCCCTTTGCTTGTCAATATCATGCACTATGTTGTTCCTTATTTACGCAACCACAGGTAATGTTTTTTAGGTTTTTTTATTATTGATTACCACTTTCTTTGGAGGTGTCATTTTACTACATTTATTGTACCTTTTGAAATTTAGGCATTAAATTTAAAATTATTTTATTAAGGTACATTTTTCCCAATTGCGCCACGTTGGAGTAGGTGGTGAATGGGTACTTTCACATCTAAGCACTGCATTGTGGTGCTTTTTGTGCTTGCTGTGCAGACCGTATATGCTCTTTTGAACTGGTATTGGTGTCCTTTGGACCCTTCACCAGTTTACAAGTAGCTAAGTTCTATAAAACAACACACGAATGAAAACAGTACTTTCCCTGTCTTGCTTCTTCTGTCCTCCTCCGGGCGGTATAAAAGCTTACCTCCCCAGTGGCCGTCATTACCTTTGGTGGGATGCCAGCATAACTTAATGGGGGACCTGAGGCCACTGCAATGCAGGGCTAAAGGGGCCATAGACTCAAGTGCTTGAGGACTTTCCAGGCATGTGCATGCCATGGAATGTTGCCTCAGAAACAGTGAGCTTTTAGTGAGCTCAGGGTAAGCTGCAGGGAGAAATGGTATTATATTTGTTTTTACAAGCCTTTTAATATTACTATCTTGATTGGTAAGGCTCAGTTGCAACTTATGACTGTTTCAGAAGCAAGAATGAGTCTCCCAAATGTAGTGTAATGGTGTAAATGTCTTCTGTACCCTTTCTTGCAGTGCACATAATGCTCCTAGTTATCGGGCTTGTGTTCAGCTGTTGAGCAGCCTTAGTGGCTACCAGTACACCAGGCGCACCTGGAAGAAGGAAGCATTTGACCTCTTTATGGATCACAACTTCTTTCAGATGGACTGCTCCTGCGTTAGCCAGTAAGTGTCTTAAGTTTTTAGGCTGAAGGTCTGTTTTAAACATAACATACTGCAAGTAAGCTAAAATATACATGTAGCTTTGTACACATATTCTATGTCATTGGTCAGCAGTAGCCTTTAATTGTTTCAGCTATTGATTGTGTATTTCAGTTAAAGTGCACTTAGACTCAGAGGGAAGCTTATGTGGTCACCTTCCGCCCCACCCAGTGCCCCAAAACAGCCTGTGTTTCTTTTTTTACTAGAGCATTTGCCCAATATTCATAACAACACTAGCTGGATGCAGTCGGCCATATTGCTCCCTGGCCGAGCAGCCCTGCTCCCAGCGATTATGCGTTCAGTCACAGTACACACAGCTCAGTAATGGGGAGCACTACAACTTAGCTGCCGTTAGGGCTGATTAAGCACCGTGATTTTTTTTTCCTCATGTTTTTTGTGAGAAAAACTGTTACAGAAAAAGGTGTTATCTACAAATGACCCACCTTACTGTCACCCCTCTCCTTCCCGGCTCCATGTAATTCCTGTAATTGCCAGCTCCAAATCAAGAAACCAACAGTTCCCCTTATGTCCTTTTTCCCCATCTGTAGAGGTACTTTGTGTTATAATGACTTATTGGTGAATTGACCAAGTTTTGCTGACTAAAGCTCTGTATAGACCCACGTTTAGCCTCCAATGATGCATCCCAGAACTGTTTATGAAATGATTTATTAATGTGTGCAGCCTGATGTCACCTGATTATTCTTAAACAGCAATGTCACCACTCTCTTGTAGCTGGAGGGCGATCATGGACCATCTAATGACACACGACAAAACCACATTCCGTGATTTGATGAGTAAGTTTTTTGTCTCTGATTTTTGTGTGTTGTTCATTATACATATACACTGAATTGTTGCAATATCTGTACTGCTTGTCCTGGACAACTCACCTTCTCGCCGGTCCCGCGGCGTCTGCAGGTGGCGCTGGCACCGGCGGCTGTCAGGCTCCCTCCCCGCCCGGCAGCCGCGTCTCCGTCAGGCGGCGTCGGAGCGAGCGGGGCGCGCCCCCCCTCCACGTCACAGCCTCTCCTCACTGACAGCCCGTGCCCGCGTGCGCCTGAGTTAGTGGGCCAATGAGCCCAGAGTTTCCTGGGCGAAAACGCCCTTTAGAGTTTAAACAGGGCAATCAGCCCAAGGTTCCCAGTTGCACCAATCACCACATCCCCCCCCCCCCCCCCAGCCAATCCAGTTAGCTCCCATCAGATAAAGTTGGTTTCCCCACACTTACTCCTTGCCCGTGATAGCGTGCTTCTGGGTGTGTTTATCTGTATCTGAACTTTCCTGTTATTAATCTTGCTGTGTATTGACCATCCTGTGATTGCCGCCTGGACCGACCATTGCCTGTCTACGATTTGCCTGCTCCCTAGTACTGCGTACACGTGACCTTCTGGCTTGACCCCTGGCTCGACTTTGACTACTCTTCCGTCTCATCGTTTGGTGCCACACTTGTCTGGACTGATCTCTCGTGTATGACCCCTGCTAACCCGATCTCGCCCAGTCTCATTCCGGGTTCATCCGCCTTCCTCCCCGTAAGTCCGCATCCTTTGTGCTACGAAGTCCTGGGGGCAATCGTGCCCGGTGAGGTGTATAAAGCGTCCCGGCAGACTGGGGGTTGTCTATAGGTGAAGCTAGCAGTGGAGATTGGGGGTTGCGGACTTACTTAGAAGGCGGGTGTCCCACGGGACCTCACACTGCTGCATTAGAATGCATCTGGGGACTCTCCTCACCATAACATCTGTGTTATAGGCTTACCAGGAGGTTGTACATTGGGCAGCCTTTGTGGCCTGCTTTGGGAAATCCCAAATGTGTTGAAAAGGCACGACCCAATGTCACATTAAAGTAGATTATGAATTGCTCACTAAAAATTCTGTGAGGGACACAGACATACAGTTTCTGACTTGAGAAACATAGATACATAAAAGATTGAAGACAGAAGGAGACCATATGGTCCATCTAGTCTGCCCTTATGTGTGTATGGTATCTTTATCTTAGGATAGATGTGTGCTTATTCGACACAAGTTTACATTCACTTACTTTTGATTTTTCAACTACCTCTGCTGCAAGTTCCATGCATCTACTACTCTTTCTGTAAAATAATACTTTTGAACTTTGCTCGACTAGTTTTAGCTTGTGCCGCCTTGTTCTGTCATTACATTTCTTACACACTTACACACTAAGGGGCAATGAAGTGCACACGTGCCCGGAGCAGTGGGCTGCCCTAAACTCAGCACCTGGGAGCAATTGGGGGTTAGGTGCCTTGCTCAAGGGCACACCAGTCAGTTAACTATACTACTGTTTTTTTTTTAAACTGCCGACACCCCAGGCAGAGCACCAAACCTGGACCAAAGGCTAAAGGGGCTAGTGAGTATCCAGGCCCAGACTGGTAATCCGTAGGGATTTTTTAATGAAAACAGTAAAAATAAATACAAATTTAACTTCAGTAGGTTTGCAGAAATATATATATGCAATTGCAATAGCTTTTTTTTTTTTTTTTACTTTCATACGTTTCCCAAGTCATCCAGCCACCTTTCCCAATAGACAATGTTGAATTCGCACTTACATCAAGTGGGATGAATAACAAAAAAACTGTTGCCTTGATCTATTAATAAATACATATCTCCAATTACCGGGTGGAGGAACTGGAAAACTATCTAGACCGTATCGACTTCCCGGTGCTGGCCCCAGAGATGCGGGAGTCCTTGGACGCCCCCATCACTGTGGAAGAGGTCACAAGTGCAATTGGGGCACTCCCTGGAAGGAAGGCACCAGGCCCCGACGGATTGCCAGCCAAGTGGTACAGACTGGCGCAGGAGCAGATAGCGCCTAGAATATTAGAAGTATTTAAAATGTCATTAGAAAATGAAAGCCTCCCCGCCTCTTTTTGCGAGGCACATATAGTTCTTATATACAAGGATGGGAGACCTCCCAATGACTGTGCTTCATATAGACCCATATCCCTTTTAAATCAGGATGCCAAAATATTAGCCAAATTGTTAGCCATTAGATTAAACCGAGTCATACTACAATTGATTGGGCCTGATCAGTCTGGCTTCTCACCTGCGGAGACTGATGTCGAACCTTCAAATTGTACACAATAACTGTGGTGGTCGGGCGATTGTTTCGCTTGACAATGAGAAGGCCTTTGATTCGGTGGAATGGACCTTTCTGTGGGCGGTGTTGGCTAGAGTTGGGCTCCCCGAGAGTTTCGTAAAATATATCAAACTACTATACGGGCGGCCCGCGTGCGTGTCAACGGATGTTATCCTGACCCATTTACATTGAGCAGAGGAACCAGACAGGGGTGCCCACTCTCGCCACTGCTATTTGCATTGGCCATTGAACCGTTGGCAATTCTGGTTAGGAACTCCCCAGCCATCACGGGATGGAAACGGGGTGCGGTGGAAGAGAAAATTGCGCTGTACGCAGACGATACCCTTCTATATTTGGCTGACTGCCACAAGTCCCTAGATGCAGCCTTAGACATCATTGATACATTCGGGAGATTTTCAGGTTTGAAAATTAATTGGGACAAATCCAGCTTGATGCAGGTTGACGCCTGTGACTCTTTGAGTATCTCGCCGAGATCCCGGCTAAAGGTGGTACGGCAATTTAAGTATCTCGGGATCATGATTGGGAAGCAGCCTAGTCAATTTATACCTCTCAATATATCACCATTGCGAAATTGAAGCAGAGGGTCAGTCAGTGGGTGGGTCTACCACTGTCGGTCATGGGTAGGATCAATATATTGAAGATGATCTTTCTTCCAAAATTATTATATATTTACCAGGCCTCTCCCATGTTGCTCGCCGCTTCTCATTTTAAGGCTCTGGAAGCAATTATTTTTGGATTTATTTGGGGGCAGTCCCCTCCTCGGTTAAATAGGCAAATTATGAAAGCACAAATAGACGTCGGAGGACTGGCTGTACCGCACATGAAAATTTACTTTTATGCTACCCAACTGCTGTATGCCCATTGGTGGATTAGCCGACCGGGGGATAATCTGGTGGTGCGTCTGGAGGAGTTGGTACCGAGCTCCCCTGCGCGGCTATCCTCCTTGGCCTATAGGGGTACAAGGGGACTCATGGAGGCGACCACGTGTATGAGAACGGTCTGCAGTATCTGGGAGTGGGTGGCCAAATTATGTGTGGATCCAGACGGGAGTGGGGCGTATTCCCCCTTCACCCCCCTTTGGGCTAACCCTAGGCTTCCGGAACTCGAGACAGGACCCACAGTTCTGGAGTAGAAGGGGAGTCCACCAGCTGGGCCAACTTTACAAAGAGGTACTGGTGTCCTTTGATCAGCTCAAAGAGAGCTTCCACTTGTCTAACTGGGATTTTTTCCGTTACTTACAAATTAGACACGCCCTGAATGCTCAGTTCTCCAGGGTGGGCCCGAGGGTGTCGGTTTTGCGGGTGGAGAATGTGGTTAGAGATTCGAACCTGGAAAAAACGGTCTCCACGCTATACAAATGTTTGCTAGGCGAACTGGGGTTCCCTAGGGAAGGGATTGAGATGAAATGGCAGGCAATAGACCAGAGCCTGGATCGGGACGATTAAGAGAAGGTGCTGGATAATCTGCATTCTTCGCTGGTTGAGGCGAGAGATAGAATGATCCAGACCAAATGGATCCACCAGGCGTATGTCACTCTGGTCCGTCTGCACAGGATGGGCCTACTGGATAGGGACACGTGTCCTAGATGTGAAGGTGGTAGCGGCACATGGGTGCATATGATTTGGTCATGTGGAATACTTGCTGGCTTCTGGGGGGATGTAATGGACCTGACTGGCAGAGTGGGAATTCGCATAAGGAGATCTGTTTCGCTATGCCTTCTGGGAGTGGTGGAACTGTTGTCGGAGCTCAGTGCATTGAAAACGTTGCTTCGGCTGCTGCTCTTTTATGCCCGGAAGTGTATACTGATAAATTAGAAGCACCCGGCTAAGCCGTCTGTGCAAGCATGGAAAAGGCTGGTTAATCAGAAGCTTGCCATGTATAAATTGACATATGAGGCGAGAGGTGTGCCAGACAAGTTTACCAAGGTCTGGGACCCCTGGTTACAGTGCCAGGATTCGGCCTCGGATGATGGCTGAGGTGAGAGTATGGTCGCATCACGGTGGTTATGGCTCTTACGCCGATATGCGGAGCAGAGGAATATGATTGTGGATTGGCATCCAATCTGGGGGGGAGTGGAGGGAGGTGGAGAGTTAGTATCTGTGTAGAAAAAATGAATACCCTGGTGTACTACTAACCATTTTCTGCTCTTTTGGGTCTCCTCAGGAGGGTTACTTCTCTTGTAAAGGTTTGAGTCCGGAGTGAATGTCGTTGTGTTGTGTGAATGGACGTCTCTTTTGTGTAAGTAGGCCAGATTGATATTAGGCGCCTGTGGCGTCTTGATTGCTGTATTGCACAATTTTATTGTATGTTATGTTTTACATTTCATGCAAAATAAAAACTTTAAAAAAATAAATAAATAAATACATACAGTATCTAACATTACATGGATGAATGTGATCCTTTACAGCAAAGTGACTAGTTGCACAAGTGCATTAAAAAACAATTGTCACAAGATATATTACATGGGGATGTCACCTGGTCATTCTGAAACTATATGAAATACAGAAAACAAATGCATCATTTGAGGTAACTGCTTCTCAGCATCAGAGACCCTTTCAGAGATTTATGGTTTTCAGCTGGATATTTCAAGAAGATTCTCCAGAAATTTTCGCATGAAAACGTACATTTTTCACCTGCATTTTCAAGCCTATATGACTGAATTAATTTAATTAGTCAGCTTTGTTGAATCACTCAAAGTTACTTCAACCGGACCAACAGCCTGACACAGTTGGAAAATAAAGGTAGCGGCCATTTTGGAGCTTCCTCTCCCAGCATCTCAGCCATGCCATTGCCTGGATTCAACTGACATAACTGACAATGCACAGTAACAGGAAGCCCAGCAGTACTTCCTGTTTTCAGGTGGCCTGCAAATGCATGAGCTGCCATCTCGATTTTAAAATGTACCCAAACACTAGTTAGAAAAAGGTAAAATAATTTTTATGTGATGCAATCTAAATTGCCCTGGGGATGGATGCAAATGAGCACAGTTTGTTGTGTGTTAAGTTTTTGCCATGCAATCCAATTTTCCAGCCAAAACCATTTTTTTCTATGTTTGCTGAATCAAATGCTGTATATTTATTTTTGATATTTCTGTTCTATTATTTTGCAGCACGTGTGGCAGTGGCTCAGAGCAGCTCTCTTAGCCTGTTCACTAACCGAGATGCTGAATTGGAGCAGAGAGCCATGTTGCTTAAGAGACTTGCTTTTGCTATTTTCAGCAGTGAGATTGACCAGTACCAGAAATTCCTTCCAGATATACAAGGTAACACCGACATTCTGCAAATACCTCTTACTATAGTTTTTTTTACAAAATCCTGACCTTTAGCCTGTAGAACATTTGCTTCCACTTTCTGTTCCATGCTCACATTAATGGGGGGGGGATTCTGTATATTTTGACTTTAGGTTTTGGAGACAAGTTCATTGGGTTTTGTTCCGCTTTATGGGGTAATCGGCAATCAACTATGTTATCAAGTATGTGTTCTATGCCTGTCGATGAAGTACCATATTTTTTCTTACCAAAAGACGCACCCAGGATTTGGAGGAGGAAAAAAAAAAGATTCTGAACTAAATGGTGTGCTAAAATACCCCCTCCCAAGCATCCTATTACAGAGAGTGTGCAGAATCCCCCCATCACCCCATTACTGACCCCATGTTACAGGCAGTGGGCGTTAAAGGCAGTGTGCGGCATCTCAATTACAGGCAATGTAAGGAATCTCAATTACAGGCAATGTGCAGCATCCCCCCCCCCTCCAAAACAAAAGGTACATTCCCCATGCACCTATACCGCTGGCCTGGGGCTCCTGCAGCAGCCTGTCTGCCACCGACATATATATGTATTACCAGCGGCCGCTGCCTCCACCACACACACAAGTCCCCATCGCACTGGTTCCGGCCCATGGGTGGTTGTGGCCTGTGACTCGGTCCGGCTTTCATAGTTTTCAATGGACCCCCAGCCCTATACAGGCCACGCCCACCTACGTTCCAGGACCAGTGGCCCGAGAGCGTGTGTGTGACAGCAGCAGAGGGAGAGGAGGCAGACGCCAGTAAGGTGTGTGTTTATGTCAACGGGAGATGGCCTGCTGCAGAAGCCATCAGGTCAGCGGTTTGGGGGCATCAGGAATATGTTTATTTTTTAACATTTGCCCCATAAGACACAGCAATCCCCCCCCCCCCAAAGTGCATTTTATGGGGCGAAACATAAGGTAATCCAGTTTCTCTTGTAATTTCTGGTAGGGAATCTGTAGCAGTGTATAACCTGTCCTGCCTGATACGTATAAATCTCTTTAGTAACCTGACATACAATTTTGCAGTGTAAAACAATTGTGGGTGGCTGCCACCTGCCATACCTTTGCTAGGTGAATAGGAGGTCTATATGTGAAGCACCACCACCTAAGTATATGTCTTACATAATGTCTGTGCAATTGCTGTTATTTCACTGTCCTTTATCAGGGGAACCTTTATTTCTTATTCCAGTAGCAATGATTATATAATGTCCTGTCAAAGGAACCGGAAGCTGCCAATATTTCTAATTATACAGAAATCAGATATTTTGTAATTCAGCATGTAAATGATTTGGAGAAAGTTGCCTCAAATCAATTTTAATATTTAACCTTTTGTATATGAACTTTAATAGTTTTAATAAAAAAGAAAGGTACCTTTTTTATTTTTTTTTAATTCATCTCAGTGTAATGTTCATGAATTCCTTGGTGGGGCTTATGATTTGTGAACTGTCCACAATTAAATTCTTATTTGAAGTTGCCTCGTCAAATTTAATATAAGGTGTTTGCCTTGAAAATAGAACTAGAGCTACACTATTATCACTAAAACATTCTGTTACTGGTGTAGTTTTGTGACTTGGTTTCTTTGTTGCTGTATCTGTTCACACTCTTAATAAGCAGTAAGCGTTGCTTTCCTTGTTTTTAAGAAAGACTAGTGGAGAGCTTGCGGTTGCCACAAGTGCCCACCCTTCATTCCCAGGTGTTCCTGTTTTTCCGAGTATTGCTGCTACGAATGTCTCCTCAACACCTCACGTCCTTATGGCCAACTATGATCACCGAGCTGGTGAGTATCGGTTGTTTGTTCTGCTTGTTGGTTTGATGTGCTGATGGTAAGGCAATGCTGCACAGCAATTGTATGTATTTAAAGCACAGCTTAAAGTAATTTTCTTTATTGTTGTATAAGGTCCAGGTACTTTTACTAATGGAGCAGGAGCTTACCGCTGACGAAGACATAACCAGGTATATTTCTGTTTTCGGTTGATGCCATAACTGCCTCTTGCCAATTGCCCAATATTTGGTTATGTAACACGCTTACCTCCCTTCTCCACTTACAGAACCTCTGGGCCCTCTGTTGCTGCTTTGGAAACCACTTATACTGGAGGAAATGGCTTCTCAACTTCCTACAATAGCCAGCGCTGGCTAAATCTCTACTTGTCTGCCTGTAAATTCCTGGACCTAGCCCTGGCACTGCCCTCTGATAATTTACCCCAGTTTCAAATGCAAGTTGGATCAGTTTCTTAATAATAACTTAACATATTGAAATTAGTTTGTAAAGGTGTTTGTACAATGTGTATTTTATGCTTTTATTCTTTTTTTTTATGTTTTTCAGGTATCGCTGGGCATTTATTCCAGAAGCCTCAGATGATTCTGGTTTGGAGGTCCGAAGACAGGGAACTTATCAAAGGGAATTTAAACCATATGTCGTACGACTGGCAAAACTTTTAAGGAAAAGAGCCAAGGTATTAATATTTGTGTGTGGTTATAGATTCACAAGATTTGATTACCATCTGGCTTGTACATGTTATGATGGTGTTTTTAAGTATTGTGGATGCTGGTGGTTCACCTGGATTTCTGCAGAGATCTGTTTACTATAAGTTGTTTTCAAGTTAGTGTTGCACAGGGGCATAGGGTGACACCAGGGATGTTGGTGCCCTGAGGTGTCTCGTGTGCCCCTTGTGAGGTATGGACATTCAATTGTCTCTACACACTCCTCTAGGAGTACAAATTTAAGCCCAAAAGTGTCACTTTCTTTATTAAAAGACTCACCAGTAGGTACCACTGGAATCGCTGGAACAGTCACTTTCGCTCTTCAACACAATACCAGGCCCTCAGAAGCTCCTGCTGGCCCAGTACCTAGTCTGCCAAAACAGGTGGGCATCCAGGCTCTCTTCACAAAATAGCAGCGATTGCTGCCTGGCCTAGTCCTGATCTAAGGGTTATTTGGCTTCTGACTGCTTTCTGCTCTGGTTCACTGCTGGATCTAATCATCCTGCACAGAGCTTCTGCTGTTTCCGCTAGTCCTATCTTTTCTTATATAATCTCTAGTCCCTCCCACCTGCAAACATCGTTTCAGCTTTAGGACAGAAAAGCACATGTTGCTGTTTACATTTGCCTGCTGTAGAATCAGATGGTGGTAAGGTATGTAAAATCTTTGTAATATCTTCTGCAGAAGGTTGATGACCATTGCTGGTAGTAGAAATCTATACCTTTTCCAAAGATACTATCCTATGTACAGTGAATCTCTTTTAATTGGAGGGTAGTTGGGTAAGTTCCTGAAACATTTATTAGCCACACATTTTACTATCAAAGTTTAGATGAATTCCTGAATCTGGGGCTTTGGTATAAACTAATAAATTACAATTTTCAAGGTGCACACCTCAGATGTATAGTGTCCTCGTTTTTTCCTCAAGCTTGGAGTTTCTTTATGGAACTGTGAAAACAACACTAAAAAGATACATTTTAAATCGAGATTATTTCTATGGCTATTGCCAGATACACTTTTTCACCATTCCATGGTGTAAATGGATGCTCTCAATAGTCGTGCTGCGATTATTTTTATATTTTCCCAGTATTTTACTTTAATAATCCCAGATGTAACTTTAACATCAGACTGGGGCTGACCAAGGCACTTCAAAGAGGTTCTCACATTCTGACATATATTCTGGCAGACATCACTCAATCTATTGTCTCCCAAGCAGAGCCAGCACTCCAAAATGTTGCAGAATATACGAGCAATATAATATATTGCAGCATACAAGCCAGTTTAATACATCCAACGTCATGTTTTGGGGTCTGACAGGGCCCTTTGTTAAGCAAACCATCAAAACAGGTATGCATAGCACCAAACACCTAAATATCCAAATATCAAAAACAACCACTTGTCCCACCGGGGTGGTCTTCCTGCTACCTACCCTCGATGTTTCTGCCCGACATCACAGCAGTCATTGCAGCTGTTAGTAAAAGAATTAGCATCTGTAAGTATTAAATTACAAAATACCACAATACAGCTTGTGGAATCATGAATATTGTAACTTAAGTCCACCTCTATGGGTGTAGAAGACGCTAGTATGTCTCCATGACTGGTGTCGGAGTGTACACTGACACTTCGTTCCGGACTGGCACTGCCGTGGCTCAGGAGGCCCCATCGGGTGCAACCCTGTGGCCAATCACTGGGTGGGGAGGCAAAAAGAGTACACCCCTCCACTTCAGCACTCAGCTGAAACGAGAGGCGCCGCACCTAAATGTCACCACAGCCAGAGGAGACGCCGCGCATCCTGTCGGACCAGAGGATCGAGCAGCCGGGCCGTGCAGTCAAAGAGTCCTTGTTCGTGGTGGTGGTGGTTAGTGAGACCTATACACCGTCCCTTCCCCAGGGTTGTCCTAGCATTTTAGTACATCAACAATAATAGTGATCAAATGGCATCCATATTTAGAAATGAACATGATATTGATTCGTACACCAGCTGCTAAGCATACCCACTTTGATGGTTTTCTTGACAAATTGGCCCTGTGAGACCCTGAAATGTGACAGATGTATTGAAATTGCTGTCTCTTCTTGGAAATTTATATTAATGCGCTGCCACTGCACGGCCATTGCACCCATAAATGGAACATTAGACTTAAAGTTATACTAAAGGCAAGCCCGATTGTTGTCCCATTGTCTCAGGTTACATGTTGCACTGTCCGAAACTTCAATCTGTTGGTGGTGAGAGATGCTGCAAGCTAAGAGCATATCCAGTCTGCCAGCACATAGTGTGCCCAGAGAGGAGGGAGGAGGTCGGGGTTTCATAGCTACAGAGAGAGGTAGCCATTTAGGATGTCTGAGGAGGGAGTGGGGGGTGTTTCCAGTCTCAGTTGACTGGAAGGTTGATTGAAGGACCAGGTTAGCGGGGTGGAGTCTGAAAGTGATTTCCTCACTTAGTAGACTGACATAGCAGGAAGGAGAGCGACGGAGGCACTCAATATAAGGTAAGCTACTGATTATATTGCAAGTATGTCACACACCCCGCTTCCACTATTCATGACATATGGGTTATGGTCCAGTAGAGGGTGAACTTCTGCAGAGATGAAAGCAAAAAATAAGCCCCTCCCGGTCCATAAATACCAGGGACCTCCCACACATTCCCCAGTTCCTTCTCTGCAGGACGGCGAGCAAGTCAGAAGATGTATGCTGCTCTTCTTGCAGGTAAGCCGGGCTTACACCCGGCCATTCTTTGCCCTATTTCTGGCCGGACCTTTTACATTAAGCCCAATACCAGCCTCCCAGCCTTGGTTTTAGGTCCGGGTAAGGGTAGGCATCACCTTAATAGGTGTTTAGGGAGCCATGCTCCCCCGTGAGACCCCATACAAGGGGGTAGGTGGTATCCGGGTTGGTGATCCCGGTTTGGGATGCCCTGTCCCTATTGCTATGTCCCTTACACCCATGGTGTGGGATTTCCCCCCTTCCGGGACCCTCTGTTAACCCTCCATGGGGGGGGGGGGAATGTGCTTTATCCTCCTTCCTTTCATGTGTGTGTGTGTGTGTGTTATGTGTGCTTGCGGTGCTACACGTTACAGGACGCCATTTCTCTTTTCTAAGCATATCTGCTGAGGGGAGCTTCTTCCCCTCAGGCTGCGTTGGTGAAGGGGAACCGCATTGTTGGTTGTGAGGGGGGGTGGGGCCAGGCGCGGTGCGCGATCCGCGCTGGCCCGCCCCTTCTTCTCCCTCTCTCTCTCCCTCTCAGACTGCTTACTGGACGCCATTTTTGGAGTGTGTGAGTGCCCTTATGGGCTCCCCCCGTGTACTTGTGCCCCAGTCTTTGCATGGGGGCAGCGCTGGCTCCCTTTGCATTTGCTTCTTATATTTATATCTAGTTATATATATATATATAGTGTGCGTGCATGTGCTTATGGGCCTACTTCTCTTGTGAGGACTCCCTGTGCCTTGCTAAAAAGGGGGGTTCTCCCGGTCCTAGGGTCCCTAGCAGTAAATTGGGCACCTACAAATCCTCCCACGTGGGACTTAAAGGGGCATCCCGGGTTGCTTAGCGTAATTTCCTCTGGTCATTGTGACTACCTTAAAATCACCATATGGGGGCTCCACAGGATACCGGGCTTGGGCTCCCTTCGGGACAATCCCGGCTATGTGTGGGTAGTGGGGTATCCCTTACGGGGGAGAATGTACTGATTTGCATACCATGTGCGCAACAGGCCATAACGCGGCAGTCGGGATCCCAGGCGTCTGGGTCAGTGCCGCCAGTCTCATCTCCTACCCCGCCCCGCATTATCCGTACCCCTAGTGATACCGTCATTAGCGGGGAGTCGCTCTATGATGTATGTGCTAGGCTGGCCAACATCGAGAACATTATTTCTGGCTCATTGGGCAGAAAGGCCCCTGCTAAGAAAAGGCATTTGTCACTGGCTGCGCCGGTACTTGATTTTGATGATTATGACTCTTGACTGGTCTGATTATTCCCTGCTTGAGGAGGGGGAATTGTTTGCTGAATCTGAGACTGAAGAACTGCAGTTCTTTGATTCTGATGCCGGGCAGGCGCTGGGGGATGCTGTGGATACCCCCAAAAGTCCTGGCCCATCTCTTAGAGGTCCTGGGACTACTATTCCAACCTCTTCACGGTTCCCAAAAAGGATGGTTCAATAAGACCGATTCTGGATTTGAAGCTTCTCAACAGGTTTATCAGAACCAAGAAGTTCCGCATGGAGTCTCTGCGCTCAGCCATCGGTTCCCTTCGTCAAGGGGACTTCATGACGTCCATAGACATCAAGGATGCTTATCTCCATATACCGATCTTCCCAGCGCACCAGAGATTTCTCAGGTTTGTGGTGGGAGATCAGCATTTTCAGTTTGTGGCTCTCCCGTTCTGGCTGACCTCGGCACCGAGGGTGTTTACCAAGGTTCTGGCGGGCATAATGGCCCTGCTCAGAGCCCAGGTCATTCGCATTGTGCCATATCTGGACGACCTGCTCATTACAGCTTCTTCCCTATGCCTGGCGGGGCTGGACACCAGGATGGTGGTGACGATGCTGGAAAGGTTCGGATGGGTGATCAACCACCTCAAATCTTCTCTCTCCCCATCACGGGAGATCTCTTTTCTGGGCATGATTCTGGATAACCGTCAGGCCAGAGTGTTCCTACCTCAGCCAAAGGTGCAGAGGGTTCAGGATCTGATTCGTATTCTCCTGACCAATTCTCAGTGTCTCCCAGGGTTCGGCAGTCCCTTCGGTGGTGGCTGGAACCAAGCAATCTGATGAGGGGCAGATCTTTTCTGGCCCCTTGTTGGGAGACGGTTACCACGGATGCCAGCCTGTCGGGCTGGGGAGGTTTCTGGAAGGATCATCAGTTCAAGGGGTTGTGGGGTCCTCAGGAGGCTCACACCCCCATCAATGTCTTGGAGCTCAGAGATATCCGTTTGGTTCTGTCACGTCTGACACTTCTCCTCCAGGGCTTACCGGTTCAGGTTCGATCAGACAATCGAACTGCGGTAGCTTACATAAATCACCAGGGAGGGACTCGCAGCAGAAGTGCCCTCAGGGAAGTCTCTCTGATTCTAACATGGGCGGAGAGCAATGTTCCTTGCATCTCGGCAGTGTACATTCCGGAGTGGAGAACACGGAGGTGGACTCCCTGAGCAGGGGGTTTTCTCGCCGAGGGGAATGGTCTCTCTACCACAGGGTATTTCGGGCCCTGTGTCACAAGTGGGGGACTGCGGAGGTGGATCTCTTTGCCTCTCGGCACAATCACAAGCTTCCATCCTTTGTATCTCTGTCTCAGGATCTTCTGGCCCTGGCAGTGGATGCCTTGTCCCTTGCCTGGAGGGATCTTGGGTTTCTGTACCTGTTTCCCCCCTTCTCCATGGTAGGCAAGGTAGTGCGCAAGCTGGCTCTAGAGGGGGCACCAGCAATTCTGGTGGCCCCAAGGTGGCCAAGTCAGGTTTGGTTCGCAGACGTAGTAAGATTGGCGGTAGATCAGTACAAGCTGCCCCTGTTTCCGGATCTGATCTCTCAGGGTCAACTACGTTACCCCAATTTACAAACGCTTGCTTTGACGGCGTGGCTGCTGAAACCTTCATCCTGAGGGAGGATGGTTTGTCTGAGGCGGTTATTCAGACCTTGATTAGAGAGGTCTTCCTCTAACATTTACTATAGGACTTGGCGGTCCTATATTGACTGGTGTGAGGCTAGCGCCTTACCTTGCAGGGTGTTTTCTATTCCTAGGATTTTGGAGTTTCTACAAAATGGCCTGGATCTGGGGTTCCAGCTCAGTACTTGAAGGGTCAGGTTTCTGACCTGGCTGTCTTTTTTTCAAAGGTCCTTTGCTTTGCTTCATCTGGTCAAGACTTTTTTCCAAGGGGTCACTCATGTTCGGCCCCCTAGAAAGCCTTTGGTTCCCGTTTGGGACCTAAATTTGGTTCTTTCGGCCCTCCAGGGGCCTCCTTTTGAGCCGGTGCAGGATGTGGCACTTTCTGTGCTCACTCAAAAGGTTGCCTTTTTGGTGGCTATTATCTCTGTTCGGCGTGTCTCTGAGTTGGCGGCTCTGTCTATTCAGGCCCCTTACTTTGAGAGACACCAGGACAAGGTGGTTTTTCACTTTATACCAGATTTCCTTCCTAATGTGGTTTCTGCTTTCCATCTCAATCAGGATGTAGTACTCCCTTCCTTGTGTCCTAAGCCCAGCAATGACAAGGAGAGGGTTTTGCACTCTTTGGATGTGGTGCGTTGTGTGAAGTACTATTTGGTTGCTACTTCTCCTTTTCGTAAGACGGAATCCTTGTTCGTGGTGCCCTCCGGGCCCAGGAAGGGTTTGGCGCCAGCCAAGTCTACCATTAGTAAATGGATACGTCAGGCCGTTGTTGGGGCCTATTCCGCTAAGGGGAGGGTTCCTCCTTTTAAGCTCACTGCTCATTCTATTCGTGCTTCCGTTCATACTTTTTCCAAGTTTTATAAGGTTGATGTGCGGGCCTCAGCGGATGCTGTTTTTGGCCGCAAGGTTCTGCAAGCTGCAGTGGTTTAAATTGGTGCATTTTTTGCTGTATTTGGATCCCCACCCATGACGGACACTGCTATTGGATGTCCCATATGTCATAAATAGTGGAAGCGGGGTGTGTGACATACTTGGAATAATACCATTTTGTGATTACTTACCTGTAAAATGGGTATTATAAGTATGTCACACACCCCGCTTCATCCCGCCCTTTGGTATTCTGGATCCTTTATATGGTGAATCTTTTTATGGTTAAGAATGTTTTATTAGCTCTTCCTGGTCCCCTTACTGATGTCATATACTGGGGAATGTGTGGGAGGTCCCAGGCATTCATGGACCGGGAGGGGCTTATTTTTTGCTTTCATCTCTGCAGAAGTTCGCCCTCTACTGGACCATAACCCACATGTCATGAATAGTGGAAGCAGGGTGTGTGACATACTTATAATACCCATTTTACAGGTGAGTAATCACAAAATGGTATTTTTTTAACTTTTAACTTGCCAATCACTTTAACCCCCTTAGTGGTGATCCCGAGCGTGACTCGGGGTTAATTTGCGCTGTAAGTAGCGGTAACCCCGAGTCACGCTCGGGATCGATTTGGGAGCAAGAGCGGGCGGCGCAGCCTCCTTACCTTCTCCCTGCGATCCAACGATGTCCCCGCCGCGATCACAGGTGAGAGCCGCGGCTGCGGCGTCCGTCTCCACTTCCGGGTTCCGTCTCTGTGAGCCGCAGAGGCTCATGGGTGCGGAGCCGTGCGTCAGAGACAAATGCAATGATAACGCTTTCGTTACCATTACATTTGTCTATTTCAAAACCCCAGGGAGGTTAAATAAGTGTGCAGTTGTTTGCCACTATTTAAATCAGTTGTTTCATACACCTCATAGGCAGGCCTATACTGCAGTAGAAACGTGTCCCTCCAAGTAGGAAAACAATTGTGCACTAAACTTTTTTTTCCTCTTAACATCTAGCTAGTCATACTTTCCAGCTACTAATTATATGAATAAAGATATATTACTATTTTGTTTAACCAGAAAAACCCAGAAGAGGACTGCTCAGGAAGAACATTAGACTGGGAACCAGGACATCTGCTGCTTACAATTTCTACCATTCGCAGCATGGAACAGCTCCTTCCGTTCTTCAATGTACTCAGTCAAGTCTTCAACAGCAAAGTCACAAGCAGATGTGTTGGAGACTCAGTGAGCCCAGTACTTTATCAAAACTCCTTTACAAATAAGGACATGAGGCTGGAAAACCAGAAACTATTCTCCAGTAGAGCAAGACAGAAAATAGAAGAGATGCTCGAGAGGGACTTTTTAGAAGGAGTCCTGAAAAGCTGATCCCTTCTAAGGTTTTTGATGCAACACTCCTATTGTTCATTTTTAGGGTTGTATAGGGACATTTTCTACTCTGTATCATAATGAACATGCCTCTTACTTTTGGTTTAACTGTATTTAAATTAAATATTTTGTAAATAAAAATAACTGCCTAATAAGATGTATTACGTCCTAAAAGATTGCAGATACAGATTTTCTTTTGTTTTTACAGTCATTGATCATGCCCCCAATTTTTTATTGGTGTTAAACGTGTTGCCTGTTATGTGCCAAATTAGTGCTGCTCCTGGGCTGGGCCATATTTATTGTAGAAAATGTAAATAATACAAAAAAGGGCTACATGGATTTAGTAATTTAATAAAACAGTCAAGGACCCGTTTATGAATATAAAGACCTCTTTGCTTATTTTCTGGCACTTCATGTATTCAGTAGTAACAGTCTTGACACCACCCAGCTGTACTTACCTTCATATTTAGTGTATAGGAAAAAGAAAAGCCGAGATTTGCTGGACAACGTTAGTGGGGAATTTAGCATGTTAGTTAGTCTGCCCTACGGCTTTCTTTTTGGGGTTTTAGCTTCCCTTCCTGTCAGTGGTGATCAAAGAAGAAGTTTATCCATCAAAAAAGCTATAGGGATCACCCCACCATATTTTGTGCTACACATGGATCCCACTGGATATACTATTTAGTGTGTTGTAGTTTAACCCATTCACAAACAAAAACACTATTAAGTAGAGGCACACTCCCAAGTTAAATTCTTGGTTACATACAATGGGGTCAATACAGCACCAAGTGCAAAAAGTACATTTGAGTAAAACTTGCACAAGATGATGTACAATTACAATCATGGCTTTTGCTGAACATTGAAGGTTCTAAAATAAGTTTCTCAGCTCACACTTCCAGTGTTCAGCAACAAACAGTTGGAGTCTGCATGGCAAAGATAGAGAAGTTACCGCAGAACATTGTGACAATCTTGTCGCACTTGTTACTGGTGACAAGCGGGTGACGGGTGAGGGGTCTAATCAGTTTAGGTAGTCTCTTGAGACTTTAGTTTAAGTTTCATCTTGGGTTTTTTTCTGGAACACCTAGAACCAGAACCCCCACCAGTTTCTTCCAGCTAGCTACTCAATGCTAGTTTCCCCAGGTGGGAAACAGGTAAATGTAGAGTCGTTAATGCAAGGAGGATATTTAACCACTCAATAGACATCCACTCTTGGGACATCCCGGTTTGAGATGCCCTTCTAAGTGAGACCCAGCCAGTTGTTCTATAATCTTAATTCGCCAACTAGCCCACGGCACATGCTGTGGCCACAACCATAGATGAATGCAGGGGGGGCCGCATGCTGATTCCGAATGTGGCTAAGCTCCCACTCAGCTACTTCAGCCGTACATTAATATGCACGACTAAAGGATTGAGCCACACCTGCGCCATGGGAGTGCCGGTGAGGTCAAACAGTGGGGCACCCCAAATCAGGATGCCCCAGGGGAACAGATCAAAATATGGAATAGTGAAAATTACACTTTTAGTCTCTAAATCAGAATTGTAAAGAAATTACGTAGAAATGATTTTATTTCTTATATAGTTTGGTGTTCTTTTTAATTAATTTACAATCGTATGTGTCTTTTGTTTTGGTCTGTAAGTTGATGAGTGGGCGCCGGCGGGCCGCCCTCTCCTTCTGCTAGCGGCGCGAAGGAGCCTGTTTCTGGCGGGATCCTTGCTCGTCTCGGGTCGGCCTTGTGGCCTGTTTGTGCTTCGGCACTGTTGTTGTTGGCTTCCAGGTCGCTTGTTAAGGATCTGTTGACTTCTTCCGGTCTTGACCCGTCTAGTGATGAGTTCATTGCTCTCAAACGTTGTGAGTTGTTTTTGTCTTTTGTGCTTGCCGCTCAGGATGACACCATGGTGATGTGTAGTAGGACTGCGGCCTTGTTGGTGGCTATCCGGCGGTCGGTTTGGTTGCGCCAATGGGCGGCTGATTTTGTTTCTAAAAGGTCTCTTACGGCTCTCCCTTTTGTGGGTCTGCGCCTGTTTGGAGAAAAATTGGATTTGGTTGCCAAGGGAGGTAAGTTACCTCAGCGCAAGAAACAACGTTGTTCCTTTTGGGGGACGACCTCCTTTAACCCTTTCTTTCGGGGAGCCAGAGCGGGCAGGGGTTCGGCTTTCTCCGCCACCAGAGGTGTCGCCTGGAACAGGGGCAGGGGTCGTGCCCGTCCTGGACATTCTTGGGGCTCCAAGTCCGAGCTCGCTGCTAAGCCCGCTCCTCAATGAGGGGGCGCCCTCACCCTTGCGGGTGGGGGGGCGGCTGCGACTTTTCTCCCAGGTCTGGGACCGGGAGGTCTCGGACAGATGGATTCGGGAAGTGGTGTCATCCGGTTACAAGCTGGAGTTCGAGTCCCAGCCTCCTCGCAGATTTTTCAGGTCTTGGGTCTCGTCGGACCCCCTGGCTGCGTAAGGGCTCCGGGCGGCTGTGAAGAATCTTTTGGATATGGCAGTCATTTGCTCGGTGTCTTCCACGGAAAGGGGCCTGGGCTACTATTCAAATCTGTTCACGGTGCCCAAAAAGGACGGATCTGTGCGTCCCATCCTGGTTCTGAAGCTCCTCAACAGGTTTATTCGTCCTCGGAAGTTCCGCATGGAAACCCTGCGCTCGGCCATCAATTCTCTTCGTCAGGGGGACTTCATGACGTCCATAGACATCAAGGATGCTTATCTACACGTTCCTATCTTCCCGGCACACCAGAGATTTCTCTGGTTCGTGGTGGAGGATCGGCATTTTCAATTTGTGGTTCTTCCGTTCGGCCTTACCTCGGCTCCAAGGGTTTTCACCAAGGTGCTGGCAGGGGTGCTGGACCTCCTCAGGGTCCAGGGAATTCGCATTGTGCTTTATTTGGACGACCTTCTCATTATGGCTTAGTTTCTCAGCCAATCGGAGACAGACACCATAACTGTGGTAGCCACTCTGGAGAGATTCGGCTGGGTGATCAACTTTCCCAAGTCCTCCCTCTTTCCGTCCAGGGTGGTGTCCTTTCTGGGAATGTCTCTGGATTCTTCTCAACACAGAGTGTTTCTTCCTCACTCCAAGGTTCTCTTGATTCAGGAATTGATTCAGCTTCTTTTGTCCAACCCTTGCCCGTCTTATCAGGCAGGGAATGAGGCTGGTGAGATTGATGGTGGCCTCGTTCGAGGCGATTCCCTTTGCTCAGTTTCTCACACGGACGCTTTAGCTTCAGTGGTGGCTGGTTCTGGCCAATCTCTTGAGGGGCCAGTCTTTTCTGGCGCCTCTTTGGGAGACAGTCACCACGGATGGCAGTCTGTCGGGGTGGGGGGGCTTCTGGAAGGATCTTTAGTTTCAGGGGCTGTGGGGGCCTCAGGAGGCCACTTGCCCATCAATGTTCTGGCGCTGAGAGCCATCAGGTTGGCTCTGTCTCACTTGACACAGCAGTTACAGGGCTTGCCGGTGCAAGTTCGGTCGGACAATCGGACGGCGGTTGCCTATATCAATCACCAGGGAGGGACTCGCAGCTGGAGTGCCCTCAGGGAGGTGTCTCTGATTCTGGCCTGGGCGGAGAGCCATGTCACTTGCATTTCGGCGGTGTACTTCCCAGGCGTGGAGAACACAGAGGCGGACTCTCTGTGCAGGTGTTCTTCTTGCCGGGGGGAATGGTCTCTCAATCCCAAGGTTTTTCGGTCTCTTTGCCTCCGGTGGGGGACACCGGAGGTGGACCTGTTTGCCTCTCGTCACACCACAAACTTCCGTTTTTTGTGTCTCTCTCTCTCAGGATCCTCTGGCTCTGGCAGTGGATGCCATGTCCCTGAGCTGGAGGGACCTGGGGTTTCTTTATCTGTTTCCTCCAATTCCCATGGTGGGCAAGGTGTTGCGAAAGCTGGCCCACGGCGGGTGTGGTTCGCGGACATGTGGATCACTTCGTTCTGTCCCTTCGGCTGGACCTGCTCACTCAGGGTCAACTGCTTTATCCCAATTTACCAACGCTGGCTTTGACGGCTTGGCTGCTGAAACCTCCATCTTAAAGGAGGAAGGCCTCTCTGATTCTGTGATTCAGAATCTTGTTAGTGCTAGGAAGAGATCCTCTACTACCATCTGCTATAGGACTTGGAGGTCTTATATTGATTGGTGTGAGGTTAGCGCCTTGCCCTGCCAGGTGTTCTCTATTTCTGGGATTTGGGATTTTCTGCAGCATGGGCTGCACTTGGGTTTCCAGCTGAGTATACCTTGAAAGGGCAGGTCTCTGCCCTGTCTGTCTTTTTTCAGTGGTCTTTTGCGCTTCATCCTTTGGTTAAGACCTTTTTTTCCAGGGGATTCGCATGTGCGACCTCCTAGGAAACCTATGCTCCCTGTGTGGGATTTGAATTTGGTTCTTTCTGCTCTTCAGGGTCCTCCCTTTGAGCCTTTGCAGGATGTTGCTCTTTCTACATTAACTCAGAAAGTTGTCTTTTTGGTTGCCATCACCTCTGTTCGGCGTGTCTCGGAGTTGGCAGCCTTGTCGATTTAGGCTCCTTACTTTGAGAGGCATCAGGAAAAGGTGGTTTTTCGATTCAAACCTGATTATCTTCCTTTAACCTTAACCAAGACATTGTTCTTCCTTCCTTGTGTCCTAAGCTTAGGAATGACAAGGAGAGGGTTTTGCATTCTTTGGATGTGGTACGTTGTGTGGCGTACTATTTGATTACTACTTCTCCTTTTAGTAAGTCTGATGCTTTGTTCATGGTTCCTTGTGGGACTAGGAAAGGTTTGGCTCCTGCTAAGTCTTCCATTAGTAAATGGATTCGCCAGGCTATTGTTGGGACCTATTCTGCTAAGGGGAAGGTTCCCCCTTTTCGTGTTACTGCTCATTCTACCCGTGCTATTGGAGCATCTTGGGCTTTTCAGCACCAGGCTTCTGTTGACAAAGTTTGTAAGGCTGCTACTTGGTCTTCTGTTCACACTTTTTCCAAGTTTTATAAGGTTGATGTGCGGGCCTCAGCGGTTGCTGTTTTTGGCCGGAAGGTTCTGCAAGCTGCAGTGGTTTGAGTTGCATTGTGCCTTGTTGGATACCAGCCCTTTGTGGACACTGCTTTTGGATGTCCCAAGTGTAATAATAGCTTTGAAGCGGGGTGTGTGACATACTTAGAATAATACCATTTTGTGAATACTCACCTGTAAAATGGGTATTATAAGTATGTCACACACCCCGTTTCACCCACCCTTTTTTTGGTATCCTGGATTCTTTATATGGTGAAGCTTTTTCAATTTTAAGGTTTACAGTTGGATCTTCCTGGTCCCTTTGCCTTACTGCTGTTTGAAAACTGGGATATAGTGGGAGGTCCCAGGTATTTATAGACTGGGAGGGGCTCTCTTTTTTCTTTGACTTCTCTGCAATATCGCCCTCTACAGGTAGGTAAACCCAAGTGTAATAATAGCTTTGAAGTGGGGTGTGTGACATACTTATAATACTCATTTTACAGGTGAGTATTCACAAAATGGTATTTTTAAAGTAATACATTTAATGTAAAATAACTTCATTTCAAGATATATAAAAATCAGCCTCCTCATTAAGGAAATAAAAATTCCCCTAAAGAACAACTCTTATTAACCAAAGATCTACCTAATACCTGGAAAATGCAATTAGTTTAAGCTGACCAACAGAAAAGTCTGCTCAGATATCTGACGAGCAGAATAAAACCCCACTAGAGAGCCAATCTTCCAAATCAACAGCACCAAGTATTAACATCAGAAGTTCAATAAACTCACCTGCAATGCTGACCATAACAAAAGTAGGTCCTCTGAGAAATTAGTACCCTCCTGGAAATAAGGACCCTGAATGAATGACCCCCTTGCCTGTCTGCTGGCAGTGTGTTAGAAAACCTGATACACCGAGGTGTGCCTCTTAAAAGTGAGCCATCCTCAAGCCCCCTTGTAGGACTTGAAGACTCTAGCCACTGATCAACTTCCACCAGAGTGGCGAATGCTCTCACTCAGAAAAACATTATGTGTGGTAAGTAGGTGAGCATAGCCAAGTGGTGCCCGCACTCATGGCCCATATTCTAGCTCTTGTTCAATAATAACTGGGCATGAGTTCTGAATGGAACAATTGCTGGGTGCCTCCCACTCCCCCCATTCAGATACGCTGGCAAGGGTGCGCACATCAGTCATCATGAATCGAAGATACAGCTGGAGGCTCCTGCATGTGCAGTTGAATCAATACTTAAAGGAGCAGTATCGCAATTTTTTCTTGGTGACTTATATTTAAATGGTACTTTGAAGGTAGGTAAGTGTTGGAGTAAGAATTACAAATTTAGAAAAAAATGTCTGTGTTGAGCAGCTGGAGACTAATAGCTCATGTTTATGTCTTTTGAGTGTCGGAGCCCGACACTCTGGCCTGTTCCATGCTGAGGAGAGGGGCGAAACAATGTATCAAAGTATCAGCTGTTCAGTGCTGGCAGCCGTCCAGCATAAGATAACAACATTGCAACATTGCCTGGCCAGAACTTATATATCTAAAACAGAGAGAAAAGCTCTAGAAGTCATTTAGCTGATTTTGACAGTTTTCCCTTCATGTTGGCTCTGCTGCAGAATCTTTCAGTTTACCATTTTCTCTTTCATATTCTTATTTTTCATTTTTCCATATGATCTTTCTTTCAGCTTTGTGTATTTTGAGCAAAGCCCAACCCAGGATTTTCACTATCTGGAGTTTTGTTTTGTGCCCCTAGGGGCATCCCCACTTGGGATGCCCTGATATGTGAAATCCCCCGCCTGTGAAAACGTACCTTTCCCTGTCCCACAGCGCATGCGCGGGCTCTCATCCAATCAGCTCTGTTTGCAGGCAGATGGGGAGCCTGAGCAGTAACCTTCCTGGCCGCCCGGCCTGTCTAAATGACTATTTGCGTGAGCGCGCCAGAAAAATGGGGGGATCTGTGGTTATCCAGGGGTCGTTTCACACAGTGGGCATCCTGATTTAGAATGCCCAAGGGGCAAGGTCAATGGCCGGGTCTTATAGACTTCAGGGTCGGCAACTCAGGGTTTTGTTCCTCTTCAATACCTTTAGATTTTCCTGCACAGTTATTCAAATAAGAATTCCAGTCGTTTTCAGTCAGTTTAGTTTATTTTGTATAGATTTTACACATTTGAGTCACCTGGTCTCACCTCACACACACACAGCCGTTACCACTGATTACAGTGTCAGCCTCTGAGGTAAAGTGTTGCTAGGAGACCAGTGGGCTAAATGAAGCAGCTCACTAAATACAACCCAGCAGATCCCCCTATTCAGCAAATGGACTGAGCCATTGTCATTATACAATTTAAAAGAAAGGCATATATTTTTTCCTTTTTCTATCGCCAGATTATCTATACACATGTTAGAAGCTATTGTGTGGCTATTTAATTATTTACCTTTTTTAATGCAAATTTTGCTATACTGCTCCTTTAAGGTCAGAATATAGGGGATCCAGGGGGTCTCACACAGCGGGTATTCCAAATTGCGATGCCCTGGGGGAAAGCTCTATCCCTGCCCTGGAGTCTTTTAGGTAAGCAGGGGTACGCACTCCAGGAGTTGGAGCTGTCATATGCATGGCTAAGAATGCTGATGAAGAAGAGCACACACATGCCCCATGGGAGGTAAGCAAATTGGAAAAACTGGGGGGGGGTTCACACAGCAGGGGCTTCCCCATTCCCATCGGAATTCCCCAGGGACATGGACCAAAACCCAGGATATGTTTTGCAGCAAACTTTTAAAAATGGAATTTAAAAAAAATGCAAGTTGAGGCAGAAAATGGGAAGAGACTATAGAGGAAAAAAGATTGTATAACCGGCTGGTTAAACAGAAAAAAAAAAACATTTGCTGGCAGTGATCCCTTGGAGCTGTCCCATTTGCTACTGGCCCTGGTCTGCAGTGTAATGTCACATCACACTGTGCAGACAGCAGGAGTGCAGGGATCATGCTGGCTAAAAGGGTGCCACCCAGCAGCCCCACTGGCACCGGTATGTGGACCACATCACAAGGCTTGGTGGCTAACAGGTGTCTTGATGGTGCCTCTTCTAGCTGCCCTGGTCACTACACTCCTGCTGTTACCATCGAGTAATGCGATGTTCCACTGTGAAGCCCACCAAGCATTGAGATGTTGCCTGCTGGCGAGTGGCTGGCAGCAATAGAGCCACCAGACAGCACCATCTCCCACTGCCACCACGGAGTGATGTGGCATTACACTGCCCCATCGGAAGATGCCAGCAACTATCACCGGCCAGCTTGTCATAACTGGGAGCCAGATTCCACCACTAACGAGGGGGGCAGTGCTTCAGACATACCCTCTAAAAATAAAAAAAACACTGAGGTCCTGCCACACCAGGGCATGGGGAGAATCTGTTATAGATAAACCAGAAACACTGCATAGCTGCTAGCAGTGGTAGCCACACCCTGGCACCACCTGTAGCTTAAAGTGATTGTCAAGTCAAAAGTTAAAAAAAAAAATATTAGTAGCTTACCTTACATTGAGTGGCTGGAGCTCTGTGATTCCTCCTCTATCAATCTACTCCTCATTCAGATTTTTGTGGGAAAAAACTAAGCAGCCTCTTCAGATCCGCTTAGGAGTGCATGTCCGTGCGATTTTGCTACATAATGAGAAAAGTCCCTTGGCAATACACACTTATTCTAAGTATACAGCACGTCCTGTTCCAGAAGATTCCTTACACATGGGTAATACATCCACAAGATGGAGCTGGACTGCAGAAAACAGCTTGTGGCTCCTCCTGGCCCTATACAAGTCAGGGACCTCCCACAAATTCCCCTGTTCTTTCTGCAGTCTGGAATGCGAAGACAGAAGATAGCTCTCTGTGGCTCAGGTGAGCGGGGCTTATATGCCTGCGGCCCTGCAAGACTATTCCCACCCATTCCGCCTCATTTACTGCCTCCCAGCCTCGGCTGTTAAGGTTCGGGTGAAGGTAGGTTAGCAAGCACCAATGGTGCTGAGGAGCTAGGCTCCTACCACAGTCCCTGCTCTAACAGGGTAGGCAGTTTAGGCTAATGGTGAGCCTTTTTGGGATGCCCCCACTGCCTCATAGGTTTTGCCAGGTTATTCTGTGTAGTTAAACCCTATTCACATATATATTTCCCCCTCCACCCTCACTTCTCATATTGGTCCTCTGGGCGCCATTGTCCCTGGGAATTCTGCTGTTATCCTCCCTCACTCTCCCCTTGGGGGATCTCCGGGGGAGTGGGGGGGGGGGGTCATCTAGTGATTCAACACTGTATTTCACTCTTGCCATGTTTTTTAAGTGCTTGTAACTTTATAAAATGGCGCCGCCGCGCTTTGTACTGCGCTCCGCGCCTGGCAGCCCCATTCATCTCAGAACTGCTGGGCCGCTATTGGCCGGCTGGATCACGTGGGCGTGTTTGGCGCTCTTCAGGGGGGCCGGCCCTGTGGATGATGCATTTACCTCATAACTCCACAGCCTGCCCCTCGAGATCTGCGGACGCCATTTTGTCTCCTTGCTGCGTGCTGCTTGGCTCTCTGCGGTCCGTGAGTAACCCCGATGGGGTGATTTTTTTCTAAAAGTTTTTATTCTTTATTTATGCCTTATTCTCATGGGAATGTTGATTATGTCTTCCAGGCGGGTGAATGCTTCAGCACTGTGGTTTCTCCCGGCCATTTTCCCTCACTAACTCCCACTTTCCTAGCGGTTCTTGGAGCATCCCGGGTAGCTCTTCAGCGTTAACCCTTACTGGCCTATTGTGCCATTCAAATCACCATATGGAGGCTTCTGGGGATAATGGGCCTGGGGTTCCTTCGGAACAAGCCCGGCTATGTGGTGTGTGTGGGGTATCCCCTATTAGTGTTGATGTCAGGGTGTGTGTACCCTGCGCCCAGCAGGTGCTTGCGCTGAAGTCTGGGCTGTCTGTTACTGGGCCTGGTAGTGCGCCCCCTCTGGCCTCCCCTACCCCCCCACGCTTACATCTGACCCCCACTGCGGGGCATACTAGTGGGGAGTCTCAACCTGATTTAGCTGCACGGGTGGCCAGCATTGAGAAACATCTTGCTGGGTCTGCTCCCGCGTAAGGCTTCTGCTAAGAAGCGGCATTTATCACCTGCGTTTTCCCTCTTCCCTGTAGAAGACAAGGGCCCTTACTCATTCTCAGGTCCCTATCCCCTTGAGGAGGGGGAATTATTTTCTGATTCAGAATCCTCCAAGGAACAACTTAAGATATACGTTGGTACTGGGACTCCCTTTGGGGAAGACCCGTGGCCCCCTGATGACACTGACAGAGTGCTGAGTCACATATTTGAAGTGCTTTGTATTTCTCCCCCGGCAGTGGCTCCGCAGCAGCAGGGTGAGCTTTTTCATACGGTTAAGCCACGCTGGGAGTTTCCCGAGCAGTCTCACTTTAATAATCTAGTGCTCAAAGAATGGGAACGGCCTAGCAAGCTGCCCGGGGTGCCTAAGAGTTGGGACAAGAGGTATCCCTTTCTTGCTGATGTTGTTAAGCGTTGGCCATGTCCTCCCGAGGTGGATGCGCCCGTTCTAATGTTGTCCAATACATCTGTCATGCATTCTCCTGACACTACTACCCTGCGAGATCCCGAGGACCGGCGTTTGGACCAACTGGCCTGTCATGCCTTTGCCTGTGTGGGGAAGGTACTGCGCCTGGTTTGTGCCTCGGCTATTGCCATTAAAGGGGTGCTTAAGTGTATTTTGGAAGGGGCATCTGAGGATGCGGGTAGAGAGGAGTATAGATCTCTCCTGCTTTGTGAGGAATTTATTGCATATATCCTCTCTGCCATGGATGATGCCATTAGAATGTGTGGTAGGACTTCTGCCCTGTTGGTGGCTATACGCCGCTTTGTCTGGCTACGTCAGTGGGTGGCTGACAATGCTGCTAAGAAGGCTCTCACTGGTTTCACCTTCAAGGGCCTGCGTCTCTTTGGGGAACGCTTGGATTTGTTTGCTAAGGGTGGTAGGTTACCTCAACGCAGGAGGCCATCTCTGTCTTTTCGGGTGACAGGTGCCTTTCTCCCATCCTTCCGTGGTTCCAGAACTAACCATGGAGCCTCCTTTACTGGGGCCCGTGGAGACCATTGGGGTAGGGGCAGAGGACGTGGCTATCCTGGCCTCTCCTGGGGTCTCAAGCCAAAAACTTCACCCAAGCCCCCTCAGGCATGAAGGGGCGCCCTCACCCATCCGGGTGGGGGGACGGCTTCGTTTTTTTGCTCACGTCTGGAGACTTAACATCTCAGACCGGTGGATTCGGGAGGTAGTGTCCTCCGGTTACAAGATAGAGTTTGCAGCCTGGCCGCCCCCAAGATTCATCAAATCCCGGATGGCTCAAAACCCCCTTTTAGCCCAGGGTCTGCGCCTTGCTGTCCAGAACCTTCTGGAGTTAGGGGTCATCTGCCAAGTGCCTTTACAGGAAAGGGGCAGAGGCTACTATTCCAATCTTTTCACTGTTCCCAAGAAAGACAGGTCCATCAGACCCATCCTGAATTTAAAGCGCCTCAACAAATTTGTCAGATTCAAACGCTTTCGCATGGAGACTCTGCGCTCAGCTGTAAATTCACTACGCCTGGAGGACTTCATGACCTCTGTAGACATCAATGATGCTTACCTTCATATACCAATCTTTCCAGGTCATCAGAGATTCCTCAGGTTCACTCTGGAGGATCAGCACTACCAATTTGTGGCCTTGCCCTTCGGTCTCACCTCGGCTCCTAGGGTATTCACCAAGGTGCTGGTGGGCATTATGGCTCTGCTGAGTTCTCAGGGCATTCGCATCCTTCCTTACTTGGACGACATTCTCATCACGTCTCGATACTTCCAGCAGGCCGAGCTGGATACCCAGTTGGTCGTGTCCACACTGGAGTCCTTCGGCTGGGTGATCAACCATCCCAAGTCTTCCCTGTCATCATCAATGGTCAATTCCTTTCTGGGCATGACTCTGGATACATCTCAGGTCAAGATCCTTCTCCCTCAGCAGAAGGTGGACAGTCTGCAAGCTCAAGCCAAACTTCTTCTGTCTTGCCCTCATCCTTCCATCCGGCAGGGGATGCAGCTGGTGGGCCTGATGGTGTCTTGCTTCGAGGCTGTTCCATACTCTCAGTTTCACGTGAGGCCTCTTCAACTTCACCTCTTGTCAGTTTGGGATCGGGACCCGGTGTTCCTGGATCAGGTGTTTGTTCTGTCCCCTCTGGTCAAGCGATCTCTCTCGTGGTGGCTGGACTCAAGAAACCTGTTGGTGGGCAGATCCTTTCTGGCTCCGTGCTGGGAGACAGTCACCACATATGCCAGTCTGACCGGTTGGGGGGGAGGAGAACATCCCCTGCATCTCGGCAGTGTACATCCTGGGAGTGGAGAATCTGGAGGCAGACTCCCTCAGAAGGGGGACTTCTCGTCTGGGAGAATGGTCCCTCAGCAGCAGGGTGTTTCGCTCCCTGTGCCACCATTGGGGTCAGCCGGATGTGGATCTGTTTGCGTCCCGCCACAATCACAAGCTTCCAGCCTTTGTCTCTCTGTCCCAGGACCCTCTGGCCTTGGCCATGGATGCACTAGCAATGTCTTGGCAGAGCTTTCAGCTCCTTTATGTGTTCCCTCCGTTTCCTCTGCTGGGCAGGGTGCTGCGCAAGATATCCCAGGAAGGGGTGCCAACCATCCTGGTGGCCCCCTGTTGGCCAAGAAGAGTGTGTTTCGCAGACATCGTGCAGTTGGCAGTAGATCAATACGTCCTGCCCAAGGTTCCAGACCTGCTCACTCAGGGGCAGCTACGCCATCCCAATTTACAAACGCTGGCTTTAACGGCCTAGCTGCTGAAACCTCCATCTTGACGGAAAAGGGGCTGCTTGCCTCTGTTAATACCATGATTAGGGCTAGGAAGAAGTCCTCGTCCTCCATCTACTATAGGGTATGGCATGCTTATATTGACTGGTGTGAGTCTAAGTCGTTTCCCTGTCGGGTGTTTTCTGTCCCTAGGATTCTGGAGTTTCTGCAACATGGTTTGGATTTGGTTCTTCAACTTAGTACCCCTCCTTTGTTTCTTCAACTTAGTACCCATCGTTTGGTTAAGACCTTGCGTGAGGCCCCTATGTCCATTTTGATGCTTAAGGTAGTCTTTTTGGTGGCCATCACCTCTGTTAGGCGTGTTTCTGAGTTGGCGGCGCTTTCCATCAAACCCCCTTACTTTGAGAGACATCAGGGGGTGTTTCGTTTTTAGCCAGATTTTCTCCCTAAGGTTGTGTCTGCTTTTCATCTCAATCAGGACATTGTTTTGCCTTCTCTGTGTCCTAATCCTAGTAACCCTAAGGAGCTGGTTTTACACTCTCTGGATGTGGTCAGGACTCTGAAGTTCTATTTGGTGGCTACTGAATCCTTCAGGAAGACTGATGCTCTTTTTGTGCTCCCGTCTGGACCTAAGAAGGGTCTGGCTCCAGCTAAGTCCACTATCAGCAAGTGGATCTGTCAGGCTGTGTTACAGGCCTACTCTGCTAAGGGGAAGGAGCCTTACTGCTCATTCTACTTGTGCTATTGGTGCCTCTTGGGCTTTTCAGCACCAAGCTTCTGTTGAACAAGTTTGCAAGGCCGCTACTTGGTCTTCTGTTCATACTTTTTCTAAGTTTTACAAGGTTGATGTTAGGGCCTCAGCTGATGCTGCTTTTGGTTGCAAAGTTCTGCAGGCGGCAGTGGTTTAAACTGCCCGCTGTCACTTTTTGGGGATCTCACCCTACCTTACGGACACTGCTATTGGATGTCCCAAGTGTAAGGAATCTTCTGGAACAGGACGTGCTGTATACTTAGAATAATACAATTCTGTGATTACTCACCTGTAGAATTGGTATTATACGTATACAGCACGTCCTGTTCCACCCCACCCTTGTTATCATTATTCTTAGTTACCTCTGTATGGTGATTGTTCATATGTTCATTTTTTAATTCTGGTTATTAATTTTCTCCCGGCTTCTTGTTAACTGCTTGTCAATACTGGGGAATTTGTGGGAGGTCCCTGACTTATATAGGGCCGGGAGGAGCCACAAGCTGTTTTCTGCAGTCCAGCGCCATCTTGTGGATGTATTACCCCATGTGTAAGGAATATTCTGGAACAGGACGTGCTGTATACGTATAATTCTACAGGAGAGTAATCACAGAATTGTATTTATGGGCACACATGGGGTGTCCCCAATAGGTCTTAAGGCCTGTGGCATTCAGGTAGTTAAAGGGAATGTCAAGTTTAGCAATCTCGATCCAGCTTTATTACAAACACTGGATCTTTGAGTTAGGAACATTGGCCCCTATGTGGACACGGGTCTTTTTATGAGGGTAGGTATTATACCATGTTTGTCTCCCTATTGCTTTTGCCCCTAGTAGGCAGGTCGATTGTTGTTGGTATTATATTATATTATAATATTCACTTATTGTGTACTGGGATAGGCTGCCCTATTGTGGGTTATTAAATTAAGTGTTAGTCCTTTTTTCTGGGCTTAAAGGAGCAGTATCGTGAATTTCTCTTGGTGACTTATATTTAAATGGTACTTTGAATGTAGGTAAGTGTTGGAGTAAGAATTACAAATTTAGAAAAAAATGATGTCTGTGTTGTGCAGCTGGAGACTAATAGCTCATGTTTATGTCTGCTGAGTGTCGGGGCCCAACACTCTGGCCTGTTCCACGCTGAGGAGAGGGGGAAACAATGTATCAAAGTATCAGCTGTTCAGTGCTGGCAGCCATCCAGCATAAGATAACAACATTGCCTGGCCAGAACTCATATTTCAAAAACAGAGAGAAAGCTCTAGAAGTCATTTAGCTTATTGGTAAATTCAATGTCTGTGAACCAGAGAGTCATTGGTTCGAATTTCAAATTCGCCAGTTTTTTTTTTGGGGGGGGGGGAGGGGTTATTTTATTTCAGAATTGGATTTTTGTGTTTACATCCTGTTTTTTTGCTCTAAACATTTTTTATTTTGACAGTTTTCCCTTCATGTTGGCTCTGCTGCAGAATCATAAGTATCTTGTAGTTTACGTATGCTTTAAAGTGGACCAACACCCAGGATTTTGACTATCCTGGGTCTTGGTCCACTTCGGTGGGGCACCCCCGATCGGGGTGCCCCGCTGTGTGAAACCCCCCCGAACAACTCACCTCTCCCCGCTCCCAGCACCGACGGACAAGCCGCGGACAAGCGGCTCCTCCGCCGCCGCCTCCCGCGCGTCCCTCTTGATGCGCGCGTGCCCGCGCCGGCCGTCTGTGAGGGGCGCGAGGGAGGCGGCGGCGAAGATAAGGTAAGGAGTTTGGGGTGTTTGGGGGGGTTTCACCCCGCGGGACATCCCGATCTCGGATGTCCCGCGGGGAGGGAGGTGATCGGCCCGGGAATCTTATAGATTCCCGGGCCGATCACCCGTGGGTGTTGGTCCACTTTAATGTCCACAATGATCTCATAAAGATACTGCGCCCCTGGGATTTTATTCATGTTGCTGCTGTTATTATGACCAAGACTGTTATGCCTCATATGATATATAGCCATCAAAGTATATTGAAAGTAGGGTTGTTTTATTATATCTCCCACTTATTGTGGATACCTGGGCTTCTAGGTGAGCCTTTATAAAATTGGGTTAAGTGTGAGTGGAGATTGTGTGGTGTTCCTGCCCCCTCCCTCTTCACTACTTGTTCGGTGCTGATGGAAAGGCGGCACCTTTAGAGAATTAGAATGAGCTCCAGATACCCATCCAGATACACATCTTGACAAATTCCAGTGGGAGGGACAATATGTGCTGATGGGAGGTCAGCCACTCCCCCACCTTGATCCTCATGTGGCTGTTGTGTAGGACATGCTCATGAACCTCTGTGTGAAACAGAGTGGGTTGCTCACAGAACATACCTTTTCCGGTGGCTTCCATGATGATATAAACAGTGGCAGCTGCACCCCCAAACCTCTTGGTTGAGGCGCGCTCCCTTGCCCAGTCAAGCAACTAGCTCTCCTGCTCTCACAATTGCTGAGCTCTTGTCTGAACAGAACCATACTGCTGATCATTAATATGCATGGCATACAGCGCTGATTCGACAAGAGCTCGCTCATGTACCATAGGACAGGGAAAAGGTACGTTTGGATGGGCGATCTGGGGGGTAAGGAACAGAACCCTAGATAGTCAAAGTCGCACGTTTTGTTCCTCTTTAAAGCAGACCAAAAGCTGCTTTAGGTGGCCCTAGCCCTAAAAGACACAGGGGCTGCCTGATTCCCTGTTCCGGAGGCCAACCTGCGTCCGCCACCCGTTACAAAAGGATATAGAACCACTTTAATGCTGCCCCAAGGCCCTTAGTTACAATGCCTAAACTTACAGGAATGTAAAAGGTTTGTCTAGCCAAAAATAAGTCTATATTCACTTGCAGCTCCTCTGTGCAGATGGAGATGTACCCTCTACTGCCTCATACCAATGCCACAGGCTGGCAGGTAAGCGAGTTTGCTCTCCGGGCACAATCTGGCCCTCTGCTTAGCAATCATTGGTTACGTGTTCAAGAGTCGGTCTACCATGTGAATATTGGCGGCCAGTCTCAGAGCTGGATTTTGCTTAGGGAGCATGGTACAGGTAAGCAATCTGGATGCTCCACCAAGCTTAGTACTTTGATTAACTATGTTCTTGTTAGATCGCTTCAAATAAAATGCAATGTGAAATTTAGCATGAACCTTCCTAGTGCTATATTACATTGGAGTGTGTCCTCCATCTAGTGCAGAAACCTGAGATTACTTTTTAAAACAAAAATAGCACTCACATGGAATGCAGAAATGGGGAGCAGTCTGGACAGCTATGAATGTAGCCTTAAACAGAATTGCAAGTGTCCATGCGAGTGCCACCATTTTTAGTATAATCAAGATTCATTGAGAGTTTTCAAAAACAAAAGAAAAAAAAGGGGTACAGAATCAAAATAGGAGGGGGGGAGCATTGCTTGAACAACAAACAGTCAATCAATTCAACAGACATCTTAAAGACAATTAAGTTAGTTTGCATCAATCCAGGGATGTTAGCTGTTAAGCAATATTTTAGCTTGAGAGAGGTATTGTTACTTTAAATAAGTCACTTGCAGAAGCCTTAAATCACTGTATCTGAAATACATATCCTATACATATATTAAGGAATTACATTTTTAATATTATTATTTAATTATTATTATTATTTTATTAATATTAAGGGATTAAGGAATTAAAGTGCTTGTCAAAGTATGGAATGATCTGTGCTAAAACTTGGCTATACTGTCCTGTCTCCTCTGAGACCCGGGAACCATGGACCCTAACTAACCCTGTGTCCCAGAGTCCATTGGCGAGCCTGGAGGGGAGGGGAGTCCTGGGTGCCCATAGATTTTTGTGTGTGTTTGAGTCTAGCCTTTTACCCCTTAGTGGACGACGGTTGTTTCTCTAAATAGGGGTCCAAGCTCTTTCTAGTGTTTTGGGATATTATTGCCCCATTTGGGGTTCAAAATGTAAATACATGTACCAGACTAAAGTGATCCCTCCTGGATGATAGGGGATGAAAAACAGAAAAAGCAGAAAACAACCACCAATTAGAGCCACATGTCATACAAATTAAGCATGAATTCAGAAGTAGACCAGAGATACGATGCTTGGTGACCAAAAGGATTTCCCGTTGATCAACCTAATAAGCAAAGAAACATAGGTGGTTATCTCTTAGGGATCACGGGCGAAGTATCTGCAGAGATAAGTTACCTGGGGGCCGCCATGTCTCAGAGCCAGAGAATTAAAGGGAAGAAATAGTCCTCCATATAGATGTCATTCTGCTTTTGGCCACCGGGTGACAGTCTCTGACTAGGCTGGTTATCATGGAGACTGATTTAGCTGATAGAGAGCAACAGGGAAAAGTAACAAAAAAGAAGGGGTCCCCTTTAGGCTACTCGATCCTCCTGCACTGTATAGCTTGTGACACTGGGATCTGGGCCATAGGTCCCCTTACTTTTCAATTGGTTTTCCGCCCAGTAAGTATGCCATCGAGTTTAAAGCATAGTGTGGGCTTCTAAGGGCAACACCCCGAAATTCTTACTTTACCCTTGATCTTTGGCCATAATTTGGTCCTCCTAAGGGCTCACATAGGCCAGCAATGACCAGTGGCCAGGACTGACAGCCCACGTGACCGTTAGATAGAGGTTAAGGTAAAGATTTCGAGCTGTTGCGGGGGGCATTGCGGAGGGGGACCATCAGTTTTAATCCCTTCCCAAGCCTGTCATGATGCAGCCCCACACCTGTTACTTTTAAAACGGGTGTGGGACCACTTGTTGGGGATCAGGGAATTGTGTAGGGGGAGGTCATTCCAGAAGAGTGGGGCAGCACATGAGAAGTCATGAACAAATAGATAAACAAGGAAATTCCTTGTTGCAGAGACTGGCATCTGACATGTCATGGTAGATGTTTGTATGATTGTTGGTCCTCTGACAAATAAAGACAGAATATTGGCTAGTTAAGAAGTAGAAGTAAGTAAGAAGTTTTCCAAGCACATGCATACATGGAATTTACTGTGACATTAGGCAGATGAATGGGTGGAGGTAACAGGAGTGAACTTTACCAATTGCACAATACCAGTGATAGATAAAACATATGAAGAATGTTTGTGATGGGAAGTTTTTATAGCAGGTGATTTTATCAATTCAGACATTGGGTTCCTGACTGAACATCGAGAATTCAGCCAATAGTTTACTGGCTCTTGGAAAATAGCTATTTTTGAGTCTTAATGTTAAAGAATAAAGGGGACCCTCAATCTTGGATCAGGGGGGAGTTTTTGAAAGATGATATGGCCCAGTTGTGATAAATCATTTATTATTGTAGTTTTACCAACCAATATTTTTTTATCAGCCATGATTGTTATACCAATAACTGTTGTTTTCCTTAAAGATGAACTTCGGGGGCCCTGGTGTCTAAAAGATTCCAGGGCCTTGGGGCATCCCAAATTGGGATGCTCTTCTGTGTAAACACCCCCTTGGAAGCCCCAACACACTCACCTTCTCCTGGAACCCTCGACGTATCTGCATTGCGGCCGTATCCTCGCTCACCTCTAGCCATGCACATGCCCGCATCCAGCCTTTCTGAATGGTTGGCGCGTGCACGCCATGGCTAGGTCGGTCGGGGATGTGGCTAGCTGTGCACTCAGCTCCCTTCGGCGTCGCTTGGCTGCTTAGACGTCCAGAGGGCTTAGCCGTCAGCTGAGCCAAGTGAAAGTGAGCACCCTGATTAGCCAAGTCTGCTAAAGGGGGAGCTAAAGGAAGGTGAGTGTATGGGCTGACATAGGGGAATACACATAGCAGGACATCCCAATTCGGAATGCAGCCTCACAGACGAACAACACGCGAAAAGTGAAATAAAAATAGTAATACACAAGTAAAATATGTTCTAACATGCATCCTCAAGATCTCAGTGCGTAGGTCTAATACTCGCTTGACATGTAGGGATTTCTATTCTTTGAGCACAGGCTTTCTTCTCTCACAGAGCACATATAACTAGTTAGTTCTGAGCTAGGGTATCATTGTAACTGTTCAATGTAACATTTGTTCCTGCTAACAAATTGTTACATTTCTCAGACAGGGAGAATGGCAGCTGTGTCCTAGATAAGATGATACATGTTTTTTTTAAACCCAACGCTGACTACAGACAAGGAATCTGTATCTTTTTGCAGACAGCTTATATCTAGAGGCAAGGTATAACTGTTGGGGATCAAAGAAGACATGCAATGCTACGCTTGGTGTATCCGACATTATTATTATTATTATTATTATTATTATTAATAATAATGTTTATTTATATAGCACCATCATCTTCCGTTGTGCTTTACAAGGTATGATTACAAACAAGGTAAATATATAGTACAGGGAACAATACAAAACTAGATGCTACGAGGTTTAAAACCAGAAGGAGCGAGAGCAATAGAAGAGAGAGCCCTGCCCTTGCGAGCTTACAGTCTAAAGGATGAGGGTGGAGACAAAAGGTAGGGATCACAAGTGAAAATTGACATTTACAGTATATCAAGCCCGTCTATGGCCAGATTCATATATACAATCACGTTGTATCACATGGCACCTGATCACTCCCTTTCCTGGACCACTCGCAAAAAAAAAGATGGGGAATAGAGGGGGCTAGGAGGGTAGTTTGGTGTTTAAACCACTTAGGATCAGGGTTCCAAACAGGTAAGTCCATCTTGACTCTTGCTGGAGTAAGAGGTGATAAAATTCTCCCAATTGGGCAGATATCCCAAGGTGGTAGATTCCACAAACCCTGAGCCAATTGGGACAGAGAAGTGGTGAGCTCAGTGGCTCCTCTTAACACCTCATCTAATATATTGAATGTGCTCATTGCCTCTTGGTTTGACCAACATTTTTTTCTGGCATGTGCAGGTAATAAGGTAAATGACTCGTGTAGTGGCATGGGTGATAAAATCTCTTATCTCAAAGACCCGCTCTGAACAAGGGCCACAAAAGGTTTTTGTTCTAATGACAAAACACAACACACTGTCAAACCCCGGGGACACCCGTCTTCTTCATGCGTTCGCAACCCCCAATCTCCGCAGTTAGCTTCACCTATAGCCAAGCCCCCGTTTGCTGGGACGCTTTAAACACCTCACCAGACACGTTGCCCCCAGGACTTGATAGCTCAAAGGTTGTAAACTCACGGGGGTGAAGACAGATAAACCGAAGGTAAGACTGGGTGTTATATACAGATAGTTCTTATGATAGCAGCTCCAAGGGAGAAACACGGGAAGGGTCAAAGGTTATGCCAAGGGTCAAGCCAGGAAGTCAGAGAACTAACAGTACCAGGGATGAGACGGGTTTGTAGTCTAGATCCAGGCAGAGGTCAGTTCAGACAGTGGTCATGGAACAGTCAGGCAAGCAAGGTCAGAATGATCATACAGGAGTTCTCAGAAATATTCACACCCAGCTATATGCTATCACAGGTGGCGAGAGAGTGAGGGGAGGAAACCCTTTATAGGACTAAAGGGGATGGGATTGGTCAGAGGGGAACAATTCTAATTGGATATACAATAACATTTGTGCTAATTGCCCAGAAACCCTTTAGGGTGATTCACCCACAGCAAAAATTGGGCGTATTGGCATATTAAACCAGCATGTGGACATAAATCGCACGTGCGAACACAAGCAGAGGAGCGGGGGATGCGACAAGGAGAGGAGGAGATGGAAGTGCTCGGCGCTGCTCGAGATGACGCCGCCCCTGAGACGTGTCGGGGCAGCTGCAGGGCAGAGGGGGACCCAACCAGCCACTCAAGCCCACGCCGCCTGGAGACACTGCGGGACCGCACTTCAGGTAAGTGTGCCATGACACAGCGAAACACCCCGCGTCATCTGAGACTTCCCAGTGGAGGGGGAAGATTATTCACTGCTTCAAGTTTGGTGCCCTCCTGGCAACCAGGAATAGTCACTCGCCTATCACGCTAGCGATCTCAGAATCAAGCTGGAGGAGATGTCAGTGTCCAGAGAAGGATTTCATTGAACTTACTCCAATGTGATCCAAAAGTTCCAATTAATCTGATATACTTATTTTATATTTTCTTTGACCTAAGGCTTTCACATTTTGAGTGGGAGGGGATTAGGAGATCTTCCCTTTTACTTATTAGGGCCCTAAATTGATTGCCCTTATAACCATACCTACCAACTATTTAAAGTGGACCCAAACCCAGGAAAGTCAAAAGTTTGACTATCCTGGGTTTTGGTTCTTTGACTGGGGCACCCCAGTCGTAGGTGCCCCACTGTGTGAACCCCCCCCCCCCCAGATTGCCACAGCAACTCACCTTATCCTGGTCCAACGCCGTGTCTATGAGCAGCGGCTCTGACGACTGCATCCTCCGCGTCCCTCTAACAGGGAGCATGCCCGCGCCGGTCATTCACAAATTCCTGGCGCAGGCAATGCTCCCTGCTAGAGGGGAGCGGAGGATGCGGCCGTCAGAGCCACTACTCTTAGACGTGTTGTGGGACCGGGATAAGGTGAGTTGGCTGCGGCAATCTGGAGGGGTTTCACTCAACGGGGCACCCTCGATCGGGGAAAGGACCAAAACCTAGGATAGTCAAAATCCTGGGTTTTGGTCCACTTTAAGGTGGGAAAGAAGGACATTTGTTAAGTTAGGCCACGTCCCCTCATTGAGGGATGGATAGGAGATAGGGTGTAACAGTTACAACAATATAAACACTTTAAATTGGCAAATTAATTATTTTTGATGCAGATCAGCATGTTACACCTCAAAGAAGGGCAATAAAGGACAGGGTGACAGTCCCTCTAAATCAGGGACATTTGGAGGTATGCTTTCTATAAAGCGGGCACTCATCTCCCTCGTTTCCTGTTTAAACTACTCAATGGAGGCAAATGACCTAGGAGCCAAATTCTTTCTCTGCTCATGGAAGAATGCCAGGACAGGGGCTGGGCGACAAGCTACTTGTGTGTGGCTAATACAGGGCTGTAAGGACACAAGCTTTTCCCTCCCCCTTTTCCTGTGCTCAGCAGGCAGTGGCTGGGCCAATCATCGCTGTCCTCGCTGCACAACTTCCGGATTCCAACTCGGAAACAGAGAAGGGCAGGACGTGTCATCAGCAGGTAGTACAATACAGTCATGTGATGTCACAGACACACTGACTGCAGCTAGCCTCTGTATTTACTATGGATGTGTATATAGTATGTATACTGTGTGTGTATTTACTATGTATGCTATGTGTGTGTATATAGTATGTATACTGTGTGTGTATTTACTATGTATGCTATGTGTGTGTATATAGTATGTATACTGTGTGTGTATTTACTATGTATGCTATGTGTGTGTATATAGTATGTATGCTATGTGTGTGTGTATATAGTATGTATGCTATGTGTGTGCATTTAGTATGTATGCTATGTGTGTGTATATAGTATGTATGCTATGTGTGTGTATATAGTATGTATACTATGTGTGTGTATTTACTATGTATGCTATGTGTGTGTATATAGTATGTATGCTATGTGTGTGTATATAGTATGTATGCTATGTGTGTGTATATAGTATGTATGCTATGTGTGTGTATATAGTATGTATGCTATGTGTGTGTATATAGTATGTATGCTATGTGTGTGTATATAGTATGTATGCTATGTGTGTGTATATAGTATGTATACTATGTGTGTGTATTTACTATGTATGCTATGTGTGTGTATATAGTATGTATGCTATGTGTGTGCATTTAGTATGTATGCTATGTGTGTGTATATAGTATGTATGCTATGTGTGTGTATATAGTATGTATGCTATGTGTGTGTATATAGTATGTATGCTATGTGTGTGCATTTAGTATGTATGCTATGTGTGTGCATTTAGTATGTATGCTATGTGTGTGCATTTAGTATGTATGCTATGTGTGTGCATTTAGTATGTATGCTATGTGTGTGCATATAGTATGTATGCTATGTGTGTGCATTTAGTATGTATGCTATGTCTGTGCATTTAGTATGTATGCTATGTGTGTGTATATAGTATGTATGCTATGTGTGTGCATTTAGTATGTATGCTATGTGTGTGCATTTAGTATGTATGCTATGTGTGTGCATTTAGTATGTATGCTATGTGTGTGCATTTAGTATGTATGCTATGTGTGTGCATTTAGTATGTATGCTATGTGTGTGTATATAGTATGTATGCTATGTGTGTGCATTTAGTATGTATGCTATGTGTGTGCATTTAGTATGTATGCTATGTGTGTGCATTTAGTATGTATGCTATGTGTGTGCATTTAGTATGTATGCTATGTGTGTGTATATAGTATGTATGCTATGTGTGTGTATATAGTATGTATGCTATGTGTGTGCATTTAGTATGTATGCTATGTGTGTGTATATAGTATGTATGCTATGTGTGTGCATTTAGTATGTATGCTATGTGTGTGCATTTAGTATGTATGCTATGTGTGTGTCATATAGTATGTATGCTATGTGTGTGCATTTAGTATGTATGCTATGTGTGTGTATATAGTATGTATGCTATGTGTGTGCATTTAGTATGTATGCTATGTGTGTGCATTTAGTATGTATGCTATGAGTGTGCATTTAGTATGTATGCTATGTGTGTGTATATAGTATGCATGCTATGTGTGTGTATATAGTATGTATGCTATGTGTGTGTGTATAGTATGTATGCTATGAGTGTGCATTTAGTATGTATGCTATGTGTGTGCATTTAGTATGTATGCTATGTGTGTGTATATATAGTATGTATGCTATGTGTGTGTATATAGTATGTATGCTATGTGTGTGCATTAGTATGTATGCTATGTGTGTGTATATAGTATGTATGCTATGTGTGTGCATTTAGTATGTATGCTATGTGTGTGTATATAGTATGTATGCTATGTGTGTGCATTTAGTATGTATGCTATGTGTGTGTATATATAGTATGTATGCTATGTGTGTGTATATAGTATGTATGCTATGTGTGTGCATTTAGTATGTATGCTATGTGTGTGTATATAGTATGTATGCTATGTGTGTGCATTTAGTATGTATGCTATGTGTGTGCATTTAGTATGTATGCTATGTGTGTGCATTTAGTATGTATGCTATGTGTGTGTATATAGTATGTATGCTATGAGTGTGCATTTAGTATGTATGCTATGTGTGTGTATATAGTATGTATGCTATGTGTGTGCATTTAGTATGTATGCTATGTGTGTGCATTTAGTATGTATGCTATGAGTGTGCATTTAGTATGTATGCTATGTGTGTGTATATAGTATGTATGCTATGTCTGTGCATTTAGTATGTATGCTATGTCTGTGCATTTAGTATGTATGCTATGAGTGTGCATTTAGTATGTATGCTATGTGTGTGTATATAGTATGTATGCTATGTGTGTGTGTATATAGTATGTATGCTATGTGTGTGCATTTAGTATGTATGCTATGTGTGTGTATATAGTATGTATGCTATGTGTGTGCATTTAGTATGTATGCTATGTGTGTGTATATAGTATGTATGCTATGTGTGTGCATTTAGTATGTATGCTATGTGTGTGTATATATAGTATGTATGCTATGTGTGTGTATATAGTATGTATGCTATGTGTGTGCATTTAGTATGTATGCTATGTGTGTGTATATAGTATGTATGCTATGTGTGTGCATTTAGTATGTATGCTATGAGTGTGCATTTAGTATGTATGCTATGTGTGTGTATATAGTATGTATGCTATGTGTGTGCATTTAGTATGTATGCTATGTGTGTGTATATATAGTATGTATGCTATGTGTGTGTATATAGTATGTATGCTATGTGTGTGCATTTAGTATGTATGCTATGTGTGTGTATATAGTATGTATGCTATGTGTGTGCATTTAGTATGTATGCTATGAGTGTGCATTTAGTATGTATGCTATGTGTGTGTATATAGTATGTATGCTATGTGTGTGTATATAGTATGTATGCTATGTGTGTGTGTATATTAGTATGTATGCTATGTGTGTGCATTTAGTATGTATGCTATGAGTGTGCATTTAGTATGTATGCTATGTGTGTGTATATAGTATGTATGCTATGTGTGTGCATTTAGTATGTATGCTATGTCTGTGCATTTAGTATGTATGCTATGTGTGTGTGTATATAGTATGTATGCTATGTGTGTGTGTATATAGTATGTATGCTATGTGTGTGCATTTAGTATGTATGCTATGTCTGTGCATTTAGTATGTATGCTATGTGTGTGTATATAGTATGTATGCTATGTGTGTGTATATAGTATGTATGCTATGTGTGTGTGTATATAGTATGTATGCTATGTGTGTGCATTTAGTATGTATGCTATGTGTGTGTGTATATAGTATGTATGCTATGTGTGTGTGTATATAGTATGTATGCTATGTGTGTGTATATAGTATGTATGCTATGTGTGTGTGTATATAGTATGTATGCTATGTGTGTGCATTTAGTATGTATGCTATGTGTGTGTATATAGTATGTATGCTATGTGTGTGCATTTAGTATGTATGCTATGAGTGTGCATTTAGTATGTATGCTATGTGTGTGTATATAGTATGTATGCTATGTGTGTGCATTTAGTATGTATGCTATGTCTGTGCATTTAGTATGTATGCTATGTGTGTGTGTATATAGTATGTATGCTATGTGTGTGTGTATATAGTATGTATGCTATGTGTGTGCATTTAGTATGTATGCTATGTCTGTGCATTTAGTATGTATGCTATGTGTGTGTGTATATAGTATGTATGCTATGTGTGTGTATATAGTATGTATGCTATGTGTGTGTGTATATAGTATGTATGCTATGTGTGTGCATTTAGTATGTATGCTATGTGTGTGTATATAGTATGTATGCTATGTGTGTGTATATAGTATGTATGCTATGTGTGTGTATATAGTATGTATGCTATGTGTGTGTATATAGTATGTATGCTATGTGTGTGTATATAGTATGTATGCTATGTGTGTGCATTTAGTATGTATGCTATGTGTGTGTATATAGTATGTATGCTATGTGTGTGTATATAGTATGTATGCTATGTGTGTGCATTTAGTATGTATGCTATGTCTGTGCATTTAGTATGTATGCTATGTGTGTGTGTATATAGTATGTATGCTATGTGTGTGCATTTAGTATGTATGCTATGTGTGTGCATTTAGTATGTATGCTATGTGTGTGTATATAGTATGTATGCTATGTCTGTGCATTTAGTATGTATGCTATGTGTGTGTATATAGTATGTATGCTATGTGTGTGTATATAGTATGTATGCTATGTGTGTGTATATAGTATGTATGCTATGTGTGTGTATATAGTATGTATGCTATGTGTGTGCATTTAGTATGTATGCTATGAGTGTGCATTTAGTATGTATGCTATGTGTGTGTATATAGTATGTATGCTATGTGTGTGTATATAGTATGTATGCTATGTGTGTGTATATAGTATGTATGCTATGTGTGTGCATTTAGTATGTATGCTATGAGTGTGCATTTAGTATGTATGCTATGTGTGTGTATATAGTATGTATGCTATGTGTGTGCATTTAGTATGTATGCTATGTATATGTATATAGTATGTATGCTATGTGTGTGTATATAGTATGTATGCTATGTATATGTATATAGTATGTATGCTATGTCTGTGCATTTAGTATGTATGCTATGTGTGTGTGTATATAGTATGTATGCTATGTGTGTGTATATAGTATGTATGCTATGTGTGTGTGTATATAGTATGTATGCTATGTGTGTGCATTTAGTATGTATGCTATGTGTGTGTATATAGTATGTATGCTATGTGTGTGTATATAGTATGTATGCTATGTGTGTGTGTATATAGTATGTATGCTATGTGTGTGCATTTAGTATGTATGCTATGTGTGTGCATTTAGTATGTATGCTATGTGTGTGCATTTAGTATGTATGCTATGTGTGTGCATTTAGTATGTATGCTATGTCTGTGCATTTAGTATGTATGCTATGTGTGTGTGTATATAGTATGTATGCTATGTGTGTGCATTTAGTATGTATGCTATGTGTGTGTATATAGTATGTATGCTATGAGTGTGCATTTAGTATGTATGCTATGTGTGTGTATATAGTATGTATGCTATGTGTGTGCATTTAGTATGTATGCTATGAGTGTGCATTTAGTATGTATGCTATGTGTGTGTATATAGTATGTATGCTATGTGTGTGCATTTAGTATGTATGCTATGTGTGTGTATATAGTATGTATGCTATGAGTGTGCATTTAGTATGTATGCTATGTGTGTGTATATAGTATGTATTCTATGTGTGTGCATTTAGTATGTATGCTATGTGTGTGTATATAGTATGTATGCTATGTGTGTGCATTTAGTATGTATGCTATGTGTGTGTATATAGTATGTATGCTATGTGTGTGTATATAGTATGTATGCTATGTGTGTGTATATAGTATGTATGCTATGTGTGTGCATTTAGTATGTATGCTATGTGTGTGTGTATATAGTATGTATGCTATGTGTGTGTATATAGTATGTATGCTATGTGTGTGTGTATATAGTATGTATGCTATGTGTGTGTATATAGTATGTATGCTATGTGTGTGTGTATATAGTATGTATGCTATGTGTGTGTATATAGTATGTATGCTATGTGTGTGTGTATATAGTATGTATGCTATGTGTGTGTATTTAGTATGTATGCTATGTGTGTGTATATAGTATGTATGCTATGTGTGTGTGTATATAGTATGTATGCTATGTGTGTGCATTTAGTATGTATGCTATGTGTGTGCATTTAGTATGTATGCTATGTGTGTGTATATAGTATGTATGCTATGTGTGTGCATTTAGTATGTATGCTATGTCTGTGCATTTAGTATGTATGCTATGTGTGTGTGTATATAGTATGTATGCTATGTGTGTGTGTATATAGTATGTATGCTATGTGTGTGTATATAGTATGTATGCTATGTGTGTGCATTTAGTATGTATGCTATGTCTGTGCATTTAGTATGTATGCTATGTGTGTGTGTATATAGTATGTATGCTATGTGTGTGTATATAGTATGTATGCTATGTGTGTGTATATAGTATGTATGCTATGTGTGTGCATTTAGTATGTATGCTATGTGTGTGTATATAGTATGTATGCTATGTGTGTGTATATAGTATGTATGCTATGTGTGTGCATTTAGTATGTATGCTATGTCTGTGCATTTAGTATGTATGCTATGTGTGTGTGTATATAGTATGTATGCTATGTGTGTGTATATAGTATGTATGCTATGTGTGTGTATATAGTATGTATGCTATGTGTGTGTATATAGTATGTATGCTATGTGTGTGCATTTAGTATGTATGCTATGTGTGTGCATTTAGTATGTATGCTATGTGTGTGCATTTAGTATGTATGCTATGTGTGTGCATTTAGTATGTATGCTATGTGTGTGTATATAGTATGCATGCTATGTGTGTGTATATAGTATGTATGCTATGTGTGTGTATATAGTATGTATGCTATGTGTGTGTGTATATAGTATGTATGCTATGTGTGTGTATATAGTATGTATGCTATGTGTGTGTGTATATAGTATGTATGCTATGTGTGTGTATTTAGTATGTATGCTATGTGTGTGTATATAGTATGTATGCTATGTGTGTGCATTTAGTATGTATGCTATGTGTGTGCATTTAGTATGTATGCTATGTGTGTGTATATAGTATGTATGCTATGTGTGTGTATATAGTATGTATGCTATGTGTGTGCATTTAGTATGTATGCTATGTCTGTGCATTTAGTATGTATGCTATGTGTGTGTGTATATAGTATGTATGCTATGTGTGTGTATATAGTATGTATGCTATGTGTGTGTATATAGTATGTATGCTATGTGTGTGCATTTAGTATGTATGCTATGTGTGTGTATATAGTATGCATGCTATGTGTGTGTATATAGTATGCATGCTATGTGTGTGCATTTAGTATGTATGCTATGTGTGTGTATATAGTATGTATGCTATGTGTGTGCATTTAGTATGTATGCTATGTGTGTGTGCATTTAGTATGTATGCTATGTGTGTGCATTTAGTATGTATGCTATGTGTGTGCATTTAGTATGTATGCTATGTGTGTGTATATAGTATGCATGCTATGTGTGTGTATATAGTATGCATGCTATGTGTGTGCATTTAGTATGTATGCTATGTGTGTGTATATAGTATGTATGCTATGTGTGTGTATATAGTATGTATGCTATGTGTGTGCATTTAGTATGTATGCTATGTGTGTGTATATAGTATGTATGCTATGTGTGTGCATTTAGTATGTATGCTATGAGTGTGCATTTAGTATGTATGCTATGTGTGTGTATATAGTATGTATGCTATGTGTGTGCATTTAGTATGTATGCTATGTCTGTGCATTTAGTATGTATGCTATGTGTGTGTGTATATAGTATGTATGCTATGTGTGTGTATATAGTATGTATGCTATGTTGTGTGTATATAGTATGTATGCTATGTGTGTGCATTTAGTATGTATGCTATGTGTGTGTATATAGTATGTATGCTATGTGTGTGTATATAGTATGTATGCTATGTGTGTGCATTTAGTATGTATGCTATGTCTGTGCATTTAGTATGTATGCTATGTGTGTGTATATAGTATGTATGCTATGTGTGTGCATTTAGTATGTATGCTATGTGTGTGTGTATATAGTATGTATGCTATGTGTGTGCATTTAGTATGTATGCTATGTGTGTGTGTATATAGTATGTATGCTATGTGTGTGCATTTAGTATGTATGCTATGTGTGTGTATATAGTATGTATGCTATGTGTGTGTGTATATAGTATGTATGCTATGAGTGTGCATTTAGTATGTATGCTATGTGTGTGCATTTAGTATGTATGCTATGTGTGTGCATTTAGTATGTATGCTATGTGTGTGCATTTAGTATGTATGCTATGTGTGTGTATATAGTATGCATGCTATGTGTGTGTATATAGTATGCATGCTATGTGTGTGCATTTAGTATGTATGCTATGTGTGTGCATTTAGTATGTATGCTATGTGTGTGTATATAGTATGTATGCTATGTGTGTGCATTTAGTATGTATGCTATGTCTGTGCATTTAGTATGTATGCTATGTGTGTGTGTATATAGTATGTATGCTATGTGTGTGTATATAGTATGTATGCTATGTGTGTGTGTATATAGTATGTATGCTATGTGTGTGCATTTAGTATGTATGCTATGTGTGTGTATATAGTATGTATGCTATGTGTGTGTATATAGTATGTATGCTATGTGTGTGTGTATAGTATGTATGCTATGTGTGTGCATTTAGTATGTATGCTATGTGTGTGTATATAGTATGTATGCTATGTGTGTGCATTTAGTATGTATGCTATGTGTGTGTGTATATAGTATGTATGCTATGTGTGTGCATTTAGTATGTATGCTATGTGTGTGTGTATATAGTATGTATGCTATGTGTGTGCATTTAGTATGTATGCTATGTGTGTGTGTATATAGTATGTATGCTATGTGTGTGCATTTAGTATGTATGCTATGTGTGTGTATATAGTATGTATGCTATGTGTGTGTATATAGTATGTATGCTATGTGTGTGTGTATATAGTATGTATGCTATGTGTGTGCATTTAGTATGTATGCTATGTGTGTGCATTTAGTATGTATGCTATGAGTGTGCATTTAGTATGTATGCTATGTGTGTGTATATAGTATGTATGCTATGTGTGTGTATATAGTATGTATGCTATGTGTGTGTATATAGTATGTATGCTATGTGTGTGCATTTAGTATGTATGCTATGTGTGTGTATATAGTATGTATGCTATGTGTGTGTGTATATAGTATGTATGCTATGTGTGTGTATATAGTATGTATGCTATGTGTGTGCATTTAGTATGTATGCTATGTGTGTGTGTATATAGTATGTATGCTATGTGTGTGTATATAGTATGTATGCTATGTGTGTGCATTTAGTATGTATGCTATGAGTGTGCATTTAGTATGTATGCTATGTGTGTGTATATAGTATGTATGCTATGTGTGTGCATTTAGTATGTATGCTATGTGTGTGTATATAGTATGTATGCTATGTGTGTGTGTATATAGTATGTATGCTATGTGTGTGTATATAGTATGTATGCTATGTGTGTGCATTTAGTATGTATGCTATGTGTGTGTGTATATAGTATGTATGCTATGTGTGTGCATTTAGTATGTATGCTATGTGTGTGTGTATATAGTATGTATGCTATGTGTGTGCATTTAGTATGTATGCTATGTGTGTGTATATAGTATGTATGCTATGTGTGTGTGTATATAGTATGTATGCTATGTGTGTGCATTTAGTATGTATGCTATGTGTGTGTATATAGTATGTATGCTATGTGTGTGTGTATATAGTATGTATGCTATGTGTGTGCATTTAGTATGTATGCTATGTGTGTGCATTTAGTATGTATGCTATGAGTGTGCATTTAGTATGTATGCTATGTGTGTGTATATAGTATGTATGCTATGTGTGTGCATTTAGTATGTATGCTATGTGTGTGTATATAGTATGTATGCTATGTGTGTGTGTATATAGTATGTATGCTATGTGTGTGTATATAGTATGTATGCTATGTGTGTGTATATAGTATGTATGCTATGTGTGTGTATATAGTATGTATGCTATGTGTGTGTGTATATAGTATGTATGCTATGTGTGTGCATTTAGTATGTATGCTATGTGTGTGTGTATATAGTATGTATGCTATGTGTGTGTATATAGTATGTATGCTATGTGTGTGTGTATATAGTATGTATGCTATGTGTGTGTGTATATAGTATGTATGCTATGTGTGTGTATATAGTATGTATGCTATGTGTGTGTATATAGTATGTATGCTATGTGTGTGTGTATATAGTATGTATGCTATGTGTGTGTATATAGTATGTATGCTATGTGTGTGTGTATATAGTATGTATGCTATGTGTGTGTATTTAGTATGTATGCTATGTGTGTGCATTTAGTATGTATGCTATGTGTGTGCATTTAGTATGTATGCTATGTGTGTGCATTTAGTATGTATGCTATGTGTGTGCATTTAGTATGTATGCTATGTGTGTGCATTTAGTATGTATGCTATGAGTGTGCATTTAGTATGTATGCTATGTGTGTGTGTATATAGTATGTATGCTATGTGTGTGCATTTAGTATGTATGCTATGTGTGTGCATTTAGTATGTATGCTATGTGTGTGCATTTAGTATGTATGCTATGTGTGTGCATTTAGTATGTATGCTATGAGTGTGCATTTAGTATGTATGCTATGTGTGTGTATATAGTATGTATGCTATGTGTGTGCATTTAGTATGTATGCTATGTGTGTGTATATAGTATGTATGCTATGTGTGTGTGTATATAGTATGTATGCTATGTGTGTGCATTTAGTATGTATGCTATGTGTGTGTATATAGTATGTATGCTATGTGTGTGCATTTAGTATGTATGCTATGTGTGTGTATATAGTATGTATGCTATGTGTGTGCATTTAGTATGTATGCTATGTGTGTGTATATAGTATGTATGCTATGTGTGTGCATTTAGTATGTATGCTATGTGTGTGTATATAGTATGTATGCTATGTGTGTGTGTATATAGTATGTATGCTATGTGTGTGCATTTAGTATGTATGCTATGTGTGTGCATTTAGTATGTATGCTATGTGTGTGCATTTAGTATGTATGCTATGTGTGTGTGTATATAGTATGTATGCTATGTGTGTGCATTTAGTATGTATGCTATGTGTGTGTATATAGTATGTATGCTATGTGTGTGTGTATATAGTATGTATGCTATGTGTGTGCATTTAGTATGTATGCTATGTGTGTGTATATAGTATGTATGCTATGTGTGTGTGTATATAGTATGTATGCTATGTGTGTGCATTTAGTATGTATGCTATGTGTGTGCATTTAGTATGTATGCTATGAGTGTGCATTTAGTATGTATGCTATGTGTGTGTATATAGTATGTATGCTATGTGTGTGTATATAGTATGTATGCTATGTGTGTGTGTATATAGTATGTATGCTATGTGTGTGCATTTAGTATGTATGCTATGAGTGTGCATTTAGTATGTATGCTATGTGTGTGTATATAGTATGTATGCTATGTGTGTGCATTTAGTATGTATGCTATGTCTGTGCATTTAGTATGTATGCTATGTGTGTGCATTTAGTATGTATGCTATGTGTGTGTGTATATAGTATGTATGCTATGTGTGTGTATATAGTATGTATGCTATGTGTGTGTGTATATAGTATGTATGCTATGTGTGTGTGTATATAGTATGTATGCTATGTGTGTGTGTATATAGTATGTATGCTATGTGTGTATATAGTATGTATGCTATGTGTGTGCATTTAGTATGTATGCTATGTGTGTGTATATAGTATGTATGCTATGTGTGTGTATATAGTATGTATGCTATGTGTGTGTATATAGTATGTATGCTATGTGTGTGTATATAGTATGTATGCTATGTGTGTGCATTTAGTATGTATGCTATGTCTGTGCATTTAGTATGTATGCTATGTGTGTGTGTATATAGTATGTATGCTATGTGTGTGCATTTAGTATGTATGCTATGTGTGTGCATTTAGTATGTATGCTATGTGTGTGTATATAGTATGTATGCTATGTCTGTGCATTTAGTATGTATGCTATGTGTGTGTATATAGTATGTATGCTATGTGTGTGTATATAGTATGTATGCTATGTGTGTGTGTATATAGTATGTATGCTATGTGTGTGCATTTAGTATGTATGCTATGAGTGTGCATTTAGTATGTATGCTATGTGTGTGTATATAGTATGTATGCTATGTGTGTGTATATAGTATGTATGCTATGTGTGTGTATATATAGTATGTATGCTATGTGTGTGTATATAGTATGTATGCTATGTATATGTATATAGTATGTATGCTATGTCTGTGCATTTAGTATGTATGCTATGTGTGTGTGTATAGTATGTATGCTATGTGTGTGCATTTAGTATGTATGCTATGTGTGTGTATATAGTATGTATGCTATGTATATGTATATAGTATGTATGCTATGTCTGTGCATTTAGTATGTATGCTATGTGTGTGTGTATAGTATGTATGCTATGTGTGTGCATTTAGTATGTATGCTATGTGTGTGTATATAGTATGTATGCTATGTGTGTGTATATAGTATGTATGCTATGTGTGTGTATATAGTATGTATGCTATGTGTGTGTGTATATAGTATGTATGCTATGTGTGTGCATTTAGTATGTATGCTATGTGTGTGTATATAGTATGTATGCTATGTGTGTGTATATAGTATGTATGCTATGTGTGTGTGTATATAGTATGTATGCTATGTGTGTGCATTTAGTATGTATGCTATGTGTGTGTATATAGTATGTATGCTATGTGTGTGTATATAGTATGTATGCTATGTGTGTGTATATAGTATGTATGCTATGTGTGTGTATATAGTATGTATGCTATGTGTGTGTGTATATAGTATGTATGCTATGTGTGTGTATATAGTATGTATGCTATGTGTGTGTATATAGTATGTATGCTATGTGTGTGTATATAGTATGTATGCTATGTGTGTGTGTATATAGTATGTATGCTATGTGTGTGTATATAGTATGTATGCTATGAGTGTGCATTTAGTATGTATGCTATGTGTGTGTATATAGTATGTATGCTATGTGTGTGTGTATATAGTATGTATGCTATGTGTGTGTATATAGTATGTATGCTATGTGTGTGTATATAGTATGTATGCTATGAGTGTGCATTTAGTATGTATGCTATGTGTGTGTATATAGTATGTATGCTATGTGTGTGCATTTAGTATGTATGCTATGAGTGTGCATTTAGTATGTATGCTATGTGTGTGTATATAGTATGTATGCTATGTGTGTGCATTTAGTATGTATGCTATGTGTGTGTATATAGTATGTATGCTATGAGTGTGCATTTAGTATGTATGCTATGTGTGTGTATATAGTATGTATGCTATGTGTGTGCATTTAGTATGTATGCTATGTGTGTGTATATAGTATGTATGCTATGTGTGTGTATATAGTATGTATGCTATGTGTGTGCATTTAGTATGTATTCTATGTGTGTGCATTTAGTATGTATGCTATGTGTGTGTATATAGTATGTATGCTATGTGTGTGCATTTAGTATGTATGCTATGTGTGTGTATATAGTATGTATGCTATGTGTGTGTATATAGTATGTATGCTATGTGTGTGTATATAGTATGTATGCTATGTGTGTGCATTTAGTATGTATGCTATGTGTGTGTATATAGTATGTATGCTATGTGTGTGTATATAGTATGTATGCTATGTGTGTGTATATAGTATGTATACTATGTGTGTGTATTTACTATGTATGCTATGTGTGTGTATATAGTATGTATGCTATGTGTGTGTGTATATAGTATGTATGCTATGTGTGTGTATATAGTATGTATGCTATGTGTGTGTGTATATAGTATGTATGCTATGTGTGTGTATTTAGTATGTATGCTATGTGTGTGCATTTAGTATGTATGCTATGTGTGTGCATTTAGTATGTATGCTATGTGTGTGTATATAGTATGTATGCTATGTGTGTGTATATAGTATGTATGCTATGTGTGTGCATTTAGTATGTATGCTATGTCTGTGCATTTAGTATGTATGCTATGTGTGTGTGTATATAGTATGTATGCTATGTGTGTGTATATAGTATGTATGCTATGTGTGTGTATATAGTATGTATGCTATGTGTGTGCATTTAGTATGTATGCTATGTGTGTGTATATAGTATGTATGCTATGTGTGTGTATATAGTATGTATGCTATGTGTGTGCATTTAGTATGTATGCTATGTGTGTGCATTTAGTATGTATGCTATGTGTGTGCATTTAGTATGTATGCTATGTGTGTGTATATAGTATGCATGCTATGTGTGTGTATATAGTATGTATGCTATGTGTGTGTATATAGTATGTATGCTATGTGTGTGTGTATATAGTATGTATGCTATGTGTGTGTATATAGTATGTATGCTATGTGTGTGTGTATATAGTATGTATGCTATGTGTGTGTATATAGTATGTATGCTATGTGTGTGTGTATATAGTATGTATGCTATGTGTGTGTATATAGTATGTATGCTATGTGTGTGTGTATATAGTATGTATGCTATGTGTGTGTATTTAGTATGTATGCTATGTGTGTGTATATAGTATGTATGCTATGTGTGTGCATTTAGTATGTATGCTATGTGTGTGCATTTAGTATGTATGCTATGTGTGTGCATTTAGTATGTATGCTATGTGTGTGCATTTAGTATGTATGCTATGTGTGTGTATATAGTATGTATGCTATGTGTGTGTATATAGTATGTATGCTATGTGTGTGCATTTAGTATGTATGCTATGTCTGTGCATTTAGTATGTATGCTATGTGTGTGTATATAGTATGTATGCTATGTGTGTGTATATAGTATGTATGCTATGTGTGTGTATATAGTATGTATGCTATGTGTGTGTATATAGTATGTATGCTATGTGTGTGCATTTAGTATGTATGCTATGTGTGTGCATTTAGTATGTATGCTATGTGTGTGCATTTAGTATGTATGCTATGTGTGTGCATTTAGTATGTATGCTATGTGTGTGTATATAGTATGCATGCTATGTGTGTGTATATAGTATGCATGCTATGTGTGTGCATTTAGTATGTATGCTATGTGTGTGCATTTAGTATGTATGCTATGTGTGTGCATTTAGTATGTATGCTATGTCTGTGCATTTAGTATGTATGCTATGTGTGTGTGTATATAGTATGTATGCTATGTGTGTGTATATAGTATGTATGCTATGTGTGTGTGTATATAGTATGTATGCTATGTGTGTGCATTTAGTATGTATGCTATGTGTGTGTATATAGTATGTATGCTATGTGTGTGTATATAGTATGTATGCTATGTGTGTGCATTTAGTATGTATGCTATGTCTGTGCATTTAGTATGTATGCTATGTGTGTGTATATAGTATGTATGCTATGTGTGTGTGTATATAGTATGTATGCTATGTGTGTGTATATAGTATGTATGCTATGTGTGTGTATATAGTATGTATGCTATGTGTGTGCATTTAGTATGTATGCTATGTGTGTGCATTTAGTATGTATGCTATGTGTGTGCATTTAGTATGTATGCTATGTGTGTGCATTTAGTATGTATGCTATGTGTGTGTATATAGTATGCATGCTATGTGTGTGCATTTAGTATGTATGCTATGTGTGTGTGTATATAGTATGTATGCTATGTGTGTGCATTTAGTATGTATGCTATGTGTGTGTATATAGTATGTATGCTATGTGTGTGTGTATATAGTATGTATGCTATGTGTGTGTATATAGTATGTATGCTATGTGTGTGTATATAGTATGTATGCTATGTGTGTGTATATAGTATGTATGCTATGTGTGTGTATATAGTATGTATGCTATGTGTGTGCATTTAGTATGTATGCTATGTGTGTGTGTATATAGTATGTATGCTATGTGTGTGTATATAGTATGTATGCTATGTGTGTGTATATAGTATGTATGCTATGTGTGTGTGTATATAGTATGTATGCTATGTGTGTGTATATAGTATGTATGCTATGTGTGTGTGTATATAGTATGTATGCTATGTGTGTGTGTATATAGTATGTATGCTATGTGTGTGTGTATATAGTATGTATGCTATGTGTGTGTATATAGTATGTATGCTATGTGTGTGTGTATATAGTATGTATGCTATGTGTGTGTGTATATAGTATGTATGCTATGTGTGTGTATATAGTATGTATGCTATGTGTGTGTATATAGTATGTATGCTATGTGTGTGTGTATATAGTATGTATGCTATGTGTGTGTGTATATAGTATGTATGCTATGTGTGTGTGTATATAGTATGTATGCTATGTGTGTGTATATAGTATGTATGCTATGTGTGTGTGTATATAGTATGTATGCTATGTGTGTGTGTATATAGTATGTATGCTATGTGTGTGTATTTAGTATGTATGCTATGTGTGTGCATTTAGTATGTATGCTATGTGTGTGTATATAGTATGTATGCTATGTGTGTGTATATAGTATGTATGCTATGTGTGTGTGTATATAGTATGTATGCTATGTGTGTGTATATAGTATGTATGCTATGTGTGTGTATATAGTATGTATGCTATGTGTGTGTGTATATAGTATGTATGCTATGTGTGTGCATTTAGTATGTATGCTATGTGTGTGCATTTAGTATGTATGCTATGTGTGTGCATTTAGTATGTATGCTATGTGTGTGCATTTAGTATGTATGCTATGTGTGTGCATTTAGTATGTATGCTATGTGTGTGCATTTAGTATGTATGCTATGAGTGTGCATTTAGTATGTATGCTATGTGTGTGTATATAGTATGTATGCTATGTGTGTGTATATAGTATGTATGCTATGTGTGTGCATTTAGTATGTATGCTATGAGTGTGTATATAGTATGTATGCTATGTGTGTGCATTTAGTATGTATGCTATGTGTGTGCATTTAGTATGTATGCTATGTGTGTGCATTTAGTATGTATGCTATGTCTGTGCATTTAGTATGTATGCTATGTGTGTGTATATAGTATGTATGCTATGTGTGTGTATATAGTATGTATGCTATGTGTGTGCATTTAGTATGTATGCTATGAGTGTGTATATAGTATGTATGCTATGTGTGTGCATTTAGTATGTATGCTATGTGTGTGCATTTAGTATGTATGCTATGTGTGTGCATTTAGTATGTATGCTATGTCTGTGCATTTAGTATGTATGCTATGTGTGTGCATTTAGTATGTATGCTATGTGTGTGCATTTAGTATGTATGCTATGTGTGTGCATTTAGTATGTATGCTATGAGTGTGTATATAGTATGTATGCTATGTGTGTGCATTTAGTATGTATGCTATGTGTGTGCATTTAGTATGTATGCTATGAGTGTGCATTTAGTATGTATGCTATGTGTGTGTATATAGTATGTATGCTATGTGTGTGTATATAGTATGTATGCTATGTGTGTGCATTTAGTATGTATGCTATGAGTGTGTATATAGTATGTATGCTATGTGTGTGCATTTAGTATGTATGCTATGTGTGTGCATTTAGTATGTATGCTATGAGTGTGCATTTAGTATGTATGCTATGTGTGTGTATATAGTATGTATGCTATGAGTGTGTATATAGTATGTATGCTATGTGTGTGCATTTAGTATGTATGCTATGTGTGTGCATTTAGTATGTATGCTATGTCTGTGCATTTAGTATGTATGCTATGTGTGTGCATTTAGTATGTATGCTATGTGTGTGTTATGGTGTTTACAGCTTTCTTCTCTATACCATTCTCTCTTGGCCACATTCCCCATTTTCTCCACATTCTTCCTTTCTCTCCTTTACACTTTCCGTCTATCTTTCAGTCCTTTCCTCTTACTTTACACTTTGCTTCTCTTCTGTCTCTCATTCTTTCTCTAATCTCCACATTGCATCTTTCCCCCTCTCTCTCCTATTCCCTCTACCTCTGACGTTTTCCTGTGCTTCTCTCCTTCTCCTCTCTCTATCACTCACTCTATTTCACTTTCCCTTCATATCTAGTTATACCATGTTTTGTTTTCACTTAAACCTGCATGTTTTAAGTAATTTCTCTTAAAGCAGAATCAAACCCAGAATCTCAGGTTTTGTTCCTTTCCCTGGGAACATCCTGATTTGGGATGCCCACTGTGTGAAACTCCCAAACCCCCTAAATACTTACCTTTTCCCGGTCTCCTGGCACAAGCGTGGGTTCTCATTCAATCAGTGCCATATGCCATGTATATTACGGTTCTGTTTAGATACAGAGCTTGGCAATAAGGAGTGTGCGCATCCCCAGTTCCCTTTAGATGTAGGTGCATTCCAGCGCCTCAACCCAGAGAAATGTGTCCGCCATTGTTTACAGCACCATGGGAGACCCGACATGGTGACCTGGGTGGTGGTTTTACACAGCAGGCATCCCTTTTTGGAATGCCCCAGGGAAGGCAAACGGCTGCCCATGGAGTCTGTTAGAATCCGGAGACCAGCTGCAATAGGCTTTGTTCCATTTTAAAGAGGAACAACACACCTAAATGTAACTATTCAGGGTGTTGTTCCTACCTTCAGCAGCATTCCAAAGTGGCATGCCCCGCTTTGTGTATCCCCCTAGGTAGTCTGATTCACTCACCTTCCGTCCACTCCCACGACACAGGCTCTGCTGATGGCTAAGCCACCTGGACACCTAAGCAGCCAAGCAGGGCCAAAGGGTGCCAAGTGCGCTGCTGCCTAATCCCCTGCTCAGCTTCGACCTGTGGGGGGCCTGTGCCATCCATTAAAAAAATGCTGGTCCTGGGTGTGCGCACGGCTAGAGGTGAGTGGAGATGCAGCAGTGGCGCAGATACGCCACGGCTCCAGGAGTGAGTGTAACGGGGCATGTGGGGGGTTATACACATCGGGCCATCCCAATTTTGCCCTAGGGAGTGGATCTCGGCTGGCCCTTGAGTCTTTTAGACTCCAGGGCCTCCGAAGTTCCCCTTTAATGGCTATGGCTGAAAACATACACTAAAGCCATTGAGGGAGTGCACTGAAAACAGGCAAGTTGCAGTCACTGATGCTACGTTGGATTGAGGCAGTAATTTGATTATGTAGCACAGGTGGTATTTATTACCTTGGGACACCATTAAGGTGGAACTTCGGTCTAAGGTTGACCACCCTGTCCTGAGTATACTGGGCAATCTCAAGGGGTTCATACATGGGATGTCCCAAGGATGAGGAATTCATTCAGACTTCAATCAAATGTTACCCCCCCTGCCACCCTACCCTGGTGCTGAGGCAGGACGGGGGGGGGGGGGGGGTTACAAAGAAAATCACCCTTACCTGACTCTCAGGCGAGCACTGCTCCTCTGGCACTCTGGATCCTGGTGGCCACCATGTTGCCAGCTTCCTGTGCATTCCCCCTCCATCCATTCGACTGACTGAGCGGCAGGATCGCATGGACCCGGGTGATGCGGCTCTGTGCCATTTTCAGCAGCAGCCGCACAGAGACGCTGACCTGAGAATATGGTAAGGGTTTTTTTTCTTTTGTCAACTTTTGACTGAAGATTGACTGAATTCCTCATCCTTGGGGCATCCTGATATGGATTGCCTCAATGCTTGAAAACTGGTATACTCACCTCACCAGCAATTCCATGGTGAATGTGCTTGCTGCATCCCTGCTACCCTCATTTCAGAATGTCTGACACAGGTATGTGGGGGAGCAGCCATCGCTGTGTGCCATTTTGATTACTAGCCAATCTAACATCAGACCAGCTTAGTAAAAGCTGAATGGATTGTGAGCTGCTGATTTGCTTGCGGCCCAAGCATGCACAATGGGGTCACCAGAGAGGTGGGGGATTTTACACAGCAGGGCATCCCAAGTTATTGCACTGGGGGGGTATTATCTATCAGTAGGCCTCCTCAAAGTCCGACCCAACAGTCACTTTTTTATATACTAATTGTGCGATATGACAGGTTAAAGCACTTGGAAAGGGGGTTTGTCAGTAGTATAACAGGACTGTAAAGTCAAAAACAAATATTAATATGCGTATCTTTACTTCTCTGTGGCTACTTCCTCCCAGTTCCTCCCAAGCTGGAGTTCAGAATCTCCTCTGTTTCTGAGTTTAGGTCACCTGGTATCTTTGCATGCTCCCGCCATCCTTCATGTCAGTCACAGTGACTGTGCAGATACTTCATTCACTAAATTGGAGGGACGTGCCAGGAACTGTGAATAATGTAACCTCAGGTAGGAAACTGCTGCAGGAGAGAAAATGTGAGTAGTCCGCTTCCAGGAATCTAGGCACTGCAAACCACATGACCACCTGTGGCCAATCGCAGGGTTCTGATGGGGGGACAGGAAGTAGCTGCACATATGTGCAGGTATACTTCACTAAAATTATTTTAATTGGTTTATTTACCAAATAGAAAAGTAAGATCTAGGATTAATTTGACATACAAGAAATGTTACGTTTGATGCTGTAGAGGGGAGCGCTTTTCTATAGATCGCCTCAGGCAGCAAACGGGCTAGGTTCACCACTGTAGACTAATACTAAATAAATCTATATCTATATAGTCAGACATCATGCTCTTAGAGCTTTCCAGCAATATCGCTGTTCTGCACAGAGATACAAAGCCTTTGCCTGCAGATTGGTCGTATTGGACTAATCAGGTATAGTAGGTGTAAAAGAAGACTAATGCTGTTCAATATCAGACAATAATCAGTTATGGCCAGGCCCGGATTAAGTGTGGTGGAGGTCCCTGGGCACAAAATCTGGTGGAGGCCCCATATAGAGCATTGATTTTCCTTTAAATGAATTGTCCAGTAACTGTCTGGTGGTTGTCTGACACCTGCCCACTTACTGGAATGTCAGATCAAGTCTCTGCTTTGCCATTCTGGGCGGGGGGGTAGTATAGTTGCCTGGCTGGTTCAGCATAAAACAGTTCCCTGCATTGAGCTGCCAGTGGCTGTGCTTGGTGACTGACTGACTGACAGCTCTGCACCCACCCATCACTGTAGAGTTGCTGACGGCGGCTTTGCTGCTATAGACTCTCCGTCCTTCCCTGTGGTGGATTTGGCTGCAGGTTTGCAAAAGCAAAAAGAGGCTTGCCCAGGCCGGGGGCCTACTGCCCCTGATAGCTTCATTGCTGGCACCATGGCCCATCAAACCAAAGACTGAAAAGCCGCCTGGACCAGATCATTACCCAAAGGTTGGTGGAGGCCCACTTTGCAGGGCAAGTGGTGGAGGCCCTGGGGGCACGCGGCCCTCCTCATAATCTGGCCCTGGTTATGGCAGATGAATATCTGGTCATGGTAGACATAGCAGACTACATTTCAGTTAGAGCAGGCCAGTGGCCGTGGTAGCAGTTGCTGACTAATTTTAGCAAGGCTCTGACCAGTAATAGAAGACAGATCAAATTGCTGACCTGAAGTGGGGCAACTGATCTCACATTATAATCATTCCACAGTATTTTTCATCTGTGGACTTCCTTCCTCCATCTTGTGCCCCTAATATACTCCCAGGACATGACTTGGAATCAATCATGTATCCTATCCAGTACAATAAGCTGTGTGAAGTCAGCTACAATAATGGATTATTCCAGTGAGGTATAACACTGTGGATAACTTTGACTTTAGGTTTTTAACCTTTTATAAGATTCATGGGCCCCCAAATTAAAAGCATATTTTGTTTAGCATCAGTTTGCATAAGCGCATACTTGTCCCCCAAAAATTCTGCATGCCCAAAATTGCAGCACCAAACTGTCAGAGCCTGATTTATGGTATGTTTAGAGGGCATAAAAGTGTACACAAATGTGGCAATCTGAAGAGTGATTTTTCCTCCAGCAAATAGGTAGAGCATACTGCCGATTCCAATGAGTAACAGGCTTATTTCATTATGAAGACACATCCGGCATGTTTTTTAACAATGAAAGTGTCAGCTGCAAATTTTTTTTATGGGTTGAAACCTTTTTTTTATTTTTTGTTTTTTTTTTTTGTGTAGAAATCACAATCATTAAGGTAAAAACAGCAAAAATGTGGATATTGGGCCCAAAAGTTTATTAAAAAAACTAACTAAAAAATAATAGTTAAATTATTAAGCATTAGTATGCCACCCAAACAGGGCACAAAGGGTTAAAGAGGGTTTTGGGAAAAAACATTTGGCACAAAAACGCTAAGGGTTAACTAGAATAAGAATATCCCCCCCTCAGGTTCTTCAGAGAATACACTCCGTAATGGCCAATAGAGCTTCACAGAAAACATAGAACCCGGAGAGTTAAATAGCTATGGAGAAACGGTAAAGGAAAGGGGAGAAACAGTCAAGCAGTTAAGCGCTTAGCCGGCCAAATGCGCATGGGGTGGGACCATTTACGCTTCAGAACTGCAGATTTTCCTTGCAGAAGGTGCAAATTGGAGCAATGTGATGCGTGCGCGACAGCATGAATCCTGCGCCTAGGTACATGTGGAATTGTTTGCGCTTGGTTTTGGGTTTTTGCAGCTCCAACCATGAATCTACCCTCATGTCTGTCCAGTGATGGAAGCTGGAATCGATCTTTCTCCGTTATTAGCAAGTATGAAGATCCTGGCACTGCATGGACAGTAGGCCTAGGCATGTGCGGAATCGTTTGGGCTTGGTTTGGGGTTTTTGCCACTCCAACCATTAATCGACTCTCATGTCTGCCCAGTGATGGAGGATGGAGTCGCTTGTTCTCCCTCATTAGTAAGTATGAAGAGGCTGACACTGCATGGGCAGTACATTACACACAGATCAGCAATGGGGAGCACTACACCTACAGTAACTGCCATTATGTGACAGTTTAGTTGTAGCTGAAATAATTACCATACGGCTACCATTTACCATAATACTACTTCCTGACAGTGTTTCAATATTGGGAGAAGGCTTTAGTAAGAAAAAAGAAACACAGGCTGTTTTAGGGCACTAGGCTGGGGATGGAAGGTGACAACATAAACTTCTCTCTAAGTATAGGTGCATATGCTCAATCTGTGGCCCTCAAAGCCATCTGATGTGGCCCCTAACCTGTTTTGGGGTAAGTGGGAGGGTTAAATAGAATAGGCGTGTAAAGGTAAATAGAGGCTCAGGATGAGAAGTTTAAAGGAGAATTATATAGGAGGAGGCGGCCATTACTAAATAGAGGTTGCAGCAGTGGTTTGGAGGAATGTGGTGACATTGATAGGGCAACACCACCCCTGGATGGAATCTCTGGTACTATAACAAGATAAGAGTTTCTTTCTATATTTAATTGTATGTTTAGCATAGTAGGTGTTTAAATGTGGTGTGTATTGGGACCAATTGAGGGATGGGCTATGAAAATAGGCCCATATGTTTGGAGAGGTAATGCAATCAGCACATAAAATTGGTAGCATTGTGGGATTGTTAGATATAAATGTGGTAATGTGGTGGTGTGGAAGAAGGACCTATGAGTAAAAAAAATATATGGTGTTTGTGGAGACAGTGGGTATCTTAATTGCTTTAGAAAATATTTGTCTAGAAACTGTATTCCTATAAATATGCTATATGTTTTATATAAGTAGTCTTATTGCTTATATAATGGTGAGAAAATCCCGATGTTACCATTTTACTGCAGGAAATGTATTACTAATTATTGGCCATTAATGAAGGAGTCGCAGTCGAAGGAGTTGGGGTTGCACTTTGGCTTACCGACTCCACAGCCCTGTTCATCTGAGTGTGCTGCTTTTCCAGCTGGGCTCCCAGAATGGAGGGAGTGAGAATGCTGAATGGTGCATTTTACTGCCATGGAATCCTGGCACTTCCCAGGACTTCTCTGCAGTTCTTCTCATACTGCAGTACATACCAAATCAGAACCTTGGGGAATTTAGACTTTGGTCCACTTTAGAAGCACATCGGATGATAAGATTCCATGCTTGATTTTAATGCAGTTTTCAACCTCGTTAAGACTTACTTATCCTTTTTACACTTGCTTGTCTTCATTGCTTCTGTAGCTTGAGAAGCTAACTCACAGATTAGCCACCCACACCAAATGGCACTGGCCCTTGCCAAATAAGAAAAGTGTATAGTGCTGCATTGGCACCCTGTGAGGCCTCTCAATCTGAACACCTTCAAGACCAACCATGGAAGGGGGGTTATACATGGTATTTTTACACACATGTATTTCTCATGAGTAACGTGGTATATTTTGTTGTAGACACAGTGTGAAGAAGCTTTTTAATCACTATGAATGCCTCCATTAAAGTGGACCAACACCCAGGATTTTGACTATCCTGGGTGTTGGTCCACTTAGGTGGGGCACCCCGATCGGGGGTGCCCCGCTGTCTGAAACCCCCCCGATCGCCGCAAAAACTCACCTCTCCCCGCTCCCACGTGACCACGTCCGGCCAATGACAGCGCTCAGAGCAGCTCTGGTATGCGCGTCCAAAGCTGCTTGGACGCGCATACCAGAGCGCTGTCATTGGCCGCGTCTCTCGCTTCCCTCTAACAGGGAGCGCTCCTGCGCCGGCCATTCACAAAACGGCCGGCGCGGGAGCGCGCCCTGCTAGAGGGAAGCGAGAGACGCGGCCGCGTCTCGCGCATGCGCCGTTGGATCGCCGGTAAGGTGAGGATTGTGGGCCTCCTGGGGGGTTCCTCCCCGCGGGACATCCCGATTTCGGATGCCCCGCGGGGAGGGATCTGATCGGTCCGGGAATCTTATAGATTTCCGGGCCGATCCCCCCTGGGTGTTGGTCCACTTTAAGGAATGTCTGGAACTGCAGCTGCTAGAGATGGAAATGCTCTTCTCTATGTTCCCTGACAGGGAAGATATTAAACTGAATAATGCCAACTCGGTCCTTCTAATCAGAAAGTATGTAGAGGGCGTCTATCAGTCACTACCACCACCCCTTGAGTTTACACTGATTGTTAGCACAGAAGATCAGAAGGTGAGAATTACTAGTTAACTCATATATTATACCCTTATCTGTATTCATTTGGAGTCCTACAGTGGGGTAAAAATGGAGTTAAGAGGAGGCAAGTTGGAATAATATGAAAGGCACATTCTAAGGCAGTGTTCCCCAACTCTCTCCTTGAAAACCACAAGTAGATGAGGTTTTGTAGATCTCCAGTAATGTAGAAAATCCAGTTTCAAAAGAGGTCCTGTAAAATCATGTTTATTGAACCATTGAGGAACAATTATAATCTCCAAACAGTCCCTATTTAAAACCATGTAGTGGCACTACACATCACCATGTGCCCTTACTACTCGAGAGCACACATGCTCAACCTGCAGCCCGGTGGTCACATGTGGCCCTCAGATAGCCATCTGATGTGGCCCCTGACCTGCAGTGGGGAAAGTGGGAGTGATAAATAGAACTGGTATGTAAATGCAGTTAAAGGAACAGTCCAGCCAGACTGCCCATTTTTAAACCACCCCCCGCCCTGCCACCCTTACACTTTACCTTCACTTGAATGCGTGGGTGGCTGCATGCATGGCGCGAGGAGCTTCCGGCCCAGCAGCACCGTGCAGCAGAGGAAAGATGTCAGCACCCGACATGGTGATCAGGTGATGGGCACCAAGGTAAATGTCTGTTTGTTGTTTAATGCCCACCCTGCTTTAGTTCTAGGTGAGTGTGGCTTGAAAACGGGCAGTCTGGCTGGACTGGCCCTTTAAATAGTGGTACAGTAAGGATGGGTGATTGCAAGGAGAGTGATATGGAAGGGGGCATTAGCAAATAGAGGTGTCAGTGGTGGCTTGGAGGAACACAATGACATTGATTGTATAACACTATTCGTGGGAGAAATATTTGGCATAATAATGTGTTGATGTTTTTTCCATATTGCATGTTTAGCACTAATGAGAGTTTAGACAGGTTAGAAGGGTAGTATTGGGAACATGGTTAAGACATGGGACTGATGGGGAGGGCTATAAAAAGGGGACCCAAATATTCAGAAATGTAAGCCATCAGCATTTTCATTGCTAGCATTCATGTTACAAATGAATGCAAGGTTGTGGTTGAGTAATTCATAAAAAAAATCCCTCTAATGGAGTTTGTGGACAGAGTGGGTACATTGTTCTTGTAGAAACTCTTAGTTATTCTATTTAAAATGAAAAAAATCTGAACGTATACATTGTGTCCTACGACCAGTTTCCAAATCATGCAAGTGTCCCGTGCTTGTCAAAAGTTTGAGCACCTCTGCTCTAGAGAATAAATCAATAAATGTGATTTTACAGGACCTTTTTTGAAGCTGGAATTTCAACATTACTGGCATATTGAAGCCATGCAGACTATTCACGCTGGAAGAGGATCACCTCAGTGTATGGTGGGGTAAAGAGCTGTTTTATTTTTCTACGTTTGTAGCTCTCCTGACAGCTATATAGCTATTTGAAAATCCACAAAACATGACCTCTTGGTGGCTCTCGAGGAAAGGACTTAAACAATTAAAAATCTTGGGAGACCCCTACACATGTCTGTGTCATGCACTGCCCACACATTGGGCGCCCTGCTAACCGGAGAACTGACCAGAGAAATATACATTAAAACAATGGTTAAATGCTGGGCTGGCAAATTACACTAAACAGGCATTATGCCAAAGACACTCAATTTATTATCAAAATGTGTGGCTCGAAGCAAATATATACATGAATTTACACACACCGCAATGAGCAACTAAAAAGCAATTGCTATGCTAAAAAAATACAAAGAAGAGGGCCCCCGCCAGGAAAGCCCTGGACTCCACTCATCCCTCCATGCGCAGTCCACACATACCAGCTGGCCAGCCTTTGACAAGAGGGACAACTGTCCACCACTAGATGCAGCGTGTAAACAGGGTGCAGCGCCTTCGGATGTTCCCCCTGGGCAGAATTAATCCAGGCAAAATGTGTAAAGTATGGAGCGTCACATAAACTCGCCAAATTCCAAGTGCATACAACTTCCAGCAGGCTCACATGCGCGAGCACACGTATAGCAATTCAAGACACTGGAAACTGAGCACGGGAGAGTCAGACACGGATGAACTAGCAGCGTTGGCTCGGCGGCCAGCCGCCGCTGCTGACGCTACAACCACAGGTAGTAATCTCACCGCCCTTGATAGTCCAGCATCTGCGTGCCTCCCTGGGCACTGTGTCACACATCCTCGCGCTGCTCATGTGATTACAGATTCATGCGGCCTTGGTACGCTGGACTACTTCGGAGGGGACGTGGTCGGGAGACCCGTACCGACGATCGTTTCGCTCCTCCTCTGGCGCTTCGTCAGGGTGGGAGGGGCTGGTGTTGACAGCCAACGCTGCTAGTTCATCCGTATCTGACGCTCCCGTGCTCAGTTTCCAGTGTCTTGAATTGCTATACGTGTGCTCACGCATGTGAGCCTGCTGGAAGTTGTATGCACTTGGAATTTAGCGAGTTTATGTGACGCTCCATACTTCACACATTTTGCCTGGATTAATTCTGCCCAGGGGGAACATCCGAAGGCGCTGCACCCTGTTTACACGCTGCAATCTAGTGGTGGACAGTTGTCCCTCTTGTCAAAGGCTGGCCAGCTGGTATGTGTGGACTGCGCATGGAGGGATGAGTGGAGTCCAGGGCTTTCCTGGCGGGGGCCCTCTTCTTTGTATTTTTTAGCATAGCAATTGCTTTTTAGTTGCTCATTGCGGTGTGTGTAAATTCATGTATATATTTGCTTCATGCTACAAATTTTGATAATATGTCTTATATGTCTTTGGCATAATTAATGCCTGTTTAGTGTTATTTGCCAGCCCAGCATTTAACCATTGTTTTAATGTATATTTCTCTGCTCTTGAGAAAATGGCTGGGGAACACTCCTCTGAGGTATATTGATATTATTATTATTATTATTATTATTATTGGTATTTTGTTATTGGTTTAATTAGTTGCACTTTCTGCACGCCTAATCCTTAAGTACATTAGGGTCTAGACCAAATGTTCAAACTGTACATTAGATGGTGCTGCTAGACTCATTAGTCCAAGTGAGCAGGGGTCAACGGAGGACACAGTAAGCTTCCTGTTTTATGGACATCAGGTGGCTTTTGTGGATCAGTAGGTATAGCAGCTTGTGGAAGAAGTTACAGCCAGCAGTCCCATGATGTGTTGCTGAACTCAGCCTCCCTACATATGCATTGAATAGATTGATTAGGTTTACATACATTAAAAGTAGCTTGTTGCATGGTCAGCCGAAAGCAGACCCACACCCTGAAATTCAGGAGAAGTCTGCCCCTACAGGGTTCAACCCTTGTTACCCCAGATTACCTGCTACCACAGGCTCACCGGCCTCCCTTTGGGCTTTAGGAGGATTAACAGTCTAAAAGTCAGTCGATAACTTGATCCATTGCACCCTGCAAGCCCAGTACCAGGCAGTGTCACTTATCTACTTCTTCATTCCCTCAACAGTTTGCCACCCGATTTGGCCAGGAATGGTATATTGGGTTCGCAGGGCAGGATTGCATAACGCTGTGCACTAGTCTACCCAGTGGTCCCGGGAGGTCATATGGGGCAGCGATCTGGCAGTCGGCATTAAAGGAATGTGGAAGTAGGCAAGTGGTGTTGGCTGGTATTGGGCAAACCAACAGCACTTACTATTGGCCAAGTTTACCTTTGTGCATGTAGGTCTGATTTAAAATGGTACATATGTCACCAGGCCTTCTAAATCAATAATACATACATCAGTGTTTTATATTGATGATTTATAAAGGCTTGTCATGATGAGCAATGTTTTCATCATTTTAGGTAAAGTCAGAGATGCACGTGTTCCTTCCTCACAGTTACCCTACGAAAGAACCCCAGTTGTTTGTCCGATCGGACGCATTGGACAAGCTGCAACATAATGAGCTAAACAAATGCTTGTCCTCCTACATCAGTTTAATGGAGCGCGGGGATCTGTGTCTTATGAATGCTTTACAGTGGCTGAAGGACAACCTCTCTTCTTACACGCAAAGCGCTAAGCATAGTGTTGAGACAAGATCAGACTTAAAAACATTTAACTTCCATCGTATGTGGATTTACAGCCACCATATATACCGCCAAGAACTAAGAAAGAAAATCTTGGACTGTGCTAAGCGCCTGAATTTGACTGGCTTCTGCTTGACAGGGAAGCCTGGTGTTATCTGCGTGGAAGGAGGGAAGGAGCAGTGCGAAGAGTTCTGGAGGGATATCCGCTATCCTAACTGGAAGCACATTTCCTGTAAACATGCTGAAAGCATGGAGGTGACTGGTACCTTAGACAGCCTGCGTCTTTTCCCTTCCTTTGATGAGCTTATCTTTGCTGCTCATGGGGACTATGGGCTCAGAAATGATTACCATATGGATCTTGGCCAGTTCTTTGAATTTCTTAAACATCACCAGAGTGAGCATATATTTCAGATACTGTTTGGCATTGAGGGGAAATCCTGACTGAACGCCTAAAATGAATAAATTATGTAAAATATATAAATACTACTTACCAAAATGATTGTATGGCTTATTTATAGAGCACAGACAACACTTTACCTATATTATCAATAATATTATAACAACATCGTAATCACTAGTTGTGATTGCTAGTGTGCCTCCCTACACTCAACCTGTCCTCATCTCTGGAGTATACCCATATCCCAACCCAGCTCTGAATTTTATACCAGCTACTATTGTAAGGCTGTGCACCACAACTGCAAGTTTAAATCCTTGCCCACATTAGTGTATTCTGATGTCTTCTACATATCCAGAGCAGTTGCTTTGCGATTTTACAGAAATTCTCCAAGCAGACCTTATTCTCAATCAATGCCCAACAGTTAGAAAGCCTGTATCCTGACACAGGCAGGGATTCAAACCTGCACATGCACTTATTGTGCACTTCATCACAAACGGGATCGTGGATGAAAATGAAGAATACATGAATCCTATAGAAAGCATTGTCAGGGATTATTTTTTTTTTTGTATTTCCCTCCTCCACAGGTATAATTATGCAGAATTATGGTACGGCTCATGGCACAGTATCAGGAAAAATAGAGCTACCCCTTTATTTCACATTTTCTCTGCCGCTCTCCCTCTATGCATTTCCCAATATTTTAATGGGTATCTAAAATAAAAATTGTACTTGCATATTGTAATTTTGTTTTTTGAAAGTTTGCCAATTATAGAGTGTCAGCCTATTGGGGAAATGCTTGCACAATAATGATATTTCATTCAATGCTATCGTGTCATTTAAACCTTCAGCATCATTTCATGAACACAGACCTTCACCCTGTTTTTAAGCCCGTGTTGCAGGCCTATGCTTCCTTTGACTGTAGCTCCATTTTAACAATCTTTTCATTGTCTGTGGCAACACTGGCAAGATCGGACTTTCTGTTTGGTAAACCAAAAGGGTATTTTGCTTAATTATGTGTGTCACTAGAGCCTTCACTCTTTTTGTTCATTTTGCTTGATAGAGACTTTAGGTTGACAGCCATATTTAAATGCCGGCAATACACGTGGCTTTCTCCAGCTGGAAAGCTGGAGATGTTGCTCTAAAGTAAATACAATAAAATAACAGTTTTGGCTGGAGTTGGGCTGCAAATTGGTCTAAAGTTCTTGCTTTTACTTTTTTTTCTTCATTAAAAACAAACAAAAAAAACAGATTTTATTATGTGCTAATTTCAGCGAGCAGTGAAGCAGCGTACATTTGCTGAACACATTTTCATCTGTCAAAGGTTTCAGTACTGCTCTTCTATTTGTTGCACAATATCCCAGACCTAGTTTGGTACAATTATACTGTACATATTATAAAGCAGTGAGTTGGTGCCTTTTACTTTGCTGAACGCTTCATTAAAAAGAAAGAAAAATGAAATGTCTGTTCACTTTTCCAACGTGTAACATCTCTACAGAATCTGGTGCTTGCTGCAGCAAAATATTCACTTACCATGATTAATGGACTTCTTGTAACATAAACAGTTTTTAACGAACCCATCATTATTTTTGGCTTATATGGATTTCTACAGCTCCAAAAACGATTCTTTCTGCCAGAGCGCATTCAGTGCAGTCATTATACAAAGCACTGGAACTAAAATAAATCCACATTTATTGTGCCCCAATTGATGGGATCCTAAGATGCAGAGGGGTATTTATCACTTTACAAAAATGATTATTCAAAGGCTTATGTAGGTGGGCCTCATATTTGCATTTTGGTGCTTTGGCATTTAAAACCAGTTTATTAATATCGTAGGAGTTAAAGTGATACTAAAGCTTGATTGTTGTCCCATTGTCTCGGGCTACACTTGCACTGTCCTAAACTTCCACCTGTTTTCAAAAAGACCCAGTAGTTCCTAAGTTGTCTTTATAAGTATTAGAGCATGGGAGATTCAGATAAAAAATGAAGAAAAAGAGTCGGTGTGGCAACGATGGGATGTAAGCATACTGTGATGAGTGTGAGAGGAGAAAGGAGAGAGGAGGGTGGAGTTTTAGAGCTGCAGAGAGAGGCAGCCAATCAGGACATATGAGCAGGGAGTGGGGGGTATTTCCATTCTTGGTCCACTAAAGATTGATTGATGGACCAGGTCATTGAGGTGGGGACTGAAAGCTGAATAAGGAAGTAATTTTCCTCACTAAGGAGAACGAGAAAGAGGCACAGTAAACCAAAAGTTATGGGATGCCCTCCAAACAACCCCCAAAATGGGTCCCTGGGGATTGACAATTGCACTCCACACCAGTAAAGAATGATGTACAATTTATCTTTATTAATGATAATCACACTAAAAACATGTTAAAAATAGCAACAAATCATGGTGCTATACCGTAACAAACCACATGGGGGAACCATCGTGCCAGAATATACATAATTATAAAGTGCTAAAGTGACTAATAATTAATGCCCGTATATTATCAGTATTTAATAATAAAGTGCTATGTGCAGAAAATACTATGCATCAGTTTTCATAGTCAGGACCCCTAACTCAAAGCAAGCCCTACAGAAGACAAAGGTGCAAAGTGTCAAACATGAAATACACAATTAAAAAAAAAAAAACTTACAGTGTAACTGGCTACGGTGGGTCCCCACGGCAAGCCCACGCGTTCCGAGCCTCCAGGGCTCTTTCTCAAGGCTATACAATAATCAAGAAAGAGGCACAGCACTAAAGCCAATGAATGAAAGGTAAGCTACTGATATTTATCTTTTTACTCTTGACTTGCCAATCACTTTAATGTACTTCCAAAGTCTGTCTACGTTGCACCTGTGCTTTACAACAAATAATAACTGTAAATTGCTTCTAAATGTAATGTGAGTGTGTAGCCTGTCTACATAGGCTCTTAGTACACTAAGATTTGACTAAAATGATAGGTTAGCCCAGTCTTGGCATCACTGCTTAGTAAATACAGAGCATTGGAAACACTGATCCATCTGCGAAAACCAGGGAAATGGAATTGCTACCATCAGTGGCCAATCATGAGGTCGCATTTCGACAGAGAATCAAGGTTCAGGTAAGGATTTGGGGGAGGGGGGTCAGATGGCTCGAGCCTGAATAGAGAAACAAACTTGACTAGGGCTGGACAGATCACTGGTTTTAGCTTTAAATTAATATATTCTTACTATACAGTACGTCCTGCTCCAGATAAGATTCTTTACTCTTGGATATTACTCCGCCAGATGGCGCTGGACTGCAGAGACCGCAAAATTGGCTCCTCCCAGCCCCTCAAATACCCGGGACCTCCCACAAATCCCCAGAATTTCTCTGCAGTCTGGACTGCGAAGGACAAGAAGATGGCTCTCTCTACTCGCAGGTGAGCGGGGCTATTGGCCTGCGGCCCTGTAGGACTATTCCCACCCGTTCCATTAGTAATATGCCTCCCAGCCTTGGCTGCGCTGGTCTGGGTGATGGTAGGCAGCACCACTGTTAGGTGCTTAGGAGCGCTGCTCCACCGCAATCCCCCACCAAAGGGTAGGCGGTATAGGCATATGGTGAGCCTCTATGGGATGCCCGTCCCGCACTATTGCCCCTTGCCCCTGTGTATCGGTGGGCCCTACGTTAAGTGGCTGCTGCCCTCCCTTGCTCTCCCTTGTAGCTCTCGGGGGGGGGTGTATGCGTTGGTGCTTTACTTGGATTATGTGCTTGTTGCCTTTTGTTCAGTCTTTGGCACTGACTTGGTTGCACTGGTTGCGGTTTGAATATGCCTTCCACTGCGTTCCGCGGTTGGCGGCGGCATTACCTCAGGCGCTGATGCGCCTTCATTGGCTGCTTGTCATGTGTGCTGCTTCGTGCTCTTCGGGGGGGCGGGGCCTGCGGATGGCGCGTTCCGCGTCACTGTCTCCGCGGCCCGACCCTCGAGGTATACTTGGCGCCATTTTCTCTGGATTCTGTCTGCTGCGTGGCAAGGGATACCTCTTATCCCTAAGAGTTGGGATAAGAGGTATCCCTTTACTGCTGATGTGGTGAAGCGTTGGTCATCCCCTCCTGAAGTAGATGCCCCGGTCCTAGGGTTATCTAACACCTCTGTCATGCATTCCCCTGACTCTACTACGCTGCAGGATAGTGAGGACTGGCGTATTGATCAGCTGGTTTCCCATGCCTTTGCCTGTGTGGGGATGGCGCTGTGCCCGGTCTGTGCCTCTGCCATTACAGCGGTGGCTATTAGGACCCTGCTTAGAAGTGTCTTAGATGGTGCCCCTGATGATGTGTCTAGTGAAGAGTTTAATGCACTCTCTTATTGTGAGGTTTTTGTGACTTATGTCCTCTCTGCCTTGGATGATACCATTAGGATGTGTGGCAGAGCCTCTGCCCTAGTGGTGGCTATACGCCGTTCGGTTTGGCTGTGCCGGTGGGCAGCTGACACCGCTACCAAGAAGGCTCTCACTGGGTTTCCCTTCAAAGGACTATGCCTGTTTGGGGACCACCTGGACCTGTTTGCTAAGGGAGGCAGGTTACTCCAGCGCAGAAGGCAGTCTCGGCCCTTTCGGGGCCCAGGCTCCTTTTATTCCCCCTACTGTGGATCCAGACAGGGGAGGGGGGTCTCCTTTACCGGGGCCCGAGGAGATTTCTGGGGTAGGGGCAGAGGACGTGGATGCCCTGGCTCTTCCTGGGGCTCCAAGCCTAAGTCTTCTCCCAAGCCCCCTCAGGCATGAAGGGGCGCCCTCACCCATCCGGGTGGGGGGATGGCTTCAGCACTTTGCTCACGTCTCGAGGCTTCATGTCTCAGACCGGTGGATTCAGGAGGTAGTGTCCTCCAGTTACAAGATAGAGTTTGCTGCCTGGCCGCCCCCAAGGTTCATCAGATCCCGGATGTCTATGTCTATGACCCTATGTCAGCTCAGACTCTAATTCTGGCGGTGCAAAGCCTTCTGGAGCTGGGGGTCATCTGTCAGGTCCCCTTACGAGAAAGGGGCAAGCGGTTCTATATCAACCTTTTCACCGTGCCCAAAAGAGATGGGTCAGGCCCATCCTGGACTTGAAGATCCTCAACAAATTTGTCAGGTGCAGGTGCTTTCGCATGGAAACTTTGCGCTCTGCTATCAGTTCCCTGCGTCCAGGGGACTTCATGACCTCTGTGGACATCAAGGATGCTTACCGTATTTGCCGGCGTATAAGACAACTTTTTCCCCCTGTAAAACATGCCTCCAAGTGGGGGGGGGGGTCGTCTTATACGCCAGGTGCACCTGGGTCACATACATATAAATGTACTTACCTTCACCAAGCTGGGCAGCACGATCGTCCTCCTCCTGCAGAGCGATGCTCTTGCTCAGGCAGCAATAGTTGATCAGAGCAGGGAGAGACTGAGCAGGCCAGCAGGATAAGCGCCGAGCAGATCAGCTTTCCTGCTCTCAGGCACTGTGTGGGCAGGCAGGGGGCTGGCTCCTGGCACGCACTCCTGACATCGCCCTTGCTGCTCTCCACTTTGAAGGGGACTCTTCAGCATCTGATCTGAGGTGTGATTTATTTAAGATTTATTAAAAAAAAAAAGTTTCTATGGGGCAGCCCCCAGTGTAAAACCCCCAACTGGCCCCTTTCCCAGACCCCACACATTACACACTATGCTATTAGATGAGACACATTCTAAACAACCCAGGCATGTCCCCAGCTATAGGCGAGCAGGGATGTGACCGCAGTGTAATGTGGTGTGGACTCTGGGAAACGGGGTCATTGGGGAAGTTTACACAGGGGGCACCCCAAATTGGGGGAGTTTACACAGGGGGCATCCCAACTTGGGGGAGTTTACACAGGGGGCACCCCAACTTGGGATGCCCTACTGGGTTTTGTCCCCTGCATCAGAGGCAGCAAAATGGAATGCCCCCCTGTTTGGCCTTTTTCCCAGACTCCACACCACATTACACTGCGGCCACATTCCTGCTCGCCTTTAGTTGGGGCCTGTGCTGGCTATTCAGAATGCGTCCAATCTAAAGGCATAGTCTGGATGTGGCTGCAGTGTAATGTGGTTTGGGCTCTGGGAAAAGGGCCAGTTGGGGGCTTTCACACAGTAGAGGAAACCCAATTTGGCATGCCCCTGGAGTAGGGAACAAACCCACTGGGGCATTCCAATTCGGGATGCCCCACTTTAAAACCCTCCCTATTGGCCCTATTCCCAGAGCCAACACCACATTACCCTGCAGCTGCAGCCCTACTATGCCTTTAGCTGGGACGCATTCTGAATAGCCAGCACAGGCACGTCCCCAACTAAAGGCGAGCAGGGATGCAGCTGCAGTGTAATCTGATGTGCGCTCTGGGAAAAAGGCCAGTCGGGGGTATTTCACACAGTGGGGCTTCCAAATTTGGGAGGCCCCACTGGGTTTTGTTCCCTACTCCAGGGGTATCCCAAATTCTGATCCTCCACTGTGTGAAACCCCCCATCTGGCCCTTTTCCCAGAGCCCAAACCACATTATACTGCAGCTGCATCCCTACTATGCCTTTAGCTGGGACGCATTCTGAATAGCCAGTGTGGGCACATCCCAAACTAAAGGCGAGCAGGGATGCGGCTGCAGTGTAATCTGATGTTCTTTTACGTTTTATTTGGTGTGCGGAAGAGGGAGTAGTCTTATACGGCGAGTATATAACAAACTCTATATTTTGAGTGGAAATGTTGGTGGGTCGTCTTATACGCCGGCAAATATGGTACCTTAATATTACTGTTTTTCCAGGTCATCAAAGATTCCTCAGGTTCACTCTGGGGGATCAGCACTACCAATTTGTGGCATTGCCCTTCGGTCTCACTTCAGCTCCCAGAGTGTTCACCAAGGTGCTGGCAGGAGTGATGGCTCTGCTCAGGGCTCAGGGGATTCACGTGCTGCCCTATCTGGACGACATTCTCATCACTTCTCAGTCCTTCCAACAGGCAGAGCTGGATACTCAGCTAGTAGTGTCCACTCTGGAGTCATTTGGCTGGGTGATCAACCATCCCAAGTCTTCCCTGTCCCCCTCCTTGGTGACGCCCTTCCTGGGAATGAATCTGGATACAGTTCAGGCAAGGATTTTTCTTCCTCAGCAGAAGGTGGACAGTCTGCTGGTGCAGATTCAGTACCTGCTATCTTGCCCTCATCCCTCCATCAGGCAGGGAATGCAGCTGGTGGGCCTGATGGTGTCGTGCTTCGAGGCCTTATGGCCAGTTTCACATGGGGCCTCTGCAACTCCACCTCTTGTCAGTATGGGACAAGGATCCTGCGTCCCTGGACCAGGTCCTTGTTCTGTCCCCCCCTAGCCAGGCGGTCCCTCTCCTGGTGGCTGGACTCCAGGAACCTGTTGGCGGGCAGATCCTTTCTGGCTCCCTGCTGGGAGACAGTCACCACGGATGCCAGCCTGACAGGTTGGGGGGGCTTCTGGAAGTCCCTACAGTTCCAAGGGCGGTGGGGCCCTCAGGAGGCCCACACACCTATCAACATTCTGAAACTGAGGGTGATCAGGTTGGTTCTGGCTCACCTGACCCGACACCTTCGGGGTCGGGCTGTTCAGGTACGCTCGGACAACCAGATGGCGGTTGTCTACATCAATCATCAGGGAGGGACCCGGAGCAAGGGGGCCCTCAAGGAAGTGTCTCTGATCCTGTCCTGGGCAGAGGACAATGTTCCCTGCATATCAGCCGTGTACATTCCGGGGGGGGGGGAGAATCTGCAGGTAGACTCTCTGAGCAGGGGGACCTCTCGCATGGGAGAATGGTCCCTCTGCAACAGGGTGTTCCAATCTCTGTGTCACCGTTGGGGCCAACCAGATGTGGATCTGTTTGCGTCCCGTCACAATCACAAGCTCCCGGCCTTTGTCTCCCTGTCCCAGGATCCTCTGGCCTTGGCCACAGATGCTCTAGCAATGTCATGGCAGGACTTTCAGCTCCTGTATGTCTTTCCTCCATTCCCCCTGTTGGGCAGGGTCCTGCCCAAGATAGCTCAGGAGGGGGTGCCAGCTATCCTGGTGGCTCCCAGGTGGCCAAGAAGAGTGTGGTTCGCAGATGTGGTGCAGCTGGCAGTAGATCAGTACGCTCTGCCCAGGGTTCCAGACCTGCTCACTCAGGGTCACTTACGCCATCCCAATTTACAAACTCTGGCTTTGATGCCCTGGCTGCTGAAACCTCCATCTTGATGGAGAAGGGGCTGTCTGCCTCTGTTGTTGATACCATGATAAAGGCTAGAAAGAAGTCTTCTTCTTCTATTTACTATAGGGTTTGGCGTGCCTACATTGACTGGTGTGAGTCTAGGTCTCTTCCCTGTCGTGTCTTCTCTATTCCCAGGATCCTGGAGTTCCTGCAGCATGGGTTGGAGCTGGGGCTCCAACTCAGTATTCAGAAGTGTCATGTCTCTGCCCTGGCTGTTTTCTTCCTGAGGTCCTTTGTCCAGCATTCTCTGATCAGGACTTTTTTCCAGGGGGTCACTCATGTGCGTCCCCCATGTAAGCCTATGGTGCCTGTTTGGGATTTGAACTTGGTTTTGTCTTCCTTGCAGGGTGCTCCCTTTGAACCTGTGCAGGAGGCTGCCCTGGCCATTCTTACTTTCAAGGTTGTCTTTTTGGTGGCTATCACTTCTGTCAGGCGTGTGTCTGAGTTGGCGGCACTCTCCATTCAGCCCCCCTACTATGAGAGACACCAGGACAAGGTGGTGTTTCGCTTCAAGCCAGATTTTCTGCCTAAGGTCGTGTCTGCCTTTCATCTGAATCAGGATATTGTTCTTCCTTCATTGTGCCCTAATCCTACGTAGTAACACTAAGGAGAGGGTTTTGCATTCCTTGGATGTGGTTAGGTGTCTGAAGTATTATCTGGTTGCTACTGCACCTTTCAGAAAAACTGATGCTCTTTTTGTGGTCCCTTCTGGTCCTAGGAAGGGTTTGGCTCCAGCAAAGTCTACTATCAGCAAATGGATCCGTCAGGCTGTGATTCAGGCCTACTCTGCTAAGGGGAAGGAGCCTCCCTTCCGCCTTACTGCTCATTCTACTCGTGCTATTGGTGCCTCTTGGGCTTTTCAGCACCAGACTTCTGTTGAACAAGTTTGCAAGGCCGCTACTTGGTCTTCTGTTCATACTTTTTCCAAGTTTTACAAGGTTGATGTTAGGGCCTCAGCTGATGCTGCTTTTGGCCGCAAGGTTCTGCAGGAGGCAGTGGTCTGACCTGTCTGTTGTTACCTTTGGGGATCCCACCCTATTTTATGGACACTGCTATTGGATGTCCCAAGTGTAATGATTCTTATCTGGAGCAGGACGTACTGTATACTAAGAATAATACAATTCTGTGATTACTCACCTGTAGAATTGATATTATGAGTATACAGTACATCCTGCTCCACCCCACCCTTGGTTTGCATTATCCTTGGATCCCCTGTATGGTGATTGTTATCATTGTTATAGTTACTATTTGGTTCTGTTATCATTCTCCCGGCTTCTCGTTAAATGCTTTTCAATGCTGGGGATTTGTGGGAGGTCCCGGGTATTTGAGGAGCTGGGAGGAGCCAATTTCGCGGTCTCTGCAGTCCAGCGCCATCTGGCAAAGTAATACCCAAGAGTAAAGAATCTTATCTGGAGCAGGACGTATTGTATACTAATAATATCAATTCTACAGGTGAGTAATCACAGAATTGTATTTTTTTTTATCTACCAATACTTTAAGATATAATCACATACAAGACTAATCTAAAAGTCAATAAACCATGGAACAAAAACCCAGAGAGTAGTGGGAGTATATATATTTGAATATTCAAAAAAATATAAAATAAAAATAGTAAAACAAGTCATTGGTACCTAACAACATACCCTGGCTAGGGTCCTGGAATTCTACACAGTCAGAAAAAGCAATTAAAAATGTATCTGCTCAGCAGTACCCAGAAGACCAGAGGGAGCAGGAAAACAATCACTCTGCTCTTTGCTGCAGGAGGCGAGAATGAGGTGAGTACATAGCAAAGCTGGATGTTATCCCTAATTGGGATTCATACACTATTAAAGAAGGAATGCAAAAGCTAATCGTGATTGTTAATGTCATCATTTAAGATTTCTGATATACTGCTATGTGCAGTCCAATACATCTCTGAATGTGTGGTCTTTACTTGGAAATGACATTAACTGTCTATTATTCTGAGTTTAGAATGTGGTGCACGCCCTGCATATGGAAAGCATAATGCGTTTAGAAAAGACAAGAATGTTATACAAGACTGGCCTGTTTAACAGATGTAATAATAATTGTTATTAATTAATTGTAAAAGCATGGCTAAATATAGCCATTCCTTTTTTGGGGTCACCATTGCTTACTGATGCTCAGAGTATTCTAATTGTACACCATTGCTTATTATAAACCAAAAAGTCAAGCTCTCCAGAAAAAGCAGACCTACAAGGGTGTACAGTACACATGCTTAACCTGCGACCCTCCAAGCCATTGGACCACCTGCTGCGGGGATAGTGGTAGAGGTACATAGAACCAGGGTGTAAAGAGAGTAACATCGAAGCTCAGTAAGGATGGCCAGTAGCAGGAGACTGATTCACTGGCACATTGGCAGAGTGACAGGTAGCTTGGAGTGACATCAATTGGTGGTACTATTCCAAAAATCCTAGATAGCAAAACAGTGAAACATTTTGTGTACAACACAGCCAGACCCTCTGTGTGAAATGAATAAAGTAATAGTACAAAATCATTTTTGTACTATTGTATGCTTAGCATTTATCAGGGTTTAGACGCCCCCCAAGGATTCGGTTAGGATATGGGACTGATGGGGAAGGGTGAGAAATATAGGATCTTTGTAATGAGACGACACAATGAAGTTCGGCTTAAAGTGATTCGATAGCCAAACAAAAGCGCACCTACCTTTTGTCCCGCGCAGCTGACCAGTGCTATTCCGGCGATCAGTAACTCACCCAATTGCTGGATCCAAGCTTGTGCTTCCCGTGCCATCCAGGCCCTGAACATGGGGTTGGGATAGATGGCGTGTCGGGCTCACAACTCCCCCACCCGTCACAGGAGCGCTGCCACGCCCTCTCCGGACACTGCCCCTCCATTATAGTTGCCCCAGTACTCATCAGCTGCGAGAGAAAAAGGGCGAAGACCATTTTGTTGTTTTTGTTTGGCTGTTGAATCACTTCTGATCTATTCTAGTGAAATTATTTTTGGTGATTTCTGATTGCTGTTTTTTTTTTTCTGCCCATTTAGCTGTCACAGGATCCCTGGCCTGTTCAGAATGTTTTTTTATTTTCATTTATTGTACTTAGGTCATCCGTGGATTTTTCATCCAATCATGTGTCATGTCATTTGTATGTCTCTGATGTCATTCCATGTGTTTTGGCTTTGTCACTGTGCTGCCATTCTTTTAAAAAGCTTTTGGCACTGCACCTGCCACTGTATGGCTGAGAGTCACAGGTTAATAGCGCCAACACTGGCGCCGTGGTTTTACATGTTAAATGCGGTATGGAGCGGCGGATACCACCGGCACTGTGCCTAGGGCAGCATGATGCAGGGAGCAGCAACCCTTTGAAATGTTAACTACAGTTTCTTTTTTTGTCTTATTTTGGTGATTACTTTGCTGAGCATTTGCCATAAAAGTCAAAGTCTAGTGCAGGGGAGCACAGGATGATTCCAGGAGAGGTAAATTTTTTTTCTGTCCTGTCTTAGTGCCAAGGGAGGGAAGCAGGGCAGGAGGGGATTTACATAGAGACCGGAAATTCACTTTTAACCATGATTGGCTGGAGAGCCTCATGTGACAAGTGATATATTTGTCCATTCATGTGGCTGGGAGCAATAAGACCTAATGAACAATGCACACACATGTTTAGATTATTAGCCATAAGAATATTGCTGTGTAGCAGTCAACAGTACATGGTAGTGGTAGGTAGGTAGTAGATGGTACTAGAATAGAATAATATGAGTCCAACAGACACGGTCATGGCATCATATGTTTATTAGATGGATGATTTGCAAAATTAGCTGTTTTAGTGTAAACAGTAATACAAAACAGTGCCACATAGATCCTTTATCTGTTTGGAGAGCCTCCATGTGACAAGGAAGTGATGTAACTAGGCCATTCTTATAGCTGGCGCTAGTAAGACCTATTTATACAATGCACACAGCCTAAGAAAACAATGGTACATGATAGTGTTAGGTAGGTAGTGTTAAAAATAGGCCCCTATTATGCACTAGAATACAATAGATTTGAGTCCAACATACAATGTCACAGTGCTATATTATTATTAGATGGGTCATTTGCAAAATTAACTGCTTTAGTGTGAGAATTAATACAAAACAGTGGCACACATATAAACTTTATAACTCATTTGAAATATGGAGCTCTCTTTTTTCCTGTGGTCTGTAGATGTAGTACCTACAACTTGGGGGTCTGAAATTCCATAGAGGACTTAGGCCAGGAGTAGGAATCCACCACAAACTGTTCATAGTCAGTGCTGTACATCTGAGAACGGACAAACGCCTCCTTGTCCACAGGCTCCGGAAACACGGATGCAGTATTCGTTTGGTACGCATTCTCTACAATCTAGACAAAGCAAAAAAATACACTTTTAGGCCATTTTCATATCAAAAGAGTCAATCATGGGGTTTGTGCTAATTATTTCTGGAAGCAAGTTGAAATTTGTGTGTGCTTTTTAGTGTGAATTTTAGTGTAACCCACATTTTAATGAACCTTTAATATGGACCCGTGGGCACACTCCCTGTTAGAAGGTGCCTGGGGATGCGGCCATCAGCGCGCTCGTAGCCGCTTAGACGAAGTCTTAGACCTGAGCGGATCCAAGCACACTGATTGGACAAGTGCCTGGACATGCGGTGTAGGAAAAGGTGAGTTTGTTTCGGAAACCTGTGAGGTTCCACACAGTGGGGCACCACCGATCGGGGTACCCCAGGAGCAAGGACCAAAACCCAGGATAGTGAAATTCCTTGGTTTTGGTGCAATTTAAACCTTAACAAACCAATGGGAGGCATTTATACAGGTGAGGTTCATTTGATATTGAATAAATAGGGTAAGAATAAATAACAGCATCCATGGGCTATACAGACAAATGTGGATTTTTTTTCTGCATAGCTCATATGTTGCTGTTGTTTCCAAGCTGATAATGAACGCCAGCTAGTCAGGTCTAAATATCACATATATAAAAATATATTTAAATGTGTTAAGAAAATTACACCATCAAAATAATCATGAATCGAACCCAACACATTATGGACATTTAAAAAACATATATACTAAGACATACTGGACACCAGACCCCATGCAGAACCCTCAATCCATAGCAAACCAAGTAACATTAATAAAGTGTGATATGCAACAACATTTATGTAATACAAAAAGTATAAAAAATGCAAAATGTTTTACACACTGTGTTAAACAGTGATTAATAAGCCCTAACTGACCAAACAGAAGGAGAAGAGCGTGCAAGTGCAGTAAATGTGTTCACGTCCGTTTAGGTCCACATGAGGGCGCCTCACGGACCTGAAACGCGTTGCCGTCTCTGGAGCTGTCTGGGAGCAGACCTAAACTGCTGCTCTGGCATCGATTTCTATTTTGGCGCTGCTATAAGTACAGAATGGCACAGCAAGTCATAGAGCCAGATGATAAATAATACGCTTGGATTGTTGCACTAGGTTTTGGCCAGCCTGTGTCAGCACCTGTTGAACCCTTATGCTGATAATAAGAGCGCCGGTGAGCGCCACTTTGTACCACCATTTTTATGGTGCTGCACACTGTATTTATTCATTTTTGTCATACTAAAAATGGTGTTTCATCATTACAGTCACAGGATATCATTGCTGTGAACAAAAGGGACAAACTTTACAGGCTGGGTTTTAGATGTTGAGCTCCAAATTACACACTGGTAAGGCAAAATAGACATAATATAATTAACAGGAAAAAAATAAAATGACATTTGGTGACATCCAAATCCTGCGTTTACATAATTGACATGCAAGTTCTGTATAGAGGAATGCATGTAAAAATGTTTATAAGCATGAAACACTTCAATACAGATCTGCCCATTGTGCTCTATGGGATCTTAACCTTCAGCACCACTCTAAATTGGCACCAGGAACTATATGGCGCTAGTGATACTGGCAGACGCATCAGCGCTGCCTGCTTTTTGTTTCTTAAATTGGGACTGAGTGGAGCAGAGGCAAAAATATTAGCAGTGGCTTTGACTGGTGCCAGCGCTCGATAAATCAGGTTCATATTATAAAATTCACCAGTCATGATTCCTATGATTTCTCAGATGAAGAATTCATTAATGCATGTTTTAATGCATTGCAACACTGCATTGGCCTGCATTCCCAAAGCATTATTTTCTGTGGACTGTTTCAATCTAAGAGCTGCACTACACTGTGGCAAAAGGTTACATGCAGTATTTTGCTTGTAAAAGCAGAACAGCCCACATACGACTCTGGAAAAGCACAGTCAGTGTTTTGCTATGTTCAAGCTGCATTATGTTGCACCAGCAAAATACCATTAAATTTCCCATGCAGGATTTGAGTGGCAGTGTTGGGGGGGCGAGCAGAGAGGGGGCTGTTACTCGCCAAAAAAAATCACCTTTGTGACCATGGAGTTAAGGCATTAACTATCCCCAGCATCAGGATTTAAGATACAATTCTACTAAAAGTCTTAAATAAATGCCCAAAATCAAATGTATTACTGACCCCCTCTAGTGCTGCTCTAGTGTGCCATATGACTGCTGGCAGTGGCCATCAGCAGTTACAGGGACAGTCTGTGTGACTGTTGCACTGATAAATAACAAAAGGAACAAAGAATAAGGGAGTGTAATGCCTATGCAAAGCTCTGTAACCTATCAAGTTATATATATAGAATCACACATGACTTTTGAGGAGTGGTGCAGTAAGAAGATCCCAGCTCATGTGGACTAGCTTGCATGTGCCTCTTGCTCATGTAGCTTTCTTGGGCTCAGGGCTCATCCTTCCAGAGGTGCAACTGGGAGGCCGATTCATTAATAGCGCCAGGTAGCGACAGTTGAGCGACTGTAGCAGTATTTTCACAGCGCCCGCTAGTAGTCGCTGTGCTTGGCCGTTGTTCGGTTGTTGATAGCGACTCAGTCGGTGTGCAGTAATGTTGAATATTGGGTGAGGAGACAGGTTCCGCGCTGTATGGGAGCGCATGATAGCGACTGGCTCCCACCATATTCATTAACAAATCACACTCAAAAAATTCTCGCACTGTGAAATACATGCTTCAACCCCAGAGTGCTGGCGGTAATGGGTTAAAAGTAGTTTTTTAACCCCCAACCATATTTTTGGAAACCAAAAAAAACAAGTTTTTAAAATAATTTTGTAATATAAATACATTAATATCAGACCTGTAATATCAATTCTGCACAAATTTTTTTTTTTTTTTTTTTCCTTAAAAAAAATATCTAACCTGGCAGAAGTGGTCACAGAATTTTTCACATTAAAAAAAAAAAAAAAAACATTAATAATTAATTATGAATATTTAAAGACTGTCCCATTGAAATTCATTGGAGAGCGCCAGGTAGCGAGAGGTCATACCTGTCGCTGTTCAAGGTCGGACGCTGGCGCTGTGGGCTGAGGCTGGAATAATGATGAATGAGTCGCTATATGGCGCTATCTCAGTCGCTAAGCAGGATCGGCTTGATAAATGTGTGATTGTGGTGGGGAGCCGGCGTTCTCGTGGCGGGGCCCGTCATTACCGGTTGCTCACCAGTCGCTACCTGTCGCTATTCCTTCATAAATAAGGGCCTAAATGTGAGCAGGTCCTGGTGCAGACATTGAATTGGGCCCCTTCCTGGCTCCTATGGTTAGGAGTTTCATGTTATAAATGAACTAGATACACTGTATCTATTGTATACAATGCCTGTACAACATATCTGTTGTATATTGATTCAATGTATGTGCTACAGACTGAAAAAGCAGACACACGTGTGGTTTCTTTCTGTACAGGATGGCAAGTGAGCACATATATGATAAATAGCAGGATTGGTGGCCTCCTGACCACATGGGCACAATGTGGTCATTACTCCTGCACCTCCCGTAGTTATCATGAAACGTGTAAAATGTAAATGAATAAAGTGCATAAACCTTAACAAAATTAAACTGTACACTTGTCATGTACTGTTATGAACATAACCATGCTAGAAACATAAGTAAGTCATCATTCTAGATACGTTGTTATGAGGCTTACCTTTACAGCTATTTTAACGGAGACTTCCTTAATTGTTTGCAAAGGTGGATACAGACGTCCCTCTTCCAAGTGTGCCTCAGTAACTTGATCAGCTATGATCTAGTGCCCAAAAAAACATAAAAATAAACCAATGAAACATGTTAGAATCACCAGGTATATCTCACTGCTGAAAAATTAAAAATGGCTTCAAGCTCATTTTAATTTTGTAAGTAAATTGCAGCTAGGTCTAGGTCATACATCATATGTAGCTGGGTGAAGAATTGTAGCAAAGGATGTAAAATGTAAAAAAGTAAATAGAGAAAGAGTATAAATAGTGTTGTAGCAACATGTCTTCAAGAAAAACACAATTTGGATTACCTTGACCTATCTCTGAAGCCGTGGGCGCATGGCGGAGGGCGCGGGGCAGCAAAATTACCCACCTGGACCCTAATTCTTAACATTGGGTGGTAGCTATGAATTATTCATAGGTTACATCCTTTTGCAAGCCTCCTTTCCCAGATAGATAGGGTTTCACACACTTGTTTATAATATTATTGAATTTGCACTTTAGGGGAGTGTATTGAGATAATAAGTGTATTTAGCACTATTGGCACTTTATCATATTAATGCCTTGTTTACATTCTTTGTGTGGCACTATAGAGCACTTTAAGAGTTTGTCAGGGGGCTGCTTCATTTTATTATTAATTTATATTTTGAATCCGCCTGAATTATACTGTCTATATTTTTGTATATTCCATGTATCAGCATGGTCCAGGGAAGGTAGTGTTTTTAATATTTTTGTCTTGTCTGATGTCTTCATGCTTTTATCTTTCAATATTTTTATTTTTATTCAAAGAAGGCAGTACAAAAAAAAAAAGATGGTCAGCCAAACAGGAATCCATCCCGCGCAGGGGAGGCAAACAACACAGTGGTTACAGAAAGTTCTCGTGATCTAGGCCAGTAGCGAGACGCGGCATTTCGGATCAGCAAGAAAATGATTGGCAATGTAATTACAGTGTGGCAAAAGTTTGAATAAACAATTAGTACATCAAAATTTGTCAATTTTTGTCAATCATCAATCACGTTGTCTCTCGCGTCGATTAATTGCCGTCATATGCAAACCATAATGGCATCTCATCGTAGCCCGCCCCCCCCCCGCCGCCCAACCCCGGCCATGGCCGAGGAGACCGACGGGGGGCCGGCCACACGACGAGAGGCGGAGAGAATCACAGGAAGAAAGAAAAGCAAAGAAGGGGAGGGGGGGAATGAAGGGTGGACATGATGGGAGGAGGGGGTGAAGGACGAGGGGAGGGTAGGGGGGGGGATCCCCGCAGCCTGGTCTGCACCGATCGCCTAATGGAGCAAACCCAATGGAGCATTGGGCCAGGCATATTGTATCCATGGTTCCCAGATGGAGAGAAACTTATCCTGGGTGTCGGCCAGAATGCTTGAGAGCCTCTCATTAACCAAGAATCCATTCATTCTAGACGACACCTCTGATACCGGAACAATCTGTCTCTTCCAGGCCCTGGTGATGGTCTGCTTCGCCAACAGGAGCAAGTAAATGAACAGCTTGCTCTGTTTTTTAGTAAGCTCTGGAGGTCTACGGTGAAGGAGGGCCACCCAGGGATCCCTTTTGACGTTTGTCTGGAACATTCTGCCGGCCATCCTGTATATATGGGACCAAAAACGGGTTAGCATGGGGCAGGTCCACCATATATGCATAAAGGTACCCTCGGCGTTACAACCCTTGAAGCATGTATTGGCCTGCCCTGGGAACATCTTACCGAGGCGACTGGGCACCAAATACCAACGAAACAGGACTTTATAAGCCGTTTCAGTTGTCAGAACGTTCATGGAGCATGAGGAGGCCGCATTCCAAATTTCCGCCCACCCCCTATCTGATTGACAGGGACCCAAGTCTCGTTCCCATTTCTCCACATGGGCATGCACACCCGCCCCCATGCTATTCAACTTAGAGTACAACATAGATATCAACCCCCTACGGAACGGATCTTCACTACAGATCTCCTCAAAGGGGGTACACCTCCGAAAGGGTTGCCCCAATCTAGTTAAAGGTGATAACCAGTGCCTCAACTGTAGATATTGGAAAAAGGCCCTCTGGGGGACGTCAAATTGTTCTCTCAGGGAGCCATAGGACAAGAACCCATCCTCTGACAGGAGGTGTAATACCTTAGTCATCCCGTGCTCCCTCCACCATTTATAAGTTGAGCTATTATCCATTCCCGGGGAAAAGGACGGGTTACCCCAGAGATGTGCTAGAGGAGTGTGGGGGGACATCAGGGAGGCGGAGTATTTCACCGAGTCCCACACTGAAAGTGAATGCTTCATTAGGGGGCTAAGCATCGCAGGTCTGGACGCTGGGTCCATCCACAGCAAGCCATCTACCGGAGTCGGCGAGCAGTCTGGGAGTTCCAGAAACGTCCAGAGGGGAGGCTTTGAAGAGGAATGCATGGGGGCCAGCTGGGCTATTTGGGGGGCCTTGTAATACATACTAATGTTGGGGACACCAAGCCCACCCAGCGATTTGTGGCAGAACATGGTGCGCTTGGGTACTCGCGGGCGTCGATATTCTCCTCTGCATCGCACGCAGTCTATACAATGGGATTGGTACTGGCAGCGTTCTAAAAAAGTATAGGAGTTTAGGGAGGATGGACATTTTAACTGCATTTATACGGCCCAGCCAGGAGAGCGAGTATGGCATCCAAGTGTCGAGTAGCCGTGTTAAGGATCTAAACAAGGGTGGGTAGTTAGCCCCATAGAGGTCCTCGTATGCCGCCGTAATGCGTACCCCCAAGTATAGAAGTGGCTCTGTCGCCCATTTGAAGGAAAAATTATTTTTAATTTGTGTCACCATCTCTGAGGTCAAAGATATATTGAGGGCCTGGGATTTGTCACTATCTATAGTCAGACCGGAGATGTGAGCGAAGTTATCTAGAATGGCATACAAGTTTGGGAGGGAGGTAAGGGGCTTTTGTATATCAAGGGACAGTAGAAAGGCTGGGATGCCTCTTGCCCGGGCATGGTGAACCAAGTGGGCAACCCTCCTGACATTATCCCCAGCCTGGCGAGATGGTACAAAACCCACCTGATCTCTATGAACAAGGCCCTCCAGAAACATATTCAGTCTGGTTGCCAACACTTTGGCCAACAGCTTCACATCAGCATTGATTAAAGATATGGGCCTGTAGTTGGGTATTACCAGGCTATCTTTGTCGGGCTTAGGTATCATGCAAATGTCTGCCAACAGGGAGCTAGGGCCTAGGGCAGCCTCTGCGCACATGGCATTGAAGAGATTGGCCAGGTGGGGTGCCAGGAGGGGTGCAAACTTTTTATAGTAAAGGTTACTCAAACCATCAGGTCCCGGGGTGAGGAAAAGGGCAGACCAGGCGCGAGGGGGTAAGGGAAGAAAGTGAGGTTTGAATAGGGGAGGGAGGGGAGGGAGGCATTAATAAAAAGGGACAAAAGGAAACTTAACACATTAAACAATCTAAATACAATAAACAATCTAGATAAAAGGGACCGAGGTCCAGTGCAACACTTTGGGCCAGTGGCGGCCCAACCAATTCCTGCCGCAGCAGGGGGTGACTCAGGCGCTGGGGACGGGGGTACCCCAGCGTGAGTCAACATGTTTTGTGGGGGGGGGGGGGGTATCTCTCGGAGACACAGATTACCACCTCGCTCTGAAAAATGGCCTATGGAAACAAACTAAAGAATGCTAGAAACGTATTCAGTCTGGTTGCCAACACTTTGGCCAACAGCTTCACATCAGCATTGATTAAAGATATGGGCCTGTAGTTGGGTATTAACAGGCAAATGTCTGCCAACAGGGAGCTAGGGCCTAGGGCAGACTCTGCGCACATGGCATTGAAGAGATTGGCCAGGTGGGGTGCCAGGAGGGGTGCAAACTTTTTATAGTAAAGGTTACTGAAACCATCAGGTCCCGGGGTCTTGGAGGTCTTGGTAGATTTAATGGCCGCTATTATCTCCTGAGGTGTGACAGGGGAGTCCATCAGGGCAATATGGTCTGGGGTCACGGGCGGTAGCTCAACGTGCTCAAAGAATCTCTCGAGGTCGGCATTATTGACCTTTGGGGGGGCTGAATATAATGTAGATAGAAACCCCCGAAATGCGGCTACAATTTTGTCCGGGTTGGCCGTTGTGGAACCCGAACCAAGCCTAAGCTTCACCGGCCGTTGTCTGTCTAAGACGGTGGTTTTTAGCTTCCGGGCCATCATAGTATCAGGCTTGTTGCCCCTAGCGTAAAATTTTTGTCTGGCCCAGCGAAGCCGCTTTTCAGCCTGATCATCCAGGAGCACGTTGAGCTCCGTCCTAAGCCTATCGACAGTCTTTTTATGTTTAGGGTTTGGGGCTCTCTTCCATTGTGCCTCTGCCTGCTCATATTTTACCGTCAATTCCTTAAGTCGCTTCTGTCTCTCTCTTTTCCTAAGGGAAGCAATATTTATGATGTTACCCCGCATAACAACTTTCTGGGCCTCCCAAAGGGTGATCGGGGAGCTGACGGAGTCGACATTCAGGGTAAAATAATCCTTAAGGGCGTCTTGGATCTTCAGGCACGTGTCCTGAGAGCACAGGAGGGAGTCATTTAATCTCCAGTTATAGGAGCGCTTGGTTGGGACCAGCAGGTCAACCGCTGCCATTACAGGATTATGATCTGACCAGGTCGAGTTGTAGATTTTGGAGATAATGATTGCCGGGAGTATAGCCTGTGGGACAAAAATATGGTCTATCCGACAAAAAGACCCATGGGGGTTAGAATAGAACGTGAAGTCTCTGGTGGTGGGGTTTTTTTCCCTCCAGACATCGCAAAGGCCGTGTGTGTCCAGGAGATCACCAAAGCCAGTAGTGTGGGGATCTACACCCTGCGCCGCAGTAGCAGGTTGTCCCGTCCTCTGTCTGTCCACCTTAGGGTTCACAACCATATTTGAATCCCCGCCCATTATTAAGATGCCCTTAGTGTTGTTCTGGACTACCGACAGTAGGTGTTTAAAAAAGCGTGTCTGGAAGGAATTGGGCGTGTAGTATGTGACCAGAGTGATATCAATGTCGTATAGTGACCCCCGAAGAACCACATATCTACCCGTCAGATCAACGATTTCTTTACAACAGATAAAGGGGAGGTTCTTACTAAAAGCTATCAACACCCCCCTTTTCTTTTCTCTAGCGCATGACATATGGGACACCGGGTAGTGATGGCTCAGGTACTTTGGCCTAGAGTGGGTTGAGAACCTTTTCTCTTGTAGGAAAAGAATATCCGCCTTGCAGGACTTGTAATAGTGAAAAGCTTTGTTCCTCTTGACAGGGCTGTTGAAGCCCTGGACATTGTGGGAAATTAATTCAATGTTAAGCCCCACCATCCAGACAGAATCGGTTTACGAGTGAGGAAAAGGGCAGACCAGGCGCGAGGGGGTAAGGGAAGAAAGTGAGGTTTGAATAGGGGAGGGAGGCATTAATAAAAAGGGACAAAAGGAAACTTAACACATTAAACAATCTAAATACAATAAACAATCTAGATAAAAGGGACCGAGGTCCAGTGCAACACTTTGGGCCAGTGGCGGCCCAACCAATTCCTGCCGCAGCAGGGGGCGACTCAGGCGCTGGGGACGGGGGTACCCCAGCGTGAGTCAACATGTTTTGTGGGGGGGGGGTATCTCTCGGAGACACAGATTACCACCTCGCTCTGAAAAATGGCCTATGGAAACAAACTAAAGAATGCTAGAACTCGAGCTAGAGAGGAGGGGGGGGGGGCGGGCATCGCCAGGCGTTACTCGGACCCGTCCGGCCCGCATCTCACTGTCATAGGTCTCTAATGACATAGGGTTCCAAGCCACAGCAAGCTGCAACGGGGGGCCAGCAGGGTGGGTAAAAACAGCATTAAACTCCACGTTAGAAATACTTTAAAGTTAATTAACGTTAAATATAACCAACAACAATGCAAAGGGCGACCTATCCGCGGTCACCAATTTTCCTGAGATCGGGGGGGATGGGCACCCCACCAAGGGACTCCGATCCGGGCCGAGGACGAACAAACCCCCTCAGCCCGGGCCAGAACCCGAAGAGGGAGGGCGGCCAGCCCCCCGGTCCCGTCTCCTTCGCGGGCGAACCTTCTCCCACAAGGGCCGCAAGGGCCGGCGCTCGGGCGTCCGCCGGGCCACCTGGTCAGGCGGGGCCGCTAGCGGGTCAGCCATGGGCAGGCCAAGCTCACGTATAAGTGCCAGCAATTCGCTGAGAGAGCCGGCCGAACATTGCCGACCCGCATGGGAGAACAGTAATCTAAAGGGGAATCCCCACCGGTACCTGACGTTGTGCAACTTCAAAATTCAACTTCGTGCGGTAGAATGTGGGTCTGACTACAATGTCCCTGGGGCGACCGTCCGATCGTTTAGGGCCCAAGGCCCTGTGCGCTCTGTCCAGTTCCAAGCGGTCAATTGGCAGAGAAGGGAGCAGTTCCTGAAGTAGCGCTGTGACCGTGGTGGGAACATCCTCCATAGGTTCCGGGAGGCCCCGGATCCGGACATTTTCTCTCCTGGATCTATTTTCAAGATCCTCTAATTTTTGCTGCAATAGGCCCACCTCATCACGCACGGCTTCGGCAGCGGACCCGTTGGACTCCAGGATCGTCACGATTTCATCCACTCTCTCCTCCAGAATATTGGTTCGGTCACCCAGGTCCCTGATGTCGCTGGTAAAGCTGGCGGTAAGCTGGGTTACAGCGGCAGCCAATTCTTGTTGCAGCAGAAGCTTAAACTTAGCCAACAGTTGCTCATCTCGCACGATTGGATCAGCTGGACAGGGAGTATTTTGTGCACTCGGCCGATCTCCTTCTGGAACGTCTTCCAGCAAGATCTGGGAAGGGTTATCATCGATCACTGCAGGGGTTTCTCTGAGGAGCCGCGGGAACTCATCATCACCGAGGGACAGAGGCGAGCCGTCTGGGTCCCAGCTGCTGCGGCCAGGTGAGCCTGCATGTGGGGGTCGGTCCCCTCCAGGGACCCCAGGCATCCAGGAGCTGTGTTGCGTGGGCCGGGGGTCGCCAGCCCTATCTCTCAGGCGAGGGTCGCCGTGTGCCCACTGCGGGGGGGGCTGCCCTGTTGTGTCCTGGGGCGCAGTGTGGGTGATTAGGGGAGATCCCAAGGTCCACAATGTGGGGCGAGGAGGTGGTGATGGCTCCCTCATTTCCCCCTCCCGGGCTATGTTGGTCTCTGGGAGCGGGGGAGAGCTTAGTGCGTCGGGTGGTGGGGGCAAGGCGTGTGACAGCGGCGGCGGCGGGGACGGCCGTCTCCCGCATGTGCGCTCGGGGCTCAACGCAGCTCCTACCTCCTGCTCCGTCGGCTGGCCCGCCTCCTCCAGCGCAGGCGGTCGTGGGAGTCGCAGCTGCTGTTGCTGTATGCTCGGCGGGGACTCGCGTTGTGTGTCCCGTTCGCGGTGCACGTGTTGGGCGGTCTGGGCCTGCCGCCTGAGCCCCGCCATGATGTCGGGCTGGCGAGGGCACGTGGCACTCCTCTTCTCTCTGCCCGTCCTCCTCTCCTTCGTTTTGACTCCGCTCCTGCCCATCCGCGGGCCGGGAAAGGTAAGCAGGGTGTTAGCTGCTGTGGTGTGGGCTATCTAGGCGCTATTGAAGCTGCTATGAGGTGGCTTTTGTGCTCCGTGGTGCCGAGCACTAGGAGGAAGCAGCCATCTTCCTCGGTGCCTAGCCACGCCCCCGTCTTCATGCTTTTAATGATTTGGTGCAAACAATAAAACTGTTAAGAGATTTTTGGTGCAGTGCCCTAATTCTAGTTCCACTTTGGTTGGTTGTATTTATAGAGAAAGGGGGAAACAGAGAGAGACAAGAAACAGAGAGAGTAACATAAGAGACATACACGAGAAAGAGAAATGAGAGAGAGAAAGAAACAAGAGAAAATGACACACGGGAGAAATGCAAGAGAGAGAGAACACACAAAAGAGGAAGAGCGGAGAAAGAGAGAGAAGTATGATGGAGACATGAGAGGGACAGGAGTAAAGGAGAAATAAGCTGGAGAGAAACAGACACAAAAGAAGGAAAGAAAAAGAAACAAGTGAGAAAGACAAAAGGGAGAGAAACAAAAGAGAGAAAGAGAAAGGAGAATAACCAGAAAAAAACTGAGTGGATGTGATGTTGATTGGGGGGGGGGGGGGGGGGGCATCCCATGGACACCTCAACAAAGTTCTGGAGGGAGGGACAAAATGCGCCGGAACGAGGTAGCACTGGGCGTTATTGGCTCAGCAACATGTGTGTTGAAGGATCGAGGTGGTACCTGCTGCCTGGACTGGAGTAAGTGAGAGACACACCAGTCTTGGTGTGGTCCCCACCTGGGGGCTGCTTGGACTTATGTATCGCACACTGCTTTTACTGGATCTGAGGTTTCAGCGCTGTGTTGTCTATTCCACTGGCGCTGACACCACGCTACCTGTCTATATCTACAGTATACTATCTATACTTATACACAATATGACTCAGCCTTTTCAGCACGGTAGGAGAAAAAGCAATTCTGTGAGTAATTGTTTTTGTTCTTGCATGGCACGGCCTGCTTCGGTATTCATAACTGATGGGTATTCCACCACTAGGTGGCGCAGCAGCACTGTAGAAAGCTGTGGCAGCAGAAAGAGGCAACCAAGAACAATTATAACAAGGGTGGGGCGAAGCGGGCCGTGCCATGCAAGAACAAAAACAATTCTACAGTTGAGTACTCACAGAATTGCTTTTTTCTTTAATGCATGGCATGGCGCGCTGCGGTACTATTCATAACTGATGGGACATCCAAAAGCAGTGTCCAAAGTAGGGAGGGATCCCCAATGAGTAACAGCCAGTAGTTCAAATCACTACCGCCTGAAAACCTTGCGGCCCAAAGCAGCATCAGCTGAGGCCTAAATATCAACCATGTAAAAAACTTAGAAAAAGTATGAACAGAAGACCAAAAAACGGCCTTACAAACTTGTTCCACAGAAGCTTGGTGCTGACATAGCTCCAAGAGAGTCCAATAGCACGCATGGAAAGAGCAGTCATCCTAAAGGGAGGAGTCTACCCCTTAGCAGAATAGGTTTGAACCATCACCTGACGTATCCACTTACCGACAGTGGATCCAGCAGGAGGCAAACCATTCCCAGTCTCAAAGTGAAACAAACAGAAAATTAGACTTCCCAAAAGTCTCCATAGCAGCAAAAAGAACATCAGAGCCCAGACCACATCCATAGAATGCAGAGTCTGCTCAATGGAAGTAACTGGATTGGAACACAATGAAGGCAAGACAATGCCCTGAATAAGATGAAAGGCATTCCCAACCATAGGCCGAAATCTGGCCTAAGTCTAACATCGCCTAACTCTAAAGACACTCAAAATAAGGATTTTTGATGAAAAAAACACAGCTAATTCAGAACTCGCCTTACAGAGGCGATAGTCATACAAAAAGGGGGGCTACTCTAGGAGTCAACAAAGGGGCAAGGTGGCCTCACGGATAGACTCAAAAGGAGGCCCCTGCATAACCAGTAGCCCCAGATTCAGATCCTAGACAGATAGCAAGGCTACCTGGGGGGACGCACGTGAAAAAACACCCTGGAAAAAAAACATGCACCAGCAGATAATGGCAAGGGCCCGTTGGAAAAACTTTTCCAGAGCTACAAACATGGCCCTAGAGTGTACTTAAGACGAAGGCCCAAATTCAACCAAGTTGCAAGAATTCCAGAATCCTGGGAATAGAAAAAACAGCCTACAGGAAAGAGACTTGGAGTTCTACCAGTCAATGAAAGCATGCCAGACCCTGTAATAGGCGAGGCACGAGGACTTCCTTCTGGCCCCAATCCTGGTATCAACAACAGAATCAAGCAACTGCTAGACCACAAGATGGAAGCTCTCAACAGCCAAAAAGGCCACCAGGGCGGCGGGTACCCGCTCTTGGGTTATGGAGCCCATAACCCTGCTCAGGAGAGGAACAGAGGGAACTCATAGAGAACCCGAACTCTGTCCCGGGGAATGCCAAGGTATCCGAAGTGAAGACCATAGGATCCTAAACCAGAGACAAATTCTGAAGATATATGATTATGGCGGGACACTACCGTTCCATGACCGGATGATCCCAGCGGTGAAACAGGAATAGAAGCTCCCATTAGTTGCGGGACCATATCCCCAGCTGAGGCAACCCTCAGGAAGTCCGCCTCCCAGTTGTCTGCCCCTGTAATGTAGACCGCTGAGATGCAGGGAACATTCTGTTCCGCCCAAGAGAGAATCAGGGAGAGTCCCTTGAAGGCTAACTTGCCCCAAGTAACTCCCTGATGAATGAAATAGGCCTACAGGACGTCTGAGCGGGCAGAACTGTCTAACCCTGAAGGTGAGCGGACAGGAAGAAGAAGCAACCTGAACGTCCTCAGTTTCAGGAAGTTGATGGGAACCTGGGCCTCCAGTGGGTCCCACCTTCCCTGGAACCTCAGGGCCTTTCAGAATTCTCCCCCAAATGGCAGACTGGCATCTGCGGAGACCATCTCCCAACATGGGGGCAGAAAGGACCTAACCCCCAGAGGGTACCAGGAGTTCAGTCTCCACCAGAAAGACCATCTGGCCAGAGAAGACAGATCAAAATCCTGCTCCAAGGACGCAGGGTCCTGATTCCAAACTGACAAGAGGACTACCTGAAGCAGGACACCAACAGACCCACTAACTGCATCCCTTGACAATGTAAGTTAGGACACTATAGCAGAGCCTAAGCCTGCATCTGAAAAACCATTCCCCTATTACTGAGGAAGGAACACCCTGACCTGGGAGATACTCAGAAAAGACAGCATCCAGGATGGGAACAGATAAAACTAGGAATGGCAGATTACCCAGCGATGGATTCTAAAAAGAAGATAACCAGCTGAGTGACTTGCGAGACCCGAGAAAGGGACATGGCCACAATCAGACTGACGTGCAGGTCAGGAATGGTGAGGATGCCTTGGATCCTTAACAGAGCCATCACCATTGCCATGGTGAACCATCTGGTGACCCTAAAGGGCCATAAATTGGAATGTTAAGTCTCAAGCGCTAACCGCAGAATCTCTGACAACCCCCAAAAAATAGGCACCAGAAAATAAGTCGCCATGATGTCCACAGAGGACCTGAAATCACCCAGATGAAGGGTACTGACAGCAGGCTAGCGGCTTAAAGCAGAAAAACTTTATGAATCAAACAACTTGGTTGAGGCCCTTCAGGGCCAGAATGTGCCTCAAAAAGCCTTCTTGTTGGGGGACCATGAAAAGACTCCTGACTCTAATAGTCAAGGAGCCAGAAGAAACATCCCTTAATAAGACATGGGATTTAAATGACATCCAGGATCAATGAATTCTGGGGGCGGCCAGGCAACAAACTCTATCTTGGAACCAGAGGATACAAGCTCCTGAATCCACCGGATTGAGACGTGAAGTCTCCAGATATGAGTAAAAAGCCAAGGCCATCCCCCCACCCAGATGGGTGAGGGCGCCCCTTCATGCCTGAGGGGGCTTGGGAGAGGGTTTGGTCTTTGTATTTCAGGAAAAACCGGGACGACCACAGGATCTGCCATGGCCCCAAGAATCTCTGCGGCTACTAGATAAGAGGGAGCCACAAGCTCCTCTGGGAGTACGAAAAGAAGAGAGGGGGATGGAGGACCTCTAAAAGGCCGAGACTGCCTCCTATGCTGAGGCAGCCTGCCATTCTTGGCTAAAGCATCAAGACGCTCCCCAAAAAGCTGCAGCCCCGCGAAGGGGAGACCAGTGAGAGCTTTCTTGGCTGCTCTTAAGGGCAATAGCAGTGATGGCAGCAGCACAGGCCGGGCGCAAACCAGCCCCCACACAGGTAAAGGCATGGCAAGCCAGCTGATCCATGCGCCTGTCCTCACTGTCCCTCAGCGTGGTAGTGTCATGGGAAGGCACGACCGAAGTATTGGACAAACCTAGCACGGGAGCGTCCACTTCAGAAGGAAAGGACCACCTTTTGACAAGATCAGAAGGAAGGGATACCTTTTATCGAGCCCCTTGGGCACAGCAGGCAGTCTGTTGGGACGTTCCCATTCCTTAAGCACAAGGGATACCTTTTATCGAGCCCCTTGGGCACAGCAGGCAGTCTGTTGGGACGTTCCCATTCCTTAAGCACAAGGGAGGTGAAGTGTTCCTGCTCAGGGAACTCTAGACGCTGTTTACCAGGGCAAAAAAGCTCCCCTTGCTTTCTCTTAGCAACCTCGGGGGCAGCAATGTGCAAAATTTCAAAAATATGTTACAGCAGATTATCAGTGTCCTCAGGGTACCATGAATCCTCCGCGGACGCAGAACCAAGGTCACTATCGCAACCCTCCTGCTTGCTCCCAGAGGAGTCAGAATCCTGGGAAAGCTCCCCCATCTCAAGGGGGTGACATTCACCAAATTCATCAACATACGTTTCAGGAAGAGGGGAGGATCCGGGATCCAGGTGCCACGTCTTACCAGAAGCCTTCTTAGGAGCAGACTTGGCAAGTTGTTTCTCAAGTTTGGCCACTCGCATAGCCAAATCAGAGCTAGACTCCCTGCTAGTGTCCCCCTCATTGGGACCCAATTGCAGGTGTGGGGGAGTAGGTGAAGCCGAGGGAGGCGCAGAGCTGGGAAACAAAGCAGGCAAACCAGCTTGGAGCGCAAAGACACTCTCAGCGCACGGCACCCACACATGGAACACAGCCGGGCTTGCCCCGAAGGATACCCAAGCACGCTATCCCCAGAAGCCTCCTTATGGTGATTAATACAGGTGCAATAGGCCAGCAGTGGGCAAAGGCTATATAAAGGCCGCCCCGGGATGCCCTCCCACGAGATACCCCCAGAAATAGTGAAGGGGGATGAGGGAAGGGAAGGAGTGGAGCCAGGATATGCCACAACCCAATGGTATCCCGCCTGAAAAACATAAGTAAAGAAACATATAAGTATCCCGCAGCATATGCACCCTGAATAAAAAAAACCCCAAGGGGGACTCATGGACCAGAGACACCGCTGGGTCACTCAGGCACAGACTGCAGGATAGGCGACACACCAGATGAAGCAGCGCCGCACCCTGGAAGGGAAATTCAGACACGCAGCTCTCTCAAAATGGCGCCGGCAGAGGTACCTCGAGGGGCGTCACCAAGCGGCCCCGTCCCCCCCCGAAGAGCGCGAAAATGGCGCTCACGTGACCCGGCCGGCGCCATGACAAAGCAAAATCACCTCAGGTTATAGCAGCCGCGGAGCGTAGTACAAAGCGGCGTAGCAGCTAAAAACACCAAAAAACACACAAAAAACTTCAAAACACCACAGATATTACTCCTCGCCACTACCACCCCCCCCCCCCCCCCCGAACAAGTCAGAGAGGGGAGGGGGAGAAGAGAGGGACAAGGAGGCAGCGGAGAGCAGCCATGGCCAGGGAGGGGGGGGAGGGACCCCAAAAAGAAAATAAGGGGACACAGTCCCCAACAACCCCCTCAGAAGCTAGGGCAGGAACTCCGCATCCCTAGTAGGCTCACCATAAAGCCTATGGCCGGCTAACCTTTGTGGCACAGGGTCTGCGGCTTGGAGCTGCGCTCCAGGAGCACTTTACCCTAGTGCTCTTCTACCCTCACCCGATCTGTCAGCCAAGGCTGGGAGGCAGTGAGGGTCCAGAAACGGATGGAAATAGACCCGCTCACCTGTGCAAGAGAGATAGCCATCTTATAACTTTGCAGTGTCACTGCAGAGACAACACTGGGAACTTGTTGGTTGGTCCCGTTTTTATAGGGAGCCGGGAGCTACCACAGCTTTCTGCAGTGCTGCTGCGCCACCTAGTGGCGGAATACCCATCAGTTATGAATACCGAAGCGGGCCGGGCCATGCATTAAAGAAAATATCTGACGCCATGGGATGAGTCAAATGCTGACTAAAGGGCCTACAGTACAGGTGGATTCGAGTAGGGAAGCAAATGGAGTATATGGACAGAAAACATGGCTGTAATTTATTTCATTCATCTTACCAGTCTTACTACATTACAGAATAAACTTCAAATTTCTTAACAGAATATTGATTTTGAACGCCCATTCCGTGCAAGTCACTAAATTAGGTTTAGCACGTCTATGGCTGTTTGTTATTAAACCAAGATTCCATTGATTGTCAGCAAGACATGACGGCTTTCAGGTGTTCACTTTCCAACGCCAAATACAACAGAGGGGGACTTTGATTTCACTTGATAAATGCAAGGTATTTCAGGCTCTAATACCTTCTAATTGCAGACAATTTCACAGTGATGACAAGGTATGTTCACTTTTTATGAGTTTTACCAAGCAGAACAAAAATGTCCAGGAGTTTGTGAACTAATGAAATAGTTCTGGCATAGCTTGCCTGGAAGCTCGGCTAACTTTATAGATAATCCTATTAAAAATGTATTCTGAAAAGGCTGTGCTGTAGCCAAGAGCCAAAATGTGCACGTGCTGCGTATTATTTAATTGAAATGCTACAAAATGTTGAAGAATGACCAGGAAAATAATATCTGAATGACTGATGTCCATAGTATTGTGAGCGGGCAGTGGATGTCTCTCATGTCACAAACTGGCTCTTGGAAAAGTGCCAAAGCCTTAGAGTAGTATCCCCAACCCTCTCCGGGTGTGCCACCAAGAGGTCAGGTTTTTCAGTCCACACAGATGCATAGGTGAGGTGATTAGTGATCAGGCAGAGCAGCCATAGAATATAAAGCTGGCTATGTGGAGATCCAGAAACATCCAGAAACATGACCTAGTTAGTGGTGGCTCTCCAGGAGAGGGTTGGGGAACAATAACTTATATATGAAGGCCTTTAGTGCTCTTTGTCCCATGTTGGAGAGCAAGCTCTCTACCTCAGCTGGTTGTATTTGGAGATCTGGAGATTCTCCATATCAACACAAAAGCCCTGATTCATTAAAGGTCGAATTCAAATTTTCGTTTGTTTTTTTGAGAAAAAACTGCGATTTTGCGAGCGAAAATTCCACGCGCGATTCATCAACTTAAAATAGTGTTTTTTTCCGATTAGTGCAAATTTATTTCGAGTGTTATCAAGCGGATGCGAACATTTTTCATTAGTCGAATTTAATTAGTGTAGATTTTGCGATCGCAAAATATTTCGGGCGATTCAGTCATTGATTACCTGTACACAAGCTTTAAATTGTGGAGTTTCACAGTTTTTTTAGGTTGCTCACAGGAGGAGAGAACTCTGTTGTGGAGGACAAAACTGTCTTGCTGTTGGACCATGGAGCCTTTTTATTCTCTTTGCATTCAGTTTGAGCATCTGGATGGTGATGCAGAGGAGAAGGCACAGATTGCCTGTTCCTAGGGTGTTTCGACAGCGGTTAGATATTGATAATTTATCTGACCGTGCACTGTTTGAACTCACCAGATTGATTAGGACAGGTTTGCACGACTTATATATGCGGCTGCACCCCTATTTGACGCCTTTCATGCGGATTTAGGATACCCTCTGTCTGAAACCTTCTGGCCCCAAGCATCTATACACTGTGATCCGCAGTAAGCAGACAATGGCAAGGAAAGGTTTGTGCCATCAACTTTCAAGTGGACCAAAGGCCATTTGTGCCTTGCAACCTTTATCACTGGGCTATCCTGATTGTGAGTGCACCGCTGTGTGAAAGCTCAGGATCATGTCAATATACCTTTGCAGCAATCCTCTGGGACATGCATGGGCTGATGCATGCTCCTGCACCAGGCCCATCTGAATGGCTAGTGCTGGAATGCAGGGAAGAAGGCGGCAAAAAGTGCCAGCAATCCATTCACTCTAAATAGATTGGCGGGTATAATTATGCACTGCAATGTATTCTGATTGTCTTGAAGCTGTGCATGTGCTGTGGGAGCATGGTGTGAAATATGAGCAGTCCCCTATGTTCTGCGGGATTGCCAGTGAGGTGGGTATACTGGTAATTCGAGGGCATGCACACAATGGGACATGCCAAGTTGGTCTTTAAAAGTCCAGGGCCTGTTGATGAGGTTTTTGCTCCACTTGAATATAGGGTATGCAGCTTCACAGCAAGTTATACTGACAATTTGGAAGGCCACCAATGTCAGCTATGTTTGTCAAATGACAAGACATCTTAAGAAAGGCAAAGGAGAACTTGTTGGTCAGAGCACAGGTATTTGTGAGAGGGGGGTGAGACAGGCAACCCAGCCAACCAGCCAAAGCAGTGGACACACACAAAGAGCAGAGCGCAAAGGCTACATGGCAATCAAAACTTTACTTACAAAATTCTGAAAGGAATAGGTTAACAATATCAGGCGCACCCATGGCATCGAGTGTATAAGACGCCAAACTGTGTACTACAGCCAGCTGCATCAGCTGCAGCATGCACACCCAAACCGGTAAAGAGGATGCTGCTCTTGACTATAACTCTGACATTCATCTATAATTACATCTATGCTTGTCATTCGACTCCACAGCATCTGCAAACCTGTTCTCTAGAGGCCAGCCATGCCACTTACATACAACTAGATACAAATGTTTCCTTCATCTATTGCAGAAAAATAATCTTACCACAAACTATCATTCAACCAGGGAACCTATGTGCAAAACACATGGATAAAATGTGGCAGTTACAAATAACATAAATACAAGCATGAATTCACAGTATAAAACTAAAGAGCATTTGATTAGCTACACAAATATTAAAAGTACAATTGCATCCAAATAAAAGTGGGTCACCACAGGGGAGGCTTCAGTAGTACACTGCTCTTTAAAAAATTCTCGCAAAGACTCTTATGCTTACAGGAAAACTCGAGCCACAAACAACACATTTTTACAATTGTAAAGTCATTTTCGAGCGGTAGCGAAAATTATTCGCACGCATTTTCGCAACGATTCGACTACACGAATTATATTCATCTGCAATGATGAATCACTCGTAGATTTTCAAAAATCTCCCATGCGAAAATATTTTCCAATCGTTAATTTTTTTTTTCTACCTTTTGTGAATCAAGGCCACAGTGCCTTGAAATATATTCGTATACCTTGAACTTTTCCAGATTTTAAAACGTTACAGCCACAATTTTATGTTATAGAGAAACACAAAGTAGCAAGTATTTGTTAAGAGTGAATAAATTGATACATGGTAAAAAAACTCAAAAATGTAGCATGCATATGTATTTAGTCCCTTGTATTCTGATACCTCTAAATAAAATGCAGTGTGACCAATTACCTTCAGAAGTCACCTAATTAGTAAATAGAGCCCACCTGTATGTAACTTATTCTCAGTATAACTACAGCTGTTCTATGAAGGCCTCAGAGATACGTTAGAGAACATTAATGAACAAACCAGGGAACACACCCGACAGCCCAGGGATAAAGTTGGTGAAGTGTATTTCAGGCTTAGTATAAAAATAAACAGCCCAAGCTCTGAACATTTCACAGAAGACAGTTCAAGCCTAAATGGAGGGAGTATGGCACAATTGCAACCTCACAAGACATGGCAGTCCACCTAAACTAAGTATGGGCAAGGAGAGTGCTAATTAGAGAAGCAGTCAAGAGGCTCAGGGTCACTCTGGAGGAGCCGCATAGATCCACATCTCAGGTTAGAGAATCTGTGAACAGGACAACTATTAGTAATTTACCCCACAAATCTGGTCTTTATGGCAGAGTGGCAAAAAAAATGATTTTGGAAAGCAAACCGTAAGTCCCATTTGCTTCAAGCTATGTAAGGGACACGGCAAGCACATGGAAGAAGTTGTTCTAGTGCTATGTGTAGAGGAACAGACCTTCCCCATCATGAAACATGAAGGTGGCAGCATCATGCTGTGGGGATGCTTTTCTCCAGCAGGGACTGAGGTGATGTGCAGATGGATGGAGCTAAATAAAATCCTGGAGGAAAACCTATTAAAGGATGCAAAAGACTTTAGACTGAGGCAAAGGTTTACCTTCCAGTTTCCAGCAGGTCAACAACCTTAAACATACAGTCAAAGCAACAATAGTTTAAATCAAAGCATATTGATGTGTTGGAATGGTCCAGCTAATGTCCAGACCAAAATCCAATTGGGAATCTGTGGCATGTTCACAAATGCCCTCCATCTAATCTGACTGAGCTAGGGCTACTGTATTTTGCAAAAGGTGGTCCTAGAAGTCCCGGGGTGGGGGGGGGGGGGGGGTTAGTAGCTGAATACATATGCACACCACACTTTTCAGTTTTCTATTTTCTACAAATTTTGGAAAGTATGTTTTGTTTTTTCAATACTTGCTACATTGAGTTTCTCTATCAAATTAATAAAAAATACATTTAAGTTTGTGGCTGCAATGTTTAAAAAAGTCAAAAAGTTCAAGGGGTATAAATACTTTTTCAAGACACTGTAGAATTGAATGATCCCTTGTACCTAATGAGATGTTCTCCAGGTAAGCTGCTGAGCCAATTTCTAGGATGCTTTGGAAAGCCAGAAGGTCTCTCTGAACAAGCACCATGACTGATCATGGTTAATGATTGCCCCCAGATGCCTTAGTCCTTCCTCTTTTTTAAATACACAGACATTCTAGCCAATATAGATGAAATGACATGGCCAGTGAGGTTCAGCTGGATCTGGACCTGCCATCCCTGGAACATGAATAAGTTAGTGGCTTATATGAATAAGTGCTATTTGTATTATAATACAAAGTCAGTTTCCAGCTGAAATTTAAAGCAGACCAAAAGCCACTGAACTTGTGAAATACATTTGGTCAAATCCCCTGCCAATACTCCCTTCTTAGGGTGCAGAGCTAGAAATGGATATTTCTGCTTTACAAATCGTCCTGGAACACTGATTTTTTGGTTGACCCTCTCTGTAAGATGGCAGGCGATCAGTCATTGCATAGGTGTGGCAATGACATCATTGCCACACTCAACAGTGGGAATGAATGGAGGAGGCGGAGCTTTACAGCTAAACAGGCACCATTATCTGTGATTAGAATGAAGCAGGAGCAGTGAACATTGAAAAATGGTCCTCTTCATGGGGGGAGCAATTTAGGGGATGCAACTAGAGTAGTTGAACTGACTGATATTATGTTACTTTGACTACTTGTACGTATCAGTTGTGTACATATATTGACAATATATAACAATTCAAAATTCCCAATGTTTGTAAGGTATAACAGGGTAACATACGGCTTTTAAAACACCAGCAGCGTGATATGCCTGAAACAATATATCAAGAAAAAAATCAATGTAGTCTATATTCAAGTGTGTTCACTGGCAGTGTGGACTTCTCTATAAATGACTGCAATTTGCACATGATGCCTGGAGCTGGAAGAGTTTATAACCCACAAATGTAATGGAATTACTTGCTGGAAAACATAACACATCAGCTCTCTTCAGGGGAAATGTGTAACCAATGTGTTATGAATGTAAAATGTTATATGAATAAACTTCAGTTGAAATTTATGACCTGAAATGTGTGCTTGGCCTGGGTGACCTCTTGCTGCACACCTCTAATTTGGCTTACCTCAGAGGTAGTCAGGAACACGTCATCACTGATGTGCCTCATGCCACAAGCTATAACGCCAAGCGCGACACCTGGGAACACATAGGAGTTGTTACCTTGCCCAGGATACAGTGTTCGCCCATCTGGGAGTGTGACTGGATCAAAGGGGCTTCCACTTGCAAAAATGCCACGGCCCTGAGTATGACAGTAATAACATTAGAGGATAAAACATTTTCCTTTTGTAAGTAAAAACAATACGCGCTGAATTAAAGAGAACCAACACCTTTTACCCTGCCTCACTATAATGGCCCTGTTTATATATATATATATAGAGAGAGAGAGAAAGAGAGAGAGAGAGAGAGACAAAGAGCACTCCTAAGTGATAGGTAGCAGCACTATCATCCCATTTCTTCTCTCCCGACTTTGCTAAGAGCCAGTTTGTGACATGACTGCACAATAATCTACCTGTAGGTTACCCATGGTCTTCCTAGGTATTCCTGGATAACCTCATGAAGGCACTGTCCCTCTGAAATGGCTTGTGGCCATCACTCTGCCTCCTCTCCCTTCTGCCAGTCTTGCACAGCCAGGGATACCCACAATGGGATATTTTTGTCTCCCAGTTTGTATGATAAAAGTCCGATTTGACACACTACCTGGATTCCAGCAGTCAGAAGATCAGGAGGGCGGAAAGGAGGACCATTAACTGGGGGGGACTGGCCATATGGAGACCCAAGAGAATTCTGGTCGGCCATTGGAGTCAATAACTGCTGCTTTTAAAACCCCCATCCGCTTTCTTTTTCCAGTTTCCCTTCCAATTCCCCTTGTACCCCCCAGCCATAGAATCCCAAGCCCATTTTCTGCCCCCAATGCTATGGCCTCAGCATCAAGACTGTGAGAGGTCATACCATTTCTCTTATGCCCCTACAATATTAAAACTTCAGTACCATTGCTGTAAAAGAGAACATATCCACCTCTGCACTATGAGAAGCCTATGGGGGGGCTAGTGGGGACTAGGCGGAGAACTGGTAAAATCCGAAGCTACTTCTTTGCTCCAGTCCGCCACTGACAATGAAGGACCACTGTCAGGCTCAAGGAAAGTTAAAAATAGGGGAGGTGAAATAAACTAGACCCAATCTAGTTTTCTAGATAGGTGTTAAAACGCTCTAAATAAAGTGTTTTGGCACCAGAAACCACAACTGCCTACAACCCTGTTGTGCCTTTGCTTCTTTAGTGTAGGCATAATCCTGCGTTCTTTATATGTTACATTTAAGATTGTCAGCTGAAATCAACATTCTTGGAATAGTGCTCGACTTAGGATTTACGTCATTTTACATGGCTCATGGTAAATGTCTGCCTCTGCCCTGGCAGGTGTTTCCTCAGTTGGAAAACAACATGTTTTTTACTAGTACGTTAAAGTGAATCTGACATATCAAATAATATACTAAATTGAGTACCGTTGCAGCAACAGCAGGGAGATAAGAATTCTTACCTCTGTTAAGGAATAGCATTGTTCTGCCGTGCACTCTGCTTTACTTGTCGGATTGCTGAGGGCAAATATAATGGGCCGCTTATTAAAAGCAGCCATGTCTTTCAAAATCTGCTCTGTAAATGCTCCACCAATTGCTGCAACACCTGCAAAATATCACCAGTAAGCAAAAGATTATATACAGTGGTGTTAAAATATTAGCAGTCCAACATCATTAACCTGATAAATCTTTGTAGCAAATGTATTTGTGAGTAATAAAAAAAATAGAGCCAACAATGAAGGCGTGCATGCTGGTCATTGTAACTAAATCATTATTTGTTCATTTGGGCTTGTTCAAAATAATAACAGTGAGGAGTATTCATTCTGGTGTTAAATTTGACCTTACTTAAAGATTCAGCAGGGAAATAAAAAAACAAAAGGTTACTTACCCTTTGTCCTGCGCCACTGGTCACTGCAGGTCCGGCGCTGCACAACTCACCTGATCGCTCTATTGGGGCCCCTGCTGCAGCCATTGCCTCCTGCGCCATCCACGACCAGACCCCGGAGACCAGATGGATGGCAGGACGGAATCGTGACTCGCCATCAGGCACCAGGGTGTGGCCATGCCCTCTACATTCAATGCAAGGGAGGTAGTAGACAAAGCCTTACACGCCCCCTCTTTATTGTAGTGAATGGAAGGAGCATGGCCATACACACTGTGAGTGATGGGGTGGCGTGTCTGGCTCTGGAAAACTACTGTTTAAATGCACTAAAGAATAGCCAAAATGGCAAAGGCTCAGCCAATGATCACCTCCAGAAAGGTTATCTGATTTATCAGTGAGTGCTGCTACAATCAGCATTGAGATAACAGAGTGTCTAGACATCAAATCCATATAGCAATTGTGGGGGACACAGGCATTTCTCAGAGGCAATGGTTATGCCACTAAATATTTTTTTCAGTTTCAAAGAAAAATGCTGGCACAGCTTTTATGAACAGCCAAAATAAAAATTATATTAATTTTGCCTTTTATTTGTTTTTTTTAAACACTACTGTATATATATCGATTTATGGTGTCACCTATTAAAGCTGTTGGCTTGATATCCTTAACAACATCTTCCAGTCTCCTTATCTCCTTGTGTGGATGGGCAAAGCGTTCCTTTTCATGTGTGAGAGAAGATCTGCCCTGAAATGTAGAAGAAGAAAAAATATATAGATTAAATAAAAACTATGCACTGAAGGATCATTTTTTTACAGATTCTTCACAGAGATTTATCCTCCCCAGTTACCTAATTATGAAAAATACCATATCTCCCTAAAATGTTTTTGCAGTTAAGCTATATAAAAAAGCTATATACAAATTTTTATACAAAAAAAATTACTATACTACTATAGTAGTAGTATACATATACTTTTATACAAAGTTCAATAATCTGTACTGCCCTCATGTTCAGTTTATCAGACGAGGGCTATAAGCCTAAATCTAAATCTAAATAAACCTAAATCTAAATATAAACGTAAATGAGGCCACTCTGATTCTCTGCTTATCTGTGTATAAATGTCTGTGTATCTGTGTCCCAACTGCAGTCCATCCTACTGTTGGGAAAGCCCCATGAATGTCCTGGCATCTTTGGTGGCATACTACATCAATGTGTATTACTTCTTAGCAATGTGTTCCTTATTCCAGGTCTATTCCTCTGCTCCAGTATTCCAGTGGGTACTACTGGTCAATGTTGCCTGTATTTACTGTTTTAATGTTTCATTTCTGGGTTGTATCATTGTCTGCTCCACTGCTCCACCATTTCCACTGCAGCACCCCCACCCTGTATTGGTGATCATGGACCCTTCCAGGTTTTTGGGTACAATGATCTTTTCAATATATATCCTCCAGGTTGAGGGCTCTGTTCCAAGATCCCCTGTCTGGCTCGCTGGTGCTGTCCTCAGTGCCTGACCAGCTATTTGGTTCTCTTTTTAGAGAACATGTTTTGCTTCCTGGCTCTGTTCTGCTCTTAGGTTCTGTTTTTGGCCCATGTGCTACTCCAAGGTTGTATTTTGGATCTATGTCCCGCTCTGAGGTTCCATTTCTGGTATGTGTCCTGCTCAATGGTCCTGTTCCTGGTCAGCCACTTGATTTAAGGCATTGTTACAGATCTTGCTCCAAGGTCCGGTTTCTGTTGAATGTCTGGCTCAGAAGTCCTGTACCTTGAATGTGTTTGGCCCTGATGTCCTTACCTTACCTGTATCTCCTCAGCAGGAAAAATGTTATGGGGTGCAGACAGCAAAGGGAACTATTTCAGTTCAGTCATGTCCCCACTCCAGTCCTAGACTAAAATAAAGCCAGATGGTGGTGGCAACCGATGATGGGGGAGGGCTAATATACATTTTGCATGGGCATAGACTTCAACTGCAGTAAACAGAGGTAAGCAAAAAACAGTAATATCGGTGTGCTGCCTTTTCATTTAAACTTCCTTAAAGTGGACCAACACCCAGGATTTTCACTATCCTGGGGGTTGGTCCACTTCTGCGGGACACCATGATCGGGGGTGCCCCGCTGTGTGAAACCCCCCAGAAAGCCCCAAAAAACGTACCTCACCGCCGACGGACAAGCGACGGTCAAGCTGAGGCCGCCGCCGCAGCCTCTCGTGCGTACCTCTTACAGGGAGCGCGCCCGCGCCGGCCATTCACAAACGGCCGGCGCGGGTGTGCGCCCTGTTAGAGGGACGCGCGGCGGAACGCGCATGCGCCGTTGGGATGGGAGAAGGTAAGGTTTGTGGGCGTCCGGGGGGGTTTCACACAGCGGGGCATCCCGATTTCGGATGCCCCGCGGGAAGGGAGCTGGTCAGACTCGGGAATCTTATAGATTCCCGGCCCGATCAGCGGTGGGTGTTGGTCCACTTTAAATTTTCCTCCCAGTCATAATAATTGCTTTTTTGTTTTCTTTTTAAATAGAGATAAACACTGATGCACATGCAAGTTTCCCAAAAGCTGTGGTACTGAACTAGCGCAATAATCATGTGAATTTGCATATTTGTCCACCTATTATTTTTGCTGAAATGCTGATAAACCTTCAAACTCACCAGTACAGCCCTACCCTGACCATATATATATATATACACATACATACATACATATAACTACCTTATATTCAATAGGCTAAACATAAGCTAATATTTACTGCCAGATTAACATGCTGAGCTTTATAATGTTAATGAATCTGATTTATTGATCATAATCAGGATTTGGGCAACTAGGAAGGGCTGAAATTTAAGCACAGGCGTTAAATGCTCATACTATAATAATTCCAGCAGATGGCGCTACAGCCTGAAAAAAAACTTGGTTTTGCCCATAGATAGCTATACAATTTGCTGTATCCATTAATGAATGAACCTTGTTATGTTTATGCTGCGGATTGGAAATCCAAAGTCTGCAGGTAACTGGATGATCAGTATAAATGAAATAATAGTTTTTAGATTTGCAATACTCTTTCACCCTATTACCTATGATACAGTCTCCATACAAAGTGAAATGTTCCCACCTGGCTAGGCATGATGTTGATCAGAGCAAATTGAGTAAGTAAGTAAGATTAGAGACTCTCCCTGCTCTTGCATTAGGAAGTGCTCTCCAATATGTGTTCCAAGTTTCAGAGTCTGAGATGGTGCCAGACATGGTTTGGCAGGCTGCATCTATAGTCTGCTTCTGTTCTTGCCTCTTGCTCTAGGTGTCATCTGTGAAGAAGTGGTAGAGGCACCAACAGCTTGTCCTCATTTACCAGGTGGTTAAAAATAAGACAACTTGCTCATTTTAGAAAGGATTTGAGCAAGGCCACATCTGCTGAACTTGACATACCTTCACCATCATCCTGGTTATGAAATACATAGTGTACACAGTCCAGGTTTATATTTTTGGAGCAGACTGGTGGTCATCATTTTTGTTCAGGCTGAAAGTGGTCCACACCCATTTTCTACATAGTGGTTGTGGGGCCGCATTGTGACTGAGTCTCAGAGGGGCAAGGAGACTGTTGGAGCCCTCTGTGCATAGACCCCCGCAACCCCCACGTGGACCTTGATTCCTGAACAAAATGCTGCACGGTGATTGCCCACCATTGGTCGCGCGGCCCTGGTTTGACCAATGACCAGGAAATAGAAAGCGACCTAGGACCACGTGACCGATGATGGTCAATTGCAGGGCTGGATTTCACTGGGAGATTGAGGAACAGGTAAGGATTGCAGCCTTTGCATGGGAGGGATGTCTATTCTGAGACATTGCGGTCCAACATCCATTATTTAGAAAATTGGTGTGGGAATGCTATAAGATGCCTCTGCTATCTAAAATTTGGACATTTCCAAATTTTGCTGTTTTATATCAGTCTAATGTAGGTAGCTCATTGAAATATAATCAACTCCAGGGACTTAATTTTCTAAATTTTCTTTAAGATATCTTGTGACAATAAGGGTCATTTAAGAATAGGAGAGAACATTGGAGAGCCAAACCCCACATCATTTTAAACAAGCATTCCCCTTAAAGTGGACCAACACCCTGAAGGGTTGCAATCCCCCCCCGCGGGGCATCCAACATCGGGATGCCCCGCTGTGTGAAACCCCCCAGGACTCCCCATTCACCTTACCTGCATCCCGATCCAACGGCGCATGCGCGGGCCGCATCTCATGCTTCTCTCTAGCATTCGCGAATGGCCGGCGCGGGCGCCAGACGAATGGCTGGCGTGGACGCCAGCATGCTCAGAGCTGCTGAGCTATGACGCCGGTTAGACGCGCAAAGCTCAGCGGCTCCGAGTGCGCTGATTGGACGAGCGGCCGCGCATATGCCGTAGGAGCGGGGTGAGGTGAGTTTTATTAGGAAATCTGGGGGGTTTCACGCAGCGGGCACCCCCGATCAGGGTGCCCCGGGGAAGTGGACCAATACCCAGGATAGTAAAAATCCTGGGTGTTGGTCCACTTTAATCTCTCCTCCCATGAGTAGTACCTTTTGGGATTTTGATGCTTCCGCTTCACTCTGCTTGCCACCTGTTTTAGCCAGAAGTCCTCCCTCATTAAGCATTGCTGCACTTGTTAGCGGAAGTGATGTCAATGCCGCACGCCACATGAATGATGGCCTGCTGTTTCACATTGCTGTAGCAGAAATTTCACAGTGGTGTCCCTTCCAGGGCATTCCACCCAGACTCCTCAAGGTAAAGCACATGTGAGATCTGGCCAGGGGTCACAATTACACAAAATGTTAAGGTATACCTCAGGGTTACAGGGAGGCATGAAGTAATGATGTAGGGGCCAGCGGGGAAAGACAGCAAAAAAATAATTGTTCCTTCATAACTCAATAGAAAGAAATATCTATTTCTAGTTCTACACCCTAAAAAAAGGAGTATCAGCAGGGACATTTGCTAAATTTATTTCACAAGGTCAGTAGGTTTAGGTCCAATTGAAAAGTGCACATATGTTGGTTCATAAATCCTAAAGCCTAGGTAAAAAGATCCACTGACTGAAAAGCCCAATCCAAAGCTCCATAGATCATAAAGGGATCAGTGATGATATGCAGCTTGGCAGTGTGTGAGCCTGTGGAAAAGTGAATGGCTTCTCCACATGACTAGCAGTAAGTGGGTGGGATTGGGGAATTCTGCCACCTATATCCAAGTATTGATTGCCTTCGGCTTCCAGTCTCCAACTGCTACGAGATATGGTACATTAAATTCTTAATATGGAAAAAGCAAAATCCTTTAGCTTGAGGTGTTACAAAAATGTAAAAATGGTAATATAGATATATAGAATAATGTCACTGTAGGTTATATATTTCACAGCTATTTGAATTGTTACTATAAAAGTTTCCGCTTTTGCTATATTATTGCTATGAATGTTGCTACCTAATAGTAAGCAATTGCAATTCACTGACTGTCAGTCAGCAACCTCCTTTCTTTTACATTATTATGTCTACGTATGAAGAACCTACACTGTTACCCACATCTGAAATGGCTAATATTGTGAAGAGAAAAGGGGGAAAAGGGATATCCAGCATAATAAAACCTTGCCTATGAATGTATGTATATGAAGGTATTTATCTGCAACAGCCAGTCCCCCACTCCACACTACACAATAGAGCAAAATAAACACTTTATATATGATGTTATATTATTAGGGCCCTAAAGTTCAAAATGGTCCATAAGCATTTTCCCCCTCCCATGAACACCCCAAATTGGGAGGTCCACCAGCTTATTTCTCTTTAGGAAGGCTGAAAAGAGGCAGTAATATGGAGCAACACTCCTGTAGCTGCTGTAACCACATCTGTGTTCCCCTTTTACTGCAGAATGGCCACCATTAACCTGCTGGCAAACCCCAATGGCCAGTGATCACATGGGGTGGTAGGGAGCATTGGAGCAAGGGCCAGATGAGTATTCCTGACTAATCTTTGGGATTCCTACATGGATGTTTGCAAACTGGAATGCCTGGGAACTGGAGGAGTCACTGTGTCTTATTGGCTGGAGCCAGGATCATGTTTATCTCAAGTAATCCCTAGGCCTGTGCTGAGGGCATTATTGTTGTTGGGCATATTGATCTGACATTACTGTCTTTGTACCCTAAAACAATATTGTTTGGTGGCCGCGGGCACTACATGGTTCTGTGTATGTGTGTGAGACGGGACCCATAGAATGTATGTAGCATTGAGGGAGACATTTTTTAACAGCACATACATAGGTTCTGCTTCAATCAACATTCATTACCATGCACAAATGCCCAGAAATGAATCGGTTGCCGGACGCCTTCCCCCTCTCTTCGGTGCACATTCCCTGCAAGCCATTCAGATATGCCTGCCAATTGGGATGCCCTCGGGCAAGATGTAACCCGGCCCTGGAAGCTTTTCTACTCCAAAGCCTGGTTACAGGTTAAAGTGCATGAATAGTGAGTACAGCCTTGCCTGGAGGTTGACATTAACCAATAATGAATGGATACAGCATAAAAAGTTCTGCTTTCTTTGTATATCAATAATCCCCCTTTTGATGTATCTATTTTCATTATTAAATATGCAAGGGTAGCATATTTCCTCTGGGGTCAGAGGGCTGTCCACTGATTACAAATATGACTCTTGTAGTAGACGAATATGATTGGGGTCTGCTTACACGACCCCTAATGAGGTAAACTCTACTGATCACCACAGAAGCAGAAATGCAAGAAAATGCAACACTTGTGTAACATTTTACCAGATTTTGAGCTTCCTTTTGACCTTTAACTGGCAGGCCGTTACAAATCAGGTTGGTCCACAGTGGGGCTGTGAGCAAACCTGCAGTCATTTTGGAGGCCTATGGGTTTGAGATTTTATGAAGTTTATGAAGTTGAAAATTGTTAGAAAAGCATTTTTTAGTATGTGCTGGCAGGTAACATAATCATGTCAGTATAAAGTGAATCAGAAGAGAACAGCCTATAAAGTGAATCTGTCATCAGAAAGCTTAGGTTGGCAGTTAGAGGTTTTAGTGCAGAAGGAAGGCCCCTATTGGAATCAATAGACAGGGCTGACTATGAACACAAATATAATAGGGAGGTACGGCCTCATCTGAAACAAAAAATGAAGCAGAATTATTAACTAAGCATTTGAAGGCTTTTATATATGGTGTTTTTTCACAGGGGTAGATTTTGTGGCCCTATGGGACTATAAGAAGCATAATTGTGGCCTATGAAGCATAAATGAACATGGCTGGAATTGGAAATCCACTTTACATGCTTTCTTTTGTGTCAGTTACCACCCCGGAAATCCCTACAAATCCTGTTGCCTTGCTCCCAGATATTTTTCTGTTTCAGGTGCAGACATGAATTGAACACACAAAGAATCCAGCTGACTTGGCACGTCATTGCACATGGATCTCTAGATGTGGCACATGGTTCTCAGTGGTCTAAATAATGTAAAGAGGGGAAAGAAAATGGCTGGGGAATAGACAAATAGAGGACAGGACAGGTAAGAAATGAATATTAAATGGTGTATAAAAAGGAGAGCAATTAAAAATCAGATGGTCGAACGCTAGTCAGTAATTAAAAGGTAAACGATTTCATTGTAGATTTATAATGTACAAATCGGACCATAGTTACACCTGTACCATGGCACTTTATCCCTATTCTCTATTTACCATTTGCATTTCCTGAATAGTCTTGAGACACGGGGTAGAAAGCAGATTAAACATGATAACCTACAATTACCCAGCACCTTTTTTGCAAAGCTGTAACTTTTGCTTTTATGTTTGATTCTTAGATAACTCTGTAATTCAGCTTTTTTTGTATATATTACATGTTACAGCTATGTTACCACAGGCCAGAATTACAGCCTTTTGCTTTTTAAAAATGGGTGTGGAATGTCCAGACATACATTTAGCATCCCGCTGTTGCATGGAAAAAATAGCCAGTCAGTCTAAATATGCCTTTATCTTCCTAGTGATGAGGGACAACAGTTTTTCTTTCTGAATCCTTGAATTTACCGGTAGATAGAACCTCCAAGGTAGCTTGTGTCTTACAATATAAAACATTTCTATGTTATATCTTTGTAGAACTGATTATTTAAAGAATATAGTTATAGTACAATATATTATATATTGTACAATATAGTACAGTACAATAACAATTGTGGAGTTAACACTGAAAGCCTTACAAATATGACGTGTAATAGTTCGAGAGCGCCCAGTGCTCTTTATCATTCAAATAGTCCAAAATTAAAGACATTGTCCAGGAAGGCAAATAAACTACAATTTCAGTTAGCCCCAAAGTTCCTTGCTTTTAATTTTTTTAAATGATCGCTCAAAAGCTGTAAAAGCTTTTTATAAATCTGCTGAGCAGTGGGTGTGGCCACTTTCTCTGGAGTGGAGCATGGTACGCCCTTACACTGTTACTCTGGGAATGAGACAGAGAGGGGCTGAGACCGAAACAAATGAGCATTAATGGGCAGTCCATCGTCCAGGATGAGGGACACAATTGGAGGACGATGGGCAGGGGGAAGGGAGAGGAAGGAATGACTCATCAGCTGATAGTGAAAACAAACACTACCCGTAGCATCCCATCCAAGGTAGGAGATTTAACCCTTGGCTGGACAATCCTTTTTATAAACTTTGTCAACATATAAGAAAGCATAAGGCAGGATTACTATACATCCTGTGTAAAACATATTGTTCTTTACTTTATGAAAACTTAGGGGTGACAGGTTTTTGAATGTACCATTCTAATTTTATGGGGGAGAAAAAAATTCCCTTAAACTTTCTAACAGTTACTCAAAGTATTGCATGATGGGTAAAAGCATCTATACACATGAGCAACATTGCAAAAGCAATAAGCCTTCATGAGAGTGTGTAAGTAACTCCTCCTCCTACCATCTAGCATGTCTTTGTGAATTTGGAACATTAGACCAGAGCAATCAAATCAGAACCTATGTTTTTGCCCCCCAATAGTCCAATATGTTTGTGATTATTGATGGGTGAACCAGAACATGGAAAAACAGCCCACCAACTAGCTTCATCTAAAGGATGCAGCAGCCAAGCTGCTGTAAAACTTATCTGAGCCCTGCGATCGCCTTCCTGACAGTCGCAGGGTTCTTTGAAATGGTCCACGGCCAGGGCCACAGAAAAATGGCAGTGCTGGCACTAGGAATGTTCTCACTCATGGGGAGCGGTTTACAGCAGCGTCTCCTGCTACACACACATCCCGCCCCCATTACTGCCATCATCACAATATTTTTTTTCTTCCCAGATTCTGCCTGGGGGCACCAGGTTTAGGGCCCCGAACTTTTAATCAAAGTTCGCTACGCCGGCAGAAACCGAAGTTTGGGTGTGGGGGAGTGATTCACTCATGCCTATTTGTGATATATTAACTCCCTCATTTTGAATAGTGGCACATAAAAATACATTTCCTCCGCTATCGGCTATTATGGCATACCAGGTCCTATGTCTTTTGGCACAGGTAGTGGAGATTTCAGACCCCGGAATGTTTAGTTTAATTAGATTTTTATTGAAACTGTATTACTTTATATAAACATAAGGCATTTACAATAAAGAGGCATGCAAGGGCATTGCCTTCATGTTGGTATTGTCGCTTAATTTTTGTCTAGAAAATAGACAAAGAAATAGAAATAGAAATCCAAAGGTTTAAATCCCCATCAGACCCACAACCCCATTTGGAGCCACACAACTTCTGTAATACTTCAACTTTAGAAAGGAACATAGTGGCAAAAAACTGGTACATAAGAAAAAGAAGGGAATAATATATATATATATATATATATATATATATATATATATGCAAAAAAGAGATACAAAGAAAATAAATGATAAAAAGCGAAGAGTAAAGTCCTGACCTGCTTAGATATACTGTAGAACAGGCATGCTCAATCTGTGGCCCTTTGTGCCACCTGATGTGGCCCCCAATAAACTAAAAACCTAAGTGAGGGTCAAACGCAGTGTAGCTAGGAGCATTGAGTGGGTAAGGACAGACATAAATGCTTTGCTTTGGAGAAGTGGGAGAGCACATAAAGTAAAGGTAGTTAAATAGCCTCAGGCCCTTATTTATGAAGGAATAGCGACAGGTAGCGACTGGTGAGCGACCAGTAATGACGGGCCCCGCCACAAGAACGCCGGCTCCCCACCACAATCACACATTTATCAAGCCAATCCTGCTTAGCGACTGAGATAGCGCCAAATAGCCACTCATTCATCAATATTCCAGCCTCAGCCCACAGCGCCAGCGTCCGACCTTGAACAGTGACAGGTATGACCTCTCGCTACCTGGCGCTCTCCAATGCATTTCAATGGAACAATCTTTAAATAATAATAATTAATTGTTATTAATTTTTTTTTTTTTCAATGTGAAAAATTCTGTGACCACTTCTGCCATTTTAGATAATTTTTTAAGGGAAAAAAAAAAATTGTACAGAATTGATATTACGGGTCTGATATTAATGTATTCATATTACTAAATTATTTAAAAAACTTTTTTTTTTTTTGGTTTCCAAAAATATGGTTGTTTGGGGGTTAAAAAACTACTTTTAACCCATCGCCGCCAGCGCTTTTTTTGAGCGTGATTTTTTAATGAATATGGTGGGAGCCGGTCGCTAGGGCCAGTCGCTATCATGCGCTCCCATACAGCGCGGAACCTGTCAAATAGCGACTCCTCACCCAATATTCAACATTACTGCAAACCGACTGAGTCGCTATCAACTACCGAACAACGGCCAAGCACAGCGACTACTAGCAGACGCTTTGAAAATTCCGCTACAGTCGCTCAACTGTCGCTACCTGCCGCTATTAATGAATCGGCCTCTCAGTATTTTCAGGAAATGCATTGACAAATAGAGATGGCAGCAGCAGGATGGAGAAGCGCTGTGTCATTGATTGTCATTGGTATACCAAGGCAAACCTAGGAAGCAATAAAGGGGGCAAAACCTTGAACATCATAACGTTGGGGTTTTGGAAATACGAATGAGATATGGGACATACGATGTAGAAGCTATAAATATTGGACCCATATAATGGGAGAAGAGAGGCAATTGGCATGTGTATTAGTAACTTGTTATATATAAAATTGGTATTAGGTTGGTGTGAGGACTTAAAAGGGTAAAATATTATATTATCACCATGCAACATTATATTATTACTATGCAAACCATTAAATTTAAGTCAGGTTAATTTGTGTATGTGAAGGTGTGGGATGCAAGAGTTTAAGTGTGTGTCTGAGGGTTAATGTGTATAGTGGAATGGTCATGTACAGTATGATTGGAGTTTTGTTTGGGATTGGTGTATGGGGGTATGCGGGGGCAATATTAGTGTTGCTTTTGTGATTGTAATTAAACATTAAAAAAAATCTAACATTTTGAACCATTTCCGTTCTTCATGGCCAGCAGCCAGTTAAATTACCACTAAGTGGCCCTCGCTCTTCAAAAGGCAGAGCATCCCTGCTATAGACCATCAACCTCCACTCAAGGAATTATTTGTTTTGGCAGGGTATGATATAACAAGATGCAAGCATGGGCAGAAAAGGCTCTTGTGGTGAAAAGAAACCACCTGAACACAGGCTGCAGTAAGAGTACACATGAAGCAGCATATATAGGTGGTGTATTTTCAGATTTACATTAAAATCAAACCAGAGGAAACCACTAAACATAGTCATGGATGGTTGTTGTCTCTGTGTTTCAGACTAAAATACAGCTCTCTCATTGCAAACCATTTTACCACTGCTCCTATTTTAACATTCAGATTTAAGATGAGAGACAAGAAAAAGGAAGTCTTTCCAATTTATTATACATACAAACTATATAAAATGCCATATTTTATGGTATTTTAAATAATAAATAAAAATGAATACTTTTTAAAGAGATCTTACCTTGACTATGAGCCCTCTGGAGTCCACCATCCATATTTTTTTAACCGCATTCTCTATAGATGTTCCTTCTTTCATCATAGCCATAGTTATTAGGTCTGCAATTCCCATGGCAGCCTGAGCAGAATAGGAAGAATGATAAACTTAGAAAGTAAGCAAACTGGACAACAGTAGTTGGATAAAGTTTAACATTATGTTAACATCAAAAATGCCCCCTTTCCTTCGCATTTTTAATCAATATAGAGTCGCAAGCCACCATGTGGAGAGAGACCCATGTTAGATTTATAATAGGGGGGCTAAAAAGACCAAAAGACCCTCTACTCAAAAGTAAAGGAAAAGAGGTGCTTTCCTGGAACAAAAAGTATTTACACAGTGCCTAATACAAAGAACAATTGAATTACCCATCACTCCTTGCAATAGGAGGAGCCATGCAAATCATCTCTTTACATCTCAGGGGCGTGAGCAACGCCAAGGATTATCTTAAAATTTACATGTGTAGCTGTCCTGGACAAGGCACCCAGTATTGTTACTACACAATGTCAACATACTGTAAGAATGTCTGTTTAGAGCATTGTTTAGCCTTTTTTGTATGCTAAAAGTTTTGTTAGGCCAAGTAAAGCAAATGAAAAAAAGTTTTCTCCATTGGCAAAATTGTGGATGACACAATAACACTAAGCCTAAACAGGGACAATAAAGATGAGAAAACATACCTCGCCAGCTCCTTGGAACAGAACTGTGTGGTCAGATAATTTGTTCTTTGTTATACGAAGAGCAGCAAGAAGTCCAGCAACTGCAACACTAGCAGTTCCTGAAATAAAAGAGGAAACGCCATTTACATTTATTTAAACAGTTTATGATACTCTTTCAGCATGGTATGGGATTTGGCAATTTGGCAATATGTGTTACATACCTACCTGTGCCTAACATATTTTTAAATGTTCTAGGTTCTAAGAATGTTAATAAGCACCAACACTGATCACCTGTAGATGCAAGTATGATCCATCCTTGTGTCTTTCTTGCTCATTGCTTTGTATTTGCCCACCCGGCCATGCTCGGATTGGCCCACAGGGTTACCAGAAAAAAAATGGATGGGCTCCTAGTCTCAGGGGCCCCTTTGAGGGCCTTCATCACCAAAACGGAACTATCTATAGTTTATTTGTAGCATTCCAAGTGCACAAACAGACGACAAAGTCTGGCATAAAGTTTCTGTGCATGGGCCCAGAATGTAAGCTGGCAATACTTGCATCTAAATGTGGGGTGGGTCCCCAGAGTCACTTCTACTAGTGGGTCCTAGATATGCCACTCTGACACTGCACCTGGTCATCAGATGTAACCTGCAGTAATACATATTTCTGCATATTTTTAACACTATGAGAAACCAAGTACTCATATCTCACATTCTAGCCCAATAACTGGACATCACCATCTCACATTGTACAAAGTTTTTCAGATTTACCTGTTAGTTTGATACATTGCCTGCTTGTCAGAAGTCACAATCTGGGAGAATATTCACCTGCCAGGGGAGCTATGGGCATTAAAAAGATCCCCTATCATATACTCCTACATCATAAAGAGGCTCATCCAGTGAGCATGTGATGAAGATGCTGTGCTCCTGAACTGCATTGGAGCAGCCATCTTGCTACACACCTGACAAGACTGATTCTGAAAAACCCAGCCCCAAAGTCCAAATTGCCTTAGATCTTTATACCTTCTCACTTGCCAAAATTAGATGGTCATTTGTAATGACTCATCATTGTTCAGAAAGCTCTTAGAAACATTGTAGCAAGTGTTTCAATGCTCTGTGGCTGCAGATGCATAGAGTTACGAAGAGTAAACTAATCAGCATTACTCTCCTCCGCCAAGCTGCTGATTCAGTTGATGACTGTTGATGACTGAGATGCGGCCCCTTGTTTCTGAGACATATAACTATCTCAGCTTGGAGTGGGATGCTTATAGCAAAATCCCAAGTTTTGTCACTGACAGACTGCCTTGTGTTGAGAGACAGAATCACAAAGGCATACTACAGCCCAGCTGGAAACATTTCATCAGTGCAACCAGCTAAAGAAATATTTCTCCTTCTAACATTCTGTGTGGAAACAGATAAAGTGCAGCATCGGCATATATACTGTATTCCACATTGATTTGGGGGAGGTGCATTTAAACCTGTCCTAACCATCGTGGGTTTGACATTAACCTGTCAATATGTTAGGCCTTTTTTTATAGCTGTCAGCTTTCAGTGCAATACAGTGCAGTTATTGGCAGTGCCAAAAGCACTGAGCAGTCCATTATTCAGTCCATGCAACATCATGGTCACACTGTAATGCATGGGTAGGGCAGGAACAGCATCGGCCACAGACTTTTATTGCATTTTGGCTGTGTCTATAACAGCTGTGTTAGAAGAAATATTTCATTTACAAATATACAAAAAAAAATGTCAGGATGAAATATGGATGAGGGCTAAAATGACAACAGGAAATGACCACGCTTCAATACATTGTATTTGTAAGGAAGTATAAAGAATAGCTAGAGCTTTTTTAGAGTTTTAGAGTTGTTCCAATAATCTTATATCAACAAGCAACTTTATATGTTTACATTTGTAGCAGTTGTCTCATTGTAATACAGTGTATAACCCACCCTCTGCTGTAGTGATGATGCTTAATAAGTAAGATGCTTTGAAAGAATTTGGATCAATTTTATTGATTTAGAGCAGTGTACATTCACTCACTGCTACTGTAATTAAAATTGTGAACATTATTACCACCTGTCACGTTGCACTAACCTCCAGCCCGGCTCGACTGGCACTGAGTGTGGTCGCCTCCTCCTCTCACCGCTGTCTCCCGTGCTCCTTTGTACAGGCCAGCGTCCCCCGTTGGCGCTGTAGTCAGCGCTGCTGCCAGAGGTTGACTTAAATGAGCCCACAGGGTGTTCTGGGCGAAACGCCCTTAAGGTTTAAACTGGGCAATTAGCTCAAAGGTTGTAAAAGCACCAATCACATACATTCCCCTTGTCCAATCCGGTTCAGCCCTATGAAAGTTTTATCCCCCCAGTCTGCCACTGCCTGTGATAGCGTTTAGCTGGGTGTGCTAATCCTGAGTTTCTGTGTTGATACCTGTTGCCGACCTTTCTAGCCTGACTATCTTGACTGCCGCCTGTACTGACCTCAGCCTGAATTACGACCACGGACCTGTCTCATCCCTGGTGCCGCAAAGCTCTCTTGGTTTGACCATTGGTGTGACCTTTGACCGTTTTCTCCATCGGAGTTCCCAGAATTGTATTACTGTACTTATCTTCAGTTCATCCGTCTTCAACCCCTTTGAGGTAATATGTCCTGGGGGCAACTGTGTTCGGCAAAGCGTTGAAAGCGTCCCGGCAAACAGGGGCTTGGCTAAAGGTGAAGCTAGCTGCGGAGGTTGGGGGTTATAGGCTCACAAAGATGACGGGTGTCCCCGGGGTTTGACACCACCACACTCACTTATATCTATGCCCTTTATGACACTGTCATAGAGATAAGGGGCATGGAATATGGCCATAAGAGTGTTATGTTTAATCTTATTTTATTGAGTTTTCAGCATATCACATATCACATTAAACACAGTGACAATACACAGTACAAAATGCGAAACATATGACATTACATAGCAATACCACAACCTACATGATTCCGCATTAACCTCCCACTCCTCATCACGATCCCTTCCTCATTCGTTAAAGCCATCCATGCCTCCCATCATAATGTCTCTAGTAGGACTAGCCAGTTCTCCTACTACGTAAGGGGGACATGGAATACCCAACATTATCGTAATTGTGCTTTGTGAGAAGGACGTCCAGGCCCCCCAGAGTGGTCCGGGTTATTTGAATGATCTGTCCTAGACCTCTGCTCACCCAGTCCACTCTGGTTCCCTCTTGTATATCCATCTGCAGGTCGGGTCTCTGCATACCCAATGAAAGACAAACCAACATACATCTCACATGGACACTGACACACAGGGGCCGGAGGGGGGGGCGGGTAAAGGAGAAGGGGAAACAGGGGGGGGGAAACAGAAAAGGGACAGTGGAGGGGAAGCAAGGCCGGGGGGAGAAGAGAAGGAGGACCCACCTATTGTAACCCGGCTATCCTCCTCCTCCCCCGGTCCGAATCCTTGAACATTATCCAAGCTACCCATGTATTCCTGAACTTCTCGCCCTCTCCCCCCAGATCAGCCGTGAGTTCCTCCATTCTCATGATGTTATTAAGCTCTTCACACCATTCTATCAAGAAGGGAACAGCGGTTCTCTTCCAATATCTTGGAATCACCGATCTTGCCGCTGTCAAAAAGAACTCCCCTTTTACCTGATTGTCTGCTATCTGGAAGCATGGATAGCAACGTTATCTCAGGGGTGTTTGGAATTGGGGAGAGATAAGCCTCTTCATATAACGAAAGGATGCTGGCCCAAAGACTATTGATGCTGGGGCATTCCCACCATATATGCAAAAGAGTTCCACGGGCTATGTTGCATCTCCAGCATGTATCCGGAACTGTGGGGAAAATCTGATGGATGCGGGAAGGACTTCTGTACCACCGTGAGATCAATTTGAAGTTTTGCTCTTGGGATTTGCATGGCAGGCCATAAGAGTGTTAATGCTTGATGTTGCTCATATTTTAAAGCCCAATTCACAGACCAACTCTCATGCCCAATGAGTCAGTTAGTGGAAGGAGACATAAATAATAGAAGACATGGCAGTCTATTTTCTCTGCAAGTATGTTTGTCAATTTATGTGATCCAGATTCAGTTCAGTATTGCATTCTTTGGCAGTGGGCAGGCAGCAAGAGGTTAACGGTTTGTCTCAGTTTACTATGATCCATTTAAATAAATTATTTTCATAAGATATTTTAAAGCAAGTTTGCAAAAGGCAAACATGTCTAGCAGAACTGATTGATTGTCATTAGATTTTTCGGCACAGGGAGATTTCTGTGTTTATCACTGTTTGTGGGGAGAAAAACAAAAATCTGTAACAATTTGGGCAGAAGAAAGGAAGTAGTTGTACATGAAAAGGTGGCAGTGAATTGGACACATTTTCAGTTTTTCTAAATTGGTGGCTCATCGCCACTTATTGCTAACCTAACTGTTGGTCAGTTGCTTATTCAATTGGATAAATATTGGGGTTTATAAAGGTTCCTTTTCTAAGCTCGTCCCACAGTGCCATCCACTTTAAGTACCAGCTCAGTATTTGGCATTGCACTATTTATTTTGCATGATGTGTGAACGCTGTGAATGCTTTGAGTGCTGGAGGGAAATCTCCCTTACTCCAGGCTTTCAGTCTTTTTGGCAATGAAAAGTGCTTTACTGTAGAAGCTGGCTTTGAAATCTGGCTTAAACTCCAATATCCTGATCTGGATTTCTTATTTTTATTCCTAGCTGGTGCTTTTCCAGATGCTTTAATCTTGTATACACAAAGCTGAAACACAGCTACACTGCTTAGACACATATGTATAATGTATAAAATGAAATCTGACATGAAACAGGGGAATGAATAAACTCACAATATACTCTGGATGAATATATCAGCATAGAATGCTCCTCTAACTGTATAAAGAATGTGTGTATACATTGTTAGAGCCAAGAACCCCCCAAAATCAGACCTTAATGGCTACATAAAAGCAGGCAACCATGAGCAGTGCCTGCAGCCCCGGGAGAAACTCAAACTGGATGTTATGTCAGAAAGTGTTGGTATTTGAGTCTATAGGGCAGTTCCAACACCATGAAACCAAATGTGTTATATGACAAAGCATAGGCTACATCTTTTTCTTTTTCTTCAATATGTTGCATAGAATGCAGAAAACTGCCCTATTTTTCACAGAATTCTTCAGGAAAGCCATGATAATTTGTATTAAAACAGCAAGAGCATTGTATCTCAGAACACAGAGGAGACAGACAAGTATATAAATAAGCTAGATCTCCTCTGAGATTAAGGCCCTTATTCATCAAGCGATAGCGCCAGGTAGTGTCTGACGAGCGCCAGGTAGCGGCAGCTAACGGCGACTACCGACTCAAGTACGCCCGGCGGCAGTCACAATGACGCATTTATCAAGCAAAATGAGGCTAGTGCCGGCGAGAGCGACGGCTAGCGCGGCATTCATCATGAAGCCGCCTGGACCGAACAGCGCCGCTGCAAATTCCCTCACAGCGCCAGGTATGAGCTGTCGCTCCCTGGCGATGTCCAATGCATTTCAATGGAGCAATCTATAATTATTCCTAATTAATTGGTATTATTTATTTATTTTTTTTTTTAATGTCAAAAAATCGGAGACCACTTCTGCAATGTTAGGATTTATTTTCAAGTAAAAAAAAAAAATTAAAAAAAATATGTGCAGAATTGATCTAACAGGTCTGAGATTAATGTATTCATATTACAAAATGATTCTAAAAACATGTATAATGTTACATTCAAAAAATATGGTTGTTTAGGGGTTAAAAACTAGTTAATACACATCGCCGCCAGCGCTCTGGGGTTTAAACAAGGAATGGACAGCGACAGCACATTCGGAGCGTGATTTGTTGATGAATATGAAGCTAGCCGTTCGCTCTGGCCATTCGTTGTCAGGCGCTCACATACAACGCTGAACCTGTGAAACAGCGACCCCCCAGCCCGTATTCAACATTACCGCACACCGACTGAGTCGCTGTCATCAAGCTAACGCCGGCCAAGCACAGCGAATACTAGCTGGCGCTGTGAAAATCACGCTACATTCGCTCATCTGTCGCTACCTGGCGCTATTAATGAATCGTCCTCTAAATCTTCGTTTCAGGTTTAGCCTTTCGATATAGCCTGCTGACAGGTGCTGGATGGGCATTTCCCCTTTTACTCTACCCAATCCCTCCACTCCTGCTGACACTGACCAGGGGCGTAGCTGGTGGGGGGCAGAGGGCATGTGCCCCAAGTGCAGCAGGTCAGGGGGTGCCAAAGGGGGGCATGAGCACAGGGGGGGGGAGCCATTAAGAATCTTTGCCCCTGGTGCCAGAAAGTCTAGCTATGCCTCTGCATTGACGGTTGATGCAGTGTTATGCTGAGCTCCACTATGTACCACCTTTAGTCCTGCTAACCAGGGCTGTATTTACCATTAGGCAACCCTAGGCACGTGACTAGGGTGGCAACCTGGAAGGGGGGGGGACACTGCTCTTACTACTGTAGTAAAGAAAAGAAATAAAAAATCCCATAGTCAGAACATGAATGCCTCCTAACAACCCCCCCAGCCACAGAAGGATGCAGGGTGTATTTGTGGGGGGGGGGGGGGGGGTTGAATAGAGGCCAGAGCATCTCCCCTGCACTGGTGTGGTCATGTGACTCCTGTATGTCAGAATGTAGTAAAAGATGGAACATGCTTGTCTGCTTCTCTGCATTTCCGCCTTTGTGCCCTCCTCCACACATCCTCTGCACCTAGCCCCTGGCACCCTTCCCCCTACACACTTTTTTTTGTTTGCACCGTGACCTAACTTTAAAAAAGGGGGCGCCAGCACTTAAAATGCCTAGGGCACCATGAACACCAAATACGGCCCTGCTGCTAACACAGGCAACACGTGTGCTTCCATGTGTATTTAAGCGTTTGGAGTGAGCCTTTTTAATATTCTGGGTGTTTGCGTTGTGATTGCTCTGTGCAACCAGCTCCCACCACACAAGGGGAGCCTAAACCAACCAAATTACTGCCACTACAGAGGGGGTTATTGCAGGGGTTAATGCTAGCTAGTGCTAGGTGGGGTAGGTAACATTGATCATGGTTCTTTTCTAGGAAAATAAAAAGTCTGCCCTCACCAAAATATTTTAGCTTCTGAATCTGTCCTGTGCAAAAAAAAAAAAAATTATGTGACTGTCCTGGGCAAAATAATTCAGCGTCTTCATCTGTCCTGGTCAAAAAAATTCGGTGTCTGTAACCATACATGTAGGTCCTTTGTAAACAACGCTAATGCTGATGTGGCCCTCAGTGCAAATGAGCTTGACACCCCTTCAGTACATGAAGCAGCAGCACTAAAAACTATGTGTGAGGCCTGGACTTTACCCTTTAAAAATGATGTCCGACATTGCATTAGCTCAAACGCATTTCATTAAAGCCAAAGCCAAGGATTCATGTTGTAACTAATTGAAAATGTTGGCTTCTTCAGTTGTATTATGAGAACAATTCAGAAAACAAATCTTGCCATATGTGTGGCTGCTATACTAGTGCACATGGCTTGATGTTTTGCCATCTTAAATTTTGATTTGTTTATACAACTTTTAATAGAGTAAAGACTTCCCTTTGGATTGCAGACAATCAGTTAATAGAAATAAATCGTGCACAGAGAAAAATCCTGAGTGACGCGTCTTTAGTAAGAGACACCACGAAGGAGACCAATCTTGACCCCAATGCCCTACCTGAACTACAATTTTAGGTAGTGAGTGACGCCATGTGATTTTCTGCTCTGTTCCTGGCCTTCCTAGAATCATCACACATATATAGTCTAGCATAGCACTCTGCTGCCATGGGTGTTCTCGGTTACCTTCTCTTTTAGGGGAGGCAAAAATAATATCCAATCCCTGCTCCCTTATTGAAGTACTAAATGTAAAATTGCTGGTTGGGGATGGGAACATACTACCCCTCTGCACATAACCCCCACCCCCTTCAATTAGGAGTTTTGATATATTCTCCATCAGGTCATCTATCATCTGGGGACCAGAAGCTGCAGCACATACTGCAGCAGCCAGCACCTTCTATTGAAGAAGGCCACTGACAGTGAGTGTGGAGAGAAAACTAGCCTAGAAGTAAAATTTAATCCATGCCCTTTTTTTAAAAAGTTTTAAACGGTCAAACCCTACTACTAAGCTAGCTCTTGTCTCTCTCTCTCAAGGCTCTTCCACCTCGGCTACACTGAATCCTACTTGGGCCTTAAAGCAGAACAAAACCCAGCAGCGGCCAGCCTGGAATCTAAAAGTTTCCCAAAGGCAACCCAAATCGGGATGCTCCGCTGTGTGAAACCATAAAATCCCACCTTCCCCCGCTCCAATGGCGCTTGCCAGGACTCTCGTCCAATGAGAGCCACCCACTATGACTATGACGGCTCTCATTATTTACAATGGAGAGACTGCATACCCTGCGTCATACGTGCGCTCCTGTCCAGCCATTCAGATAGGCTGGGACGGGGGCGCGCACACAGCACAGAACTCTCTCCATTGTAAATAATGAGAGTCGGGTGGTTTCTGAGTATCGGACCAGCCAGGACATGCTGTGTGGGAGAGAAGGTCAGTGCCTGTTTTTGGGGGTTTAATAACCCTTTTTAAAACATGCACCTTAATATGCAGCTGCCTGCTATCTATAGATCACCATGGCATGTGTGGGTGTTCGGGTGATTCAAAGTAACACCCGCACAATGTGTGATAGGCAGCACAAATTCTCAGACCGTATGCACGCCCTGGAGAATCTTCTCCATGGCCCCCCTCCTCCAGTGATGTAGATAGTGTCAGGATTATCTTTTCTAGGTAACCAGCTAATGTAACACACACCAGGCCAAGAAATTTGATGAATAAAATTCAATACTGATTAAATAGTTTAACTACAATCACACAAAAACACAGCAAACAGGCATATCACACGCGAATATTTACAATAACTCTTAACATGAATAACACAGCAAGACCAAAAACAAAAGATAATCCGAACTAACAGAAAACAAAGACACAAAGATATATATATATATACTGTAGATCAGGGTTCCCATTAGGTGGTACTAGTACCACTGGTGGTACTCAACAAGGCTGCAGACAAGGCTGCAGACTGACCTGTACCCCATCCGGATCTGCTGCCATCTATTCTACAACCATGCCTGATTTGCACCATATATAAAACTGCCTATTTTTTGGGATTCACTCACTTTAAATGGTTGTTTAAAGGTGGTGCTTGATATAATCAGAAAATGGAAAGTGGTATTTCATTAAAAAAGGATAGATTACTCATTGTTATGCAGATAATACTTTACATTACTCAGACCAACACCCATGCGGCGGGAGTGTCGGTCCCTACTACAAAATGACGGCGGGTGGCATCCACAATGCTGGAGCCTCTGCATATAACCCTGCAGAACGCCGTAAAATTTACCTTAACCTCTTTCCTCCATTGGAATTCCAGCACAGCGATTGGCAGCTGGTGCTCACATGGGAAGGACATTCCAGTACCCATGTGTGCGCTGGGCAGCCAATAGCGGCACTGAATTCCAGGCGGAGGAACGGGGTTAAGGTAAGATTTACGGGTGTTCTGTGGGGCTATGTGCAGGGGGGCTCCAGCATTCTGGATGCCCCCCATAAAGTCTGTTAGTAGCAGCGACCAACACTTCCATTTCTTGTTGTTCTAGCATTTCCCTCTGTCCAATAATCTAATAATCTAAGATCTACCTCTTTTAGCAGTACTGCCTGACTAAAAGGGATCTAAGGCCCTTATTCATCAAGCGATAGCGCCAGGTAGTGTCTGTCGAGCGCCAGGTAGCGGCAGCTAACGGCGACTACCGACTCAAGTACGCCCGGCGGCGGTCACAATGACGCATTTATCAAGCAAAATGAGGCTAGCGCGGCATTCATCATGAAGCCGCCTGGACCGAACAGCGCCGCTGCAAATTCCTTCACAGCGCCAGGTATGAGCTGTCGCTCCCTGGCGATGTCCAATGCATTTCAATGGAGCAATCTATAATTATTCATAATTAATTGGTAATAATTTTGTCAAAAAATCGGAGAACACTTCTGCAATGTTAGGATTTATTTTTAAGTAAAAAAAATAAAAAATAAAAAATATGTGCAGAATTGATCTAACAGGTCTGATATTAATGTATTCATATTACAAAATTATTCTAAAAACATGTATAATGTTACATTCAAAAAATATGGTTGTTTAGGGGTTAAAAACTAGTTAATACAGATCGCCGCCAGCGCTCTGGGGTTTAAACAAGGAATGGACAGCGACAGCACATTCGAAGCGTGATTTGTTGATGAATATGAAGCTAGCCGTTCGCTCTGGCCATTCGTTGTCAGGCGCTCACATACAACGCTGGACCTGTGAAACAGCGACCCCCCAGCCCGTATTCAACATTACCGCACACCGACTGAGTCGCTGTCATCAAGCTAATGCCGGCCAAGCACAGCGAATACTGGCTGGCGCAGAAAAAATCACGCTACAGTCGCTCATCTGTCGCTACCTGGCGCTATTGATGAATCGGCCTCCCCGTCTTTCTTACTAGCAGTTACAAAGTTTCACAATCCATACATCGTATTCCCAGTATTTTTATGCATGGGAAAGCTTTGTTCTATTTTATATCACACACCATGGTAAAGCTATTACCTAGCCGTTCTTTGGTATAAGATAATAACACCAATTCATATTGGGTAGCCCTAACCCTCACCCAATTACAGCAAGCCATTTCCCTGCACTGAATGGTATTTATAGAGTTTAAGCCAACTATATATTTACTTCTTTAGAATAAACTGAAATGTAGTAATGCACTGCATGAGGTTCAATTTCTGGACCAAGCTGGAATGTGTTGCTTTTTAAAACATAGTTTGAATAAGTCAGGTCTACGGAAACTCCTAGAGATATTGGATCTGTTTTCCTAAACAGGAATTTGAAGACATAAATAAAAAGTATCACTGTAGCTGCTCTATGCAAAAGTTTTTACAAAGTGAGAACCCAGTAACACATAAATCCTAGCAAAGATAAATCCTAGCAAAGATGTCTAAAATAAGTTGGCATGACATAATACAATTAGAGCTACTCCATAACACCTTGCCCAGACAAGCAAACCTATTCAAAATAAAACTGAAAGTTACAGTAAAGTGACCGCACAATGCTGGTCGAATTAGCCCTACCTCAAAAAATAAGCCCTAGTGTGATTTTTTTTTGCATTTTCACAAATGCTTTAAAAATATAAGCCCTACCCCTGAAAATAAGCTCTACTCCTAAGAAAAGGCATATCCCTAAAAAGAATCCTAGTTACAAAGGGACAGGGGGTGGCTGTGTTCCCCCCATCAGTGGTGGCTGCTGTGGAGGGATGGGGGTGACTATCTATCCCTCTGTCTATCGACCTATCGATCTAGCCAGCTATCACTGCCTGTGTGAGCACCGGGCAGCCAGTCGGGGGAGCGACCTTACCTTAAGCTAAGGTTTACGGGAGCCCTGGAGAGTTGCGTGAGGGGGGTGCTCCAGCATACTGGATGCCATTTTAGAGGCACCACCGGTGGCCACCAACACCCTTGCGGCTGAGGGTGTTGGTCCTCTTTAAGGGCGGAATCAGAGTAGGTGAGGAATGGGGGTCTTCTTGGGCCCTTAAATACCCTGAAAGTTCCTCATTAGCATGAACACAAATGTCACTAACATTTACTTTCATTATTAAAGAGCCAGCTTCCATGGTCACTTTTCCAGCAGTACAAGCCATGCACTTCTTCCAGATGGTTTCCAGGAAGAACATGGGGCACATTCTTCTCACTGTTGCACTATGTCTGTTTATCCTTTCTAATGATGCAGTGTCTGTTTCCTTCATCTTAGGCATCTGTGTCTGAGCTTTCTGGTCCTTGGCTGCTCACTCCTACACGGTACTTTCTGATTGCTAACTTCCACTCTGGCTCAACAACAAATAGTTCTAACTGGTTCCTAAATTAAATAGGTTCTTGACCCCCCCAACACTGTATTGATACAGACACATGTAAGGCCATGTAAAGAAGGTTTTGGATAACTAACGCTAAAGCTAAAGTGAACCAAAAATCTAAAGAGACTCTTCATCCATTGCTTAAAGTGGACCAAAACCCAGGATTTTGACTATCTTGGGTTTTGGTCCTTTCATAGAAACATAGAAGGTTGACAGCAGAAGGAGACCATACGGTCCATCTAGTCTGCCCTTATGTGTATACTGTATGTACTCTTTATCTTAGGATAGATGTATGCTTATCCCAGGCATGTTTAAATTCCGTGACTGTTGATTTATCACCCCCAGTGCACCCCTGCTGTGTGAAACCCCCAGGTCGCCTGAACAAACTCACTTCTTCCCAGTCCTATGACGCATGCACGGCGTCCGAGCCTGGCGCGGACACACACCCTGCTAAAAGGATGGTGGGGATGCAGCCGCCACCGGATCGGGAAGGAAGGTGAGTTTTCGGGCTACCTGGGGGGTTTCACACAGTCTCATAGACTCCAGGGTGGGTTTTAGTCCTCTTTAACTGCGATAGACTGCAGAAAAAGGAAGGGATCAGTGTTATCAGTTATAAAAACTGCAAAAATCTGAAATAACTGCAAGCTAAACCACCACATACAACATCAGTAAAACTGCACACAGAAAGTCTTCTCACATATATATGCTTCTGTGGCATATTATTTTCTAAAGAAGCCCTCCCTTCCATTTCTAGCCTGTCAGTGCTCTCTCAGAACTTGGTCTCAAAACTGTACCCTGTCTTAGCAATGGCCACGACTCTCCTGTAAATCTTTGCGTTTTGTTGGCACAACAGTAAAGCGGCAAGTTACTCTAAAATGATGTTTTTTTTACCTCTTGTGGAAGAGTTTGCTCTATTGCTTTATGTGGTGGACTCATCACCCTATTAGAGCAGCATTCACTAAAATTTGTTTCTCTGGCCTAGAAAAGTGCTGCAGCCTGATTTGCTTTCACCGTGGAGAGGTTTCTCCAGATTAAGTTTTCCAAATAGACATTTTCCACAAATTAATGTTCATTACATTCTGGATGGCTTTCCATATGAGAGTAAACTTGCCATAGATGACAATGAGCTCTCCCACATGAGGTGTGGAGAGTGTCCTTTTTATTGAATTACACTCTGAGAGCAATTCTGATGTTCCCTGTTTAGACAAAATGTCTGGCTTTCTAATTTATGCTATTCTCTCAAGGCATGAAGACAAACCAAAGGTCACTCCTCCTCCTGTTTCATAAGCTCTGCAAAATACCTCATAGTCACAAGCTTCATTTCAGGCTGTACTGTGCAATGACAGGCAGTTATTGGCAGCTCCTCTCTCTTTCTATAAGCTAGTGTATATTAATGAGCCCCTCTAGCCTACCATGGCAAGCCTGACAAGAGGAAGCCATGTGAAACTATGAAGTGTAAAGTTCACAAATATGCTTTGGGTTCAGAAAGCTGGGTCCTGACATGAGCCTAGCCTGGAAAAATAAAGCGAGTTAGACACTTCCCTGAAATGTAAGGTGGAGCCCGGAAAACTTCAATGGATAAGATGATTGTTTCTGGATTTAATTTACCAGGCACAACTTTTAAAGGAAGACCCGTGAGAAGCATCAGGTTTATTATAACATTTTACAACCATTGGGAGTCAGAACACAGCGCAAAGATAGTCAATAAAACCACATAGAAATTCTCAAACTACAATGTTTATGTGGCTCATATCTTTCTTTTAGAATTTACTCTAAATGTGGCACCAGGATTTGTCTTGACAAGAAATAGAGCTCATATGAATCCCTCTCCAGGGCAATTCACATTGTTCTATATAATAATTAATTTACCTTTTTGTATCTCCTGCTGTGGTCAATTTTCTCTCCTCAATGGCGTTTTATGAATTTGCCAGTGATATAGGAAATGACGCTGGGCCTCCTGCCAGGCAGCAACACAGCTAAGATGCTGGGAAAGGAAGACACCTCCTGGGTGCTCCAAGATCGCCGTAACAAGGAGAAAGTCGGTGAGGCAGAGTTTCAGCTTTGAGTGGATGCAGGATCAAATGTAAGTGCTGACAATAATTCAGTATCATAGATGCAGATGGGGCAAGTGAGCTTTGGGTAGTTTTTTTCCCGACTGTCGGTCCAGTTTAAGTACTAAAGCAGGGCGGGTAGGATGCGGGATAGGCATTAAAAAGTGGAAAGTGTCATTATCTCATTAGAGAGTGCTGCTCAGCTGACTGATTTTCAATAATGACTGAGGAGCTTCTCCATTTCAACACACAATAAAGTATAACAAACAATTTTCTTAAATCCCCTTGACCCTATTAGGTTTTTGTGTTAAATACATTCTCTGGGTGAGGTGGAGACAGTTTCCACAAATTAGAAAATAACAGTTTCCTATAACCTATTCAATAAAATAGGTAGACTCCATCCAAATAAGGAGGCGAGGTTCTTCACGGATGAATGAATAAAATAGCACACCATCCCTAAAAGCCATAACTTCAAAATGCTCTTGAAATTGTAACACTATTATCCTGCCCTGTTATGAAATGAGTAGATCCACTCATGAGATCCACCAAGATACACCCTTCTCCTGTTCCTCTACTATGGGAGCAGACATAATGGATTGGTTGATGCTGTCAATCAGTGTATTATCAGGCATAACAGCTGATAATAGGCTTTCAATGAACACCTCGGTAATATTTGTAAAGGTATTATTTGTAAGTAAAACTGCTATTAAATCTAAAATTCCCCACTAGACTGCCAGGACGGCTTCATTTTGCCACAGCTTTGTTGCTGCAGACTTTAGCACGTTCTTTAATGATTTCTGTGCTCTGTGTTCTGTTATTTTGTTGATGGGCAGGAGTTTTTCTTTTACGGGCAGGCTGATTCATCATTAGCGGCAGGTAGCGACAGATGAGCGTCTGTAGCAGGCATTTTCAGAGCGCCCGCTAGTAGTCGCTGTGCTCGGCCGTGAGTCGCTACTTTATAGCGACTCAGACGCTGTTCAGTAATGTTGAATACATTGTGAGGAGTACAGCGCTGTATGGGAACGCATGTTAGCGACTGCTCATAGCGACCGACTCACACCATATTCAGCAAAAAAACAGCCTCACAAATCTCTGGCGTTGAAAAATACTTGTTTGAAGCCCAGAGCGCAGGAGGCGGTGTGTTTAAAGTCTGTTTTTCAGCATCTATCAACTAGTAACAAAGCGAAAACATTATGGAATTACATTGTAACAACATTGTAACATGAACACTTTAATGCCAGACCTGTAATGTCATTTCTGAGGAAATATATAAAAAAAATAAAAAATTATGAAAAAAACTGCTGTTTCAATGCCAGAAGAGGTCACAGAATTATTTGTGATTTTTTTGAAAAAAAAAACCCATTTAAAGAGAAGAAAAGGATCGTCCATTGAAATGTATGGGAGAGCGTCAGGTAGCGAGAGGTCATACCTGGCACTGTGCAAGGCTGAACGCTGGCGCTGTTCGCTGAGGCTGTGAAAATGATGAATCAGATGCTACATGGCGCTATCCCAGTCGCTAAACAGATTCTGCTTGATAAATGTGTAATTGCGTGCCGTGTCCGGCGTTGACCAGTCGCTATCTGTCGCTACCTCTCATTAACCAGCTACTACCTGACGCTATCCCTTCTTAAATAAGGGCCTATGTTTGTCAGTAGAAGTGCAAAAGTGCCCTATTAACCAGGTCAGAGGGTAGCAAGTATAAAATGAAACCTAGGCACACCTGTACGTGTGGTGCATAGTTTACATCAGCTCATAACACAGTAAATTAGAAAGGTTAGAGGGCTTCTAGTTAAAAAAAAATGCTATACTCACTAAACAACCTGTGGCCTTCATACTATTCTGTGTAAGCGGAGAAATATGATGCACTGTTGCGAAAAATGGCCAAATGATAAAAATCCATATAAATATGCTGGATGGCGTGAGGAGGGGTCACTTACACAAATGGCATCGAAAATTATCCAGGCAGGCTTGCTTTTTTTATTATGATGTAAGGAAGAGGACATCTGGGTCACATGTTCTGTCACTCCTGATAAACTAAACCTGTCACCCCTGGATTTTATTCCTACCATGAGCGAATAATCCACAAGCTTGGTAGGAGTTTTCTTTAGTTCGGGTGTATAAATGGCCCCTCCTCTCATTAGCCAACGTGTTTATTTAGATTTTTAATATTACACAATTTTGCGATAGTGCTCCTTTAAGATCTCAGCAGTGATTAGTCTCCGAGGGTCATGTAAATTATTTGGTGTATCCAGTGTAAAGCCCATCACAGGTATAGGTGATCTTAGGGGGAAAATGTAGCACAAACATTTAGTTTTGTACTTTTTTGTGTGTTAAAATTGAAAAGCTCACCAAGATGCAATCCACAGCAATAAGCACACCGGAGGCCACACTGGCTTCACCAAATAATTAGCATGACCCCCACAGTGTGCAGCAAGAGATTGTTCTGAAAGAATATGGGAGGGGGTCATCCACCTCCTGGCTCCCCCGAGGCTTCTTTCCTTGGATTGTAGGTACCATGGGGCACATGAAGCCAAATAAGTTGTAATGAGGAGGATATGCCTGCTTGCATATCTGAGCACGATTATCCTAGTGTAGCTCATCTCATCTAGTAAATCAGCTCCTGGACAGGCTATGTAAAGCTAATGTTTTCTTGATACAATAGGTCTGCTTAAATGCTGTAAACAAAAACATGTGCCAATATAGCTATTGTAAGGGTTTTGTGCTTTAATTGGTTGACTTTCGAATATTTTAATGTCTGTTTTGTAGTGTAATTAAATGAATGAGGATGGGTTGCTTAACAAAGTAACACCTATTCACAATGTCAAAACTAGAATCAGAAAACATCTGCTCGCGGGAGCATTTGGTTTTGCTCAACACACATCAGTTTATGCAATGGTTTGTAAATGTAAGTCTGCTGGAGGAAAAGTGTGTATAAATATTAGTCTTTAAACTGTAGATGTTCATGTAGCCATTCACAAATTTTAACTGGGGTCACCTGCCATGTAAGCCAGACTTAAAGTCCGTGTGAAGACACACGCTAACTTCCTTCCACCAGTGTAAAATTTCAAAGTATCTCAAAATATCAAATTATATTTCAATATCTTAGGTATTCTAAATTTCAATTTCTGGGTCTTTGCCATGTTGGGAAGGGAATGTCAAGGGGCCGCTTAGTGAGTCATGTAAGTGCAAGACCACTGTGGCTTGTCATGCTCCCTTGTCTTTCAAGGGATAGAGTGGCTGTTAGACCACTTGGTCCTGGAGAAATAGAATTGAATGGAGTGCATACTTTGGAGTCTGGCTACTGCTTTTGCTCAGTGTCAGAAAATGGAGGGTAGATATACGGGAGGTCAGGCATTAGGTGAGCTGCTTGCTGCCTTATTATTGCCATAAAGTTTACAGTTGCTTTAAAAACTAAAACCAGGATATGTGTCCAAAGCATCACTGGGGCATGTACTGCAAAATGGACTCGTTACATTTGATGCTATAACTGCTACCTATAGAGAGCCAAAGTGACATCTGCATCCATCAGAATCAAATGTGTCAGATCACATTACTATAGACTGAAGTTTCCATTGACTGAAGTTGTTTCCTATAACATGTGGCTAGAAGACAATATAAATTGTTGTACAAAAGAAATGTGAATCTTTGCACTTTCAGCAGCTCAAACATAATGGGGTGATTCAGAGCCTTCGTGATAAAATTCACTTATTTCTTGGGAGAGAAAATTGCCATTCACTTTCATTGTCTACCTTGGGGCTGATTCAGAGCCAGGTGTAAATTTACATCAGGTAGACAATGAAAGTGAATGGCAGCTTTTTCTCCTATCGAAGAATTGAGTTTTCTCACCAGGCTCTGAATCAACCCCAATGTCTCAGCTGTCAACCCTAATCTAAATCTGCATGCATTCCCTATAGCTGAGCCCCTGCTACTCTGTTCCATGCCACTTTAGCACATGGTTACTTGCTTACACTAAGGATGATAGCTGAGATGACAAAGACAGATCAAAGGCTGGGACAAATCAAGAAGTTAAGATGTCCAGAGAAAATACACAGTGTTACCAGACCAAGAAGCTAGCAACAAAGGATACCATTCTAGACTGGTCAGTAGGCTAGATAAAGGGCCACTCCAGCCCCTTCCAACAAATAGAGATTAAGCTCATGTAATAACTGAAAAAAAAGACACTTGCCTTAACCCCGAATCCATAGTTTTTAGTTGGGAATTGTAGAACCAGAAAACAATATGTACACCCATGTAACAGTTTACAGGTATTTAAATGATTTACTGGAATCTTTGAGCTAAAGTTATGATTTCACCCTACCCAAATGGCAAATGATTACAGTATGATGGGCTGTAAGTATATTAGCACAATAAGGTTCCTACCTTGGATGTCATCATTAAATGTGCAATACAGATTGCGATATTTATTTAGCAGCCGGAATGCATTGGCATTAGCAAAATCTTCAAATTGGATTAGGCAGGTCATGCCATACCTGAAAGAGAAAATAAATATATTGTATGAGGAGTTTAATATTTTAGTTATAATTCTTATTAAAGCTAAACCACAGATTGTTGTATTACAGGCAGAAATTAAAATGCTGATACACAATATTGCCCCCTGACATCTCCCACATCGTTGGATAGTGGGTATTGCTGGAGAATGATCCCTTCTGTCATAGTCTTGTCCCTCAGCCCTAATGAATTTGCTTTATTTAAGTAGTCAGATGATGAGGGTTATGCCACCAAGACATACTGTCCCATTTCCTTGTCTCCTATTTCTTCCTATGCAGACTTGGTTAATGCTTTGGCTTAACTGAGGAACGAAATGTGACGATTTTATACTCAGTAGCTAAATATGGACCAGTTTCAATGTTTCCCTAGAGGTGGATATTGTGTGGCTTTAAGTAACCGTATGAAAAGCCCCCACAAATACCACTCCCCCTTCTCTGCACCCCCTGCCCTGTTGTTTAAGGCTGACTGCAAGTATAGCTCTACTTTAAAGAAAACATGTAATGTAGAGCCCCACATGAGATACCTATAGGCTATACCCCAAAATTTGGCCTGGCTCTACCTCTTTCCTCCAAGTCACCACTAATCTAGGAGAATGTCAGGAGATTCATCAAGTAATTGAACAAAAGAATACATACTTTCTAATGGCATAGTAATCGGAAATTTTAACTGCATGCTTTAATGATCATCAAAAAGGTCAGAATTGCTTAAGGATGACTGCTGGATGTGACTTCAAAGCGCTATAAGTAAAATGAATAGTGGCCTACATGTCCATGGCCATTGCCAACACAGGACATAATATGTACAAGGTTCAAGTATGAATCATTTCAGATAGCATATATAAACAAATGAAGAACCTATCCTAGGACTGATTCCTTTAATGTCCTCTTTTACTGGCAGCAACATTCTTTTAAAATATGAGTTTTTACTGGAATCTCACTTCCAGCAGAACACAAAATATATTAATCTGTGCACCAAAGAAGCCAAAGTAAATACGGCCAGACAGACATTTCTAAAGTTAAAAAGGACGTGTAACCTAAAGGTTCTGCTATTAATTTATAAATGTGTGTCAAGCTTCTTTGAGTTACCCAATTGAATTTCTTGTTCTCATTCTATGTTTATATTTTCTTTATTTCCTAATTTCTTTCTGCCAATAGTAATAATTAAACAAAAAAAAAGCTATATAACAATAAATGCAAATTTCACGTCAAAATCAAAGCAATAGTTTATTTTTTCAGTGCGGTCTGCACTCTGACGTTAACCTTATTTCCTTTCTGCAGTGACATCACAGGAGATTGGGCTTGCATCATGGCCATTAGTGAAGCTGCTGTGTCTCCAGGGGCCACAGGTCTGACAGTTGTTGAATATTTATGGTTGAAAAAAGGTTGAAAAGCCAAACTAAACAGGGTCATTGGTAAGGCAATGATAGGATAGTAGTTACCTGGAATATTTGTGGCATAAGTAATTTCCCACACCAGGCCAATTTCACTGAATGTCCTATGTATATGGCAAGTATTTATGTTACCAATAAGCCATTTATTAATTGATTGATTGATATTTGTGGACTAAATGATTCCACACACCAAGCCTGTTTCACTTAGGCCCTTATTTAACAAGGGATAGCGCCAGGTAGCGAATGGTGAGCGAACGGTAATGACGGTCACTGCCATGAGAACGCCGGCTCCCCTCCGCAATCACACATTTATCAAGCCGATCAATCCATCGCCGCCAGCGCTCTGGGGTTTAAACAAGCATTTCACTGCGCGAGAATTTTTTGAGCGTGATTTGTTAATGAATTTGCTGGGAGCCGTTCGCTATGGCCATTCGCTGTCAAGCGCTCCCATACAGCGCGGAACCTGTCAAATAGCGACTCCTCACCCAATATTCAACATTACGGCAAACCGACTGAGCCGCTATCAACTACAGAACAACGGCCAAGCACAGCGACTACTAGCGGGCGCTCTGAAAATGCCGCTACTGACGCTCATCTGTCGCTACCTGGCGCTATTAATGAATCGGCCTCCCCATGTCATGTGTATGGTGATAATTATTCATACCTCCCAACTGTCTCTGATTTGAAGGGACTGTCCCTCTTTTGAGTCCATGTCCCCCTGTCCCTCGTTGTTCTCATTTGTCCCTCTTTGGGGTGCAACATGCAGATCTGCATCAATAAATGATTAATTTTCATATTCAACGTGTTTATATTGTTTTAACTGTTACACTCTCCTATCTATCCCTCCATGAGGGGGAGTGGCAACAAATGTCCCTCTTTTACACCCTAAAAGATGGTATTATTACCAACTAGTTGGATTATTATCTTTAGTAGCTGATGATTCTGCCCTACTACTGCACTGCAATCTTAGCAGTGTCTCCACTGCAGTGTTACTGGAAAGAGCCCCTTGTCAGGGAGAATCCTATTAGCGCTGATCTATCAACATTGGGATCAGCCGAGATTGGTGTATAATGATTAGAAAGATGCAGTTTCTGTTAATGAGTAGGACCTTGTCAAGATAGGGTAAGTAAATATATTGTTGGAGGGAGAGACCAGGAGCACAGAACTCACTAGGTGCCTAACTGATGGTGTATGCATTGCAGACAGTTCTTATCTTCCAGGACTGGCTATTGTTCTGACTTCTCTTGGGACAAGAACAAAGGACATAACATTCTCATCCTTGAGCTTCTTGAGCTCATAAGGATGTCTAAACAAAGTAGAGGTAAAGTATCTTTAAAGCAATATACAAAGAAATATACATATTTTAATACATATATCAAAGAAATATACACAAATCCCATCACTACAGTTTGTGTGGCACTGCAAAAAAAAGATGGGTATTTTACCCAATTTCTCGTAAGGGGATTCAAGTGAACTGTGTGTGTGTGTGTGTGTGTGTGTGTGTGTGTGTGTGTGTGTGTGTACTTGTTTTCCTATACTTGTGGGGACATTGACCAGTTTACACACCAACAGTGTGGGTACCACACAAAACAGCCATGCTAGCCATGCCAGTCAATAGAGGAGACATTTGTAACATACCTGGCATGAAAATCTAGTCCCCACAAGTCACCTTAAAAAGTGTGTGTGCATTTGTGTGTATATTTCTGGGAACAAAGTGTGTGCACTCCCTCTCAGGCCATAAGTGGAGCTGCAATGCTCTCTGGGGCATCCTGAATTGGGACCCCCCCACTGTGTGAAACCCCCCAGTTAGCCCAGAAAAACTCACCCAGAAAAACAGTGCTCTCGTCCAATAAGGATTTCCCCATAAAGAAGGAGACCAACACCTCTAGAGTCTTATAGGCTGTGTTCACACCTATCTGTTGTGCTTGCATTGTGCCAAGTCTAAGTAGTTCATGTTTATTCTAGAGGGGCATTGCTTTCCGTTTGCGTTTGCATTGTGCACTGTCTTTGCATTGCAGCATGATTACAATGCAGATCTTGCACATATATGCATTGCAGGCACATTTTTCAATGTAACGCAGATCAATAGATGTCTATCGCAAGGCAACCACTATGCAGTTACAGTTTCTTTCTTTTATCTGTCATTCCTTCTATTCTTTCTGTCATTCATTGTTTTTTCCTGTCAACTTCTATTCTTTTAATCTTCCTTCCTTCTATGTCACTTTTCTGTTTTTTTCTGACCCCCCCCCCCCCCTTTTATTCTTTGTATTGTCATTCATTCATTCTCTTTATTTTGGTCATTCGTTCATTCAATATAATTCTTTAAATCTTTCCATCCATTCTTTCTGTCATTCCTTTTCTCTTTTTCTTACTTGATTTCTTTTTTTCTGTCATTCATTCTATTCCTTTGTTCTTTATTTCTCTTTCTTTCTTTCTGTCATTCATTCTATGATATATATTATTTTTTTTCTGTTCTTTGGCAGTATTCACCATACATGCAACTTTATCACCATGCATGGAGTTTCATACCACACCGCAAGGGGCCCATTGAGACTCTATCGCTCAAGGGCCTGGATAAACCTGGAGCTGCCCCTTTCTGACCTATCACATCTAGAATAATGGTCAGTGGACTTTCTGCATTGTTATTGAGCTGCAGCAATGCAGAGGTCTGCACAGAGCCTAAGTATCAGCCACAAATGCAAACAATTAGTTAATTTTAATTGAATGTAAATGTGATTATGAGTCCCTTGGGGTAGGTTTATATTGCTTTTGGGCTGAACTGAAATTGTTGAAATAAACAAGTGTTTGGCATCAGAGCTGCTCTGATCATGTTAGTGACATGGAAAGGGTTAACTCCGGCCAGCTAGGCTCTGGGGGGGAATGTGGAAAAATGAGGGGATATGGAAGACTGAGAAACGGAATGAATAAGGAAAAGAGACAAAAGGAGGGAAAATCACCAACCACCAGTCTGCCCCTTCTTCCTGGCTGGTTTTCAGCTCATCCCCCCCTCAAGCTTTGTTCCCTCTTTTGGTGTAGGGGCACCTGCGACAGTGTAGTCATTTTCTTTAATAAATATTTAATTGATGTGAAAAGAAGAAGGCCAGCACTCTAAATCAACTTCAATGGTTTGTATAAAATCCAAGTGAAAAACACATAATCCATACATGTAATAAGTAGGTCCACAAGTCCAATATCCCGTCCCATCCCACCTATCTGCATGGCTGGGTGTGGGGAGCGCGCCTTGTTGCAGAGAAGCCAGAGATGCTGTGCTGGCAGAGATTGCACCGGGGGACCCGCTGGGATCAGGTAAGATCACCGGCACCCCGGGGGGGTTCACATATTGGGGCATCTGATATAGGATGTCCCAGGGGGCAGGCTAGCAGCCTGTCCTGTAAACTTTTAGATTCTAGGTTGGCCGCAGGCATGATTGGTCCACTCGGGGAGGCCGATTCATTAACAGCGGCAGGTAGCGACAGCTGAGCGACTGTAGCAGCATTTTCAGAGCGCCCGCTAGTAGTCGCTGTGCTTGGCCGTTGTTCGGTAGTTGATAGCGACGTTTGCCGTAATGTTGAATATTGGGTGAGGAGTCGCTATTTGACAGGCTCCGCGCTGTATGGGAGCGCATGATAGCGACTGGTCAGAGCGACCGGCTTCCACCATATTCATTAACAAATCACGCTCAGAAAATTCTCGCGCTGTGAAATGCATGTTTAAACCCCAGAGCGCTGGCGGCGATGGGTTAAAAGTAGTTTTTTAACCCCCAAACAACCATATTTTTGGAAACCAAAAAAAACAAGTTTTTAAATAATTTTGTAATATGAATACATTAATATCAGACCTGTAATATCAATTCTGTACATTTTTTTAATTTTTTTTTTACCTTAAAAAAAATAAAAAAAACATTAATAACAATTAATTATGAATATTTAAAGATTGTTCCATTGAAATACATTGGAGAGCACCAGGTAGCGAGAGGTCATACCTGTCGCTGTTCAAGGTCGGACGCTGGCGCTGTGGGGTGAGGCTGGAATAATGATGAATGAGTGACTATATGGCGCTATCTCAGTCGGTAAGCAGGATTGGCTTGATAAATGTGTGATTGTGGTGGGGAGCCGGCGTTCTCGTGGCGGGGCCCGTCATTACCGGCCGCTCACCATTCGCTACCTGGCGCTATCCCTTGTTAAATAAGAGCCTAAGTGTAGCGGGCTAGTTTTCTTTCTATGTGACCCCTTGAGCCCCTTTGGATCACTTAAAAAGATCCCTAGTTAGAATCCTGATTTTGTAGAGAAAGTCCAAGATTGGGTTGCCTACTTATTTTCATATGTCTGTCACATTTGAGCACGGATGAAGGTGAGTATGTAGCCCAATCTTAGGCCTTTTCTAGACATACACACTTTCAGAGCCCCTTGCCTTTCACTCTCAAACTCTTCCCCCTGAGCGAAGCCAAATTTTTAAAGATAGGTAAGATCTATGCGATCACTGCAATCCTTCTCCAATTACTGCTGTGGCCCTCTCCTATAGCTGCTGTGGAGCTAGGGCCTGCAGTTAGTCAGTTAATCACAACAGATTTGCCAGAGCTCAGCAAAACAGCTGATGAAACGTGTGTTCTTGAATGTGTTCATCTTGAACTAGCTATCTTAAGCACCCCCTTAATATTAACCACCCTGCCCAGCCATTATTCACCTGTGAGTCTGTAGAGACAGCACTGACAGCTCAGCGGCAGGCTCTTGCTTATCCCAGTAGCAGGCATTATCAGAGCAGTCAGTACACTGACATTTCTCACATAAGCTCACCAGGGAAATAAGAGGCAATCAAAGGGGGTCCCATCACATTTTCTGTGATGTCCCGTGATTTGTAGTTAAGTCTCTATGTCATAAAGTATGCATGCAATAGGCAGTGATTTATAGTTCATGTACTAAATAAAAATAAGTAAAGAAAGCAAAAACATATGGTTTGTATAACTATCAGGATCCATTTTCATTTTGATGTACTATGCTGTCTTGGGGCAACTTTAAGATGAGACAAGATGTTTTAACAATTGGTTGCGCTAACTGTTTGAGCCTGCAGCAAGAAATGCTTTGGCTGCGGTATGTTACATGGCTTATCAAATAGATTTCCATTAAACAATGCTAGAATCGTGCATCTGTTTACTCTCTTCCCCTGTAATGTGGCTTTAGCCGAACCAACACCCTTACAAGAAAGAGTGCTCATATGCATCTCTCCCCAGGCCAATTCAGATGGCTGCACATAACAAAAAAAGTGGCTGCCTAGTCTAAGGGTAAGCCCCTGGTACTGAGATAGGACTGGCACTTCTGCAGCAGCCACACAGACCGTGCACAGGGTGGCTACCCCTGACGTGTGCATGTGCCGTCTGTGACGGGGCCCCGCATAAAGCAGGGGAACCACTTTGTGCAGCAGATCCAAGAGGGCTGAACACAGCGATGGAATTTTCGTCGATCAACCCTGGATTCTGTGTGAGTTTTTTGTTGTAACCCTCTGCCCTGTCTTTAACTCCTGTCATGGTCGATTTTCTCCCATCAGTGGTGTCATATGGATCTGCTAGTGGCCTGCAAAGAGCAGATGTGCCTAGGTTTTATGGCGCTTTGCGAGTTATGTCAAGTAAAGGCGGCAGCCTGGGTGGGATGCTGGGAAAAGAAGAAGCCTCCCAGGTGCTCCAGGATAGCCATGACAGGCAGAAAATTGGCGAGGCAGCATTTCAGCTTTGCACTGATGCAGGAGCAAATGTAAGTGCTGACAATAATTCAGTAAGATGCATGCAGTGACATTTTTTAGCTTTGTAAGGCTGTTGCTCTGCTTTTGCTGTTTAAATGCTGTATGCAGGGCCGTATTTTATGTTCATGCTGCACTAGTAGTACTAGAAAAGTAAAAAAAACATCACTCCTGACTCCAAAAACACATGAAGAATATGCATAGATCTCCTCCCACAACCCAAGTATTAACTGGCAAAGTGCATGTGGAACCACCTCCATAAATATATATACCATATGTGCATAGATCCACCCAAGCAGTCAAAAATAAGCTGCCTCAGCTAACCCACAGTTAGAATATTCCCCTAACCCCCAAATTTCAATATGACCCATACATAGGGCCCCCAAATATGAACATGCTGCATGTGCACCGATCCCCCATCCCCCAAAGTGAATATGCAGAGTGTGCATGGATCTCCGTGTAAGTCCCCAAAATGTAGAGTGCAGGCATATCCCCCTCCCAGCCCAAGACAGATCCCTATCAGTGCTGGGGCAGATGGTGCAAGGGTTAAAGGCAGACAGTGTGGGTGAGGGCACATGGGGGTTAAAGGAGACCAATCACTGGCCCTAGAGTCTATAATACTGGTGCCCTCCTTATCCCCAGGGCATCCTGATTTGTGATTCCCTGCTATGTGAAACCCCCAGGATCGCATCAATGGCATCTTATGGCTGAGGAACACTCTAGCAGACTGGGAATGTCACCACTCCCCAGCACTGATTGTAATAGAGCCTGTGCCTGCACTGCGAGTTGTTACAATTAGAGATGAGCGAACTTCTTGAAAGTTCGATTCGGGCGATTCGCCGAATTTCCCCAAGAAATTTGGGTTCGCCCGAATCGAACTTTCACGAATCACTCATCTGAGCGCAGCGCAGCCGGCCTGCCCGCTCCCACCATGCTGGCATTTTTTTTTTAAGCAAACACTTACCTGCATGGTCGGAGCGTGGAGGCCGGCGCCGCTCTCAGCTGTCATCAGAGGACGCGTCATCAGAGGGCGCCGGCCTCCACGCTGCGACCATGCAGGTAAGTGTTTGCTTTTTAAAAAAATGCCGGCATGGTGGGAGCGGGCAGGCTGGCTGCGCTGTCAGCGGGCCGGCTTCCGCCGCCCGCTGACAGCGTAGCCGGCCTGCCTGCTCCCACCATGCCGGCATTTTTTTTTTATTTCAGGGAAAATTCGATCGTCACGAACCAAAAAAAATTCGGGTCCGTGCCGAATCGAATTTTCCCTGAAATTCTGAGCGAATTCCGGTTCGTCCGAACCGGTTCGCTCATCCCTAGTTACAATGATCAGCAGGCTTACCCGCAGTGGTTGGTAAGAGGAACAATCATCAGGAGAGTAAAAATCCTGGTGATTGAGAGAGCAAGGGGTTAAGTGCAGATAGTGCAGGGGTAAAGGGTGCAATGGGTTAACAGTGGTCCTGGCAAACCTGCATGGAGGGTGGTAGAAACAATGTCATCCCCAGTGATGGGTAGCCCAGAAGGGGTTTGGGTCCCCCTCCACACAGAGAGAACCTGACGATTGAAACAAGTAAGTATTGGTAATGTCTGTTAAAAGTTATATCACCCACTGATGCAGTTTGGTAGTGTAATTGCAGTGTTACCAATATCATTAGGGACCTGCTATGCCGTTTTTATCAACTATGTGGTTTCAGTTCTATAACTATATTAGGGAAAACCTATTTGTTTTTTTTGTTTCTGCTGTCAAGCCCTTAGTCTAATTAGCCTTACAATAATAAATTTAACCAGAAAGGTCTCTAGTTTAAAGGTGACAACCATGTTCAGATGTGAGTGCTGCTCATAGATTTCCTTTGGAAGAAATGTTCCTACCTGGTAGAAAAGAACAAGCTTTAAACTCTTTTTAGGTGATGGGCTGTGCAGTCAGTAAAGTTGGCAGACCTGCAGAAAAAGTTATAAGTGGAATGTATGGAATGTATGCAATGTATTTTATGATGGATGAAAAATGCAATGGGGCTTGAGTTTGATGCTATCTGTTAAAAATGTCCAGACAATAATGTACCAATACAAGAAGTTGATTGTACATCACTGCTGATTAAAGTGTCATACATATATATATGCAACACAGAATTACAGCAAATGTTGTGGCATGGGATGGGTTAAGTTGTATTACCTATTTATGCATTAGTTCATTAAGTAGATTCCCAGAAACTGAGCATCTTTCCCATATACAGCACCTGCCCTCCTTTCCTCTTTGTTTGCCTGTTAAGCTTTTTGAAACTGTTACATTGTTCACATTCAACTTTAAAAACTGAAAAATGCTTCAGGGAGCGTAGGACTAGTTTTTATCCCTGTAAATGGAAAGTCAGCCTTCTCCTTGTTTCTACGGGCTGAGTGTGACCAAACTGTGTGCTGTGAGTCTAAACAAGCTAACGACTGTGCTAACTAGTAATACTAGAAAATTTATTCAGGTTCCTGTGATAAATAACAGACCTAACCTGTCCTCAGAATATCCCAAACCCATGGTGCACTAGGATACGCTCATGTGCTTATTTGAAATGATATAGGGAGAACACATGTCATTAGCTCACGCTTTATAACTCCAATGTCATGTCAGTGTGTATTATTTTCATTAGTGGTCCTATGTGTACCATGTACCAACCTCAGCATCACTTTTCCTTTCTTGGCCTTTACCTCCTGAGCACTTTACCTGCTTCTTGATCTGTTTGTGTTGGCACACTTCATAAAACAGGCCCAAAGTGTTTTCTTGTCATTTATGACCATCATGGATATATAACTAACCAAATGAGTTGACAGGTGATTAAACAGGTACCTAATATTAAGCTGAATTTTCCTTTATTTGGAATATCTGGTAAAGCAGTTTACGAATGTAGATGTGCTCAGTGGGGGGCAGTAATGTTCCGGGGCGGGTTGTATTGCCCATTGGCATTATTAAACGAACTCCCTCAGAGGCCATTAGTACACAGGGCTGGTCAGACCTTCTATTCTAGTGTTTTGTCTGATTTTAATTTAAATTTAAAAATTAAGACTTCCTTTCTAAACTGAAACTGAGGCACTCCAACATACTGTTTCAAAATCCCTAATCCTCCCATTGCATAACCTAATGCCCTGTATTTCATATTTTACCAAGCTTATACTTTCCAGTTCCATGCTCAGTGAAAGTTAAAGGAAACTTTAATACTTCTGTTAAAAGCATTAGCTATAAAAAACGTGCCTAGGTTTCGTCTGCTGAAACTTTACAGACTGATTCATAAAACTTTTGATAAGCTGCTAAACCTAAGACTTTTAATAACAGTATAAACTGCTGTTTTTTAGAATGGAGCTCAACATAAAATTTGGCGATGATTTGAGTATGGTGCCCCCTGATTTATTCATTATCCTAGATGAAAACTTATAGGCCTAAAGACTGCTATTGATAACATTGAAAATGGACGATACTGGCCACTGTATATGGTTTTCAGAGCATCTACAAAATACTTCATTGAGAATTTTCAAAAACAAACAATTGAATCTCAGTGAGATAACATGCTGTAAGGTCTAGCTAAGGACTAGCACCCCTCTAGCTTTCTGAATTTGGCAATTTCACTCATCATTCCAGGTTCCTGTAGAACTCCTCTACAGCTTCACCACCATGGCGACCAAAAGGATTTGTCCAAGCAATTCCTATTAGTAATTATCTGTAAGAGGTGCCAGTTTTAGCAGGTTTAGGGGGAACCTGTCAGTAGAGAAAGATGGGGTTGACCTTTGTTTGGTGACTTCTAAAAATTGTGGGTGCCCTGTCTACATCGCTGTTTCTCCAGTTGCAACAATCCACGGTCCTGCAACTGGTGTGCAACTCAGAACGTACAACATTTCTGACATTGCCAAGCTTATATGAGTATGACAGGGGAGGAATGACAAGAAGACAGCAATGGCAAGTCTTACATTTCTATCCTGACATATAAAAGGTCAGTTGAATCAAAATAGCCTCTTTCTGTCAACATGGCCTCTCAGACCTCACATCTCAAATAGTGATATACCTTCAATTAGAACAGGCTCCTCACACAGAGCTCCTTGTTCCAATTGCCTTGTAGCCTTCTGGGTTTTCCTGCCCTGTTGGCCACACTTATCAAGCCCAACCCACCTGCCATTGCAAACCAGGTCCCACACACTGAAAACACCCAAATTGGGATCACCATCTTAGAACACAACAAAACCTTTTTTTTTTTAGTGCAGTGTCTTTCCACCAGAATAGCTGGTCGATACCAGCAATGGTGATCTGAAATTAATCAGTGTTATTGGTCTGGGCCTGCTATCAACAAGGGAGGACCACAATCTGAAGCCAGTCGAGGAAGCTTGCACAGGACAAAAAAATAATAAATATATATATATATATATATATATATATATATATATATATATATATATATATATTAGCTTCTGATAACAGTGCTAGAAGAGAGAGAAAAAGAATAAGACTAAACAGGTGCCTAGAGATACACCTGCTGTCCCACTGGTTTCTATGTTTAGTGTAGATTCCACTAAATTCTATTAGTTTTATTTTTTTTTCTGGCCAATGGATGTAGCCCATTTTCTGTGTGCCTGATTTTCTCAAAGCACTACACTGGTTTATCTTTGTTCTGAGCTGTGCAGGCCGCTGGTTTTGTGTGCAAACTCCATTTAACACATTTTTTCAAATTGGCACGTCAGCTCAGTGTGAAACAGACATTTACTAATCCATCAGCACACAGCGACACAGCCATTTTTAGAAGCCTGCTTTTTTCTGTCACAGAGCTTGCTATTTCTATAGGATATAATGGTCAAATGATTCAGTGTGTTATTTTACCAGTTTTTGTTTAAGATCAAATTTTGTCCATGGCCATTTCAGTATAGGAGGAACACAAAAATTGGTATAATTAAAGTGGACCAACACCCAGCCAGATCGGCCTGGGAATCTATAAGATTCCCGGGCCGATCCAATTCCTCCCCGCGGGGCATCCAAAATCGGGATGCCCCGCTGTGTGAAACGCGCAGGCCGCAGCCGCATCTCGCACTTCTTTCTAGCAGGGTACGTGTCCGCGCCGGCCATTTGTGAATGGCCGACGCGGCCGCGCTCCCTGTTAGAGGGAAGCGCGAGATTCGGCCGCCAGCGTGCTCGGAGCTGCTGAGATAAGACGTCGCTTTGACGCGCAAACCTCAGCAGCTCAGAGCGCGCTGATTGGACAAGCGGCCACGCACGAGCGGGGTGAGTGAGTTGAATCAGGCGATCTGGGGGGTTTCACATAGCGGTGCCCCGGGGAAGTGGACCAAAACCCAGGATAGTCAAAATCCTGGGGTGCTGGTCCACTTTAAGTTTCTGCTGAATGTTTTTTTTTTTTTACACGTTATGTCTATCACATTTGTATGATTTATAACATTGTTTTCTGTTTTTTTTTTTTTTACTAAAAAAAAATCTTTCTTCATCAGATGTGTGTGTTTTGTGTGCACCAGTTCAAAAACATCCAGTAAATATGTATTGGCTAGATCTGAGCACACTGGCTTACATTGGTGCACCCTATGTAAAGGCTGTTTCATTGCTACTAGCCAGCCCTCCTACTCCACTCTATTTCACACTGAGCCACAATAGTCCACACAGCACATGAAAAAAATGCACACTGGGTCTACTATGGCTTACTTAGTGGTGTAATCCGGCACCTAGTTGCAGTATAAATGAAAAAAAAATAAAACATAGCCCAGGTGTACAGCACATAGGACACACTTACTAGACACAATATGCTGAGGGCTGCTGTGTAGTTACACCTGTCACATAATTAAACATATTGTTATACATAGGTACTAAAAAGCACACAGACAGTATGTCGGTTATGTTTTCCCTGCCCTGTAAGGTGAAGCAGCTCATCTGGTGCAGTCACAGTGTCAGCCCGCCATAATTTAAGTCAGTTCCCAACTGCAGTTTATGCTTTGCTTTTATTATTTGCTCATCCCTGTGTTTATCATTTTCGTTCAATCCAACAGTGTGCAGATAACCATTGTAACTTGTTTTGTGCATAAGCACCTCAACTCTGTGTGCAGAGCATTTCCAATTTGCTTAAAGAGATTGGCAAGTCAATCAGTAGCTTACCTTTCATTGAGTGGCTGGAGTACTGTGCTTCCTCCTCTGCTGGTCTCCTTAGGGAAGAAATCACTTCCTCATTCAGCTTTCAATCCCCACCCCACTTGGTCCTTTAATCAATCTTCAGTGGACCAAGAATGGTCCCCCCCCCCCACTCCCACCCCAGATGTCCCGATTGGCTGCCTCTCTCTGAAGCTATAAAACCTCCTCTCTGGTCGCACTATGTGCTGGCAGACGCTCTTAGCCTCTAGCATCTCTCAACCCCTTTTTCTGATCACAGTATGTGCTGGCAGTAATAACTAGACGTACAACAATGCACTTATTTTTTTACTATGTTATATGTAAAGCACACAGTGTGATTACATCACATCGCTGTTGCCACACCCACTGTTTCTCCTCATTTTTGTCTCTGCATCTCCAATGCTCTAATACTAACTGAGGAACTACAGGCTATTTTTGAAAAGGGATTGAAGTTTGGGGTAGTGCAACGCATAGCCCGAGACAATGGGACAACAATCAGGCTTGCCTTTAGTATAACTTTAATAAAGATTATTGAAAGAGGTTAATTTGAACTACTATGGGGTGATAATTAGCTTTAATTAATTGCAATCTTTGCTTATAGTGGGGCATGGAACGGCTTGGTGATAATATATTTTTTTCATTTTATCCTACTTTAAAATGCCAGTAAAAGGCTGATATACTAGAAATGAAAAAAAGAGAAAAATAGCACATGGGTCATTCTGGCAAAATATACTTCAAAGCTTTAAGCTGAATAGTAAACCAAACCTTGTATCTGATACTGGCGGAAAATGAAATAATCTTACCCATTTGTTTTAGAATCTTATTACCGATCAGGGAAATACATTTTCCATGCATGTGCTTCTTTTAGGAGAATTGACTGTAAAATATTGGAAATATGCAGGCTGCTGGGAGCTGTACCTGGAATGATTCTAAGGAATACTATTCTGCCATATTCAGCCATAGTAGTTCCTTGCTGTTTCTTTTCAGAGGAATAACTGTGATTTACAGAGTACAAAAAATACATATTTCTATATTTATATTCTACAATTTTCTAATTGCCACCAATATTTATATAGTTAATTATTGTTTATAGGGCAAGATATAAAAGGTCAAGTTATGAAATGTTTGGTATATAAAGAATTGGAGTGGGCAGGGAAGACTGAAATACAGAATATAAAAGTTGGCTTACCAGCGCATACTTTATTCAATATAAATAAAGTAATCACTTGTAGTTGTGATATGTAATATGGGTCAAAGTTACTGATAAAAGGATGTTTTAACTCTTTGATAGAATACAGTAACATTCCCAGACTGTGGAATATTTGGTGTAGCTATTGAAGTGAAGGATGAGGGTCCTTCATTAGGATTAATATTATATGACATTAAGTCAGTAGTCCTCAAACTTCCTCCTCAAGGGCAGAGACAGGCCAGGTTTTGCAGCTCTCTATGCTGATGCACAGATGTAATAATTAAGGCTATAGCTCTGTCTGAGCACCAGTTAATTCACCTGTGGAGTAGCGTGGAGAGCTGCAAAACCTGGCCTGTCTCGGCCCTTGAGGAGGACGTTTGAGGACTACTGCATTAAGTGAAGTAATACTGACCTCTATAGAACATGTAAGAAATTCTGAGACACAAAGCGCTTATAGCAATTACAGAGGTAAGCATGAGCTAGGTCATCCAATTAAATAATAGACTACTGCACCTAATTAAATAGACTACCTAAATGAATTGGTGACTACTTGACCAGTAAAACCGGATACCTTCACATGGTAGAAGATAATTGTTGTATAAATTGAATATATTAATAGTGCCAGATGTAGCTTAAATCAGTCAGATACCTCACGGGTGTGGGGTGTGGCGGAGGGGGGGGGGGGTTGATTGCATATGATTGGAGCAATGCTGTTGTATTAAGTTGCACTTTAGAAGGTTAAAGCAACAATAGATGTGGCAGACAACATATCTATCCTGAGCACTACTGCAGCCTGGCTTCTTCATTGCAACATAAATAGCTTCTTTTATGCCTTTTTTCCTCTTCAGTGTCTGGGATGCTGAACAGACTATCATCAAATGCGTACCATGTTTCCATCAGACGTAGATATACCTCTGAGCAAAGAAGTTTACCCTTATGCTGGGCCATATGTTGCGATCAACACTTTACCTCGCTGACATCATGCGGTAGTGGATTTGGCCAGTAGCAAGACATATCCAATAGTACTGATGGTCCCAGGCTATAGATGCAGAGGGTGCAATGGTCTCCAAGCACCTTTCAGTGGTTTCCAAGGCAATTCAGAATCCAATTTTTACAATTTTTTTTGTGTATTGAATGCAACGCAAGGTGGCTTCCGAATTGCCAAATACTCCACCCCACCATAGGTTGTAAGCGCATGGGGGCATAGCAAATCACAATGTCACCTGGGCTGCGATCAATCCCCTTTTTATGCTGATTTTTATAACCTAATATTTTAGGGCAGTTTTGTCAATTTGTTTTTTATTCTAATATTTGGATATTCTGTATGTGACTTTCATTTTTCATTTTAGAGAAAGTCATTTTCAAATAGACAGCTGCTTTACTGCTCTATTTTTTTCAGACCATTTATTGCTGTCTAATATTAAGCCGTTAAATATTTCATTTATTGCCAGGAAACCCTGAATATATATGATGATGCTATTACTAAATTGCTACTAATTAGACCTAATTGGACCTTGCTCTGCTAGGACTTTCCGCCGTATGTTGCCTGACTGTAGCACCACTACCTACTTACTTGGTAAAGCTGGTACAGCTACAGTTTAGTTAGGAGCAACCCTTTGTGATTTTTGCTAATATTACATTATTAGAAAGGGGACAATATTCCTGAAACTGAACCAGTCCTTTTAGGCTGCGATGGATTGATAGATATGATATGATTTACATTTAAACTGCTACTCAACTACTACTTTGCCTATTGCCAGGACAGTATTTAAGTGTGACTTCCATTACTCTTTCCAAGACGCTAGTCTCTGACAGATATCCATCTGTTTTTCCACTGAATTGACTCCCACCGCCATGAGAAAAAATGTCAAGCTAACAGTGTGTGGGATGAGGAGACAGAAATGGCCTAACTCAGCAGGAGCCAATGAGTGTAGAGACGCAGAAATTCCTATCACTGCAGTATCAAATGTGCTCTTGTATGTTATACCCAAATGCCATATAAAAGAAGCCATCAATCTTTCTTATTCTCTGCAGATATGAGGCACCGTTCCATGCCTATGCAAAGAGACAAGGGACTCATTGTGCCACAAAGGGAGGCACATTTGTCTGTACTGCCAGTTGCAAATAGCGTAGATCCTGGCATACATTTCTCATTATCATGATTACCGCATAGAGTATCTGAATACAGTTGTTTTTATTTATTGTCTCCAGTGGGCCATTATATTCAGCCAAAGGGAAAGCTCATAAAGCAACACATCATCAATCAATACAAAAGCAATAAAACCTTACATAGCCTGAGCCTTGAAGCATATCACTTGGATCTAAATGTAGACATTGACATGACTGACATCAATGTACCTTACGTCCCTTGTAGTACAGTGAGTGGATAGCAGTCTAAACTCTACACTATAGAATAAAAAGGACAATGATATATGTAAGATGTACAGATACAGCATAAAGAGTGATCTCTTTATGAAAGCAGTGCAATGGAGAGATCACTCACACATCTTAGCTTTGAGACTGCATTGAAGCTGTTTACATTGTGACATAGCAGGGAGCAGGAGGCAAACACTTGGCTGTTTACAATGTAACAGCAAGGAGCTGACTGGATTTTTGCAGCATAACAACAGGACTCCTCCACTGAGAAGGAGTTATCTAACTCCCAGCGCAAGTTCTATTACTGTTATGGCTTAAGAGTGGATCAGCTATCAAGATCAGGGGCCCCTGCAGCTTTCATCCTGCGCAGACTCTTTCTCTTGGAGGTATTTGGGCTATAGAGTAACTATATACCCGGGTATATGTGCACGGACTGAAGCTAGGCCTTTCATTATTGCATTATATCTATATATTACACTGTTTATGCTGTATTTCTCTTGTGCCTTTACCGTTTGCCATATAAAGTTTATAGTATTATTATATTCAGCTGTGCCAGTGATTGCTTTAAGAGATTGCTGGGAACAGTAGTCTCTCTGCTCTCATTGTATGGTTTTGTTGAGACTTGATCTATTTCCCAGAAAGGTTCCCCAACAGTTACAAGGGCCCTATTCTGGGTGGAGGCACTGCCACACAGAACATTTATCCCACTCTTCCACTAAGCAAAGGCTCAGCCTAATTTTGTTACCAACAGGTAAGCGCCATAGCCTGTCTTAAGTGGGACGTTTATCATCACCCCCCCAAAACAGTGCTACATTTAGAGGCACTTTGGCTGAGATCGAAGTGGGTTTAATAGATATGGAAAATCCATACAATCTAGGGGGATATCCTCAAGTTGCCCCTGGCTGGATGCACTCAACCCCCGCACCAGCACAAGCTTATGTAAGAAAGGAAGAGCCAATGTCAGGTAGTTTCTCTGACAGTGTAGTTATTGACATGGAGCTACATAATGAAAAGGCAGCCAGTGATATAAGCAACCTGATAGAAATGCTAGCACAGGGACTACAGGCTGCACATTATAAGAAGCTGAAGGTGTTCTCTGGTAATGTCCCTGTGCCACAAGGAGAAGAAAGTTTTGAAGTATGGAAAGAGCACACTCTTCAGAGCTTGAGAGAGTGGTCCTGCTCAGAAGAGAACAAGCGTCAGAGGGGAGTACGAAGAGGGGAAAGAGTTAGGCATGCTCCACCCATTTTTACCTATGATAATTTGGGGGATCCCAGGTTTATCAGTCAGCCACAAATGTATCATGCTTGGGTAGGTGCATTTTCCAATTTAGCTAATATGTTGCCTGTTTTTGCTACTCCTGGCATGTATTACTACTGACTCGTTTCTTGCAGCAATCCATTGTAATGGAGAGAGGACAACCTTGTTACTTGTTTATTAATGTTGACTTTAATCATAGTTTCTCTTTGATGGGACGTAAAGATTTCACCAGGGGGAGTATGTAGGGAAGTGCTGATTTACCACAAAGTTTCTCTGAACATTGCATGTCTCCTGGAAATCATAGAGCACTCCCTCCTTAACCAGTGACCATATACTTCCTGCCCCTGCTAGCTTGGATTTGCAGCCCTGTGCTGGACTATAAGTAGAGAACATACTTCCTGCATCCTGGGACAGACCTGAGCACACAGCTTGCAGTCAGAAGCTGTGCTGCTGCTTCTTGTATCCAGAGCCTCACATTGGCATCTAGATCCTTCTACTGACAATCAGACTGTTCACCTGCCAGTTCAGCTGACTGTGCCTAGAGGAGATCGTTCTGTAGCTGTTTTGGATCTCCTTCTTTACTCCCAGCTTGCTGACCTGCATGTACAGTGTATCCAGTAGAGAAGCTTCACCTGTCTGATTGACTTCTACGCGTCAAGAGTGGATCAGCTATCAAGATCAGGGGCCCCTGCAGCTTTCATCCTGCGCAGACTCTTTCTCTTGGAGGTATTTGGGCTATAGAGTAACTATATACCCGGGTATATGTGCACGGACTGAAGCTAGGCCTTTCATTATGGCATTATATATATATTACACTGTTTATGCTGTATTTCTCTTGTGCCTTTACCGTTTGCTATATAAAGTTTATAGTATTATTATATTCAGCTGTGCCAGTGATTGCTTTAAGAGATTGCTGGGAGCAGTAGTCTCTCTGCTCTCATTGTATGGTTTTGTTGAGACCTGATCTATTTCCCAGAAAGGTTCCCCGACAGTTACAAGGGCCCTATTCTGGGTGGAGGCACTGCCACACAGAACATTTATCCCACTCTTCCACTAAGCGAAGGCTCAGCCCTAATTTTGTTACCAACAGGTCAGCGCCATAGCCTATCATCACCCCCCCCCCCAAAACAGTGCTACAATTGCATTAGGGAATCTATTTTATAGCAGATTGTCATGTAAGAGTCATGAGAGAGACATTTTAGGGAAGACTAAGATTACATTACACATATTGCCATGTGAAGAACCATTCTCAGATCTGCTTTCACACCAATGAAGGCCCTGTGAATCATCTCAAAAGGGAAGCAGGAAATAAATGCTAGCACTATATTCAGCTAGCTGCTAAAATTCATATGGCCCTTCCTATTGCATGCCCATTTCTAGAACATACCGAAATGACATCAAAAATAGTCTGGGCCTCAAAGCAGGAAGTCTCTTTCTGGCCATGAGAGCCGTGTATATAAGGGATCTTGATGTAAAGTAGGCGATTTAAAAACAGGGATTCAAACACATGGTAGAAATAAACTGACCTTATAGTGTACTGCCAATTTTAGTTTTGAATGTACACTGTTAAAGTTTAAATCATATTATTTGATCAAATGAAATGGAGACATTGCTTATTCTTTATCCACTATTTATAAATCAGTTCTATACATTTACCACCAGCAATAATGCAGTGCTCATTTACCTCTCCCTCTCCTCTCACTGATTGATTTTTGCCCCACGTTTTTCTGTAAGAATTTTTTTATCATTACTTTTTTCCTTAGTGCAATACAGCACCATTTTAGCTGTAAAAATTATTTCATTTGCACGACTAAAAATGGCGCTGAATTGCACTAAGGATAAAAATCATTATAAAAAATGTTTTTCTCACAAAAACGTGAGAAAAACATTTCTCATGGTGCTGAATCAGCCCTTTTGTATTATTAGTGATACATTGGCTTGGCTTTGATTTATGGGCATGGCTGAGCTGGAAAAGGTTTACCTTTATTAGCCGTGAAAAAGCTCTGCTGTGAATAGCCATGTCATGGAGGAATGGAATTGAATGGAATTGAAAGGAGGGCAATCTATGCTGCCCAGCACTGTAGAAAATGGAGGAGAGGCACATGGGACAGGCATCAGGTGAGCTGCTTGCTGCCTTTTAAAGTAATAGAACCCGATCTGTTTGCCTTTTCCACTGCTTCTCTCTTGCTATGGACAAATACTGTAGGTCCCATCATCATGATTAATGGTTTATAGAAAACTTCAGCTTGTATTTCGCTTGTGTGACTGTCTGAATGGATAACAAGTGGCTGTGTGTAATCCACAAGCTTTGATTTGTTCCTTTATGGAACGTAGCTGGGTGATTTGTAACTACTAGTAGACTATTTTATGATAGAACACGTAGGAGCCAAGAGTTATCAATCCTGTTACAGACACTCTGCTTACTAAAAATGGCCTTAAATGGATCCCGTCACTAGACTGACTCAGCTTAGACATTTATTACAAATGTTTTATTTTAGTATTGATATCTGGAGGCTAACAAATCCAGAGCATTGGAATAACATTGGCCTAAAATATGGCATAAAGTGTTTGGCCCTGCTTGTAATACCAATGTTCGATGTTTGGCCATGCCTGTAATAGGGGTCTGAATAAATATTTTTGGTATTGGAGACCCCTCTTCCTGTTTGTGATCCTTAGACCTAAAGGTCTAATATGTAATGCTTTTCAATGTCATACCACATGACTAGGATGCTATAATTTACTTTACGGATTTCTTGACCTTGTGTGATGTAATGCCCATATTTGCTTCTACATTGGTATGCAGTTTTACAGTTAAAATGAAGAAAACAATCTTTTTTCCCCACTGTGATTTCAGTGACACCCACTCACAGTGTAAAAAATCACCTAAGGATTTTACTGCCCCCATGACCTGGGCAGCCTATTTGCTGCTACGCCCCCAGGCCAGATTGGATATATGCTGGAGAGAGGAGCTACACTTTTGGTTAGTCCCTCATTTTTAGGATACTCACTATTTTTAAATTCTTAGTGATTATTTCACTGTAGTGGGTAATCTATGTCATATGAATAATTAAGGGGGGGGGGCGGTCCTATTTGGTTTGGCTAACCACCTAACCAAGAGCAAAGATTATTGTGGAACACCATTTTCCTCCACTAGGTACAGTTAACTAGTATTTTTGTTTTAGTCTCTTATTTTTCACTCAAATGCGTTTTCAAACATCAAAATATGGTGAGATAGGTGGGACATTTTTCCTTGAGGAACAGGACAGGATCCCTGAAACATGGGTGAGACCACCTCTCCTACCATATTGCTGAGTAATCTTGCTATGCTATTTATGTGCTTATGATCAGATACATGTTTCTTTGAGAAGCCCAGTTTTTCAGTTTTTGGTGTTCTGCCTTGTTTTCCTATTTTGGAATGTGAAATAAACATTTGAGATTGTGCCCCCGTACCTGTGATTTACTTTACTGTTTCCAAGTGTTTTATATTCCTGTGGCTGTTTTACTACAGTGGGAGTGGTTTTTCCTGGCTTTGAGTAAAAGCTAATGACTACAAGTTGCAGAATCCTTCCGCTGTAACACGTGAGCTAACCAGCAGGCAAATCAAGCAGCAGTAATGATCTCCCCAGAGGAGAACCCTGCCAGTAACCTCTTTAGCTGCTGGAACACAAGATTGTAATCCCCTCTATCGTAAAAAGTTGAATTGCAGCAGAAGGGGTTAAACCTGTTGTCTCTGTTTTAGCCAATAAGATGATTAGCAAGACAGAGTGAAGAAGTCTCTGAACTGTACTTAAAAAACAGTTGGAAAGTGGACTTATCATTTAAGCAACTACCCATATATTCTTTACAAGCCGTGCTTATGATACTCATACATTATTTTAAGATTATATTTTGTTTATGTAATCCAAGTTTCTCATCTGTTTTTCAGCTAAATGGTATAAATAACCAAGTTAGTAAATATAATACTGAGAAATCTGTTACATGATATTTGGGAAGATTAGTGAAATTCCAAAGAAGATTAACTTTAAGTGATTCCCGGGTGTCTGGGCATTTGTGTCCCCATCTTTCTCATTCCCTTGACATTTTTACCACAATAAGAGCAGAGATAAATTGTTTAAACATCTTTGTCTATAATTTTCTGGAATCTCTGAGTTCAGGTTTTTCATGAAGCAGAAGCTCATGGTCAAAGATCTTTTACGCACTTCATAAGTGCAGAAAATGGATGACATTTTCTATTCACATGGAGGTTTGAGATGAAGAAGCTCTTCAAGAAAACCCCAGTGGACTTCATAACCTTCATAACATGCAATGCCTAAGAAAAAAGAGCAGTGCATGTTCCCTTTCTTTATAAAATGACAGCAATTGTAAAACTGTTTCCCAGGTTTAATTATGGTATAAAAGGACCACTTAAACAACTTAAAGACATGCTTTGCGTCTAATAAAACTATATATATATATATATATATATATATATATATATATGAAGTTTATTGTTAATGTTCCAAATCAGTTATGCAGAATTAAAGACAGAATCAAATGACCCTAAACTGAAGTACAATATATATTTATAAAATAAAAGTCCCGCATTTTCGCGCCCATAAGACGCACAAAAGCTGGGGGGGGGCATATAATAGCCGCCACCACGGCGCAGTGCTGCTAGCATGTGCTGGTGCATCAATGACATCGTCACACCCCTCTGTACACTGTCATTGATGCATCACCATGCGCTGGATGCAGAGATGCAGAAGGTTTTTGTATCTAACTTCCTCAGTGGTGGTTGGGGATTGGGGAGGATCTGTCACACTGATAAACTGTTATATGGTATTCTGCATGCTGCCGTTTATATTGGGAAGGAGGATTCTACACACTGCTTGTTGGTGGATGGTGGGGGGATCTGCTACAATACCTGTTATGAGGGGAGCTGTATGTTGCCTGTTATATGGGGAGGAAGGATTTCTGCATGCTGCTTGTTTTTGGGGATGGGGGAATCTGCCACACTACCCGTTATGGGGGTACTCTGCAAGCAGCCTGTTTGATGGGCCGGCAAGATTCGGCAGGCTGTCTGATATATGGGAGAGGGGGATTCTACTAGCTGCTTGTTTAAGGGGATGGTGTGGGGGGATCTGCCGAACGGCCCGTTATGGGCAATGTATTCTGCAAGCTGCCTGTTATATGGGAAGGCGGGATTCTGAATGCTGCTTGTTTTGGGGGATGGGGGATCTGCCACACTACCTGTTATGGGGTACTCTGCAAGCAGCCTGTTTTATGGGGTGGGAAGATTCTGCAGGCTGTCTGTTACGTGGGAGAGGGGGATTCTATGAGCTGCTTGTTTTTGGGGATGGTGGGATGGTGTATTCTGCAAGCTGCCTGGTAAATGGGAAGGCGGAATTCGGCATTCTGCTTGTTTTTGGGGATGAAGGGATGTGCCACACTTCCTGTTATAGGGGACTGGGGGAGCTTTTACACACAAATGTTATGGGGTGATTGGGGGTGATTCTGACACTTCCTGATCTGGGCGGGTGAGAGGGGCAGGTTTTAGCTCACTATTTATTTAAGAATATGTTTTTCCTCTCCTCCAAATCCTAGGTGCGTTTTATGGAGAGATGGGATGCACAAGACAAGATGTGTGTTTGGAATAGTAAGAAGTGAAGAATAAACACTACAATATGCAATACAATATGCTTCTTTTAAGATCAACCATACTCACTGTAGGGGGAGTTTCACAGAAGTGTGGCTTCTTCTAACATGTATATCGTGAAATACTTAAACTCAACATGCTCCTGATTTCAAGAAATAATTTTTTATCCACACCAATGCCATACAGTATATAACGCTTTATGTATAAGAATAATTAGACCATAGGATTCTCCAAACCAGGATCTGATTGCAAATTGCTTTATAACTCTTCTAGGAGGAATGTGGCATTTAACAGTGAAGCTGGCCCAAATGCAAACAGACATCTGCCTGAGGTATGACAGTTTAAGATGATCCCAAAAGAGCAGTACTTAGGGTTTCATGTTAGCATTAAGGATAAAAGCAGACTAAAACTCTGCTTGGCAGCTGTTACAGGTATGGTCAAGGTCCACAAGGACCCTAAGCCACCTAGGACCACTGCTTGGAGCCCCCAATTTTTGATAAACAGCTTTTCCTCATTGAGCTCTGCACTGCAGTGCCACTCGCCTCCAACAAGAGGTATATATATATTTAATTGATCTATATAAATAGTTATCCACTGTAGTTGTAAGACTGAACTTTCAGAATATTAAGTCTGCAGGACAGCTGTTTATGCTGTCATGTTACCTGAAACCCTGTAAAACTCACTTTAGGCATCACTCTGTGTGAATAATGTATGCTTTACTGAATAATAGCATCCCTAATTGAATTTAATGTATGCTACACACTGCAACTACCAGAAGGATTTCCATCCAGACTTTGTTAATAAAATTCCTGATAATACTGCTAGTACTACTTGTGTATGCACAGAGGGAACATTTTTATTTTAGGAGTCTCTGCATCTTATTTGTGGAATAAAGTGCAATTTCCTTTTCTAATGAATGTTGTAGGCTCTTGGAAATATCAAGCAAGGGCAGTAATAATGAGCTGCAGCTTCAAAACATGACTTTTTGTGTTATGCTATTTTTCCTCCCTCAGCTTAATTCTATGACTCATGAATTTCTGTGTAAGGAAAGTATTATTTTACAGCTGTGCATGAGAAAGTCAGTATTTGTCCTGGGCGTTTTATTAGGTAATTACCAAAACTGTCATAATGAACTAAACATTTGAAGAATATTGCACACATATATCATATATATATATATACCGTATTTTTCGCCCTATAAGACACACTTATTTTTCCCCGAAAGTGGGGGAAAAATGTCCATGCGCCTTATCGGGCGAATGTAAAAAAAAAACAACTCACCCGTTCCCGGCGCTCCCGCATTGCCTGTCACACTGCGGGAGCCCAGAGGAGCGGCGGGGGCTCTGTCCCGGCCCCGCCGCTGCGATCGCTGTCTTTTACCGGCAGCGATGACAGCGGCGGGGCCAGAGACAGCGCTCCCGCCGCTCCTCCATCTGCTGCTTCTTCCAGCAGATGGAGGAGCGGCGGGAGCACTGTCTCTGGCCCCGCCGCTGTCATCGCTGCCAGTAAAAGACAGCGATCGCAGCGGCGGGGTCGGGACAGAGCCCGCCGCTGCTTCTTACGGGCAGCTCCGTGAATGGGGTGGGCGTGGCCTGTGCCAACGCTGACGCGGCACAGGCCACGGCCACCCCATTCACGGAGCCGACCGCTCAGCGGAGCGGTGTCAGTGGAGAGGTGAGTTTAACTTTTTTTTTTTTTTTATTAAGCCGACTGGGGGGAAAGGGGGGTGCCACACAGCCTATGGGAATTGGGGGGAGGGGGGGATGCCACACAGCCTATGAGGGGAGAGGGGGATGCCACACAGCCTATGGGAATTTGGGGGAGGGGGGATGCCACACAGCCTATGAGGGGAGAGGGGGATGCCACACAGCCTATGGGGGGAGAGGGGGATGCCACACAGCCTATGGGGGAGAGGGGGATGCCACACAGCCTATGAGGGGAGAGGGGGATGCCACACAGCCTATACAAATGGGGGGAGAGGGGATGCCACACAGCCTATGGGGGGAGAGGGGGATGCCACACAGCCTATACTAATGGGGGAGAGGGGGGTGCCACACAGACTATGGGAATTGGGGGGAGGGGGGGATGCCACACAGCCTATGAGGGGAGAGGGGGATGCCACACAGCCTATGGGGGGAGAGGGGGATGCCACACAGCCTATACTAATGGGGGGAGGGGGAATGCCACACAGCCTATGGGGGGAGAGGGGGATGCCACACAGCCTATGGGGGAGAGGGGGATGCCACACAGCCTATGAGGGGAGAGGGGGATGCCACACAGCCTATACAAATGGGGGGAGAGGGGATGCCACACAGCCTATGGGGGGAGAGGGGGATGCCACGCAGCCTATACAAATGGGGAGAGAGGGGATGCCACACAGCCTATACTAATAGGGGGAGAGGGGATGCCACACAGCCTATGGGGGGAGAGGGGGATGCCACGCAGCCTATACAAATGGGGGGAGAGGGGATGCCACACAGCCTATGGGGGGAGAGGGGGATGCCACACAGCCTATACTAATGGGGGAGAGAGGGATGCCACACAGCCTATGGGGGGAGAGGGGGATGCCACACAGCCTATGGGGGGAGAGGGGGATGCCACACAGCCTATACTAATGGGGGGAGGGGGATGCCACACAGCCAATGGGAATGGGGGGGCACACTGCCTATATGGAGAATAGGAGGGGGGAATGCCACACTGCTTATGATAATGGGGTGCACACTGCCTATATGGGAATGGGAGGGGGGAGAATGCCACACTGCCTATATAGGGAATGGGAGGGGGATGCCACACTGGGTATACAGGGAATGGGATGGGGGCATGCTACACTGTCTATGGAATGGGGGCATCCCACACGGCCAATGGGAAAGGGGAATGCCACACTGTCTGTAATGGTGCGTTTTTGGTTTAAAATATTTTTTTTCTTATTTTTCTCCCCCAAATCCTAGGTGCGTCTTATGGGCATGTGCGTCTTATAGGGCGAAAAATACGGTATATAAAATGGGGATTTACTGTAGCTCACAGTTCAGAGTAGAGTCACTTTTATATAAAGTACAAATAAAATATATGACAGATAAAATATGGCCTGTCCAAATACTAGCTACACAGCTGATCTTTGTCTAACTTAACCACTTTGCATTCTTCTGTACAGTACCTTGATGCATAACGTTTCTAATCAGTCTCAGTCTAACCGCGTAGTGTAGCCAAAGTTTTTCAAGACGGGGTCTAGCTATACCCAGACTGGACTAAAACCAGGGACTTCCTCCCAGCCACTCTACAATAACCCCTAGCTCCAGAAAGACTTAATGAAAACAGAGGGATAATGCTATACAGTAAATGTTTAACTGTGATTTTTTAAGGAATGTCCAGGGATTTTCCAGGAAAATTATGTTATATTATATTATTGTTTCTTTTAGGTTGAGTTTAGGCTTTACCATGAAATGTCTTGTTTGTATTTTTTTTTTTTTAAATAAAAAATGTAAATCTCTCAAAAAATTATATTTCATGTAAATTTCTCCTGGTTACAATAGTACCACATATGTATTGCTAGACACCCTTTCCTGCCCAGGACAAACCCCAAGCTTAGAAAAGTGCTTTATGAGATTTTCAAAGAAAATACAACTGATAAGCGCACCTTTCAGTTTTTTAAGATAAACAACACTTTACATTTGAAATCCCCCACCGGCTGTATATTCTCTAGAAGTACACTTTCTCTAGAAGTAAGCTTTCTAGGCGTACCAGGCTTGTTTTCGTGCATGCAGTTTTTTGGACACTCTCAGGGAATTCACTGGTTGCACAGTGTTTCCCTAAAAAATGTATAAAAAAGCTGAATAAAAACCTAATTTTCCTAAAATATCAATATACAAATAGGAAAAAACAAGCTAAGCAAGGTCCCCTAACAAGAAAAATACAAAACATTCAGTAATTGTAACCAGCATACATTTAGTTGCGTCATCTGCTATAAATAAATCTGTGACTGAAGTTGTCTCATGATAACTGGAAAGGCTAACCGTCTATCATACTGCACATCACTTCTGCCAAACATAGACCTCATCCCATATCAGTGATTCACTGCCAATTAGAATCTAGCGATCTCTGCTAATTAACCACGTAGGAGCAAAATAGACATAAGATGTTTTCATTCCAGGCCCTTCCTATTTGTATGCTCCTCAGACCACAGAATGCTTTAAAAGATAAACAATGACAGTCAGTCCCAGCCAATGTTAAAGAAGAATAGCACCTCCCTCACTGCAAAACAAAAAGTTACATTTTCCTGGTGTCAGCAATTTAAAAGATTGGACTTTTGATAGCACTGCTGCTGAATGTTCTCCCTAAATTATCTACTATTAAAATGAACCAATTCTCATACTCCCATCAAGACTTCTTAACATTCCTGTGCCCTGTTGTCCAAGCTCCCAGTCTGGATGTGATTAAGTACATGTTGACTACCCTGGCAAGAGACATTTGGGCACATTCCACTTGTTATAACCATTTTATAATAAGAAAATATGTGCAGACAGAAATGACTAACTAAAGTCATCTGACTTAAAGCTATTATTACCAGCTATATGCCACTGGATTGCTGTACAATCACAGGTTCAGCTCCGGTTCAGCTTTTATTTTATTTTTAATTTTGTATTCGGGATATATCAAAGGAAACAATACTTGTGTATTCTCTTTAAAGTATGTTTTGCTGTCTGTGCAACTTTGTTGTGTGTCTCAATTTTGGCAGTGACCTGGTTTGATATATGAAAGTTGCCAGATATATGAAAACCTTCTTTTCATCTTTTATTTCAGATTAGTTCGGATTAGTTTTTATTTCTAAGTTATCTTTTCTAAGTTATCTATAGTTAATAGAAGTTAATATAAGTTAATATTGATGTTATTAATTCTGAATTTAGCGGTAACCCTACTGTCTTCACTAAGGCATCACCATCAGCCAATCAGACTTCCTCTTTCCCTCCCCACCACTGGGGACCACTGGTTCCAGGGGGGAACCCCAATCTTAAAAAAAAAATGTAAGGGTTAAAACTCTTTAAAAAAAGGCATAGACAGCCTGGTCACAGCTATGTTTGCTTGTAGACCACCCCCCAGCCCTAAAGGCGACAAGCCCTCTTAGACCTCATGGGTCTCAAGCTCTTCTTCCTGCCCCAGGCTTTGGAGAGGCAGGTAATGGGGAAGAAGGGTTAACGGCAAGTAGTCCGCTTGCCGCAGGTGACTTGGCAGCCCCTCAAGCCTTGTGAACTGGTATAGGGGTCTCATGAACCCTTTACCAGTTCACAAAGGCTTAACTGTAAAAAACAACAGACTGCAAAGCAAAATGTGTGTGGGGGGGTAGGGGGTTATATTCCGGACCCTCTCCTGATGGCAGAAGAGCCTGGAGGGTGGGGAATCGTAGGCCCCCCGGGTAAAAAGAAGACCTGGCCAAATAGATCACACATGGAAATGAGTTTCTTTTTTACTTTTTTTAGGTGACTTATTCAGAGACTCATGTAGCTGGCACTAGAAGAAATAAGAATGTTCACAGCACACAAGCCACCAAACACAAGACCTACTACTTGTGATCTCTACCCATTTGTCTCCATCCCTTAGACTGTTCGCTAGGAAAGGCAGGGTTCCCTCTCCTATTATATCCTGTTCTCATAGCATTTTCTTTGAACATTGAAGCATCTTGTTTGTAATAGTCTATTGGGGGGACATGCTGGCGGGAGCAAATATAAAGAAGAAATTCCTCTTCCTTTTGCTGACTGGAGTGAAGAGACAATGTGGGACTGACACTGTCGCAGGTAAGCTTCCAAGCAATTGATTTTAAAATTTGACTAGTCAATCACTTTAAGCATGCAGGAAATAGGGGTCAACCCTGTCTCATGTTAAGGCTGACAGGGTGGTTGCTGAGGGTAACAGACATCAACATGAAGCCTATAGTCCTAGACAAAAGTCAAGAAAACAGGGCAACTTCCAGGAAAGTTGCTATCAGAAACAGTACTATAAGCAAGACCAAACCGTAGCCTATAACCATAACCAGGGGTCAAGAAAATGGTGCAAGTCCAAGACTAAAACAAAGTCAAATACAAGTTTAAAATTTGAACATCAGCTTTAAGGGACAACTGTCCACACAAGGGGTTACTAAGTACCAAATCAAGTAAAGTGGATTCAAAATTAACATTTCACAAATGGTCAAGTTTGAGGGCCCTGTATAAGATAGCTTATTGTGTTTCCCATTCATTCATATTAATTTTTTTTATCAATTATATACATAGGCAAATACAAGGAGTTTAACATAGCACAAGTTGTATAACATGTAAATAAAATGGTGCAACAAGACCCCATTTTATATGCAGTAGTAATATATAAAAAGTTGACCAGACGCCAGAAAGGAAGCACTTGGCGCAATAGCTGGGAACTAATGATAAAAGTCTAGAATAGCATTTATTCAAAGGATGAAGTAGGCTTCCTCAATACGGGAATCTTATCAACAAGGCAGATTCAAATTCTTCCCTTGCCCTGCCCAGTGTCATACATTTGGAACAACTAAACAGTTTACACTTAATTTAATCTAGGTTGGGCCAAATTAAACTCAGCCAAACCTTTGGAAACATGAATTTGAGGTTTTACAGCTGTAAAAGTTATTCATTTTATGACTGATTTGTCCCTGTAAAAATACTGACTGCTTATATCTTTCAATTTTCAGTGATAATGTCTAAAATAGGAAGTGTAGCATGGGGTATAAGGAGCACTATTGCTGCATTGCTGGATAATATGATCTTTGGCTAACTGTATATTTGATTTACATAAGCTTCAGACACTCGGTCTGATTCAAAGCCTCTCTCACGCGCATTCCTGTCTGCGAGAATTACATCAAAGGACCGTATTTGGTCTATTTTCCATATTGTGTGATTCAGGGCCTTGTTTTTGTGGCCAATGTGTCCTTTTTGTGGGAAATTACAGTATGTGCACGCCAAACCGTGTGTTCCCTGTTTGCCATACGGCTCAAGGCATCCGTGCGTCCGTAATTTTATGGGTTTTGCTTGCGCAGGATTCAGAGCCCTGATTTGTGGGTTTTCAGACCTATAAAAGCCGTAGGTTGCCACTTACGCTAGGGGGAAAACTTGAAGAGTCTTTTGTTGCTATTGAAAATATAGCCTACATCCTCCGCACCTTTGATCCCCTTGATGAGTTCTGTGAAGAGTACGAGCGTCTGGAGCAGCAGCGGCTGCTAACCATGTACCTCCCAGAGCTTAGTCATACCCGCAGTTGCCTGGATATTGATCAGATGACCGATCAGTAGGTGTTCAAATTGATCCGACTGAACCACCTTACTCTTGAGAAGCTTTACTCAGAGTTGCAGCTATGGTTTGCCCCGGTCACCAGAAAGGTGCAGGTATGACCAAAATGCTTGGCTGCCTTCAATTTTTAGCAAATGTCTCCTTTCAGAGGCTAGGAGCAATGTCAGTTGGCATGTCCCAGCCTTCGCTGAGCTGCACCCTGACTACATTTCTCCATGGCATGGTTGTCCTGCAGGAAAAATACATCTCTTTCCCTGACAGCATGGCATCCTGGAACGCGGTGAGGTTGATGCTTTTCAACATTGCGAATATGCCAAGTGTCATAGGCACCATCGATTGTACGTGTGTGTCCCTGGTTCCCCTAGCTGCTCAGGAGTATATGTTTTAGTATGTTTAGGTCCACAAAGCTCCTCCTTCTTGCCCACTCTCCTCTCTTGAGGTTAGCCTAGCCCCTCCCACCAAACAGCTTTCTTGTGTCTCAGTCTGTTTAGGTCTACATAGCTCCTCCACTTTGACTGTGTTCCTGTCCCTCTTTGAATGTCCCCTTCTCCCTGTTGCAGTTACAATGCTTAGTCCTAGCATTCTGCCTTACCTTTTGCTTGTTTGGCCGTACTCTTTTGTAATACTTAATATTTGGTCTAGGCTGTTTTGATGTTGTGTTGCCACTTGTCTGGGTGTAATTAAATAACATCCAAACAAAGTTCTGGTTTTTGGTATTTAATCTCTAATTAGATGTTAATTGTCATAAGTTGTTGGGTTATGGCACAACAGTGGATGCATGTAAACAGAAAATTGATAAATGAAAATGTGTCTGTCTGGCATAACTAAAGCTTGGGCACCCACCACAACCCAAAGTCCAGCATGGCAGGTTAGGCTTTTGGATTAGGATTTTGCCCGGCTGGGGCTTTCTTGCTCCCCAGCACTCTGTGGAGCTGGTGGGGCTGCTACTGGCAGAATGAAGATGGAGCTGCAGGGAAGAGTGGTTATGGCCAGTGTCCATGGTGCCAGAAGCTGGTCTAGATAATATTGGGGGTCTCATCTAGATGTTCAGAATGCCCTTCCTCTAGCTTACTAATTTCATCCAGGAGAGCTGTCGTCTGTGTGGAGAAAGGTTATTTTTTCCAAGTGTTACCACACAGCCTCCAGGGCCCCAAACTTTACCCTGGGTTTACCCACCTCCTCCACCCTGGCCCTTTCCCCTTTGCCTAATAAGCTCACCTATTTACCTCATCACTGTCTAGACTCTGCTCCCTTGGTGGCTGGCTGGTGGGTGGGCCCGGCCTTGATGCTGTCTTGGTGGTAGCCAAACCACAGGGGCCAGCTGTGGTTGCAGGTGGCAGGTCTTGGGGTCAAGGTCTTGCAGGCTGGGGTGTTTTTGCAAAGTCAAGGTAAATGCACTGGTAGTTTCCTCTTAACAGTATATGTGCACCTTTAAAATCCCTACAACTACACACTGGGTCCCACATCAATGTGGGCCCCAAATTTTGGTCTGTTCACACCCATGGTAGGGGTTACATATAAAGGTTACCTAATACCTAAAAAAATGTACATGTATAGGCAAACATGTGGACAAAAAAGTGCTAATGTATATTTTTTTTCTCTTTGCAGGTGCCATGTTGATCCCAGAAAAAATGTAATTAAAACATATATGTTTTATATGACATGCAGACTACATGCTGTGCCAAAGATGCCAGCAGGGGGGAGAACGGTAAATATGTGCTAGGACATGCAGACTACATGGGATACACTGCTGAGTCTGGGTTCAGGCTCTCCCCAGAAATTCTACATATGCTTTTGACCTAGACCACACCTTATGATGTTCAAAGTTAATTTATTAATACCTTAATTTTTAAAAATACATCTATTTACAAATTCATACTCTCTGAGCTCTCAATTCTTTGTTTACATGATTTTCATATTTACATAGTATTCAAACATGTTGCTATGTACATGATGCACTAATCATATTCTCTCAAATATGTATGAAATACATTTCTCCCTCCTGTCTTTGTAGTCAGTTGGGTTAATATTTCCTTCCTGATTGGGCAGACATGTTTCGCCTTTAGCTTCCTCCGTGCCCTCTTTAAGGAAGTTTCAGGTGCTCTCTATAATTTCCTCATCTGTTTGCATCACAATTTTTGTACAGGTTATCTCATAGGTTGTTGTTTCTTATACCTCAGAGAAATCTGGTTCATACACCCCGTCTATTGCAGATCTAAAATTTTGCCATCCTGTTTCTTCCTGACGGGCCCCACGGACTCCTGGATATTGTTTTCCCCTTCTGGCTGTTCCCCAGTTCTTTAAATATATGATGTTTGGGCTATGCTTCCGGGACCTTCCCGGCCTCCTGAGTCTGTGCTGCTCGTCCGGGACCTTCCCGGCCTCCTGAGTCTGTGCTGCTCGTCACGCTGGGGGCGCGCTGGCGTCTCTCCGGGGCGCGCTTCTTGCGTGCTCCAGGACCCTCCCGGGCCTCAAAAATCTCCACTGCTCGTCTGTCTAGGGGCGCCCCTAGACAGACGAGCAGTGGAGATTTTTGAGGCCCGGGAGGGTCCTGGAGCACGCAAGAAGCGCGCCCCGGAGAGACGCCAGCGCGCCCCCAGCGTGACGAGCAGCACAGACTCAGGAGGCCGGGAAGGTCCCGGACGAGCAGCACAGACTCAGGAGGCCGGGAAGGTCCCGGAAGCATAGCCCAAACATCATATATTTAAAGAACTGGGGAACAGCCAGAAGGGGAAAACAATATCCAGGAGTCCGTGGGGCCCGTCAGGAAGAAACAGGATGGCAAAATTTTAGATCTGCAATAGACGGGGTGTATGAACCAGATTTCTCTGAGGTATAAGAAACAACAACCTATGAGATAACCTGTACAAAAATTGTGATGCAAACAGATGAGGAAATTATAGAGAGCACCTGAAACTTCCTTAAAGAGGGCACGGAGGAAGCTAAAGGCGAAACATGTCTGCCCAATCAGGAAGGAAATATTAACCCAACTGACTACAAAGACAGGAGGGAGAAATGTATTTCATACATATTTGAGAGAATATGATTAGTGCATCATGTACATAGCAACATGTTTGAATACTATGTAAATATGAAAATCATGTAAACAAAGAATTGAGAGCTCAGAGAGTATGAATTTGTAAATAGATGTATTTTTAAAAATTAAGGTATTAATAAATTAACTTTGAACATCATAAGGTGTGGTCTAGGTCAAAAGCATATGTAGAATTTCTGGGGAGAGCCTGAACCCAGACTCAGCAGTGTGTTCAGAAAGCTTGACCGTGTACCAACCGACATTTTTCTTACATATATGTGGGTCACACAGTCGGAGAACCTAGAGATAGGTCGCTCCATTTTTCAAAGTTTGACTACATGGGATGCCAAAGATGTCAGCATGGGGAAGAAAGCTAAGTATGTGCTAGGACATGTAGACTACATGGGATGCCATATATGCCTTTCAGATTAACCCCCCATGTGTATGACCTTTAGCCTGACCTCTCTGATTACTCTTAGATTAACCCCTACTCATAAATGTTACCATGTGCTTAACCTTGGCTCGCGTTCATGACCCTGCTTCTCTACATGAATTTTTTACCTCGGCTGTCCACATATTCTGCCTCTCACTAGCCTGGTAACCACTTCTGTCTGCTCATACCCTTGTCTCCTCGGAGATTGACATGGGATCACCCAAGCAGCAAGACTATCCTTCCTTGCTGGGAGCTCTAGAGAAGACCAGGGTGGTCCTTACATGCTGTTCCTGTAGGGTCTAGCTTGGGTATTGGGCAGCAGTCTCTGTGTGCCATCCTTAGCAGAGGAAACCAGGACTCTCCTCCCACAGTGTTCTCCCTCCTGGTAAGTAACTGTGACACCTGTGGTTTCTAATCCAGATTTCATTTTTACGTTTAAAAAAATCCAAAACTAGACCAAAATGTTGACACCCCTATCCCACAAATTAAAGGCAAGATCATTTGGGGAAGAACTGCTAATACGGATTACCTCCTTCATATTTATATACCCTGTTTCACTTTCTTTAACAAAACCAACCAAACTAAAACTACTTGTATACAGAAATGTAATAGCAAAATACCAGTGTAGTACCTGATCCAACATCAATCTCAGCTCGGCAAAGGGCAGTGGTCACCCTTGTAGCAACTTTCAACGATCCAATAAGGCCAGCAAGAAATACATCAAGTCGCTTTTGGATATTTGATGTAACTGGTTGTAACATGTTTTACCCTGTAATCCAGCTCAAAGATTTTAAAGTGGACTTGGGAAAAAATGTAAGTTATTATGCATTTGTCACTGGCCGTATTGGATTGTTTGTTGTAGTAAAACCAGCCAATGAAGGAGCTGTGGCCTGCGTATTGATTTTTGAATTGAGATTGTTAAATCAAATAGGTTAAACATGTGTTAAAATGATTTGTGTTGCTTTTAATTCTAACACTCAGGCTCACACACACTGTTCTCTAGCAATATAGAGGTCCTGGGAAAAACAAGTAGAATTGGAAAAAGTTTGAGATGTTTCAGAAGCATTGTCAATATTTCTCTTTAATGTGGAAACATTGGCTGTAATCCAGCAATAATCTCTAATCTAAGTCTTCTGTAAAGTCATCATTAGGTGTGTTTTTGGAGAAAGTGACCCATGGGCATAGCATGGAGGTCAAGGATGAGGGAGTTAATAATGGAAAATGTTATCAGTCTTTCTTAATTTATAAAACATGAGTGTTTTCATGGAAAGTAAAGTAGGTTCAAAGATGAATAATAAAAAGCATATATTTTACATAAAGGAGAATGGCATCTATTAACCCTTTCAGTGCCAGCCTACATAGAGATGTTGTTACATCCTGTTATGGGCTATACTTGTTCAACTGTGATTTATTAAAGAATGTACAGGGAATTCCCAAAAATTATATATTGTTTTTTTTGCAGCAGAGTTCGGCCTTTAAAATGAAATGTCCTGTTTGTAAAAAAACACATTTCTCTTAAATATCAATATGCAAAGAAAAACAAGCTAAATATAAAAGAGCAATGCCTTCCGAACAATACCCAACATGCATAGGCACTTTTAACCCTTCCAAGCCTACTTGAGATTGTGTCAGGCCATTTGTTGCCAGGTCATATTTCACCAATTTGCACTTTTGTTTAGGAGTGATTTTTGAGGAAAAATCAGAAAAAAGGAAAATTATATTTTTTTTATCAGATTTTGGCTTTAACATGAAATGTTTTTTTTAGTGATTTCATAATATTTTTGGGTAAGAAAATGTTAAAAACAAAAAAAAAATACTGTTCTGTGATTACTCACCTGTAGAATTGGTATTATACGTATACAGCATGTCCTGTTCCAGAATATTCCTTACTCCTGGGTAATACATCCACAAGATGGCCCTGGACTGCAGAAAAACAGCTTGTGGCTCCTCCCGGCCCTATATAAGTCAGACACCTCCCACAAATTCCCCAGTATTGACAAGCAGTTAACAAGAAGCCGGGAGAACAATAATAACAAGAATTCAAAAATGAACAATCACCATACAGAGGTAACTGAGGATAATGATAACAAGGGTGGGATGGAACAGGACGTGCTGTATACATATAATACCAATTCTACAGGTGAGTAATCACAGAATTGTATTATTCTAAGTATACAGCACGTCCTGTTCCAGAATATTCCTTACTTCTGGGAGTTCCAATAGCAGTGTCCATAAGGAAGGGTGGGATCCCCAAAAAGCAACAGCGGGCAGTTTAAACCACTGCTGCCTGCAGAACTTTGCGACCAAAAGCAGCATCAGCTGAGGCCCTAACATCAACCTTGTAAAACTTAGAAAAAGTATGAACAGAAGACCAAGTAGCGGCCTTGCAAACTTGTTCAACAGAAGCTTGGTGCTGAAAAGAGGCACCAATAGCACGAGTAGAATGAGCAGTAAGACGGAAGAGAGGCTCCTTCCCCTTAGCAGAATAGGCCTGTACCACAGCCTGGCGGATCCACTCGCTGATAGTGGACTTAGCTGGAGCCAGACCCTTCTTAGGTCCAGACGGGAGCACAAAAAGAGCACCAGTCTTTCTGAAGGATTCAGTAGCCACCAAATAGAACTTCAGAGTCCTGACCACATCCAGAGAGTGTAAAACCCGCTCCTTAGGGTTACTAGGATTAGGGCATACAGAAGGCAAAACAATGTCCTGATTTAGATGAAAAGCAGACAAAACACAGAAAATCTGTCTTCAAACGAAACACCACCTTGTCCTGGTGTCTCTCAAAGTAAGGGGGTTTGATGGAAAGTGCCGCCAACTCAGAAACATGCCTAACAGAAGTGATAGCCACCAAAAAGGTTACCTTAAGCGTCAAAATGGACAAAGGGGCCACACGCAAAGGCTCAAAGGGAGACCCCTGCAAGGCAGATAAGACCAAGTTCAAATCCCAGACTGGTAACATAGGCTTACGTGGAGGACGCACGTGGGTAACCCCCTGGAAGAAAGTCTTGACCAGACGATGGTGAGCAAAGGATCTTTGGAAGAAAATGGCCAAAGCAGAAACATGACCTTTAAGGGTACTAATTTGAAGACCCAAATCCAAACCATGTTGCAGAAATTCCAGGATCCTAGGGATAGAAAACACCCGACAGGGAAATGACTTAGACTCACACCAGTCAATATAAGCATGCCATACCCTATAGTAGATGGATGATGAAGACCGAATCATGGTATTAACAACAGAGGCAGGCAGCCCCTTTTCCATCAAGATGGAGGTTTCAGCAGCCAGGCCATTAAAGCCAGCGTTTGTAAATTGGGATGGCGAAGCTGTCCCTGAGTGAGCAGGTCTGGTTCCTTGGGCAGGACATACTGATCTACTGTCAACTGCACAACGTCTGCGAACCACACCCTTCTTGGCCAACAGGGGGCCACCAGAATGGTTGGCACCCCTTCCTGGGCAATCTTGCGCAGCACCCTGCCCAGCAGAGGAAAAGGAGGGAACACATAGAGGAGCTGAAAGCTTTTCCAAGACATTGCTAGTGCATCCATGACCAAGGCCAGAGGATCCTGTGACAGAGAGACAAAGGTTGGAAGCGTGTGATTGTGACGGGACGCAAACAGATCCACATCTGGCTGACCCCAGCGGTGGCACAGGGAGCCACTGATGGACCATTCTCCCAGATGAGAAGTCCCCCTGCTGAGGGAGTCTGCCTCCAGATTTTCCACCCCCGGGATGTACACAGCTGAGATGCAGGGAACATTCTCCTCTGCCCAGGACAGAATCAGAGACACTTCCTTGAGGGCCCTCTTGCTCTGGGTCCCTCCCTGATGATTTATGTAGGCAATCGCCGTCTGGTTGTCCGAGAGGACCTGAACCGCCCGTCCCCGAAGGTGTGGAGTCAATTGGGCAAGAACCAACCTTATCGCCCTCAGTTCCAGAGTGTTGATAGGGGTGTGGGCCTTCTGAGGGCCCCACTGGCCCTGGAATTTCAGGGATTTCCAGAAGCCCCCCCAACCTGTCAGACTGGCATCTGTGGTGACTGTCTCCCAGCATGGGGCCAGAAAGGATGTGCCCACCAACAGGTTTCTTGAGTCCAGCCACCACGAGAGAGACCGCCTGGCCAGAGGGGACATAACCAACACATGATCCAGGGACCGAGGGTCCCGATCCCATACCAACAAGAGGTGAAGTTGAAGAGGTCTCATGTGAAACTGAGCGTATGGAACTGCCTCGAGGCAAGACACCATCAGGCCCACCAGCTGCATCCCCTGCTGGATGGAGGGATGAGGGCAATACATAAGAAGCCTGGCTTGGGCTTGAAGACTCTCCACCTTCTGATGAGGGAGAAAAATCTTGACTTGGGATGTATCCAGAGTCATGCCCAGAAAGGACTGCACCATTGATGGTGACAGGAAAGACTCGGGGTGGTTGATCACCCAGCCAAAGGACTCCAGTGTGGACACCACCAGCTGGGTATCCAGCGCGGCCTGCTGGAAGGACTGAGACATGATGAGAATGTCGTCCAAGTAAGGAAGGATGCGAATGCCCTGAGATCTCAGCAGAGCCATTATGCCCGCCAGCACCTTGGTGAATATCCTGGGAGCCGAGGTGAGGTCGAAAGGTAAGGCCACAAATTGGTAGTGCTGATCCTCCAGAGCGAACCTGAGGAATCTATGATGACCTGGAAAGATTGGTACATGAAGGTAAGCGTCCTTTATGTCTACAGAGGTCATGAAGTTGCCCGGTCGTAGTGAATTGACAGCTGAGCGCATGCGAGTCTCCATGCGAAAGTGTTTGAATCTGACAAATTTGTTGAGGCTCTTTAAATCCAGGATGGGTCTGATGGACCCGTCTTTTTTGGGAATTTTGAAAAGATTGGAATAGTAGCCTCCGCCCCTTTCCCTCAAAGGCACCTGGCAGATGACCCCCAACTCCAGAAGGTTTTGGACAGCAAAGCACAGACCCTGAGCTGACAGAGGGTTTTGAGCCATCCAGGATTTGATGAATCTTGGAGGCGGCCAGGCTGCAAACTCTATCTTGTAACCGGAGGACACTACCTACTGAATCCACCGGTGTGAGACGTGAAGCCTCCAGACGTGAGCAAAGAGCCAAAGTCGTCCCCCCACCTGGATGGGTGAGGGCGCCCCTTCATGCCTGAGGGGGCTTGGGTGAGGATTTTGGCTTGGGACCCCAAGAGAGGCCAGGACGGCCACATCCTCTGCCCCTTCCCCAGTGATCTCCACGGGCCCCAGTAAAAGACACTCCTCAGCCAGCTCTGGAACCACAGAAGGATGGGAGAAAGGCACCCATCCCCCGAAAGGACCGGGACGGCCTCCTACGTTGAGGTAACCTACCACCCCTGGTAAACAAATCCAAGCGTTCACCAAAGAGGCGCAGGCCCTTGAAAGGGAAACCAGTGAGAGCCTTCTTAGCAGCATTATCAGCTACCCACTGATGTAGCCAGACAGAGCGGCGTATACCCACCAACAGGGCAGAAGTCCTACCACACATTCTAATGGCATCATCCATGGCAGAAAGAATATATGCAATAAATTCCTTTACAAAGCAGGAGAGATCTATACTCTTCTCTACCCGCATCCTCAGATGCCCCGTCCAAGAGACACTTAAGCACCCCTTTAATGGCAATAGCCGTAATAGCAGAGGCACAAACTGGGCGCAGCGCCGTCCCCACACAGGCAAAGGCATGCCATCCCGCAGGGTAGTAGTATCAGGAGAATGCATGACAGATGTATTGGACAACCCGAGAACGGGCGCCTCTACCTCGGGAGGACATGACCAACGCTTAACAGAGCAGATTTCAGAGCGCCCGCTAGTAGTCGCTGTGCTCGGCAATGGATCATTGTTTTAGAGTGCCTCAGTCGATGTCCAGCATTGATGAATATGATATGTGAGTCGCTATACTACGCTGTATGTGAGCGAACCGTAACGCCAGCTCAGTGCGACTGACTCACACCACATTTAAAAAAAAAAAACAGCCACAAACATTGCCGGAGCTCAAAATCATGTAATTGTAGCCCATAGCGCCAGAGGCTGTGCGATTAAAGGCTGTTTTTGAACATGTATCCACTAGTAACAAAGCAAAAACATATGGAATTACATTGTTATAACATTGTAACATGAACACTTTAATACCAGACATGTAAGGACAATTCTGCATGTTATTAATTCAAAACGTGTTAAAAAATGTCATTCTCTTGCCCAGAGTATATGTCAGAAGGTTTGTGGTTTTTTTTAGGGAAAAAAAATTGGGATCAGAAAAGGGATTTAAGGATCGTCCATAGAAATGTATGGGAGAGCGCCAGGTAGCGACAGGTAAGACATGGCGCTCTGCAAGACTGAACGCCGGCGCTGTACGCTGAGGCTGGGATAATGATTGATGAATCGGACACTACATGGCGTTGTTCCAGTCGCTCACCTGATTCGGCTTCATAAATGTGTAATTGCGTACCGTCTCCGGCCGCTACCTGGCGTTGTACAGGCACTACCTGGTGCTATCCCTTCATGAATAAGGCCATTAGTTTTATCTTTTGACATTTAATAGTGCCTAGGTAGCACTGGGACGACTCAATTTCTGTTCAGTACTTCTCTAGGAACTGCCTTGCAAACTGGTTCTGTCTCCGCAGCTCCACACTGTTCCTACAATTTGTTGGTGAGTAGTTTGCACCTTTTTTTATTTCTTATTTGAAATAAATAATTAGAAATATTAATTCTTCATTAAGAGAATTATAAACATGTTGTTTTTTCAGGGGGTCAAGTGTGGGGGTGGCAGTATTTTGATCTTTGGCTCTATCGTGAGTTGCCAAAGAGGTTTCAGGCTTACCCAGCCATTTTATGCATTATGCAGCTATTTGAAGTGTTACATTTGCTTGATTGCCAGCGCAAGTAAGAAGATGGCACCTATACATTCCAGTGCATAGCCATACCATATAACGAGTAAATGTGATATGAAATTCACAATGTTACTCAAAGCTAGAAACCAAAGGTGATTCATTCATCAGCTTCACTGAATTAGCAGTATACAAGCTTTCAACATGTGGCTTATAATGTTTTATTGAAAGGCATCTGGAAAGAAAAGGAACCGCTGCCAAAATCACATAAAGTTATTTTTACATTATCACCTCATGCAGAGCCTATGGTCACATTTTTTACCACAAATAGAATATGTGAAATAGGTTCGTTATGCCTGGTGCAGAGGCATGTCATTGGGAAAATTGGTTATATTTGGTATGTAAATCATGTACACTTTTGTAAAAAGGTCACTTTAGGTGAAAAATGAAACAGAAGTGCTCTGATGTTAAGCGAAAGGGAATGGCACGTTTTACTCCATAAAACAAGCACCCTTTGATGTAGTACCTGCAGTACTTTTTTCGGAGTAAAAAACTGCCATTCCCTTTTATTGTCATTGTCACTAGGTGTAAAGAGAGAACCTTATTTTATTTTTTTCAAGTTCAATCTGAACAAATAGCACTGAATCAGCCACAGGGAGATAACGTGTACAATTGTGGAGCTATATTTTTTCATGGTTTGATAATTGATGATTGATGCTGCAATTTTAGAACAGGGTGTTAAATCTACAACCAAAGGGGGGGGGGGCAATAAATACTGATGGTTAGTACTAAAACCAAAAGGAGTTTTTAGAAGAAAGTCAAATCAGATCTTTGAAACTTAGTGCCTTATTTACAATGTGCTCCTTTTAGCATCTTTCTGGTGGCTATAGCGCCAGTTTTGGAGCACCAGCATCTTTGTCTTTTCTGGTGCTGCGCTGTGGACTACAATGGCGCTAGAAGTCTCAGTGTTGGATACTAACCTATTTGCTATGATTGTTTCACTAGGTATTGACTGACCTGTCAGGACCTGTTGAATCCGGCTGCCAATTATCCCAGCGCCAGTGAGCGCCACTTTGTACTGCCAACTTTTCGACACAGTATATTTATGAATTTTTTGCTGACCAATGTTTCATCATTACAGTTACAAGAACTGTTGTTCTTGTTGTCCAAATTACACATAGGTAAGCAAAAGAAGCCATGTACAACAATTTAACTATACCAAACAAAAATGACATTTGGTGACATCTAGGGTGTTTACATTATTGACAAGTCCCAATGTTCAGGACTTGGTTTTCTATTCTAATCTATCACTGCTCCTCATTGGCAAACTGTTGTTCAGAGCTATAGAGACATTGCCTGGAATGTCTCTTGAATACCTACAATGTTACTTACAATGCATACAATGTTGGATTTAGGACTTTATTTTCAGTCTTCCTATCCTTTAAATATAATTGACACTAATGTCTCCAAGTATGATCTCACTATCCGCATCAAATGGTTTGTCTGCTGGCATGGTTCACGTTACAGCATAACATTAGGTAGAGTCATCTTTTGCAGTCTGCCAAAACAGGTAGGAGTTAGCGAAACTAAACAGCTCCAAACTATCAGATAATTTATAGCCCTGCTCTAGAGAAGTAACCCATATATATCCCTCCAATTGGAACTATTTATGCAAAAGTCCTTTACTATTTTTCTGTGCTGGAAAATACAGCACCAGAGATTTCAAGGATGAAAAAATGCAAAATTTTGCTGGGCGCAGGAAAAACGGCAGTAAAGAGTGACGCTCACTGGCACTGGCATATTCAGCAGCCAGGTCCAACAGGCACTGACATAGGCTGGCCAATATCTGAGTGTAACAATCTAAGCTAATTAGTAGTGTTCAGTGTTCGCAAATGACCTGCTTTTCTCCCCTTACTTCTCATAAGTAATGCAGGCTGCAACTCTCCTAAAAACCACAGGGCTCGTAGTAAGCTTGATTAAATAATCCAACAACTGGGTTCACTCTTTGTTGTTTTATTTAAAGAGTTGTAATTTATCTACCGTTAAAGGGATAAAGTACAGTATGTCAGGGTAAGCCCTTCAACATTGCATCAGTATGATGGTGTAAAGGCAAGTTGTGAATTGCTTGTTTTCATTAGTGCTGTCAATACGTCTATTTAATCACATATGTGTTGGTTGGCAAGCATTTTCATTCACTGCAACAATGCTGCACCTTTGACCTCTTTAAAAAACTTTTCAACAAAAAGCCTGACATGGTTCTCCCTTCGCTTGCTTCTCTTATATAAACCTGTAAATCTGTTCTTCATCTTAAGCTCTTTATCACTCGGGTTGAGGAGTTGGTATGCAGTTGCAAAAAGCTGGACACCTGTAGCCAGGGCCACCATCTGGAATTGTTGGGCTCCAAACAACAGCAATGTTGGGCCCCCTCATAACCAATGTGCGACGGCTTTTAACTGAGCCTCTGGCCCCAAGGCAACCACGCTTGCCTGAAAATCCAGACAGACCGTGTAGGAAACAAAAAACTCCAGGGGCTAGGGGCCCAGCCATCACATTATTATGTTATTGGGGGTGGGCAGACCAGGGGTATAGCTAGAGGGGAGCAGGGGAGGCACTCGCTCCGGATGCAGCAGTTCAGGGGGGTGCCAAAGGGGGGCCTGCCATTTCAAATCTTTGCCCTGGGATCCAGAAAGCCTAGCTACTCATCTGGCCCAGACACAATATAGGCCGTATATAGTATGGCCCCCTATCTAACCTATGTATGATGCCTTCACCCCTAGTATGAATCGGGTCTCAAGGCAAACCAATCAGGTGCAGGGGGCAGACATGCTCATTTATCCTTAAAGTGGACCAACACCAAGGATTTTGACTATCCTGGGTTTTGGTCCACTTCAGTGGGGCACCCCGATCGGGGGTGCCCCGCTGTCTGAAACCCCCCAGAAAGCCCCAAAAAACTCACCTCTCCCCGCTCCCACGTGACCGCGCCAGCCAATCACAGCGCTCAGAGCCGCTGTGGTATGCGCGTCCAAGGCCGCTTGGACGCGCATACCAGCTCAGCTGGCTCTGAGCGCTGGAGGCCGCGTCTCGCACTTCCCTCTAACAGGGAGCGCGCCTGCACCGGGCATTCACAAATGGCCGGCGCGGGTGCGCGCCCTGCTAGAGGGAATGCGCCGATGGAACGGGGCTGAGGTAAGGTTTGTGGGCCTCCTGGGGGGTTCCTCCCCGTGGGACATCCCGATTTCGGATGCCCCGCGGGGAGGGATCTGATCGGTCCGGGAATCTTATAGATTTCCGGGCCGATCCCCCCTGGGTGTTGGTCCACTTTAACTCCAGCAGAAATAGTGTGGCAGCTTGCAGATCTCAGGTCAGAGTGGCCATTAGTGCCCTCTCTTCACAGATGGACCCCATATTGGAGTCTTAGCTATCCTTGTCTTAATAGAGTCTGCATCTAGCACTAGTGACTAATACAGTAGTTGGCACTGGACAGACACTGCTGATATCCAAAGCTATAGGTAGCTTGCCCTCTTCCTGGATTGGTTAAAACTGATTACTTATATATATGCATTACAGATTTGCAGCTAAACTGAAATAGGTAGGTCATTAAGTGATCTAATGCACCAGGCCAGGAAACTAAAAATATTGCATTAAAATTAAAAGAATGTGAAAAAACATGTTCCTGTCCTATAATCTGGCAAAGGCTTTACAAAAACAACTTGACTGGTCCAGCTACTGACTCATTTTAAGTCACTTTCATAATATCCTCACAACCAAGGGTAGAAGAACAAGCATGCTACCAAACTGTGAATTAAGAAAAATAAAGCCATCCCAAAAGAGAGAGAGAGGGGGAGAGTTAGAAATGAAACAGCTTTCATGGAATTCTGCACTTTTCTTGCCACATCCACACAGATCTCCGCTCTGACAATACACCCTGAACCATCCCAGATTTCTCAGTATGACTTAAAGCTCTGACAAATAGTTTCTTCTGTTATTCTGACAGAAAGAATGTTCTTCTATGCAACAAAAAGTCCAAAAGTTGCTTATAGAAAATATAATAGAAGACTAAAATAACTGTGTGGCGGCACATATTTTCCAGTTAGACAATAGGGAGTCTAACAAAGACGCTCTCTGTCAATGTAGAAACATTATGTATCTGCTTGTACTTTTTTTAGCATTTTTATAATATGTTAGGCAGATGCTTCGCTATAATGCAGGTATTACCTTTCAGCAAATTTCACTTAGACAGTCTGTTTCCCTCTTTCTTAAATACAATTGCAACTGTGCCTAAATGATTCATGATGATCTACTGTATGAAGTAAAAGTGATCCTAAAGGCTGAAAAGACTTCAGGATTACTTACTATATTGCCTAGAAGGCCTTCCTATTTGGGATGCTTTGCAGCATATTACACTACATAAAGCTGTGAAATACAGCAAATAGCTGTGTACTGCATAGTAACCGCATCCCTGCTCCCTCTGCTCTCTGTGCCAATCTACTATAGCTTTAGGTCTAATATCAATAGTTCCCCAGCAGGCTTCCTTAAAGTGAACCTCCAGTCAAGACATTCGTGCGGGGGGCATCCAATTGAGGGCACTGCATACTAGCACTGGAAGCCCAATCCTGGTGCCCTGCTGCTTATGCATGTCTGTATTCCATGTTGGTTTGTGGCCTCATGTGACCACAGACAGCCAGTGAGGGTGGGTTTGCGCCTGTCCTGCGCGACCACCCACCTGACAAACCTCATTGCGGGCGGTAATGTGGTTTTTGCCAGGCTGGTCTAACTGCACACATAGAGTCAATACAGTCTTTCCACATAGCTAGACATGTTTGTTGCTTGATATTTAGTTGATGAGAGGGTTAAACTGGGCGGTAAATTAGTTCCCAGGCCCTGAATAATAATAATAATTTTGTATAAATAATAGTGATTGAGCTGCTCCCACCCCCTTTGTTCATTTGAATTGCCATGAGCACAAGCAGGGAGGAATTCAGTCAATATGGATTTCTCCCTGTGAAGTGTTCTAAAGGGAGGCTGGCTGCTTCCCAGGTGAGTAGCTCTCAGATATTTGTCTGCATTGCATGTCCCAACTTTGGGAATCAGAATTAAGAGTAGGGACCACACTAAACACAGAGTGCCTTGCCGGGGCAGTGTGGCTTCCACATGTATCTGCAGATATATGCAACCAAATCTCTGTCTTTCCACATAGCTAGACATGTTTGTTGCTTGATATTTAGTTGATGAGAGGGTTAAACTGGGCGGTAAATTAGTTCCCAGGCCCTGAATAATAATAATAATTTTGTATAAATAATAGTGATTGAGATGCTCCCACCCCCCTTTGTTCAATACAGTTTGCCATAATGTTTCTGTACATGGTCCCTGAATATAAGCCAGTGATCTAAGTGTCATGTAGGCCCCCAAAGTCAGTTCTAGTACACCCCAGTCTCATACTGGGGGTCACAATTGGCAGGCTTAAACTATGATAGGTAAATATCAGCACTGGGACCGGGCTTCCAGTGCTGGTATGTGGTGCGGGGTTTTCCTCAATTGTATGTCCCCTGCTACCATGTTCAGTGACCTTCCAGTCTTATTTTAATGGATGGGTCACTTTAAAGCAGACCTTCACCATACCCACAGGCATCCTAAAACGTGATGTCTATCTACATTTAACCCACTGTGACACTTGAATCATGCAATATTACCTATAGTGGTGACAGTGTGCTGCCTGCCACGTGACTGCCAATCATCAATGAGGTTCACTGCTGGAACCTGTACAGCTCCCTGCACACGATGTAGTGAACACCACTGGTATATGCAGTGATGGACTGGGGCCAAAAATCAGCCCAGGATTTTCACAGCACCTGGCCGGCCCATGACCAGCCAGTGGCATCTCTGCTGCTTCCTGGCCAGTCAACCAGTGTGCTCGAAGATTGAGGCTAAACCGCCCCTGGGTATATGTATATATAAATCTATATATATATATATATATAAAAACGTAGATGACTTTTTAGACAGGGGTCAGTCTGTTTTTGGATATTAGGCTTGAGGGCTTTAGTCCAGTGTTTAACAAATATTTATGAACATTTTATTAGGCATAATAACTATACAAAACTACAAATAAAAGAATGATAGGTTCCTAGTCTACAATGATGACAATGAAATTCAGTGATTCTCTGCTCTGTATGCACATTAATTTGACATGTATTAGCGACCACACTTTTAAATTTACCAGGTTGTCACCAGACAAGGTGGCGGTGGCTTGAAAGTGTTTTACAATTACAGTTTTGGACTTTTACCGAAAATCATCCCCATTTATGAAGCAGAAACTAATTCAGTTTATAATCGTAACCAGCCGCTAAACTTTTAATAACCTCTGTGCCTGGAGTTCTGCATTAAGTACATAAATGGAGAATGTAAGCATGGGATCTCCAGTGCACTGTATTAACAAGTCAATGAACTTGTGTACCTGTCAGTCACAGCTTTCATGAATTCCTCCAAAAGGTCATCATAAGGTTTTCCCCTCACTCTTTTGTGTCGTAGCCCAATATACAAAGGGTCTTTTAATAACTCCTATAGGGAAAAAGCAAAATTACCATTATACCATATAGTGCAATAGTGCTAAAACACTATAAATGCTTCATTGCTAAACTACTGTACCTAGAGTAGATTTGGCTGTATAAAAAACACCCAAGGACAAGGTTACTGGTGGGACCGGCACTATACCAACAAGAAATTTATAGAGAAGGAGCCAGGAAACAGTGAAGGAGAATAGAAAACCTCTTTATTCAATATTGCACACACCCTCTAGGCTCAAAAAGTACTACACCAAAAATAGATAAAATCACACAACGTTGTGCTTAAAAATTGGGGGCCCCCCACACCGCACATGCGCCACCGCCTCAGAATCACAGCCACTACCCACACACAAGTCATGCACTGAACACGCACACCAGCCTCAAGCGGGAAAGTCCATAACCTAGTTGGACACCAAACGGAAAGATCTCAACTGGATGAATAGGCAGTCAATATAGATATCATCTGGCAACATTCCTCCTCGGCTCAATGTTATAATGTGATGCTTGATGCAAAATTCAGAGATGGCCAGAGGTAAAGTATGGCAGAAGGGGCAGCCTTTCTCATCTCATAGCAAATTACATGAGCAGGTGTTCCCAGCAATAGGCCTCGCCGGCATGTATTGCAAAGGTGGACTCCACGATGAAGGACACCATATGCCCAGCAGCACCAGAGTAAATGCATATAGGTGTCAGTGGCCACATCAGCGTTAATAAGTCAGTCAGCAGCGCAGCTTCCACAGTGCGGACAGACCGCACTCTGCCAACTCATGTCACGTTTCAAGCATATAGAGTTGCTGGCTGAACGTACATATGTACTTAACTTAGTATGGTCACACGCTCACTTCAGAGGGCCACTTCAGACTTCAAGCTTCATACTATTGTGCGCTGGCGTTAGTGCCATAGACCGGCCTTGTGCTTAGTCCATATCGTCATAACGAGTAGTGGAGGGACATGAGGCGAGGGAGGGCCACCCACGTCCGACGCGCGTTTCGCCCCGCCCACCGGGGCTTCGTCCGGTGGGCGGGGCGAAACGCGCGTCGGACGTGGGTGGCCCTCCCTCGCCTCATGTCCCTCCACTACTCGTTATGACGATATGGACTAAGCACAAGGCCGGTCTATGGCACGAACGCCAGCGCACAATAGTATGAAGCTTGAAGTCTGAAGTGGCCCTCTGAAGTGAGCGTGTGACCATACTAAGTTAAGTACATATGTACGTTCAGCCAGCAACTCTATATGCTTGAAACGTGACATGAGTTGGCAGAGTGCGGTCTGTCCGCACTGTGGAAGCTGCGCTGCTGACTGACTTATTAACGCTGATGTGGCCACTGACACCTATATGCATTTACTCTGGTGCTGCTGGGCATATGGTGTCCTTCATCGTGGAGTCCACCTTTGCAATACATGCCGGCGAGGCCTATTGCTGGGAACACCTGCTCATGTAATTTGCTATGAGATGAGAAAGGCTGCCCCTTCTGCCATACTTTACCTCTGGCCATCTCTGAATTTTGCATCAAGCATCACATTATAACATTGAGCCGAGGAGGAATGTTGCCAGATGATATCTATATTCACTGCCTATTCATCCAGTTGAGATCTTTCCGTTTGGTGTCCAACTAGGTTATGGACTTTCCCGCTTGAGGCTGGTGTGCGTGTTCAGTGCATGACTTGTGTGTGGGTAGTGGCTGTGATTCTGAGGCGGTGGCGCATGTGCGGTGTGGGGGGCCCCCAATTTTTAAGCACAACGTTGTGTGATTTTATCTATTTTTGGTGTAGTACTTTTTGAGCCTAGAGGGTGTGTGCAATATTGAATAAAGAGGTTTTCTATTCTCCTTCACTGTTTCCTGGCTCCTTCTCTATAAATTTCTTGTTGGTATAGTGCCGGTCCCACCAGTAACCTTGTCCTTGGGTGTTTTTTATGGGTGTCATTGTTGGTTAGTGGGACGCCACACAGGTGTATGGCAGCGCACATACGAGTATTAGGAGGAATCTCCCTGCATTTTTAATCATTGTGTTTAGATTTGCCTGTAAATAAAACTCCTGTGGTAAGAGAAAATCTATAATCTATAATAACATAATATAGTTTAAAGTACAATTTTGGTTTAAATTTGGTTATTTACTGTAGTCACTTATATGTGTGTCTCCTAGTATTATTTTCCTTGCATAGTCATCACTGCTAATTGACAGTATTTCATATTATTAGTCATTTTCTCATGCAAAGGGCTTCCAGAAACGCAACTAATGTCCTACATAATATAACATAATGATAGATTAGTCATGAAATGTGGTCACTTGAATGTGCATAATGCAAGGCCTAGCACACCCTGCGGCAGTGCTCCATGGAAATGTGGCTAAATATGTTATCTTCCTTTTGATCAAATCTATTTATCCTTGACTGTTCATGAAGAACACAAAAATAACAAAAAAAAAACTTCGAAGAAACAAAGCTTTTGTCTCTAAAGGGGACATTTTTTGTTCAATATGTTTTTATTGAAAAAGGTAAGATTTAGAAGCACAATAGCAAAATATTACAGCAACTTTCTCATATACCACAATCCATACTCCCCTTCGTACGACAGGCAGAACAGAGCAGGGGGACGCCTTCAATAAGCAATCTTGCAACAACAACAAATTACTCTTGAAAGGTGAAAGGTAAAAGGTGAAGTGTGAAGGGGGCCTGGCGGCCATGATCTTCCCAAATAGATCCACATGAGCCATCCCGCCAATTGATTTCTCCTTAGGGTCTGGTCTCTTGTCTGGCTACATTGATGAGAGCAGTGCCCGAAATTCAGGTGTGTTTTGGGATGTCATCCAGGTCATCCAAGTCGTGTTGAATTTCTGCCTCCCGTTCTCCTCGCTCTCTAGCACCAGTTCCTCCATTCTCCTAATATTTTCTACCTCCTGTATCCACTCCAGGATGCCTGGAGTAAAGGGGACTTTTGATGTCAATTTGTTGAGTGTGACACAAGGATTGGTGCCTGCTGGCCACCTGGTCCAACTGGTGAAGTATGGATTCTAGATACTGTGGTGTGGTTGCAGATTGAGTGTGTACACGTCGTAAAATATTCTTTTGGTACAAATATTAATTTGTGATTGTAATAATAAAATATTCTTTTGGTACAAATATCTACTAGGATCTTTTAACCCCATTCACCTCTCAATTATTGTCGAATAATTGTGGTTTTAATATTGGAATTATTGTCTACCATAAAGATAAGGCTGAAAAGCCTCTGTGTTTTTTGACAAAATTGGCATGTTGAGTAATTCACACAATGGCAAATACATTGATCTGCTTAAAGTGTTACCCACCAAACCAGTCTTTTCTTTTTTATGAAAAGGTAGGCTCTCATTGCTACAAGAATCTTGTTGGCTAGCCATTGACAAACATGAGTTTTTTGAAATGTGAAATGTCTGGACTGTTAACAGCATAACATTCAGGCTACTCATCTTTTTCAGTAAAGATTGAGGGCTAGTTGAGAGCTCCAGTAAAGGGGAGGTGTGCAAAGATAGATTGGGGCTAATTTCTGAACAAGAACCATCATTGTACCAGGACCCCTAGCTGCTCAGTCTGCATATGCACCATAATGTTAGTATGTATGTAGTGAAAAGAAGAAAGGCTTAATTATCTTAAGCGTTATTATACCTGTTATTACTATGTACACAGTAGCAGCTTTCCCACATGGGGGCCTTATATTTGATTTACTGCAAGGCTGAGGGGGTTTTGCCCCTTTTATTTCATGCTGATTGCCGATAGATGCTCACCGTTCCTCTTCATTTGACATCCCTGGCAAACTGCCCAGAACTTGAGACTAAGAGGGGCAAAATAAACTTAGAGCCCTAAAGCCCTAAAGGCAAACACTTTGTTCTGCTACAAACATTAGCGCTAATGCTAGTATTAGTTGTATTATATAACAAAACATTAACTTGTTCCAGTACCTTTAAATAGTTAAGTAAATGTAAATCTAAATATAATGACTCATTTCAACCAAAATGAGCAAAATGGCATCAAAAAGGCCATGGATAATAACAGGACGTTTATCACAAATGCAAACACCCAATTAGATTTCAATAGCGTATATTTAACAAACGTTTAAATAAAGCTCAGGAAACTATTGCTTTGATTCGGTCCCTGGTAATAGTGAGTCATGCATTTGGCTTGACTTCCTTCACATAATATTTTATTTATTGCCAGAGGCAAACATCACTGCAAAAAAAAGCATGAGAAAAAACTGGGTCAAAAATGCTAGGTGAATGACCTCAAATAACATAGAATGATGTTTTTTTTTTTTTTTTACAAAAGAGGATAAACAGATTTCTGTTATGTTTTCTACAGAGGAAAAAATGTACATGTAAATGTTAATGTCATGATCACAGCTTAATTTGCTGCTGCATACATGACTTAAACTAGCCATCTACTGACAGCAGCATGATCTATTGCAGGGGGGCACAACCTGCGACACCCAGGACCACATGTGACCCACACTGCCTTCAGTTGCGCCCCCCAGCACTTCTAGGGAGTTGGAAAACTGACCTTACTTTGCCTGCAATGCAACCGGCTGGCCAATAGAGGGCAGTGCGTCACTAATTCCCTAAAGCAGTAAGTGAGGCACTGACGAACTCCTCTATAGAGGTGGGTGACACACATGTGCTATTGGTGAGTTGTTTGTGTTGGGTGTGTCTGGAAATGCTAATGTAGACTCCCATTTCTCCACATCTCACCTTCTCTAAATACTTTCCTGTGCTCACTTCAACTCTGTATATCTCTGTATTTTTCTGCTCACCTCTTCCCCTCTTGTTCCACCTTACCTCTGCTTACCTCACCTCACTTTTGTCCATAACTTCTCTTTGAATCACACCTCTGCACACCTTGGTTTACATCTTCCTACCTAAACTCTGCTATCTCCATCCTGCCCACAGCAGCTCTTTCAGACACACATCATCCCATCTCACCTCTGCCAACCTCCCCTCTAGTCACCTCACCTCTGCCTACATCTACACATCTCTGCTCATCTTATCTTCTTGTATCACCTCTACCCACCTCTGCTTACCTCCTACCGCTGCACCTCTACCCACCTATTCTTACCTCACCTCCTCCTGCCCCACCTCTTCTCACCTCCCATCCTCCCACCTCACCCATGCTCACCTTTGCATATACATAAAAGCATATGTAATGCCTCAAGGTTAAAGCTTGTCTGTCTTTGTCTTTTTCACATCTTATGTTTCATTCTGGCTCCTTGAAGTAAAACAATAAGACAATATCCCCCCACATTGGATGAAAAAAGGTTGTGCACCCTGATCTGTTGTGTGCTGGCTGTATCACAAGATACCCTGCATGGAGTCTATATGGTGACAGTAACCTTCATGGTGTTGAAAGATATTGCCATATGACTGGGGTTGGGCTATACAGGATCTACTTGCTCTAAGGCACCACTCAGATTTAAAAGGTAATTCCATTTTCGGATAGCATTTTTAAAAGTGTCCATTATTGTGTGTCAAAATGATTCCCCTTAAGTTGCTGAGCTTAGCTGTTAATTTTTATCTTTTTATTTGTTTGCAACTCTGTGTTTACCTTAGCTATGTAAACCAAAGTGGTGTGTATGGTGTACAGAGCAGAGACTGCCTGGCTAAGGCTTGAAAATAATCTGATTGGCTAAATCAGAGATGACACTCCACATTCTTGAGCTCACATATTTAACCCCTTCTGCTCTAATTCTAATTGGCAGAATTCTCACCTGGGGTCATCACTTCTGCATGATTTTTCCAAGTTCTGCTTTCTGGCGGGAGGGGGGCTCACCCTTGTCAATGGGAGGACACTGGGATTTGTAGTGAGCATGTATGCTAAAGGGCTTTACTCAAGGTCAGGAAAATCACTCCCACTTTAGAAACACAGAGCCATAGTGATAAAGGAAACCTGGAAACAGCATGCAGATTAGCAAATCACAGGTATGGGGGGGGGCACAATACTAACATTATTTTACATTCCAGAAGAGAAAAACAATAAACACACCAAAAACCTGACAAAAAAAGTCAGTTAAATCTAAATCTTGAACCTTTTAATTGGGTTTTTGTCCATATATGGCCATTGTATAGCTAGCATGCTAGTGTTTCTACTATTCAGTGGGCCCCAGACCAACCACGTTGATATTACATGGATCTCAGGGGTATGAATACTATTTGAAGGCACTGCATATAAGTGTCTGCAGTATTTCACTTGCTCCCAGGTGTAGGTTTAACTATATATATATACAGAGCTGCCAACTGAAAACAATTTAAAACAGGTTGTAAAAGATAAATATACTGTGAGCCATTCGCAGCATGTAGTAAGCCTATAAAGTAGAGGCATGCTGTGGACAGCATAGAAGGTGGTATAACTGTATCACTAGTAGAGAAAATACATCTTCCAGATTTACTGTTTTATGTTTCTTGCAAGATTAAAGCAGATGGAAACCCAGAAATGGGTCCTCCGCTCAATTTTCAGTGCCCCCTCCACCCGCTCAGCCGGAAGCTGCTGTTGGCTTGGTGGTGGCCCAGTTTTCAAAGAAAACCGGGTATTTTACCACCAAAGACCCTGCTGAACTTTTTGAGAGAGCCAATCTCCAAAGTAGCAATTTACAGTGGTACAGCGGTTACAGCGGTACCACATATGTATGGGACACCCGTTCCTGCCCAGAGACACCCCAAACTGAAAAGAGCTCTTTTCCACTTTTGTTGTCACAGACAGATGGAAGTGATCGGCTTCTGACACTCCACTGGCAGGGACCTTTTATAGTGGCAGAGTGAGATGATGTCATCCTATAAAAAGCCCCTATAAAATCCTATAAAAAGCCCCTCCCTGCGGCGGAAGCTGCCGTGCAGGGCAGGGAACAGGCGTCCTCTGCCTTGCTGATGACCGGAGGGAATCAGATGCCCCCGTGGTGAAGAGGAGATCCCTGGCACTTGATCCTGGATAGAGGTGAGCGTCTTTTTTTATTTGCTCACAAACCCACTTAAACGCCAGACACGTAGATTCTACGGGCATGGCAGGTAAGGGTAGGAGAAGCAACACTGTATAATTGACATGCTTGCCATTTAAATGGTTAAAGATGAGCCTTATCGCTCTATTTGAAAACCAAGTTATACCCCAAGATGCAGATGACTATTGACTAGTGATCATTTGGCCTTAAACACTCTTTGATTTGTGGGTGAGATCACAAATCTAGCCAAGGTCTAAGACATACCCTAGAAACACATTTTACAGACATATTAATTCATTGCATACATCTGCAGAATTGTGTATAATATGTGAGTTTTCTAGGCTAACCATAAGGTCATGGTTTGTAGAACACAAGGGGTGTTCGTCTCTTATTATGTTGTTAAACACGTACGAACAAGTATTCACTGTAGCTACAGTAACACATCCAAAGATGTGTAAACCAATTGGGATAAAACAACTCCTTTTCACTGCCGTTTGAATACTTAGTACATTTGGCTACAGAATGGACTGCTTATATTATTTTTTTTCAAAAGGCAATGGGCACACACAAAATACTATTTGTTCTTTTCTGCCCAGTTGTACAGAAATGATTGCTAGCATGAAAAATGATATTTTCTTATCTGTGCCTCAGAGGTATCCTACTGACTGACATTTGCATACATTGCATGATGTGCTTACAGAGCCTTTTTCCATGACAAAACTGCTTTATTACCCGCAGAAGTCTGTGGTTTCTACGCATGCTTTGTAGGTCTACGCAATACTGGGCAAGCACCAGCAGCTTAAACGTTTTGGAAAAACAACACAGTGATTCTGTCAATCCAAAGCGAGACAGAGAAGAGAGTCCTTAATAAATTTTTCTTATAAAGGAGGGAATCATTTCAAAAAGATGTGCAGTCTGTTCTAAAATAGCAGCTTGTTCTCTACTTTGCTGCATACTAGTCCGGTAGGCCAGATGTCATGGCTTCTCTAGCATTCAGAAACTTCCAAAGGTTTCAAGCAAGTCTGCAAAAACCACAGGACTACCCTTTAATAAATGAATGAACCCAGTTGGCAGTACATATCTGAATGAAACCAGTTGGCAGTACAACCCAGGGGCTTCATGCAACAAATAATATGGGGTTTGGTCATGTACTTTGGCCTTGGGTTAAGGGGAAAATAAAAACCGTATTGATTTATTCTTAATAAATATAACCAATTTCCAGTTGCAAATTGATTGTAACTCAGGTGAGCAACACTAGGTGCAATTTTAGTATCTATGATATCTATAGATTGTTGTAATATATTATTCTAGACATTTTTTTCCTATTTTTTTCACTATTGCTTTATATTAAAGCTATAGCACATTGAAATCAGCCCAATGTATTATGATATTAAACATAAAATATACTGTACGTATAAATTGATCAGTGTCAATAAGTTAGTCTTTGTTTTATCAGTGGCCTGGTAGGTTTTTAATGAACTTCATAGTTTAGTTCACCTAACAGTTTGCTTTCCACATATGTCTCTCCATTAATTAGGCTGAAGGTTGAGAGGAGGAGGAATGCTTGAATTGTGGAAAAAATGTACCGTATATATATTATTATCAATCTATATTTTTTCCATGATTCATCTCCCATGTTTATTAGGCTACATTCACACCAATTCTTTTCTGCACTGCCAACACAAAAGAACTGCTGCCCGTGATTATATAGGCCAGTTCAGTTCTACTGCATGAGCCGCGCAGTGCTAAGGTAAAAACTTGATTTAAGCATTCTGACCACAGTGAGGAAATCCACAATGGTGTTGAAATGACTAGTCCTTTTAACTCATAGGAACTTTCCAGCAACTGTGTATAAACATTTTTTCCATACATTATAACAGTTTTTCTTAACGTTCAGACAACTTATAATAAGTTACTAATGGTCCAAAATGCAAACTCCAGGTGCACTTGGATCAAATTAACTTGCAGAATAAATGTATAAAGGTTTTTGTTTTCTTTGGCACATATATGGGGACTGTGGCTTTTAGGAAATGAGCAAAGTAGCATATTGCTGTATTTTTACAACACCTGGGAGTACAATTATTAAATGTATAATGTCTGAGATTAAGTTTTTGGTAAGGTGCCAAACATATAATGTTCTGTAACTGCAGTTATCTACATAACAGACATAAACATATTAGCCCAAGTGTTACAAATGCAATATATATATATATATATATATATATATAGGGATATGTAAATCACCATTACAAATGATGACTTCAATGTGTTTATTGAAAACAATGAATGCCTGAAATCTAGAATTCAGGGAAATCATTGGGTTTCCTATTGATGCTTTGACTGGCCAAATGGCTGTGTCCCCCCTTCCCCATTATTTTGGTACATTTTGTGCGTCTACTAGTGAGCGATTAAGGAATGAGAAATCGCTAAAGTGACTGCAATTAAGCAATAACTACTCCATGGTAACGGCCTCTGCAATCAAACGATGAAAGGGAATTGGTTCATCGGTTGAATGTTGTATAGTTTTGGCTGATTTCTCATTCATCGCTTGATCTTTGTAATGTAGAAACAGAAGTAATTCACAAACAGAAATGTCAGCGCATTGCATGAACGATCGCACAAGTGACCGCACGATCGAGCAGTTACCTACAAATCCAGGGCCGGATTATAGGCAGTTAGCAAAGGGCGCACTCTCCTGCTAACTGGAGCCTGAAGCAATAATGGGTTTTCCGGGTTTACAGGGGAGGTGCATGGGTTATCCACTCAGTGTTTGAAGTGAGGGGGTGGGTAAACTGTTTCTACTTACATGCAAAACCCCAGGATGCCTCCTTCATCGCAGTGAATGGAGTGGGCTTGACAGCAAGATCAGATGACAGAGGACAGGGGGTTTATCACAAAGGCTGCCTGGAGACGATACGGCCAAGATGGCGCAGGGGACTGGATCTGCCATTCCATTTAGTGTGCAAGCATAGGCAAGCATTCTTTTTGTTATGTTACTTGCCTGGTCCTATTACCTTTAACATTATAAAAACATATGTAGACAGTATACAACAGCTAGTGACTATAAATTATATATCATACTATAAAAAAGACATTTAATAACTTCATTTTGAATTACTGACATTAATATTATTATACACACCTCATTATCAGTCCCCACATCCAGCATTACAGGTAGACACTCCTGAGGTTTTACACCTCCACATGCTGTATAAAGTGCCAGTTTTCCAACAGGAATTCCCATTCCATAACTTCCAAGATCTCCAAGACCAAGGATCCTTTCTCCGTCAGTTACCACAATTGCCTAAAAACAAAGGAGAGGTAACTGAAGCAGGTATTGATTTATGTAACGCCGCTTTAGCATACAATACAGATCACATTTAGGCATCTAAATACACCCAATGATAGGCACTGGACTTTATGGTGGCTCTAGGCTGAATGCCTCATTTGAATGCCACAGGAATTTTATGTGCAAAGGGAAATGTTAACTACATGTAAACTACTTTGTGCATTACCTAATAAACAAAAGATGGGTCTAATAGTGGTTTTAGTTTTAGTACTTTAAGACATATATGGCCTGCTTACTAAGTGTACCCATGCAGACAGAGAAAACAGTGCTTGTGTTGGAGGTAAAAGTGTGGTTGGCAAATGCTACATATACTGTATATTTCGCCATATAAGACGCACCTGCCCATAAGACGCACCTAGGATTTGGGGGAGGAAAATAAGTAAAAATTATTTTAAACCAAAAACGCACCATTACAGACAGTGTGGCATTCCCCCATCCCATTCCCATAGGCCATGTGGGATGCCCCCATTCCATAGACAGTGTAGCATGCCCCCATCCCATTCCCCTGTATACCAGTGTGGCATCCCCCCTCCCATTCCCCATATAGGCAGTGTGGCATTCTCCCCCCTCCCATTTCCCGCATACCCAGTGTGGCATCCCCTCTCCCATTACCATATAGGCAGTGTGCACCCCATTATCATAAGCAGTGTGGCATTCCCCCCTCCTATTCTCCATATAGGCAGTGTGCCCCCCCCATTCCCATTGGCAGTGTGGCATCCCCCTCTCCCCATTATCATACGCTGTGTGGCCTCCCTCTCCCCCCATTCCCATTGGCTGTGTGGCATCCCCCTCCCCTCATTATCATACACTGTGTGGCCTCCCCTCCCCTCATTCCCATTGGCTGTGTGGCATCCCCCTCCCCCCATTATCATAGGCTGTGTGGCATCCCCCTCCCCCTATTATCATAGGCTGTGTGGCATCCCCCTCCCCCCATTATCATAGGCTGTGTGGCATCCCCCTCCCCCCATTATCATAGGCAGTGTGGCACCCCCCTCCCCCCATTCCCATAGGCTGTGTTGCATCCCTCTCCCCCATTCCCATAGGCTGTGTTGCATCCCTCTCCCCCATTCCCATAGGCTGTGTTGCATCCCTCTCCCCCCATTCCCATAGGCTGTGTGGCATCCCCCTCTCCCTATTAGTATAAGCGGTGTGGCATCCCCCCCTCTCACTATTAATATAGGCTGTGTGGCATCCCCCTCTCTCCCCATTAGTATAGGCTGTGTGGCATCCCCTCTCTCCCCATTAGTATAGGCTGTGTGGCATCCCCCTCTCTCCCCATTAGTATAGGCAGTGTGGCACCCCCCCTCCCCCCATTTCCATAGGCTGTGTGGCATCCCCCTCTCCCTATTAGTATAAGCGGTGTGGCATCCCCCCCTCTCCCTATTAAAATAGGCTGTGTGGCATCCCCCTCTCTCCCCATTAGTATAGGCTGTGTGGCATCCCCCTCTCTCCCCATTAGTATAGGCTGTGTGGCATCCCCCTCTCTCCCCATTAGTATAGGCTGTGTGGCATCCCCCTACCCCCATTATCATAGGCTGTGTGGCATCCCCCTCCCCCTTTTATCATAGGCTGTGTGGCATCCCCCTCCCACCATTACCATAGGCTGTGTGGCATCCCCCTCTACCCCCATTATCATAGGCAGTGTGGCACCCCCCTCCCCCCATTCCCATATGATGTGTGGCATCCCTCTCCCCCCATTTCCATAGGCTGTGTGGCATCCCCCTCCCCCTATTATCATAGGCTGTGTGGCATCCCCCTCCCCCTATTATCATAGGCTGTGTAGCATCCCCCTCCCCCCATTATCATAGGCTGTGTGGCATCCCCCTCTACCCCCATTATCATAGGCAGTGTGGCACCCCCCCTTTCCCCCCATTCCCATAGGCTGTGTGGCATCCCCCTCTCCCCCTATTTCCATAGGCTGTGTGGCATCCCCCTCTCCCTATTAGTATAAGCGGTGTGGCATCCCCCCCTCTCCCTATTAGTATAGGCTGTGTGGCATCCCCCTCTCTCCCCATTAGTATAGGCTGTGTGGCATCCCCCTCTCTCCCCATTAGTATAGGCTGTGTGGCATCCCCCTCTCCCCCCATTAGTATAGGCTGTGTGGCATCCCCCCCTCTCCCTATTAGTATAGGCTGTGTGGCATCCCCCTCTCTCCCCATTAGTATAGGCTGTGTGGCATCCCCCTCTCTCCCTATTAGTATAGGCTGTGTGGCATCCCCCTCTCTCCCCATTAGTATAGGCTGTGTGGCATCCCCCTCTCTCCCCATTAGTATAGGCTGTGTGGCATCCCCCTCTCCCCCCATTAGTATAGGCTGTGTGGCATCCCCCTCTCTCCCCATTAGTATAGGCTGTGTGGCATCCCCCTCTCTCCCTATTAGTATAGGCTGTGTGGCATCCCCCTCTCTCCCCATTAGTATAGGCTGTGTGGCATCCCCCTCTCTCCCCATTAGTATAGGCTGTGTGGCATCCCCCTCTCCCCCCATTAGTATAGGCTGTGTGGCATCCCCCTCTCCCCCCATTAGTATAGGCTGTGTGGCATCTCCCTCTCCGTCCATTTGTATAGGCTGTGTGGCATCCCCCTCTCCCCCCATTAGTATAGGCTGTGTGGCATCTCCCTCTCCGTCCATTTGTATAGGCTGTGTGGCATCCCCCTCTCCCCCCATTAGTATAGGCTGTGTGGCATCCCCCTCTCCCCCCATTAGTATAGGCTGTGTGGCATCCCCCTCTCCCCCCATTAGTATAGGCTGTGTGGCATCCCCCTCTCCCCCCATTAGTATAGGCTGTGTGGCATCCCCCTCTCCCCCCATTAGTATAGGCTGTGTGGCATCCCCCTCTCCCCCCATTAGTATAGGCTGTGTGGCATCCCCCTCTCCCCCCAGTCGGCATAAGTAAAAAAAACAAAGTAAAACTCACCTCTCCGCTGACACCACTCCGTTGAGCGGCCGGCTCCGTGAATCGGGTGGGCATGGCCTGTGGTGCGTCAGCGTCGGCGCAGGCCACACCCACCCTATTCACGGAGCCGGCCAGTAAGAAGCAGCGGCGGGCTGTGTCCCGGCCCCGTCGCTGCGATCACTGTCTTTTCAGGCAGCAATAGCAGTGGCGGGGCCAGAGACAGCGGCCGCCGCTCCTCCATCTGCTGCCTCTTCCTGGGCACATGCGAGCACCCAGGTCAGGGCAGTAGGTGGGCGTGGCCTGCACCCACCCGCTGCCCCTCACCTGGGTGCTTGCATGTGCCCAGGCGGAAGAGGCAGCAGTTGGAGGAGCGGCAGGCGCTGCCTCTGGCCCCGCCACTGCTATTGCTGCCTGAAAAGACAGGGATCACAGCGGCGGGGCCGGGACACAGGCAACGCGGGAGTGCCGGGAACGGGTGAGTTTTTCATTCCCCCCCCCCCCCCCCCCCACACACACACACTTTTGGGGAAAAAGTAGTGCGTCTTATAGGGCGAAAAATACGGTATATATATATATATATATATATATATATTATAATAATAATACATAAATATATATATATATATATATATATATATTTATGTATCTTGCCACATGGGCATCATAAAATTGCAAATGTTATCAAATCTTTTTTTAATTAACATTTACAGACAGGCAGGCTGATTCGTTACTAACGCCAGGTAGCCACAGATGAGCGTCTGTAGAGCGGATTTCAGAGCGCCCGCTAGTAGCCGCTGTCCGGCATTGATGAACATGATATGTGAGTCGCTATACTACGCTGTATGTGAGCGAACCGTAACGCTAGCTCAGTGCGACTGCCTAACACCACATTCATCAAAAAAAACAGCCACAAACTTCGCCGGCGCTCAAAATCATGTAATTGTAGCCCATAGCGCCAGAGGCTGTGTGATTAAAGGCTGTTTGGAATTCTTTACATTATTACATTGTAACATGAACACTTTAATACCAGACCTGTAAGGACAATTCTGCATAAAATATAATTAATACAAAAAGTTTTCAAAAATGTCATTTTCTTGTCCAGAATACATGTCAGAAGGTTTGTGTTTTTTTTTAGGGAAAAACAAAAATTGGGATCAGGAAAGGGATTTAAGGATCGTCAATAGAAATGTATGGGAGAGCGTCAGGTAACGACAGGTTATACGTGGCGCTCTGCAAGGAGGCTGGGATAATGATGAATCGTACGCTACGTGATTGGCGCACGCTACGCTATGGCGTTGTTCTAGTCGCTCACCAGTTTCAGCTTCATAAATGAGGTATTGCGTGCCGTGGCCGGCATTCACCTGCCGCTACCTGGCGCTACCTGCCGCTGTACAGGCACTACCTGGTGCTATCCCTTCATGAATAAGGCCCTTAATGTGCTAGTGTAGGCAGAATAAATTTGAATGGGTTTATCATAAAGAATTCATGGCTGCATCTTTTTGCGCTTGTTAAGGTGCCTGGTGAAGTTCTTGTACTTAATACTGGAGTTAGGGAGCAAATTCATTGTGGTACCAAATTTTTGTTTTGAATTACATGAGGTATCCCATTCAGTTTTAAATAGCTAGCCAATGAACCCCTTGTTCAAAAATTCTTCAGAATGAGAAAGTGGGCGGGAGGGGAAATAGGAGCTGGGCATGTTATGACATATAAAATGAGAAAAACACTGTGTGGTGTACCATGCCCACAGACACTCATTTACCTGCCCCGGTACAAAAAAAAGGTGTTAGATGTTTGAAATGACATTTTCGGACTCAATTTATAATATACAATTTACATCAAAGGGTAACCAATATGTTTCATGTTACACAAATTCTTTTATAAAGTTTGTACTCTAGATTGTACCATAATCTTGAGAATAGTGTGGATTTTCTAATAGACCTAACATTTTTGAGTATATAAAGGGAATATTGTTTAGTGCATACCAATTTGCTGTGAAGACTCAGATGACTGAGCTTGTCTAGCATAGGCTGAAGCCCTCATTCAGGCACTTATTTTTCAGTGCTGTGATGAAACATCCTCATGTGACCTCTTTGGGGCCTTAATTGGGAACATTCACAAAGTACTAATAATCTTTGAATGAGTACGTATGTTTAAATGAAAGTGAAAAATAATTACCTTAATTACATTCTCAGGCCATGATTTCATCACTGTGGAAACATGACCAAGATCGTGAATTGTAATGAAGAGGCCTCTGTAGACAAAGACATATAAAGTTATAAATATAAAGTGTGTAATTCAGATGTAAAGGTCTGAAAATCTCATCAGATGTTGTGGTCAACTATTAAAGACAAAACCTTTCATTTTCATTCTAACGCTATAACATATTTTAGTCAGGTGGTTTGTATTGAATAAAAGGACTTTAATTTAAAAAATGCAAAAGAAAATTAAATATCTGAATCTAGTGGGATTTCTTTTCAGTAGGCCTGGTTCTGTCCTATATTGTACGTATTATGGTCTTGATACAGTAAGTCTTAAAAACGCAGCCACCGTGGTGGGATCCCCATGTGCACAATATTCGGGTGAAGAAAAGTAACACCTGCACACTGTGCAGGCGAGCGATGAGCAGCGCAAATCTGAGGGACGCATATGAGCATATCATTTTACAATGAATGAGCATGTGATATCTGGATGCATTCCTAAGCAGCCCCAAGCTGCCCCCCCCCCTTACCAGTTCCTAAAGAGAAACACAATGCTTCTAATACTCCCCCCCTCACCCCCACATCTTCATTCTTCCCTCCTCTGCTCTGCTGTATCTGGTGTTCCTTCTGGTCCAACGGGCAACTCTACAGCTGCTACAGCTGCCCCACTGGCATCTGTTGTTCAGGGGGACAAAGGCTTCCTCTGGCAATGTATAACACCAGTTTACTGTTTAATAACTCTTTCCAGGCATGTAGAGAGCCCAAGCGTGCATGCTTCCAGTGAAGAAAAAATACCTACTGGCATAAAACACAAATACCAAAATAAGGGTCTTTTAGAGGAATCTAGTAAAAGGATGACAAGCCATTACACCGGTTTTCTGGATTGGTGCTTCCAGTATATAGATGGACACAACTATACCCCCTCAATAGCTAGAAATTGTGGGCAATCTCAAACCTTATAAAGCCAAGTATTTTGACATCTAGAACATACACAGATGCCATAAGACAAATCATGTGATGCCTGCTTTGACATAATTTAAGTCTGATGTACCCACTTAATCTGTATAAAGCTGTCTCTTGAATTAATCACTGAATGTAACCTCTCCAGGTCCCCTTCCAGAGGGGGAGCAAGAGATCTGGAGAGGATGTGGGCTTTAGAAGATCCGCATTGCTCACTAAAGCTTCAATGGGACTCTGAGAGACGGGCAAAACACATAATAATGTGCCCTAAGGGCAAGCCTGAGCTGTAAGAAACTCAATGAATCCTTAGGTTTATAGATTAAAGGGCTACCTTAAACATATGTCATCAGATTACCCACAGGGTAAATTTTCCATAGGACCCAGCATCCACATACCTTCAGAAGGTAAGGACATGACTTTAACCACATTAGCATTGTCTCATAAAAGGGTTTGCCGGCAAAGGCTTTCAGTTTGCCCTGTTTCAGGAGTGATCAGTGATCTCGGTTGAAACCACTCCATGCCCCTGGGGCATTTCGATTTGGGGTGACCAATTGTGCAAATGCCGCATAGAAGCCGCAATCAATGCGTGCACCAATGTGTGGCTGCCCCACACTCCTGCACCACAATAGCCACCAACATTCAGGCAGCACGCTCCTGTGTCCAGCTATTCATATAAGCTGGGTGCAGGAGCATGTTGCATACCTCAGGGCAACCAGGAATGCGAAAGGTAAATTGTGTGAGCAATCTGCCCCAATCTGCCCCAGGGACAAGGACCTATCTCCAGAATAGAGAAATCCTGGCGATAGGTCCACTTTAAATTAGCTGAGCCAAAAGGCAAATTGCCATGCATCAGATCATGAAAAAGAGAATACTGGTCCAAGCTCACACATTGTCTGTGGATTGTATCAGCGATTTTGGCTGTTAGTCCAGAAAGAGTGAATGTCAGATCAGATGACTAGACTTTACGAGCCAGGTACAGATTGGTCTCATAAAAACATGGTAGACCTCTCAAGTACTGCCAGTAATGAGATTAAACATTCCAGGATCTTTGCTGAGAAAAAATCTTAGTGAACACATCTCGCCTACTAGGAAAGCAGTTGGCTGCTGCATATATACTGTAGGTAACATTACAGTTACAGTTAAAGTCATGCATATAATGCTATGATTGACAGTCCTGGATTAGGATCAGTCTCCTTGTGGAAACAAATTCATCTATCCTTCCTCCATCACTTGTCAAATAAAATGTGTCTATAAAAATGATTATATAGCACTAATGTTTGCCTTTTAATTTATTGCATTGCTTATGTTATGGTTGCATTAAAGAATATGGTACTGAAATTCCAGAATCTCTGTTACCAATGTATTACCCCAGCGCTCCCAATCACACATGCTTTGTCCCATTACGTCATACATCTTCCTCCTTCATAAAACTAAATGTATTCCTTTGGCATCCAACAACTTGGATGGTATGAGCAACTTCTGGCACTGTTTTCACCTGTGACAAAATGCCCACAGAATTCTATGGAGTGCCAGGCTAGGGAACAGGGGTTGAAATGGTCCTACAGCAGGGGCTGGTCTATCGGGCCTCACAGAAGCAGTAGATGTCCCACAACCTTCCATGAAAATTGATTTTTATGAAGAAACATTTCTTTATAGGAGGTACAGAAGACAGTGTTCTTGTTTGGGGGGAGGTGAAATCAGACTTTGGCCATAAGTTTTCAGTTCATAGAGTCCAGCTTTAACTTCTATGTATTCATGTATTATCTATCATATGGAACGACCATTGAAAGATTATTTCAGGTGGTACTCGGTAAAGTTGATGAATAATCTGTACACTATGCTGATCTGCTGCCATCTATACTTTACCCAAACCTGTTCAATAATCACAAGTGGCCCCTTGACCTGCTATGTGGATTGTGTCAGGGGTACAAAGAACTGGGGTGTAGAGCAGGTTAAATAGACACACTTTACGCATGCTTTTTATGTGCATTTTAGGGGATTGGCAACCCATATGTACCACTGAGGTGGTAACTGAAGATAGAGAGTGGTACATAATAAACGTTGGGAACCCATGTAGTATGTGCTTTTCCTTATTCTGCCTTTAACATGAAGCAAAAGGCTAATGAACTGACATATGCATACTTCTACATATGCATTACTCCTTTGGAACCATTTACTGTAGAGTGAGTATTCCCATGGGCTATAAAAGAAAATCCTATGCTGTTTTACAAATACTAATGAAAGAACTGTTTTTGAGGCTTTAACTATTCATGTGTGAAGAAATATTATAAATTGATGGAGACCTTTTATAAAGACAAGGACTCACTCTCTATCAACTCCAAACAGGTCATTTCCAGGTAAGCTAAAGTATTGATGACAGGATTCTATCCTTCTTATAGTTCCTCCTAACCTGGGGTGGTTGGTATTGGTGATATAGTTTAGGACTATATGCATCAATCTCAAGACCCGAGAGCATCCAATCCAACACGCACATACTTTAAAGCAGTCCAAACCCGCACGGTTAGGCCCTGGAATGAGCGGTGGTCCCATTTTCTGTTTTCCATCCACTTTAACACTACAAGTAAAACCAGATATGGTAGTACATGTGGGGAGTTATGAAACTGACGACAGCATTTCTAATAAACAGTATTCCACTAAGTTTCACATCACTCTCATCACACGTCATCGCCCTGCTGTATATTTGTCTATTTGATGAAGAAAGTGGTTTAGAAACAGATATGCTAGAATAATGTGGTAATGAAAAGTTGCGTATATTTTTTCAAGAAGTCAATCCAAAAAATGAGGGGCAAACCACGTTTGTCACAGAAATGTAGCTAAGTGACAATAAATTGCTTGGGAATAAACGGATATTTTCATGTGAACACAAGTTCAGACATTTCTCACAGGCTAGTTTTTTTAGAATTAAGTAAATATTTTAAATGTGTAGGATTTTTGTAAATACTTACACTTTGTAGCTGCCAGTAAAAGCAAAAATCACAAATTCAGATTTGTGATTCACATTCAGCTATAATAGCTGTGCCCCGTTGAGGATAAGTGCATTAAGGAGGATGTGTTTTTTTTTTTTTTTTGCTTACTTGCGTTATGTTAAGTGATATGACATGATATGATATAATATGATAAGTGATGATGTTTATTTAAAAGAAAAACCTTCTGGGTTGTTTATCTCTTTTAAATGCTCATTTTCTGTTACTTATTAAGTATTCTTCTTTTTCTCTATACCTGCATTTATAAATACATGACATGAGTTCAAACTAGGTCATTGTGATGTGCTTTCTGCAAACTTTGCATTAAGGACTCCACTACTGGTCATGTGACTTCATGGTTGCTGCCTTGTTGGCATATGGATAGACACCAAATATATTGCCTGAGCTGGATAAAACCAGCAAAGATAAAGATTAAATACACAAGGGCTCGAAATGGGACAGAGACAGCCTTTATTTTGGAACTCAGAGCACGTGGGAACTGGTAATTGGGAAGTTGATATCAGTTACAGGCCAAAGAAATTAGGCAATTCAAGAATTGTCATAGTAATGAGTCTGTTCACAGGTCTCTACCTATTTACCAGGGCACCAAAATAAGGATCCAACAAAGTAATTACAGGACCAGAGTCCATATCTGCTGTCTGAAGGTGGCATGTGACTGAAGTGCTGAGGAGCAGAAGGTAGCACGGAATTGGAGTGAAGGAATGATGCTTTTTTACATTTTTGGCGTTTCCATTGCTATTAATTAATTTACATTGTGCAACTTTACACAGAAACAGAGGCTCATTGTGAAAAAACCTTGGGCTGGGAGATTTAAAAGTGCACTACTGCTCTATTCTCTTTCTGTAAATTGTAACAAGCAGGACAATGTTCTGCCCAATGTCCCAAAAGGAATGGCCAGCTCTTGCTATGTTCATCTGCTGTTACAATGTAATAAGCTCACAGATGACACTCAGCTTTCTGCAATGTGTGAGTGATCTCTCTGTTGCGTTGTTGTTATTGATAAATCACTCTAAAGATTGACACATCTTTAAGTATAAATCTTTCAATTGGTGGAAGCAAATATTTGTGTCTATGAGTCACTATAATGTAGGTTGTGAGTCCATTTGCAAGATTTCTCTGTCGTTAATGGTCTCCTTTGCCCCCACAAATCAATAATAAAGCATCAGTGCCAGCTAAAGTCATCTACATTGTACATACTTCATTAGAAGTACATGGCATGTAGTATTTGGCTATTACATGGCAAAGAAAGTTACAGGTAACTGGATATTCTGGTGGGAATAGGCTGATACTGAAATCTCTGAGCGCGACAGAAGCTGAAATTGACAGCATCCAAGCAAAACAGAAAAAAACTGATCTTAGTTGACCTGGCTTTTACCTACACTGCATCAACTTAGAATTGGAAGATAAGCAATGCTTAGCAGCCACCTTTTTTGGTTTATTTTTTTACTCCTGTAATACTAGTAGTAAGTAATATTAGCAGCTAATTTCAGAATTTTTTCTAGTACAGTCATCTGTTTATGATTTTTAATGTAATTTATGAAAATATTAATTTATTATGAGGTTGATAAATAAATACACTGGTGGACATTAACATTAAGCTGTAAGCTTTAAGACCTATGATTAATCAATCACTAGCGTATATTAACTTAAATAACCATATAAACAGTTGTTATTAATCACTTGTGCCACCCTTAATGTATACCATATTTCTTGAACAAGAAAAAAAAACATAAAATTCCCATGCTTTTCCAGAGATTCATTATGTGTGTGTGTTATTGGGAGCTAAGCATTTTAGTTTGCAGCAGATTTGTTTTTGCTTTTAAATTTTTAAACTACTGTACAAGGCAATTCAACAATTAATTATTCCACGAGTCCTATAACATGGTCTTAGGCAAACTGCAATGATACTTCTATTGCCTAATATGCCATCAATTTTATTATACAATTGCTTAAAGAAGAAAGTGGATCAAAACTCACCACGATCGGCCCAGGAATCTATAAGCTCTCCTGTTATTGGCATGTGTAGGCCATTCCATTGTGCATGTCCCCTCCAAAACATGGTGTTACCACCACTTGCGTTCCAAACAACATCAATTCAACAAATTCTAGCCAGGACCAACGACTTATCACCAACCCCAGCCCTTAATATTATGTGGTTCTCCTTGTCCAAAAAAAGTAATGACCCAGAAATCATCGGGGAGTGTCATGGACAGTTTTTTCTTTGGAATGAGGAAGGCATTTTGATCTTACTAGGCTGAATAAATGAGGCACCAAAAGTAAGACAAAAAGAGAAGCTGCGGAAAATGTTTAATTTTGCTCCCCATGTTGGTAAGATATTGGGTTTCGAAGAACACCAGATTTTGTATTGATGCTTCCTTTACTCTAAGCCTTAGAAATATTTGGCATTTCCAATTGGAGGGGGGGGGGGGGGGGTAAAAGAAAAATGAGAAAAACATGCGCCAAATGTAAATATTCTATGCATCTGTGGCCAGCACTGCTTCTAGGGAAGGGCTAGCAGGGCGATCACCCTGGGCACCAAGGTCCTTGGCGGCTTCTTTATCTTAGCCATCCTTCTGCAGATGTGTCAGAGCCACTGCTAGTAGTGTAGGCCATAAGACAGGCCCCTCATCCTCCCATTTTAGGCTATGCGGAGGGGACACTGCCTGCTACCAAGAAAGAGGCATAAAATAGCACATATCATTATAGGATAACAGCAGCACCAGGGGATGGTTGAGGAGGGGGCAGAATTTTTCCCTGAAACTGCCTTGTTTGTGGCTTCATATATGGAGCAGCATGCAAGTGGCACTGTTCTAGGGCATTCCTTTCTTGGTCAGAGCTCTTTTTCAACATCACTTTTGTAAAAATGAAAAACTTAAAATTAAAAATTGTATCCTACAATAAAGCAGTTATTACATTTACAGTAAATGTGTTGTTCTCACTGTAAAAACGTGACTGTGTGTATGTTATTCTATCTTAAAAGGTTTGTTATTCAAGAAACCTTTTAACAAATTATTTAAGGACATTTTAAAATGTACTCATTCATTTAGGGTCGGATAACACTGCACCTATCCCTTATTAATTAATCTGCCTGTAATAACATGAGAGGGGTAATTGGCTGCTTAGTTTGACTCAGTTTAGAAAAACAGTCCCAATATTAGTTTGGCCTTCAAGAGCTCAAGAAAAACACACAAAAATGGTTGAAACAGCCATTCAGTTAACAACTTGAGTTTTAGACTTGCAGGAAAGGGTTTTTATATCTTTTATATTTTAAATAAATACTTAAGAGTATATTGTAAAATGAAGTGTCAGTGCATACATAGAGTATATGATGGTTACACATTTTTTGATATTAAATATTAAAAATAATGTAAGAGGGAGCATGGCTTTATTCAAGGCAAATGATGCACATGAAGTACAGAGCTCTGCAGTTTATACTCCCAAACTGTTCTGAAAAAACAGATATGAGGAACAAAAAACTGAAGAAGGAGAAGTAAGAAGCAGAGGAGTAATCCCAGGGACTGAAGACTGGCCAGTACTTTTACAAATGCCATTTTGTATCAAAAATGTCCAACGTGCATTTACAGCTGTGGCCAGGTGTGCATTAAACCGTGCAATAATATTCCTCAGACTAATCTGGAATGGAGCTACATATCTTCCACTACATCCCAAAAGAATGGAATTTCAGAGAGGCACATTTTCTACTGGAGGTCCACTTTAACATTCTCTATTGCTCCATCCACTGTGGTGAAAACAATAATAGCTTGCAGTTAGGCTGCTTTGTTTTCTTGACTTTGAAAGTAGGATAAAGTAACTGTTACTGAAGCAAGCAGGGTTTGGTTGGCCAATTTAACAAGTCATGCTTTTAATACTTTGAGGATAAAAATATGCTTTTTTAGGTTACTAATGCTTAGAGTCTTCACCAGGGTATACCCATAGGACCGAGCATACAGATACAGGACAGAAATAGGCAGGGTACCGGGCACAGGACTCAGCAAACACAGGAAAATGGTCCAAGAGAGCATGCACTCCTGCACTATCTAGATTGCCGCCAATAAAAATGCGCTCAATTTTTATTTTACTTGCTAAAACCCTCTTTTGCTTATTATAATGGTGGCCCCGGGGATGAGGTTCCCAGCAAAGCAGAAGCCGCTGTGGCCAGAAAACCAGAAGTGTCACTAACCTCTCGAACAAGCTGCCCACTCCCGGAGGCTCTGTAGGCGCTCCCTGCACATGCCCAGTTAGAAGGGGGACGGGCCTGTCGATCACCCCGCTTCCCTTCCAACTTAGTTAACTTAAGTGATCAGTGATTTTTGAGAACCTACAAGCTACACAGGTTAGTAACTAAGAGGCAAACAGTTTCTATCAATGTGGGATATTAAATGTACTGATGCATGTTAATAACTGGGCAGTTACAATCCAATTTCATCAATGAACAAGCATTACATCTATTAAAACACGTGAGTAATGAAACTGGACCATACCTGACAGGCCTCATCAGACACAGATTATTAAGGACTATAGAAGTCATAGAGTTCTGAATAATTCATGGTCTACTAATGGCTGAAGCTGATAGCTGAGAGATGAGAACAACCCTGGGCCACTGAATATGCTAACTGACAAGAGACTACAGAATAACTGTTACAACCGGATGAAACTAATGAAGCGTGGACCCACTGGAACTGCGGAAATGTTGGTGAGTACCGCGTCAGGGAGGCGGGGTCTAAGGAGCCACCGGTTTTCACCAGAGCCCGCCGCGAAGCAGGTTGGTCTTGTGCGGCTGATGACTCCCAGGTCACTACCCCCCAACGGCGGCACAGTTCCACAATTTGCCGAGGTATTGTACAGCAGAGATAAACGATGGTCACGGTGAGTAGCCAGATTCAGGGCAGGCAGCGAGGATTCAGCAGCGAGTAGACAAGCCGTGGTCGGGACAGGCAGCGGAGGTTCACAGACGAAGGGACAGACCGAGGTCGGGACAGGCAGCGGAGGTTCGTGGTCAAAAAGGTAAGCCGAGGTCATACACGAAAAAGCCACAGATTTAACTACAGACAATCACGGAAACACACCGATAATCCGGCAAAGGGAGGAAGGGCTGGCCAGCATATAAAGGAAGTGATATTACCGGATTGGACGGCCGGACACCAATTAGAGATGCACTGGCCCTTTAAATTCCACAGTATTGCAGCGCGCGCCCCCTAGTGGCCGGGGACGTGCGCGCAGGAGAGGCAAGGAGGAAGCAGGAAGTGAGGGAGCTGCCCGCAGGCCCCGGCAGCCACGCCGGACGGAGGGCAGGACACCAGGTAAGCGAGGAGCGCTGCCAGGAAGGGACACAGCGCTCGGGCTAGGGGAGACCCGGCGGGGAAAGCCGCGGGGAGGAAGCGCGGCTCTCGCCCCGGGAGAGGGACGGCTGGAAGCGCCATGAGGCGTCTCCACAGCGCTGGCTCTAACAGTACCCCCCCCCTTAGGTCTCCCCCTCTTCTTAGGACCAAGGAAGTCCGAAATAAGGGTCCGATCAAGGATGTTTTCTTCCGGTTCCCAGGATCTCTCCTCAGGGCCGTAGCCCTCCCAATCCACCAAGAAATAGCGTCTTCCTCTGGAGATCTTCGAAGCAAGTATCTCTTTGACCGTAAAGGTATCTTCAGTACCTGCGACTGGCTTAGGTTCCAATAATTTGGGGGAAAAACGATTAACAGTCACCGGTTTGAGCAGAGAGACATGGAAGGAATTGGTTATGCGGAGAGAGGGTGGCAGATGCAGCTTGTAACAGGCAGGGTTGATACGTTGTTGGATCCTAAAAGGTCCCAAGAAGCGAGGTCCTAGTTTGTAACTGGGGATTTTAAAACGAATATACTTGTCCGAAAGCCATACCCTATCCCCCGGTGAGTATAAAGGAGGAGTCCTTCTCTTCTTATCAGCCTGGATTTTCATACGAGACACGGCTTGTTCCAGTGAATGCTGTGTTTCACGCCAGATGGAAGAAAACTGGTGCGAAAGGTCATCGACCGCAGGTACCGAGGAGGGCGTTAGTATAGGCAGAGGAGGAAGGAGATGACGACCATAGACTATAAAGAAAGGAGATTTTCCGGTGGATTCAGAGTCCTTAAAGTTATAAGAAAACTCTGCCCAGGGCAGCAGGTCCACCCAGTCATCCTGGCGAGTGGAAACAAAATGGCGTAGATACAGCCCCAAAGTTTGATTTACCCTCTCCACTTGGCCATTGGATTGGGGATGATACGAGGAAGAAAAGTCCAATTTCACCTTTAATTGATTACAGAGAGCCCTCCAGAATTTCGATACGAATTGAACTCCCCTGTCGGAGACAATGTGGGTTGGGAGCCCATGTAGACGGAAGATGTGTTTAAGGAAATTCTTTGCCAATAGGGGAGCAGAAGGTAATCCAGGCAACGGAATGAAATGCGCCATTTTCGAAAATCGGTCCACCACTACCCAGATGACGGTATTGCCCTGTGAAGGCGGAAGATCAGTAATAAAATCCATGGCGATGTGAGACCAGGGGATGTCCGGAATGGGAAGTGGTTGGAGAAGACCTGCGGGACGTTGACGAGAGGTCTTGTTGCGCGCGCACGAGGTGCAGGCTTGTACGAATTCTGCGGCATCTTTTGCTAACGTGGGCCACCAGTAGTATCTGGAGATGATGGCGCAGGTCTTCTTGATTCCAGGGTGACCAGCAGTATGGGAGGCATGACCCCATTTTAGTATTAAAAGGCGACGAGAGACAGGTACGAAAGTCCTCCCCGGAGGACCTGATTCTAGAGCAGCGGGAGCAGAGTGAACCAGACGATCGGGTGGAATTATAAACTGTGGAGAAGAGACCTTATCCGAGACATCCGAGGAACGGGAGAGAGCGTCTGCCCTGATGTTTTTTGCAGCTGGACGGAAGTGGATCTGGAAATTAAAGCGTGCAAAGAAGAGTGACCAACGGGCCTGACGAGGGTTTAAGCGTTGTGCGGATTCCAGATAAGAGAGGTTCTTGTGGTCAGTAAAAATGGAAATTGGGAAGATAGATCCCTCGAGGAGATGTCTCCATTCTTCCAGTGCCAATTTGATGGCTAATAGCTCTCTATCTCCAATGGTGTAGTTCCTCTCGGCAGGAGAGAAGGTTTTAGAAAAGAATCCGCAAGTTCGAGCTTTGCCGGTCGAGGATCGTTGCGTAAGTACTGCTCCAGCTCCGACGGAAGAGGCATCCACCTCAAGAGCGAAAGGACGAGACGGGTCAGGTCTGGAAAGTACCGGTGCCGAGCCGAAGGCCTTCTTTAATGCAAGAAAGGCTGCTTCAGCCTGCGGAGACCATGCCTTGGGATCGGCTCCTTTTTTGGTGAGGGCCACGATGGGGGCTACTGTCGTGGAAAAGTGTAAAATGAACTGGCGGTAATAGTTCGCGAACCCCAAGAATCGCTGGATTGCACGAAGACCGACTGGTCGAGGCCATTCAAGGACCGCCTTTAACTTGGCAGGATCCATCTGGAGACCTTGAGCAGAAACTATGTACCCCAAAAAAGGTAATGCGGTTTGATGAAAAAGGCATTTCTCGAGCTTAGCATAAAGATGGTGTTGCAGTAAACGAGACAAGACTTGTCTGACGTGCTGATGATGTTCTTCGATGGACGAGGAGAAGATGAGAATGTCGTCAAGATAGACCACAACACAGGTGTACAGCAGGTCCCGAAAAATGTCGTTAACGAACTCCTGAAAAACTGCGGGGGCATTGCAGAGGCCGAAGGGCATAACGAGATACTCAAAATGACCGTCTCGCGTGTTGAAGGCCGTCTTCCATTCATCACCCTCTCGAATGCGGACTAAGTTATAAGCGCCTCTCAGATCCAATTTTGAAAAAATCTTAGCTCCGCGAAGACGATCGAAAAGTTCGGAGATCAAGGGCAATGGGTAACGGTTTTTTACCGTAATTTTATTGAGGCCCCGGTAATCGATGCAGGGCCGAAGAGACCCGTCCTTTTTCTGTACAAAGAAGAAGCCCGCTCCAGCTGGGGAAGAGGATTTCCTAATGAACCCCTTTTGTAAATTCTCCCGAATGTATTCCGACATTGCTTGGGTTTCAGGAACAGACAGCGGATAGATGCGTCCGCGAGGAGGAGTGGCGCCAGGTAGAAGATCAATCGGGCAATCGTAAGGGCGATGAGGCGGAAGTGACTCAGCTTGCCTCTTGCTAAATACGACGGAAAAAGACCGATAAACTTCAGGTAGACCCGGTAATGGAGTCGTGGGAGCTGTAATTTGGACTGGCAAAGACGTAAGACAGTTCTTAACACATGTTGCGCCCCAGGACTTGATGTCCCCAGTGGACCAATCCAAGGTAGGGTTATGGTGCTGGAGCCAGGGAAGCCCCAAGAGAAGCGGCGAGGTACAGTGGGGTAATACGAAAAATTCCAGAAATTCCTGATGGAAGAGGCCGATCTTCAGAAGTAGAGGTTTGGTGCGGTAGCGCACCATGCAGTTCAATCTGTCCCCATTAACGGCCGCGACAAATAGTGGCTTGGCCAGACGGTAGACAGCTATATCATACTTAGAGACCAAGGAGGACTCGATGAAGTTGCCCGCCGAACCAGAGTCCAAGAAGGCCGGTAAGTTCAGGACGGAAGTGGAGCCCAAGTGAAGTTGTGCCGGCACAGTGAACCTAGGAGAGGAAGCACAGACACCCAGAGACGCCTCTCCAAACGATTCTAGGTGCGCCCGTTTCCCTGGCGTGGTGGGCGGATTGGGCAATTTTTCAAAAAATGTTCTGGGCTGGCGCAGTATAGACAAAGTCTTTCGAGTCTCCGGCGCGACCTTTCCTGGGGAGTCAAGCGAGTATGGTCCACTTGCATGACTTCTTCAGACGGAGACGAAAGCGTAGACTGAGGGTTCTGAAACGTAGGGGCCAAACGGAATGCCCTCTTGGCACGCAGAGAATCTTGGCGGAATTCATCACGCCTCTCTGTAAAACGAATGTCTATACGGGTGGCAAGTTGGATTAGTTCAGACAGAGAAGTAGGGAGATCCCGGGCAGCAAGAACATCCTTGACCCTACTAGAGAGACCCTTCTTAAAGCAGGCACAGAGAGCCTCATTGTTCCAAGCTAGCTCGGCTGCCAAAGTTCGGAAGCAAATGGCATATTCTCCCACCGACAGATCACCTTGAACCAGATTCAATAAGGCAGATTCGGCTGAAGACGCCCGGGCAGGTTCCTCAAAAACCTGGCGAAAGTGATCCACAAAAGTTTGAACCATGAGGGTAACGGGGTCGTTGCGGTCCCACAATGGGGTAGCCCAGGCTAAGGCCTTCCCAGAGAGCAGGCTGATAATAAAGGCCACCTTGGAGCGCTCAGTAGGGAATTGGTCAGCCAATAGCTCCAGGTGCAGGGAACATTGGGCAAGAAAGCCACGGCAAAGTCTTGCGTCTCCTTCAAATTTAGCTGGCAGGGAGAGACGAATCCTCGCGGAGGAAGCCACCGGAAGCTGTGGTGGAACAGCAGGAGCAGGCGGTGGCGTCTGCGGTTGCTGCATAGACAGAAGTTGCTGCATCATGGCCGTAAGTTGATTGATCTGCCGTGACTGCATGGCGACTAGTGCAGGTAGTTCAGAGACGTCTGGCAATGGCACCTCGGCGGGATCCATGGCCGGATTATACTGATACAACCGGATGAAACTAATGAAGCGTGGACCCACTGGAACTGCGGAAATGTTGGTGAGTACCGCGTCAGGGAGGCGGGGTCTAAGGAGCCACCGGTTTTCACCAGAGCCCGCCGCGAAGCAGGTTGGTCTTGTGCGGCTGATGACTCCCAGGTCACTACCCCCCAACGGCGGCACAGTTCCACAATTTGCCGAGGTATTGTACAGCAGAGATAAACGATGGTCACGGTGAGTAGCCAGATTCAGGGCAGGCAGCGAGGATTCAGCAGCGAGTAGACAAGCCGTGGTCGGGACAGGCAGCGGAGGTTCACAGACGAAGGGACAGACCGAGGTCGGGACAGGCAGCGGAGGTTCGTGGTCAAAAAGGTAAGCCGAGGTCATACACGAAAAAGCCACAGATTTAACTACAGACAATCACGGAAACACACCGATAATCCGGCAAAGGGAGGAAGGGCTGGCCAGCATATAAAGGAAGTGATATTACCGGATTGGACGGCCGGACACCAATTAGAGATGCACTGGCCCTTTAAATTCCACAGTATTGCAGCGCGCGCCCCCTAGTGGCCGGGGACGTGCGCGCAGGAGAGGCAAGGAGGAAGCAGGAAGTGAGGGAGCTGCCCGCAGGCCCCGGCAGCCACGCCGGACGGAGGGCAGGACACCAGGTAAGCGAGGAGCGCTGCCAGGAAGGGACACAGCGCTCGGGCTAGGGGAGACCCGGCGGGGAAAGCCGCGGGGAGGAAGCGCGGCTCTCGCCCCGGGAGAGGGACGGCTGGAAGCGCCATGAGGCGTCTCCACAGCGCTGGCTCTAACAATAACCTTTATTTTGCTTGAGTAGCTGCTTGATTAGTATTTCAGTAGAGACAAACTGTCAATAAAAGAATGTCATAAGGCAGGAAAAAAGGGAATGACCACCCAAACAGTTATTTTTTGTCCCAGCCTGTCCACAGCCTGTTTCTTACTTAGTGGTTGGTTTTCTTTTAATTGTGGGCGTCCTCTGTGCTTGTTTTCTGGCTGTATAATTCTGTCTCCTTCCTGTCCCTGAGTAGCATCTGTCCAGCAGTGTAACAATATGCTGCTCAACATTCTCTGGGCCCTCCCTTCTTCTCATTTGCATACCCCCCAATGGTTTCTGGGCTGTGTCAGAGACTCTCCTGCACTGTCTGTGACTGCTTGTTTCTGTCTCATCTTATTAACTACAAAATTACCCTTAAAAAAACAAAACCTGAGAGCACCAATAGAGTGGCTGGTAGACCTCTTTTTTACATGGTCCTGGAGGAATAGAATTGATAAGAGGAAATAGAGGAGAGGCACATAGGCCAGGCTTCAGGTAAGATGCTCGTTGTCTTATTGTCATTGGGTTTACAGTCTCTTTAAAGCAGAACAAAATCTGGGTTTTGTTCTGTGCCCTTGAGAATCCTGAATTGGGATGCCCCGCTGTGTGAAACCCTCCAGAATTCCCAGATTCCTCTTCTCTTCCCTGTTGTGCACTTATCCAATCAGAGCTATTTGCTGTGCATATGTCATGCTCAGCAAATGGCTCTGGATACATGCAGGGCTTTGCCAAGGTCACCAGGAAGCAGGTAAATTCTGTGATGTTTAAAAAATCTCGAAAGTATTTAAGGAGTACACCAAGGAAGGATTATGAGTAATTGACTGGTATATGTTTAAAGAGATTGCTTTCATTTGTCACAAAAACCTGCTCATTCATTATCTAAGTTAAGTGTTCTCATACGTAATGCCAAATTCGAAGCATTTTATACTTCATAACGCATATATACAAAACGCATGTTTCAGAGTGTAAACCAAACTGTGTTTGGCTGTAAATTCTGTAAAGGCCAAAGTTTATTTTCAAAGGACACAGTATTATATTCTCTATTCATTTATACCTAACCTATTTGCCTATATAAATCTCTTGTCCCATCTTACTATTTTTCAGGGCCTTATTACTTACATAGACCGGTCTCCTTAGAGGCATGTAGCTTTGCTTTTCCCTTTCCTCTGTACGCCAGTGATGTACACAGAACCATTGGGAGGCACTTGCAACTCCATCACATGGGACTTGTATTTGTCTAGTACAAGGATGTACAACCTGCAGCCTGCACTGACCTCGGTTGCAGTCCACAACACCCCTAAGGAGTTGGAGGGTAGAGCAATGCAAGTGGATAGCCACTAGAGCATATCAAATACCCAAATCAGAAATGGAAGCACAGGTGAACTTCTCTGTAGGGCCAGGTGACACACGTGTGCTTCTGGTGTGTTTTTTGTGCTGCAAGTGTCTGGAGGTGCCTATGAGGGCTCTAGCCAGCTCACCTCTGTTTCCCTCTTCCCTCCTTACCTGTGATCACTTCACCTCTGTTTACCTCTACCTACCTCTACACACCTCTCCCCACATCACTGTTAATCATTTTTTTACCGCCTCAACTCTGCCCACCATACCTTTTGCTGTTTCACCTATATGCATATCTTTCAACCTCACATTACCTCTTCCACTTCTCTTCATCACCTCTGCTCAGCTTTGCATATACAGAAAGACCTATATAAGGCTTTAAGGTAAAATGTTCGCATCCAGCAAACTGTGCATTTTTGCAGCTTACATTTAATTGCTGTCCCTTTAAGTGGAAAAATAAGACAAAAATAAGACAAAAAAGGTTGTGCGCCACTGTCTGGTGCCAGCAAGCTCATTAGTAAACCCTTCAAAGTAAACCCGTATTCTACATGGCATGTGCAAATGGGCATTATTACTGACTGAATAAGCGTGATTGTAAATAGTCACCCCCCATTTTTTTTACTTCGTTTGAGTAGCTTTAAGTGATTGGGGAATAAACTGTTGGGCCAATAGGAGTGCAGATGCCATGCGTTGGTTCTCCAACCTTTTACTTTATCATAAATCTTAAAGCAGCCTTACACTTCAGTTGAGAAGGACAGTGCAATGGATAGTAATACCGTTCCATTGTAGGTGTTTAAATGAAGATAGGCTTTAAGACAGTTAAACTGATGTCTGGGCTGTGTGATCACCTGTAGAATGTTCCCCTTGGCACCCACCTGGCTCCCCTGCCCAAAACAAAACATACCCTAAGACCTCCATGCCCTCTCCTCAAAAAACAATGCCAGAGCCTGAGCTTAGCCAGTAGCTTCCTCTTATCTCTTTCCTTGCCAAATAAGAAAAAGGTCTGGTGTCCCTTCAGCAACCCTAGGATGACAACACCCCAAACACTTCAATGCAAGACACTGATCAAGCTTCCAAAATATTTTAGTGTTTGGGGGAGAACCAAAAGAAAACTCAAACACAGAGACCTTAACAGAGCAGTGAAGTGCTTTTGGGCAAGGGTATGGCCACAGCAAACCAAAATTAATTTCGCTTACAAAGTGGCCGCAGCTGAAGGCCAGCTCAAGTTTCATTCTACTTCTGTGCAAGTACAATAACATGATCAGTCTCCTATAATGCTAATCTAAATGCATGCATAGGATGGGATATAGTAAGTAGCAGTTCTATTAGCAGTATGCTCACACACTCACCTCTGAATAGGGGGTGAAAGGGAGGCAGCATGAAGGCCAGGCGTTAATTGGAGCAGTGCAGTAATCAATGACAAAGGCCTCAACTCGCTAATAGTTGAAAACAATTCTCATACTAGTAAAAAATTCAATTCATGAGAAAAAAGTCAGAATTTTACTTTTAGTAAATCACCAGATAGGAAGACAATGAAAGTCAATGGCACTCTTTACTACAGAGTAAAAAGGAGTAAAAAGTCCAATACTTTTCTCAGGACTAAAAAGTTCCATCAAGTTTCATTGTTTTTCTATCTGCTGATTCACTAAAAGTATTCACTAAATGCTTTTTTCTCATGAATTGAATTTCTTACTACTGTGAGAATTCCTTTTCAACTTTTAGTGAATCAAGGCCATAGAATCTTAACTGGGCGGTAAATTAGTTCCCAGGCCCTGAATAATAATGTTGATAGTTTTGTATAAATAGTGATTGAGCTGCCCCACCCCCCTTTGTTCATTTGAATTGCCATGAGCACAAGCAGGGAGGAATTCAGCTAATATGGATTTCTCCCTGTGAAGTGTTCTAAAGGGAGGCTGGCTGCTTCCCAGGTGAGTAGCTCTCAGATATTTGTCTGCATTGCATGTCCCAACTTTGGGGACTCAGAATTAAGAGTAGGGACCACACTAAACACAGAGTGCCTTGCCGGGGCAGTGTGGCTTCCACATGTATCTGCAGATATATGCAACCAAATCTCTGTCTTTCCACATAGCTAGACATGTTTGTTGCTTGATATTTAGTTGATGAGAGGGTTAAACTGGGCGGTAAATTAGTTCCCAGGCCCTGAATAATAATGTTGATAGTTTTGTATAAATAATGATTGAGCTGCTCCCACCCCCCTTTGTTCATAGAATCTAACTGCTTTTTTTGAAGCAGATTACAAGGGATCAGCTGAGCTAAGTTGAACTCTGATGGGCAATCACGGGGAGGCAGGTAGCGGCAGTTGAGTGACTGTAGCGGCATTTTCAGAGCGCCCGCTAGTAGTCGCTGTGCTTGGCCGTTGTTCGGTAGTTGATAGCGACTCAGTCGGTTTGCCATAATGTTGAATATTGGGTGAGGAGTTGCTATTTGACAGGTTCCGCGCTGTATGGGAGCGCATGATAGCGACTAGCCCTAGCGACCGGCTCCCACCATATTCATTAAAAAATCACGCTCAAAAGATTCTCGCGCTGTAAAATGCATGCTTAAACCCCAGAGCGCTGGCGGCGATGGGTTAAAAGTAGTTTTTTACCCCCAAACCACCATATTTTTGGAAACCAAAAAAAAAAAGTTTTTAAAATAATTTTGTAATATGAATACATTAATATCAGACCTGTAATATCAATTCTGTACTATTTTTTTTTTCCCTTAAAAAAATTATCTAAAATGGCAGAAGTGGTCACAGAATTTTTCACATTTAAAAAAAAAAAAATTAATAACAATTATTAATATTTAAAGATTGTTCCATTGAAATGCATTGGAGCACGCCAGGTAGCGAGAGGTCATACCTGGCGCTGTTCAAGGTCGGACGCTGGTGCTGTGGGCTGAGGCTGGAATAATGATGAATGAGTGGCTATCTGGCGCTATCTCAGTCGCTAAGCAGGATTGGCTTGATAAATGTGTGGTTGTGGTGGGGAGCCGGCGTTCTCGTGGCGGGGCCTGTCATTACCGGCCGCTCACCAGTCGCTACCTGTCGCTATCCCTTCATAAATAAGGGCCTAAGCTCATTTGGGGTCAGGTCCTGGAGAAAGGGCGAGGATTATGTGAGCTCTGGGATCCAGGAGCATGGGTTTGTTGTGAGGTTTGTGGGGGGCATCACTAATCGTGATTCACCCCAGTCACGAAGAGTGGCAGCACTGCAAAGGTTTTGCGATCTCCGGGTGTGGAATCACTTTAAGCCTTTTTTTGGTCTCCCTAAAGATTGTTAAGGAGATGAGCAGTGTGGGTTTGGATGCCTCAGGAGAGGCAGGAGGGTGTTCAATAGACCTAAAGTATTTTTTGACTGTAGGTCTGCTTTAAACTGTTAAATCGGTTTTACCAAGAGATGACACGTTAACATAAATCAGTCAGAAAAGTTAACAGCTGACCATGGAAATTTCAGAATAATATTGGACAGAATCCTAAGCTTACATTTGAGAACCTCAGACAGATGGAATTTATCTGGCCTTTTGTCAACAAAAATGAACTTAACCCATAGGGAAAATAACATTTGCTTACTTTTTCTCCTCATGAAATAAATGACCTCATGGTGCGGGGCATTTATTCTTTCATGCTGTAATCTGAGAGTAAATTGCTCATGCCAAGTAGAACAGTGCGAGATAGTTCTTGAATCTGATCTAGATTGCTTTCAAATGCACGACTGCCTTGCAGTTGCAATAATAAGCTACTAACTTAGTGTGCCTGACCCCCGAGCTGACACTGAGATTTACCATTTAATACTGAACAACATATATTTCATATCAAAAGAGAGTTTAAACGGCACCAGCTAAGGTTAAGGATAATGTTCTGGTGCCCTGCTCTGTTTTCCCCAAACAAAATACAAATGACCAAGCAGAAAGGGGGATGCCCCAGAAACCCCTAAATAGGGGAAAAACCAGAGACTAACAATGGCACTCTATAGTATTTAAACGATAAGAACATTTATTATGACATCTGAATCACATACTAAGACACATTAAAACTACGCTTGTTTAAAACACATGTAACATTTATATCCATACTACTAACAAGAGATGGGGGGGAGGAGGGAAACATACACAGTAGGCTATTTGATAATAGAAATGCTAAAACCCATACAAATGTGTATCTATAAACTAAAACCTTATTATTATTATGTACATGAATGTGCAATTATACAAAAAGTGCTAAGTGCTAAGCAAAGTGCATCAGTATCAAACATATAGACTGTGAGAGAATCCAAACCATACAACAAACATACCAAAATACCTGACAATGAAAGTGCTGAGTGCTAATAGCCACTGGAGCCCTCCTCACATGAACAATCCTGGACGCGTTTCGTGACGTCACCGTCACTTCCTCAGTTACATACTGTGTATGTTTCCCTCCTCCCCCCCATCTCTTGTTAGTAGTATGGATATAAATGTTACATGTGTTTTAAACAAGCGTAGTTTTAATGTGTCTTAGTATGTGATTCAGATGTCATAATAAATGTTCTTATCGTTTAAATACTATAGAGTGCCATTGTTAGTCTCTGGTTTTTCCCCTATTTAGGGGTTTCTGGGGCATCCCCCTTTCTGCTTGGTCATTTATATTTCATATCAAAATAGTATTTGTATTTGACAGCAAAATGGACCCAGGTTTAATTCAGCTTTGAATAACTGCAACGTATGGTGGCATGTGTTCGGCCATTTTTTTTGTCTCCTCTCCCTAAGTGATTAGCGGTGCTTCTGTTCAGATGCAATCATCTGAATCATTGAGGATATTCAGCTTTGGCAGCAACCACTGAAGATGTGTGTGTGGGGGAGGGGGCATGTAGGGATGTGTTTTCTGGTCTACCTAAACCGGACCTTCACCCTGAATAAGAGTCTATCTTGTAGGTTTCCCCCACCCTGTACATACAGATTGCCCACATTAAAAATCATCTTACATGCACCTAGTGCCTTTTCTGTGCCTTTAAACATCCAAGATGGTGGCACATGGAGTTTCATGCAGCCTGCAGACAGGAAGTATCTTCTGACTGTGCCGTTCTGCATTCTGGGATTGCTCTTCTTTTCCTGAACCCGGCTCTGCTCTGTCTGTGCAAAACACAGCTATAACCCACCTCCTGGACTTTTACCCCCTCTCCTCAGTAAGTGATGCATCTGCGGCTTCCGTATCCTAGATTTCTGAACAGTTGCGGCCCAGTGGTGGAAAGAATAAAAATTAAGTGACTAAAAACATAATATATATTAATTTTAGATGTTAGGGAATAGTTTTTGAGGGGTTTGGGCTTTTCATTAAATGATGCTGAAGGTCCGGTTTAAAGAGGAACTATGAGCAAGTCACCACTTCCTCATTTGTGGTCTATTGCACAAAATGACAGTTAATTACGTGACTACTGGTGGGGCATCTGCTACACTAAAATTCTCTATTTTCTGAGGTATAATTGAAAGTGACCGGGTACTGATGCAGGCATTTACAGGGGCACTCATGGCTCATGTAAAATCATTATTTCCCACCATTTGTAACTGAATTGGATACAACTGAAGTGTGGACAACTCAATCCCCTGTTATTTAGGAGCATCTTTACTGTATTAATTTTACTATAGTTAGAAAGGGGGTCATCCATTTCTTTTTATTCCCCTTCCATGCTGCGCTTTTTCACACAGAAACATAAAAATGTAGCGCAGTGCAGTACACTAGCATATTATGTTGTGCCCCTATTGTGGTTTGGTTGGGTTGCAGTTGCGGCACTGCATATTACCCTGCACTGCAATGGTATTTCCTGTCCCCCAGCAGCAGTAGTGGCAGCACCTGGATGGAGGGCAGCAGCAAAAGAAGACTTGGCAGGCACCAGCAGAAGTCCTGGGATAAGGTGGCAGGAAGTTAGCGTGTGCCTGGGCAGGGACTTTATATGGGTTTTTCACTTTACACAATTTCGCAATAGTCCTCCCTGAAAGGGTGACAGGTTTAGTGTATCAGGGTGACAGCACCTGTCACCGCTGATTTTCTCTTCCTTCCATTAAAAAAAAAAGATATTTCTTGATGCTGGGTGTATAAGTGACCTCTCCTCCTGCCATCCAGCATATTAATATGGGTTTCTATCCTTAGGCCATTTGCGTGATAGTGCTCCTTTAAGTTAGGAGCATTTTTAAAGGATAATTACATATAAAACATACATTCATTTGACAGTAGTTTTCATTTCTTAGTTAATTTAACTTCTCAAGGTTTGGAAATGGTTCATTAGCTAGTGTATATAACTGGAAGTTGGAAAACAAATCTTGTGCTTTCTTAGGCAGAGGCGGGGCTTTTGGTATATTTAGTCCAATTCTCTACAGCAGTGGTTTTCAACCTTTTAAATCCAAGTATCCCCTAGTGATAGAAAGTTACACTCAATTAGCCCCAAGGGGGGAATAAGTTATAGATATTACCAAAAAAGATAGGTCACAGGCATCACAGCACTTTTAAGAGAAGAAGGAATAATGTTTTGCTTTGAAAATAATATACCTGACTAGTTAGGCACCCACTTTTGATGCACCCCTAAAAATCTCTGCGTACCCCCTGGGATATGTGTACCACAGGTTGGGAAACAGTGCTCTAGAGGGTCTATTTTGAACACTGTAACATTTAATAGCTCAGCGGGTCTCGCACTGCTTTGGCCAGGAAAAAGAAAATCTTCGGTATATTGTACAGTGGAATGCCTGAGCTAAACATTGTCTGTTTCACACCTAATAAAATAAAGCCCTAATGGATAAATTAGCTGAAAGGTAATGTTTCACTTGCCTTGAATTTCACATTCCACTCTGATTTGTTCCTCACCTGCTATAGAACCTAAAGGGCTTCTTATATAGAGAATTATGTCTTCTAGTCTCTGAGAAAACACGCTAACCTTAGATGATCATCATCATCTCATCACAAGTGGTTTTGAGGGATAACTTAATCCAAAGTAGACGTTTCAGATATAAAGCGGACCAACAGTCAAAATTTACTTAAACCAGACCAACACAACAAAGAGTGCTCATATGCATCCCTCACCAGGGCTGCACCTAAAAATACATTTACCTTTTTTTTCCTACTGTAATACATTTTAGAAACAAAATAGTGGTACATGGATCTGCAGGCCACCTGCAAACAGAAAGTGCTGCTGGGCTTCCTGTTACTGTGTCCAGGCAGCAGCATAGCTGAGATGTTGGGAGAGGAAGCTCCAAAATGGTTGGCACTTGAGGCTTTTGGACCTCTTTTGGTCAACTGCCACAAGACCACAAAAATTGGGCACCATAAGTGTAAAATAAGCACACTCCCCTAACTTCCCTGAGTTCCAGTGCTTGTTCCACCTTCTGCTAAGACCAGAGTTGTGGTCTAAATCTTTCTTTATGATGCATTACAGTGTTTGATCAGCACCATTCATTTTACCTGTTTATTCCAGTCTCCTCATTAGGATAATGCATCCTGTTGTTGCATATAGTGTACCTAAAAATATCACACACACTACCAAAAGTATATTCGCCTTCAAAGTCCATTATATCAAAGTATTAAAGGCAAGGGTAATTGTTACACCATTGCGTCTGGCTACATTTGGAACGGTCCTGTTTTCTGTTTCTAAATTGAAGAAGAAATGGACGAGATATTGAGGTTTACAAGTTCAACATATCATTCCTCTCCTGAAGCAAGTGGGTGTGACCCTTGGATCTGTGATGCTTCATAATAATCACCAGAAGAATCAGCATAATGGACGGGGTCTGTAAGATTCACAGAACTTGCTTCAGACATCTTGGCTGTGTTTCTCCCCTCCCCCTCCTTGCTAGGCAACATTGGAGCCTAGACCAGCACTTCCAGACACACAAGGCCACAATCCCAATCGTGCATGCATGCACTCCCAAATGCATTTCCATGCATTTGCATGCATTCCCAACGTGCATGCGTGTACTCCCAAAGCACGTGCGCGCACTACCAAAGTGCATGTTAGTACTCCCAAAGCACATTAGCATACACCCAAAGCGCATGTGTGCACTCGCAAAGCACATACTAATCCCTGCACCTCCCCTAGTGCCCGCAGTTGATCCATGTGCCTCTAGTGCCTGCGGCCGATCTCCGCTGCCACTGGTGCCCAACACTGTTCCTGTTGACTGCCGCAACACACATTCCCTGAGCTGGTTCTGGGCCATGGGTAGGTGTGGCATGTATAGGGCCTTGTCACTGGCCACAGTGACAGGCCATGCCCATGCATGGGTTGGAACCAGCGCCGTGTGGTGGTGGACGCCTTGGCCAGTGACGGCCTGGGGATCGGTAATAGGTCATCTAATCTTCCTACATCATTTTACCTTAGTACATGAGGCTCACACAGTTGCCAATGTTAGAACCTTTAATTACAAATAGGAAATTAAGTAAAAAAATATATATAGAGAATTGGAAATTGGATGAGATATCGTCTATATATAAGGGCTGATTCAGCAACATGACATTTTTTTCTGACTTTTTTTGTGAGAAAAAAAATATTTTTTTATTTGCGGGTGCAGCTTAGTATCATTTTAGCTATGCAAATTATTCAAAGATTTGCACAACTAAAGATGGTGCTGTATTGCAAGACAGCAAAATACAAAAACGTAAGAAAAAATTCTAACGTTGTCAAATCAGCCCTATGGTCATATAATTAACATATGAGTATTAAAAGCATTGAGATAAATGGGTTTAGCATAGCTGCTGTTTAATATGTGAAACAGAGAAACCTACAACACAAATAGGTAAAAGTATAAAAGTAAAAAGGAAAATAGAGGATTTAGATATACCACAAAAGTATAAGATGTTACAGATGGTGATATTAGTTTGCTAGACTACTTCGGAATTAGCACAGGGAAAGGAAGGGGTGGGGGGGGTTACCAAAAGCATGGAAAAGCTTGGGCCTTCTGTTAATTGTGATGAACAAACAAGATGGCTGCTTCGGAAGGGTGTGGATTTGTAGCCTTGTGTTGTGCAAACATTTTCTGAATAGTTTTTCATCATATCAGATCTATGCCTGTGGATTTGGTACATGGCCAGGCTGTTTTATTGACCACCCGGTACTTGTCCTACAGTGTTACATGATAGTTACATTCCAAATAAAATAAGCACGCTATTGAAAGCCAATCAGCATACTGAAAAACTAGAATCATTGTAAGCCCCATTAGTTCAATCCATGGAAATTGATCCCCACTTAAATATTGTGCTATTCCCAACTAATGAGCCTTTCAGTCAAAATGTCCTTAGCTAGAAGAAAGATCCTTCTCTCACATTTTCCTTTCCCAGAATGAGAATGACTAAATTCAAACATGCCATGTACATGCTGGGAGCCCTGAAGGACCTTATTTATGGCTAGTGGATAAATCATTTCAGTAACCCTAAAAGCAATGTGATCCTGCTTTATCATAAACGTACCTCTTCTACATGTCTATAAATAAAAAAGGGCAAATAGGCGGCACCAACTATAATCCCAAACAATAGGTGTGCACTGCTAAGGCTGGCAGCTCCCCAAACGTAATGAATCTAACAAGGGAGTACCCATAAACCCCCAACTTAGGCTGCGCTTACACCAAAGACTGACAATTGCACTACCCTCTACTATGTAAAATTGTCAACTTTATTAGGCAAAACAGACAAACACTACATAATTAAAAATTCACATTAAAAAACATATAATACTCCATGAACACTATCTGCCAAAAGGGGGCGCTGAAACTGCTGCTGCCAATACACCTATTATGAAATAATACATTTTATTATGAAATTATTAATTTAAAAACAAACTGAAATTACGTGGTTTAGCCTCATGATAAATAGTAATCAGTTCACAGCTGCCGTCCCCCTGAGGAGAACCCATTTAAATTTCAGCTGTTCTCCTAGGGTTTTCCTGACATTTCCTTAGTGGCATTTTACAGCAATAGCCATGGTCTGTAAACAGCCTAATCCACATTAAATGGATCACATTGTTGAAAGATACATTTCCAAGGCATTAGATTGATTTTAGTACCCATACTAGTGGGGAAACTACTTTCTAATTATAAAGCAAATGCAGTTGCAGAGGATGAGGATGGTAAACTACAGTATTTAATATTTTCAATAGGCCATAGAAGACAATACAGATGGCCATCCAGTGAATAACATTTGGCACAACCAGGAACTGGATGTCCCTCTAAAATATATGAAAAACAAGAAGAAAATTGATCTGAGAGGCTGACAAGGGGTCCACAGCAACATTAACAAAGCTGCAGGAATTTCTGGTTGTGTACTGCATGTGAAAGCAATCTTCCATATTCTTCAGAAGTCTGGGATGTGGGGTGGCCTTTTCTTACAAAGAAAAATCGAAGTTAAACTTACATCAAGTCTCCCAAAGCATGTGAAAAATAAGTTATAGTCTAATAAGATCAAGCCTAAACCTTTGGACCATAATTCAAAAAAGTATGTTTAGTGCACTGCACATCACCAAAAGCTCATACCCACAGTGAAGCATGGTGAAAGCAGAATTATGCTCTGGGGCTATTTTCCATGGTTTGGGGCTGTAGTCTAGACGAAGGGAATTATGAATAGTTCTAAATATCAGTCAAATTTGGAACAAAACCTTTAGGCCTCTGCTGAATAGCTTGTGATGAAGAGGAAAATTTAAATTTCAGCATGACAGCAACCTGAAGCATTCCTCCACATCCATGTTTTGGAATGGCCAAACCAGAGCCCAAACCTAATCTGAATTGAAAATGTATTGGTTAACCTAAGGAGAAAAGGGAGATTGGCAAACTGACAGATTTGCAAGGAAAAGTGAGCAAGTCTAGATAAAGTATTTATATATGATTTAATAATCTAATCATGTCTTGTGAGTTTTAATGGCCTATTTTATATATGTTGCTTGTAGAGAAGTTTCATGTAGTTGATGTTGGGCATTCAGACCCCGCTTAAAGTGGGGATGCCCTGCTTTGTAAAACCCCCCCCAGGTTGCCCAGTAAAAACTCACCTTTTCCGGGTCCTACGACGCACATGTGGGGTCTCCTCCAATCAGAGCCGTTTGCTGTGCAAATTAAAGCTCAGCAAATGGCTCTGAACCCAGCACAGGGGAGTGAAGGCGACAAGCCTATCCAAACTTGGATTAAACATTAGACACACTGTGATAAATAGCTTTCAAGGCTTTTCTTACAGCACAATTCCAGACAATTTTTGAATAGCTTTCATTATTAGTACATATAAGGAAAGCCTAGAACCAATTTAAAATTCTTTTCTTGTCATTGAACACATGGGAACAATTTCGATTTCCTCAATTTCTTATCCACTAAACAGGAAGTTCACTGAACAAAGGTGTTACCAAAGCAGTAGCAGAGCAGTCTAAGGCTACTTTACCCTGATCCCTTAGTGGCCACTTGGAAAGTCTCAGTGCTATTCTGTGGTGGTGTACTGTATATGATCTGACATGCGTGAGTTAGCCTTGATCTGCCATAATCTACAGAAATACAGCTGATCGATGCAGAAAAAATTGAGTATCTCTATACTCTGGGGGTCTATTAGGTGCTGAAAGGAAGGCTATGTGGTGCTGCAGTGACCGTTTTCCACTCCTCATTCAAAGCAAGTCTATGTCTACTTTCTATTAAGCAACTAGTTAACGAAGCCAATTATTTTTATTGCCACGGCTCCTTTGTCATATCATCAGCCTGTCTGTAAATAACACAGCTCCTGCTAGCAGAAGGGTGCCCAAAAGGGATTTCTTGTTCATTTCTGCATAATATGGAAAAAGTATACATCTTCAGCAAGTAGAATTCTTTTCAATATTTGACTAGCGAGGCATTAAACTATTTTTAGCACATTTAATTCCCATGCATAGTTTCCCTATTAGAAGTTCATAAAATATGAGTAATGCCAGAATCCAGTTACCAGCACATTTAGCTCTTTTTGTCTTACATGGCTGGTTGCAGCTTTGTGTGTGGCCGGTCTACCAGTTCTTTTTCAGATTCCATCCCTTTATTGTTAAGAAGTTAATGATTAAATAACCATCCTCTCGTCACACACCGCTAATATTTCATAAAAAAATGTCCAAGTGATTTTATGGCTGAAGGAAGATAAGGTCTCTGACACAGTTCAGCTCTCAGAAAAGATGAGATTGCCTTACGAAATGAAAAGATCTGCGGTTATTGTAAGGAAGATTACAGATTGTAAAACCTGCAGATCAACGCTAAATACAAGGTAGTCTTTGTAGCGCGCGTCTAATGATCATCTTAATAACGGCCATACTTTATTTCACATTGTAGGTGGTCCCCTAGAACAGGCAGTCTGTTCAATGGTAATCTGTGCTGGCTTTAAGGGTCATCAGCGCTTGAATAATTCACAAAAACACCAGTTGAAGCTTTCAGCAGCTGCTGCTTGTCTTGAACTGAGAACACGGCGGGCACTTGCATATTTCTTCAGGATTTCTGACATCCCTTTTAAAGCACAGAGGGTTTCTTCTCCGGTAAAACGCTCATTTACTGTAACCCACCTTTTGGATGTTACAACACAAGTTCAACATACATCCCAACATTCTGAGATAGATAGAGGGACCCCTCAACAGGCCCGTTCTTTCTACACTGTAGCCTGTCTATTCATATTCAATGACCCCTTCTAAGCTTTTTTGGATTGATAACGCCTGTCAACTTCCACCCTTTATATGTTGATACATGAGAGGGTCAGATGCACCTGTGAAATTTCACCACCTAGTTGAACTATAGTATGTATGAAATGCCACAACGTCCAGTCCAATATTCGGGTTGAAGTGGGCAGGTTCTATGAATATCTTTTGTTGACAAGTAGTCATATAGACTTTTATTAGGCCACCTACCTCATATTCCAGCACAGTTACCAGCAAAATTGGTCAGGGAAATATGCATCTATTTTTTCACACTTTGAACTTCAAAGAAAAATTGCTGTTTCAGGCACATGAAGGATAGCAGTATCAGCACACTGCTGGCTTCCTTTTTATTTTATATAACAAAATGGGTAAGTCTAAGATTTGGAGTACAATGCGTTATTATTATTCGTTATTATTGAATTATTCGTTGTTCACCTTTAAATAAACCACATATAGAGCATGTTTTTATTATGTATGCCAAAATTAGCTTTAAAAATCCACGTACCCCGTGCAAGACCTAAGTACTGTATATTTTTCCCTTCCATTGAAATCACTTGTTTCCTTCAGACTTTCGCTTAAAAAACATCAAAGTCCAATCATACTGTCATCCACACACTTTTAGAAAAAATGTGCAAAAAAAGGGTAGGAGGGGCGAAAAAGCTGGAAGGAGCCCATAAGCAGGTTTTACTTTTTGTAGAGAAAGAAAAGAAGTGGTAGCTAATTATAAATGCATAGATGGCATAACATGATATTGTCCACTGTGCCTTTGATCATATTTCAGTGCTTTTCATTTATTTCAATGCCAGTTAACTTGCTATGGGTTCTGTTGGGGCAGATCTCAAGAGACTTCCACTCACTATCTTTTGCCTCCTTGCAGCTACTACATGCATAATCAATCCATTGAAAATCCCTATCAGGGGGAGAAACAAGAGTGCTGTAAAAAGTGTTCGCTGATAAGTAATCCCTATGTTATGCTAAATAAGCAATACAACAAACAATAAAACAAACCCTAAATGTTTTTTAAATATATAAACTCAAAGAAAACTAAATCGGATCAGATAGGTGCCCTAATTGATGATAATGGGGAAATGGTCACTGGGGATGAAGAGAAGGCGGAGCTGTTGAATGTATACTTTAGCTCTGTGTACACAAGGGAGGAACAAAGAGCCAACACAGGAGATGCCACTGATAGTAATAGCCCAAGTATAATAATTATCAAGCTAAACGTGGATACCATCCAAGAAATACTAAATAATTTAAATGTGAATAAGACTGCAGGACCAGATGGACTTCACCCAAGAGTTCTCAAAGAACTCAGTTCCGTTATCTCACCACCCCTGTTTTTGATCTTTAAAGACTCACTAACAACTGGTATAGTGCCAAGAGACTGGCGCAGGGCAAATGTGGTGCCCATTTTTAAAAAGGGCTCTAGATCTTCTCCGTGCAATTGCAGCCCGGTAAGTTTAACATCCATTGTGGGAAATCTGCTTGAGGGGCTATTAAGGGACTATATACACGAATATGTAACTATCCATAATTTTATAAGTGACCACCAGCACGGTTTTATTAAGGACAGAAACTGCCAGACTAACCTGATTGGCTTCTATGAGGAGGTGAGTAGAAGCCTGGACAGAGGGGCGGCTGTAGATATAGTTTTTCTGGATTTTACAAAAGCATTTGGCACTGTCCCCCATAGACACTTATTGGGGAAATTGAGATCTTCAGGATTAGAAAATACAGTTTGTAACTGGATTGAGAAATGGTTTAAGGATCGTGTGCAGAGAGTTGTGGTTAATGATACCTACTCTGAATGGTTACCGGTTGTAAGTGGCGTCCTGGACCCACTTTGTTAACAAACAACATAGAAGTTGAGATTAGAATGACTGTCTCTATTTTGCAGATGACACAAAGATATGTAGCACAGGATGCTCTGACTATGGAAAGGGTGCAGAGGAGAGCCACCAATCTAATCAGAGGAATGAAAGATCTTAGTTGTGAGGAAAGATTACAGGAATTAAATCTGTTTAGTCTTGAGAAAAGACGACTGAGGGGGGACATGATTAACTTGTATAAATATATAAATGGGCAATACAAAAAATATGGGGAGACACTATTTCAGGTAAAATCCTCTCTAAAGATAAGGGGGCACTCCCTTCGACTGGAAAAAAAGAAATTCAGTCTCCGGAGGTGACAATCATTATTTACCATAAGAACTATAAATCTGTGGAATAGCCTCCCCAGAAGATTGTTAAAGCATCAATCGCTGATAGCTTCAAAAAAGGATTAGATGCCTATTTAGAAGAAAATAACATTAACAGTTACTATTAGCGGTTATCAGTAAAAAAATAAATAAAATATAACATAACTTCCCATATCCCAACACCCATGGTTGAACTGGATGGACATGTGCCTTATTTCAACCGTATTGACTATGTAACTATGACAATCCCACTTTCAAACTAGTTACTTGTTGTCTAAAGTGTTTTTGGCATATCTTCATTGGATTTATAAATTACATACCTTTTTTATGAGAGCAATACAATACTGTGGTTTCTGAAATAGCTGGAGTCTACCATATTTTCACATTCCTCTAGCTGCAAATAATTGTTAATGTTAATTGGTCTACTCACACTGCTTACTAAACATATGGTAATAATCTGGAAAAAGAACATAGCATTCTTTGCTTATATGGCGAATGCAGTTGCATACAGCAGAAAGCGTATGTTATTATCAATTTAGGTTCCAGTTGGGTAAATTTTATGAAGCTGTAGATTTGATGTACTTAATTATTTTTAGAATCATTACCACATATCTCTGAAATATGTATTCCAGCGTGTAGCTGAGACTTATTTTCAGTTTTCCTATAGTATTCCCTGTTTTTGGCCTGATGCATATATTGGCTTGGCTGTTCTACTTGGCTAGCTTTAAAATTCCCTTTAAAACAAAGACTTGATATATTTTTGAATTCATTGCTTAGATGAGCAGCTGTGTATAGTGATTTAAAAGCATTTATATAAGAAAGTCAGATTCATAAACTGCTGAAAAACTATTCCCTAATTCTCGAGCTGGAAATATAAATATAGGACTTCCGTGAACTGCTGATGTGTTTTTATTGTCCAAATGTGATATATGCTAAACTACTATTGACGCGGAGTCTGACCAAAGACACATGCATACAGTTTCTAATTGATGCATTAAAAGCGGGAGATTGCACAAATACAAGAGGAATGCCAAAGGGCATTTGTTGTGGTCTCCACCCTTCTGTCTTGATGATAATGAAATATGGTTATCTCCTAAATTACCTTCCTATATATGGTATAGAGCAGGGGTGGCAAACTCATTTTCACTGAGGGCCATATCGGCATTCTGGTTGGCTTCAAAGGTCCAGTTAATGCCAAACACAATACACAAAGGAAGCCTGATCACTAAAATGTATGGTTACAAACACAGAAATATTGTGTCCAGGACAGGTGCAGATAACAACCAAAATATTTTGCTCAGGACAGCCACAGATTTATTTTGCCCAGGAAAGATCCAGACTCTGAATTATTTTGCCCAGGACAGATGTAGAAGCAGAGCTGTTTTCCCCACCTGACAATAGCTAACAAAAACCCCGGTAGCAGCTGTTGCACCTTCTGCTGTGTGAATTGGAAGGGTTAGATGGGCCCCACTTGTGTGATGAGAGATGGATGCAGGTTAGAACAGTTGCAGACACTAGAATAAATCGCCAAGCGCATAAGGAACTCTGTTAGGCAGGTCACACAATTCCATCACAGACAATGCAGGAATCCCAATCAAGAAAAACAAATACAGGGGGTCATGCATGAGATAACATTCCTTCCATGTTACAGTGAGCTAGTCTTCTAGGACATGGGGGCGCAGCAGTTTCTAGTATCAGTTCTAGCATCAGATTTACCATTCAGCAGGCGAATTGCAGAGGGGTAGAAATCGCTCTTGGCTCTAGTGGTCCTGCATGGTGGTACCCTGTAGCAGCGACCCGGTAGAGGGGGTTTAAACAACACGTGGCCATGGTGTGAAGTGTGCGAGATGATCCTTTTGACACGTGATAAGACACCTTCTCGTTTATGGCACTTATGAAGGGAAGGGAGTGCGTGCTAATGATCTTCTCTGCAGTTCTGATAATCCGGAGTCTAGCCTTGTCCCTTTTATTTGTGCCAAAAGAATTTTGCATAACTGGAGCTGAGTGTGCTGATTGACTTCTAGCTGGGGGTGTGCCAGGGTGGCCAATTACAAATGGCTGAGTATGCATCTAGCCAAAGGTATAGTGAAGTCATGACATGCACATGCGCCATTGGAACAAGTTTAGGTGAGTGAGTGTGGCAATTTAATGGGGTTTCACACAGTGGGGCATCCTAGTTTGGGATGCCACAGGAAGTGCCAATTGGGCAATTCCCGAACAATTCCTTATGCCAAGAACCAAAGTTCCCTATGCCATGCTGCCCCTTGGTGTGAAACCCCCTGTGTTTGCTGGTGCTCCCACAGCACATGCACAGGCTGTGGCTACATTCCCGAAAAGGTGTGTTAATATTATATTTTGCTATACAAATTTTGTCTTTGATTAGGGTACCCAGACATGACTTTGCATGGGGCCCCAGAAATGATAAGTCTGTCCCTACATAAACCAAGGCTGCAGACCTGCCCTTCACTGCAGGTAACCCAATGCTGGGTATTATGTCTCTATTCTCGTGGATGCAATTCTTGAAAGTAGAGACACTCTTAAATTTAATAAGCCCAACTGGGTGCAATGTACAATAGTAGAAAAAAAACAGCACTCCATAAATCTTCAAAGTGTTATATTCACACAAAGTCTCATGTATTGCGCCAAAATGTCCAATGTTCATATTGTCCAAATGTCTAATGTTTCGGGCCGACATTGCCCCTTCATCAGGGGCAGACAAACAGACACCACCCAGGGTTTCCCACCCACTGATTAAATAAAAAAATGAAATAATATAATGCAAGAAGGGAAAGAAACAAGATACTACTGTGCCCAAAAGTGTACAGGCTTAGAGCATAATTTAACATTGGTGCTATCTAGGGGCCACTTGGTGCCTCAGCCGCAACATCGGCCACAGGCTGCTGGCGCTCAGCGGTTCTGCATTGATGGCTATGTGCTTGGTGCTGCGTATGCCTTATTTTTTGTAAGGGGCTAGCGACAGGTAAAACATCCCAAACGACATTTTACAAGGATGGCAGCACAGTGACAATGCTCAAACACCAAGAATGACATTGGGGACACTTGAATGACATAACACATGTTTTGCAGGGCAAAGAAATGCAAGTTTGCAGCACAAAATAAAAGTGCAGAAAATGATCGCAAAAAAAGTCCAAACATGCCAGGGATTAATAGAAACATACATAGAAACATAGAAGGTTGACGGCAGAAGGAGACCATACGGTCCATCTAGTCTGCCCTTATGTATATACTGTATGTACTCTTTATCTTAGGATAGATGTGTGCTTATCCCAGGCATGTTTAAATTCAGTGACTGTTGATTTTTCAACTACCTCTGCTGGAAGTTTGTTCCAAATTAAGTAGCACATGCACAAGCACAATAATGCTAACAAAAAGGGACAAAAAAGGACATAAATGTAAGTCCATGGTGTGCGCATGGTGTGATGTGGCACTGCACGGAACACAGCGTCGCCTTTCAAATAATCCCCGCCACTGTTGATACATGGGATGCTATGTGACATCAGAGGCACAATTAATTCTTTCATTGTTAAATGAGGATGCCAGCAGTTGGACCAGGCGGGGGACCTGGCATTACATAGGCGGTGCTGGCGCTTATTAAATAAGGCCCTTAAACTGGACCAACAGCCTGGCACAGTTGAAAAAGGCAGGTAACAGTCATTTTGAAGCTTCCTCTCCCAACTGACATAACTGAAATGCACAGTAACTGGAAGCCCAGCTGGACTTCATGTTTGCAGGTGGCCTGCAAGCCCATGAGTGGCCATCTTGTTTTTAAAATTGACTCCAGCAGTAGTTAAAAAAAGGTAAATTCTTTTTTATGTGCAGCAATCTAAATTGACCCAGGGAGGGAGCATATGAGCACTGTTTGTTGTGTTGGTCTGATTTAACTCATTTTTGAATGTTGGTCCGCTTTAATTGTACACTGACTCGCTTTCAATATGTATAGACAGGTTTCTTTAAGACAAAATAGAGATTTATGGAAATATAAATATATCCAAAACTATAATAATAGTAATAATTCCCACTTTTAAATAACAAGAAAAAAAAATTAAAAAATAAATAAGAGCAGCTTAGTAACAGAATTTACTCGACAAGAAACCCTTTATAAAGCTTTTGAGTAAAAGATTCAGAAATTGTTCTGTAGATTAAAAACTGAAAAAAGAATATATAGTATATATTGAGCAGAAATCAAGATAAAAACAGGGTAATGTTGCAAAATGTTGTCAGTGAAAAGCCTTACGAAGCAAAGCAGTCAATGTGCATCCTGTGGCCTCACAAGCTGTTACACACTGCTCTATACTCAGCTACCAGGAAAAATATGGGGAATCACCTCAGATCAGCTGACAAAGGGAAAAGGAGGGAAAAGAAACAGCTGAGGCAATGTCCTGAAGTTGTGGTTTCTCACCCTTTCTACTAGGCCTATTATTATTATTATTTAAAAATAAAGGGGAAGCAGCAAAAAATGGAATCCTTTATCTGCTTTCCTCATCAGGACAATCTCTAGAACTGGCAAGTGTTGCTAGAGTAGGAACTGATGTGCTTAGAAGCTAAACAACTTTCAAGATTCGCAGTCTCCTATGAACACTTCCTTAGAACCCAGCATGGGGGGGCTGATTCATTAATAGCGGCAGGTAGCGACAGATGAGCGACAGTAGCGTTTTTTTCACAGCGCCAGCTAGTATTCGCTGTGCTTGGCCGTTGTTCGGCTGTTGACAGCGACTCAGTCGGTGTGCGGTAATGTTGAATACGGGGTTAGGAGTCGCTGTTTGACAGGTTCCGCGCTGTATGGGAGCGCATGACAGCGAACGGCCATAGCGAACGGTCTTCCAGCATATTCATTAACAAATCACGCTCCAAAAATTCTCGCGCTGTGAAATGCTTGTTTAAACCCCAGAGTGCTGGCGGCGATGGGTTAAAAGTAGTTTTTTAACCCCCAAACAACCATATTTTTAGAAAAAAAAAAAAACAAGTTTTTCAAAACATTTTGTAATATGAATACATTAATATCAGACCTGTAATATCAATTCTGCACAATTTTTTTTTTTTTTGTTTACCTTAAAAAAAAATATATAACATTGCAGAAGTGGTCACAGAATTTTTGACATTTAAAAAAAAAAATAAATAAATAAATAAAAGCAATTAATTATGAATATTTAAAGATTGCTCCATTGAAATGCATTGGAGAGCGCCAGGTAGCGAGAGGTCATACCTGTCGCTGTTCAAGGTCGCTCGCTGGCGCTGTGGGGTGAGGCTGGAATAATGATGAATGATTCGCTATCTGGCGCTCTGTCAGTCGCTAAGCAGGATCAAGCTTCTGTGCCCTTTACATGCAACAGAAGAAAGTCATATTCAAATTATTGTTTTTATTTTTGCACAGAGCAGGGCCAGGCTATAGTCAGTTTAATGTGGGTACAGGGTGCAGTCATTGTGTATTTAATGGGGGTACCTACATTCTGGTACCTACAACATTGCCTGTGCTCAGGGTGGCAGGCTGCAGCTCATGCACCACCAGTTACCCTACCTTTTGGAAATAGAAGGCTGCTGTGGTTGCTGTGGAACATTTATGCAAATGGCAGATTAAAAACAGGATACAAAGAAAAGTGTGCACTCGGGGTCTGTATACTGTATGTGCTGCTATCTTATTCACAGTTCTGCTTTCAGTATGCTTGGCATAAACACAAACCTCTCCTCAGAAAACAACTAATATACTACTCTACTCTAATATTGGACAGGCCACTTATATTTTACTTTAGTTACTCTCATGTGTTTAATATGTAACCCAGATTTTATAACTTCTGTAAATTGGATTGGTTAGGAACAGTTCTAGGTGGTTCCACAGCCACCCGTGAGATTCAAGCTTGCACTAGAAAATGAAGGTCCGGGAACCAAAGCTGAAATCTGGTACATGCGAGGCAGTGCATCAGCACCGTCACCCTGGACCCCCGACTCTATTCCTTTTCCAAAACACAGTTTTCAGAAAAGCCCAGACATTGACTTTGTATCCATTTTTGACTGTCAATCATGTTTAAACTTTAAATCTGTTGTTGAATGTACTGTCTTATTTTACTGATAAGATAAAACATCTATGTAGCTGACAGATATCATTTGTACACTTGACCAAGGCTTAAAAACGGATCTAAAATAAATTGTGCAGAATCCAGATTGCAATGGATTAAGGAACAAGTCACCTGAGAAGTAGTAGATGATAGAGAAATAGAGAAAATAGAGCAAACATTCCAGAAATTTAGAGATGAAGGGAAGATTGGCGAAGATTGTTTTTCTTTTTTCTTTTAAATAAAGGAATTATGAAAAGGTTTGAAAGCAGAAGAGAAGATACTAAAAGAGAGAGGAAGGTTGAATATTTAATTAGGTGGGAAATGACAGCTGGGATGGGAGACTGAAGGAGGAATAAGAGAGAATAACATTTGGGACCTTTATTGGTTTAGTGTTGCAGCTTTAATGCCACAGATTTCATAAGGAGTTACTAAGGCAACTCTTTAAAGGGCATAAACTATCATTCAGCAGCTCACATTCTAATGGCTGCCCTCTCACTTGTTAGAACACAGCGGCTCCTGGAAGTAGAAACAAGGCAAAGAGTAGTGGCACACTCCCTTAGACCATGCCATAGACCACCAATCATAGGGCTCTCCTGGTGGTCTATAGCTCCATCTCCATTTGTCAGCTCAGCAAGCCAGAGCCAGCTTTCACCCTCAGTAACGAAGCTATGTATCATATGGCTGCGCCGGGGGGCCGCACGTTCGTGCGCGTCAGCGTTTTAACATTACATGGTCCAGCCTATGCAATTTTTGGGCGGACGTGATGTGCCCAGCAGGTGTCTAATTAGAATCCCCCGGCCGGGGGAGGGGACACCACCACATGTTTGGTTGCACTCATTTCATTGGCATTATACACAGCATAAAAGGGAGTGAGGACAAGTCCTGACGAAGTGCTGGGTGACCCCGCACACAACGCGTCAATGGTCTATGAGGCTGTTTGGTGAGGGGACTTGGCTCCATTTCCACTGACCTGGTGATACCATTTTTATCCTTATTTTTAGCAGTCATATCACAATGTATGTTGTATAGCACTTGGTATCTATATAGCACTTGACACTTTACTTGGTTGCACCTTAGATAGCACTATTTGCACAGTTTTTGCAGAACCAGATACCGTATATACTCGAGTATAGGTCGACCCGAATATAAGCCGAGGCACCTAATTTTACCACAAAAAAATGGAACAAGTTATTGACTCGAGTATAAGCCGAGGCGGCTTTTTTCAATTGGAATTGGAGTTGACACACAGAAAGAGAGACACACACACACAGAAAGGGACACACACACAGAAAGAGACACACACACAGAAAAAGACAGACACACACACACACACACACACACACACACACACTGTGGGCACCTGCTGCTGCCGCCGCTCTCAGACGCGCAGGTGTCGGGGGTCAGGGTTTGGCCGAGGTTACCCTGCAGAGGGGCAGCGGGGTCCCCCTCCCCTCCTCCTCCTGCCGGTCGCTCGGCACACAACACCCTCCATTCAGCTCCGCCTGGCAGCCGCCAGCCGCCACTGTTCTCATACACACACCAGCACTTCCTGGCTATTGCGCGCTGGTCGTCGGTGGGCGTGCCCCATATGGCCGGCGTCCAATGAAAACATTGGACGCCGCCCATTGACGACCAGCGCGCAGCAGCCTGGAAGTGCCGGTCAGTGTGTGAATGTGTGTGCATGTTTGTGTGTATGAAAGCGGCGGCGGCGGCAGCAGCGGGTACAGCAGGGACCCGCAGCGGCCGCCCCTCACCCTCCAGCATCTGTTGGGTTCAGGGTTGCGGCCTTCCCTGGCAGTCCGCCCCTGGACTCGAGTATAAGCCGAGGCGGCTTTTTTCAGCCCAAAAAGTGAGCTGAAAAACTCGGCTTATACTCGAGTATATACGGTAATTTTTTTTGTGTCTTTACTTTCACTTTAATTGACTGCATTCATCATGATATTTGTACTTGTTGTATTAGAGCCATAAAATCAAGCCCCCCTTTTCCAACACCTTTTTAAATGTTTTTTAAACTTTTGTCAGTCTTGTATATGTATATGTTTTCAATAAAGGCATGGTATATCAATTTTTAAACTACTGAGTGCGGCTCACTTTGATAAAGGCTTTTGGGACTGTGCTGGCAGCCCCATCACCTTTTCTATTATATGGATAGAGGTGTAATTAGCGTTTCAATCACTACTGCACCTAATTAGCATTTGGATCATCTGTCGCTACCTGTGTGCTTGTGACTAGGTGCCACAACCACAGCTTTGGAATAAGGTAATAGAGCTTGTACCACTGATCATATGACCGTGCATTAGAAACAACTGCTAGTGTGTAACAATTGATTCTAACCAATGTATAAGAACACTGGTAATAGTATATAATGCATATCATAAAATATCATATTTTTTGTCCATTATTTGCCTTATGTAAAAAAAAATATGGTTATAGTGTACCTATTAATTTCAATGAAACTATATATATATATGTGTGGGAGTGTGCCCACAGTGATGAGAATGTTTGTGTCTGAAGCACTATATCTTGGGCTCTTACAGACCCGACCATCATACTGATTATTATGCTGCATCACAGAGCCAAGGTCCACACCCACTTTCTTCAAAAGAAAAATACTAAGGTAAAACTGCAAACCTTGATATCTCTGCCATTTCCTATTCAATTTAAAAGCAGTTTGGGACAATAGCCTTTGCATTCTGTATCCCTTTAAGTATTATGCAGCTGGCTATTAACAAAAGTTAGAATTTTAACCAGAATGGTATGTTGTAGTTTTTCTTACCTGTAATTAAAATATCTTCAAGTAGGGAATAGTATGAATGACTATCATTTTCAAATGTATAGTTTCGCAGCTTACTCTACCTACATTAATATACTTGACTAACCACTAACTTGGAAACTCTTCATGCATATTTGCAACAACTGGCTATTGATCAGATCAGCTGGTTGTAGAATAAATTAAATGTATATATTTTAAAGACAGACTATTCGGCGGCTACTTTGGGCAAGGTTTTTCATACAAGTCTAAGGATCATATTATTTACTGAGTGAGGCTGTCCTAAATTAGTTGTGTCATCATCATGAATGAACTAGCAAAGGAGATTTATCAAGAAGCATTCTATATTTGGCTTACACAACTAGCCCTGGGATTAAATCTGAAGTCTTTATGTAGTTTGGCCGCATGGATATTTTATTTCCTTTGCTCTATCCTGATCTGACATTTGCCTTCCTGTGTCCGGCTATCTAGGGAGCTCCATGACTATTCGTGATTTAGCAGAATCCATGGACCTTCTGGAAAATGACATAACATCCTTTATTAAGATATTCGTTTTTTTTCTAGAACACGTGTTTCTTGCATTAAAAGCATCATAAAATCTATAGTAGTAATACCGCTAGAAATGGCTCAATGTGGAAATAATGGCATGATTGATAAACCGGTTTTAATATTGCTTTGCCAGTGAGAAAATATCCTCAGCTTAGGCCCTTATTTAACAAGGGATAGCGACAGGTAGCGACTGGTGAGCGGCCGGTAATGACGGTCACCGCCACGAGAACGCCGGCTCCCCACCACAATCACACATTTATCAAGCCAATCCTGCTTAGCGACTGAGATAGCGCCAGATAGCCACTCATTCATCATTATTCCAGCCTCACCCCACAGCGCCAGCGTCCGACCTTGAACAGCGACAGGTATGACCTCTCGCTACCTGGCGCTCTCCAATGCATTTCAATGGAACAATCTTTAAATATTCATAATTAATTGTTATTAATTATTTTTTTTTTTAAATGTGAAAAATTCTGGGACCACTTCTGCCATTTTAAATAATTTTTTTAAGTAAAAAAAAAATAAAAAAAAATGTACAGAATTGATATTACAGGTCTGACCATGTATTCATATTACAAAATTATTTAAAAAACTTGTTTTTTTTGGCTTCCAAAAATATGGTTGTTTGGGGGTTAAAAAATTACTTTTAACCCATCGCCGTCAGCGCTCTGGGGTTTAAACATGCATTTCACAGCGCGAGAATATTTTGTGCGTGATTTGTTAATGAATATGGTGGGAGCCGGTCGCTATGGCCAGTCGCTATCATGCGCTCCCATACAGCGCGGAACCTGTCAAATAGCAACTCATCACCCCGTATTCAACATTACTGCACACCGACTAAGTTGCTATCAACTACCGAACAACGGCCAAGCACAGCGACTACTAGCGGGCGCTCTGAAAATGCCGCTACAGTCGCTCAACTGTCGCTACCTGCCGCTATTAATGAATCGGCCTCCCCGTGTGACACTGTGTAAAATAAATGATTATGATATATAATAAGGGGTCAGTTTTTTTAGAATGTGCCTTAGTTATGGTTTTGACTGCAAAATATAAATGTACTGAATGTAAACCACCATCAAACTGGTCTACATATCTTTGCTATAACAAGACAAAAATTTAGATGTTGGAAATTTGCCCTTGGGAGAAAATAGCTCAACTGAGAAATGAATCTGTACAATCAGACAGGACTTCTAGGATTTGCATTAAATGCCGGAATATTTGCATCTGGTGTAACTGTACACTTACATTCCTTTTCAATACATTCCTCTTTGCCACTTTACTTACACTTTACTAATTTCAACATTGATTTGACGGTAGCTGTAGGGGATTCTGTTATGTGATATCTATGGAAAGGCAGAGAGTACTTCCCAAAAATAGAAAGTTATTGTATAGGGCATACAAGCAAAGGATAACAGGATTTTTCCCAGAATCCCAGACCCATGTAAATAAACTCTTTACACCTCTCGAAGATCCTGGATCTGCCTGGGTGTGCAATGCATAGCATTGGAGGAAATCTGTTATCCGTTACCTGTGTGCCCCATACAGGGGCGGTCTGGCCATTATTAATATTAATGTTTATTTATATAGCACCATCATCTTCCGTAGTGCTTCACAAGGTATAATTACAGACAAGGTAAAACATATAGTACAGGGAGCAATGCAAACTAGATGCTACGAGGTTTAAACGGGCAGGCTGATTCATTAATAGCGCCAGGTAGCGACAGATGAGCGACAGTAGCGTTATTTTCACAGCGCCCGCTAGTATTCGCTGTGCTTGGCCGTTGTTCTGTAGTTGATAGCGACTCAGTCGGTTTGCCGTAATGTTGAATATTGGGTGAGGAGTCGCTGTTTGACAGGTTCCGCGCTGTATGGGAGCGCATGACAGCAAACGGCCATAGCGAACGGCTCCCAGCATATTCATTAACAAATCACGCTCCAAAAATTCTCGCTCTGTGAAATGCATGTTTAAACCCCAGAGCGCTGGCGGCGATGGCTTAAAAGTAGTTTTTTAACCCCCAAACAACCATATTTTTTGAAATAATAGCTTAAAAAAAAATCTAACATAGCAGAAGTGGTCACAGAATTTTTGACATTAAAGAAAAAATAAAATTAATAGCAATTAATTATGAATATTTAAAGTTAGCTCCGTTGAAATGCATTGGAGAGCGCCAGGTAGCGAGAGGTCATACCTGTCGCTGTTCAAGGTCGCTCGCTGGCGCTGTGGGGTGAGGCTGGAATAATGATGAATGATTCGCTATCTGGTGCTCTGTCTGTCGCTAAGCAGGATCGGCTTGATAAATGTGTGATTGTGGTGGGGAGCCGGCGTTCTCGTGGCGGTGAGCGTCATTACCGTTCGCTCACCATTCGCTACCTGGCACTATCCCTTGAAGGGCCCAAGTGTTGTGAGCACAGGCGACAATAGGAAAGAGAGCCATAGGAAGTATAGGGAGAATGCCTAGTGAGCCGCACTGATTCAGTGCTAACGGGGCTGGCAACTCACCCAGACCCTGTGCCAGAATTCACTCACTCCTCTTCTAACAACCCCCTCAGGTCCCTTGTCTTCCAAGTTTCCTTCCATACCTAGCGCATTTAACTCCTGGAAAAGATGCCCCAACCCACATTTATCCCCCCTCAACTCATATAACCTCATAATCGTGGTTGTGGGGGGATTACCCACACCTGACACACACATTTTAGTACCAAATCTTTAAGAGTGGCCATTTCCCCATCCATGAGCTTCCCCTACCATGGCTGGATTAAGTGTGGTGGAGGCCCCTGGGCACAAAACGTGGTGGGGGCTAGAAAAGGGAAGACCCTATTAACAAGTTACATGATGTTACAAACTTTCGGGCAGCTGCCCTTCTCAGGTTGGCTGGGGCATCCTGATCTGGCTCTGAGCTCCGAGCAGCAAGAAAAGCTGAATGGAGCGTATATCACCGGCCACATCCCCACTCACCTCAAGCTGTGGTGCGTCTCCACTCTAGCTATTCAGTAATGCCTGCTATCGGTACACACCTAAGCTTAAAGTAGAGCAGGGATGCGGCATGAGATCACGGGTGAGATGGGTTACCAGGGGCATCCCGAAGAGACAGAAAGAATTCATATTGTATATGGGTAAAGCCTAAGGACTTTTTCAAAATGCATTTGGTGTGCTATATGCACAAACAATTTACACTTATGGCCTCCATCCCATGTGACAAGCTCAGGGTTCTATCATTCTGGAAGTCAGTTATAAACAGCTATTTCTTTTAAAAGGTAAAGTCTCTTTTAATGTTTTTAAAATATTTTTGTACCAAAAGGATGTCCTCAAGGTGATAATTTGATCTAATATATCAAGAACACTGCTGCTATGTCCACTGCTGATGTGAGATATGAGATCCTTGATTAGATATACAGGCTGATTCATCACTAACGCCAGGTAGCGACAGATGAGCGTCTGTTGCAGGCATTTTCAGAGCGCCCGCTAGTAGTCACTGTGCTCGGCCGTGGGTCGTCAGTCGCTGTGCAGTAATGATGAATACATTGTGAGGAATCGCTATTTGAAGCGCATGTTAGCGACTGGTCAGTGCGACCGACTCACAGCATATTCATTATAAAAGCAGCCCCACAAAACTCTGGCACTGAAAAATGCTTGTTTGAAGCCCAGAGCGCAGGAGGCGGTGTGTTTAAAGTCTGTTTTTCAGCATCTATCAACTAGTAACAAAGCGACAACATATGGAATTACATAGTAACAACATTGTAACATGAACACTTTAATGCCAGACCTGTAATGTCATTTCTGAAGAAATATATAAAACATGAAAAATTGTTGAAAAAATGCTTTTTCAATGCCAGAAGAGGTCACAGCATTATTTGAGATTTAAGAGAAGTAAAGGATCGTCCATTGAAATGTATGGGAGAGCGACAGGTAGTGAGAGGTCATACCTGGCGCTGTGCAAGGCTGAACGCTGGCGCTGTTCGCTGCGGCTGTGAAAATGATGAATCAGACGCTACATGGCGCTATCCCAGTCGCTAAACAGATTCTGCTTGATAAATGTGTCATTGCGTGCCGTGTCCGGCGTTCACCAGCCGCTACCTGTCGCTACCTCTCATTAACCAGCCACTACCTGACGCTATCCCTTCTTAAATAAGGCCCATAGTTCACCTGTGGAGAAAAGGTGCAAACCTTTCCTGGGATTCCCAACAAAAGACAACCCTGGCCTCAGATTAGGGCTGCCCAGTCACATGGGTTGACTGAATGTACAATTTGCCCCTTTTCAGTGCTGCGTGCTCCTGAGGGTTACTTCTTACCTGGTTGTCTGTGTTATCTGTATGTTTTACATGCAGCTGATGAGCAATGCATAACATCATATTAGAAGCATAAATCAAATACCTAATATAGAATGTAACTGCATTTGTCTAGCAAATAAATCAAATATTTATTTCTGATACCTTGGTCGCCGAAACGCTAAGCCGTACTGTTGACAGGCCAAGCCTACTGTTGGAGTGTAAACAATGGGCATAAATCTCTCAATGTCAGAAGTCAGAACTTTGTAAAAGAGTTTTTCATTTCGATCCTGCAGTCCCATCAATAAAATATATCTGTTAAATAAAAGAGTGAAAAGATAAATACAATATGAGACAGCTATTCTTTAGATATTGGCTTCCATTTTAGTACATTTTAGATGTGGGATAAGCACACATCTATCCTAAGATAAAGAGTACATACAGTATACACATAAGGGCAGACTAGATGGACCGTATGGTCTCCTTCTGCCGTCAACCTTCTATGTTTCTATGTTTCTACTAGGCAGCAGAGGGGGTTTCAAAAGGGATCTTAAATTCTCAGAGGCCCTTTACACCTTCCCATTTATGTTGTGCTGGAGTAGAAATAGTCCACTGCAATGAAAGCGGGGAAATAAATGGCCTATTCTACATCTATGTGCTGCACTGCATTTTGCCCCTAGCACAAGTGCAATGCTCATTATCAAAGTCTATGAGCAGCATGATTGGACTAGAGCACCTTGGGCCCACCAGGGGAAAACATTCTTGGGGCCCATCCTTCAGCTAAAACACAATTATTGTAATAATATACCCAATGTCCCCAGTGTCACCGAGCCGAGCCATAGCTCTCACTGCCACCCAGGAAGTAACCGGAGGGAGATATATGTCTAGGGACCTGTTGGTGACATGATCTGGCCATTGGTCATTGGCTCCCTAAGGCCGTTTCATCATCAGTTGCCGGGCAGACTCCTGGGCCCTCCTGACGCGGATACCTTCCCCAGATGCAGACGGAGGGACGGTGGGGCGGGCTGCGTAGCAACCCGCCAGCCGGGATTTCGGCAGTGACAGATGCGGTGCGGTGGCTATCCACCAGAGCTGAGGGGGATGGGTCCAACTGAGGTGCAAAATTTTATTACTTATTTATTTATTACTTGCATACTTTTCTACTGTTTGACTGTGTTTGTATATTACTGACATTATGGGTAAATGCTTAGTGACCCTCTGACATCACTGATGATGTCATTTCTGGTTGACCTTTGACCATTTAAACTCTATGGGCTGTACACTCTGCTTGTTTGTTGCTATCTTGTCTTGCTGTGTTGGTCTCTGATGAAGGGACATTAAAGCCCTGAAACGTTGGACTTACTGACAAGCAATGGCACATTCCAATTTATGGATTTGTATTTATTGAATGGACTTTTGCATAATACAAGTTTTCATGAACTAAGGAGTGCTGGCTTTTCTGTTACTACATCTATGTGCTGCGTTGCATTTTGCCCCTAGCACAAGTGCAATACACATTATCGAAGTCTATGAGCAGCAGGATTGGACTAGAGCAGCTTGGGCGCACCAGAGGAAAACATTCTTGGGGCCCATCCTTCAACTAAACACAGTTAGATTGTAATAATACACGTATTTAATAACTAAATAAAAATTTAACTTACTAAAGAAATAACAAAAACACTATGGATAAGCAAGAAACTCCGTTTTATTCTTGGATCTCTTGTACCTTAATAGTGGCCCTAGGTAAGTGCCTGGGGGCAACCAAAGGCTTCTCTGGTGGGCCAGTTTGACACTGATGGGCAATGCAGATAAAGCACATGTGTTACACTTTACCCCCTTGCGATGCAACCAAAGGGCTGATACTCTCAACCACCTCCTGGTCCATCGCCAATGGGCTCCACTGCCATCACTGGTCTTTGCTGGGTCCTCAGCAATGTGTCCCAGTCTTCCTTATTAAGTGCAGCACAGCTGCCTTTATCTGTCACAAGGTCCTTCTGCAGGTTCCTTCTTCCACCTCCCTGATCTTCAGTCTCCAGCATCTGCACTCCGCAGGGCACAGCCACTGCAGGCAGCCTATGGCGCACCCCACTGCACTGATGCCTAAAGCACAGGCACAGTGCAAAACACACTGCAATGTCAACATACAGTGTGAAAGGACCACTAGGCATTTTTAGGTTTGTACAGAGTGAGTACAAGTCTTTGATCAGCCAGCAGCCAATCTCATTTAGCCAGTCAAGCCAGGCACACATTGATGTGATATCCATATGGTCACATGGGTCTGGGTCCTGGGGTCCGGGGTGAGTATTGGTGTTCCAGTACTGGCTTGCAGGTTCTTGCATCAGTGATCAGAACCCCCACCCCCCCAAGTCAGAGGCATGTTCATTTTTTGTTTTATTGATATTCAGGTGTGGGAACACTTTAAGTGCCTCCTGCAGGATGTAAATTGAATAGCAGTGAGAAACACTTACCCCTTGTTTACAGGGCTCCCAAAACCTTTTAGGTTACCCTCCCTGTTACATTTTAAGTAAATAAATTGATTTTCTACAGTAAATAGCAATCAGCCATCAAATGGTATGACTGTGAAGGGAAAATAAACATATAACTTGGTGGGTTGAATAAAGGGTACTATTGGCTTGGGTGACAATGTGTGTCTTTGAGACCGCATGATATGCTATGGTGAGCTGTGTATACAAAGCGTAGGGTCAGAGTTATAAAGACTAGTAACAAGTGGACTAGAACATGTGTTGGTAATCTAAATTCCGTATAACTTGAAACATAAATAAAGGTTACAGATGTGAAAGGAAGCCCAAATATTACTCGCCAGTGGCATTTATTCGTCTGAGATGCCAGCTGTTGACTCTCAAAGGCATTTACAGTTTTCCTCCTGTATGCTGCATCAATAAACACAGGTCAAATCTTGGAAGCTCATTGGTGCCAAGTCAATTAACTGCAAACATTTGTAGAGAAAAATCCTAATTGCAAACACATTCAGCACTAGAAACTGTAAAGGAATAGTGTCATGAACCTGTCTTACAGATGTACTAATCCTGTGAAAACACCTCTCTTGTTCAGGTCTAACATATCAGTAGCAAGGCAGGGACCATATCTCAAACTTTGCTTCTGGTTATAATAAACAAGAAGGGGGAAAGGTGCAATGAATGAAGGGAAGTCAATCAGCTTTCAAGCAAATGTCCACTTTTCCACTGACTTTAGAGGGCACAATAGAGACCACTTGTTCCTTCTGCATTGCCTATTCATCCCCTGCAGGTTTGTGAAGAATGGAGCTGCGCTTCCTAATTTTGGTTGGTGGGTAGGTGTGTGGCTTGTGTATGGAAATCTCCCATTGAGAACAGTATGCGTCTCCATACACAAAGAACATCCATGTACGGAGTTGCCCACTGTTCTCAATGGGAACTGGCAATACACAGCAATCCCATCTATCATCTGGAACCAGGAAGCCAGTTTTACATCCCGGGACTATAGGAAAAGTAGTTAGAGGCATGGGAGCGACGGAAAGGTAAGTGGCCTGTTTTGTGCCCTCTGTCACTGGCTCGCTCTTAGGTCTGTGCAAAAATCCATGAAAGTGGACTTTTCCATTTAAAAGCGTTTTTCAGCCACATTACTGGACCTGACTAGCTCAATGGTTGAAGAAAACACAACTCATTAGCCACCTCCATGCACCCCCCTACTTCCAGTTACGAGGGGGCAGGCTTGCATGTGTAAGCGCTTGGTTTGTGGCCCTCTGGAACAGCACCTCTAAGGCACTTCAGGAAGGTGTGCATCTGAGCTCTTATCCCAGGCCTTTTCTGGAATGATCCCACCTGACAAGCTCTTCCACCTAATGTAAGAGGTTTGGTCCAGGACCATTTATAACAGGTCACCACTGCAAAGCCTATACCATTTCAACATCAAATAATAGTAGTGGCAAAAGCCCTAGCTGCCATAATATATATTTCTAATTGAGTTATTAATATACAAAGACCTAGCAGCCAACATACATAAGAATATTATAAGTATAGTAGAGGAATATTTAAATAAAAAAATCTCTTAAACTAAACTTTCTTCCAGACCGGAAGTTGATCTGGGTGCTAACATTTGATGGTGGACTAATAAGGGTGTGTGGAATGTCACCTGATCTGTTATGTTTGAAGGTAATTAAATGGCCTTAATAGAGTAAATAATGTTCAACATGTAAATAACCATCAGAGGGGATTAAAAGCAAACCTGTGGCAGAAAATGCTGCCATACCTGTAGTGATATTCACCTTCCTTCAGCCTGCTCCATCTTCAGCCCTACTGCTGGGTGCTTGCTATGTCATGATGGCAGCCAGTAGCTGGGGTCAAATCTTTTTCATGGTCACATGAGACCAGAACATTTGCAAAGAGGGGTAAACAGATTTCAGACAACAAAAAAAGTTGTGTCTGCACATAATCTGTGTGTTTAGCATATCGCTTTATGTGCTAGTCTCCACCACAGAAGCCATTATGTTTTAATATGTGAGGCATTACCTATCAAGGTCATTTTTCTGCCTTTCATAGTTTCGGAGCACTCTTAAAAGCTGGATCTCTTGACTGAGGAAACATGGAGGGAGGAGACCATGGATGCCCAGCTGTAGTCTCTCCTCCAGGGAGAAAGCCATACCCTAGAAAATAGAAGACAAAAATAATAAGATATTGAAAAAAAGTGTTACATTTTGTTTTAGTTAATCCTTAAATTACAGTTTTTACAGTGGCAACAACTTGCTTATATCTCCCCTCAGGCAATGGGGGACTGGCCATAGTGGGCACAGAATGACTACCTGGTTGGTTGCACTTCTTTGGGGCCAACTGAGTTGGTTTCTCACTCTTTTCATAACATCCCTCTTAGGTACCTGCCTCTCAAGTCTCTCCTCCAATACCTGACCCCACTGTACCCCCAGTTAAGACCCCAGCCCACACATTGCCCCCACTATGCATATAGCCAGAGCAGAAAAGCCCTGGGGGCTCAGAAGTGTTTCAGTATTATTCTAGGAGGATGTTCATTAGGCTTTATGTTGCTAATGGCTGTAATCAGCGCATTTTGGGGGGGGGGCATCCTGATTATGTGTAGAAGGTGTTGGTATGCATTAAAGCCTAATGCCTATATTTAAAAAAAAAAAAGTAGTTTTCATTGGATGGGAAAGTATACGGGACACATTTATGCCAAATTTTCAGTGGACAGTGCAGCTTTTTGTGGAACACTGTACATGGAGGTCAGGACTTGAGCTTCAAAAATGGTAATACATTATACTGTAAACGCTATATTATTTCGGCACCTTTTAAAGCTTTATTAAAATGGGCATCATTTTATAATTTAGTTTTTTCTGTCTACCAATGAACTTTGCTTCAACTATTCATGAAACAGAAGGCCAAAGTCTCAAACACTATTCTTTTCAAACTAAGAAACAAGTTACCCATTATTCTATTTTTCAGTAATCGATACTTATTTCCTCTAGGGGAAACTGCTGGCCAAATACAGTATCTGCATAGCACAAATATATTTTCTAAAAAAAAAAAAAAGGAAAGTAAAGGCGGTATTGTTTCATTTCAATGACTACTGAGCAAATGTGAATATCTCACGTTGACACCGGTCTTTTATATATCTACATGACAAAATGTTAATGGATCCATGGTGGCATGGTCATTGTGTTTTCCACATTTCTAAAAAGTACCTCTAAGATTTCATTGGAGCAATGAAAAGTTGTTTTGTGCTACTAGAAAAAGCTTGAGGAAAATGTAAAAGTAGTTTTACTAGGACAGTGTATGCAATTTCTGTGCTAATGACACTATGGACCTTATTTATGATGTGAACCTTTGAGCGATGAGGATCTTTCTGGTGGCTATAGCACCAGTTTTGGAGTGCTGGCATCTTTGGCTTTTCTTGCGCTAGAAGTTGCAGTGCCCGATGCTAACTAATTTGCTTTGATTGTTACATTAGGTAATGGACGGCCTGTGTCAGTACCTGTTGGACTCAACTGCCGAATATACCAGTGTCAGTGTGTGCCACTTTGTACCAATGCCTTTTTGGCACTGCACAGCATATTTATGAATTTATTCCACCCTAAAAAAAGATTGCGCTGTATTTTTTGGGCGCTGGCTGGCGTTTCATCCTTACAGTTACAAGAAAGCACTGCTGGGGACAAAGGGGACACACTTTACAGTGCATTTAGGCTGCATTTTAGTTGTTTTCCAAATTATCAATTGATAGGCAAAAGAAGCAATGAAAAACAATTCTGCTACCCAGTGCCACTTCAGCCAGAGCACTCGCCGCTTTGACCTTTTGGATGTTCGCTGAGTGCCACTGAGCCAAAAAAAAAGTAGCACTGACGCTTCTAAAATCAGGCTCCCCATTTACATGACACTCATGGATTCTCTATCACATGTTCTTCTTCCCTGCCCCCCCCCCCCCCCCGAACAGTAAGTGGGGCTAAATCTAAAACAACAAAAAAAAGAAGTTTCAAGATACAATATGGGTTTTCATATTTCACCACTATAAATCCTGGAGTTGTGGTCTAAGAAGACACTATTCAGAGCACCAGAGTGAGAATTTTAATTGTTAGTCAGGTACTGTACGTATATTCCCCCCCCAAAAAAATTGTTATGGCAGGAAGACGAGATATAATGGATAAAAGGGTAACAGTTCCAGCATTAGCAAAATTAGAGGGTTGGAGATTAGAGAAATACTCCCCATATCGTGAACAAAATGACCCAATGCAAAAAATCCACATAAATACACCCTTCATCAAGAAAAATCCACCCAGGCTTGTTTATACCTTTTTATTTCTTTTACCATGCCCCCCTCCATTCACTGCGTGGCTGCTCACCATGACTGATGGCAGAGGCTTTGCTACGCTGCAGAGTGACAGAAAGAGAAGTCCAATGAGAGAGCGCCACTGTGCATGCGAGGGACCTGGATGAAGCCTTTTAGGTAAGCACCGCAGCTCTGGACTAGGAGCGACGGTCTGCATGGGAGAAAAGGTGAGTATCTTTCTTTTCTTTCATTTTTTTGCCTAAAAAAAGGTACTTCAATATTGCACAATTTTGCAATACACCTTCTTTTAGAGTTCAGATTTGTATTAAAAGCCACCTGCACAGATTGTGCCACTAGGAGGGGTCCCAGTAAGTGAAATAACTTCAAGTTGTGAGGTGGACAGATTAGGCTACAGCTGGAGGTTTAGGGTTGGGGTACTATCAAGGTTTGGGGGTGTGAATCTGTAGCTATAGTTGGTAAACTAAGACCATGGAGTTAAAGTATGTTCTGACTGGAGGAACTAACAGAGGTACAGTGAGTCTGATGGGAGCTGCATGGCATTACCAAGTATCCAGTTTCTGACAAACGTGGGGTCAGGGGCAAACATTAATCTGGAAACCCACATCTATTGGGGAAAGTTTACTGTTGCCTCTTGTGAGGAGCAGGGGCAAACAGCCATGTTATGGAGGATCACCACATGTGCACCAAGCAATAGCCTCCCTAAGCCCCATCTTGCTAAACTGGATAGGCCCACTTCTCCCAATCACACCAATCCCAGGTAGCTTTTCTTCCCATCAACACAGCAGGCATGTGTCTACTTGCATCTATGCAGCACAAAGTCTAAAGGGTGGCGACCCACTGCCCTCATAACTGGAATAGAGGTCCTTATGCTTAGAATACACACAACTCCCCCCTCATCCTGGCGTTTTCTGTAACCATTTTGGCTGGAATAGAGCTTTCACTTTACTTATTACTTCAAAAGAAAAATCAAAGCGTTATCAGTAAAAATAACATTTTTAGAACAGCATTTGTATATTAATGCACTCTGCGATGATAGCAATCAGGAAAACAAACAGCACTTGACAACACATTTATTTACTCAGATCTGGCAAAAAAATAACATCTGAGAAATGTTCAGAAATGGTTCTGATTTGCTCCAGCAGGTTAACAGTCCTTCCACTCACATTATAAAGACGGAAGGTACAGTAACTACTATAAAACCCAAAAGGCAAAATTACAAGACAGACACATAATGTATGTGACTAGAACAAACATGGCATCACTACATGCAAGTTTCCTCCTGAAAATGTGCACCACACAGGAAGAAACAGACGTATTGGGACATTGACCTCCTGAAGTCAAAGGAACAAGCCAAATTGTGAATGATCACTTTTCAGTGTATCTGTGAAATGCATCTACCACACTAGGATTTTCCACTAACGTTCTGTTGTTTTTACCCCGAGTCAGCTGGACAGTGCTACTCCTCCAATATGCATGTATGTAAAATATAACATGTACTAGTACATTTTATTCTATAGTGTTATCTGCATAGTTCAGAACCAAATGAAAAAAATAAATCCACCCCTAACTGTATTGCTATCCCAGATTAGAATTTTAGAATTAGCAGAACCTTAGAAGAAACCAATAGAACATGGATAAAGAGGATCTTGAAGCGACTTGTTTTGTTAAAACCTCAGACGCTTAAGTTGTATGTGGTGTCACTATGTCTAACTGTAAAAGCTCTTTGGGGACTTCAGACAGAAGGATATAAATATCCAAGTATGTGATATGATTTTGAAAGAGCAAACAAACAAATGGAAATCCATTGGGGCCCTGGTAGCTCACCTCCATAGATATCATTACAGTTTTGATATTGTTGGACCATCTGTCAGCAGACCATAGCCTAACCAAAGGTGGACTATGCAATATTACAATGATCCTAAACATTTCAGCAAATCCTTTAAAGATTGGCTGAAAAAATGGAGGATTGTGTTAGGGCGAGCGCTGCACGCCCATCTAGCAGCACTTCACTTACCTCCATGGCTGCATCCAGCCGTCATCCATTTTGCAGCACTTCCCTCATGACTGTTCCTAGCTGTCTCCCTTCCCCCAATGCTTCCTTCTCACATGCTCAGGTGCGCGCACATCTCCGTCCACTAGAGGGTGAGCGCACTAGATTCCTGAGATTTAAAGGGCCTGTACAGCACTGATTGGTGCCTGGTCATCCAATCCTGCATCCACTTCTCCTATTTAAAGAGGCACTTCCTTCCTTCAGTGCCGGATCTTGGTCTCTCCATGCTTGTTGAAAGTCAGACATTCTTGGATTGCTCACCCGTGTACCGACCTCTGCCTGTCCCCGACTCTGAACCTTTGCTGCCTGCCTCGACCTCTGCCTGTACTTACTCCGCCTTTTGCCTGCCACTTGTGTACCTCGCTGAACCTCGGCTGACTGTGGGACTGGGCCGCTGTTGGGGGGTAGCGACCTGGGGGTCACTCGCCGCACAAGACCAACCTGCCTTGCGGTGGGCTCTGGTGAATACCGGTGGCCCCTTAGACTCCGCTCCCCTGACACGGTACCCACCATCGGTCCCACAGTTAAAGCGGATCCACACCCGAGTCCGCTCCACCTGGTCCGTGACAGATTGTATATGGGTCTAAAAAGTATGGATCTAAATTCCATTGAAATACTGTGTGGGACAAGAAACAAGGTGTACATGCAAAAATATCTAAAACATCACTCTGCATGCATGCATTAAACATCATACACATACGCTTTATATTAGTCTAAGAGGCACTCTATAGCTTGTATCTATTTCCCTTGGATGGGATAAAAGCTGACATTTCCCACTTCTCTTTCTCTGTGACAAAAGCAAAAGAGTGAAGGAACACACACAAGGACCATGGGGACTGTAGTAATGCTGTATGTGGAAGATCTGGCAAGTAATCTCATTACAAGGCAACGGTAACACAGCCATTACAGAAAGCAGCTGCGCGGTGCCAGGCGCATTACAGAATGAGCTGTGCATACATAGCAGTGAAAGCAATGGCAAGTAACTTGATAAAATAATAATTCATTTGCATTCTGATGACCATACTAGCAGAAGAGTAGTAATAGTTATGAGGCTGCTTTTGTGCTTCAGTGCTTTGCAATGAAGAGATGGGAAGGGAACACAGCACAAAACCTTTGTGTACTGCTCTTTGTATATCTGCATTTGCACATCTGAAGAAAAAAAGGATGTTGTTGCTGGGACCCAAAATTAATTTTGGAAATGTCATGGAGAAGTGAAGTTTTCCCCCAAAAAATGCAAACCTTTTCATAGAAGTCCTTGCATGCGCACTGATGTACCCTTCAGCCTAATCAATATAATCGCACTAGCTGTGACACTAGGCTGAACTTTTATTTTGGCATGTGGTGAACAATCCTCATAGTTTGACCAGTTAAAGCAAACAAAGGTTAAAGGCATCAGATCACATCAGCAAAGCGTGACTCCTGAACCTGTGCCACCTGTTAAGCCTCAAGGCTTCCCACACCACAGCAGTACAAAGGCTAGGGTGGGCTAAAATACCATTCTTATAGCAGAGATATAATGGCTAATTTTGTATTTATCAGGCTGAAAAATATCAATTTATGATTAGTTGTTGTAACAAGAAAAACATATTCCACTTTTCACAATTTTTCACAGCTCATTTCAGAGATGTGAAAGTGCTGCAGAAAAAATGGGAAAGAATTGAGGAAACTTACTGTTGTAATTCAAGGTGATAATCAAGTGTAAAATAAGCAAATCAAACTTTATAAAATATATACATTTACATACATAAGCTTCAAACATACAATAATATACATATACTATAGATTTTGAAGAGATCTTAGGAGGTGCCCCCACGGGATATATAGACTTATAGACTTATAGACTTATAGACTTCAGTAAATGGCCGGGTCTGATCGACTTCAGGGTCGCCACTCAGGGTTTTGTTCCACTTTAATACCTTTAGATTTTCCTGCACAGTTATTCAAAGAAGAATTTCAGTCAGTTTAGTTTATATTGTATAGATTTTACACATTTGAGTCACCTGGTCTCATAACAAAAGCAGCACCTCACACACACACAGCCGTTACCACTGATTACAGTGTCAGCCTCTGAGGTAAAGTGTTGGTAGGAGACCAGTGGGCTAAATGAAGCAGCTCACTAAATACAACCCAGCAGATCCCCCTATTCAGCAAATGGACTGAGCCATTGTAATTATACAATTTAAAAGAAAGGCATACATTTTTTCTTTTTTCTATCACCAGATTATTTATACACATGTTAGAAGCTATTGTGTGGCTATTTAATTATTTATCTTTTTTAATGCAAATTTCGCGATACTGCTCCTTTAATAGTTTATTCCAATATCTTTGCAATGTCCTCAAAAATGATGTATTCACCTACGGTGCTGGTTCCCGGTAGTCGGAGGGCTGGTCTGCCCTTCACTGCTGTTCCCACCGCTGCCACAGCCGCCCACACACATACACCTAAACGCATTTGAATATCTTGGATCTGGTACGTCTGATTACATAAACTGGTGATTGGAGCTCACGTGTAAAGGAATCAAACTGTTTTGCAAATTGGGTGGACAAGACAAAAATGTGTTTTAAATGTTTATTAACTTTTTATCTTGATCTTTTAAAGTCTAATGAACTGTTTTACCTGGCGGGGTACCTTCTAAGATCTCTTCAAGATCTATAGCGTAATAGAGATGACAGCAGAAGAATGGCAGTGTTTCAACATGCATGGCCATGTGGGATCAAGTTTGCTGAAGATCAGGTAACCATATGTTATTTATTCTTTGAACTTCATCAAGCAAAAGAGCACTCTCACTCTTTATGTTCAGTGTTTCAGGTGCTTTTATTTGTGTTTTACTATAGCACCCCATGTAGTTAATTGTGCTTACTGTCTACATTTGTAGAATTAGTTAATGGTGTGGTATTCTGCAAAAGATATACTAGGAACCCATGCATTGGTAGTTGATTGCTACAACTGATAACAGTATTTCACCTGAGGCGAGGGTGAACCATGGGCGTACATACCATAGACGCAGTGAAGGCAGGTGCCCCTGGGTCTGTGGCACAAGGGGGCCTGGGCAAGCTACCTCCACTGCCTCTTTGGAATGTACGCCTGGTGCCAGCGGAACTTCATAGTTACCTTTCCAGTCATGCCGTCTCCTTCCTCCATGTTGGCTTCTCCTGTGCAACAGCGCCTCACCCTGCCCCGGCACATGCATTGCTTGCATCTGTGCGCGTGCTCCTACTGCCTGGGGTGGGGAGTGCTGATGGGGGCCCTACTATGGGGCCTCATAAGGGCTATGTACCCCCTAGGGTAAACCCATTTATTGAAACCCTGCAAACTTGGAGAAATATTTAATCAATTAATTATGTCTTAAAATCCATTTCAAACAAGAGCTTTCTGTGGTTTTTACTACTGCTAGAGCAGTCCCAGCCACCTACATAGACAGTGAGCCCCACCAGTAAATCCTATTACATATGTTGAGCAATATTGATATCGAACTTTAACTATTTGGATCCATCAAAGGTGTGGTTCACCGCAAAAAAAAACTACTTGAATCTACAGACACCCCAAAACAAGACTTACTTTCTGTGGTTGCTGTCCCTAAAAGCTAGCATTTTAAAGAAGGGAGCCAATGCAAAAGTGTTTATCTGTTTCAGTCCATTTAACTTTATTCCAGCTTGTCATATTAACCAAAGCGGAGTAAAGAACTGATTGTACTTATTTTTGGCTGAATATTCATATGCCTTGACCTTAGCTGATCACAAAGAAATATGAGACTTACTTCTTCATATTATAGCTACAGCACTGGCTGTGTGTGTGTATAATTTTATGCTAAAGCAGACCGGATGTGATACTGATTTGTAATTGGCTGAGTACACGACAGATTTTTGAATAACAGCACAACACAGACAAAACTACAGATGTCCTTTGCCAAACACACAGCTGAAAAATATATTGGATAGCACCAAACTGCAGACTTTGATCCTGAATAGTAACTTGATAGTCAGGAAGTGGTACACTAACACAAAATACATTTTTTCTTTATTGCATGGCACGGCCCACTTCGGTATTCATAACAGTTGGGTTATTCCGCCACAAGGTAGCGCAATCTACTGCAGAAGAGTTGTGGCATCTCCCGGCCCCCTATAAAAACGGGATTAACCATAGAGTTCCCAGTGTTTCCTCTGCAGTGAAACTGCGAAGATAGAAGATGGCTCTCTCTCTATGCGCAGGTGAGCGAGGCAACCAAACCTGCGGCCCTGCAAGTCTATTTCCACCCATTTCTGGACCCTCACTGCCTCCCAGCCTTGGCTGACAGATCGGGTGAGGGTAGAAGAGCACTAGGGTCAAGTGCTCCTGGAGCACTGCTCCAAGCCGCAGACCCTGTTCCACAAAGGGTAGCCGGCCATAGGCTTTATGGTGAGCCTACTAGGGATGCGGAGTTCCTGTCCTGGCTTCGGAGGGGGTGAGTGTTTTGGGGAATGTGTCCCCTTCTTTTCCTTCAGGGGTCCCACCCCCCCTCCACCCCCCTCCTGGCCTGGATACTCGCCACTGCCTTCTCGTCTCTCTCTGTCCCCCCTCCCCCACTCTGACTTTGTTCGGGGGGGGGGGGGGGGCGGGTGATAGCGGTGAGTGGTGTTAGTTGTGGTGTTTTGCCATTTACAGTGTGTTTTTTGGTGTTTTTTGCCCCGCCGCGCCGCTTTGCACTGCGCTCTGCAGCTGTGGGTGCTATAACCTGTGGTGTTTTTGCTTTGTCATGGCGCCGGCGGGGTCACATGGGCGCCGTTTTCGCGCTCTTCAGGGGGGGTGGGGCGGGGGGGATGATGCGTATCGCGTCCCCCCCCCGTGGCCCGCCCCTTGAGGTACCTCTGTCGTTGCCATTTTGGATTAGCTGCACGTCTGGATTTCTCCCTTCCGGGCTGCAGCACTGTTTCCTCCGGTGTGTCGCTTCAATCTGTGGTCTGTGCCTTGGTGACCCTACGGTGTCCTTGGTCCGTGAGTCCCCCGTGGGGTCTTTTTTATTGGTCTCGTGGGGCATGTGCAGCGGGATGCTCATGTGTCGTTTTTACTTATGTCTTTCAGGCGGGATACCAGTGGGTTGTGGTTTCTCCAGGCTCTACTCCTTCCTCCCTCCCCTTTTTTGCAGATCGGGGGCATCCCGTGGGAGGGCATCCCGGGTGGCTTTTGTATTATCCTTTACCCAACGCTGGCCTATTGCGCCTGTGTTAACCACCATATGGAGGCTTCTGGGGATAGCGTGCTCGAGGGTCCTTCGGGGCAATCCTGGCTGTGTTCCATGTGCGGGGTATCCCCTATCAGCAATGATGTCACAGTGTGCGTGCCATGCACTCAAAGTGTCCTTGCACTCCAGCTTGGTTTGCCTGCATCGCTTCCCAGCTCTGCGTCCCCTTCGGCTGCACCTACCCCCCACTGCTGCAATTAGCTCCCAGTGAGGGGGATGCTAGCAGGGGGTCACACTTTGATCTGGCACTTCGTGTGGCCAACATTGAGAAGCAGCTTGCTGGGCCTATTCCTAGGAAGGCTTCTGCCAAGAAGCGGCACCTGACTTCTACACCCTCACGCTCCACTGAGGAGTATGAGTAATTTGATGCCACTGGTGGACTTTATTCCCTAGAAGAAGGGGAACTGTTCCAGGACTCTGACTCCTCTGGGGACCAGCAGGAGGGTTGCCTTAGTGACCCTGGGTCTGCGTCCGGGGAGGAATCATGGTACCCTGAGGACACTGACAATCTGCTGTCACAAATTTTTGAAATCTTGCACATTGCTCCCCTGAGGTGGCTAAGAAAAAAGCAGGGTGAGCTTTTTCGTCCTGGTAAACAGCGTCTGGAGTTCCCTGAGCAGGGCCATTTTACTTCTATGGTGCTTAGGGAGTGGGAACGTCCTAACAGGCTGCCCGCTGTGCCCAAGGGATTGGATAAGAGATATCCCTTTCCTGCTGATCTAGTAAAGCGTTGGTCCTGTTCTAGGCCTGTCTAATACTTCGGAAATGCCTTCCCCTGACACTACCATTCTGAAGGACCGGCGCATGGATCAGCTGGCCTGCCATGCTTTTACTTGTGTGGGGGCTGGACTGCGCCTGGCCTGTGCTGCTGCCATTACTGCTATTGCCCTTAAGACACTGCTTAAGCATCTCTGCCATGGCGCTATGGCTGGTAGGAGGAGGAAGGATTATAGGGCCCTCTTGCTTAGCTCTGATTTTGTTGTATTTATCCTTACTGCCATGGATGATGCTGTGAGGCTGGACGGTAGGGCCTCTGCACTTTTGGTGGCTATGCGCCGCTCTGTTTGGTTACGTCAGTGGGCAGCTGCTGCTGCTAAGAAGGCTCTCACTGGGCTCCCCTTTGCGGGGCTGTGGCTCTTTGGAGAGCATCTTGATGTTTTGGCCAAGGATGGCAGGCTGCCTCAGCGTAGGAGACAGCTCCGGCCTTTTCGGGGGATCTCCGTCTCCCTCCCCTCCCTTCGTTCTTCCAGAGGAGGTCGTGGCTCCCTTTTCTCAGGTAGCCGCAGAGAGTCCTTGGGCCGTGGCAGATCCCGTGGATGTCCCAGTCTCTCCTGGGGTTCCAAGCCCAAACCCCCTCCCAAGGCCACTCAGGCATGAGGAGGCACCCTCACCCATCTGGATGGGGGGACGGCTTCGGCTCTTTGCTCACGTCTGGAAGCTTCACGTTTCAGACCGGTGGATTCAGGAGGTGGTGTCCTCCGGTTACAAGATAGAGTTTGCAGCCTGGCCACCCCCAAGATTCATCTGATCCCGGATGTCTTTAAACCCCCTGTCTGCTCAAGGGTTACTTTCGGAGGTTCAATGCCTGCTGGAGTCAGGGGTCATTTGTCCGGTGCCCCATCAAGAACAGGGTCAGGGGTACTATTCCAATCTCTTCACGGTCCCCAAAAAGGACGACTCTCTGAGGCCCATTCTGGACTTGAAGGGCCTCAACAAGTTTGTCAGATTCAAACATTTTCGCATGGAGACGCTACGCTCTGCTGTAAGTACCCTTCGCCCTGGCGACTTCATGACCACCGTGGACATCAAGGATGCTTATCTTCATGTGCCTATCTTCCCAGGTCATCAGAGATTTCTGAGGTTCGTGCTGCTCAGCAATACCAGTGTGTGGCCTTACCATTCGGTATCACCTCGGCGCCTCGGGTGTTCACCAAGGTGCTGGCGGGAGTGATGGCTCTGCTGCGAACCCTGGGGATTTGCATCCTTCCCTATCTGGACGACATCCTCATTGTGGCTCAGTCCTTTCATCAGACCGAACAGGACACCCAGGTGGTGATTTCCACTCGGAGTCCTTCGGCTAGGTGATCAATTTTCCCAAGTCTTTACTGTCTCCATCCTTGATGAGGTCTTTTCTGGGCATGAGACTGGATACTTCTCAAGTCAAGGTGTTCCTTCCTCAGCAGAAGGTGGAGGACCTTTAGAAGCAGGCACGGGCTCTGCTCTTGTGTCCTCATCCCTTCATCCGTCTGGGGATGCAGTTGGTGGGCCTGATGGTGTCCTGCTTCGAGGCGGTCCCCTTTGCTCACTTTCACATGAGACCTCTTCAGTTGCACCTCTTGTCAGTTTGGGATCGGGACCCTGTGTCCCTGGATCAGGGATTTGCTCTGTCTCCTCTGGCCAGGCAGTCCCTTTCATGGTGTCACCACGGATGCCAGTCTGACGGGCTGGGGGGGCTTTTGGAAGTCCCTACAGTTCCAGGGTCGTTGGGGCCCCCAGGAGGCCCATGCTCCCATGAATGTCCTGGAACTGAGGGCGATCAGGTTGGTTCTGTCCCACCTGACCACACACCTTCGGGGTCGGGCTGTTCAGATCCACTCAGACAACCAGACCGTGGTTGCCTACATCAACCATCAGGGAGGGACTTGGAGCAAGCGAGCCTTCAAGGAAGTGTCTCTGATACTGTCTTGGGCGGAACAGAATGTCCCCTGCATCTCAGCAGTATACATTCCGGGGGTGGAGAACCAGGTGGTGGACTCCCTGAGCAGGGGGACGTCTCGTCTGGGGGAATGGTCCCTCAACTACCAGGTGTTTCTCTCCCTGTGTCACCGCTGGGGTCAGCCAGATGTGGACCTGTTTGCGTCCCGTCACAATCACAAACATCCCAGGTTTGTCTCCCTGTCACAGGATCCTCTGGCCTTCGCCATGAATGCACTGGCAATGCCTTGGACGGAGTTTCGGCTTCCCTATGTGTTCCCTCCGCTCCCTCTACTGGGCAGGGTCAGGCGTAAGATTGCCCAGGAGGGGGTGTCAGCCATCCTGGTGGCCCCCTGTTGGCCAAGAAGGGTGTGGTTCGCAGACGTCATGCAGTTGGCAGTAGACCAGTACGTCTTGTCCAGGGATCCAGATCTTCTCACTCAGGGACAGCTACGCCATCCCAATTTACAAACGCTGCCTTTAACGGCTTGGCTGCTGAAACCTACATCTTGATAGAGAAGGGGTTGCCTGCCTCTGTTGTGGATACCATGATTCGGGCTAGGAAGAAGTCCTCGTCCTTTTTCTATTACAGGGTCTGGCATGCTTACATTGCCTGGTGTGAGTCCAAGTCTCTTCCCTGTCTGTTTTTTTCCATTCCCAGGATTCTGCAATTTTTGCAACATGGTTTGGATTCTGGCCTTCAACTAAGTACCCTCAAAGGCCATGTTTCAGCTCTGGCAATTTTTTTCCAAAGATCTTTTGCCAACCACCGGTTGGTTAAAACTTTTTTCCAGGGTGTTACTCATGTGCGTCCACCTCATAAGCCTATGCTACCAGTCTGGGACTTGAATCTGGTGTTGTCTGCTCTGCAGGGTCCTCCCTTTGAGCCTATCTGTGGGGCTGCTTTGCCCATTCTGACTCTAAAGGTAGCCTTTTTGGTGGCTATCACTTCTGTAAGGCGAGTTTCTGAGCTGGCAGCGCTTTCCATCAAAGCCCCTTATTTTGAGAGGCATCAGGACAAGGTGGTGTTTCGGCTTAAGCTAGATTTCTTGCCTAAGGTGGTGTCTGCCTTTCATCTCAATCAGCACATTGTCTTGCCTTCATTGTGTCCTAATCCTGCTAATTCCAAGGAGCGGACACTGCATTCTCTGGATGTGGTCAGGGCTCTGAAGTTTTATTTGGTCGCTACTGAGCCTTTCAGGAAATCTGGTGCTCTTTTTGTTCTCACTTCTGGACCTAGGAAGGGTTTGCCTCCGGCTAAATCCACTATCAGAAAATGGATCCGTCAGGCGGTGGTTCAAGCCTATTCTGCTAAGGGGAAGGAACCTCCCTTTAGAATTACTGCTCATTCCACTAGTGCTATTGGTGCTTCTTGGGCTTTTCAGCACCAAGCTTCTGTTGAACAAGTTTGCAATGCCGCTACTTGGTCTTCTGTTCATACTTTTTTCCAAGTTTTACAAGGTTGATGTTAAGGCCTCAGCGGATGCTGCTTTTGGCCGGAAGGTGCTTCAGGCGGTAGTGACTTGAACTGCTGGCTGTTACTCATTGGGGATCCCACCCTACTTTTGGATGTCCCAACTGTTATGAATACCGAAGCAGGCCATGCCATGCAATAAAGAAAAAAGCAATTCTGTAAGTATTCACCTGTAGAATTGTTTTTGTTCTTGCATGGCACGGCCTGCTTCGACCCACCCTTGTTATCGTTATTCTTGGTTGCCTCTTTATGGTTATTGTTCCAAGCTAATTGGGGATTTTTACCTTTTTTACCTTTGTTCTCTCCCGGCTTCTTGTCTCACTGTCTACGCTGGGATCTCCGGGAGATGCCACAGCTCTTCTGCAGTACACTGCGCCACCTTGTGGCGGAATAACCCAAATGTTATGAATACAGAAGCAGGCCGCGCCATGCAAGAGCAAAAACAATTCTACAGGTGAGTACTCACAGAATTGCTTTATCACACATACTTCTATTGCAATACTAAAACAACTTTGTTGGTAGGTTTAAAAAATATATATTTTTACTGACCCCCCAGGCTACCCATTGCCCTTGTCTCAAATAATTTTTCCTGGGAACAGATTATGGACAGGGGGATATTGCCACTTTCAATCCAATTGTAATGAAGATTTAGTATTGTAGAAGTAGTTAATGTGGCAAGGGTAGGTATGACCCCCAGAGACATTATGCACACTGTGGGAGAAAGTCTGGGAGCTGGGAGGAGGGGAGAGAGGCTGAGGGGGTGATGAAAAGGCAATGAGTAATTTTCATTAAAGCCTGCTGTTGAGGGCTGTGCGCCTGGGGACTACACCCAGTCCAGCCAACCCCAATGCAGTGCAGTTGTCCAGAAACTCTCCTGGCCGTCCCTTTGGTCAGTCTGCCCTAGTTAGAATTGATAAGATACACATGCAAATCAATGCAATGAACAATTTGATTGCATACCAAAACCAAAACCTGAAGCACCGTTTCAAATACCTTGGGACCCACACACATATCAAATTGCATTTTGGTGCCACAAACCACAACAGAAGTCTATGGTGGGGCATGTAAGTATAGCAGAGCGGAGATAAGTTTGTAATGATCAAAGGACTTGATTCATCAAAAGCCCATAAGAAGAGCGCTCATGAAATTGCTTTCTACACATGGATGATATGCTTTATTAACAGAATACATTTCTTTTACTTACAGGTAATATTTACTAGCTTATCTGTGACATATTGCCTGTGAGTTAAAAGGTAGTAGGTAGAAAGAGAAATTAAGCAAAAAACACCTTTGACCAGTTTTGATACATCAAGCCTATTGCTAGACATAATACCTGCCGCCAATCCAGTGCTATTCTGTCAGTATGCACATGCAATCCTGATGCATCAGATGGTCTACAAAGTCTGATTTACTAGGTGAGCAGTCAAGGTCTATGTTTCTGCCCCAAGCTTCCACTCAGTACTGTGATCCTCGTCCATGTTTAACTCCAAATCCCTGCTCCTAATTTATCCTCATTTATAGCCTCATTACTCTGGTCCATGTCTGACTCCGGGGTGCTGCCATGCCCATGTCCAAGATCGTGCTCCTGGTCAGTGTCCAGCACCACTGTCTTGTTCTGATCTCTGTCTGGCCCCTCAAACTGCTTATGAGAGGGGAAGCAATTTACTAAACTTTCTTCTTTTGACTGGAGGGCTGCTTCAAAGGGGAATTCCACTCATAGATTAACATAGATTAGAGCTCCAGTTACTGATCCAGGCTAATGACCTTTAGATAGGTGTCATACTAAGCACTGCCAGTAAAGTACCTTCTCTTTTTATGGTACTGGTCTAAAAAGATTTAACTTTGTTTTCTGCTTAACCACATTTACTCTGTCTTTTTAATTAAGAAACAGCATACATCAGTTTTACTTGTTTCAACTTTTTATTTATTCACCTTCTTTTAAATGAGATCAGATGCATTAAAGCATAATAGGTACCTTATGATTTGTTTAAGAATATTTATGCACATCTCAGCTGATTTCTTTTAAAAATGAGACATTACTCATCTGTTTGATGGCGCATGAACATAAAGTAGCCAGAGGGTTGTGTGATTCACTTTGGCCAACAATGAAGGCAAATAAAACTATATAAGGTGCAGATTTGTATACTTCTGTTCTGAATATATACCCCCCTCATGAACCAGTGGTGTACTAATAGAGTTTAGCCATTATCTGAATTCTATTATAAGGGCTATCCACCTATGGCACCCTCTTTTGCTGCCCATACTATTTTACCTCATCTAAAAAAGAAATGAGGATGTTTTAGTTAATCTGACTCTAGGGTGAAAGGCTTTAGAGTTAATTGGGGTGCTAGGAACACTTTACCAATTAACCAGGTTTGGGGTGGACTGACCATAGGGAGATCCAGGGTGAATTACTGGTGGCCAGTACTACTCTGGGTGTGGATGGACTCCTACTTCTAATAAGTCAATCCAGACACATCTCTTTAGCTTCAGTCTGGGATGCAGGGTGAAGGTGTGTCAACTTCCAAAAAGATTATGGCTTCTGATAAGCAGCCTCCTGGCAGGGAGATTAGTGACTAGCTTGTTTCAGTTATATAAGACCATAATTTGAGTGATGTGACAAAAACTGCTTTGATCTGTTGACCAGACTGATATACTAAAATTAGAAAGCTCAGCAGTAGTAGTAGGCCAGCAGAGATTCTTTCCAATTCTCTGCAGTTTTTGTACCATCCCATTTTAGTAAGGAGTCTAAGCTTGTCACTACACTTACCCAACCAGTGTAGGTGATTTGAAAAACATCTTCTGCACAAAACTATAGCTACAAAAATAAACTAGTGGAGTGAGTAATCCATCCACCCATCGAACCTTAGACCCTAGTTCTATTATACGGCATTGTAGAAAAATCTTAGATGCAAAGGCCCAGTCATGTAAAAGGCTACAGCTTGCTTAACTAGTTAACATTTCATAAAACGTCCCTTTCAAGGGAAAAAAGGTGCCTGTTACATCAGCACCGTTACCCTGGACTCCTGACACGCTACTTCTTATCTACTAATCCAAACCAAAGTTTTCAGAAAAACATAGACATTGACATTTGTACACACTTTTCACTAGCATGTGAACTTTGTAAACTGTTAAAACTGTTTTTGAATATACCACCCTCGTTTTCATGACAGTTAAACTTACAAGAAACAGTATGCACCCTATGCCATATGCCACCATAAGCATTCCTCCCCAGAGCAATTCAGATTGCTGCACATAAAAATGATTTGACCTTTTTCTAATTGCTGCTGCTGTGGTAAATTTAAAAAAATAAGATGGTATCTCCGGGAGCTGCAAACAGGAAGTGATGCTGGGTTTTTCTGTCACTGTACATTGTGGGGTTATGTTGAATTTAGGCAGCAGTATGGCTGGGCAGCTGGAAAAGAAAGCTTCAAAATGGCCGCTACTACTAGAAAATCTGTGAGACAGCTTTGAGTGGATGCAGGGGCAAATGTATAGACAATTATTTGGTATTATGCATGCTGATGGGGCAAGGGTGTTTTGGGGAGTTTTTTTACCCAGCTTTGCAATGCTGTTGGTCTGGTTTAAACCACTATATCAATGACCATGATATTTTTAGTACACTTGATCAAGGCTTGTGCCATTTGAAAAGTATTCTATTATAATAGGTGCAAATTAGGCTTCTGTTTAGTATGAAGGGCTCATTAGGGTTAATGAATGCTAAGCATATGCTATACAGGGCAGTGACCTAATTTTATCCATTTACAAAGATATACAGACTGGAAGCTAACATTCATGGAGAACGAATGACTTTGTTTTTATATATTACATACGTGCAGTGGAAATATAAGAACTAGCAGAGATTGTAACATACCGTATAAAGCGTAACCTAGCTTAATTACCTATTTCATTATATAAAGATTAACATTTAATTACTACATACCATAGTAATCATTTCAAAATAAAGGTAATCACTCAAAAGGCATTGGGCCAAGTCAAAATGGATACATCATTTAGGTCATTAACCCCCACAAGATTGAAGACGATAGGGGCCTTGATGCCCAAAGTAAGTTCTATTTTGCCTTTGGTTATGTGGTTGAAATGGTTCCCTTTATACATACAGTATTTTGTGCACTACATTCAATTTGCATATGGCTTTTATTTGACTATATTCTTATAAATAAAACATAGAAGGTTGATGGCAGAAGGAGACCATACGGTCCATCTAGTCTGCCCTTATGTGTATACTGTATGTTCTCTTTATCTTAGGATAGATGTGTGCTTATCCCAGGCATGTTTAAATTCAGTGACTGTTGATTTTTCAACTACCTCTGCTGGAAGTTTGTTCCAAGCATCTACTACTCTTTCTGTAAAATAATATTTTCTAACATTGCTCCTGATCTTCCCCCCGACTAGCTTCAGGTTGTGCTCCCTTGTTCTATCATTAAGTTTCTTCTTAAAAACACTTCCCTCCTTGACCCTCAATCATGTCCCCCCTCTCCCTTCTTTCCTCCAGACTGTACAAATTAAGTTCTTTAAGTCTCTCCTGATAAGTTTTAAGTTTAAGTCCTTCCACCATTTTCGTTGCCCGCCTTTGGACACGTTCTATTTGAATAATGTCTTTTTGCAGGTAAGGTCTCCAGAACTGCACACAGTATTCTAGCTGTGGCCTTACCAGGGCTCTATACAGCGGCATCACAACCTCCCTCTTCCTACTGGTGATGCCTCGAGCTATGCAGCCGAGCATCCTGCTTGCTTTTCCCACTGCCCGACTACACTGTCCACTCATCTTGCAGCTTTCAGTAATCGTGTTCTTGAAATAAGAAACTCATGTATAGCCATTGAAAGGGTTGCCAACAAAACAAACCCATCTGGAATGTTACTTTACCTGCAAAGCTTCAGAAGAACTGAGGATTTCCATTTGAGTGTTCTCCTAATAAGATCTTTGCTAGGGGGTCACAGTATCTTTGGTAGAAAGCTAAAAGAAGCATCCACCCCAGAAGAGACATAACTAATGGCTTCAGCTATCTTGTTTTCAATTAGATACAATTAGATTACTAAATTGCTACTGGATCGACAATGGTGGAGCCCTACTGACCTCATGGGCATAGATTGAATTGTTACCTCTGCACATCCTACATTTAGTTACACCCCTGCACCCCACTAAATTATATACCCCAACCTAGTAGCAGGACACAGATAATGTAGACTTATGAGTAGCTCCATAAGCTGCTAGTACCATATACTTGCCCTTACTTGGCCCTGCCTAAGCTCTCAGCACCAAACTTGAGGGAATGAACTTGTTCCAGCACACAGTACAGAACATGTGTATTTTAGGCAAGCATACTATCATATCTATAATAAAAGGGATCTAACAGCTGTTATGACCCTTTGAAGTCTATTTTGTATACAAATATCCTATTAGCAACCAACAATAAATAAAACCATAGTTCAATGTAAGGTCTACTAGAATATTAATAAGCAAGTAATGTAATATGTTATTGTAAATTGCCACAGATGAATTAACTTTAGCCATTATTTATTTGTGACTTTAGTAAAAGAAAAAGATAAAAAAAAGTTTGAATATTAAAAGGTTGATTTTGCATCATTTGCAAAAGTGCACAGTAAACCAGAACTTTAACATAAAAATAAGGACCATTTAGTTCCTTATTCTAGAATAAGACATGGGTTAAAGTGGAACAAAACCCACCAGTGGCTGCCCTTGAATCTAAAAGGCTTTTCTCTAGGACATGCCTAATTTGATTGCCTCGCTGTGTGAATCCCCCTCGTTAGCCTATAAAAACTCACCTTTCCCTACTCCAATGGCACATGCGCAGGTATTAGTCCATTGAGAGCCATTTGCTGTGACTACGTCATTCGGCAGGCATCTCTCATTGTTTTAAATTGGAAGTGCTCGTTGTCACATCCACCGCATCTAAGGCGTACTCCGGCCCCAGCCATTCAGATAGAATGAGAGCCTGCTCATATGCCTTTGGAGTGGGAATAGTGAGTTTCTATGGGTAAACTGGGGGGTTTCACACAGCGGCGCATCCTAAATGACAAATGCCACCAATGAGACTCAAGCCTACACTAGGAAAGGAAAGTTGGGTGAATCAAAGTTGGAATCTGGTGGACATGGGGCAGTGTAGAATTCCAGCTAAACCATTCAATGCTGTCTTGGTGAGAAATATTGGCAGTTGGCAGTCAAAAAGTTCCTCATACAGACATGATTTCCTTTTACAAAATGTTATGTGCTCATGAGGAGCTGATAGCAATAATGTACTCAGTGGACTCTGATTTACTGATTGTCTGTTTTAACACAGTTTCTAATAGCTGATCAGATATTTGGTCAAATACCCCTTCCATCATCCGGATACTGGGTGCTGTTGAACAACTATATCTTGTCTGAGGAAGGGTAGGAGGTGGAGGAGAAGTAGGAGGCAGAAGGGGAGTAGGAGAATAATTATTTTCTATATACAATGATGCAAAGATCTAAAAAATACAACGTGAAAGCAGTGGAAAGGCAGACCCTAGAGTCTGAAGCCCAGCCCAGTGCAGAACCAAACAGCAACTCTACACAGAATACCAGAAGTGTGAGGAGAGCACGAGCCTTCATTGGACATATCAGGAGATTCTTCAACAGACTTCATCTCACCTATAGACAAATAGATGCCACGGTTTTAAAGGAAAAGCTGATGCTAAAGCTGGCAGAGAGTGATTGTCCCATCATTCCTGTAATCCATCAACATTTCCAGCAGCAAGGTGAGTGTTCCATCTTTCCAATCCCTAAGGAAGGAAGCAAGAAGCCCAGCCCCAGTGACAAGATGGCCACCCCTCAGGAAGTAAGCAGTGACAATTTGACAACAAGCCAGACTCCCAGCATTGGTGACTAGGAACCCACTAGCCTGAACCTTGAAAATCTGACCTTTCACCAAATTCTTGGTGAGGAGGTTTGGAAAGTGGTTAGCATCCCACTCTGCAATAGAAGTCACAGTGGCTGTAAAGATGGAGATGGTAAAGAAGACACACCTGCAAAAGCATGGATCCAACATTGCCTTTGCGGCACACCAAATTCTTGAGGTTGTCATTAGCAGTCAGTTACTGCTATGGCTCCTTTCAGGCTAAGGGCCACGTTACTTGTACTGAAAAATATAACTGGAGGAACCCTTTCCTAATTCATCAAAAAGTGTTACCCATTAGGCACTGCCATCATAACATTCATGAGTGCAGAAATCCTATGTGGGCTGCAGTTCCTCTACTTCTATCCAACCTTCTAACATCTTGCTGGAGGAAATCGCCCATATTCTAATTTCTGATTTGGGGCTTTCCAAATAAATATGTATGAGTCTAGGGAGATCAAATCACGTACTGTCACTACATGGTCCCTATTTGGGAAAGCTATACAACAGCTGAAAATTTTTAATTTGGAGCTACTGTCTCCAAGATGTCGGTTAGAAAAAAAGTAATCAGTGGCTATATGCTTGCAGGAGCCCAATTATCATGGAAACATGACCCTAATATTCAGAACCTCTTCTGCAAAAACAGGAAGAAACGCCAAGAAAACATCCGTGACCAGGAACATCTGTTCAGAGGAATTGTCTGGGAGAAATTAGAAGCTGGAACACTCCTGACAACGTTTTGACAAGGAGAAACACCCAGGAGCCGATACTACTTTAAAGATGAAAGGAGGTGTTATTTTTACTAACCCTGAAGGATTTACCTGGTTGCCATTGAATATGCTAAAATTGATTGGATTAAGCTTCAAGAGTGAGTGATGGAGAGCAATGAAGTAGCCACCAACATCATCAGCCCCATTTGTGGAGAAAATAACATCACATATGAAAATACAAATAAAAACGTAATAAAATGTATAGTTGAAAAGAAATGACTTTAGCCCTCTTATTGTGTGCCTAGATGAGACTGGGATGATGAGATGACTGGGTGTTTAGGCTACAGGCTCGCCCTAATTTCCTGGCTTGGTGGATTCCAGTTATCTTTGGAATGTCTTACCAGCACCTTCTAAATGAACACCTTTATTCAAAAGTAAAGCTTGTGATTAAAGGGTAATTCCACTTTCGATAACATGTTTTATTGTGTCAATTATTGTGTGCCAAAATGATGTTATCTATGTCCTAAGCTTATTGGTTATTTCCCTTAACAGATAGCTTAGACGAAGGGGGTGGGAGAAAGCGGATTGGACAAGAGGCAGCGCAGGCGCCATAGGAACAACAAAGGGTAAGTCAGATTGGGCAACCTGGGGGTGTAATGCAGTGGGGGTCCTGGGTTTTGGTCCACTTTAAAAGTACAGATCACAAAAATACCTCACCTGATTGGCCAAGGAAGAGGAGACATACATAACCAGACATACTTAACCCTTTCTGCTGTAATTCAACTTATTCAGATTAGGAGGATGATAGTCTTGTGTTCAGCAGCTAAGGGGTTACAGGCAGTATTCTCAGCTGCATGTGTCATTGCTGCTGTGTCACTTAGCCATAGCTGCTAAAGAGTTCATCTGTTACACTAGAAGGATTCTGGGATATGTAGAAAAAACACTCCCATCCCAGACAAAAAGGAATATAGGAAACTTGGAAACAGAATGGCGATAAGTAAATCACAGGTCTGGGGGCACAACCCTATCACACATGTTTATTTTACATTCCAGGAAAACAATACATCAGAACACCAAAAACCTGACAAAAAGGCTTTAATTCTACCCAACCCCTCACATTTATATATGGCAAGTGCTAAACTGCCTGAGCATACGTTGTACTCTGATGGCTGGCCCAGCAGATATCATCCATTGAACTGAATCTTCTCCAATATAATGCAACGTGAAGACATGTCCTTTAGAGGAGTGCCAACAAACACCTTCCAATAATACTTTTCAGAGTTAATTCTGCACCCCTAGCTCTTTAGAAGACAGATCAGGTACTATAACTAAAGGTGAAGCAGGAGAAGGTGGTTGTAAAGGCTTAGGCTTTTCTTTTGGCTATTCTGTGGATTTACAATAGCGACCTAGCCCTTAGTTATATATATAACATTGTCAGGTACTGTAGATGTTTCTGCCATAAAAGAGAAAATATATACATATATATATTGTTGATTTCTAAAATATGCCCTAATGGATGTTGTGCAGGTGATAACGTTTCACCTAACATATTTTCATACTAATGTAGCTATTAATAATGACATATTTCACTTATAGGAATGCACTTTATTGTTGGAAGTGCCCAATCTCTGTAATCTTAGAATCAAATTATTCTTCCATTTGCCTAACTTGACTTCAATCATTGATTGTAATACTGGCATATTGGAAAGATTACTGACAAAAAGTATTATAGCCAGCAAAGTGAAGATAAGCTGTAAAGTAATACTTGCAATGCAAAAAAAAGAATGACTCACAAAAGTCATGTGCATCACTGGGAAGCCTATTTGAGTTTGCTGTGCTAGAAGTATAACAGAGCCTTTGTAGTGTGTGGCGTTGCCTTGGAATAAGGTACCTGCAGAACAGCACGCTAAGCTAAGCCACATCCAGCAAATCAGTCAGTGAAAGGTCACTCGCCATACTGACAGGGGAAAAATTCAAGTGTCCAAATGCAACCACATCATTAGGTTTAAAGGGAACTTGCTGTAGAATAAAGCATTCATACCTACACAAAACCCAATTCAGCTGTTTTCTGGCATTTACCACTACAAGAGGGGCAGATAAAAATATCCTTAGGTGGGCAGGGAGCTTTATACACAGCTGGGATTTACACCATCAATCGATTTGTTGTCTAAACATGATGAAAAATAAAAAAGTTTACTGTTACATACAGGCCTTGCTCATGGGATCTCCACCCACCCACAAAGGCACATCTCATTCAGCTTCCCCCTGTTTTTGTTTTACCTTAATTTCCTATTTTCCTGACGTATTTCCTTCTACCAACAGTTTTTGAAGAGCTTGTAGATAAAGGCTCTCATACTGTTTTTCTTCTCCATTAGTCAGAAATGAAATGTAAAGTGGAAAATAAAGTGACAGTGTACTTATTGAGTGTGTATATTGTGCTTTCATTCAGGGGAGCAGATTCCAAATTAGATTTACTCTACAAATGTACTGTGTGCAAATGTTACAAACAGGCCTTACTGAATACAGTGTATACAAAGCATCAGAAACATGGTAGGTTGCTTTGCTTATAACCCTGCTCTATACCTGTGCGACAAGTCACTACTGCTACAGGTTAAACAAGGTCGACAATATCATGATGGGTTGGGATTTTAGCCCAATTTCTCCTCTTCATTGCATTTGTTTTGCATTGGAGTTGCATACCCCGTTTGTAATGTGAGCGCAAAACAATTCTGCCCATATCCCCGCAGTTGCAGTCTGCGCACACTGGTGAGTTTTATTCATATATGAAGCCAAGACAGGGTATAGAACTCTAGGGCAGGGGGTTTCCCCTGTGGGGAAGCATGATTTGGGATGCGCTGTTGTGCGAAACCCCTGAAATCAACCAGTATACACACCCTGCCGGCGATACCACAAAACAAGCACAAGCAATGTTGGCAGGAATGGGAAATGTTGGCGGAGAGGAGCTGCCAGCGGAAAGCAGCTCTCTATTCTTCTTTGGTATGTCACTTTGCGGTCAGAGCGGAAGAGCAAGGATGAATGGAAGCGTGAGCCGCTAAATAGCTGGTAGTCCACATATGCATGGTGGGATCAGTTTTTATAGCGATCCTGAAAGCCCTGCTAGAGAGGGAAAAAAATGGGATAGAGAAAATCTTGGGTTTTATTTAAAGCAGACCAAAACCCACAGAACTTGTGAAATACATTTGGCCAAGGCCCCTGATATTCCCTTTATAGAGTATAGAACTAAAAAGTGATATTTTTGCTTTTCGAATTGTCCTGGAACAATGTTTTTTTTTTTGCTGTCCCTCAGTGTGTGATGACAATTGATCAGTCATTGCATAGGTATCATCATTGCCGCACACAACAGTGGCAATGAATGGAGGAGGCGGAGCTTCACAGCTAAAACAGGCGCCATTATCTGGGATTAGAGTGATGCAGGAGCACTAAAAATTGGCAAAAGGTTCTCTTCATGGGGGGAGCAATTCAGGGGATGCTAGTTAAAAATTTGAGTTTTGGTCCGCTTTAGGTAACTATCTACAGTGATAAGCTTACAGACATAATGGTAAATTGACCATATTGTTGGGGGTCTTACAGTAAGACACCTGGTTATGGCTCCCTTTTGTGGAGGAATGGGAAAGGCACCTTAAAGAGGAACATCGGTACCTAAAATAATCTCCCATCGGCCCCTACTTACCTTTTGGATGTCGTTGCTGCCTGCTGCGGCAAAATCCGGCTGCTTCAGGGCCAGATCCTCTGTCACCACCCCCCCCCCCCCCCGCCGGCTTAGCCATCTGTAAAGTCCCACCGCTCAGCGAAGTGTCGCAGGATTTGGGACTGCTCCATTGCAACCCACTGCGCAGGTGCAAGATCGGGGGCTGCGCGCAGTGCCTGATGGGATGCAAGATGGTGCTGCCTGTTGGAAGGTCGCCTGGAATCTGAGGGACCCAGAAGATGGATCCCCCGGCAAGGTGAGTAAATAATGCACTAAGGTAAAACCGGAGGGAGGGGGGGGGGGTGGATCTGATCGGTGAGGTTGGGGGGAGGTTTCAACCTCCCCCGATGTTCCTCTTTAACAAATCAAGTTACATTTTTGACATAGCATGTCATTAATACTTTAGGGTTGATTCAGCACATGAGATTTTGTTTTCATTATTTTTTTTCCTCTGTGCAATTCAGCACCATATTTAGCTGAGTTTTTTTAAAAAAAAAACAATTGCATAGCTAAATATAGTGCTGAATTGCACTAAGAAAAAAAATCACAAAAAAAAAAAATTTCTCTAAAAAAAAATCAAGGTGCTGAATCATCCCCTAATGTCAGACGCTAGTTTGTTTGCACTTCAAATTCTAGATTGTAGCCAGAAGGCTTTTCCTGCAGCTTGCAGACAGCTAGTTAGTTGCTGGATGTCTGGGCAGCTTCGGCAGTGACAGGCCGTCCACTCCACTCAGCTCAGCAGTCAGAGAGAAGAAGTGGCACATGGGGCCTGTCAGACTCCCCTACCTCTACCTTTATGTCCATCATGTAGAATGTAAGTGACAGGGGTGGGTGGAGAGCAGACAATAAAACCTATGCTTCATGAGCACTAGTGCTGTAAGGGGCGGGCACCAAAAAAAAGGTGCTACCCCTTCCCTCGGCTTGGCTGCTGCATGGCTGCTGTTCTCTCCTCTCCTCCAGGGTCACGTGTGCTGTCTGCCGTGCCCCGGGGGAAGCTGGAGCATGCCTGGGGGCAGCAAAATTGGTGGTAGGTTCTTTCTTTCTTGCTGACTGTAACTTGATGGGGTGTGAATTCACCAGGGCCACCGGTTGTCTGGCTGAATCCAAATGAGTTAAAAGGCAGGATGGGGGCCCCATTTCTGTACACTTGATAGGGCCACAGTAATGATAAATGGATGAGGTGGCTCATTTCCGCACACCTGATGGGGCTCCTGTAATAGCACTTGGATGGGGGGGGGGGCATTTACACACACTTGATGGGGCCCTTATAATGGCACATGGATGGGGGCCGCTGTAATGGCACATGGATGGGGGCCGCTGTAATGGCACATGGATGGGGGCCGCTGTAATGGCACATGGATGGGGGCCGCTGTAATGGCACATGGATGGGGGCCGCTGTAATGGCACGTGGATGGGGGACGCTGTAATGGCACATGGATGGGGGCCGCTGTAATGGCACATGGATGGGGGACGCTGTAATGGCACATGGATGGGGGACGTTGTAATGGCACATGGATGGGGGCCGCTGTAATGGCACATGGATGGGGGACGCTGTAATGGCACATGGATGGGGGACGCTGTAATGGCACATGGATGGGGGACGCTGTAATGGCACATGGATGGGGGACGCTGTAATGGCACATGGATGGGGGACGCTGTAATGGCACATGGATTGGGGACGTTGTAATGGCACATGGATGGGGGCCGCTGTAATGGCACATGGATGGGGGACGCTGTAATGGCACATGGATGGGGGACGCTGTAATGGCACATGGATGGGGGACGTTGTAATGGCACATGGATGGGGGCCGCTGTAATGGCACATGGATGGGGGACGCTGTAATGGCACATGGATGGGGGACGCTGTAATGGCACATGGATGGGGGACGTTGTAATGGCACATGGATGGGGGCCGCTGTAATGGCACATGGATGGGGGCTGCTGTAATGGCACATGGATGGGGGCCGCTGTAATGGCACATGGATGGGGGCTGCTGTAATGGCACATGGATGGGGGACGCTGTAATGGCACATGGATGGGGGCCGCTGTAATGGCACATGGATGGGGGACGCTGTAATGGCACATGGATGGGGGACGTTGTAATGGCACATGGATGGGGGACGCTGTAATGGCACATGGATGGGGGACGCTGTAATGGCACATGGATGGGGGACGTTGTAATGGCACATGGATGGGGGACGCTGTAATGGCACATGGATGGGGGCCGCTGTAATGGCACATGGATGGGGGCCGCTGTAATGGCACATGGATGGGGGCTGCTGTAATGGCACATGGATGGGGGACGCTGTAATGGCACATGGATGGGGGCCGCTGTAATGGCACATGGATGGGGGCCGCTGTAATGGCACATGGATGGGGGACGCTGTAATGGCACATGGATGGGGGCCGCTGTAATGGCACATGGATGGGGGCTGCTGTAATGGCACATGGATGGGGGACGCTGTAATGGCACATGGATGGGGGCCGCTGTAATGGCACATGGATGGGGGCCGCTGTAATGGCACATGGATGGGGGACGCTGTAATGGCACATGGATGGGGGCCGCTGTAATGGCACATGGATGGGGGCTGCTGTAATGGCACATGGATGGGGGACGCTGTAATGGCACATGGATGGAGGCCGCTGTAATGGCACATGGATGGGGGACGCTGTAATGGCACATGGATGGGGGCCGCTGTAATGGCACATGGATGGGGGCCGCTGTAATGGCACATGGATGGGGGACGCTATAATGGCACATGGATGGGGGACGCTGTAATGGCACATGGATGGGGGCCGCTGTAATGGCACATGGATGGGGGCCGCTGTAATGGCACATGGATGGGGGCCGCTGTAATGGCACATGGATGGGGGCCGCTGTATTGGCACATGGATGGGGGCCGCTGTAATGGCACATGGATGAGGGCCGCGGTAATGGCACATGGATGGGGGACGCTGTAATGGCACATGGATGGGGGCCGCTGTAATGGCACATGGATGGGGGCCGCGGTAATGGCACATGGATGGGGCCGGGGGCCGCTGTAATGGCACATGGATGGGGGCCGCTGTAATGGCACATGGATGGGGGCCGCTGTAATGGCACATGGATGGGGGCCGCGGTAATGGCACATGGATGGGGCCGGGGGCCGCTGTAATGGCACATGGATGGGGGCCGCTGTAATGGCACATGGATGAGGGCCGCGGTAATGGCACATGGATGGGGGCCGCTGTAATGGCACATGGATGAGGGCCGCGGTAATGGCACATGGATGGGGGGCGCTGTAATGGCACATGGATGGGGGCCGCTGTAATGGCACATGGATGGGGGCCGCTGTAATGGCACGTGGATGGGGGACGCTGTAATGGCACATGGATGGGGGCCGCTGTAATGGCACATGGATGGGGGACGCTGTAATGGCACATGGATAGGGGCCGCTGTAATGGCACATGGATGGGGGCCGCTGTAATGGCACATGGATGGGGGCCGCTGTAATGGCACATGGATGGGGGCCGCTGTAATGGCACGTGGATGGGGGCCGCTGTAATGGCACATGGATGGGGGCCGCTGTAATGGCACGTGGATGGGGGACGCTGTAATGGCACATGGATGGGGGCCGCTGTAATGGCACATGGATGGGGGCCGCTGTAATGGCACATGGATGGGGGCCGCTGTAATGGCACATGGATGGGGGACGCTGTAATGGCACATGGATGGGGGCCGCTGTAATGGCACATGGATGGGGGACGCTGTAATGGCACATGGATGGGGGCCGCTGTAATGGCACATGGATGGGGGCCGCTGTAATGGCACATGGATGGGGGCCGCTGTAATGGCACGTGGATGGGGGACGCTGTAATGGCACATGGATGGGGGCCGCTGTAATGGCACATGGATGGGGGCCGCTGTAATGGCACATGGATGGGGGCCGCTGTAATGGCACGTGGATGGGGGCCGCTGTAATGGCACATGGATGGGGGCCGCTGTAATGGCACATGGATGGGGGCCGCTGTAATGGCACATGGATGGGGGCCGCTGTAATGGCACATGGACGGGGGCCGCTGTAATGGCACATGGATGGGGGACGCTGTAATGGCACATGGATGGGGGCCGCTGTAATGGCACATGGATGGGGGCCGCTATAATGGCACATGGATGGGGGACGCTGTAATGGCACATGGATGGGGGACGCTGTAATGGCACATGGATGGGGGACGCTGTAATGGCACATGGATGGGGGACGCTGTAATGGCACATGGATGGGGGACGCTGTAATGGCACATGGATGGGGGACGCTGTAATGGCACATGGATGGGGGACGCTGTAATGGCACATGGATGGGGGCCGCTATAATGGCACATGGATGGGGGACGCTGTAATGGCACATGGATGGGGGACGCTGTAATGGCACATGGATGGGGGACGCTGTAATGGCACATGGATGGGGGCCGCTATAATGGCACATGGATGGGGGACGCTGTAATGGCACATGGATGGGGGCCGCTATAATGGCACATGGATGGGGGACGCTGTAATGGCACATGGATGGGGGCCGCTGTAATGGCACATGGATGGGGGACGCTGTAATGGCACATGGATGGGGGACGCTGTAATGGCACATGGATGGGGGACGCTGTAATGGCACATGGATGGGGGCCGCTGTAATGGCACATGGATGGGGGCTGCTGTAATGGCACATGGATGGGGGCCGCTGTAATGGCACATGGATGGGGGCCGCTGTAATGGCACATGGATGGGGGCCGCTGTAATGGCACATGGATGGGGGCCGCTGTAATGGCACATGGATGGGGGCCGCGGTAATGGCACATGGATGGGGGCCGCGGTAATGGCACATGGATGGGGGACGCTGTAATGGCACATGGATGGGGGCCGCTGTAATGGCACATGGATGGGGGCCGCGGTAATGGCACATGGATGGGGCCGGGGGCCGCTGTAATGGCACATGGATGGGGGCTGCTGTAATGGCACATGGATGGGGCCCTTGTAATGGCACATGGATGGGGGACGCTGTAATGGCACATGGATGGGGGACGCTGTAATGGCACATGGATGGGGCCCTTGTAATGGCACATGGATGGGGGACGCTGTAATGGCACATGGATGGGGGCCGCTGTAATGGCACATGGATGGGGGACGTTGTAATGGCACATGGATAGGGGCCGCTGTAATGGCACATGGATGGGGGCCGCTGTAATGGCACATGGATGGGGGCCGCTGTAATGGCACATGGATGGGGGACGTTGTAATGGCACATGGATGGGGGACGCTGTAATGGCACATGGATGGGGGCCGCTGTAATGGCACATGGATGGGGGACGCTGTAATGGCACATGGATGGGGGCTGCTGTAATGGCACATGGATGGGGGCTGCTGTAATGGCACATGGATGAGGGCCGCTGTAATGGCACATGGATGGGGGCCGCTGTAATGGCACATGGATGGGGGCCGCTGTAATGGCACATGGATGGGGGACGCTGTAATGGCACATGGATGGGGGACGTTGTAATGGCACATGGATAGGGGCCGCTGTAATGGCACATGGATGGGGGCCGCTGTAATGGCACATGGATGGGGGCCGCTGTAATGGCACATGGATGGGGGACGTTGTAATGGCACATGGATGGGGGCCGCTGTAATGGCACATGGATGGGGGCCGCTGTAATGGCACATGGATGGGGGACGCTGTAATGGCACATGGATGGGGGCTGCTGTAATGGCACATGGATGGGGGCTGCTGTAATGGCACATGGATGAGGGCCGCTGTAATGGCACATGGATGGGGGCCGCTGTAATGGCACATGGATGGGGGCCGCTGTAATGGCACATGGATGGGGGCTGCTGTAATGGCACATGGATGGGGGCCGCTGTAATGGCACATGGATGGGGGACGTTGTAATGGCACATGGATAGGGGCCGCTGTAATGGCACATGGATGGGGGACGTTGTAATGGCACATGGATAGGGGCCGCTGTAATGGCACATGGATGGGGGCCGCTGTAATGGCACATGGATGGGGGCCGCTGTAATGGCACATGGATGGGGCCCTTGTAATGGCACATGGATGGGGGACGCTGTAATGGCACATGGATGGGGGGCGCTGTAATGGCACATGGATGGGGGACGTTGTAATGGCACATGGATAGGGGCCGCTGTAATGGCACATGGATGGGGGCCGCTGTAATGGCACATGGATGGGGGCCGCTGTAATGGCACATGGATGGGGGCTGCTGTAATGGCACATGGATGAGGGCTGCTGTAATGGCACATGGATGGGGGCCGCTGTAATGGCACATGGATGGGGGACGTTGTAATGGCACATGGATAGGGGCCGCTGTAATGGCACATGGATGGGGGCCGCTGTAATGGCACATGGATGGGGGCCGCTGTAATGGCACATGGATGGGGGCCGCTGTAATGGCACATGGATGGGGGCTGCTGTAATGGCACATGGATGAGGGCTGCTGTAATGGCACATGGATGGGGGCCGCTGTAATGGCACATGGATGGGGGACGTTGTAATGGCACATGGATAGGGGCCGCTGTAATGGCACATGGATGGGGGCCGCTGTAATGGCACATGGATGGGGGCCGCTGTAATGGCACATGGATGGGGGCCGCTGTAATGGCACATGGATGGGGGGACACTTGATAGGTTAGGTTAGGGACCTGTTAAAAGAGCTTACCTTGACATGGTAGCAGGCTTAAAGGGCCCTGTGTAGTAAATTAGAAACCATAGGACTATGGAATTGGTGGAGTCTCTAATAATGGACTGTGCTTGCAAGTACTGCATTTTAGACCTTTGTATCAGTCCCTGGCTGAGTCCATTAAATGTGTCATGTCTGCATTACATGTGCATTACTATTTGTCTTATCACACAAATGCACTTGGTCATGATAAGCAGGATTGTTAAAATGCACTTATGAACAATGAAATGCTGATTGTTTAAATTGAAATGACTTAATACTGTATATATCCGCTGTAAGGGAAGTGCCCATAGCTAGGCTGAATAAATGAATACATATTTTATTTAGCTGAACACATGGTTATAGGCATTGTGCTGGAATATTATACCTTCTAGCCCAACAGGTCAAGCTATGGGTGGCTTAGGCATGCAGAATACTGGCCCTTTATTTATTCAGGGTTACTCTGGTGGTCTGCCAGGGGTGCTCCCAAAATATTGTATGCCTAGAAGAGCACCAATGCTTGTTCATTCCACTGGAGGCTAGGAGAGGATGTGGGTATTTCAGAGAGGGTATTGGCATGCCATCTACCCCCTTGGATGTAAATGTCCCTTGCTGTGGTGGCTCTAAATCATTCCCTGGCTGGGTTCCAGGGTAAATATCAGGGGAAGTCACGTTGTGAACCTATAACAATTCAGAGGACAGGTTGCAAAGCACATGTCTATCATGGTGGCTTGCCTATGCACTTTCACAAATACCCACACCCCCTACTGAGCATGTGCAAGTGCAGACAAGCCCAGTGCCTTTAAAGGATAATTCCACTTTAGATGACGTTTTAAAAAGTTTCCATTATTGTGTGCCAAATTATGTGTACTTCTTCTATTTTTCTGTAGCAACAATGTGTTTACATTTGCATCATACACAAAAGTAGTGTTTTGGAGTACATATTAGAGACTTCGAGATTTCATCTGATTCGCTAAGGCAGAGATAACAGGATTAACCTCATCTATTCTAATAGACTCAATCAAACTTGAATCAAACTCTGCAGATAAGATGGTTACAGCCTTGTGTTCTAGTAAAGGGTTACTGGCAGCATTCTCGTCCGGGGAAGTCATTAGTGCTGTGTGATTTAGCCTGATCTGTTACAGCGGAACAGGGACACACAGAATTATAAGGAACAGCCTATATTGCCTCACCACCACGTCCCGATCTTTCATCGCTGGTCCCTCAACACTGTCCTCCAGTCCGGAACTGCTGCAGCCTGCTTCTTGGGATCCTTCCACTGCTTCCATTTTGACTTCCACTTCCATGCTCCAAGGAGTGAAGGACTGCTAGATTGTGGCTTGAAGGAGAAAGCTGGTCCCGGCAGTGCCTGCACCGCTGGGGGACAGGAAACAAAGGTGCTGTGCAGGACAGCATGGTGTGCTGCACTGCATGGAAGGAACAGCGCAGCACACAATTGTGGAAGCAAACAATGTGACAGGGGCCTAACACAAATGTTCATTTGTGGAAAAAAATAAGGCAGTGGAAGTGGAAAACAATAAGACAGAATAACAAAAAGCTGACAAAAAGGCAGCAGCCTGGCACAGTTGGAAAAGAAAGGTAGCAGCCATTTTGGAGCATCTCAGCCATGCTGCTGCCTGGATTCAACTTACATAACTGACAAGGCACAGTAACAGGAAGCCCAGCAGCTACTGTTTGTAGGTGGCCTGCAAATGCATAAGCTGCCATTTTGTTTCTAAAATTTACTACAGCAAGAGTTAGGAAAAGGTAAATGAATGTTTAAGTGCAGCAATCTAAATTGCCCCGAGGAGGGATGCATATGAGCACTGTTTGTAGTGTTGGTCTGGTTTAAGTCATTATTGACTGCTGGTCTGTTTTAAGCATCGGCCTTAGGCACCCCTGACAGTGCAACAGTGCAACACAGGCTATTATAGTGCATGGGGACTCATCACGGACTCTATATTTATTCTCTGTATAGAGTCTGGGGGAGAGCTTCTTTAAGTCGGGAGGAGTAAAGGTAAATGCTGTTGAGGGAGCTCTTGTGGTTTAAGAACCTTCTAATCTGGCTAAAAAAAGATGGCGGTGAGCAGAAGCGGCATCGGCCAACCTTCTCTGCTGGATTTCGGGGGCAGGTAAGTGTTTATGTAAACCCCTGCCCTGCTTTAAAAAATGGCCAGTCTGGGCTGGAATGACCCTTTAAGACACCGGAGCCATAATGGTCACCTGAACTCCTAGCAACCAACTGAAAGTGTGCATTGCTGTTACTTTACTGCTCCATTACCTAATTTATGGCTGGACATTAATTACCTCCAAGCTGAGGTAAGTTGTTAAACTTGTGGAGAGAAATGTGCTAAGTGCGCTTGATTGTAGCAGGCTACCTTCCAGATATAAATAAGCTGCAGTCAGCGTTAATTGAAGCAGGATAAGAGATAAGAGCGTTATCTAATGCACATAAATCACGCCTGCACCGAGAGGAATAGTAAAGTTCAAGATCAAGCCACTGATGGAACAAACCTTTCCACCCTGCAGAAAGCAAACTAATGCTTTGGAGATTGCAAGATTGTAGAAAACAATTCTTAGAAAAGATATGTCTTAGAGGGGTTCTATTCTACATAAATAAAATATAAACATGACCAATACATGGAACCGCCAGGTCGGCTCTGTATTCCTAAGACAAAAAACAAGGGGCATTTTTGGTGACCATGACAAATGTCTAATGTGAAGTCATATTTCAATCTTGGCATCCATATTACGGTAAGGGCCATGATATAGGGCCTAATTTATTATGTGGGCCTTTTAGGATCATGTTTGTGGCTATTGTGCCAGCTTTTGGAGCACCGGCATTCCCGTCTTGGCACTGTGCTGTGTACTACATTGGCGCTAGCAGTCGATGCACTGACCGAAATGCAGAGGAGCAGGCAAGCATGTTCCTTCTTTACATAGTATATAGGCGCACAGCGGTGTGCAATTCTCTGCGGGATGATTCAAGTAACTTCAATTTAGTTCGCCACGTGAATATCCAGGACTTTCAAATCAATGTGTATCCACCACCTGACACACCACACACGTGCCAGATCCTTCTTTACATAGATTACATACAGGAGTCACATGATCACAGCGGTGGAGTGGAGATGCTCTGGCCTGGGTGTAACCCCTTACACACTGCTGGGGGTGCTTGTTAGGAGACATTAATGTTCCGACTATGGGGGTTTTAATTTATCTTCTTTACTATGGTAGTAAGGGCAGCACCCCCCCCCCCCCCCCCCCTCCAGGCACGTGCCTAAGGTTGCCTAATGGAGAATACAGCCCTGTCTGTACCCCATAGCAGGTCTCCATTGAAAATGTAAACCACACAGTCTCTGAGCACTTCAAGTGGCAAGAAAAAGCATCTTTGATTTGAAAAAATATTCATTCATTCATTTTTTTTACAACACATTTACAGTTATCACAAACGAAACAAGATACATATATTCGCACGCAGTCCTTAAAATAGCTTTTTATAATAGAATAATGTGTATGCAGCAGTAAAATAAAAGGAGCTTTCCAAACTGCCCAAAACATCCAATATAAAGCAGAATTTCAGAACAAAACTTATGATTCAATCACTGCGCTCCAAACAATGTCAGATTTCTCCGCTATAAATTTCACCTGGTGTCTCAAGTAGTTCAAACATGGCCACCATCATTCACATGCATTTTAACCAGCTTTAATGTGGTATATGAGCCTTAATATGCTGTGTTGGATCACCAGGAAGCCAAGATAATAATTTGATGTAGGAAGTAGAATACAAGTATATTTTATCAACTTATCCAAGAGGAGATCATTAAGGCTTATATACCACATTAAAGCTGGTAAGCGACTGAGGTGTAGCACTAAATTGTGTAATATTAAAAATCCATATAACACATTGGCAAATAAAAGGAGGGGTCACTTAGAATAAAGCTCCCACAACTTGTGGCTTTCTACTCCTGGTAGGAAGAAAATCCAGGGGTGACAGGTTTGAGGGTATTACAGGGGATAGAACCAGTCACCCCGATGTCCTCTTTCTTCCATTAAAATAAAGAAAACAAGCCTGGCTGGATATTTCTTAATTCCATATGTATAAGTGATCCCTCCTCCCACCATCCAGCATATTTATATGGATTTTTATCATTGGAACCTGACATGGAAATAGTAATAATCAAAAAGAGAGGATCAAAAGGTAACTTCTAACTGGTCAAGTCACTGATGAAATTTGTACATTTTATTGAGGTGTTTCATTTACCCAACGTGCCCAAAACTGTCATACACAAATACACAAAAATTCCTAATAAATAAAAGGATAGCGCTAGTCTGTTTCCATGAAAGAGAAACCTTCACTGGCTGCTTTGCTCATGAAGGAATTGGGCATTGAGGAAGAATTGGGAGCAGTTGTTAAAATACATGCCCCAAAATACAGTAGACTTGTATCAAGGAAATGCAAGACGGACTATGTATGATTAATTACACAGTATGGAACACACCGGAGTACATATCACGGTGTTGAGAAAACACTGACATATCCTCGAAATGTACCCAGTGGTAACTGTACATGTAAGGCCTTATCCAATACTAGTAGAACGAAGAAAATGAACTTGAGAGACCACCTGGTCCAGAGAGACTTTAGGTGAAAAAAGAACCCAATTCATGGGCACACAATAGGGAGACTCGGGACAATGCCCAGTGGGCTGCTGCTTTTACCACCCACATTCAATTCCTGCCCCCCTAGTCTCCCTTTCAGCTCCTTGTACCCAGCACCACTGTACCCACAAGCCAAGGAACCTCAGCCCCCAATGCTATAGCCCCGGCATCATGGTTGCGGGGGGGCTCAGCAATGATGTCTCGGGCCAGCCAGAGCCTGGTCAAATCCAGGGCTGATTTTTGTCCTCAGTCCACCACTGGGCACACTCCCTCTATATTTAAAATAATCTGTTGCAGCCTATAGGCATCACTGCTAAGTTGGACAGCATGAGGAACATAAAAAGAGGGCTGGGGACAGAATGCCCCAGCCTCAACACAATGTTGCTTTGTTTAACTAGGTACTGTCCAGGAAAAAGAAAGCCTTTTCTTCCCCTGCAGCAGATTTCTTTTAGTCTGATACAGTATCTTAAAATGTACCTAGCTGTGGATGCGTACCTGCCCCAGGCATTTCTATAAGACTCTAGGGCTGGTCTCCCCCTTTATAGGGCATCCCAATTTGGGATAATCAGTAATAGATACTGGCACTGGCCAGGCATGCTGAACCCTCTTTGGGATGACCCCCCATTGCATTATTGGAGTAGGCTTGTGGAGTCGTAAAAAACAAGGTTTTATGGGCGCTGCCATGAAAGGCCACCAGTGCTGGAGATGGAAAAATGCTGGCTTGCTGCCATTGGTAAGTTTGAAGATGCCTGCATTGCATGGAGGAGACCTGCACAGAGGAGCTGCAGGTGAGTATATACTTATTTTTGCCTAGACAATCCCTTTACATCCCTGTAAGTTTCAGGCATTGTTAATAAGGGCCTTGGGCAGCATTAAGATGCTGAATATAAAAGACAGGGGAAACTGGAGAACTCATTATCACCACTAGAACACCCGGCTGCTTATGCTGCTGTTTCTCACTGATTGTTATTTGCAAGAGCCTTATATTAATAGAACATAAACTATATTTATGATTATTGTGTTTACCCTTCATATTCATATTACATTAATTATACAGTTGGAGTCGGTTCCTTTTTTTTCAGAATCAAGCCCAAACTAGCTGCGACTCCACAGCCCTGTGTTTAATTTCATTGACTGTTTATTTTTCAACTACCTCTGCTGGAAGTTTTTTTTCCAATCTACTACTCTTCCCATTGCTCCTAATCCTTCCTCCAACTAGCTGTAGACTGTGCTGCCTTGTTCTGCATCATTAAGTTGCTTCTTCTTTTGAATGTGTGACATCCCCCAGGTTGTCTGTATACTCATCTTTCCGGCAATCCCACAGCCCATGTGTGGGCTGCAATGGCAATCTCAGAGGCTGTGGAATATGAACACTGGCATTCACCTGGGCATTCTTATGTGGTTTTACACAGAGCATAATCCCTAATTTGGATTCCCCAATAGTAGAGGAATAAAACCCGGGAGAGAGAAAGTCCAAAGTTTTGTTCCACTTTAATGGTTGTTCAATATATTCCTGCGGATTTAGGTCCACTTTAAAGCAGATTAAAAGTGCCCCAAAAAGTTCAGTAAATTGCACCCTTAATGCCCCACTCTGGCAATCGGTGACATAAACTATTTGAGAGACATAACTCCATGTAGATGTCATGAAATAGCAAGCAGACTCTATGCTGCATAACTGCATGGCAGCGGCCATCTTGCCACATACATGGGTTCAGCTTCTCAAAAACCCAATCCCAAAGTCAAAATTGGCTCACATATCAGTGCAATCCTCCTTTATTTTGTGGCGACTCACTGCTCTGCTGCACAGTTGAAAGAATTGTAACATTTTAGAAGATATATGTCAGGCCCTGTGGGACATCCTCCATCAGGTAAATTTGCAACCCCCAATCTCCACTGCTGCTTCTGCCTATAGACAAGCCCTCATTCACTGGGACGCTGAATACACCTCAACGTACACTGTTGCACCCAGGACTTAGGTAGCACAAGGGATGCGGACTTACAGGGTGAAGGCAAATGAACCAGGGACTAGACTGATGTCAGGCTGGCGGGGGTCATACACAAGAGAGTCCTCACGATATGTGGCACTAAGGAAAGTAGCAGAAGGTCAAGGGTCAAGCCAAGGGTCAAAGCTGGGTGGTCAGAGTGTTTGCGGTGCAGAAATGGGCTTGGGGTCAGGCAGCGAACAAAGGAGTGGTCAGGCAAAGCAAAGTCAGCAATAGATAACAAATAACAAGCAGAGGAACTACAACAACCAGCAACAACCAGCAGAATGCTATCACGGGCAATGAGACAGTTAACAGAGAATTTAATAGGGATAGGTTGCTGGGGATTGGCTGGGAACAACCTGACGGATCATTAGCCCACCATAACCAGGGCCACCCTATCCCACATAAATCGCCGGGGCTCATTGGCCCATTCAAACTGGCCTCTGGCGGACATGCTGCCTGCAGTGCCTTTGGAGGGCATGAACGACATGTGCTCGTATGTGAGGATGGGCAGAAGAGGCAGGTATATGAGGGGAGGAGAAAGGCCATGGATCTTCATGACAATATATAAGTTTACACTGACTGAATGGTGTGCAGTAAATTCAGATTCCGGGTACAGGCAAAGGGTCACATTAGCCGGATTTCTGTTACCCCCATGCTGGTTGCCAGGGGCTGCCTCCTTTATTACCTAGAATGTTGCATTCCCTGATAAACCCTATAGAACTGCTTCCTCCTGCTGAATTATTATTCAGAATCCTCAAAAATGATTGATTTTGAAACATGCATGGATGGGTCATTCTCTGCTGCTGAGGAGGAGGCCCTATGGATGGGAGAGGGTTCTCTTGGAGTTATTGAGAAATATAAAGGCTGAACGAAATATGGATGAAAAATGCAGCTCCTGACAGCCAGCACGGGGAGAGCAGAAAGCAGGCCAATTCAACCCTTTACCTGGAATGCCCCTTTAAACACAGTTCAGCTCTGATGATTAGTTGGTTCTGATTGCATCAATTGCACAATACAGACCCACCTATGCTTTCACAGGGTATATCCTCTTACATTGAAAGGTATCCAGCCATGGTAGTATTAAAGTGATACCGCAGGCAAAGCTAATGGGCTACATTTGGTACTGTCCTAAACTGTTTTCCGTCTTTAAAATGAATTAGAAATGGTTGAGATATTGGGGTTTACAGGCTTTTTTATCCTGTCCCCAAATCAGCTCAGGAGAGTGGGACTGGGTTTCTGGTCCCTCCCTCCCTCCACAACCTCCTCTACCTCCAGATTCATCACATTGCTGATTATTATTAAGAATATACTTGCATCTGAATGTGGGGTGGGCCCCCAGTAAGTTCTACTGAAGGGCCCCAGGCCTCTCTGTCTAACACTGTAGACAAGCAGTGAGGGTGAAGCACCTTATGGAGGTGTTGTAGTGCTGTAATGCTATTGCTGCATAACAGCTGGATTTTGTCCTTTTTTTTTGACATCTCGCTAAACAAACAATAAACTGAGAAACACTGCATTGTAGCATACAGCAATAGCAAAAAAACAGGGCAGGCTGTAATAAAAAAATGGGAGGCAGCACAAACCAGCCAGACATCTAACACTTGTTTCAGATCCAGGTCTAAATGCAGCCTTGTTGTTGTTGAGTGAGGGAGGCCTTGAGCACATGTCAGTATTTACTGTGGAGACCAGATACAAATAGTTGCAGCAGGAGATATAGCGCTACCTGGCCTGCAGCATTATACACACACGTTATCACGCTATCTGGACCTATATACCTTGTTAAGATGCGGGTCTCGTGTTACATCGTAGCCTCTCTTCCTGGTATACAGAAATGCCTGGGTGTCATCATGATTCTCCACTTGATCCTTTTCTACCACCTGAGACGCCATGGTTACTTTTGATGCAGAGAGGAGGCAGTACAATGAATGGCTGAGGTCTCTGGGGCTTTCTGTGTGTCAGTTGTGAAAACGCAAGGTGTGTGTGTGTCAGTGTGTGTCTGTGTGTAGCCTGGTATGGAAACAGGCAGAGCGGTAGTAGTGAGGATCAGCTGACAGATTGTGACACAAGAGGGCAGGAGGAGGGAAGTGCTGACTCACTCAAATGCTGAGCACGCCTGATACAGCAAGGCGTCCCTCTATTTATTGCTGAACTTTGCTTATTGATTGTTTACTGCCATTTCATCATGATCTGACTACAACTATCAGGCTGCTAAGCTGGAGGAGAGGTAAGATGTGCAAGTCCTTGCACTATTGTGAAAAAATGGCCCAATAATAAAAATCCATATAGATATGCTGGATGGCGGGAGGAGAGGTCACTTATACACCTAGCATTAAGAAATAACCAGCCAGGCTTGTTTTTTATTTTTATTAATGGAAGGAAGAGGTAATTGGGTGACAGGTTCTGTCACCCCTGATACACTAATCCTGTCACCTCGGATTTTATTCCTACCAGGAGAAGAAAACCACAAGCTTGGCGCATGTTTTATTCAGTTCGGGTGTATAGGTGACCCTTCCTCTAATTAGCCAACGTGTTGATATGGGTTTTTAATATTACACAATTGATAGTGCTCCTTTAACCATTTTTTGACTTGTTACATCCAGAACTGAGAGATGGACACATAACACATCCAAGGCACAGAGATTGGTGACTGGAATGTCTGTTTGCAGTCATGGTCACGGTGCATATACCTAAACTTTTTCTCAGGAGAGCAATTATGGATCTCCCCAGCCCATAAAACTTAGTATGCAGAGTGTCCATGTATTCCCTAAGCCTCAATACTTATATGCAGCATGTACCTGTATCCCCTGAGCCTTAAAAAATAATGTGTGTGTGTCCCCCGAATATTAAAACATAATATGAAACATGTACCTGTATCCCTGAGCCTAAAAAAATAATATGCATGTGTGTCCCCCGAACATTAAAACATAATATGAAGCATGTACCTGTATCCCTGAGCCTCAAAACATAATAAAAAGCATGCTCATATATCCCCTGAGCCTCTCTGCTGCCTGAGGAGAACTAGAGAATGGTGCCACCCCCCAGGGCATGCCACAGGGCCACAGCCACTGAGCTAAAGACCACAGCATACAGCAGTGCCCCCCTGCAGTGCTGCCCCAGGCAGCTGCCTCACATGGCCTCATTAAAGGTGCACCCCTGCCTGAGCCTCAAAACATAATATGCAGCATGCACAAGCATCCCCCAGGCCCAAAGTCTTACATGCAGAGGCACATTAATGCCCCAAGCCCACAAAACTTAATATGCAGAGGGTACATGTATACCCTAAGCCTCAAAATGTAATATGCAAAGCGCCCATGGATTCCTCGGGCCCTTAAAATGTAATAAACAATCTGCACACAGTGGCCGCCACGTATACCACTCAAATGCATGGGGTACCCATCTGCCAGGGGGCAGCTCAATAGCAACTTTTTGTTTTAAAAATAAAGTGAGAGGTAACCTTTTAACATAAGGCAGAGTGTGCAGCAGATAGGAAGTGACTGTACACTTACCTGAGCCAGCCATTAAAACCAGCATTTTTTTTTCATCTCACAGAATGTTGACGGCAGAGGATACAACAAGATGGCTGACCCAATGAGTGATGACACTGGCAGTAGCTAGCTGGGGATGTGGCCTAAGAGCACTGGAAAGATAAGGGATTACAGGCCTGCGTGGGGGGGGGGGGGGGGTCACACAGTGGCGCATGGCAATTTGGGAGTGTGGGGAACAGCCATCCTCAGTTGTCCTTTAAATAGAAACAATAAACAATTTTACTCTCTTGGGTATTGTTCTGCACAGGCAGGGAATACAGATTTGGGATGCCCTGTTCTGTATCCACATAGATCAACAAGCAAGTCCCCACGGCAAATGTGTGAGGCTGCGCAGCCAATCAGCGTGCTCAGCTCCATTCAGTTATGCATGACATTACAGCAGATAAGGAGCTAAATGGTGCTGAGTGAGCCACCGGCCACATCCCTGCTCACCTCTACCAGGGGGCAAGGCTGGGCTCACCAATCACGAATGGGAGGCCCAAAGAGGTAAAATTGCAGAGGCAGGCGGGTTGAAATGTATTCAGGTGTCTGCAGCTTTTATCACCACATTTGGCATTTTAGCTCCTATCCTTCACTTGGAATTTGAACAGATTATCTGCCAGCGATCACATTGAACGCAAGACCAGCGAGGGAGCGTAGGCCTTTCAGGTAATTTCGGACTTCCTTTTAATCTTTACCAAGAAGGGGAACCAAAATCAGGATCCCCTGGGGTGGGGGTGATGGTACATGCAATATTTTGGTCATTTTTATGTGAAGGTCCACTTTAAGTGCTGATAAAACGTTTATTGGCATTTTAGCAATCACGCATATTTATGTAACTGAAAAGTTGTAAGAGTATGGATGCCCATGTATGGAGTGAGGATTAAAGAGGAATATAGCCATTCATCCTTCCCTTGTGTTTGGCCAGATTCAGGAAATTAAATAAATAAATGATCAATGGATCACTGTAACCCTCCTCTGATTTGGGAAGGGGGCAAGCATTCTAACTCTGAAGCTGGACCCAATTCCTTGGGCAGCACATCCACGACGAGCCATTCAGGAGTATAATTGTTTAAATAATTTGGGAGGCAGGCAAGGAGATATTGGTTATGATTTTTTAGAACATTAAATTGTTTACAGACTGACTATCACTCAAGGTCCATTCACAACTGCTGTGCAGAAAACCTGCTCCTGAGCCTTTTTCTTTTTTATTGACCAAATCAGAGTTAGATGGCTGGACTTCCTTTTTTAGTCCAGTCACCAGTCATTAAATGTGAATAAGACTCTAGGAACAGATGGACTTCATCCAAGAGTTCTTAAAGAACTCAGCTCAGTTATATTCTTAGTATACAGTACGTCCTGCTCCAGATATAGTACTTACACTTGGGTTATCCTCCGCCAGATGGCGCTGCACTGCAGAGACATGCAAAACAGGCTCCTCCCGGCCCCTCAAATACCCGGGGGACCTCCCACAAATCCCCAGATTTCTCTGCAGTGCTTACTGCGAAGACATGAAATTATCACTCTGTCGCAGGTGAGCGGGGCTATTAAGCCTGCGGCCCTGTTGGACTATACCCACCCGTCCTTTCGTGTGAGGTGCCTCCCAGCCTGGGCTGTGCTGGTCGGGTGAAGGTAGGCGGCACCGTGCGTGCTTATGGACCCATGGTGAGCCTTATGGGATGACCCTCCCGCATTATTCCCACATGCCCCGTTGTAGCGGTGGGTCCTGTACAAAGGGCCGCCATCCTCCCTCATTCTCCCTGTAGCCTTCGGGGGAAAAGAAAGGGGGGGGTGGTGTCAGGTGTATCGTGATTACGGGCATACGCCTTTTGTAATGTCTTTGGACTTTAATTGTGATTTCAACCGCCACGCGCGCCTTTTTTCCTGCTTTCGGATGTTCCGCGCCGGGCGGTGGCGTTACCTTCAGATGCTTCTGCGTCCTCATTGGCTGCTTGTTGGACTTCGCGCCCATTGGGGGGGCGGGGCCTGGCATGGCGCGCTCCGCGTCACGGCTCGCTCTGGCACGCCCTTCGAGGTACTCGGCGCCATATTGTCTGTTCGCGCGCACGTGTGATGCTCTTGCTTACTGTGGTCCGTAAGTGCCCTTCCGGACGGCCTTATACTCATTGTAGAGTTTTTCTTTCTGACACCCTTCTCTTCTCATTGTGTCTTTCAGGCGAGTGATTCCATTGGCTTCTCCCGGCCCGGTGAAATTGATAGCGGGCCTTGTAAATTTACTCCCACTTCCCTAGCGGGTCATTGGGGCATCCAGGGTTGCTTTATTGCGTTAATCCCTACTGGCATATTGTGCCTAAAAAATCACCATATGGAGGCATCTCAGGATTATGTGACCGGGGTCCCCTTGGGACAAGACCATCTGTGTGTGGCGTGTGGACAACCCCATGCTGACGCTGACAGGGCACGGGTCTGCTTACCCTGTGCCGAGCAAGCGCTGGCCCTGCAATCAGGCCTACCAGTGGCCGCACCTCGTTTCACTTCACCTACTTCCCCAAGCTTAAATCTCACTCCTGCTGAGTCGCATACAAGTGGGGATTCTCAGCCTGATTTGTCTGCTGGACTGCCTACTGCTGAGCAGATTATTGCGAGCGCAAGGGCCCTGGTAAGAAGCAGCACTTGACGCCTCATGTTACTGTTTTCCCTATGGGAACTGAGGAGTTTACGACTCTGTGTGGCTATACCCCTTCTGATGAAGGAGAGCTCTTCTCTGGCTCAGGCTCATCTGATGGGAGGCCTAGTAGTCATGACGATTCTGGCCCTGAATACTGGGCCCAGATTGACACTGACAATTTATTGATCCAGATTTTTGAGGTTCTGTCTATCTCTCTCCCTGGTGAGGCTCTCAGGCATAGAGGGGAGCGTTTCCATACAGCAACATCACGTTTGGAATTTCTAGAGCAGGCACATTTCCATAACCTTGTGCTCAATGAATGGCAGTGCCCCGGTAAACTTCCCAGGGTTCCAAGGGATTGAGATAGGAAGTATCCTTTTCCCCCTGAGGTGGTTAGCTGTTGGTCATCCCCCCCACCAGGTGGATGCCCCTATCATAGGGCTAACTAACACCCGTCTTTCAGCCCCCTGATTTTGTTACCCTTCGGGATGCTGAGGACCGTCGCTTGGACCTGCTGGCCTCCCACGCCTTTGCATGTGCAGGGACGGCGCTACGACCGGTCTGTGCCTCTGCCATCACTGCTGTGGCCGTTAGAACTGTCATTCACAAAATGCTTGATCGTGCCCCTAATGATCTCCATTGGGAGGTGTTTAATGCACTCTCCACTTGTGATGTGTTTGTAAAATTTTTATTGGCATTGGATGACACCATCTGAATGTGTGCAGGAACTTCTGCCCTTGTGGTGGCTATACGTTGTTTGGTCTGGCTGCGACAGTGGGGTGCTAACAATGCTGCGAAGAAGGCCCTTATTGGGCTTTCTTTTAAGGGGCGACGTCTGTTTGGGGCCCATCTAGACCTGTTTGGTAAGAAAGGTAAGTCACTCCAGCGCAGTTGGCTGTCTCGGCCCCTTCGGGGCCAGGGCCCCCCTTCTACCCCCTACCATGGTGTTAAACAGGAACCAGGGGTGTCCTTCGCGGGGGCTCGCGCAGATTCCTGCCCCAGGAGCAGCAGACGACACCCAGGCCCCTCTGGGGGGGGCTAAGCTCAAAACTTCCTCCAAGTCCCCTCAAGCATGATGGGACGCCCTCGCCCGTCTGGGTGAGGGGACGGCTGCGGCACCTTGCTCATGTCTTGAGGCATTACGCCTCAGACCGGTGGATTCAGGAGGTAGTGTCCTCCGGCTACAAGATAGAGTTGGCTGTACGGCCTCCCCCAAGATTATCAGGTCCAGGGTACTCCTGGTCCCTGCCTCTGATCTGGTTTTAGGGCAGGCCGTGCAAGGCATGCAGGGTCTGGGGGTCATTTGCAAAATTCCCCTTACTGTCAGGGGTAGAGATGAGCGAACTTTTGAAAAGTTCGATTCGGCCGATTCACCGAATTTCACAAAGAAATTCGGGTTCGGCCGAATCGAACTTTTACGAAGTTCCCCATCAAAAATGCAGGCATGGTGGGAGCGGGCCGGCCGGTTCCGCTGTCAGCGGTAAAGCTGGCCGGCCCGCTCCCACCATGCCGGCATTTAAAAAACAAAAAAAAAAAAAAAGCATTTTTGCCGGCATGGTGGGAGCGGGCCGGCCATCTCCGCTGTCAGCGGAACCGGCCGGCCCGCTCCCATCATGCCGGCATTTAAAAAAAAAGCAAACACTTACCTGCAGGTCCGGAGCGTGGAGGCCGGCGCCGCTCTCAGCTGTCATCTGAGGGCGCGTCATCAGAGGACCAGCCGGCCCGCTCCCACCATGCCGGCATTTTTTTTTTTTTTTAATTTCAGGAAAAATTCGATCGGCACGAACCACAAAATATTCGGGTTCGTGCCGAATCGAATATTTCCTGAAATTTGGAGCGAATTCCGGTTCGTCCGAACCGGTTCGCTCATCTCTAGTCAGGGGCAAAGGACTCTACACCAACCTTTCCACAGTTCCCCGGAAGGATGGGTCAGTCTGGCCCATTCTGGATTTACAGATCTTCAGCATATTATCCTGTACAGGTGTTTTCTGCTTGGAAACTCTGGGCTCGGCCATCGGCTCCTTGCGCCCCGGGGGCTTCATACCGTCTGTGGAGATCAAAGATGCTTATTTTCACGTTCCTGTGTTTTCAGGACACCAAGGTTCCTCAGATTCGCATTCGAAGACCAATACTGCCAATTGGTGGCCTTGCCATCTGGCCTCTCTTCAGCTCCCAGAGTGCTCACCAAGGTGCTGACGGGGGTGATGTCCCTGATGGGACCAGGGGGCATCCGCGTGCCCCCCTATCTGGACGTCCTCATTACTTCCTATTCTCTATATCAGGCTGAGTTGGATACTCAGCTGGTGGTGTCCATTCGGGAGTCATTTGGGTGGGTGATCAATCACCCCAAGTCCTCACTGTTCCCTTCCTTGGTAACTTCATTCCTGGGAATGAATCTGGATACAGTTCAGGCAAGGATATTCCTTCCTCAGACAAAGGTGGACAATCTGGTTGCACGGGCTCAGTCCCTCTTAGCGGTCTCCGTCCCTCCACCAGGCAGGGGATGCAGCTGGTGGGCCTGATGGGGGCGTGCTTTGATGCGGCCCCTTATGCCCAGTCCCACTTGGGACTTCTGCGGCGTGTCCTACTGGTTGTTTGGGACAAGGACACAGCATCCCTGACCAGGTCTGTGTGTCTCCCCCTCTGGTAAGGAGGTCCCTCTTGTAGTGGATGGACTCAAGGAACCTGTTGGGAGTCTTCTGGAGTTCCCTGCGGTTTCAGGGGAGGTGGGGCCCTTAGGAGGCCCATACACCTATCAATGTTTTGACACTGTGAGTATTCAGGTTTGTTCTGACTCGCTTGGCTATTCATCTTCAGGGCCTACCTGTTCAGGGGCGCTAGGTCGATCTGACGTCAGTTGCCTACACAATCCTCAGGGAGGGGCCCGGAGTAAGAAGGTCCTCCAGGTAGCGTCTTTGATTCTGACATGGGAGGAGGCCAATGTTCCCTGCGTATCTGCAGTATACATTCCTGGGGGGGCTCCCTTGTAACAGGGTGTACCAATTTCTGTGTCACTATGGGGAACAACCTTGTGTGGTCTGTTTTGTGCCCTCCTCCGGCCGTGGCCACGGATGCTTTAGTAATGTCATGGTAGGACTTTCTGTTATGTGTGTCCTTCTTCCATCTCCCCTGCTAGGCAGGGTTCTGCGCAAGATTGCTCTGGATAGGGTGCCGGTGTTGCTGGTGGCCCTCAGGGGGCCTTGAAGAGTGTGGTTCGCAGATGTGGTGAAGATGGAAGTTGATCTGTACGTTCTGCCAGGGGTGCCAGATCTGCTCACTCAGGGCCCCTTACGCCATTCCAGTTTACAGACTCTGGCTTGTCGGCCTGGTTGCTGAAACCTCCATATTGATGGAGAAGGGTTTGTCTGCCTCGGCGATTGAGACCATGGTGTAGGTTAGGAAGAACACGTCTTCTTCCATCTATTATAGGGTTTTGCATCCCTATAGTGTTTGGTTTGAGTCTAGGTCTCTTCCCTGTCGGGTGTTCTCAGCCCCCAGGGTGCTGGAGTTTTCACAGCATGGGTTGGGGTTGAGTCTCCAACTCAGTACTCTGAAGGGTCTGGTCTCAGCCCTGTCGGTCTTCTGTCAGAAGTCTGTTGCTCAGCATTACTTGGTTAAGACTTTTCTTTCAGGGGGTTACTCTTGTGCGTCCCCCGCGTAAACCTATGGTTCCTGTTTGGATTGGAACTTGGTTTGTCTGTCTTGCAGGGTGATTCCCTTGATCCTGTTCAGGTTGCTTACTTACCCTCAAGGTTGTCTTCTGGTGGCTATTACTTCGGTCAGTCGTGTGTCTGAGCTGGCGGCTCGGTCTTTCCAGCCCCTATGTCTTGAGAGACATCTCTGGCTGAGATGGTGTCTGCTTTCTTTTTGAATTTTGATATGGTTCTTCCCTGATGTGCCCTAATCCTAGCAACGCTGAGGAAAGGGTTCTGCATTCCCTGGATGTTGCCAGGTGTCCGAGGTATTACCTGGTAGTCACTGCAGCTTTCAGGAAGACTGATGCTCTTTTTGTGGTCCCTTCTGGGACCAGGAAGGGTTTGGCTCCTGCCAATTCTGCTTTTAGCAGATGGATCGGTTAGGCTGTGATTCAGGCCTATTCTGCTAAGGGGAAGTGTCTTCCCTTCTGCCTTACTGTTCATTCTACTTGTGCTATTAGTGCCTCTCGGGCCTTCCAGCACTAGGTTTCTGTTGAACAACTTTGCTAGGCCGCTACTTGGCCTTCTGTGCATACCTTTTTAAGTTTTACAAGGTTGATGTTAGGGCCTTCAGCTGATGCTGTTTTTTGGCCGCAAGGTTTTGCAGGCGGCAGTGGTTTAAACTGTCTGCTGTTACCTTTTTTGTTGGGGGATCCCACCCTACTTTATGGACACTGCTATTGGATGTCCCAAGTGTAAGTACTATATCTGGAGCAGGACGTAATGTATACACGTACATGTAGAATTGGTATTATTTGTATACAGTACGTCCTGCTCCACCCCACCCTGGTTTTTGCATTTTTTCTGGATCCCCTGTATGGTGATTATTATCATTGTTATCATTACCAGTTGTTTTTGGTGATTAAATTCTCCCGGCTTCGTGTTTACTGCTTTTCAATGCTGGGGATTTGTGGGAGGTCCCCGGGTATTTGAGGGGCCGGGAGGAGCCTGTTTTGCATGTCTCTGCAGTGCAGCGCCATCTGGCGGAGGATAACCCAAGTGTAAGTACTATATCTGGAGCAGGACGTACTGTATACAAATAATACCAATTCTACAGGTGAGATTTTCACAGAATTGTATTTTCAGCACCTGTGCTCTTGATCATTAAATTCTCACTGACAACTGGTATAATGCCAAGAGATTGGCGCAAGGCAAATGTGGTGCCCATTTTTAAAATGGGCTCTAGGTCTTCACCGGGAAATAACAGACCTGTGCGTTTAACAATCAATAGTGGGAAAAATTTCTTGAGGGGATATTAAGGGACTACATACACAAATATGTAACTATGCATAATATTATAAGTAACAACCAGCACGGTTTTACTAAGGACAGAAGCTGCCATACTAACCTGATTGGCTTCTATGAGGAGGGGAGTAGAAGCCTGGACAGAGGGGCAGCTGTAGATATAGTTTTTATGGATTTTGCAAAAGCATTTGACACTGTCCCCCATAGACGTTTATTGGGGAAATTGAGATCTTCAGGATTAGAAAATACAGTTTGTAACTGGATTGAAAACCGGCTGAAGGATCGTGTGCAGAGAGTTGTGGTTAATGATACCTACTCTGAATGGCCCCTGGTTGTAAGCGGTGTACCCCAAGGTTCAGTGCTGGGCCCACTATTATTCAATTTGTTTATAAATGATATAGAAGGTGGCATTAACAGTACTGTCTGTTTTTTTGTGGATGGCACCAAGATATGTAGCACAGTGCAGTCTACTGAAGATGTTCACTAGCTTCAGGCTGACTTGGACACTTTGTGTGTCTGGGAATCCGCTTGGTAAATGAAGTCAATGTGAAGAAGTATAAAGTGATGCACTTGGGCTAATAACCTGAAGGTCACATATGTCCTTGGTGGAGTAAAACTGGGAGAGCCACAATTTGAGAAGCATCTGAGGGGTACTGATAGATCACAGGCTAATTAACAGTATGCAATGTCAAACAGCTGCTTCTAAGGCAACCAATATATTATCATGCATTAAAAGAGGCATCTGGAATATGCTGTCCAGTTCTGGGCACCAGTTCATAGAAAGGACGCACTGATTTTGGAAAGGGTGCAGAGGTGAGCCACCAAACTAATAAGAGGAATGAAGGATCTTAGTTATGAAGAAAGATTACAAGAATTAAATCTGTTTAGTCTTGAGAGAAGACATCTGAGGGGGGACATGATTAACTTGTATAAATACTGACCTTAACCCCAAAGAGAATCTATGAGGTATTGTCTAGAGGAAGATGAGGGACACCAGACCTAACAGTGCAGATGAGCTGAAGGCTGCTATCAAAGCAATTTGGGTTTCCATAACACCTCTGCAGTGCCGAAGGCTGATCGCTGATCGCCTCCAGGCCTGCTGCATTGATGCAGTAATTCATGCAAAAGAAGCCCCAACCAAATATTGAGTGAATATACTGTACATACTTTTCATTTGGCCAACATTTCTGTGTTAAATATTTTTTTTACAGTTGGTCCTATATTCTAATTTTCTGAGATAATGCATTTTGAGTTTTCCTTGGCTGTAATCCATAATTATCAACATTAAAATAAATACAACTTGAAAAAGTTCACTCTGTTTGTACTGACTATATATAATATGAGTTTCAGTTTTTCAACTGAATTACTAAAAATATTCAAATTTTTAAAGATATTCTATTTTTTTTTCAGTGCACCTGAACATACCAATGGATAAACTAAAAACTAACCAACTAACCTGTATTGTGTTTCTTTTCCCTATGCATTTGTGACAGGTTGATAGAAGTAACAACTACAAAGGTTGAAGCTCTCTCAGTGGAGTAGGCCCTGAGGGAGAAATTAGTTATTTAGTTTAAATCGTGATTCCCCTTGGATGGAAGGATTACAATGGAAGATAGTTGTTGGGTGTAGTGATAGAATTAATACACTAGATGGCAGTAGAGAGATATCACTCTTATAGAGATGACTAGGACCCCATAGAATAGAATGTAGATTTCAGACAGAGGTCACTCTGAATTTGGAGGGACAGTTTGACAATAAGGAAACCGGCCAGAACCAGACTGAGCAAGCAGTGGTTACATTAATTATTCATAGATACTCTCATGTAAGCCTCATGTCTGGGAGTGGTCATGGGATGTCTTGGAGATAGCAGTGGATAGTATTTAAAGTGGAATTTCAGTCTGCTTTTTCTTTCTATATCCCTCCCATCCTGCCTCAGCCCTGGGTAGGGTGGCAGGGCCAAAGTTCCACCCTGCGCTATAGTGATGCTCTACACTTGGACTAATTGAAAGGAGTAGTATATCGCAACACAAGCCAGCACCAGCTAGAGTGGAGACAGATAGTCAGTGGCAGCCCTGAGGTTGAACCTCAAGAGAGTAAGTCCAGACGCACTTCAAAGGTCTCAAGGGAAGCTATGGTTACTGGGATGCTGTGGAATGCTCTGCAAGCTGTTTCAGCCGACGTTATCTGAAGAGCTAACACAGAAAATGCTTATACTCAAACTGAATTGTCTCTAGAAGATCATCTAAAGAGTAAGTGCACCTCACCCACACCATACTTCACAACAAAATGTCACTGAGTACCCTAGGTCTGAAGAACCCTCCTCGTATCTCATACCTCCACCACTGGCCCAACAAAGTGACCTAACACATTGTCCACAGATAGTGGGAAGAAATCATTCCTCTTTTGGTATTGATGACAAAGGTATCATTCACCTTCCTGCAGTCACATGGCCATGAACAGTCAGGAACCATAGGAATAATTAGAACCAGATGTGTGTCATACCTCTGCAGACCCTGAGGGGGTAATGTCAGCAAGAAAAAGGATCTTTACTTTACCAAAACTCACCATACAGCCGTTTGACTTAAGCAACAGAGAAGTCTGTTTGCATAATTGTTTTCTGAGGCCCACCAGGAACTTACACCCCACATAGTAGTCGTTTTTAACTGAAGATATCTTATTGGTTGTTTCAATTTCCAAAAACATTTCATGAGCTATGCCTAATGGCAAATCTAAGTGGTCAGTTATTACATGGGGATTTAGATAAAGTGAAAACACACGTTTGTTTTGTAATGATGCCAAAAAACAGTACATCACTCCTCAGCTTATGACTGTCTTTTTTTTTTAGGAGAAACAGATAATGCATCTTAAAATGAGACATAAAAGTAAAATACATCAATGAAGATTTGCATTGAACACATAACAAAACATGGTCATGCCCATTGTTTACAGTAGTTAAAAATACCCTTTTTTCTATAGTGAAATCCAGACAGCAAAATGTGTTTTATATGTATGTGGATTCTTCTTGACACAGACAAAGGGCAGAACAATAGTCTGGATGATACTCAAAACTGAAATTACATTGAAGTCTAACATGTCTGACCACTTGCAGAAACAGATGGAGGCTGTAATGTTTTCTATTAAAAACAGTTTATGTAAGGAGATTTTCAATATATGATGTGGCTAGAATTGTTTAGACGTATAAAAGTTACCAGTAAACAAAAACCATATGATCAATGTGATCCACAAATGATGTAAATAGAAATAAAGTTAAACTTATCACTATCTGTGCTGGTGCTTTATGATTTTGGGAGATAGAATATCCAATATATTGTGTGTGTTACATTATTGTGTCCCCTCCTTGAACTTCAGCAGTACTCTTGGGCTTGCATTGCCCCACATATACTCCTGTATAAAGGACAACTTTCATAATTGTATCCCTTGCATCAGGGCCAGTCTTATGCTTAATGTTGTCATGGTACCACCAAACATTGCATAAACATTGCCTAAAATATTCAAAAAGAGAAGATGAATGAGGGAATGTGGAACAGGAGAGAGAAGAAGGGATTGTAGAAAAAGAAAGAAAAATGTAGAGAGAAAGGAAGAAAGAAGAAAAGTGACGAGAGGGAAATCGAGAAAATGTGGAGAGACAAAGGAATGTATAAAAGAAGGAGGAAAGAGTAAAAAATAGAGAACAAAGCAGGTCATGTGTTAAAAGAAAGAAAGAATGGCAAATGTGGGAGGAGAAGATGAGAAGGAGGGAATGTGGAAATGAGAGTGAGATATGCAAAAATAAGAGTCCACTGAAGGTCCACTGAAAGTGCTATGTAGGATTATAAATAATGACAATTGAAAGACATATTGACATGGTTTATTTGAGCTTTTGTTAACATACAGCGACCACCGTGGTGACCTCCATTGATTCAGTGTAGTCTGATGTTTTGTAAGACCACCAAACATGCATGTTCTGTAAAGAAACCTAGTGTTGTGACCATCCCAGGTTTTTGGTCTATTTTCCTTTTGCAACCTGATTTGGGTCGCCTATTTGTGTGACCAACCTACCCCCCCATCCAGCCTTGAAACTCATATATTGTAATTCATAACATACATTGATTTGGAAACTGAGCTCAGGCATTGTGGAGCTGGGAAAGAGGTGCAGAAAGGCTGGGGTTGCACATAGTAGGGCATCCCAAAGAGGAAAAGGAGGGAATGGGGAAATAGTATTGAGGCAGAAAAAAGAAGAAAAAGGGTGAATAAGGAAAAAGGAAAGATGGATGGATCATGTAAAAGAAAAAGGCTGAGAAAGAAAAAGGCAACAAGAAAAGATAGAATAAAAGAAATTTCTAAAGAGAAACATGGGGAAAACGCATTTAAGAGGGACCTGCTGAGTCAGCTGAGAGTCTTCTCTCTAAAGAAGCATCTGAACAGTGTCTCCTTTTACCCCTTACAGAGAAGTCGGGATAGTGCATAAGTCGCACACCACAAGTGACTGACCACTTTAAAAATAAAAGGGTACTCATCTTTTGTCCTCCACAGCTGATCATTCTGACCCCAGCGCTCAACAACTCACTTGCTGGATTGGGCATCCTTGAGTCTCAAGGGCAGACTAGATGGACCGTATGGTCTCCTTCTGCCGTCAACCTTCTATGTTTCTATGAGTCAGGCCTTGGCACACCCCGTCTATTACAGTGAATAGAGAGGGGCAGGCCATAGTTCCTGTGACAATGGCACGGGACAGGCCATAGTCTACAACAGCACAGTGGTTTTGATGCAGCAGAGAAGGAGGAAGCGGCGCGAGTCTGGGATCGGTCGATCTGGTTAGTTTGAAATGTTAGTATAGTGTTTTTTGCTTTTTAACTGAAGTATAACTTTAAATCAATGGGAAACACCATCTGTGGTATCAACCTCTGAAAACACAGAAAGCTAAAGATACAAAAACCTTACTGGGCTTCCTGAAAAATGAAGAGCCCCACAGTGTTGTGCAAGACTAGAGGAAAGTGCTCTCTGATGGACCTCCCTACCCCTAAACAACCCCCCCCCTCCCACACACAACATATATCTGCCCTCCAATGAACCCAGCCTACCTGTAGTTTTGCAAAGCTGGAGTTGAGCAGGTGGGGCCCCTGCCCCCACCTAGACCAAATGAAGACATCAGTCAGTTTAAAAAAGGAAAAGAAAAGAGAAAAAGAAAAAAAAAATGCTCCCATTATCGCCCCTAGCATGATGACGCCCTGTGCAGCTGCTCCATCTGAACATCCCAAAGGCTGGCCATGCCTGGATCCATACCTACACACTGTATTGAAAATGACATAAGCAACATATAATTCAGGAATTACATGTCATGTTTTGTTATTGCTTACTACCATTAGGTGATATATAAGAACTGTTTACAGCTAAATAAAATATATTAACATTAAGAGGGTGATTTACTATGTTCCCTACAGTTCGCTCCTTTACACAAAAGTATGTTCACTGGGCATGTGACGCACGCGTGACAGACCAGCGTTTAAGCTAAACTTTCTGCAGCAAACTCCAGTGAACACAGACTATCCAATGTATTTTGCTGTGTCTTCGCCGCAGTTCGCCAGTCAAAATGTTTGGTATTTACTAGCGAACAGGGTGCGGTTGACAGCAGGTAAACTGCAGCGGCGCAATTGGCTGTAACAAAACCAGAAACCATGCTGGAAACCCATTTAACAGCTTATGGAAGCATGGAGTTAGTCTCAGAATGTATGTGTTGTGTCTTTAGAAAGTCTGAGATGTTTTTGAAGCCTCCAAAAAAATTGTTAAAAAAAAAATCAAGTGAAAAACATTTCATTAGTTGTTTCTCTAATACTAGTTATCTATCTTTTCTTCATGCTCAGCGTATTAGTGACAGATGTAAAAATCACATAAACAGCCATTCTTGCTGAAAATAACATTGATTCCTATAGGGTTCGCCAGCATTCACCCTGTGAAGACGAACGGACGTAAATACAGGAAACACGGCCTTGGCCAGGCGAATAGGCAATTTTTAGCATAGTAGATGAGGTAAATTAGCGAATCCACAGCGAATGGCACGGCAAACGTTTTGTAGATGATCCCCTAATTAACAACAGAAATGTACGTCTGTGGTTTGCTTTTGCCCAATAGAAAGTATGTGTCTTACCACAGACACGCCACATATATTTCTGTTCATTATAAATAGTAAAATATGCAAATATCCTATTCCTTACTGAGTTTTACATTGCATAAAGTGTTTATACATTTTATTGTAATTCTGTACCATGCTAGCAGATTTTTGCTGAGTGCCCAATACAGTTGTACTGTATCTCACTGTACAGTTGTATCTCACTTGTGGGCAAAAGCGTTTTTAAAGTACTTTGTTACTGTATTTTCTTTTTATAAATGTCCTGACTTTTCTGGAATTACTACTGACCCCAGTAGAGCCCTACCTGCTTCTGTAACAACAAAACTAGTCACAAGGTTCTCAAGTCACAAGTGAAGGAAAAAATCCCAGAAGTTATAATGGCCCTTGCTTCATACATAAAACGTGATCACTACTGTCAGGATCGGGGTTGCTAACGGCAATCACAACTCTGGAAGCAGTCCTTGTGGTAAAAGCAAATGCAGTTTATTGCGCAACAAGTTCACTGTAATGTGTCACACTAGCAGGGTGCAGGATAATTGAAACTTAAAGTCTAGCCTTTTTGGGGTAAAACGTAAAGACAACTTGTAGGCCCAGAGTTTGAGCACGCAGCAAGATACGTCTCTCTTTTGCAGGCTCCAGGTGTGAGACTGGCTGTGGCTCATCACACGGCTTACCCCAGATTGCCTTTCCTAGCCCTATGATAAGCTAGTCTCAGCCACCTGTGCAGGCAAAGACAAGCAGGTAAACTCTGGCCCAAAGGAAGAGTTATGGCAGGCCCCACTACCAAACCTGCCGTTCCATAGAAACCAAGGCCCAGGAAAAACATTAAAACCCTAAAAGCTTGAAGCTATGTGCCTCCTGGATTTCTTATCTCACCCAAGCCTGCACCCTGGGTGAAATATACACTGCCTCAACTGTATTTTCCACTGCAGGCCTAAAATACATATGCTGCGCAGTGCACAGGCACTGCTTATTGGCGCCAGATAGGGAAATAAAAACACAGTGAACACAAAATCACCCACATCATCTGCAGCATCTAAGGAAACATAGAACACAGTACGCACTGATGAATGACAAAGACTCAGACTGACACCTGCACCTCCCCTCCCTCTGGAGGGATGCCGGTCAGCGAAAGAGAAAAAGAGTATGTTACAAAAGCCTTCCTTTTTCATATAATGTTTTGATACCTTATACTGTAATCGCAAAAAACAACCCCTAATTATTTTAAACGTTACCACCTTAATCACCGCACACACAATTTACCTAAACGTAAGCACTGGAGAGACACCCCGGGTCAAAGGAAACAGGCACCTGAGAGAAACAACAAACTGTAAGTAAGAAAGCTCATCTGTATCTTACCCATGCAATATTAGAATTTTGAAACTGCCCAGAAAATCACCCCATAAGCTATGTTACCATTACCAGGACACTTAGTACACTGAGGAAGCTCAAGAGGTGAAACGCGTCTGTACAGGAATACTTGCTACAAACGGGGTACCAAGCTTTCTACAAACTAAGGACTGAATGCACAAAAAACATGCTAAAAAGGGTATAACCCACCAGTTTGAAACCTTGCCACAGAGGAATGACACATGTTTACAACACAGGAGCTCTGAATATATATTTTGCTCTTTCTAACACAACTTTGTATGATTTGTGGAGGATAGAGATATTACCTGTTGACGCCTAGTAGAGTCTTCAGGTAGTAATCTCCTTTCAGGTTGCGCTTCCGACCAAATTATATCACAGGTAGGTAGCCCAAATTAATGAGTTATAATTTGGGTATTATAATCACCTCTGAGTTTTTATATAAGCAGAGTGATATGGGTTTTTAACTCAAATGCCCAGCTATTGTCCTTACACACAGTGCGTATTATAGGTCATTAGTGAGAGAATAACACATACCAGCTATGAAATGTCAAATAACGAAGGTAAAGTGTCAAAGTAGATAATCGAATAAATAAGTAGACACTCACCGCCGCGGCCCGGGGGTACTAAACCTGCCCAGGGCCACTGAAGATATATGTCTTGTAATCCTGTCAATGGACCGTTGCACTATGGATCAATTCCTTTGAGAAGCTCCAGGTTCCGTTGTTGTAATAATGGAGGTCCGCAATTGTAGGTTAAAAATTATTTATTGTTAAAAAACGGGACAGGGAACAGGGGGTAGGGCTTGTTCAGCAGGCTGGGATGGGGAATTGGGCGTTAGGCTGTTCGCCTCAAAAAAGGGTCTGCCGCCGGGCTGGTGGGCCAGAGGTATGGGTGGCGGCGTCGGCAGCGCTGTGTGCGTCTGCTGTTTTAGATGGTGGAGAAAGTCTGTCACTGTTGTCCAGTTCTCAGTGTTACAATAGTTCTCAAACTGATGGACAAAAAGATCCTTTTTGGAGTTAGTTGGTCCTTGCGGGGGCGTGCTCTGGCGTCCACCCCTCTCTGCTGTCTTTCAAAAATCACCGCCGCGCGTTTCGGCTTCAAGCCGTCTTCCGGGTGTGGGTAAGCATGCGTAGTGGGTTCTTCCTTATAGGGTAGGTGACGTTCAAGGTTTCAGAGCATGCTGGGAAATGTAGTTTTTGTAGAATAGTTTCATCTCCTATGATAAATGTCAATCAGGCTGGTTCTTCTTTGTTGCTGCAATGCCGGTTTTATGAGCCCGGAGCTGCTCTCTCACACAAGCCACTCCTCATCGGTGTTATTTGTAGGATTTGTACTGTATTCAATAAATGTTATTCAATAAATGCTATTTTGATGAGATAAGACATATTGAACTTACCCAAGGTGAAGCTTTGAACCGGTCAGAGCGAGGAATAAGGCACAGGAGCTTCTTCCCTGAACCTGGTAAGGGGACTACATATCCAACCAGGATACAGGAAAGGGCCCCAAAAGAAATCCCACAATTTCTGATACACATCTCTAACTAAATTAGAGGTGCTTAACCTCCCACTGACACACTGACAAACTTCCGGGCAAGCCCAAAAATCCCTTTTCACCCCCAATGGGATGAATGGGTGCAAGCAGTAGACGGTGGCACCAATCCCATAGCGGGACATGGCTCAAGTGAGCAGGTGAGCATGAAAGTGACATACTAGCAGCTCTGGTCTGTAGGGGATAAAAGTAGAGTGTGTTTTTTTCACTGAAGAATGACTTGTGAAGCAGCAGGAGCAGACACATTTTACTAACTTACTATCATATTGGTAATCACTGAATAATGGATTTCCCCAACCCTCTCTTTATAGCCCTCTTCTTGACCAAACTAAAACATCTTTTTAGAATGGAATGGGTGGAAGCCCACCTTACTAATGAAACCAGTGCTGAGAGATTCTTGGGAAATGCCTGGTAGACAACTTCCCACAAGGCCTTAGAACTAGTTTAGCCTCATGTTTTAATCAAACTATGTGGTACCTCACCAGGGATCCCAAGGTGCAGACTAATCGCAGGGATCTGCTTACGGGACTTTCTTACATTGACCTAAATGCAAGTGCATGATAGAGGCTCAAAACAACCCTTATGCAGCTTCCTAAAAAGAGCAGACAAAAATGCTATTTTGTTTTTTAAAGCAGAACAAAACTTTTGGAATTTTGACTATACCAGGTTCTGTTTTGTGCCCTGGGAGCATTCCAAATTGGGATGCCCTGCTGTGTGAAACCTCCCAGAATGCCCATAGAAACTCACCTTTCCCCAGTCCTATGGCACATGTGCAGGCTCTCATTCAATCAGGCTCTATTTACATGCAGGGTTTTAGCAAAAGGAGCGCTCCTGGCCCCAACCTTTCTAAATGGCTGAGCGCAGGAGAGCACGCACAGGCCAAGGATGCAGAAATGTGGACGTCATTGTTTACATCGGCAAGGAAGTCTGAAAGCAGGTGAGCATTGCAGCGCCTTGGGGGGGGGGGGGGGTTACACACAGCGGGGCATCCAGCCAGCGGCTGACCCTGGAATCTTTTAGCTTCTCGTCCCCTGCTCACCTTGCAGCTCTGGCGTGTCTGCTCTGCTCATTCAGAAAGGCAGGGTGCAGGCACGCACACAGCTAGAGGTGAGTGGGGATGCGGCTGCAGGGTGGAGAGGGCTTGGGAGAAGGTGAGTACGTCTGAGCATCTGAGGAGTTTCATACTGTGGGGCATCCCAATTCAAGAAGCCCCAAGGACAGAAACTCAGATGGCCCAGAAGCCTTTTAGACTCCATGGCCTCCAAAGTTCCTCTTTAATGTAAAAAGTAAAGACAAATACCTTCAGGTCATGTATATGGGTTCCAGTCTTAGTTTTTATTCAGCATGCAGTTTACAGACACAAATAAGCTTTGCGTTTCCCCTTCCTCCCAACATTTAAAAGACTTTAGGCCCACCGTACCTCAATGTATCTCTTTTCCTCTGCTGGGCCGCATGCTCTGGGATGTTGCTCCCTCCTGGTCCAGCAGGTGCTGGTCTTCCTATGCCAGGGAGCAACTGTTGCAGCCACTCAGTCGGCATCTGTGGTGAGAGGGGAAACTGGTCCTCCCAGGGACCCCACTACTGGCTCACAGGATTGGAGAGCTGCACCCCCCCATCTAACATCCTGGCAGGCAGCTTGCAAGTACCCCTGCCCTATTACCCACTCCCTCACTAGCCAGGGCTGGTGAAAGGGCCCAGTGCCCATTGGTACGAGCATGGTGCCGAAGGGCATAGGGGCTGGTAATGCACCAGGGCTGGCTCTAGGCTATAAAAAATATTTTTTACATAAATGCAAAATAGTGTACACAAAAAAAAGCATTAGTTTTCCCTGGCACACCAAGCATAGGGGCTGGTAGTGCACCAGGGCCTGGCTGCTGGGCCCCTTGACTCTGGGCTTACTAGCAAGCATGGTACCTGCAAGCCACCAGCATGTTGTGCATTTATTTACTTCTAGAGGCAATATATATGTGTAATGGCAGTTATCGGGGTTAACCAGCAGCAATCACTCTCAGCTTTAAATTGTAATACAAAGCATGTTACGTGTCGAGTTATCTCAGGCAAAGTCACGGCACACAGGTTTGGTAGGCGAGAGTAAGGGTTAATGGGTCCACAGCATAGGGAAATGACAATCTCAGCAGACAGACACGCAACAGCAAACAAGATAAGTGAAAGCAACTATTTGTTTTTTGTAATGTTGCAGGGTCATGAAAAGAAAAGCCACATCTTGGTCTAATTCAGAGGCCAAATAAACTTGCATCACTTATAGAATAGAAAACACAGGTACACTTGCTTCATAAGGATGTTTAAGTGAAAGGGTTAAATAGGCTCGTGTCCATCAAGCATAGAACACAGGAATTCTTACTTATCAGCAGATTAGGGGTTTCACCACGCCACTTGATGTGAACACTAGCTCTTAGTAAATCGGGCAGGAAATTACGCAGGGTAAAGAGTGCTAAGGGGAACGTTCAGGATTTTCAGTGATCCCACCTGGTGTAAGCTTAGAAACAGGTCAGTGTCCAGGGACACTGGAGCTTAAGAGTTTCCAACAAGGGTAGCCGCATACTACCGGAGTCTAGGCTATTCTCTGAGGTTCTCTTTCTCCTGACAGGGTCCTCTACAGGTGTCCCGAAACCCTTGCATACCGAAGCAGTATATCCTCCTGCGCTGTGCTTGCTGTCTCTGCCATTTCTCTGATTCCCACCCCAGCCATCTTACATGGGGAGTGAGGTACGGACGATCCCCCTGTCTGTCCCTCTGGCTTTCCTTGTGAAACCTCTGCCCATTACATTGTTGCCTGCAGTTTTCCCTCCAAAAAGCTCCCAACCAATTGTGGCAGTTTCCTGTTGTTTACCAAATGTATCTTATGTCACCTGGCTCATCCTAAAGGACCAACTCTGAGCTATAATTCTGAGCTTAAATAAAATTGTACTTCTCTCATTTGTGGTCTTATACCCCCATCTAGTGACCAAAGTGGAAATAGCAAAATGTTTTATATTTTGCTGGACAATTCGCCCATAAATCCCTTTTTAATGAGAAAAAGCAAGCATGTTTTTTTCATTTCTACTAGATATGCAATCAAGTAGTTAACACTGTATTGTAAGTAATCCAGCAAGGTGACATTAGCTGGATGTTCCTTATTAAGTGCCTACATTGAAAAAAGATGTTTGGTTTCTCATGGTGGGAACACAGAAGACTAAGGGTCTTAATTATTAAGCACTTCCGCCAAACTATGGCACATCGGTGCAAATTAGAGTAGTGCAAAATAGAATTTATCATTTTTTTTTTACCATGTTGCTGCACTACTAATATTTGAGCAAATGCAGTGCAGCAACATGCACAAGTGTAAAAAAAAAAATTATATTTTGCACCACTCTAATGTTCACTGATCATATCATAGTCTGGCAGAAGTGTTTGATAAACCAGGCAATTGATGCAGTTGACACCACATAGAGAAGTTTTAAAGAGACATCTTTAAAGTGGACCAAAACCCAGGGGGGATCGGCCCGGGAATCTATAAGGCCGATCAGATCCCTCCCCGTGGGGCATCCGAAATCGGGATGTCCCGCGGGGTGAAACCCCCCAGGAAGCCCACAATCCTACCTTTTCCACGTTCCAGCGGCGCATGCGCGTCCGCCACCGCCACCTCCCGCGCGTCCCTCGGCCGTTTGTGAATGCTGGCGCGGGTGCGCTCCCTGTAAGAGGGACGCTCGGGAGGCGGCGTTCTGCTCTGCTTGTCCGCCGTGGGACGTGGGAGCGGGGAGAGGTGAGTTTTCGGGGCTTTCTGGGGGGTTTCACACAGCGGGGACCAAAACCCAGGATAGTCAAAATCCTGGGTGTTGATCCACTTTAAGAATTTTAGAATCAGAATATTCAGAATATTTAACTATTGTTTTGCTTTGGTTGTTTGATACTATTGTGAACCCCATTCCGGATATTTGTAAAGAACTTGCACAACTGAGACCTGTAAACATGTGGCTAGTGCGATAATATTATTTTACTGTGTATAGAAAACCTTGTAGGCTCACATTGTATTGATCAGGTATATATGTGCTTATCTTGTTGATCAGTATCTGTGTCTGTCTGTTGATCATGTCATGTTTTTGGAACTGGTCAAAGAACTAAAAGGAAAAGAACAAAGAAAAATAACTAAAAAGTTGTTTCTATTTCAAAACGTTATTTTTAAGATTTTTTTACAAAGAAATATTAGGATTTACCAATAATGTAACAGTTTCCTGGGCAATATTATTATGCCGCATATGTCATTTCTACTTATTTTCTCTAAAGCTTTTTAGTGCAGGCATGCGTAAAGCATTTCTCCGTTACATTTCTTTCAGTCAAGGTTCCAGGGAAAATATAGGATCTCCTTGTTTCGGGATGCTAAGGTGGAGGCAGGTGTTCAGCATCTGTGACATACTTTGCATTTCAGAGCTTCGCTGACTTTTCCCTTGGAGTGGAAAAAAAAAAAGAGTCCATTGACAAAGTGCATTATGACATCGCTGGAGCAGCCGTGTTTACATCACACTTAACAATGCAGCACACTGTTTTCACAGCACCATTAGGCTATTTAAAGTATGGCACACACATACTGCGCCATTAAATGTGTGTTTGTTTTAAAAATACACAATCCGTCACCTTAATCTTTTAATTTACCTAATCCATGCTAATTTTGGAAAGTAGAATTCGTTTTTCTTTGTTCCACAGCTGTCATACAAGTATGTTAAATGCTATTTTCACAGCAGGAGGGTCAATGCTGCCTTAAGTACCACTTGAAGTCACCAATTCCATTAGGTATAAAGGTGTATATTATTAGTGAAAATACAACTAAGCTGATGTTTCCAGCAAGAAAGCAAATTATATGCCCATTGGAAAAACTGCATAAAGGGCATTTGTAGGTTTTAACATTGGATACTTTCCTTTACTGCAGCTAATGGGCCATAGGTAGTCACTTCAAAACTTTCCAGTGCAGGACATTTCCCTCCAGATGTTAGCCCCCACCCTCACTGGCTCTTCCAATATCTGTCTGTCTGCCTTTGCCACAGCATGAAAGCATATGAGTCCACACACTGTGGGCAAGGGGGGCATTCTAGGCACTACCTTGGCTTGATCCCTCTGATTTGACAGTGGGATGGGGCTCCTGAATACCAGAGCTGAGTGGACTAAATTGGTATATACCCATTGCCTACATATGTCTTGTAATGCCGCCTGCCTGGTAAAAACAATATTAATGCTCAGCAATCCCAAGTACATCTGTAGGCTTTGTCAAATTATATTTACTTTTCTAGAGCTTTGGCACTGTAAGAACTCATCATACTTCGGGAGGCTTCCAGAAAATTAAAGGCCAAATGTTTTTGTTTGACTATCAGTACATGATTAATATGGGTGTATCTCAGGATCATAAATCAGTATATTTATGCAAAGTTACTGGGTGTGGAGCGTCATTTGAGAACAATAAAAGCAGAAATATTAACCAATTATTAGCCTCGTTATTTAGGTGCTATATTTCAGAGAATCCGAGTTGGTGGCAGAGGAACTTTAAAGTAATCTCATAGCAAGAATGGCCTAACTGCCAAAATGACAGCTGGGATACAAAGCATTTGAGAAAGATTAAAGCGGAACAAAACTCACATTTTTCATTTACATACCCTGAATTGCTCCCCCCACAAAGAGTACATTTGGCAATGTTCACTGCCCCTGTTACACTCAGCTCCCTTTTAAAGCCACAACTCCCCAAATCAATGCCACTGTTGAGATGAAGCAATGTGGCAATGAAGTCTGCCAGAGAGAGAGACACCAAAAAATCAATGGTTCAATACAATTTGGTAAGCAAAAATCGAAATTTCTAATCAGCAGGGGCTTTGGCCAGATTTATTTCACAAGTTCAGAGGGTTTTGGTCCATTTTAATCCCCTTTTTTCAGCTGTAATTAATTTCTTTTTTTGCATCTTCCTAAGCAATAAAGCTGATAAATAGCTAAATAGCTGAAAATTGACCCCATCTAACTTATCCAGGACCACGTATGTGTCCATGGAGCACTGCCATGATAGCTAGGATACGACCAGTTTGTGGGTATTCAAAGCGGAACAAAACCAGTGGATTTGACATTCTCGGGTTTTGTTCTGTGCCCCTGGGGCATCCCAAACCAGGATGCCCCCTGTGTGAAAACCCCCAGGAAGCTTGTAAAAACACACCTTCCCACACTCCAATGGCTCTCGTCCAATGAGAGACACCAGTTGTCACTACGTCATTCGGCAGGCGACTGTTATAGACTTGAATGGCTGTAAACAATGAGAGCTGTCTGCCAAATGACATCACAGCAGGGTGCTCTTATTGGACGAGAGCCTGCACATGCACCGTTGGAGCATGGGAAGGTGATTTTTCCCGGGCTTCCTGGGGGGGGGGGGGTGTTCATACAGCAGGGCATGGAAGAAAAGCCAGGGGCCGGCCCTGGAATCTTTTAGGATCCCCTGGAATCACTGGGAGAATGATGTAAGATGTGCTATCACCATGCAGTATATTCTTTTTGGCCCTTCTGTCATTTCCACGGCCATTTTTTTCACCACAAGGTAAATTAAACATGTAACTGTCTTTAGTGGCAGCACACCCACAGTAAGAGATCATAAATGACCATGGCCACGAAATACTATGGTTTCCATATTGAGCGTAATGTTACCCCAGAATCACTAAGCAATGCAGTCAATGTAGCAGATCAAGGTCCTTGGCGTCACTGAGTGTCGCTATAACAACCAGGCACTGGTGGTTCCGCTGATGGACCAACAAAAAACTGCCGATGGTGATCAAAATATCCAGTGGCACCTATGACCGGACCTAGTGATTGTATTCACACATAGTAGTCCAGTTTGTTTCCAGGCAAGGCGGCTTGGCAGTCTGGAGCAGTTCCACTGCATGGTCAGAGCTGTCAGTTCCACTGCATGGTCAGAGCTGGCAGTTCCACTGCATGGTCAGCAACAGGGCAAGGTACATGATCAGACAGGCAGTGGTTGGCAGCAGGGCTCAGCACATGGTCAGAACAGCAGATCAATTGGCAACAGGGCTGGGCATGTAGATGTGGTCAGGCAGGCAGTGGTAGGTAACAAGGCTTGGTACTTGAACATGTCTGCAGCACTCTGTTCCTGGAGGCGGATTTTAAATTATATGTCTCTGATCAGATGAGATTTCACAGGCTCACTGCAGCAACGGAGGTGACACAACAGGCGGTAGACACAGGAAGGACTATATGCCGTGTCAGATGTGGCAGCCAGGGAGGAGTGCTGCAGTGGAAAGGAGGTAAGTAATAGGCCAAATCTAAGGTATTTGAGGTCTGTGGGTCAGCAGTACACCAAAAGAGAAGGCTGTGCAGGCAGCTTGGACACTTTTTAATATACCAGAAATTATTTTTAGAGCAAAACCATAAAAAGTGGATCTGGTTATTGACCTTAGGGCATATGGCAAAGAGTAGGACACTACTAGAATCAATAGGCCAGACTGACTCTATCCAGAAATTGGCAGGGCATTTATGCATATATACTAGCGGGGGGGGGGGGGGGGGCTCATGTGGACGCTTAGATATTCAGGAGGTTTTTATATGTGCTGTTTAGAGGGTCGAATTGGTGACAGAACTTAATTAGAAAATGCTAAGAACTCATCCGTGGCCCATTTCAGTAAGAACAGACAGAAACACAGACTATTTTTGTAAGCATCTTGCCACTATGAAAACAAAAACACATGCAGACATACATAAGAACAAATGAACGTCTTATATTCTCTATATAATGTCATTATATGTGCTCACTTACTTTCTAATAAGAAATGGTAAATTGTTCCTTGCCCAGACATATGCAGACAATAAGGATTTAATGAAACAATATACAACTGACAACAATATGTTTAAATGAGCGATACATGTACATCACAGTCTAAAGCAAAAATAAACCGTGAACAGGGACAGATTAGCTGTCTCCCTTCTTGCAGTTAAATTAGAATACGGTGCTAACTTGCTTCCTAAAGGAGTTATCAATGCTAAGTGTAAATTTAAAGCAAGGTTTCCTTGCACTATATACAGCTGATTCCTCCTGGTGAGTTAATGCATGAAGCTGATGAAGCAGAGATCTAGCCCCTTGGTTTTATCCCAGCCCCCAGATTTTATTTACGCATGACTAGTCCTTTTAGTACTGAGACGGACCTATTTCCACCCCTCTTGCATCAGACCATGTAGGACACACAATTGCCTGTGTCTGCAGGGGTGATTTAGCTTATTCCTCTGTATGTTTCTTTAAAATGGTCCTATACTTACATATACTTTCCACTTTCTCATTCATGTATGACTGCCAATCACATGACTGCTGGTGAGCATTTGGGACTGCCAAGTGTGCTTGTACATCAAACCTGAATGGCAGTCACATGATTGGTTGCCATTTGCTGCCATGCAAGTGAATGGGGAAGTGGTGACCTGACCATAGTGTCTTTCTTGGTTGGTTTTTAGGCTTTCACAAAATGGGTGTTGTTCCGGGAGCAGGGGGTATCCCGATTGCACATGCCCCCTCCACAGTAACAGCGTTAAACTGGGTACCCTGGCAAAATCGAGTGCTTCGATTGGCAGCCACAGTCACATGATCCACAGGCTCGCTAGCAGCATGTGACTGCCAATAAGGAAAAAGGTTAGAATTTTCCTGTTTAATGCTGTTAATGTGCAGGGGGGCATTTTCTGACCCATTTGTGAAAAATGGGTGTTGATCCGGTTTAAGGGGCAACAGTATTTATCGTATTTACAGCTCCTCCCCAAAAGAGTGCTCCCCTCCCCAACACCTGTAAACACCCCCTATATGTGCTCCCCCTCGTCAGCAAACCATAAAACCCCCCTGTGGCAGCTACCTGTTCCCCAATAGAATCCTAGCCCTGTCTTGAAAGGCAAGTAGGTGCAGTGCAGAGACAGGTTTCACCCAATCAGCGTGGTCCCTCCTGCAGTATACTAAAGGGGCCATTCCTCAAGATGCCCCCCCCCCCCATCAGAAGGATGAGGTCAGGTCCCAGGCAGTTGCATATGTTTTTATAGTGGGAAAGACCACCACTGCTCCCAGTCTAATCCTAAATGTTGGATGATACTGCTTCATGACCTGTTCCCATATTTTAAGTAGTGCAGCATAGCAAGGGCTGTGTCAGTTTAGTTTTATGCTTTAGCTACTTTCCACTGTCGCCGGAGCATTTTCTATGAATTGTCACACAGCAGTGATACAGAAGTTCCAAGATTATCCTGCGTCACCATCCTTCCAACCTTATCTCTGCCATCTGTGCCCAGCTAATCCCTTTCCCACCTCCTCAATACCAGCTGCCTATTAACCCTACTTCTCACCATAGGAATCCCAATAATTGTAATATTATGATGATCAAGATTAAAGCCATTTAACGAATTAAAGTCCTTGCAATTTTTAACCATAAAAAATCTATGGAAAGCCTTCAGTGCACTGTCCATCTTTTCCAATGACTAACACACTGGAGGAAATGGATGTGTGGGTGTATTTGTAACAAGATACATTACATGTGTCTATTTCAGTTCAGCTTAATTGCAGACATACGCATTGCAGAGATCACTCCTGGGCCAGTGTAAAAACAGACTTGGAGCGTAGTCTAGGGCTGGCTATTCACAAAACACAGTTGTTGTTCATGTACCAAAGGTATGAAGCAGAAGGACCTGCATGAACAGACGTTTATATTTAGGTCAGACACTCTTGACCCACATGCTGCAAAGTTAGTTTGGTTTGATTGCAAATGACTGCATAAACTGGAAGATGTATGGTCAGCACTGTCCCTGACAACTCGGTGCCAGGGAGGGTCCTGGTTCACAAATGAAATTAAACTCCCTACTCCCTCATACCATCAGTCAGCCATGCATTTGTTTCTAAACTTTTCCTATCAGAGCACCATCTGATAGGCATACCTCCCAAGTGCCCCTGATTTGGAGGGACTGTCCCTCTTTTGAGGCCCTCTCCCTTGTTGTTCTCATTTGTCCTTCTTTAAGGTGTAACATGCAGAACTGCATCAGTAAATGATTCATTTGCCTATTGAAAGTGTTTCTATTGTGGTAACTATTGCAGCCCATCTCCTATCCATCCCTCAATGAGGGGCGTGGCCTAATTTAACAAATGTCCCTCTTTCCCACCCTAAAAAGTCAGTAGGTATGTCTGATAGGGGAAAGGAAACATACAAAGTTCCATGGCTGATTTTAACTTTGTAAGGATCTTTAACTGTATGGGCATCCGAATTCAGGATCACCCAGTGGTTATTGTTTAAAAGGTAAATTTTGACTGAAGGCCCACTTTAAGACCACTGTCATACAGTAATGTGTTTGACAGTAAACAGCACTGAAATATTCTCTAACAGAATCTAAGACTCGGGCAAATCGTATCAAATTTTTGTGTGGGCACCAGATGAGCCTCTCTTCTGAGAGACAAGGCCAGCGCTGCAACCAACCGCCATCTGGAAGCCAGTGCAAGCTGAGACCTGGCTGCCTCCAGCGTCTCAGTAGTGTGGGCAGCCAGCGCTCAGCTTGCACTGGCTTCCAGATAGTGGTTGGTCGCAGCACTGGCCTTGTTTAAGGAAATGTGCTAGCGATCCCTAGTGCTGTCTGGGAGCGCTAGAAATCCAGCAAATTACCATTAAAAAACACAGCGCCCGCAGGGGCTCTGTGAAAAGGAGATTACAGAGTGACAGCGCCTGTTGTAAACCCTGGTTTTTAATTTTTAGGGTCAGGACAGCAAATAAAAAATAGCAATGTGGACACTTGAAAGACATGACACAGCTTTTGCACGGCCCAAGTCACAAGTTTGCAGCGCAACAGAAAACAGGCCAGGGATCCCCACCGGCCCCGCCAAAAAAAATGCAGAAAAAAAGTACTAAAATAAATTAAAAAGACTGGAACTACTTAAAGAAATTGAATCTAGATTGTAATTGAATCTAGATGTAATAAACCTGGTATTATACAGCTAATGAATGTTCTAATTAAGATTACAATTTATTGTTACTGTACTTCCTTGTTCATAACCTGGTAAACATCATACATGAGTTAATCATTATCAAAGCGTTGCAAAAGATAGTGACCTATGTTTTCCAAATTCTTTATCAGTCAAACAAGTCACACCACTTTAGCTGGCACACAGGTTATTTATCATTTGCATACACATACATTAATTTCTTTTTTAATAATTTTTATTAAGCATGTACAACACATACATCTATGATAACAATGTACAATATAATATAGACAGTAAATTCAGCATAAACATTGCTCTTATCAACTTTGACAAGAAAATTATCACTTAATGTCACCACTATATATTGTGGATAAAAAAGTAATAATAGATAAAAATATATATATAATGTAAAAATAAAACAAGAAAAAAGAGGGGGGGGGAATATGGGGAAAGGGAAGGGTGGGAGACTGATAAAAAGGAAGGGTAGGGGGTGAAAAAGAGGGGGATTCACATTTCTGGTAGATACAAAAAAGATAAATAATCCTTTTAACTGGAAAGTCAATAGAACTATATCGTCAAAAGATTATTTTCGAAGTCTGAGGGCCAAAAATTTTGCACCCAGGGGTTCCACACTTCTCGAAAAAGCTCCATAGAACTGTATTGCCGATAATTTTTTCATGGCCATGATGTTGTTGACCCTGTTTTTGTAAGCTCTGTAGCTTAGAGCAGGCTCTTTCCAGGCCTTGGCTATCACCAATTTCGCTCCAGTCAAAATATGATATACCAGTTGTTGCTTTTTCTTTGCAATATGGGGGATTGGAGCGTTAAGTAGAGCTACCCATGGATCTCAAGCTATGTGTCTGCAGCACACTTTACTCACTGCTCTAAAAACTTTTACCCCAAACCCCCTGGCTACAGGGCAATCCCACCACATGTGTCTATAGGACCCCGGAGAGAGGAACCCCCGGGAGCAGTCACCCTGTGAGTCTTTGGCGAAATGCTTCAGTCTTCTGGAACCAAGTACCATCTCGTCATTAGCTTAATATTTACTTCAATCGAAGATACGGATGCAGCACTCCACATCCGTGCCCATTGTTTCTGGTCTCTCTCCTCCACCAACTCCTCCTGCCACATCTGAACATAGATAGGACTCGTCACTGTTCTGTCCAAGACTAAGCTGTCATAAATCTCTGAAATTGCTGCACGGTCAGTTGGATTTCAGTTACACCGCCTCTCAAACATAGTTGGATCTCTTGTTTCCCATCTAAATCCAATGATCGACCTGATAAAGTGCTTGACCTGTATGTATCTGAAAATTTCCCTTGGTGCCAATTGGAATTTATCTTTCATTTCCTGGAACGTAAGAAGCTCTGAATTCTGTAGGCAGTCTGATATTTTCAATATCCCTGCATCTTTCCCAGAGACAAAACTATGCGGTGATTCTAAACCCGGCAGAAACATCGGGTTGTTCCAAATCGATAAGAGAGGCAGAAACGTTGATGCTAATCTGCTTGAAAACTTAACATTGTCCCAGATGGTAAGAGAATGCTTAATAATTGGCTTTTGTATCCATTTCCTAGTGTTAGGTGTAACCCATAGTACATTATCAACTGCTATTGGGGTACACATATCTTTTTCAATTGAGACCCATGTCGGTACATCTTTTACTGAGTGGTATGCGAGCATCTGTGCAATCCTAGCTGCTTGATAGTATTTGGTAAAGTTTGGGACCCCTTGTCCCCCTTCTCTCTTTGCTCTAAATAAGACTCCTTTGGAAATTCTAGGCCTCCTGCCACCCCAAATAAAAGACAATACCTTGCTTTGCAAGACTTCCAGCTGGCTTGAAGGTATCATAACTGGGAGGACTCTGGCGACATAGAGGAACTTGGGGAGTAGCGACATCTTAATAGCTGCTATCCTGCCAAGCCATGATACGTTATAATCTTTCCACTGCATCAGTAGTGCATATAGCTTGCGAAATAAAGGTGAATAATTTGCAATGGATAAGGAGTCGTAAGAGCTGGTTAAGTTTACCCCTAGGTACTTAAGTGTCTTCTCTTCCCAACTGTCCCTAGTAATTGTTACGTTAAGGGCTTTGGACTTAGCAGTATTAACTTGCAATCCGGATACAATTGCAAACCTATTAAAAATCTGCAGTAGATTGGGGAGAGATACTGATGGGTTGGTGAAGAATAATAACACGTCATCAGCAAACAAACATATTTTGTTCAAATAAACACCGCGCCCCTAAATCTTAGAAAAAAAGTAAACTGAATGCTCCAACGTACCAGACCTTTATCCCTAACAAGCCTCAAAAGAAAATGTGTATTAAGGTACAGAGCAAAAATTATAAATAACAACCACCTCTGGTGAAAGGCTGACGCCTAAGGAAAAAATTACACACTTAAAATGTAGTTACAAATCATTAACATGAGTCCATATTATAAGTGTCCCAAAACACATGCACAATTGCTGAAGTGATGCAAGAAAAAAACTTTCGTGTTGATAAATCCAGTGGGTATCTCAAACTCATGCACCTGTTGATCACCCTTCACTCGTGTGCGCTTACCAGAAAAACATAACAGATAAATCCTTAAATCAATTCTTTGTAATAGACGTGCTCCATGAAGACTCCCATAAATTCAATGAGATTCCATATATCACTCCATATAGTCAATGGTCACATGGAAGAAGAACAAAAAACCATAGTGCAACCCCGTCTGACTTAATACCACGTGTTTAATAATAAAATATTGCACTTACAAACATCCAACGAATATATACACAGAATAAAAACGAAGAGTAGTTCTCCTTCCCCCAGTCCACTGCTTTATCGCCGAATGCGGTAGTGGCGCATCCAAGCTAGCACATAACCCAGCTATCAGGCTCGTGCCGGGGAATAAAACAACGCAGGCGACGAGGTCTGCACATGGAGAGGTGAAGGCTGTGACGTCTCCCTCCTGCATTGTTTTATTGCATTGTTTTATTCCCCGGCACGAGCCTGATAGCTGGGTTATGTGCTAGCTTGGATGCGCCACTACCGTAGTCGGCGATCAAGCACGTTATTTTGAAGCCTTTGAAAAAGCTGTACAAACAGTGAAACGCGATAGGCGGGGTAGCGGCAAAGTTTGTTTATACCTTAAGGTGATTTTTTATTCCTGGAGTGCAAGTTCAGTCCTAATTACACCTAGATCTACTACTAGCCATAGTGGACTGGGGGAAGGAGTCCTCGCCTCCTTTGCTATATAAGTGAGCTGAGTGATTCGCCTTATGTTGTCCCCCGCCTGTCTACCCGGTATAAAGCCCACCTGGTCTTTGTCGATTAGTTCCGGGAGAGATTCAGACAACCTTTCAGCCAAAATTTTTGCTAAAATTTTTACATCCAGATTTAATAAGGAGATAGGTCTAAAATTGAACCAGATTAGGTGGTATCTGCTTTTGGTAACATGCTAATTGACGCTGTTAATGATTCGTGAGAGAACCAAATGCCTCTTCTAATATCGTTTAGCATTGCCAAGAGTTTGGGGGCTAGAATTGTACTAAATGTCCTATAATAGGCAGCCGAAAAACCATCAGGACCCGGCCATTTATTTGGTTTCAGATTAGCTATCGCCCGTTGGACCTCTTCTAAACGGATCGCCTCCTCTAGCCTCTCTCTTAGATTATCCGGTAGTAAGGGTAACTTGATATCTTTAAAAAATTCTTCAAGATCCTCTGGTCTCGGTGGGGAGGTTTTTGCAGCTGTACTTTAAACATGTTAACCACCTTATTCGGGTTACTAGTTATCATACCTCTTTCATCTTTTAACCTGACTGGGGAGTAAATCTGTAGTGGTATTTTTAATCTCCTGGCTAGAAGCGTCCTTGGCTTATTGGCTTTGCAATAGTACTTATGTTTAAGCCAGCTTTCTCTGCTTTGCCCGCCAGTGCCAGGTTTAGCTCTTGTGAGACCCTATGTAACCTACGTCGTGATTCTGGGGTCATGTTCTTTTTGGCCTCCTCTGCCACTTGCTGATATTCTGCTTCTAGTCTATTGACGCATTCTGCCCTTTCTCTTTATTTTTTCATCGCAATCGGTATAATTTTTCCTCTAATAGTGGGCATATGAGCCTCCCAGCAAACTGTTGCTGTAGTCTCAGGGGTTTCATTCAAAGCAAAATATTCCAACAATCGTGACCGTGCTCTCATCAGAAAGTAACGAGGGTATAAGAGACCAAGTAAATTCCAACGGCCTACTAATCAAGGAGTTTAGCTTGAGAAGCAGGCCATCATGGTCTGATCACGAGATTGGGATGATTGCCACTGATCTCAAAAGTACCAAAGAATTATATGGCATAAAAATGTGATCAATCCTTGTGTATACTTTGTGAGGGTGAGAATAGTGCATGAAATTTCGTGTTCCCGGGTGTGCCTCTCTCCAGCAGTCTGCCAACCCACGTGTCAATAATCTTTCGGAATGTTCTAGCCGTATTGGTCATCGGGCCGTTAAGATCGGACTTGTTTGGGATTGTCTGTCTATGTGAGGATTTAGTACCAAGTTAGAGTCCCCGCAAATTATTGTTGTACCATGCGCCACTTCTGTAAACCTTTTTAAGAAACTTTGAGAGAAATTCTATTTGGTTAGTGATTGGGGCGTAGTAGCTTGCCACTGTGATATCCACATCTTGTATAGATCCAATTAATATCAGATATCTACCCTCGGGGTCTTTATTTCTGTCTTACAATTAAATTGGAATCCTCTCCTAAACTCAATAAAAATTCCCTTTTGTTTAGTGTTGGCGCATGCTAAGAATATTTGTGGGTATGATGAATCGAAAAATGTTGGTTTGGAGCTATCTGAGAAGTGGGTCTCCTGTAAGCACAATACACCCGGGTGCAATGATCGGATTTTCCTAAATGCCAAGCTTCTTTTCTGCAGTGCGTTAAATCCCTGTACATTTGGTGAAAAGATAGTGACCATGGTTGTTTAGTAGGGGAAGGAGGGGATAAAAAAAGGGGGGGGCTCTCTAGAAGGTATATAGGGTAGGAGGGTGGGAAAGTGGTGCTAATTCCAGGGGCCAAGATCCAACTTTATAAAGGGATGAACTTCGTCAGGCTCGCTAACCAACAAAGTTCCTCTCCTCTAGAATATCAACTTATATTATGACCCCCTCAATTTAATTTCCTAGTAACAGAAAGGGGAGGGACGTCAAGTCCCTTTCAAACTTCTGCTCTTCGCTATCCGAGAGAGTATATCACAAGCTCGGATAGATGGGAATGCAACATGTGAGTGCCGCCGGGCGGACCGGCTGTTTGTAACATTATAATTAACGAGCGCTAATAAGTTCCTTTCACCCATCTTACAGAGATAGGAAGAAAGGAAAAAGAAAAGCATGTGAGTTATAAGCCTAGTATTATGCTATCCCCTCTGAACCTCAGGAAGGCCCCATCCCGACACCCCAAGGACAGAGAACCCAGGTGTGTCAAGAGGGATATCCCTCTCCGAGGAGCCGAGGTGCCACACAATCCTTGCTTTATCAATGGACAGCCCTTATGTTGCAAAAATGAATTTACGATTGTAAATAACCATTTGTTCTAAATATTAGCTAATTTATTTTCTATAACAGCGTGAAGAAACCCCGGTACCACAAGGGGTATTCACTTCTGGGTTATAGTGAAAATATGTTCGCCCAGCACTAAAGGGAGGAGCCTAAATAACACCGCATATACACTTGCCATAACAGCATATCAAACACTTCTATCCAACTGGTAAATTATTCTATGACACAGGTATAACCTGTCTCAGCACCAAGAAAGTCGAGAGACCTCTGGGACTGAAGGAGATATCTCACAGTGAAGTATAGTTGTTTTTCCCCCCTGTCTCCCCGATGAGGCTCTCTGAAGTGCAGAAAAGAACAGATTTACAGTAAAAGCCTAATAGGCTAGCTATCTGAAGCCTTTAAACTCCCTGAGCTCATCGCTGCAGAGGCCGGGGAACCCCCCAATACCATGAGCGTTATCCTGCAATATCGGGGGTTATGATCCCCCCGCCCACCCGGCGGGAGCCCAAATAACATGAAACGGTATTAACTACAGTAACTTATATAACTGATAAATCTCAGGGGATTCTTAACTCATTGCCATGGAGGCGGGGAATGCCCAGGTATTAAGACCCAGGCCTCCTCGCCTCCTGAGGAGGAGCTCCCCATTCACATATAAAAACATTCCATAACAACATGTTTGGAAAAAAAAATCAAAAATGCTTTCACTTAATAAATAACCAGAAGAAAACAGAGAAAAAGACTCTAAACTTTATGAATCTCTATACTTCCCTCTGTTTAAGCAAATAGCCGATTTATAAGTCCCATCTCTGATCTTTTCATGTAACTCTAGACCTGTGTGGAGAACGGCGACCACTTGATCTTGCTCTGTGCCTTGGTCTCTTCCCCGCACGTTGAACCTTGAGAGATTCTTCGTTAGATTTGGGTGACTTGTGAGATGTATTCTGCATTTCATTTCTGTAAAGACGAGCCGTTAAAAGGTGGCGTTGTAATTCTTCTGTCGATGTCGCGGAGTAGGTATCCCCTCTGTAGGTGAAATAAACACGAAAGGGGAATCCCCATTTATAGGAGACTTTTTGATCTTGTAACATTTTTAGTAATGGTCTAATTTCCCTTTTCCTTGCCATCGTGATTGCGGAAAGGTCGGCAAATACTTGAAATTTGTGTCCCTGAAATGTCAGGTTAGCAGAATCTCTGGCAGCTTTTAATACTTGCTCCTTGGTTGTATAGAAATGAAACTTTGCCAAGATATCTCTAGGTGGTTCTTATGGGGGTCTTCGGGGGCCCAGCGTTCTGTGGACACGGTCTATTTCAAGACGCTCGATAGGGATCCCAGGGAGCAGTTCCTGACATAATACCATTTCAACTGATTGCGCATCCTCCATGTGCTCAGGTAATCCTCTAAAGCGCAAGTTAGATCTCCTATCTCTGTTCTCCATATCTTCTATTTTAGCATGCAGCGCATAGTTATCTTTCTTTAACATTTCCAGCTCCCCAGCCTGTGCTTCCTGAGTAGTTATTACATTACCTTTTCCAGCTCAGTGGATACGTGAGCTTTAATTTTATTTGTATTGTTAGAGAGAGCTTTTTGTAGCATGGCATCAAATTGCTCCATTAATGTAATATTCAGTGCTGGCTGTGCTGTTTGGCTTAGCTGTGAGGGAGGGATCTCAGCTGCACTCGTTAGGGAGGACTGCTCACTCCCTGCAGTCTCTTCCATGTCAGCCTCACTGAGGCCTGCCGCCATCTTGAATTGCTGAGTCATGCTGACAGAACAATGAAATGCTCTGCTCTAGTTCACCTGAGCCTCTCAGCAGGGCAGACTTCTCTCCTCAGCCTCTCCACTCGCTCTCCTCACCGCCTGTTAGCTGTTCGCTGCTCAACTCGTGCTCTGCACGCCGCAATCCGCCCGGCGGGCACGGAGCCGATTCAGCAGGCTGCCATTCGGCTCACATGTGCATGCGCACTCGTCACACATGCATTAATTTAATTAGATACTTTCTACTTTTATATGACATGAAGTTGTATATCACACAGCCAAACAAATATGCGTCTTTGCTTTTAATGGTGTGGTACAATAAAAGCTTTTTACACAGGTTGTATTATAAAAGAATAGCATAATAACATAGATGTATGCAGCACTGCCATTTCATGCTTTAGGCCAGGGTCCCACTCAGCCATTGTGCTAGCAATGCCCAGTGTGTTCTGCACCACATTGCTTTTAGCAGTCTATGCCATTATACCATAGTCATTTTCACAACACAATAATGAGAAAATCATTATGGGCAGCCCATTTCTCTGTCTCTGTCGCACTTCCTTTCTCTGTCTCTCTGCTCCATCCATCCCTGTCTCTTCATTTCTGCCCCATTGGTTGTATGTCACCTCTACCTCATCCATCCCTATCCCCTGAGCCCTGACCCATTCATTCATATTCATTGAGCCCTGACCCATATTTCCCTATCCACTCAGCTTTTCCCCATTCATCCCTATCCCCTGAGCCCTGACCCATTCATCTCTATCCCCTGAGCCCTGACCCATCTTTCCCTATCCACTCAGCCTTGCCCCATCCATCTCTATCACCTGAGCCCTGACCTATCTATCCTCGTTCTCTTAGCTTTGTCCCATTCATCTATGTTCCCTCAGCCTCCCTCTTCCTCAATACTTCCCCATTCATGTAGTGTCAAACTAAAAAATAGCTCCAATAGGAGGTCAGAGGGCAAGCAGCCCTTCTTAGTTTTGGCCATACAATATATAGACCCCTGACCCGCAACTATCCACTGCAAAGGGGCCCACTGAGACCATGCCGCCCAAGGGCCCACATAAACCTGGAGCCGGCCCTGTACAAGAAGCTTTGAGTTCAAAGGGATGGACAAGGGGGCTGTCACTCAAAAGGTTATCTAGAATGTAACCTGCTTTTCACGGCCATGCTAAAGCAAAGTGCAAAAGAACAGAAGACATAAGCAGAGCAGTGTTACAGCAGCAGGGCTGGCTGGGCACACTCGCATACTCTGTGGTAAGCCAGGGAGTGACTGTGTCTTCCATAGTGGCCCACTTCCTCTGTGGTGCCAACAGACAGGGGTGCACCTATGCTGAGACCATGTGAGACAGCTGCCTCAGACGGCATTGCAGAGCAGAGAATTGGGCCGCAATCGCTGAACCTGTTTTATATTTAAAGTGATTTATTTATTTTTTCACTACCACATTAGTGATTCAGCTGAGATGGGGGGTGCCACTGCACTTCATCATGTTTTTGCAGTCAATAATTTGCGGCTCTACGCCTATAATAGGAAAGGAGTCAGATGGAGGGGTGCCTTTCTATAATTCCCCTCAGGCAGAAGTGAGGCCAAGTTCACCCCTGCCGATAGGCCTCAGGACTCTATCATGAAAACATGTAAGTAATAAATCAGTGTAAATATACTGGAGGAGAGAAGGTATTACTTGTACACCTTGGGGTTTATTCATCAAGGGATAGCGCCAGGTAGTGCCTCGTAGCCTCGTATGTACCTAAAAGATAGGCCGAATTGCAGTGCTATTATAGCTATAAAATGGAGATATGGTTTCACAATGTATGGATTAATTTTTGAGTACTATATGTATAAGTTCTATAGATACATTGATCCACTATTTATTCTCTATTCTTAATGAGTTAACATGGCTTTAAAGAGGAACAACCTGTAAATTTCACTCTCCTGGGTGTTGTTCCTCTCAGATGGGGAATCACAATTTGGGATACCCCGCCTTGTGACACTACCAGGATCGCCCATTGGAACTCACTTCTTCCTGTCATGTTGGAAAGCCTGACCTCACAGCACGCAGCCGCATCCCATTAGCACACACAACTATCACATTAATGGAATGGAAGCTTTTCCGTTTTGCTGTAGTGCAGCTCTTGTGCTCGAGGGGTGTGGAATGGAATATGGGTACCATCAATGCAGCCAAGTACATTTGGTATTCCTACCATTCAATAGAAAACCAGCTTTATATTTTGTACCACCTTGTGCCTTATTGGTGGGCAACCTTATATAGGTAGGGATGAGGTCACTGATGGCCAGGACCACCTCATGAAATAAGTGGTACATGGTAGGCTGGCTAATGTCGCTTAAAAGAGCAGCAGTGGCCTGAAATGTGTCCCGGCGCTCTAGGTTCAGGAGCACCATGTAGTACCTGTCGTTCCATTTCAATCGGGTTTCATTAGTTGTGTGTAAATAGCGTGTTGGGCAATTAAAATGTAAAATGTTTGGCTCAAATCATTGTGTTACCTCTTCTGGCCTGACACCTCGTTGGCACCAACGCTGTGTGTATTTTTTTTTTTGGACTTCAGTGCTGAGTGCCGGAAGCACTGAGATGACGCTACCTATCGGTCGCTGCAGCGTTGTCCTCTTGTTAGATGTGGGGTAGTCTTGGAAGCTTTGACCTTAAGACACCACCTAGCGTTCTCCCTTGACTCTGCAGTGAATCAGGGAGAGCGCTTCCACAGCGCCCACCACACACCACATTCAACAATGCCAGCCAGGATACTACAGCAACCGCTATGCTAGGTTACAGCGCCCGACATCCGCTTACAGCGTCTACTAGCTGTCGCTCTAAGAGCTGCTATACAGACACTCACATGGTGAATATGTGGCGCTAGTAGGGAATCACCCTCCACATGTCAGTAAGCACATTTTGTTATAATGTTAGAATTGTTCATTATTCTGGATTCTACTAGATTATTTTAACACATAACCATGGCCGGCCTTTGTAGTGTGTGGGCTGTGCAGTTGCATTGGCCGCCACCTCAGACTATCTGGATGGTTTCACACCAGCGCGATTGCGGTGCGCTGGCAATTTCCTATTGAAATCAATAGCATACATGCAATCAAACTTTGTACAGCGATTTGCAAGCAATGTCATAAAAGTGTGGCCAGCAGGACTTTAGCAGGCTGATTTCCATCACCTCACACCACAGCTGGCAAATGCACATGTGAAAGGGGTCATAGGTTACTAAGGCAGCACTTTCACAGTGATCGCGTTTTTGTCCCCTGGTGTGAAAGCAGCCTCTGTGTTCCCTCTGTTTATTTCCTTTTTTTCTGTGTTTCCCTCCGTTTTTATCTTTTTCATGTTCTTGCTATCACTCTTTCTTTCTTTCTTTAGACTCCAGGGTCCCTGTTGCCGGGGCATCCTGGTTCGGGGATGCTGTGTGAAATTCCCCTGGATAGCTGTATTCCACAATGCATGCGCAAGGAGCATCCCTGGCTTCTCACAGCTGATGCACGCATTTGTCTCAGATAGGCTGAGGGTGGGTACGTGTGATAATGGAGGGAAACTGGGGATGCGGCCACTCCTGACCCTCTATGTTGTGCTCTGCTGTCAAACAGAGCTCTATGCCAGGTATTTTTATGCACAACATAGTGGTCATTGGTCAAGAGCCTGCGCATGTACCATGAGATTGCTGGCAATCCTAGGAGGTTTCATGCAATAGGGAATCTCAAAGACAGGTCCACTTTAAAGGCCTGTCTCACAATAACCCTTATCCAAACATAAATGATGAACCCAAGAAGTTCTATAGACTGCTAACAGATGGGGGTAATGCAGCTCCTTCACTGCCAGGAGCTCACTTTCTTCCATTTTCTGTGAGCTTTATATGTTGAAATGTGTGCATCAGTTTCAACTGCTAATGTTTTGGTCCATGGATAGACAAATAGAAATCCACTCAGACAAAATGATTCCAGGTTTCGCCTAAAATGATTATTCCCACCCCAAGGGCAATCGGATAAGTGTGGGCCCACAACGGAATTGCTTCTAGATGCAGGTGTCAGTGTGTCTTTCCTGGGTGGGGGTTTTATTTGGACTTGGGGCCTTATTTATGAATGGATAGCATCAGGTAGTGCCTTGTAAATGACAGGTAGCGACAGGTGAACGCCGGGCACGGCACGCAATTACACATTTATCAAGCAGAATCTTTTGAGCGACTGGGATAACACCATGTAGCGTCCAATTCATCATTATCCCAGCCTCAGCGAACAGCGCCGGCGTTCAGCCTTGCACAGCGCCAGGTATTACCTCTCGCTACCTGTTACTCTCCCATACATTTCAATGGACGATCCTTTTCTTCTTCTTTTAACTGGGTTTTTGCTTTTTTTTATTTAAAAAAAAAAAATCTCAAATAATGTTGTGACCTCTTATGGCATTGAAAATGCATTTTTTTTCAAACATTTTTAATGTTTTATATATTTCTGCAGAAATGACATTACAGGTCTGGCATTAAAGTGTTTATTTTACAATGTTATTACATTGTAATTCCATATGTTTTCGCTTTGTTACTATTGTGGATACATGTTATAAAACAGACTTTAAACACACAGCCTCCAGCGCTCTGGGCTTCAGAGAAGCATTTTTCAGCGCTGGAGTTTTGTGAGGCTTTTTTTTTTGTAATATATCTTTATTGAGTTTTATATAGACATTTATACTGTATACATAAAGACAGCAAGAAACAGCACAAGAATAATACAGAGCCACAGCACCTCAAGCATACAATGAAGACAACCAGTACAAGCATCGAAATATCAAGATAGGGTGTACAATGATAGTACTAAAAATAGTTACCAATCAAGATCTTCAACACCCTGGTGTCATAATCATATGACAATGGTGATAGTATCGGTTATTATGACAATATCCACCCCATCCCAAGCCTGTAAGGTTACCACGTTTATTGGTCTCCCTGTTTTACTAAGATGGGGGACCCGGAGGATACCTCCATCACCATTATCCTGAGAGACAAGAAAAAAAGGGGGGGGCCCGACCCCGGCCGGGGCCTTGAGAGTGATAGCCCGGAGCTAGAGGACACGGACCCCCTGGTCAACCATCAACCCCTCCAACTATGACCTCACAGGCTTTACTGCTGACGGCTCTGTCCGCCCCCGGAATCAACCCAGGGAAGGCAGAGAAAAGAAAGAGAAAGTATAAATAGAGAGACACAAGAAATCTAGATGAAGAAGAAAAGAGAAGAAGAGAGAAAGAGAAAGAAAGAATGAACATCCACATTACCCACTGCTCTCCAGTATATCCCGGATCTCCGGGGAACTCCTAGAAACCTCCCATATTTTCAATGTCCAGTGTTTCTCGGCCCCACCCTCGACTCCGTCAAGAGCTAGTTCCTCCATCCTTTTGATATTTTCCAACTCCCCATACCATTCCACCAGGGAGGGTACAGTGTTGGAGCATCTGTCTCAGCAGGCCCCTCCCCCCGCTGCTACTGAACCCAGAGTCATTGACAAAAGGGCCACCTGAAGGGAGTTGGGGACACTCTCAAGGGTAGTATACTCAAATACCCTCAACACCCTCTCCCAAAAAGTTTTAATAGCAGGGCATTCCCACCAGATGTGGGTCAGGGTCCCATGGGCTCTGTTACATCTCCAGCAATTGCCTGTCTCCGACCCCCCGAACCTCACTAACTCCGCAGGGCTCCTGTACCACCTGGTCAGTATTTTGTAGTTCCTTTCCTGGGCCCTGCAAGCCATCGAGAATTTGTGTGTCTGAGCAAAGGATTTTTCCCACTCCTCCCTCTCAAACATCTATCCCAATTCTTCCTCCCATCTCCTGCAAAATTGCGGAAGCCCCTCCTCCATACCCCCAGTTAGGTAGATCCTATATAAGGTTGAAATTGCTCGCGAGGGGGGGTCTGGGCTTTGAAGATCATTTCCAGCGTCGTTAAGGGCCAGGACAAGGTAGTTCCGGGAGCGAAGGATCCAATAAAGGTGCTCAATTGGGCATATAGGAACCAGGACAGCTTTCTCCCCTCACCCCGCTCCCTCAACTCAGATAGTGATGGCAGGCCAGATCCAGAGGTAACCTCACCCAGTCTTGTGTCCTGGGTAGCATCCCACACGAGGAATGACTTGGCGTCCAGCCCCGGGGTGAAAGCAGGGTTATTGAAGAGCGGGGTGAGTGGACCAGGTCTATGCGATAAACCCCTCTGTTTCAGGAATCTATCCCAGAGGGTCAGCAGAGGATTTACTAGGTATGGGAGTTCCCGCCTCTTTGGGCGGTACTCGAGGTCCACCCAAGGCAAGGCAGTTAGACTGACTGGAGAAATATAGTTTTCCAGTGCGACCCATTGTTTACTCCCCTTGTGGTGGAACCAGTCAACAAGCCTCACTAGGACCGCAGCCGCGTCATACGATTTCATGTCAGGGGCCCCCAGCCCCCCTGCGTTCTTAGGTCTACACAGCGTCCCCCTACTCTCCCTGGGCTTCTTACTATCCCATACGAAATTAAAGAAAGCAGCATGTAGCTGCTTAAAGAACCTTCGTTCCGGCAGCAACGACAGAGTCTGAAAAACATATAAGAACCGAGGTAGTACGTTCATTTTTAGGATATTTGTTCTCCCTAGCCAGGAGTATTGCTTTTTGGCATACCTTTTCAAACTCTCCATTGTGCTGTTGAGGAGTTTGCCCAGATCAGTGGATACCTGCACCCCGAGATATTTTATCGATTCCTTTTGCCACTTAAATGGGAAATTTGTCCGAATTAATTCTTGGGTCCGTTCGTCCAGGGAGATATTCAAGATTTCTGTTTTGGCCATATTAACTTTAAAGTTGCTTAGCTTGCTAAATCTTTCAAACTCCCGAATGATGGAGGGCAGAGAGCTATGCAGGGAGGTTATGTATAGAAGGAGGTCATCGGCAAATAGGGAGAGCTTATATTCCCTCCCCCGGCATTGGCACCCCCTTGATAGAGGCATTGGCTCTCAAGGCATTCCCCAGGTGCTCCATTACCAGAACATAGAGCAAGGGGGACAAAGAGCACCCCTGTCGTGTGCCATTCCTGATATTAAAAGATCCGGAGAGGGTGCCGTTGACTTTATTTGACTTGATTCTATCCAACATAACTGGTCCTACTCCTACCTGGGACAGCGCGGCTCTTAGGAACCCCCCAGTGCACCCTATCGAATGCCTTCTCTGCGTCTACTGCCAGAAGGCAGGACGGGACTCCCTTTGTTTGGGCGTAGTGCATTAGAGAGACAGTTTTGATAACATTGTCCCTGGCTTCCCTTCCCGAGACAAACCCAACTTGATCATTATGTTTCAGCCAGGGTAACGGGTTGGATCCTGTTTGCCAAATTTTGGCAAACATTTTGATATCCACATTGATCAACGAGATCGGTCTGTAGTTGCCCGGAGAAGTACCATCCTTCGGAATGACCGTAATGTGGGCCTCCATGGTTTGTCTTGGGAAGTGGCAGCGACTTGACACAGAGTTAAATACTTTTGTCAAGAAAGGGGCTATCAGGGGTCCCATCGTTTTATAGAACCTGGGGGTAAACCCATCCGGTCCCGGACTCTTCCCCGCAGGGGTCCCCTTTATGGCCCGCACGACCTCCTCTTGCCTTACCGGATCCTCTAACGCCTCGCTTTCTTCCAGGGGGATGGCCGGCAGGGCTGTCTCTGCTATATAGTTATCTAAGTCTCCCACTACACTCCCCTGTGCTCCACAGACTGAAGCGTTGTCAATGTTGTACAGGCTCGAATAGTAAGATTGGAATTTGTCCGCTATTTGGGGGGTCTTATGTACCTCCTTACCATCTACCGTTTTCATACTGGGGATATACGTACAGCCTTGCCTTGGGGGAAGCGACCGAGCCAGCAGCCTACCGCCCTTATCTGAGTGCTCGTATAGGCATGCCCTACACCTATCTCTGAATCTGAGGTAGCATTGATCGTAAAGCCCCTTAAATTTCTGCCTAGCCTCTAACAACTCTCATAGTCCCACAGAGAATGAGAGGGCCTTGTGAGTCCTCTATAACTCCTGTATGCGCCCCAGTGTTTCCGCAATCTGTCGAGCCCTCTCCCTCTTGAGCCTCGCGCCATCTTTGATGAAAACTCCCCGCAGCATACACTTGAGCTCCTCCCACTGTATCGGCAGTGAAGTACTGTCATTGCTATGGTCAACATGAAAATTGGCTACCACAGCCTTGATCTCAGCCATGCATAGCATGTCTTTCAACAGATTATCATTTAGACGCCAAGTGTATTGCCTGGGGGTTGTGTCCAGTACCGGGAGGCTCAAGAATACAGAGGCGTGATCCGACCAGAGCATCTGACCAATTGAGGACTCAGGGTCTATTGCAAGGGTGTGATGGCTCAGGAGGAAATAGTCCAGCCTGCTATACATATTGTGAGTGTGGGAGAAGTACGTATAGTCCCTCTCCCCCCCATGGAGGATCCTCCAAATGTCTACCACCTGCAGGGACTGAAGAGCCTTGCGGAATCTGTTAAGCTTAGAGTGGGTGATTGCAGATTTCCCCTGAGAAGAGTCGATCCTTGGGGCTAGGATTAGGTTAAGATCTCCTCCTATGATTAGCGTTCCTTCTCTAAAGTCTTCCAGCAAGCGTAGCATACCAATTCCCGCCTCCAATTTGAGGAACAGGTATCTGCCTCCAGGGTCCACCGTAACCTGTACATTCTCTATAGGAACGTTTTGGTGTATGGCAATAGACACCCCTTTAGATTTATTCTCGGGATTAGGGCTGGGATACCACTTGTCATAGTACCTATTTTTGATTTCGGGGATTTTCCCTTGACAAAAATGCGTTTCTTGTAAAAGGGCTATGTCCACTCTTTCCTTATGAAGCCCATACAAAATTTTGGCCCTTTTCTCTGGGATGTTAAACCCCTTGGCGTACAAAGTTTAAGACTCATCAGTGCAGCTAAGTTACAGGGGAAGGGCGCTCACCCAGCTAGATGATGTCACAGAGTCTAGTTCACGTTTCACTACTCAGGCCCCCGAGGATCAGGACCAGAAATCCGCCCAGAGAGAGAGGCAAGCGGACGATCAGAGAGAGAGAACAAAAGGACAGAAAGAAAAAAGGAAGACAGAGAAGGAGAAACAGAACTAATAAGACTAACAAACTAACAAAGCCCTCCTTAAAGAGGGGGGCAATTCAGAACTAAGAGGGCAGTAGCCCTCAACGCCACGCAAATCCCTCCAGCTCACAGCCAATGGGATGGCGCGGAAACCTAAATGGGAAAGTGACCTCGCTACTCGGAAGTATGCTCCCGCCGGCTCTTTCAGAATCACGAATAAGAGCACCCGAACCCACCCTCCTTCCACCAACCCCTTTATCACCTCCCTTGCCACATCTTAGGTCCTTCTTTCATGTCCCTATAGGATTAAACCTCAGGGAACGACCCATTAACTATCAACAACCATGGGTCTGCACACTCCAGGCCCAACCCCCCCACCCACTACTAAATCGGTGAGTCAACCCCCCCAGCCCGGCGAGAACGGAGTGTCGCAAGCACCAGGAAAGAGGGCGCACCCCTGGGGCCCAAGCAGGGCCGTGGGACCAGGTCACCCCAGTTCAACGGCCCGCACAACTGTCCGACCTCGCTCCAGCAGTGGGGCCTCATATCAGGCCGCGGCGAGGCTAACCAGACCGACCACCCGACCCACTCACCCGGGCCGGGTAACATTAAGGGGGGAACCGGAGATTCAGGGGGGAAAGATCCAACCCGAATCCCCCAGTCCGGTACCCCAGGGGATTAACCGCCCCCGGCAGAGCTGTCGGTAAATCAGGGGAGAAGCTGGGGGGACCCAGCCCACCAGACCTCGGTCGTCACCAGGCCACATGTCCCTCCCATATATAAACTCAGGTTAACTTACCCGTCCCCATATAAATAAAAGGTAAAACAGCAAAACACAAGAATGTATAAAACATCTGCGGCTTTCTATAGGGATCCAAAAGCGTCCCTTCCCTGGGACTGGGAAGGGATCCAGGCCCAAAAAAGCGAACATGTTTGGCAGGTCCGCCTTACTGCGCAGGGCAAAAGCAGAATTGTCCTTCCGAATTATAAGGTGGAACGGGTGCCCCACTTGTAGGAGGCACCCATTTCCCAGAGCCTGTCGAGCAAAGGTCAAAGTATTCTTCTCATCTGCAAAGTACGACGAGATACATCAGGTAATATTGTGATCTGCGAGCCCCTCCATTCAATTCTGCCTCGCTCCCATGCCCGCCGCAGGATGTCCTCTTTAACAGTGAATAAATGTACCCTGCACAGGACATATCTGGGGGCCTGGGGGGTCCCCGGCCGGGCGGCCCACCACCCTATGAGCCCGATCAATGTGTAACTCAGCATCCAAAGGTCTCTCCAACAGGGAGTTGAATAATTCCGTTATGGAAGAGCGCAGACTTTCTGCTCGGACCGATTCAGGGATGCCACGGATCTTCAGGTTGTTATGCCTGTTTCGGTTTTCCTGATCGTCCACCTGCAGCCGAAGGTCGGTCATCTGCTGGTGGTACACTTCTTGCATTCTCTCCAAGTTTGCTAGACGAGTCTCGTGGTCCGCCCGGGAGTCTTCAAGAGTGGCGACTTTGGTTTCCAAAGCAGAAGATTTTTGTTGTATATCTTCAATCTCTCTCCATAAGGCTCTTTTAATTCTGATCGCCACCGCCTCGAGGTCAGCCTTAAGCTCTCGAGGTAGCCGAGGGACTCAAGGCTGGAGCCTGAAGACCACTCCAGGTCTATCGCTTTGAAGGGGCTTTGTGCCAGTCTTGCAGGGAGTTTGCCATCTCCAGCGCTGGTACTAACATCAGCCAGTTCCGGGTGCAGCTCAACCTGGACTATTCTGCTTGCCCCCACTAGTATTTCATTCTTGGTGCCACCGGTTATATTACTAGGTGAGGGGGAACCCCGCCCCCCGCATTTATGAGTCCAGGCTTGCAGTGTGTTCCTGCAAATTCAGCCCCGATTTTGGCCTTAGTTGTGGGGCTAGGGCCCACCGGGTGTTCTTCCCCTTGCAGTGTCCGTGGTGCCAGTCTGCCTCCTCCTCGGGCCTCTCTCCCCTGATCTGATACATTAGAGAGCATGGCACCGTCTGGTTCACGGCCAGGCCACACTATTGCGCCTGTCATCTCCCCGCAGCTCTTCCCGTGTACGCCCCCCCATCCCCCGTCGCTCACCTCCTGGCTGGTGCTGTCATCACTGGCAGGGGCGTCGGTCTCCTCCCCGCGGCGGCCGGCTCGGGCAGTCTCTGGCTTCCCCACCTCACCGCACCTCACCCCTTGCTGTCCTCTCTCTCCGCATATGCTGCTCCCGGGGCAGGACGCGCCGCCTCCACCGTTTCATTCGCCGCACAGTCTCCGCTCCGGCTGCAGGTGGGTACTGCCTCCTCATCTTCTACGTTCATTCTCTGGGTCTCTCTGCATAATGTGCTGGCCCCAGCGCGTCCTCCCGCATCTCCACGATTTCCTCCCTCGGCAGACGCCATCTTGGCCGGCAGGTCACCGGACCCTGGCTGGAAAAAATCCCCAATAGCGCTCTTGGGGGGTCCTTTAATGCTGCCCCCAGCTTTCTTTTTCTTGTTGCCTCCCATCTGGGTGTCTGGGTGTGGGTTAAGGTGCTCAGATCTCCTTAAAAAGCTCAGGTCGGACGGGAGCTCCTCCACTTCCTTCCTTACTCCCTCATGCCGAAGCCACGGCCCCGAGGCTTTTTTTTTTAGTGAATATGTTGTGAATCGGTCGCAATGACCAGTCGCTAACATGCGCTCCCATACAGCGCTGTACTGGTCGTAAAAAATTCAATTCGTGAGAAAAAAGCCTGAGAATGTCACTGTTACTGAATCACCAGATGGAAAGACAATGAAAGTCAATGCCACTTTTTTACTCCTGAAAAAAGTATTGAACTTTTTACCTGTAGTAAAAAGTGCCATTGACTTTCATTGTCTTTCTATCTGGTGATTCACTAACAGTGACATTCTCAGGCTTTTTTCTCATGAATTGAATTTTTTACTACCATGAGAGTTTTTTCAACTCTTTGTGAATCGAGGCCTATGGCTTTAAATTGCAGTTTTTCCTACCCCACTGGGTTTTGGTCCACTTACACACAGTGGGACATCCCAAATCATGGGTTTTGTTCTGCTTTAAAGAAAAGGTTTTAAAGTGATCTGTGCCATCATACATTATGCTAGTTCCCAATAACATACCCTGGACCAAAAGTCAGCTCAATTGGCCCAGGAAACTATAAGATTCCCGGGCCTATCGATTCCCTCCCCACAGAGCATCCAAAACTGGGATGCCCCTCTGTGTGAAACCCCCCTAGGTCACCCCGTTCACTTACCTTACATCCCGGTCCAACGGTGCATGCGCAGGCCGTGGCCACATCCCCGCTATCCCTCTAGCAGGGCTGGATACTCCCTGTTAGAAGGAAGCTAGGAATGTGGCCGCCAGCTTGCGCAGAGCTGCTGGCCGTAGACGCTGTCTTAGATGACGTGATGTCAGCGGCTCCGAGCGCGCTGATTGGACGAGCAGGCGCGCATGCGCCATAGGACCAGGAAGAGATGATTTTCTTCAGGCGATCTGGGGGATTTCACGTAGGGGAAAGTACCAAACCCCAGGAGAGTCAAAATCCTGGGTTTTGGTCCACATTAATGCAGCTCATGCAATGCTTGTACACTCCAAATACTTTAGAAATGACTTACCTGCTGATGCTCCTGTGCTAATGAGTCATGTGTCTGTTCCATGTGACCTCTGGTGGCCAATAGGGTGTGCTGAGCAAACCTGTGCAGCACAACACACTGCACTTGTATGGCTGCCTGTGAACCCTATTGTTTGCCAGCAGTAACCTGCTGCAAATTCACTCCAGAAATCCAGAATGGTGATGTCTTATTTATGGCTCTAGGTCCACTTTAAGGTGAAGCCCTTATAGCAGATTATATACACTGGTGGTTCCAATCCCTTGTTTTATACATGATATAGCTTCTTTTTTCACCCTTTTTTTAGCTGCTCCCCGTTTATCTTACAGTCAAAGGTTTTGCCAGGACAGCCTAGGAGCATAAACTTACAGTTAAGCTAGTTAATTGCATCTATCAGATAAAGTGTCTTTTTATTTAATATCCTGTTATAACACTGTATGACTCTTAATAAAACTAAAATGTAGTGCATATCTGCATATTCTATATGCTGCATATTCTGCCGATGTGTGTGGCTGGGATTCCATTCAGCTTTTCCAGCTCCACATTAAGATGTGCAGCCAGGGAATCTGATTGGACGAGAGGCCACACATGTGCCGTTAGACAAAGGAAAGATGAGTTTACTGGGCGAACGGCTGGCTTTTACATGGGGAGGAGCACCCCATACCAGTCCAGAGTGCCCCATGGGGTCAGATCAAAACCAGGGATAGGGAAAAATCACAGGTTTTGCTCCACTTTAAAGACAATTCAGAGGCTAAAATGGGCAAAACAGGGCTTCAATCAACAGATTTGAGGGTTTGGGCGTCGCACTGATATATCTGGAGATTTTATGACAGGTGAGTTTTGTGAATGACTTGGCATACACAATTGTGGTCTGATTTATCCTTGTAGAGATTTTTGTCAGGGACTTATGACACTTTGGACGTCAAACTAGAAACCATGAAATAAAACCGCTCTATATGTGGGATTTGTTGTTGCGGGAGAGACTGACAGCTAAATCACCCGGAACTCATTATGCTGAGTGTAGGTAAATGATTAGAGAAGAGCTATATTTTACCATGTCACTGGAGTGAACAGTATCCCCCCTATACACTTATGTATGCCATATATTAACGGATTATTAGACCAACCTATGGGGAAAACTACATTATAATCTAACATGTAATCATTTTTGGGATTACAGCTAATCATGTATCTTGTACAACTTGCACAGCATTAAATCAACCAGTGAAACAAGCTGCTGCTCATCTTGCTCTATGAGAACCAGGGGCGGGCTGGCCATAGGGCATACCGGGCAAAATCCCGGTAGGCCGGTGCCAGGGAGGGCCACAAGTCGCAGTGTTCCCTGTAAGATGTGCGGGAGCACGGCCGCGCACGTTGTGCAGCTGTCATTTTTTTTTTTACATTGGTGGCTCAGTGGAACCAAAAACTCATCTCTTGTTTCCCCCCACTGCGGAGGACAGCCCAGAGAACAGCACAGCAGAGGCCAGCACTTCCGTTTCCTGTCATGCTGGCCGGCCAGCGCGGGGAGAGGATGACGTGATTACACGGAGAGAAACTGTGATTGATGGCTGGAGCAGAGGTCGGTGAGTGGGGAGGGGGGAGAGAGAGAGAGAGAGAGTCTGAGTGTGAGTGTGTGTGTTGCAGCCATGGCCCGAGGAGAGGAAGGGGGGAGGGAGAGAGAGAGAGATGTGTGTGTGTCTCACCCACGAGGACAGGTTAGCAGCCTGCAGACACCATGAAGGAGAGAAGACGTCAACAACAGAAAGGATTCTCCAACTTGGCAGTGAAGTGGCTCCAGGTGAGTCCATGCTGTTGCTGTACTGTGTTCCAATACACCTCAAACTAAATGCTAATACTAATTAATGGTGCAATGTGTTTCTCTTAACTCACCCTGCCCTGCCCATCTACCCACCTGCTCTGCCCATCTACCCACCTGCTCTGCCCATCTACCCACCCTGCCCTGCCCATCTACCCACCTGCTCTGCCCATCTACCCACCTGCTCTGCCCATCTACCCACCTGCTCTGCCCATCTACCCACCTGCTCTGCCCATCTACCCACCCTGCCCATCTACCCACCTGCCCTGCCCATCTACCCACCTTGCCCATCTACCCACCTGCCCTGCCCATCTACCCACCTGCTCTGCCCATCTACCCACCTGCTCTGCCCATCTACCCACCCTGCCCTGCCCATCTACCCACCTGCTCTGCCCATCTACCCACCCTGCCCTGCCCATCTACCCACCTGCTCTGCCCATCTACCCACCTGCTCTGCCCATCTACCCACCTGCTCTGCCCATCTACCCACCTGCTCTGCCCATCTACCCACCCTGCCCATCTACCCACCTGCCCTGCCCATCTACCCACCTTGCCCATCTACCCACCTGCCCTGCCCATCTACCCACCTGCCCTGCCCATCTACCCACCTGCTCTGCCCATCTACCCACCCTGCCCATCTACCCACCTGCTCTGCCCATCTACCCACCCTGCCCATCTACCCACCTGCTCTGCCCATCTACCCACCCTGCCCTGCCCATCTACCCACCTGCTCTGCCCATCTACCCACCCTGCCCTGCCCATCTACCCACCTGCTCTGCCCATCTACCCACCTGCTCTACCCACCTGCTCTGCCCATCTACCCACCTGCTCTGCCCATCTACCCACCTGCTCTGCCCATCTACCCACCCTGCCCTGCCCATCTACCCACCTGCTCTGCCCATCTACCCACCTGCTCTGCCCATCTACCCACCCACCTGCTCTGCCCATCTACCCACCCTGCCCTGCCCATCTACCCACCTGCTCTGCCCATCTACCCACCTGCTCTGCCCATCTACCCACCTGCTCTGCCCATCTACCCACCCTGCCCATCTACCCACCTGCCCTGCCCATCTACCCACCCTGCCCATCTACCCACCTGCTCTGCCCATCTACCCACCCTGCCCATCTACCCACCCTGCTCTGCCCATCTACCCACCCTGCTCTGCCCATCTACCCACCTGCTCTGCCCATCTACCCACCCACCTGCTCTGCCCATCTACCCACCCTGCCCTGCCCATCTACCCACCTGCTCTGCCCATCTACCCACCCTGCCCATCTACCCACCTGCTCTGCCCATCTACCCACCTTGCCCATCTACCCACCCTGCCCTGCCCATCTACCCACCCTGCCCTGCCCATCTACCCACCTGCTCTGCCCATCTACCCACCTTGCCCATCTACCCACCCTGCCCTGCCCATCTACCCACCTGCTCTGCCCATCTACCCACCCTGCCCTGCCCATCTACCCACCTGCTCTGCCCATCTACCCACCCTGCCCTGCCCATCTACCCACCTGCTCTGCCCATCTACCCACCTGCTCTGCCCATCTACCCACCCTGCCCTGCCCATCTACCCACCTGCTCTGCCCATCTACCCACCCTGCTCTGCCCATCTACCCACCTGCTCTGCCCATCTACCCACCCTGCCCTGCCCATCTACCCACCTGCTCTGCCCATCTACCCACCCTGCCCTGCCCATCTACCCACCTGCTCTGCCCATCTACCCACCTGCTCTGCCCATCTATTAATCCAACTGCCTAATCCACCCACCTATCTATATACCTGCCACTCACCTACCTACCTACCCAGACCCTGGAACAGCAGCAGACTGGAGTGATGTGCAGGCGGAATCAGCGGATTCTGACGTGGAGGTGGCAGTCACCCACCCACCTACCTACCTGCCTGACCACCTGCCCACTCCTCGCACATCTAAATACCCACCAACCAACCCTCCTGTCAACCCGCCCCCCTATACCCTAATAGAGTGTAAGCTCTTCTCCTTCTGTATCCTCCCTTATACCCTAATAGAGTGTAAGCTCTTCTCCTTCTGTATCCTCCCTTTATACCCTAATAGAGTGTAAGCTCTTCTCCTCCTGTATCCTCCCTTATACCCTAATAGAGTGTAAGCTCTTCTCCTCCTGTATCCTCCCTTATACCCTAATAGAGTGTAAGCTCTTCTCCTCCTGTATCCTCCCTTATACCCTAATAGAGTGTAAGCTCTTCTCCTCCTGTATCCTCCCTTATACCCTAATAGAGTGTAATAGAATAGGGCGGCAGCAGGGGCATTAAAAAAGTTTGCTTTCAGCATTTGCATTGCACCAGTATTGTTATGGGGCCCCAGCAGCATGGACACTGCTGTTTTGTGGGGGTTTTTTTGTACAATTTTTACAGTTTGTGGTTGTTGATTTTCTTTTCCTTGAGTACCCCCCCGCCCGCACATGGTATGACCCAGTATCTATTGAGGACGCACAGCGCCAGGGGAGCTGGACAGTGGTGTAGCAATGTATTGTATAGACAGATGGAAGCTTCTTTACATGGCCCCTCCCTGACATCCTGATTTGGGATGCCCCATTGTGTCAAATTCCCAGTAAAAATACCTGGCCGCTAATCAAACAACACATGCGTGGTTCAAACATGTGTCTGCACCAGCTAGAGGCTGGTGGGATGTGGCTGGCAGCCAGCTCAGCTGCACCCAGCCCTTAGCGAGGAGAACCCATGCATGAGCCAGTGGATCACTGGTCAGGTAAGTTTTACTGGTGATCTGAGGGGGTTGCACAAAATGGGGCATCCCAAATCAGGGCGCCCCACAGAAAAGGACCAAAACTCTTTGAAGTGGACCAAAACCCAGGATTTTGACTATCCTAAGCCAGCGTCCTAAGTGCAGTGGCGCATGCGTGAGCTGCAGCCGCATCCCCAGCTACCCTAAAACGGGGAACGTGCCCGTACCGGCCATTCACAAATGCCTGGCGCGGGCATGCGCCCTGCTAGAGGGATAGCGGGGATGCGGCCGTGGCCCGCTCATGTGGTGTTGGACCGGGAAGTAAGGTAAGTGTAGCAGGTAACCTGGGGAGTTTCACACAGTGGGGCATCCTGATTTTGGATGCCCGGGTGGAGGTCCCGGGCCGATCCCGCTCAGATATATATATATATTAATGTGGCTTTGACTCACTTTACCGGGCCGAGCACAGTACAGAAGGGCCAGTCTGACCAAAATGTCCAGGGCCGTTTTTTGGTCCCAGTCCGCCCCTGATGAGAACCATTTGTTCCGTTACAGAGCGCTGAATATTTTTTTATCTCACTAGCAACAGGAGGTGAGTAACATTATAATCCCAGCCCTCATTAAGTTAATGTATGTAAAAAACATCCCAAGCAGATAAAGGATGCCCTGTCAGTTGATTGTTGCCCACAAAATGGAAAACCGCTGAAGTTGTACAAATAACATCACTATAAAAAGCAATGAAAGTGTATGGGAGAACACCACTGAGCGTCTGATAGGATGTGACACTGCAGGACAGACAGTGCCCATGCTATGACACCAGGCACTAATAACACAGAGAACTCTACGATATTAGAGGCAATAGACATTTTGCCTGTCATACATATGGCTTTCTGTATGAGCGCCCCTAAAACACCTATCGTTACACGTCGCTACCTGTTGTTGTAGTCTGATAATGGATCGGGTTCAGAAAAATAATGTGGAAGATTGATTTGACAGGAGTAGTTAGATTAGGGGATATGGTAGGATACCCTAAAGGTGCGTTTTTGGGGAGCATCTCAAGCTATTGATGTTTTGAATCAATCAAATTGTTGGGGTAGGGCATTCCAGAGAATGGTGCAGTAGTAAGTAAGCGCGAGTGGCAGGTTCGGACGGGCAGGCTGATTCATTACTAGCGCCAGGTACCGACAGATGAGCGTCTATAGCGTGGCATTGAGAGCGACAGCTAGTCGCTTTAACACCAGTACAGCGATGTATGAGAGCGAACGGTAGTGCCAACTCAGTGCGACCGACTCACAACAAAGCCTCAGTTCTACCACTCAAAATCGGGTCGTTGTAACCCACAGAGCCAGAAGCTGTGTGATTAAAGTCTGTTTTTGAACATCTATCCACTAGTAACAAAGGGGAAACATATGGAATGACATTATTATTACATTGTAACATGAACACTTTAATACCAGACAATTCTGCATAAAAATATTATAATTCAAAAAGTTTTCAAAAATGTCATTTTCTAGGCCAGGATACATGTCAAAAAAAAAAAAGGGAACGTCCATTGAAATGTATGGGAGAGCGCCAGGTAGCGAGAGGTAATACGTGGCGCTCTGCAAGGCTGAACGCCGGCGCTGTACGCTGAGCCTTGGGTAATGATGAATCGTACGCTACATGGCGTTGTTCCAGTCGCTCACCAGAATCGCCTTCATAAATGTGGAATTGTGTGCCGTGGACAGCGTTCACCTGCCGCTACCTGCCGCTTACAAGGCACTACCTGTCGCTATCCCTTCATGAATAAAGCCCTAAGAGTGCAGGGAACGGGTAGGGAGGTAGACAGAGATTAGGGAAAACATGTAGGGGGGTAAATAATTAAGTTGCCCCCCTACATGCACCCCCCTAAAAACCTTATATATCCTTCTCACAAAATGGTTAAAGATTTGTCTAGTATAATACACATTTAGTTTGTATATGTAGAAGCTATGGCGCATTGTGAGATAACAAAAAGGGAATATATTAGTGTATGAGGGCATTCATCAGACTTTCTACTCACCTGCTTCCACCACACTTAATCCATTACTGTCCAGCAAAATGAGATCTTTCTATAGGTCAGTAGGCATATTTTGTTATAATGTTAGAATTTTTCGTTATTCTGGATTATTTTAACACATAACCATGGCCGGCCTTTGTAGTGTGTGGGCTGTGCAGTTGCATTGGCCGCCATCCCAGACTATCTGGATGGTTTCACACCAGCGAGATTGCGGTGCGCTGGCAATTACCTATTGAAATCAATAGCATACATGCAATTGGGCTTTGTACAGCGATTTGCAAGCACCGTCATAAAAGCGTGGCTAGCAGGACTTTAGCAGGCTGATTTCCATCACCTCACACCACAGCTGCCAAATGCACATGTGAAAGGGGCCATAGGTTACTAAGGCAGCACTGTCACAGTGATCGCGATTTTGTCCCGAAACGCCATGGTGTGAAAGTAGCCTCTGTGTTCCCTCTGTTTATCTCCTTTATTTCTGTGTTTCCCTCCATTTTTTATCTTTTTCATGTTCTCTCCCCACCCTCTAGGTTGTGCTCTGCTATCAAACAGAGCTCTATGCCGGGCATTTTTATGCACAACATAGGGCTGATTGGTAAAAAGCCTGTGCATGCATCATGAGATCGCTGGCAAAGTGAGAATACCGGCAAGCCCAGAAGGTTTCACGCAGCAGGGAATCTCAATTACAGGTCCACTTTAAAGGCCTGTCTCACAACACAAACATAAATGATGAACCCAAGGAGCTCTATGGACTGCTAACAGATGGGGGTAATGCAGCTCCTTCACTGCCAGTAGCTTGCTTTCCATCAGGTTTTCTGTGAGCTTTTAGGATCAAATGTGTGCATCAGTTTCAACTGCTTATGTTTTGGTCCATGGATAGACAAAAAAAAATCCATTCAGAAAAAATAATTCCAGGTTTGGCCTAAAATAATCTTACCCACCCCAAGGGCAGTCAGATAAGTGTGGGGCCCAAAACGGAATTGCTTCTAGATGCAGGTGTCAGTGTGTTTGGACTGTGGGACCATGGTTTTAAATTGAGGTTTTTCCTGCCCCACATTTGCTAGTGCCCAATAACATTCCCTTTATTTATTGCAGAACTCCGGCAACGCTTGTACACTCCAAATACTTTATAAATGACTTACCTGCTCTATGCTCTTGAGTCATGTGCCTGTCCCATGTGACCTCTGGTGGCCAATAGGGTGTGCTGAGCAAACCTGTGCAGCACCACACACTGCACTTGTATGGCTGCCGGGTGAACCTTATCGTAACCTGCTACAAACCCAGGAATGAAGAATGGTGATGTCTAATTTATGGCTCTAGGTCCACTTTGAGGTGAAGCCCTTATAGGTGATTATATACACTGGTGGTTCCAATCCCTTGTTTTATACATGATATAGCTTCTTCTTTTTTGCAGCCTTTTTTTAGCTGCTCCCCATTTATTGTACAGTGAAAGATTTTGCCGACAGCCAAGCAGCATAACCTTACAGTTAAATGCATCTACCAAATAAAGTTTCTTTTCATTTAATATCCTGTTATAATACTGTATGACTCTTAATAAAACTAAAATGTAGTGCATATCTGCATATTTAGGATAATCTGTAAAAATGACTTGTTCTGTCAAGCACATCATTGGAGACCAAGTGGACCAAAACTAGCCCTGTCGTCTATGAGAGTCCAGGGCTGGCTGATTCCCTCTCCCTGGGGCATCCTGAACTGGGGTGTCCAGCTCTATGAACCCCCCCAAGTTGCTGATATCCTTACCTGTCCGATAAGCCCACAGTGCTTGCACGTCTGTCGAGGGCATCACTCCTATTCTCTTTCACGACGCAACTGAAAAACCAGGGATAGTGAAAATCCCGGGTTTTGGTCCACTTTAAAGACAATTCAGGGGCTAAAATAGGCAAAGCTGGGCTTCAATCAACAGATTTGAGGGTTTGGGCGTCGCACTGATATATCTGGAGATTTTATGACAGGTGAGTTTTGTGAATGACTGGGCATACACAATTGTGGTCTGATTTATCCTTGTATAGATTTTTGTCAGGGACTTATGACACTTTGGACGTCAAACTAGAAACCATCGCTCTATATGTGGGATTTGTGGTTGCAGGAGAGACTGACAGCTAAATCACCCGGAACTCATTATGCTGAGTGTAGGTAAATGCTTAGAGAAGAGCTATATTTTACCATGTCACTGGAGTGAACAGTATCCCCCCTATACACTTATGTATGCCATATATTAGCAGATTATTAGACCAACATATGGGGAAAACTACATTATAATCTAACATGTAATCAAGACAGGCCAGGTTTTGCAGCTCTCCACACTGATGCACATGTGTAATAATAGGGCTTTAGCACTGTTTAAACAATAATTACTTCAACTGTGCTTCAGTGTGGAGAGCTTGCTTGTTTTGGCTTTCCAGGTGGAGGTTTGAGGACCCCTGTTATATACATTAGGTCAGTGGTTGTTCCTCTTTAATGGGAAGGTGAAGGCACCGTTATAATACTACGCTCACCTGCCAGCCCATGTGTCTGATCCCACAGTCCTGCAGGTCAGCAGTGAAGTTGGCTGTGTACTCCTGAAAGTCCCCTGGTGCACATAAGAACACATTGCAGAATGTGTGGTGGACAATCCCTGTTTTCTGTACACTGCCATGGGGCTCTTTGTCAGCACTGGCACTAAATGTGGGACAGTCCAGAATTGAGCCTGAGGACTGGTAGGCAAGTGCAGTTTTTATTACTATGCCTTAATCCATAGAATAGAAATGTCTTATCAGAAGGAGATTTAATTACTCAATAGCAGAAGAGCAATATTGTCCATGTAGCACAGCTCTTAATGCCAATCTATACCTTAGACTTTATTCTGATGCTACTATGTGAGATGCCAACGTTGGCTCAAAACCAAAGATCAGCAATCATTCATGCGTCATATTAATGTTTAATGTTGGAAGAACAATCTTTGGGGACAGGTGTTGGGGTAATGCACTAATACACTACACTTGCTGTTGGATTTTTGGCACTGTGAAGAACCACCTCAGAAGAGTTGCTGAACCTCAAAATTCTGATTCTGTAGAAGCTGTCTACTTTTATTTGATGTTGTATTTTTCCTATTTATGTCTAATCATTGTATAGCAGGAGGCTAAATGTGTCATAAACCACTTGGCTTGTCCTGGGTCTTCCCATGAGGCTTAGACATCTGCTTGTGACCTGGCTCTCATGGACATCCTCCCTCTTACTGCACACGTCAAAGGCTCCCCCTGCTGGACATATGTTAATCCTGCTGCTGACAAGAGTAACAACAAATACTTCAAGCTATCTCATACGGCGGCGAACCTGGTCAGGATGTCGGACTGGTTCCACCACAGATCGGATAAAAGATGGGTGGCCATTGAAGAAGGCGTGTCTCCGCTGAGCCTTACAGCGCTCCCGTGGATAGACCCCAGGCTGAGACCTGGAGCACACACCGTGTCGATCCTAACACGTTCACTGCTGTCTGTTTGGGACACGGAGCTTAAGAGAGGAAACCTGTCAACCAGGCCGGGGCCCATTCACACCCCTTTTTATAACCCCGCTTTTCCCCCCTGGTGTAGGGGTGGGCAGGTTTTTGATTTGGGACAGAACACATGGAACTAGGCTTGGAGATACGTTGCTAGGGGATCATCCCCCCCCCCCCTCTCCAGGAGCTTCAGGCGGGGGGCTGGGGGGGGGATGTCCTGGCTGCTCCATCGACAGCTGGTGCGAGTCCCTCTTACGTCCCCTAACCCCTTATGAGAGCTTGCTGAGGGCAGATTCGACACCTACACACACCCTTTTGCTTACCTACCGGATCTTGCTAAATGAAGGAGAGGCCTCTGAGCGACCTAGATATGCTAGGAAATGGGAATCAGAGTTACGCTGCGAGATTAGTGATGAAGACTGGGCTAAATCCTTTACATTAACTCACAAGCTCTCCGTGGCATGCAGGGCACAGGAGAAAAACTACAAGATTCTGTCCAGATGGTACAGGTGTCTGGCGGACTTGGCTAGATTCGGGGGGGCTGACTCGGGTTCATGCAGGAGGTGTGAAGGTGCGGAAGGCACAATGTTACATATATGGTGGGAGTGCCCTTTGATACATAAGCTCTGGGACAGTGTGCTCTCCACTATGTTTTTTTTTCTCCAATAAAGACAAATTAAACAAAAACAAATACACAGGCAGGAGCTTAACTATAGGGGGTGCAGGGGTTGCGGACACACTGGGGCCCATTAGGCCAGGGGGCTCCGTCATTGTGACTTCTCCATCCTTTTGCTACCAGCTTTTTTCTCTCATGGCACCTTAAACAGCAAAAGAAGCACAATTTGTCTTTGCTGTGCCAGTCTAGTCATATGCAAATGACTTAAAGTGACAGGAAAAAGGTTACAGTATGAGCCATGACAGGACCCCATTTGCTGTTCACACCAGGGCCCAGTTACATTAAGTTGTGCCACAGACATGAACTATTAGTGGTGATGCAACACCAATAGTAATAAGATCCTGGTATTCTCAGTGTCTGTTGATAAATTTGTTTGTTCTGATAGGACGCAAAATGATTCTTCACACTTGTCATTGTCTGTCTATCTCATCTTTTTAGCTGTCCTCTGAATATAGGGTCAGTTCAGTACCAGGTAAAAAAGCTGATTTTTACATAAAAAGTACACTTTAGACGAACATAAAATGGAAGTGCTCTTTTACACCTGGTGCTGAATCGTCCTCTATATAGTCCAGTGTTCCCCAAGCCTCTCCTCAGGAGCCACCAACAGGTCATGTTTTGTGCATCCCTACAGAGCCAACGCTAAAGCTCTGCAGCAATCATTACTTCACCTGTACATCAGTTTGGAGATCTGTAGAACAGGTGTGTCACCTAACATTTTCACTATGCAGAGCCCGCTAACCAGGCTCCAGTCTGCTACCAAACCCTCTCCTCGATAGCCATAAACAGGTTGTGTCTTGTAGCTCTCCACCTAGCAGCTTTATAGCCCTGTTGCTGCACTAATGACTTCACCTGTGCATCTGGGGGAGATCTGCAAAACCCGACTTGGTGGTGGCTCTCAAAGAGAGGTTTGGGGAACACTATTCTAGGGTCTGCAATGTCCCCTTCACAGTTTGCTCACTTGGAGCCCACTGACAAGTCACTAGATTTCCCTTGTCCACCCATTTACCCCATGATGCGCTGCTTTTAGGCACTTTTTATTATTATTATTGTTTATTTATATAGCGCCATCATCTTCTGTAGCGCTTTACAAAAGTAGTAATTACAGACACCTTGAAACTATTAGCACACCTTCAAGATACTAAGAAAGACCAAGTTGCTAACATTCATGTCTATTTAGATATAATGCAGCACACCTTGGGTAGATCTGAACACGATACAGTCAGACTGTCGTGATCAAGCAGGCATGATGGATAAAACATTGTTCTAAACAAGGATAACCAGCTCCTAAGGCCATTATATTCACAAATTAGAACCCGAGTAGCACAGCCCAATGTGGAACTCCCTCAGAAGTTTACAGTGAACTATGGAAAGGTTTCTGAATGTTTAAATTGGACACCCAGCGGTGATCACCTCCCTCACCGCGGGGCATCCGAGATCGGGATGTCCCACGGGGTGAAACCCCCCCCCCAAAAGCCCCAAAAAACCTTACCTTATCGGCGACGGATCAGCAGCCGCCGCCTCCCGCGCGGCCCTCTAGCAGTGCCCGCGCCGGCCATTTGTGAATGGCCGGCGCGGGCGCGCGCCCTGTAACAGGGATGTGTGGGAGGCGGCAGCGGTTTGTCCGTCGCCGAAAAGGTACGTTTTTGGGGCTTTTGGGGGGGTTTCACACAGCGGGACATCCTGATCTCGGATGCCCCGCTGAAGTGGACCAACACCCAGGATAGTGAAAATCCTGGGTGTTGGTCCACTTTAAGGGCCTAGACGCCAAAGAGTGCTGTTGCTGCACTAGCGTGAGAATGCTTCCTGCATATTCGATATCAGTCGTTTTTAAATGTTAGAATCAGATTTTCTTTATTTTCTGTTTTTATTAAATACATCATATATCATCTAACTTTCAAAGAAATAATTAACTGGACTCAATCCCCCCTAAAAATAAGACATATACAGACTATCACCATGTCAGAGCACATCCCAAACATAGACAGGTACCCCTGCGGATGAGGACTAGGGTGTGCCTGTCTGTTTGGGATACGCTCTGACATGGTGATAGTTTGAATATGTCTTATTTGTTGCCTTGTAGTGTGGATTAATTATTGTGACCCTGTGGATATTGTGTTTGGAATATGAGCCCATTGGGGCTAATATTGTTATGCATTACATTTTCATTCTTGAGGTCACTTTTGAATTGTATTTATTAGGATAAAGGGCCTAACTTTATTAGGATATTGTCTCGTCATTGTTTCAGCTCCCCATGTATTTTTAAATGCCTGTGTGTATTTTTGTGGTAGTGGAAATAAATATAGCATTATTTAACTCTTACTTGGAATTATAGTGGTGAACAAGGGCGTTTTAATCATTAGTCAAGTGGGTAAGGCGTCGGAAGCCATCCTGAGCACCAAGGGTGTGGGCAAGCCCAATGCTTATCGGCATGTTGCTCTACCACAGCACTCAAACCCAGAAGATGCAAGGATACTTTGGAATAAAGAAACAAGAAGAAACTGGGCTTGGAACTATTTATTTTACTTAAAATTAAACGAGTGTGTGAGGGGGTAGAGTTGTTTTTAATCTCTTTTTCTATAATACTTTTCAACTAGTAAAGGGTTCCAAGGACTCCCAGTTAAGAGAGTAAGGTGCTAAATGCCACCTGCCTCCCATCTTGAGCACCATGGGTGAAAACACTAAAACAGTATCCAAGAAATTGGACATTGATATTGGCACATATTTAGAATGACATAATCATAGCTGCCTTGCACCAAGAGATCTTTCCGGTGCCATCCTCCCTACAGCACTTGACTTGTGAACATGGCAAAGAACCCGGCCTATATACATATACGCTTATGGGACCCTTCAAACCACTACATATCTACACTTTCAGTCAGAGGTTGATGAAGCAAGGAAAGTCAGCTCTCACTCACCGTGCCCCCGTTCCCGCGCCATCCCCGGGCGTCTGGCGGCGCTGCTCCCGGCCCGGCGTCCTGGCCGTGCGGCGTCGGCTCGGGCGGGGGCGTCTCGCGCGGTGCCCGGCTCGGCCACGCCCTCCTCTGCTTCCAGCAGACGTGAGCACGTGTTTCTTATTCCCTCCGGCGGCGCTGTTCTGTGCGCGCCCGCCGGAGGACTTGTTTAAAGGGCCAATGAGCCCTAACCACCCTGGGGCTAACGCCCCTTCCTTGTCTGGGCCAATGAGCCCATAGGAGGGCTTGGGCTATTCCCAGGCTCTACCTATAGTTGCCCAGTTCTCAATCGCACCAATCACACATGCAGCTTCCACAGCCCCTATCACTGTAGCCTCCTATAAAGGGTTCACACCATCAGATGATCAGTGCCTGTTATAGCGCCTTGAACCTAGTTAGCTGCTAGTCTCTTGTGATTGTTTTGAACTCCCGTTGCCGACCACCGCCTGTCTTGACCATCCTGGATCTGAATTCCCGTTGCCGACCACCGCCTGTCTTGACCATCCTAGATCTGAACTCCCGTTGCCGACCACCGCCTGTTTGACCATCCTAGATCTGAACTCCCATTGCCGACCTTCTAGCCTGTTCCTGGACTTCCGTTAAACGCTCAGTTGTTGGGCAACGCAATACCGCTTCCAGCCACAGGTTCTCCAGACCTCCGTTCAGTAAGCCTACAATCTTTGAGCCATTGAAGTCCTGGGGGCAACCGATCCCGGGCTGGCGTGTTCTGCGTCCCGGCAAGCGGGGGCTCCTACAGGTGAAGCTGGCTGCGGAGATTGGGGGTTGAAGGCTTACCTGGAGGGTTGGAGTTACTCAAGCGGTCTTTTGTAGTACCCAGAGCGTGACAGTGTGGTCTGGTAACAGGTCAAGGTCAAATCCAGAATAGAAGGTTGAAAAAAATCACAGGGGGATAAGGCAGAAAGCCACAGATCCAAGATGGTTCACTACGAAGGTCTGAAATAATTATTGCATGTGCAGATTGTCAGGCGTGCATCTGCACTCATGCATTCCCAGTACAGGGCCATGGAGACAGGTGGCAGCAGGAAATGCTGTTTCTTGACTTGAGGACCCTTCCGCTGAATATTCTAGATAAATAGGAAACAGGAAGTAGCCCTATAACACTACCATGCATGGCTGTAAGGAAAACACAAAAAATGGAGAGAACGGCTGATTTACAATTTGCATAAAAAACACAAAATATTCCAGTGCTTGCAGATGAGTACAAATTAGAGGCCCTTTTACTGAGGAGGTAACACTTTATGTGCACCTTAGATTTCAAAGAAAACAAATGCACACTGGAGGGAGGAAAATGGAAAACCTATTATACCCACGCTTGTTTAACATGAGATCATTTATATGGGCAAGTCAGACAATTGAAGTCTTTATGCATTCAAACGTGTGCCAGTTTCCACAATTATTTGAAGTCATATTTCAGCTCACATGTTACTAGCCACCTGGAATGATCTAAATCAACTTTTATTGGCAAACCTTCTACTGCTAAGTATCAGCCTGGCATAGATCTAGGGCTAAATGTATGCCACTTCATAGTTTATATCCCCTTATGTTGGCCTCAGATTTCATGTTTTATTTTATCAGCTTGAACTCATCTGCTAATAGAAAATAACACTTTCAGATGTGATATGTGAAATAAGGGGTAACTGAAAGACGGCAATTTAAAGACTGGGCCACCTGATCACATAGGAAGACCTGAGTGTGTGATTTCAGATGGTTTTAACCCTGTATCCTAAGCCTATTAGCTGAACAACTGTTTGATGCAGCACAGATGTCTTAATAAAGGTGTTTTTTACATACCTTTGCTGGAGTTGCTATTATTTGTTTAGATTCCTGCAGTGGGGCCAAGAATGTGGTGATTGTGGTGGTTTAGCCAATTATTTCTCCATTCCATATTGTTTGCTATGTAATCAGTAGACACACGCATGGCATTACAGCTGTTCTGTGCATTATGGAGGGGGCTATAAACTGTGTAAGGGGCATTGATTGCATACTACTTTTTGTACTGGACATATAGTACAGTCTAATAAATACTAGGCCAGGCACAGTATGGTCTGGCTGATATTTGACTCCATCCTGTTGGTGGTGAGTCTAGTTGTAGAGTCATCATTAGTATGGGAAGAGATATCTATAATTGCTCACTAATACTGACTTTTTGAAACGGTAAATTGATTGTACCCATCAGTTTTGTTCCCTTGGTAATGACAGTTTCATTTACATGTTGAAGGCACCTGCTTGGCACACAGAGCCATTTTGAACAGGGTGTTTGGGGGGGGTCACAAATTCTGTAATATTGCACCAACAAAACAGTCACCCCTTTTTTGGCATACACTTATTAGCGCTTCTTACCAGCATTTGGTGATAACCTCACCAGGAAACAACCTACTAGACATTAGGCACTAGCCCTGTATACAACCCCAGTACTAGAGCTGTGCACATGGTAGGAATAACATTCTGCCCAGTGTATTTTTTGCCGACAGTAAGCACAGAACAGGTAGAAAGCCCTACATGAAAAGCAGCCCTGTTTGTATCTCTTGGGCCTGCCTACAGTGCTGATGGCATAGGGCCCCTTTGGTGATGGGGCCGTGGGCAATGGTACAGTATGTCCCTCCCAACACCAGCCCTGGCTCTTTGTTGTCCTTTTATTCTTAGTTTCATCAAACATTTATTCATCTAGGAATTGAATTGGTTAGTCTGATGAAGGCTATGTAGTGACATTGCATTGTACAGTGTTATTTTTTGGTGATGGAGGCAGCAGATAATACAATAGTTCCACAATGAAAAATTATTGCTGTAGCTGGAAAAGCTAAAACAGTTTAGGTTTCCTGATCTAGTGGCTCATTAGGGGAGTAGTTATTTTTCATGTATTTTAAATGAAAGTGTTTTCTTCTAATAGCTATTTGGTTTCATGTCAGGTAAAAGGTATTATTTTATTCTAGATGTTGTACCAAGAACACAAATCAAACACTCATTCAGTACTTCAATTCAAGGGTGACCATGTCTTTCCTGTGGTTTTATCACTTGTAGGGATATACAGTTCCTATTTTGGGGTGCCTTGGGGGCCATAGGGATTCAGTACTTTTCCCTTGCAATGTCTATTTTGTATATTTCCTGTTTTATATTGGTGCCTTCCTGAGGGCACAATGCAGCTACAGTGCAGCGCAAATGGATGGAAGCCTATACTCCTTTCCCAAACTGCAAATGATAAGTAGACAGCTGTCTTTTCATAGTTGCAAAACCAATTCACAATTTACTATATGTTTGTGTTTTTCTCACTAAAATGTTGCTTTATGCTGATCTGGATGTTTTTATTAGTGCGCACACATATAGCTGCACTGATGGAGATCTTAAACTTTATTTATTTTCAAAACACAGTGCTCATATGAGGAAGAGTATCTGCAGTATGTGAGGTCGCAGGCAAGCAATGGGAGTAAGCTGTGAAATCTGCAGGAAAGATGACACTGTGACCCTACAATAGTGAATAGGATTGGTTATAAACTTTCCCATAAGCAAGATGGTTTAGGGGCCTATTAAGCAGCACTGTATGAACTAGTGTCTGCAGAAACCTACGAACCCAACATTTTTTCAGACATTTTGATCTGTCGATGTAAGGCTTAAATATTACTTACATTGTCCCCAATTCTTCACACTATCTTCTAGTTTATAAAGCACACTTTATTAAAGTGCACTGATGGGCTTTATCATTGGAATCAAAGACACTGACATACTGGTGCTTAGGCACTGGTGTAATTTAAATCCACTGTGTAAAACGTACATATATACAGGCAAATATTAACATCATCCTGCATATATAAACCCAGTCTCTAATCCCCGAGCATGGACTGCCGAGGAGGAAGGGCTGTGACGACGGGAGGAGGCAGGCACGCTCGGCCCCGCTCACTCCGACGCCGCTTGACGGAGATGCGTCTGCCGGGCGGGGAGAGAGCCCAACAGCCGTCGAAGCCTGCGCCGCCTGCAGACTCCGAGGGACAGGCGAGTGAGGTGAGTTGTCCATGACACTTACAATTTTTAGCCAGTGGTAATGCAATATATTCAGCCTTGCTATTTAAATACAATATTTATGATGTGCGCCATTTAGCATAATTTTTGTGGCTGCCACTGCCAGCATTCTCATTTTATCTGGCGCTGTGCTGTGGACTACATTGGCGCCATCGGTCACTGCACAGAATTCTACTAATTAGCTTTGATTAGGTGTGGGCCAGTCTATATCTGCGGCTATTGGACCCGACTGCCGATTATCCCAGTGCCAGTGAGCGCCACTTTGTACTGCTGTTTTTCCGGCGCACCCCAACATATTTACAATTTTTTTTTCTCTTTCAAATCTTTGGTGCTGTATTTTTCTATCGCTGTTAGGTATTTTTTCAGTGCAGTTATGTGGCGTTTTAGTTGTTGGTGTCCTAATTACACATTGTTAAGCAAAAGGAGCCATTAAAATACATTTTAATAACCCACCAAAAAACATGGCCCACCTATGTCCTGCGTTTGAATTATTGATAAGTCACAACGCAAGTTCTGTGTTCAATAATAATTATAAGCATTAAACACTACATTGCAGTTCTGCCCATTGTGCTCTATGGGATCTTGAGATACAGCGCCAGGTTTCATCTGGTGCTGCAACAACCACAGCATCCAGCGCTGCATCATTTTCGGCACCAGTGTTAAATAAGACGCTAGCCGGCGGCTGCATCAGCACTGCTATTTCTTTCCTTTCTTAAGTCCCACGCTGAGTACCGCTAAGGCCAAAAAAGTGGCATTGACGCTCCATAAATAAGGCTCAATGTTTTCCAGCATGGTGAATAATCTGTCCATTTTTATTTCCCACAGGCTGAAATAATTCATTTGGTAATGTTGCATTTGCATCTGTCAAACCTTAACCCAAACACACACTGTACAGTATTAAAGCCATGTGTAGCCTGTGTATTATGTGTAAGTGTGAAGAGCATATTGTGAGTGCCCAGGATGATTAGCCAGCAGGTTTAACATGAACAAGCTTTTCACATTCATCACTCCTAATATCCTGAGCTTTGAAGGGCTAAGTAGAAACTTTACAGAGACACAAACACATTTTCCTGAAAAAAGTGAAGTGTTCTAGAAATATTTTGATAATTAGTGAAATAACTAGCGTTCTCTGTAGAAAGCCTATAAATGCCAATTAGCATCTTGGCCTGACGTGTCAAAGATAAAAGTTTTTTCATTTTAGGAAAAAATCCCCAATTATTAACAAGTGCAATTTTGTAAAAAAGAAAAAAAAAAATTTGGCTTTTAAAATGGGGGGGGGGGGGGGGGGGGGGGGGTGGTCCAGTTAGATTTTAGGGATGAGTTGTTCCAACTCAAAATATTGACTCTTTTTTACTCTTTTAGGTTCACTTTGACAACTTTTATCGATGTCTGAGGTATAGTTGCTACTATACAAAGGAAACAACAATGATATAAGCATATACCCTTGAGACTGGACTCAATAGATACCCCTCACTCCATAAGTGAGCCCTGCATGAGATTTTCACCTTTTCCCAGCAGACCTTCATCCAATGAGGTGGCAGGAAATAGCATAACCATTATTTCTTATTACAACTGGTTATTGTAGCTGAAAGGGATTGACCAACCAAATAACTCAGCCAATCGCTGGATCGCATCCCAGGACAGGAACTCTTGTCACTGGCACTTCCATGTGGAGATTGTGCCCTTTTAATATCATTCACGCAGGGGGAATGTCCAGTTTCAGTCAACATTTTTACTTTAGATATAGTTTTGGAGAGTCCGGGAGACTATTTTTCCTTTTTTCCCCATTTGTGACTAAATTGGGGGTAATTGGAAGTTGAATCTGCAATCCGTGGGTGTCATAAGGACCAAGTGGTGGGGGAGACCAGCACAAAATATAGGGTTCTTTTCATTGCTGGCCTTTGGTATGTGCGGTCTGTGCAGCCACACAGGGCACCATCCCAAACTCCCTGTAAGGGGGCGCCAGGGAGCATCGATCACACACTCCTTAATAAAGAGGACCCTTTTCTGCTTCAGTGGATCTCTCTTTTCCACATGTTCTCTTTGTTCCATGTTCCCTGTCTCTCTGGTCACCTTCCTTCTGTACCTCTTTTTTCACCTTCTGTAAAGTACCTCTTCCTTTCTCTCTTTTTAACATTCCCTCCTTCTTCCTCTTGCTTTTCCAAAACCTCTTCTTCTCTCTCTTAGTTACATCCCCTTATCTCTTTTCCACATTGCATTTTTCTCTCTGTTTTCCACATTCCATTTTCTATTTTTCTCTATCTTTTCCTGTTTCTTTCTGTCTCACACTCTTTTCCACCCCATTCTACCCCTCTTTTCAACATTCACCCGTTCTTTCTCTTTATTCTCATATTCCCTCTTTCTTTTACTTTCTTACACATTTGCTTTTTCACTTTTTTCACTTTTCCACATTCCCTCCTTCTCCCTTTTTTCCATTCCTTTTCTTTATTTTCTGCATCCTGCTTTATTCTCCCCTTCATTTCTCTTGCTCCATCCATCTCTCCATCTCCCCATTTTATGTTTCCCTCTTTTTCTTCAGTCCTTCCTTCCCTTTCACATTGAGTGAATGTGTCTGAGGGGGCACCATCCTACAATCTTGCACAGAGCAACAGTTTTGCTAAGTCCAGCCCTGGTTCCTCTGGCCCCTGAGGCACACGTAGCTTTTACCACTGACAAAAATCAAAGCTAAATAAAAACTAAAACAACATTTAGGCCACGTTTGGACACTAATGCTGGCCTTGACAACCTCTAAGCAGGGCTGTTTCTAGGGGAGGGCGAGTAGGGCGACCACACTTGGCGCCAAGGCCAAAAGAGACATCTTTATCTCGGCCACCCTGTTTTCTGAGTATGAATAAGGGCCACTGGCATAAGACAAGCCCATATTAGGCTCAGTCAGGGGGTGCTGCCTATTGCTTAGTTATAGGTGAACAGCTTGGCACTTATGGGACAGCAGCAAGACCATAGGATGGGTTAGGAGGGGGCAGATTTTCTCCTTCCCACACTGAACATTTTGCCTGGAAACTGCCCTGCCCCTACATCACACATTTATTTAAAAAAAAATACACCTTCAAAAATTCAATCGAAATGGGAATTTCAGTTTAAAATGTTAGTGAGGGCAAAGAGGGCATGCTGCCTTTCTGCAGTACAAGGGGGTGAACAGAGAGGGGCACTGCTTGCTGCAAATAACATAGAAGGAATGGAATAAAAGGGGCCTTCAATCAGATATCACATGGGGCACTGACGCTTGAAACTAATCCTGCTAAGTTCACTACATGCTGGGGGAGGAGGGTTGGTTCTGAATGGTTGGGACCAAAACCTGGGATTTAGACTATTCCAGGTTTTAATCCTTGTCTAACTCACATTTCCCTGGTCCTGCGGCGGAGTGACCTCTCGTCCAATCATCATGCTTGGATCTGCTGACCTCGACTTGCCTAAGACTCATCTCAGACTTGGCTCCAGCCGAGTCTAGGCGAGCGTGCCGGCTGCTCGCACATGCGCTGTTGGGTCGGGAAAGAGGTGAGTTTACTGGGCGACCTGGAGGGGACATCCTGAATCTGGATGCCATGGGGAGAGGGAATTAGGCGGCCCTTGAATCTTGAGGCTGTCAACTATGGGTTTTGGACCACTTTATAGGCAGCATACAAGAGCTTGAAGCAGGTAATGAATCCAATATGCAGCTCTACATTTAGCTAGCTGACCCCTCCACAGATCTTTGACTGTCTTGTCCAAAGAAATCAAACAGCTCTAACAGCCCAGAAAAGCTGAAGTAATCCTCCTTTAGACAACCTGGGCCTTTTCCTACTACAAAAAATTGAAAGCAATTGTTTTAATTTCAATCCAGAACATGTAATGTTTCCATTGCAAAGCTCTGAGAAATATAAAATGTAGGCTGTCATGCTGTGCAGCATACCTTTGCCTTGCCATTCTGTCCAGCATTTTCTATTGCCTAGATATTATTATAAATGACTTGTGCTCTGAAAGCCTGGGGGAGTGGACCAAATATTCCAGCAATCTAGTCATTTGGCCTGAGAAAATAATCCTGTGTACAAATGTTTATAGAGGTAGTATGCATAGGAGGTCTGTACATGCATATACCTATAATCAATGGCTGAACTTTTTGACTTGCCTTTGCTTGTTTTTCGTGTGGATGTGAATAGCCACCTCTGTGATTGCCCAAAGGACTTTCATGCTGAGCTTTTCAAGTTTGCCTTTTTTTTTTGGAAAGGCAAGGCCAAATGTATAGGCTGTCCTGAAGGTTATGAAAGGCTCCTTACGCTGATTACAAGAGCACATTCTTAGGACTGCCCTAGCTTTGAAGGTTAATAAAAATAAAAGTGAAACAAGGTAATGTGTCGGAACTGAAGCCATGATGGCTTTACTGCTGTGCATAGAGGCGAGTGGGTGGAGTTCATTGTAGCGAGGTATCCTGTATAATTACAAGGAGACATACAATTTGCAGCAGGAGAATATAGGTTAACACAAACCTTGATCTTTACAGCACAGTATCCCTCTAACGTACTATCTTGGCAGATGTAAGGTTACCCTGTACTTAGTGAGACCATGCTTTGGAAACTCTTCACACGACACTCATATAGCTCTAAGCAAAGCCAAAAGGAAAAAAAAAATGGACATGGTCATTCCAGTTACTGTCCTCTCTAGGAAAATGATGACATTATACAAGGACAGACAGGTTAGCTATACAGCATAATAAGGGCACTAATAGTTCTATTGATTTTAATGTTGTGTGTTTTGATTACCTCTATGTTAAAAATGCAAGTGGCATTTATGATTCAGTTTGGCCAAAATGCATTTTTCACGAAAATTGATGGTAGACCTTGCAGAAAAAGAATATGCATAAGATGTAGAGAACATATCAACCTAAAGTATGCTTTTATAACAACAGCAAAACACCAAATACACATAAAATATAATAGTCCCAAAGCACATAAAGTACATTAAAGCATAATAATGAAACTGAGCCTAAAGCAGAGCAATTGTCTATTGTGCCTAGCAGGATCAAACAGTAAGGACCTTTTCTGGGGGTCACAGCATCATTTATTTTACATCTTTATATAGGGCAGTACAGAAAAGGATTTACAACGGTCCTTCAAAAAAGAACAACATGTTATGCCCCTATCACACTCAATCACCAGCTTAGTCAGACTCTAGGGGGGTTATTTTAAAAACGCCAACGCCATAGCAACGCAAAGTGGCAGGTGCTTTTTGTGAGCGCCACCAGCAAGTCATATTTATGATGCAAAACAATGTTTAGCACCTCTCCTAGTGCCAAGTAGCGCTCCATGTATCAAGAGCAAGGGGTGTTTTGTTAGAGCCAGCGCTGTGTTCCCCTACAGCGCCACATCACATCAGGCGCTCAATGTCGTTCTCCCATAGACTTCAATTAGCCATTCCAGTTCCATTTTTTAGTGACCTCTGGTTAGTGTATTTTAATTGTTTTGTGCTCAGTCATGTGACACAGGATCCCTGGCCTGTTCATGTTTTTTCTTTTATTATTGTACTTAGGTTACCCGCTGCTAACTTGCGTTTTCATTACTGCCAATCATGTGCCATGTCATTTGTATGTTCCCAATATCATTCCATGTGTTTTCCTTGGTCACTGTGCAGCCATCCCCAGTTAAAGCCTTTTTTTATATTGCACATGTATGCCTGAGTATCGTGGTTACAGAGCGCCCACACTGCCGCTGTTTATTTACATGTGAAATACAAATGATTTCTGGCCCTCCCTTTTGGCTCTACCTGTTGCTATCTCCATTGGAAAAAAAACCCAAACAAGACAGAGCACCACAGGTGCCCTTCAGTGCCGAACACCAACAGCGCCATCTGCCTGTGGCTGACGTTGCGGCTGAGGCGCTAATAGCATCTCAACACAGACGCTCAAGTGGCGCTACGAGGCGCTAGTGATATATTATCCTCTTCGTAATATTTTAGTATGTTTATGGATTGTGGGAGGAAAGTCACTCAAACACAGGGAACTCTATACCAGGGGTCCTCAGCCTTTGTTACCATGAGAACTATACTCTGCACTAAGAGATGGTTGTGGACCACAATTGATGTGAAGAGATCATCGTCATATAAGAGGTTTAGAACAAGAAACAACAAAAAATGGTTCTAATTAACAATGAAAGTCCTCAAAATGAGTGCATGCATAAAATAGTTGTCCCACAAGAGCAGACTCCCCAGTCCCTGAGAGGTTAAACAGCAATCATGATGCCCTGCGCTAGTGCCTCCATAGCCTTAACAGTGTCCTAGCTCTACACAAGAGTTCTATTCTAGCAGAAGCCAGCAAGCCATGCATTAGAGATCCATGAGTCAAACATGGCTCCAAAGCTACAGGTTGGGCACCCCAGCTCAATCCAGATTATGTCCAAAGTAAAATGCAAACCCAGACCATATCAGATTATGTCCAAAGTAAAATACAAACCCAGACCCTATTGCTGCAAGGCAAGAGTGCAAATTATTTAAGCACCAACCAATGGTTAGGACATACCCGAACATGAGGCCTACAGCAAATTAATTAAAGTAGGAAAGAACATAGACACTCATGTTCCTTTGCCCCGAAGCAAGGCAGGGTTCATCCATGATAGTGTGCTGCTTCTGTGTTCCACAACAGGGGTTCCCAAACCTTTTAATCAAATACCACTTTACATTTTCTGGTTTCATCAAGCACCACCTGAGAGGTAGGTGAGGGCTGTCAGTCACCTAAAACAAATAATAAGCAATAAAACACACACTGTTTATTTATTGATGGTGCAAAAAAGGCATAAGTGAAATACAGATGGCACCAGATCAGGTCTAAGTACAGGTAAGTCTGCAGCCTTGTCAAATACCACCTGGGAGGATCTTGAGTGCCACCAATGGTACTAGTACAACCTGTTGGGAACCCCTGTTCTAGACTTGAGACTTGCCACTTGCAAGAGAGGGGTTGGGGATAACTGCCCCCCTTTGGTTCTGTCACAGCAGAATATCAGGCCAACTGTTGCTTCCAGACAGCATTTGTAGCCATAGAGAAGAACCTCAAAGCACATTAACACTGCTGCATATAGAACATGGTGGTGTTTTATTGGTCCATACTATTTATTTTAATTCATTTTGTATAGTTACCCTATATTTCCCATTATATTATATCACTATTTACAGGGGCGGGCTGGCCATAGGGCATACTGGCAAAAACCCAGTCTCTACTGTTACCTGGCCGCCACACAAACACACTTCCTGGTTGTTGTGCACTGATCAGTGGGCGTCTATGGGAGGCGTCCATTGTTTTCATCTGATGCTGCCCATCTGGGGCACGCCAACCAGCCAGCGCGCAACAGCCGGCATGAAGACAATTGCGGCAGTGCGATCAGAATGAGGGGAGGAATGGTGGCAGAGGACGCAGCAGTAGAAGGCAATGGCGGCGATACCTGGCAGTCAGAGCTGTGACTGGAGGCGATTACACATCTTGTCATCGGGGGCAGTATTTGGATGGTGCCTCCCCAGCTGTAGAGTGGGAACACCCCCCTGCGGATAATGGCAGTGTCCGGGGGCATTCCCTTCTCTACGTTGCTGGCGTGAAGATGGTGGGCAGGCGGCCTGAGGTGAGCGGGGTAGCAGGAGATCGGTGGTATCGGGCTCGGGAGGCCCCAGAACCAGGCTGGGAGGATATGCAGGAGTGGCGGGAGAGATAGCCGGTGATTATATCGGGGACAGTGTGCCAGCCTGAGGTAAGCGTGTGTGTGTGTCTCTCTCTTTGTGCGTGTGTCTCGATCTTTGTGTGCGTCTCTTTCTGTGTGTGTGTGTCATTCTGTGTGTCTCTTTCTGTGTGTGAGTGTCTGTACTAAGGGGTTGCCCCGACTGGCTGTACTAAGGATTGCCCCAAGTGGCTGTACTGAGGGATGCCCCACTGGCTGTACTGAGGGATGCCCCCACTGGCTGTACTGAGGGATGCCCCCACTGGCTGTACTCAGGGATGCCCCCACTGGCTGTACTCAGGGATGCCCCCACTGGGTGTACTGAGGGATGCCCCCACTGGCTGTACTGAGGGATGCCCCCACTGGCTGTACTGAGGGATGCCCCCACTGGCTGTACTGAGGGATGCCCCCACTGGCTGTACTGAGGGATGCCCCCACTGGCTGTACTGAGGGATGCCCCCACTGGCTGTACTAAGGGATGCCCCCACTGGCTGTACTCAGGGATGCCCCCACTGGCTGTACTGAGGGATGCCCCCACTGGCTGTACTGAGGGATGCCCCCACTGGCTGTACTGAGGGATGCCCCCACTGGCTGTACTGAGGGATGCCCCCACTGGCTGTACTGAGGGATGCCCCCACTGGCTGTACTGAGGGATGCCCCCACTGGCTGTACTGAGGGATGCCCCCACTGGCTGTAATGGGAGATGCCACAACATGCCTCTGTGGGATACTCTTCACTTGCTGTAATGAGGCCTGCTACTTATAGGCTGTAATGAGGAATGCCCTTCACTGCCTGTAATGGGAGATGATGCCTCAGTGGGATGCCTCTCATTTACTGTAATGAGGGATACCAATCACAGCCTGTAATGGGGTGATTCTGCGCACTGTCTGTAATGGGGGGATTTTTGGTTCTATTTGGTATTTGGGTTAGAATTTTTATCATATATATGTGACATTAAGATACTATACTGAGCTTGTTTTTACTGATACTTGTTTTTTAGCCCCAGTCCGCCCCTGATTATTTACAATAATTTAATATCATATTTAGCAGCTACATTGTGAATCCCACATTTACCATTGTTATTATGAAAAGGACATGTATGCTTGTGTGACTAGCAGAAAACACTGTTTGACAGCCTGTGTCATGCACAGAATCCATTTAGGGATTGATGGCAGATGGCCTCCGTCTCTAACAGGAATCATGGTTACATTCAGCATCTGCAGTTCCACCGTACTGTCAAGTTGTGTCCTGTCTGATTGTGAAGCCTGTTGCTGAACCATACTACCATGTCTTTACACATTTTTGTGCCAAGCCCTGTCACATTTGTCCAGGTCCAGTGCCAAGCCCGGTTGCCAACCCAGCATTAGGGCTGACCATGGCCAGTGCCAGGTCCTGAGTTGTTGTCACACCTACTCCAGCCATCATCCCAGGATGTACGCCGACCACATCTCCTGTTTCCAGCTTTGGGATCTGCCACCTAGACAGCAGCCACATTGCAGTTTTATATTACACATATGGGCTGCTTTGGCACAAGCCAATGAGACTAGCTATGCAGAGCAACAATCTCCTGTTTGCATGCAGTCTGAGACTCCATGGGCCGCCATCTTGGATGTTTAAAGGCTCATAAAATGCACTAGGAGCAGGTAAGATTATTTTTTATTATGTGGGCAATCTATATGTATGGGGTGGGGAAAACATAAAAGATAAGCTTTTATTCAGGGTGAAAATCCGGTTTCACTTATGTGGGCTTTGGTCTGCTCTACAGGAGCATCCCAATTTGTGTGGGAAACCCCCAGGACTAGCCAGTTTACTTACCTCAATTCACACGCCCACAGCATACATGTATGCTTTCATCCAATCAGAACCCACTGGTTTCCATATTCATGCCACAATGGGTGCATCCCGCTGACTGCTCCCCTCTGCTGTGTGCACTTGCCCCAGCTAGCACAGTGCCAGGGAAACCATCGGAGCTGTGGTATGGATTCCTAAGGGGAGTGTTGCCTAAATGAGGCATGGTCTGGAAGTCGCACGGCTCCTCAGAGAAGCACCCCCCAACATTTCAAGATGCAAAAGAGAAATAATGGGATAGGCTCACCCCTTGTACACACCCATGACACACCCCTGACCACACCAAATTCCCCACCCATTGACACCAGCCTTCTCCGAAGATATTTAGGGCTTTATTCATGAAGAGATAGCGACAGGTAGTGCCTTGTAAGCGTCAGGTGAACGCCGGCCGCGGCACGCAATACCACATTGATGAAGGTGATTCTGGTGAGTGCCTCTTACAGCGCCAAGTAGTGACCGATTCATCATCACAGACGGCTCAGCGGATCCAGAGCGCCTGATATTACCTGTCGCTACCTGTTGCTCTCCCAAAAAATTCAATAGACATTTCTTTTCTGTGTGTATGTATAAACAGGGTTTTCTTTTATTAATTTTTTTTATTTTGTATATCATTGTGTGACCTCTCTTGAAAACTTATTTGATTTTTTTTTTTAATGCAGAATTGCCATTACAGGTCTGGTATTAAAGTGTTACTATCACAATGTAATAACAATGTAATTCCATATGTTTTCACTTTGTTACTAGTGGATATGTGTTCAAAAACAGACATTGATCACACAGCGACACAATTTCGATCGCCGGCGCTGTGTGAGGTTGCTTTTCTGATGAATATGGTTTGAGTCGCTCACACTGACCAGTCACTACCGTTCGCTCCCGTATAGCTCTTAACTGGTGTTATAGCGACTCACACATCAAATTCATCAATGCCGGAAAGCGACTGAGGCACTCTGTCATAGAAACTCACTGCCGATCACAGCGACCACTAGCGGTCGCTCTTAGCGCCGCTGTACAGACGCTCATCTGCCGTTACCTGGCACGCTAGTAATGAATCAGCCTGCCACATCCCACATCTGATGGCAATACAGTTTAAGGTATTCTGATCTTCACTATTAGCAGAGCAAAAGGAATGAGAACCGATAAATGAGTCAGTCAACCGGCAAACCAACAAAGAGCGTTGTTACATTTATTTACAAGTAGTTTTTTGCTGTGGATTGTTATATCCATAGTGGGAACTGGGAGCTCTGCATTGTATCAGATCGCTCTTACTGGTGCATGTCACTTGTATCACACCATGATGCTTGGCAGCTGTACAAGTGGATTTTGTACATGATTTATCTTTCTGTTACATATTTCTGTCAGACCTGCTGCCTTTATAAGATACTAGATGTAAAGTGTTACAATCTGTCATAGTGATTACCCTCTGTATTATTGTATGTATCTAAATGTCTCGATCTTATTACTTACTTTAAGATCTAAATACAATTCACATTTTGCATTTTCTATGGTGTGCACTGTGCATCTGTGATCCCCTTATATGTACTGCGGGTTTTGTGTACACTTGGGGTTTATTGTACCTATCATTTGATTTAAAAATATATATTTTTTTACAAAAAAAGTTAAGACACTTCTCTGCCTTTCTTAGGGGGGCACAACAACGTATACAGGTAATCCTAGGCGGTTTAACACAGTGCAGAACCCCAAATAAGATTCCCTGGTAAAAAGTTATACAATACAATAGCCTGGGTATATCCCACCCTCCCGTGGTGCAGACTCCTGGGCAGTGCCAGGAAAAAGAAGTGAATTCTCCATTAGAGATTAAATATGTAATAAGAATAATTTAAATCACTATCATGTACATAATAATCATGTAACTACAGGTAGTCACAGGTAGCTGCACAGGTAGTAACCCCATCAGGGCACATGTATGTGACTGCCCCATCTTATTTATCTAATTTCAGACCACAGGTACAGGTAGAAAGCCTTGTTTATATTGGCTATTTCAGTTTTTTGTAAACTCATTTTATCCAATGCATTACTTTTTTTTAACTATGAAAAGGTGAATCCTGATGATACATGAAAGTGCTTACAGTACAGTACAGTGCTTACAGTACAGTACAGTTGCTGTACAGTCAAGCCCGGGGATCCATTTAAAGTGTGACATTCAGTTATGCCTCCGGACATTACATTTATTATGCAATATTTTGTGAATTCTTACTGTGATGCTCTAATGCACAATACATGGACTAACTGCAATGTGCCCTGGAATCTACATTCATCATGAGTACATTACAGTACCAAATAAGCACAAGCAAAGCCCTCCTTTATGTATTTAAAATGACTAAGCTCAAGCATAGTGTAATGCAATCTGTTGTGAGCACTGTATGCTGTCAGCCAGATAAAACAAATGAGGCAAAATGACAGGCAGCAGAAGCACAGCACACCAATGCCTAGATCACATTATGTTAAATGAGATCTGTCTGCTACCTCAATTATCCCCTACTTGCTTTATCCTTAAAAGTCTTCTTCTTCCTCTCTCCATAAAGAAAGACTTGCAGTGATGCTGTTCCACCCCAGCCTTTCATTTAGAGCTGGCTCTCCCCTCTGCCCCCTCCTCTGCATGTCCCTCCCTTCTCCTTCATGAGTTGGAGGTGCTGGGAGTTCTGCTGCTACCTCCAGGATTGGATCTCATCCCTGCTATAGCTCCTCCAGAGCTGCATGGAGAGGGGATGAGGACCTGCATTTCTAGGAGCTCACCTAGCCTTCAGCAGGTAAGTCCAGATACCTCCTGTACAGCACATGGCAATCTTACCTGTCACTTGAGACTTGCTATGGAATACTATACAAGGTGAATGATGTATGAATGTGTGGTTAGTTAGTAGCCAGTGCAGCGCATAGTGAGAATGACAGCAGAGATCTGTCAGCTACTTCTCTACCTATGAGCACATTACAGAGGAATAGATAGCAGAGCATCTCCTCACCTCTATTGCAAGTCACTGTGCAGAGCAGCAGAGGAGTCACTGGTACAAGGGATTCACTATGGGAAATGTTCCTCTTTGCACATCAGACAAGTACAGTGTGTACAAGTCTACAGCTGACATGGACCTGGGTGGTTCATTCAAACCACACTTTCTAATGAAGCTGGCTTATTGCTCTTCATTTCTGTACTGTAACCACTGAACTAGAGAACAAAACAATGCTGTCCTTTTAGGATGGGACCCAAAAATGTGTTTCCCATATTGCTCTGCCTTTTGTCTACTAATTGCTGGAATTAAATAGTAAATCTTCCCTGGCACTTATTAAAGCGATATTAAACATGGGACGTTACCTAGCTTGCGAGGTCACCAAATGGGACTGATTGAAACCGGCTGTAGTTTATAGAGGAATACCTCAATATAGGCTGCAGTGATATTTATAGGGGACCATGGCTGAGGTTTATGGTTATACCGTTTTTTTTTGTTTTTTTTACATTTCAACATATTGAAATATACAGACTAAGGCACAATGGAAAACACACACAGATAACCAGGGCAGTTTCTAGGCAAAAGAAAAAATTCTGCCTGCTCCTGTTCCATACAGTTATGTGCCATGATGTGCCTCCTTCTAAGCAACATGCAATGCCCCCTCCCCAGAAATGAGACTAATATGGGGGGGGGGGGGGGGGTCTGTATTATAGCCTGCAACACTATCAATGGTCCTAACTCACCTGCAGAAAACAAAAGGCGTCCCCAATGGCCTTGTTGCCCAGGGCGATTGACCTGCTCGCTCTCCCCTAGAAACAGCCATACAGCTAACATAAACAATTGAACACATAGATACTGAATGAGACCCTGAAATGATGCACATCAGAGCATAACTATATACTGTATGTGACTAGAGGGGGGAGATGGAGCCCTACTGCACAACTCTGAGGTTACCTGGGATTTGCTATTTCCATAATGCTCAGATAGATAGCCAGAGTGGTCCAATGCAGATGAGAATCAGGGACACCCCTAATTTTCCCCAATATTCTCTGTAGACTGCAGCTAATGGAAAACAGCTGTTTTATCTGGCCATTGTCTGTACTCACTGATCCATTTGGTTTTATGTTTTATTCTTCATTTCTTTCTTAAAGGAGCAGTCATAAATATAAAAAATCCACATCAATAGGCTAGATAGGAAAATGATGGAGTATACCATTATATAAAACCCAGACAAGCTTGTGTCCTCTCTGTGCAGAAAGAAAAATCAGGAATGACAGGTTTTGAATGTACCCCCCACTATCTAGCATGTTTGGGGGAGGGGTACCTATTGAAATGGATGTTAATGTTAGACAGTTTTGTGACACGTGTGATATGACTAAGGGCTGAAATGTGTTACAGTCTCAGCCAGTGTCTTTGATATGAAGTCCTTTGCTTTTATTTCCATTCTGTAGGATTTGGAAGTAAATGTTATGATTTAATGAGGGTTCCTCTCCAGAGTGACAGCTTCTCTTCTCTAATTTAGGGCTAGAGACTATGTGCTTATGGTGTGTCAATGATCCTATCAAGTGTGACCGGAGGGTGGCAGGTTTGAATCCCGGACCTGGGACATGACTAAAGTGCTCTTGAGCAAGGTACCTAACCCCCCAACTGCCCCCCCGGGCGCCGTAATTAGGGCAGCCCACCGCTCTGGGCATGTGTACACTCACTGCACGGATGCACAAGCATACAATGGCCGTCTATGCATTAAAAATGTACATTACTGTGCAATGTGTATGCCAGGCTGACCCATCTCTTATAGTAAAAGTACATTACTGTGCAATGTGTATGCCAGGCTGACCCATCTCTTATAGTAAAAGTACATTACTGTACAATGTGTATGCCAGGCTGACCCATCTCTTATAGTAAAAGTACATTACTGTGCAATGTGTATGCCAGGCTGACCCATCTCTTATACTAAAAGTACATTACTGTGCAATGTGTATGCCAGGCTGACCCATCTCTTATAGTAAAAGTACATTACTGTGCCATGTGTATGCCAGGCTGACCCATCTCTTATACTAAAAGTACATTACTGTGCCATGTGTATGCCAGGCTGACCCATCTCTTATACTAAAAGTACATTACTGTGCAATGTGTATGCCAGGCTGACCCATCTCTTATACTAAAAGTACATTACTGTGCAATGTGTATGCCAGGCTGACCCATCTCTTATAGTAAAAGTACATTACTGTGCCATGTGTATGCCAGGCTGACCCATCTCTTATACTAAAAGTACATTACTGTGCAATGTGTATGCCAGGCTGACCCATCTCTTATACTAAAAGTACATTACTGTGCAATGTGTATGCCAGGCTGACCCATCTCTTATAGTAAAAGTACATTACTGTGCCATGTGTATGCCAGGCTGACCCATCTCTTATACTAAAAGTACATTACTGTGCAATGTGTATGCCAGGCTGACCCATCTCTTATAGTAAAAGTACATTACTGTGCCATGTGTATGCCAGGCTGACCCATCTCTTATACTAAAAGTACATTACTGTGCAATGTGTATGCCAGGCTGACCCATCTCTTATAGTAAAAGTACATTACTGTGCCATGTGTATGCCAGGCTGACCCATCTCTTATACTAAAAGTACATTACTGTGCAATGTGTATGCCAGGCTGACCCATCTCTTATAGTAAAAGTACATTACTGTGCAATGTGTATGCCAGGCTGACCCATCTCTTATACTAAAAGTACATTACTGTGCAATGTGTATGCCAGGCTGACCCATCTCTTATAGTAAAAGTACATTACTGTGCCATGTGTATGCCAGGCTGACCCATCTCTTATAGTAAAAGTACATTACTGTGCAATGTGTATGCCAGGCTGACCCATCTCTTATAGTAAAAGTACATTACTGTGCAATGTGTATGCCAGGCTGACCCATCTCTTATAGTAAAAGTACATTACTGTGCAATGTGTATGCCAGGCTGACCCATCTCTTATAGTAAAAGTACATTACTGTGCAATGTGTATGCCAGGCTGACCCATCTCTTATACTAAAAGTACATTACTGTGCAATGTGTATGCCAGGCTGACCCATCTCTTATAGTAAAAGTACATTACTGTGCAATGTGTATGCCAGGCTGACCCATCTCTTATAGTAAAAGTACATTACTGTGCAATGTGTATGCCAGGCTGACCCATCTCTTATACTAAAAGTACATTACTGTGCAATGTGTATGCCAGGCTGACCCATCTCTTATAGTAAAAGTACATTACTGTGCAATGTGTATGCCAGGCTGACCCATCTCTTATACTAAAAGTACATTACTGTGCAATGTGTATGCCAGGCTGACCCATCTCTTATACTAAAAGTACATTACTGTGCAATGTGTATGCCAGGCTGACCCATCTCTTATAGTAAAAGTACATTACTGTGCAATGTGTATGCCAGGCTGACCCATCTCTTATAGTAAAAGTACATTACTGTGCAATGTGTATGCCAGGCTGACCCATCTCTTATACTAAAAGTACATTACTGTGCAATGTGTATGCCAGGCTGACCCATCTCTTATAGTAAAAGTACATTACTGTGCAATGTGTATGCCAGGCTGACCCGTCTCTTATACTAAAAGTACATTACTGTGCAATGTGTATGCCAGGCTGACCCATCTCTTATACTAAAAGTACATTACTGTGCAATGTGTATGCCAGGCTGACCCATCTCTTATACTAAAAGTACATTACTGTGCAATGTGTATGCCAGGCTGACCCATCTCTTATAGTAAAAGTACATTACTGTGCCATGTGTATGCCAGGCTGACCCATCTCTTATACTAAAAGTACATTACTGTGCAATGTGTATGCCAGGCTGACCCATCTCTTATAGTAAAAGTACATTACTGTGCAATGTGTATGCCAGGCTGACCCATCTCTTATAGTAAAAGTACATTACTGTGCAATGTGTATGCCAGGCTGACCCATCTCTTATACTAAAAGTACATTACTGTGCAATGTGTATGCCAGGCTGACCCGTCTCTTATACTAAAAGTACATTACTGTGCAATGTGTATGCCAGGCTGACCCATCTCTTATACTAAAAGTACATTACTGTGCAATGTGTATGCCAGGCTGACCCATCTCTTATAGTAAAAGTACATTACTGTGCAATGTGTATGCCAGGCTGACCCATCTCTTATACTAAAAGTACATTACTGTGCAATGTGTATGCCAGGCTGACCCATCTCTTATAGTAAAAGTACATTACTGTGCAATGTGTATGCCAGGCTGACCCATCTCTTATACTAAAAGTACATTACTGTGCAATGTGTATGCCAGGCTGACCCATCTCTTATACTAAAAGTACATTACTGTGCAATGTGTATGCCAGGCTGACCCATCTCTTATAGTAAAAGTACATTACTGTGCCATGTGTATGCCAGGCTGACCCATCTCTTATACTAAAAGTACATTACTGTGCAATGTGTATGCCAGGCTGACCCATCTCTTATAGTAAAAGTACATTACTGTGCAATGTGTATGCCAGGCTGACCCATCTCTTATAGTAAAAGTACATTACTGTGCCATGTGTATGCCAGGCTGACCCATCTCTTATACTAAAAGTACATTACTGTGCAATGTGCATGCCAGGCTGACCCATCTCTTATAGTAAAAGTACATTACTGTGCAATGTGTATGCCAGGCTGACCCATCTCTTATACTAAAAGTACATTACTGTGCAATGTGTATGCCAGGCTGACCCATCTCTTATAGTAAAAGTACATTACTGTGCAATGTGTATGCCAGGCTGACCCATCTCTTATAGTAAAAGTACATTACTGTGCAATGTGTATGCCAGGCTGACCCATCTCTTATAGTAAAAGTACATTACTGTGCAATGTGTATGCCAGGCTGACCCATCTCTTATAGTAAAAGTACATTACTGTGCAATGTGTATGCCAGGCTGACCCATCTCTTATACTAAAAGTACATTACTGTGCAATGTGTATGCCAGGCTGACCCATCTCTTATACTAAAAGTACATGTCGGATTAGCATTGGGAATTTCTAGAAGTGAGAGGGGAGGCAAATCAGAATTTGACGTGCAGCATTTAGCCATTGACAGTCGGCCAATACAGGAAGTACTATATGGTGTTATCGTTACCTATTGATGGTCTATCCTGCCACCTAGTGGCCAGCCTAAGTATTACACAGTCAAACCAGTACAAAGCCCTGTCCCCTCATGTGCTGCTATTACTGAAATATTAACTTTCTAAAAATTATAAGAATATATATTTTATCACACTTAAAGTATATGCCGGTGTAATTAGAAGAATGACACCAGACCTACACTCTTTCTAGCAATTCTGTGCTAAGGTTACTGGTTCACAGGGACAATACCTTAACCTGCCCCACACACCATCATTGAGCCATGCATTATTTAGATGGTATCCTCTCCAGCAGGGTGCTATCTGATGGGGGACAGGAAACATGTCCATGTCTGATTTTGGCTTCCTAATCATCTATGTGTAGGTGCACCCTAAATCAGGATCCCCAGGGGTGATTGCGTGAAGATACTTAAAGTGGACCAAAGCCCAGGATTTTACCTATCCTAGGTTTTGGTCCGTGCCACCCGGCGCACCCTGATCGGGGATGCCCCGTTGTGTGAAACCCCCAGGTCACCCAATCTATCTCACCTTTCCTTTGCCAAGGAGAAGCCTATCACTGCTGGCCTGAGACGTCATCACACACTGCTGCAACCAACATATTCTACTGGAGGAGCTGTCTGATGCCATATGTCTTGCTGCCGTTCTTGATGTGTCATTTTAAAATGCATCAAAAACAGTGGTAGGCTAAGAATAAAATCCTGCATTTAAAATAGACCCCCGGACAATTCCTTATAGATGGAAGACAAGGGGTATTTTTATTTTGTTACCTGTGTATTTTTCTGTTTCTGGCTAGTGCTCCCCCTAGTGGCCACTTAACTATGAGCTGCAAAATGTGCCCTGTTTTCAGCCACTGTAAGAAGTTCTTATTAAATCATTGGTGGGCATGCTTTGCTTTGGAATTATCACAACCCAGATACTAGGTCCATGCACTGGTTGCCTGGTGACTGTAGAGTGGTATGATTTATTGCAATTTAATCAACCCCAGTACATTTGCATAAATGTCTAAACTTTTCCTGGAAAAATAGTTAGACCAGCTCATTGGTTACAGCAGGGTCCTACCTGCCGCTGTATGCAAAGAAACCTTTATATATCATCCTGAGCTATTTTAAAGAAAAACAAAGAAGATTCATTTATTTGCATTTCACTTAAAATATTTTTCTTTACTGACTAGTTACTACCAGGTGGAAGCGCTGCATTGAGAAAGAAAAGTTTATTTTATTTTTGGTTTTACTTTTTTTTTGTTATAAATCATAATTTTTGTATTTAAAGGGACCCTAAAGTACCCAGTCCCACCCCATTGGCCTGGTACAATTTGGAGACTTACACAGAAAAAAACTCACCTGGTCCTGGCTCACAGCCTGCTCTAATGGCAGAAACCATGCTCCCTTTGGCTGCTGCCACTGCTGCAGATGATGTGATAGGGTGGCCAGGCCATCTGCAGCAACTTGGGGGACCATAAGCAGAGACAAGCATTACAAGCATGGGTGCTGGTGAATGCAGGGAACGGGTGATTTCTTTTTTTGAATATCCATAATGCAGTCAATGGCGCAGGGCAGATGGGGTAGAAGTGGAGGGGATCTGTTCCAACCTTTGAAGTGGACCTCTAGGCCATATTGCCACAAACATTAGAGCTCTGCTTCTTACAAACCCAGTTTCCTAGTAATAATTCCCTTACATCCCTTATTTGTAGCCCTAAATAGTAAGCCATCATCTTCAATGACTCATCAATGCTCTGCTGACTGCAGAGATCTCCTAGATACATTGTTTCCTCTGACAGAATTCTCTGCAGCTCCCTACTCTAAAAAGATACATTATAACCGCTACACACACACACACACACACACACACACACACACACACACACACACACACACTTCTTCCAGAAGCTGTTCATTCATGTGTGTGTCATAATTGAAAAGCTTCCCTGTGTCTCTGAAGCACACATCTCTCTCAGTTTGAATCCCCTCTCATGCCTGTGTGGGATTGTAGGCAAGATGGCTGCTCCCATGTAGGTTAGGAGAGCAGAATCTGCCTGCTTTTCCACAACATGTGCATGTGGTTAAGCCCTATCAAACAGCATATACCACTGATAATCACTGGAGAGGGTTTAGGGGGAGCAGCTAAAAGCAAACCAAAACCCACTGTCCTCAGCCCTAGAGTTCTACAAACTTGAAGGGAGGGGAAAAGCCCTCCCATGGGTTTAGCCTAATTTGGCAATTTATCAGAGTGGCTGGTGATGGGTGTGCACAGGCAGAGGGGAGAGGCCATTGGAAGGTGCCAAGCAATTTATTCATCCATAATAGCTTGCCTGCCATTATAATGTACTGCAATCAAAGCTGAGTGGACGAGAGCCCGCACATGACACTTGGGAGCATGGAACGATGTAAGAAACTGGCATTCCATGGGTTTAACACAAATGGGCATCTGAAATCATGATGCTCCTCTTAAGCAGTCCAAAACCCAGGGGTGGGGTGCAGCAGGACCCTAACCCACGACTTGTTTTAAGTGATAGTGACCTTTTTCTCATAGAGCATTGTAAGACGGGGTACAGGAAACATGTGCCACACACCTTCACCCTGGAGAAGGCATGGCTGCCACACCTGTGCATCTGTTTCCTCTCCTCCATCAGATGATGGTGAGCTTCAAGTTAAGGCTCAGTGATGGCTTAAGGGAGGAGGAGGACAAGGACCCACCCTGGCACAGAATAACAGGGAAGACATTAAAAGCAGCCCAGAGCTGGCAGCGAGTGTATGAACATCTTCACAGCCAAAAGGAACATTTGGATTTATCCAGGCTGATGTCGGCAGTGTTATTTCAGCGCTTGGCTCAGTAAGTTATTATAAAAGCAGTGCTGGTGTGCAATGTGGAGTAAGTCACAGAAAGTAAAGTTTATTTGAGGGGGAGAGGATTTATGATTGGTCACCATGGGTTACCGTACATTCTACTCACTGATTGAACAGCCCAGTGTTGTTGTAAATGAAAGGATGAATAACTTCCATGCTAAACACATTGCTGAATAAAGGCTGCGCTGTGCACTGCTGGACTCCTCAGCATTGGCTGCATTACTACCTACTGTGAATATACATCTCCGACGAATAATAGGACACTGTTATCCCCCTGAAAAGTGACAGATGATATGTCAGAAAGCACAAGAAGTAGAACATTTACACAGGGTGAAATATTTGGGATTTGCAGGGATGTGAGACGCTGTCTTGGAATGTTTCACGCTGGCTATAAACATTTCCAACATTTTCACAGGTATTACAAAGGGCTTTATAAATGAAGCCAAAAACATAGGTTCTGCATAGAAATAGGAATGACTTGTGGCTTTTTTTTGCATGTATGCTTTGCTCTTTGAACTCATCAATGAGGTTCTACAACTGGCCAGAGACATCATGGGTACAAACACGACAATTCTGTGTTACCTACAAGGGTGTATACACTTGTTTCATAGTAAAGGATTCTAAAAGGTTGGGTGCTAGGTTAGTTTGTTCTGGTTTTATTACACGTCAAAGGATTAAAATGAAGTTATTTAAAACCAGTGATTAGGATTTCTCATTTTATTTTGTACATCTTACTAAAGAAATGTATATAGGTGCATCTCCATAAATTGGAATATCGTCGGAAACTTTGTCACTGATTCAATTCAAAAAGTGTAACGATTTATAGATTCATCACACACATACACACGCACAGTGATCTATTTCATGTGTTCATTTCTTTAAAGCAGAACAAAAGCTGTGATGTTGACTATCCTGGGCTTTGTTCCCGGTCCCTGGGGGCATCCTGGTTTGGGATGTCCTGAAACCGCCAAATCCTCCATACAAACTCACCTTCCCTGGGCGCATACACACAATCTCATCTAATCAGAGCTATTTGCCGTGCATATTTATTGGCCAGCAATGGTCTCCGTTTATGGCAATCGGGAGCAAAAGAGTCTACATCACCAGCCTATCCAAATGGCTGGGGGCAGGAGCATATGCACAGCCCAAAGATGCTGGGGCCAATATTTGCATTGGTGAGGGAGCCAGGAAGGAGGTGAGTTTTGCTGGGACCCGAGGGGGGTTTACACAGTGGAGCATCCTGATTTGGTATACCCCAGGGGGAAGGCCAGACATGCATTTGCATTTTTTGCGACATTAGCGCAAGAGATTGCAAGCGTTATCACTAGCAAAACAAAGCATACAACTGCGTTAGTGATGGCGATTTCTGAGGAAATCGCTATCGCTAACCCATTGCCATAATGTCAATGGAGCCTTATACATCTTTCAATTTGAGCAAAGATCCTCCATTAATAGCCAGCAACATATATATTTTTGAACTATGTCCAATTTACCTCACTGCATTTTTCTTATTGGTGTTTTTCTTTTTTAGAGTTAGAATTTCAGCAAAATGGATGCCATACATCTTCTATTCTTCTTCATCTTGACCTTTGCCTCACAAAGCAGTAGAGCAGAGGATGCTCAGGAAGGTTTGACCTGGCACATCACGGAAATACCTCACATAGTCACTTCAGATGTTGTCCAACTCAGCAGTCCAAAGTTTGGAGCAGAACCAAAGCTGGAAGCCTCTGGCTTCTGTGGAATTGAATGTCAAAAGGAACTGCCACCACCTACCCTCAATGATCTTGAAAACTTCTTGTCCTTCGAGACAGTGTATGACAATGGGACGCGCACAATGACTAAAGTCAATGTCCAAACCTGGCTCCCACGACAGATGATTCCGAGCAATTCATCAGAAAAACACAACGTACGGAAAAAAAGACAAATCTATGGAACGGATAGTAGGTTTAGCATTTCTGACAAAAATTTCATCACCAACTACCCCTTTAGTACTGCAGTTAAACTGTCCTCTGGCTGCAGCGGTATTCTTATTTCACCCAAACATGTGCTTACAGCTGCCCATTGTCTACATGACGGGACTGATTATATTAAAAATGCCAAAAAGTTACGTGTTGGGCTATTAAAGGTAAGGACCAAGAGAGGGGGCAAAAGACGAAAAGGATCGAAGAAAAACAAGGGCAGCACCCCTGATGATGAAGATACCCCAATAAAGGAAAGTAGAAAGCAAAGGAGAAAGTCAGTACAAAAAAGATCAGTAGCAGATCCCGAAGAACGAAGCATTGGAAAAGAAAAGGGCTCTTCATCAGGTAGTCCCTCCTTCCAGTGGACAAGAGTAAAAGCTATTCAGATTCCCAAAGGTTGGTTAAAAGCTGTGTCAAAAAAACTGAGTCTAGACTATGACTATGCAGTTCTGGAACTGAAGCGTGCTCAGAAGAAATACATGGAGCTTGGCATTAGCCCAGAAGTTGATAAGATGCCAAGAAGCAGAGTGCATTTCTCTGGATTTGATGATGACAGACCTGGGGAGTTGGTATATCGGTTTTGCAGCGTTTCACAAGAGTCCGGTGACCTTTTTTATCAGTATTGTGATGCCGACCCAGGTTCGAGTGGTTCTGGCATTTACATTCGTGTCAAAGAACCAAACAAGAAAAAGTGGAACAGGAAAATCATTGCCGTCTACTCTGGCCACCAATGGGTGAATGTTGGAGATGAAGAGCAGGACTACAACATTGCTGTAAGAATTACCCCAATGAAATATGCACAGATATGTTTCTGGGTACACGGGAACAGTGCCAAATGCTCTCGAGGATAAACTTGGCAAACGATGGTTCATGTACTGGCACTTTTTCAAAGCAGCACATAACAAATCCTGGAGAAGGACAGGTGTTTAATAAGAAAGGCACTTACTAAATATGTGCCGGACTATAAGTCACTCACTAAATCGACACACTGCTACCTACATGTCATCAGACTGGGATTCGTTTAATGATGTATGTGATGCCCATTACTATTTATTGGAGGAGTCAACCCCTTCACCCCAGACACAGGGTGTTCTCAGGACTGCCCTTTTTTGTACTACATTTCTATACAAACCAGCATGCCTTGTTTCTGAGCTTAGCAATACTACAACACGAGAAGTTAGAAGGACAAAATAACCGATTGTTTACACGATAGTACATTAGAAAACGAGAGAAGGTTCAACTGTGCCTGTAACAGTCAGAAGTGGAAACCCAGCTTCCATCATCATCAGAGAGCCCAAAAATAAATTAGGGCTGTAAAATGCCTTTTTGAAATTGACCTCTAAGTACTGTCCAGGAAGTGTTTATTTTTTTCACTTGTAGAGCAGAGACTGTACACTTTCCATTCATGCCAAAATACTTGTAGTGCTGTAATGGATAAACAGAAGGCGCTGCTCACTATAGGTCTGACAGCTAATCGGCACACAGCTTCCTTTCTAGACATTTTTTTTCTTCCATTTAAAGGGATTGTACAGGCATAAGAGTCTATACTTACCTTTTGTTCCCCTCAGCTTCACCATGCTCCAGCCCCAGTGGCATTGCATGGCAGCATCCACTGGACCTTGTTTTATTTATTAAGCTCACTCCAATCATTGAATCATTGCAATAGATGAGACATGTCAAGGTTTTTTTTCATGTCTGTCTCAGCATGTCCTTCCATGTAACACCATCTCGAAGGACTGCACCACACTGTAGGACAGATAAGCTCAATGTTCCTCATCCGTAAGTTTCAAGACACCGGAGCTGCATGGAGGAGCTGCGGGGGACAAAAGCTAGTATAGACTTTTTAAATGTCTGGACAGGGACTTTAAATGCTTATTCCAATGTTTTAGAGACTTGCAGGCAACCTTCATTAGGGAAAGCAAGCCTGATTGCTTGGAAAGTCTCTTTACTATCAGTAGTCTTATCCAATTATTCCATGGTGCACCCTAGAGATTCTAGTTGTTTCCCCATTCACATTTTAAAGCGGAACTTCACTTTAAAATGCTCCCCCCCCCCACCCTGCCTGGCACTGAGGCAGGACAGGGGGGGTTTATAGAAAAAAAACCCTTACCTTAGCCAGGCACCCACACCATCCTGGTCTCCCAAGGCCGCTGCAGGAAAAGAAACAAAGCCGCATCCTCCGGCTCCGCATGTTCTCCTGCCGCCCATTCTTTTGAATAGGCGGGAGCGCACACGGAGCTGGGGGATGTGGCTCTGTCTCTTCAGTCCAAGATGGAGGCGTCCAGAATCTGGAGTGCCGAAGGAGTGGCGTGAGAGCCTGGCTAAGGCAAGGGTTTTTTATCCTTGTAACCCCCCCTCGCCTCAGCGCCAGGGTAGGGTGGCAGAGCGGGGGGGGGGGGGGTCAATTTTAAGTGGAGTTCCACTTTAAGTTCAAATATATTAACAGATGTCATGATTATGACTTTGAGAAGGAGTAGTCTTAAAAAGTTTTATTTGATCAAACTATGTAAACACGTTTTTTGTTTTATATTTAATTTATATGCTTTACAATGGCAGATGTTAATGTAAATCAATTTAGGACTTGCATTTAAATAAAATATGAAAAGCACAATACTGTTAGATTTCCCCAGGTGGCACAGATACAAGGTGAGCAACCAATTTCTAACCAGATTGTGACCTTTTAACATTCATCTGATGTAAAAATGAGTATTAAATGAGATCATTTAGATATATTTAGAAGTTGAAACCTCAAACTTTGAACCTCCTAATTTTGGTGATCGGATTCCCAGTATCCATGATAGTGGAAGTTTATGAGCTTGAGTGGCTGCTTAGCCACCTATTTATTGCAGTAGTAGTGTTGGGTGATGAACAGTTGCCCAAGCTTCTGCGTTTACCTGGTCACAGTGATCTGAGATTTGGTCAGTACAATTTTTTCAGAAATCCACCCTAAAACGCTACAGCAGGCAAAGGTAATTGTTAACACATTGTGTTGGGCTACATTTGGCACTGTGCTAAACTGTTACCTGCTTTTAAATTGAAGAAGAAATGGACGACATATCAAGGTTTACAGGTTTAGCTTATGATTTCTCTCCTGAAAAAAAGTGGGTGTGGCTCTTGGATCTGTGATGCTGCATAATAATCAGCAATGTGATGAATCTGGAGGAGAAAGAGACGGAGAGAGGGGTGGGAGTGACCAGCAATCATGTCCTGCTCGGCTGAGCTGATTGGGGAACGGGGTGAAAAAGAGAATGTCATTGGCTGAACCTGTAAACCTCAATATCTCGGCCATTTCTGCTTCAATTTAAAAACTGAAAACAGTTTAGCACAGTGCCATATGTCGCCCGACACAATGGTGTAACAATAACCTTTGCCTGCAGTAGCACTAAGTTAATGGTTCTCATTCATGCGGTTCGAATTATATTTCTGGTTATACATCAAAGCTACTGGAGGTCCTTTGATGGTCATTCTCACTTTTTGGCCACCATTTGACAATATGCTAGAGAACCTAGAAAGCCAGACAAATGAGTGAACAAAAACATACAGGTTAGGCTATATTTTAGGGGTTATTGACCCTACCCTGCCAGGTAGGGTCAACGTACACAAGGATTAAAACTAACCACTTCCACTGCCTGTAAACCCTGAATTTAGGAGAAAACGTTTTTTTTCTCAAGGGGCTCTGTATGGTGAGGAAACAGGAGATAGCAAAACACTGCAGTGCTACACCTGTCCATCACTGAATAAAGCTCTGCTCTGATTGTGTGAGGGGTTAGGGGTAGGTTAGTTTAGTGTCCACAGGGTCATCCTTAAAGGATTTATAACTGTAATCTGCATTCCTGCTGAGATTTACCAGCCCAGCCTGAACCATTAGCAGAGCCTACTCCTTCAACAGTACAGGTGCCCTGTACAGAGCCCGCTGGGGGATATGACAGTGACAATCACCTAACCGATTCTTCCAGAAAAAAGGGAAACACTTCTCACAGAACCCCTGGGTGTCACAATCTCCCAACTCATAAATGGAATTATATTTTAAAGGAAATAAATGATTTTTAAAAAAACAAAAAGTTTTTCATATTATTAATTTGTAAAACCTTTCCAGTTTTTATTGGTGCTAAAAAGATGCATATATTTGTATAGTCCTTTAACATATATGTAAAAGAATGGTTTATGGTGCTATTTTCAGCCATTCATTAAATATATTTTTCATTAATAGGATGCGGTCACTCCTGTGTTACTATTAAAGTTTGAAACTTTCTGACAAAGCAAAGTCATCCTGTTAGTGACATGTTTTAAATGCGACCTTACCTTATTCAGTGTGACGGAGTCTAACAACAAGGAACTTTAACACACAGAATCACAACTGTAAATGTATGCAAATGAATCAAACATATACATAAGAACTTAGATTGCATTTCTGTCATGCAGCATTTCAATAAAATCTTATGATTTTGTTGTTTCAGTATATAACTTTTCTGTATTATTAAATATGTAGATGCATATGTACAACTCCATGGCTTGTAAAGTATTTACACATATGTATCCCCACCCATCAGGTGTCCTTGATAGGGTATATCACCCGTTGGAAAGCAGTGGGGTAGGCTGAGCAAGCATGCACAGTTCCAGGTGGCACGCCCTATTGGATGTCAACAGTCAAAACTGACACACCGCTACGGAGCCTGTGGATGAGTAAAAGTGCGTTTCCAAGCTTTTAGATCGGAAGCTCTTATAGGGATGCTTAAATGGATTTTTCAGCCAAAAGGTTAACAAAAATATAAATAGCCGCTTACCTTGTGCCAAGTGTTCCTCCAGTACTGTGCCTACCCCTCCAGCACCACCCCCTCAATGTGGGCCACCAATACTAGCTTGAGAAGCTAGTCCATACCACGCCCCCCTCTGTATTGATAGATTGAATGGCACTCTGAGTTGCCATTCAAGCCCAGTTAAACCCTTCCTGCTCCCCATCCAGCCTCCTCCTAGAAAGCTCTCTTGCTTCCAGCCCTGCCCCACCCATTATGCTGATTATTATGATGCTTCACAGCTCCAACGCTCATTTGCTTCAGAAGAGAAATCATGGGCTGATATCTCCAACATTTATTAATCAATTTAAAAATTGAAAATACAATTCTGTGATTACTCACCTGTAGAATTGGTATTATATGTATACAGCACATCCTGTTCCAGAAGATACTCCTTACTTTTGGGTTATACATCCAGTAGATGGCGCTGGACTGCAGAGACAGAAAAGTGGCTCCTCCCGGCCCCATATATACCAGGGACCTCCCACAAATTCCCCAGTATTGAAAAGCAGTTAAAATAAGACCGGTAGAACTATAACCATTATACAAAAATTGAACATAAGAACAATCACCATAAAGAGGTAAATAAGAATAATGATAACAAGGGTGGGGTGGAACAGGACGTGCTGTATACGTATAATACCAATTCTACAGGTGAGTAATCACAGAATTGTATTATTCTAAGTATACAGCACGTCCTGTTCCAAAAGATATTCCTTACTCTTTGGACATCCAATAGCAGTGTCCGTAAGGTAGGGTGGGATCCCCAAAAGTAACAGCAGACAGTTTAAACCACTGCCGCCTGCAGAACTTTGCGACCAAAAGCAGCATCAGCTGAGGTCTTAACATCAACCTTGTAAAAAAGTATGAACAGGAGACCAAGTGGCGGCCTTGCAAACTTGTTCCAACAGAAGCTTGGAGCTGAAAAGCCCTAGAGGCGCCAATAGCACAAGTAGAATGAGCAGTAAGGCGGAAGGGAGACCTTCCCCTTAGCAGAATAGGCCTGTATCACAGCCTGACGGATCCACTTGCTGATAGTGGACTTAGCTGGAGCCAGACCCTTATCTATATACAATGAGCTGCCAGTATCAGCTCCAGATGGGCCCCAAAGACAAAACGGCCGCACAGACCAAAGTAAAAAATAATTATATCTTTAATGTCCAAAAAGTACCAATCCGAAATAACACAAACATGTAATAAACACACACAACAACAAGACTAGTTAAAAAACAAAAATGACACTGCCCTAAAAAACTGACCCAAATGACTCTCCTTAAAGAATTATTGCACTATGCCCAAATCAATGCAAGACAACTATATTGCTGCATGATTAATTACTGCATAATTAATAAGGTGTATAAGGGTGCTTAGCAAAAATCCACAGAAAAAACAATCACAAAAACCTAATCTGTATACTGTACAGCATGTGCTACTATCTATACAAAGTGCGAAAGTGCTTAATTAATAATATGTGCAGACGAGTACAATATACAGTGAAAAAAAATCGCATCAACGCGTTGCGTGGGTGTAAATCCGCCCACTTCCTCAGGATGCCAAGCAACGCGTCGATGCGATTTTAGCCCTATGCATGGTGGACCCGGACTCCTGATAATTATGGTGATATGAATCTTATTTCTTACTGTGCCCAATTTAACTTATTTGGTTTACAATTATGATTGTATTGCACTGATTTCACTGTATATTGTACTCGTCTGCACATATTATTAATTTAGCACTTTTGTACTTTGTATAGATAGTAGCACATGCTGTACAGTATATAGATTAGGTTTTTGTGATTGTTTTTTCTGTGGATTTTTGATAAGCACCCTTATACACCTTATTAATTATGCAGTAATTAATCATGCAGCAATACAGTTGTCTTGCATAAATTTGGGCATAGTGCAATAATTCTTTAAGGAGAGTCATTTGGGTCAGTTTTTTAGGGCAGTGTCATTTATGTTTTTTTAACTAGTCTTGTTGTTGTGTGTGTTTATTACATGTTTGTGTTATTTCGGATTGGTACTTTTTGGACATTAAATATATAATTATTTTTTACTTTGGTCTGTGCGGCCTTTTTGTCTTTGGGGCCCATCTGGAGCTGATACTGGCAGCTCATTGTATATAGATATTGTTAGATAGACACTTTGTGTCAAGGTCCCCTCTAGGCCAGCACCCAATTATTCACTTGTGGCAGTGCAGAACTTGTTTGCGTTTAATCTTTGGAGCCAGACCCTTCTTAGGTCCAGACGGGAGCACAAAAAGAGCATCAGTCTTCCTGAAGGGTTCAGTAGCCGCCAGATAGAACTTCAGAGTCCTAACCACATCCAAAGAGTGTAAAACCCTCTCCTTAAAGTTACTAGGATTAGGACACAGAGAAGGCAAAACAATGTCCTGATTGAGATGAAAGGCAGAAACAACCTTAGGCAGAAAATCTGGCTTAAAACGAAACACCACCTTGTCCTGGTGTCTCTCAAAATAAGGAGGTTTGAGGAGGAGAAACACGCCTAACAGAAGTGATAGCCACCAAAAAGACTACCTTAAGGGTAAGAATGGACAAGGGGGGCCCCTACAAGGGCTCGAAGGGAGACCCCTGCAGGGCTGATAAGACCAAGTTCAAGTCCCAGACTGGTAACATAGGCTTACGTGGGGGACGCATGTGAGTAACCCCCTGGAAGAAGGTCTTGACCAGGGGATGCTGAGCAAAGGATCTTTGGAAAAAATGGCCAAGGCAGAAACATGACCTTTCAGAGTACTGAGCTGAAGACCCAGATCCAAACCATGTTGCAGAAACTCCAGAATTCTAGGAATAGAAAACACACGACAGGGAAGCGACTTAGACTCACACCAGTCAATGTAAGTACGCCAAACCCTATAGTAGATGGAAGAAGAGGACCTTTTCCAAGCCCTGATCTTGGTATTAACAACCGAGGCAGGCAGCCCCTTTTCCATCAAGATGGAGGTTTCAGCAGCCGGGCCGTCAAAGCCAGCGTTTGTAAATTGGGGTGGCGTAGGTGCCCCTGAGTGAGCAGATCTGGAACCGGGGGCAGGGCATACTGATCTACTGCCAGCTGCATGATGTCTGTGAACCACACTCTTCTTGGGCAACAGGGGGCCACCAGTATCTTGCACAGCACCCTGCCCAGCAGGGGAAACGGGGGAAACACATACAGGAGCTGAAAACTCGTCCAAGACATTGCCAAGGCATCCATAGCCAAGGTCAGAGGATCCTGTGACAGAGAGACAAAGACTGGAAGCTTGTGATTGTGACGGGACGCAAACAGATCCACATCCGGCTGACCCCAGCGGTGGCACAGGGAGCGAAACACCCTACTGCTGAGGGACCATTCTCCCAGACGAGAGGTCACCCTGCTCAGGGAGTCTGCCTCCAGATTCTCCACCCCCGGAATGTACACAGCTGAGATGCAGGGAACATTCACCTCCATCCAGGACAGTATCAGGGACACTTCCTTGAGGGCCCTCTTGCTCCGGGTCCCTCCCTGATGATTGATGTAGGCAATCACTGTCTGGTTGTCCGAGCGGACCTGAACAGCCCGAGCCTGCAAGTGTGGGGTTAAGTGGGTGAGAACCAACCTGATCGCCCTCAACTCCAGAATGTTGATAGGGGTGTGGGCCTCCTGAAGGCCCCACTGACCCTGGAATTTCAGGGACTTCCAAAAGCCCCCCAACCTGTCACACTGGCATCCGTGGTGACAGTCTCCCAACAAGGGGCCAGAAAGGATCTGCCCCCCAGCAGGTTCCTTGAGTCCAGCCACCTTGATAGAGACCGCCTGGCCAGAGGGGACAGGACAAACACCTGATCCAAGGACACGGAGTCCCGATCCCATACTGACAAGAGGTGGAGTTGAGAGGCCTCATGTGGAACTGAGCATATGGAACCGCCTCGAAGCAGGACACCATCAGGCCCACCAGCTGCATTCCCAGCCTGATTGACAGATGAGGACAAGACAGAAAGAGCCGAGCTTTCTCTTGAAGACTCTCCACCTTTTGCTGAGGAAGAAAGATCTTGACTTGAGATGAATCCAGAATCATGCCCAGAAAGGACTTCACCATGGAAGGAGACAGGGAAGATTTGGGGTGGTTGATCACCCAGCCGAATGACTCCAGCATGGACACCACCCTCTGAGTATCCAGCTCTGCCTGATGGAAGGACTGAGAAGCGATAAGCATGTCGTCCAAGTAGGGAAGAATGCGAATGCCCTGAGATCTCAGAAGAGCCATCACTCCTGCCAGCACCTTGGTGAATACCCTGGGAGCCGAGGTGAGACCGAAGGGCAAGGCCACAAATTGGTAGTGCTGATCCTCCAGAGCGAACCTGAGGAATCTCTGATGACCTGGAAAAATAGGTATGTGAAGGTAAGCATCCTTGATGTCTACAGAGGTCATGAAGTCCCCTGGGCGCAGGAAATTCACAGCGGAGCGCAGAGTCTCCATGCGAAAGTGTCTGAATCTGACAAATTTTTTAAGGGGCTTTAAATCCAGGATGGGTCTAATGGACCCATCCTTTTTGGGAACAATGAAAAGATTGGAATAATAGCCTTTGCCCCTTTTCTTCAAGGGCACCCGGCAGATAACTCCCAGTTCTAGAAGGCATTGAACAGCCAGGGACAAACCGTGAGGGGTCTTGAGCTAACCGGGTTTTGATGAATCTTGGGGGCGGCCAGGCTGCAAACTCTATCTTGTAACCGGATGACACTACCTCCTAAATCCACCGGTCTGAGACATGACGCCTCCAGACATGAGCCAAGAGCCGAAGCCGTCCCCCCACCAGAATGGGTGAGGGCGCTCCTTCATGCCTGATGGGGCTTGGGGGAGGACTTAGGCTTGGGACCCCAGGAGGGGCCAGGGCCACGTCCTCTGCCCCTGCCCCAAAAATCTCCACGGGCTCCAGCAAAGGAAGCTCCCCGCCCAATTCTGGAACCCCGGAAGGAAGGAAGAAAGGCACCTGAACCCCGAAAGGACCGGGGCTGCCTTCTACGCTGAGGTAACTTGCCTCCCTTGGCAAACAAGTCCAGACGTTCACCAAAGAGGCGCAGCCCCTTGAAGGGAAAACCAGTGAGAGCCTTCTTAGCAGCGTTGTCAGCTGCCCACTGGCGCAGCCAGACTGAGCGGCGTATCTCCACCAACAAGGCAGATGCCCTGCCACACATTCTAATGCTATCATCCAAGGCAGAGAGAAAATATGCAACAAATTCCTCACAACGCAGAAGAGCTCTATACTCGTCACTACTCGCATCATCAGGGGCCCAATCTAAGAGACCCCTGAGCAGGCTCTTAATAGCAACAGCAGTAATGGCAGAGGCACAGACCGGACACAGCGCAGTCCCCACACAGGCAAAGGCATGGCAAGCCAGCTGATCTATGCGCTTGTCCTCCCCATCCCTCAATGTAGTAGAGTCAGGGGAATGCATGACGGATGTGTTGGACAACCCCAGAACTGGAGCATCCACCTCGGGAGGACATGACCACCGTTTAACCATCTCAGCAGGAAAGGGATACCGCTTATCCCAACTCTTTGGCACCCCGGGGAGCAGGCTAGGCCGTTCCCACTCTTTGAGCACCAGATTATTAAAATGAGTTTGTTCAGGAAACTCCAAGCGTGGTTTAACAGTATGAAACAGCTCCCTCTGCTGCCGCGGAGCCACGGCAGGAGGAGAGATACAGAGCACTTCAAAAATGTGAGATAAAAGCCTGTCAGTATCATCTGAAGCCCATGGGTCAGACCCAGAATCGGCACCGTACACCCTAGATTGTTCCTCAGATGATTCTGAATCAGAAAACAATTCCCCCTCTTCCAGGGGGGTATAACCGGTAACGTCAAAAATTCCTCAGCCTCCATAGGAAAGAGGGAAACACCAGGTGATAAATGCCGCTTCCTAGCAGAAGCCTTATGTGGGCCAGAGCCAGCAATATGTCTCTCAATGCTGGCCACTCGTGCAGCCAAATCAGGTTGAGACTCCCCACTGGTATGCACCTCACTGGGAGTCAGATGTAAGCGTGGGGGGTAGGCGAAGCCAGAGGGAGTGCAGGCCCAGCGGCCGGTAACCCAGACTGCAGCGCAAGCGTCTGTTGGGCACAGGGTATACACACCCTGACACTTATACTTATACTTATAACACTTATAGGAGATACCCCACATGCCATACACAGCCGGGCTTGTCCCGAAGGAACACCAGGCACATTATCCTGAGAAGACTCCATATGGTGATTGTTGTGGCACAATAGGCCAATTGGGAATGACGCCAATAAGGCTACCCGGGATGCCCCAATAGCCCGCTAGGGAAGTGGGAGATATACAATACAATAGTCCTCCAATAAGGAGTGAACGCTAAAAGGGGATAGGACCGGGAGAAACCACAAAAAAGTTTGACCCGCCTGTAAGACATAAAGCAAAGAACACGTAAGCATAATACAAAGAAATATAAAGAAAAGCCAGCCCGCAGGGGCACTTACGGACCGCGATAGGGGGACGCCAGACATGCAGCACAGGAGCTCCAAAATGGCGCCTGCATATACCTCGAGGGGCAGGCCGCGGAGAAGTGATGCAGAAAACGTCATCCACAAGGCCCGTGCCCCCCCCCTCGGAAGAGCGTGAAAACGCTCCCCCGTGACAAGGCCAGCCAATGATGGCGCAGCAGCGCCTCAGGCGATGTCTCCGCCGTCCGTATCTTCTGGAACAGGACGTGCTGTATACTTAGAATAACACTTTAAGACAGAACCAAACATAACCCGGCACAATGGTCTAACAATTGCCTTTGTCTGAAATATCATTTTAAGGGGTGGGAGCCACAGCATCCTTGAGCTCCACCACCACGTTTGTAATGTTTCTTTAGGGTGGGTACAGGTCAATTTGCATCAAAGGAAATTAGGATAAAAGGGTGGTCATCACCTGGTTGTCTAATGAAGGTCATTTTTTATCTGTTAGCTGATGACACTAACAACTACCAGAAGTCTGTTTTTTTGTACAGTTGTATTTACCAAAGACAAAAAGTAGCCCTTCTAGGGACATTTAGTGATAACATTATTGATAAGCCACAGAAGTTGGAAAAGTCAGAATCCAACATAGATCAATTTGACATATCATGGCTGTTACACATATAGCAAAAGTTAAATGTTTTCAATGGCTTCTGCAATGTGTTAACTAATTTTTGGCTACATCTGTATCAACCGTATCCCCCAAGAGTCCTGTTTTTGGGTATAGCCTGTGGTTACAACAGTAGCATACAATCAACCTATGGTACTTGTTAGGGTTATTTGTTCATGGTACCCTTTAGAGTCTACAGAAAACTGACTGAATATAATCAGATGAATCTATGAAATGGCTCATTTTACACAGTTCTCATCCAATCCAAAGTTAAAAGGCAGACATGTGCAAGTGTATCCTCTTTGACCCAAAGGTTAGTAAATAGTGCGTGAGCGGATCCCCCTAGACTCACGTTTCTAGCAGAGCATGCCAAAAGGTGGCGGCATGCTGCAGATTCCTCCTCCCCTGCATTACAGGACCTTTCCAGGCTTCCACCACAACCCAGGACAACATTCATCTATACGTCTAATTATTTAATAATATGCTTGTAAAATAACGGTTCTGTTGCTGCTAACAGACTGGAGGGTAAATTAATATATAAAACTAATTTGGAAAGCTACTTTGCAAACGCAGAAATGAATCCATAATGAAAAAAGACTAAAACCACTCATTTTCATTTGCTTCTGTTCAAGGTGTTTATTGCATCTCACAGGGCACACATGCACTGGGTCTTTAAACCAAGATACAAAGAATAGCCATTTTGAAATTGATTTTAAATATTTGTTATCCCTATTTAGAGTGTAGGTCATCCTCACAGTAAATTCAGATACAACCATCAATTAAATAACTAAATGTAAAGACTTACAACAGGTGAACATCTTCCATATCCAATGAATTCTTACAAGCCCCTTGAACACTGATCAACAGTGACCTTTTTTTTTATGTACCAGAACCTTAAAGCCAAGCTGTCAGCACAAATTAAGTAATGTGTGGACAGAACAAAAAAAAAAAACGCAATATGTACAGAGAAACAGATCCTGGAGATCTGCATGAAGTCCAGTCATAAACGGTACAAAAAAATACTCATGGTGACAATAAAGAACAAAAACACATGCTAAAATGAACACTAAACATGAACAATAAAATTTAACATAAAAAAAAAAAAATGACGTTATGTTGTATTTGTTGACAAGAACCACTTCACATGAATCTATTCATTCTGTTGTAGCTACAACAAATAGATATTTAGGTGCATTTTGCAAAACTGATCGATAAGCTAATATCATTGCAAAACAAAATAAAAATAAAATATATTTTGAAATATTTAAAAACAACCAAAAAAAAACGATAAATATATTTCTGATATGATTTGTCATGATAGGAGGATATATCTACATATGTGGAGGACATTTTCCATCAGGTTCCTTAGAAATCATAAATAATAGATAACATATGAAGTACCACAAAAACAGGGTTTTTTTCACAATTGATAGTTCTGTGGGTAACGGACACACACGCACACAAACAAAACAAAGGTTTGTATTGGAGTGTCTTTCTGGTTTCATCACACAATATTTTATATTCAATAGAAGAAACAAGAGGATGTTCAAACATTATATACATCAAAACGTTCATAAAACACAGAAACATCGCTCAAGACTGCTCAGCACACAAAGAGCCACATGGCCTGTCCCCACCAGGTAGGACCAGATAAGCATTAGAAGGCAATAGGGGCAACGCACATCCACTCATGGAGACCGGAAAAAAACACGGAAAACCCAAAAACACGGGAAAAAAGGAAAACAAAAATAAAATATTAGTTATATTGTAGCGGCTAAATGCTAAGGTAGGTACACAATCCTAATGGTTACTTTTACAGCTGGGCTACGCGTTTTGTCAGAAGAGATCATTCTAAGCACAGGGTTTGGTACTGGTGGCCGACATAAAAACTCTGAGCAGCAATCTGTTCTTCAAAGGCTCCAGACTCACATTTTGATTTTCAAAAAACAGCATCTAGGGAGAAAAAATAGTTGTTAACTGGTTTGTTTTATATTCAGTACATTCAATAGCTGTCTCACGGCTTGAGGCCCACTTCTGCGCCAAGCCGTTCACATAGCCTTGAGACAGGAGCACACATCAGGCTAGAGGGAAGCTGGGGATGCGGCCAACAGGCTTGTGCACATCAGCCAGAACATTTGAGACGAGCCAATCGGCTGGCTTAAATCTGCCGACTGGACATGGTTTATCGCCACTGCAGCCGAGTCGCAGACAAGCCAACAGCATTGCTGCAGGTACTTGGATTGAGATGACGAGTAGAGGACTTGGTGAGGGTTTACAGGGTTTTGGCCCACTTTAAATACACCCGCCCTGCCCACTTACTGGAACATCAGATCAAGTCCCTTGTGCCACCCTTATGCAGGTGCGTGTTGCTCGGGAACCCCTGATTTGCCATTCTGGGTGGGGGGGTGTAGTGGCCCAGCTGGTCAAGCAGAAAACAGTTCCCTGCATTGAGCTGCCAGTGGCTGTGCTTGGTGGCTTATGTGCAGTGACAGCTCTGCACCCACCCATCACTGTAGCTTTGCTGCTCTAGACTCTCCTGCCTGTGGTGGCTTTGGCTGCAGATTTGCAAAAGAAGAAAAAAAAAAAAAAGGCTTGCCCAGGCGTGGGAGGGGGGGGGGGCGCCAATAGCTTTGTTGCCTGACCAAGAAAAGTCTCCTGGACCAGGAGAAACCCAAAGGTTGGTGGAGGCCCCCCTCATAGTCCGGCCCTGGTGCAGGGTGTGGGAAACATATAAGATAGACTCTTATTCAGAGTGAAGTGATTAAACTCTGATACAGTTTATGTTCTGCATTTTCCACAGTTAACAGAGGTGGCCAACCAGAATGCAATGAATACATTGGGACAAGCATTCTTGGCGGCTTTTAGACAACTTTATTAGGCTCCTTGTTGGTAAACTTTTGGGGAAAATGGTGAAAAAGCACAAGGTTTCAAGATTATGCTATTATATTACCTTAAAGCACAACTAAATGCTACAGGTTTTGTCTTTTATTTAAGCTCTTGGGTTCAAGTTGCACTTCTATGAAACACAATCCTAACATTTAAATAATGATCACAATTTTCAAAGGAGATATTTATTACCTTACAGGTTTACAAGAAGTCTTTGATGTTGAGATCTGCTAAGGGGTCCTTTGTTGGGGGCTTTTTGGGGCTCTGGGTAGCAGGGGTCATACTAGGAGATAGCTGCAAATGACAAGTATTGACAAAAAGGAACAGATATTAATTACAAAAAGCTGGACTTAAATGCTGTACCGTAAGAGAACACATTATACAACAGAAACTTACCGGGGCACCAGGGGCAGGAGCTCCAGCAAATCCCGGCCTTATCATGGGCTGGCCATACATCATTGGTTGTTGGGGCATCATTGGTACCCCTGTTCCAGATGAAGGCTGGATTAAAAAAAATAACAGGAAAAGGGTTTATAGTCTTAACCAATGGAGAAAATCTGAAAAAATAATATTTTATATATTTTAGTGGACCTTAACTATCCCCGGCAACTCTGTACCAGGTAGGGTCTAGGTCCTTAAGGATTCAAGCCCCCCATAATGAGGAACTCACTTTTTCCTTAAAGTGGACTAAACCCCACTAGCAATGCAAAACCAAATAAGCCAATGTTATTGGCATTCAGTCCCTGGCCTTCTACATCATCAGACTTCAGCCCTGGGGGTGGGCATTTCATATATAGTGATAGAGATTTGAACCAGGGGTGCTGAGGTGCAATCTGGCAATCGCTGGTCCTGCCACACAAACCCACGACAATCTTTGGCAAAACAGGATATATTAGTAAAAAAAAAAAGAATGAGGTTTGGACTGCTATAAGAAACTCTGTATGATGTGGAGCACCAAAACAGCTGCACACCGGCAATTTGAAGTGGAGGGGTGGCTGCTGCAGGTGTGTACATCTGTTTCCTGTCCTCCGTTGCATGGAGCTCTGCTAGGAAAATGTGAGTAATCTCCTTAATTCAGGTCTCACTAATGGCAGATTCTGGATGTCCCAGGGGGCGAGAATCTAGCGGTCCGTTTGGGCTCCATGTTAAATCGTACAATAATTATTGTACTATATATTATTATTTCTTTATGTAGCCATTGTGAGCAAAGTAGTATGTTCAGATTTTATTTTTGCCCTAAATTCCTCAACAAAAAAATAAATAAATAGTGTACATCAAGTATAAATCTGTTGCCTCCAAAGTTTTAAAAATACAATTCTGTGAAATACTCACCTGTAGAATTGGTATTATGAGTATACAGTACGTCCTGCTCAAGATATTATACTTACACTTGGGTTATCCTCTGCCAGATGGCGCTGTACTGCAGAAGCATGCGAAAAACAGGCTCCTCCCAGCCCTTCATATACCCAGGGACCTCCCACAAATCCCCAGCATTGAAAAGCAGAAGAAGCCGGGAGAATTAAAAACCACCCAGAACAACTGGTAACAATAACAAGATAACAATCACCATACAGGGGATCCAGAATAATGCAACAACAGGGTGGGGTGGAGCAGGACGTACTGTATACTCATAATACCAATTCTACAGGTAAGTATTTCACAGAATTGTATTATTCTTAGTATACAGTACGTCCTGCTCCAGATATAATACTTACACTTGGGACATCCAATAGCAGTGTCCATAAAGTAGGGTGGGATCCCCCAACAAAAAAGGTGACAACAGGCAGTTTAAACTACTACCGCTTGCAAAACCTTATGGCCAAAAGCAGCATCTGCTGAGGCCCTAACATCAACTTTGTAAAACTTCGAAAAAGGTATGAACAGAAGACCAAGTAGTGGCCTTGCAAACTTGTTCAACCGAGGCCTGGTGCTGGAAAGAGGCCCCGATAGCACGAGTAGAATGAGCAGTAAGGCGGAAGGGAGGACTCTTCCCCTTAGCAGAATAGGCTTGAATCACAGCCTGATGAATCCATTTGCTAATAGTAGACTTGGCCGGAGCCAAACCCTTCCTAGGACCAGAGGGGACCACAAAAAGAGCATTAGTCTTCCTGAAGGCCGCAGTGACTGCCAGGTAATACTTCAGACACCTGACCACATCCAAGGAATGCAGAACCCTTTCCTTAGCATTACTAGGATTAGGACACAATGAAGGAAGCACAATATCCTGATTCAAGTGAAAGGCCGACACCACCTATGGCAGAAAGTCTGGCTTAAAGCGGAACACCACCTTGTCCTGGTGTCTCTGGTAGTATGGGGGCTGAATAGACAATGCCGCCAGCTCCGAAACACGCCTGACCGAAGTGATAGCCACCAGAAAAACCACTTTGAGGGTAAGTACAGCCAAGGCAGCATCCTGAATAGGCTCAAAGGGAGCACCCTACAAGGCAGACAAAACCAGGTTCAAGTCCCAAACAGGAACCGTAGGCTTACGTGGGGGACGCACGTGGGTGACCCCCTGAAAGAAGGTGTTAACCAGGTGATGCTGAGCAAAGGACTTCTGAAAGAAAACAGACAGGGCAGAAACCTGACCCTTCAGAGTACCGAGCTTTAAACCAAACTCTAATCAGAATCCTAGGGATGAAGAACTCCCTGCATGGAAGAGACCTGGACTCACACCAGTCTATGTAGGAACGCCATACCCTGTATTAGATGGCAGAAGAAGTTTTCTTCCTAGCCTGAACCATGGTATCCACCACTGAGGCAGACAAGCCTTTCTCCATCAAGATGGAGGTTTCAGCAGCCAAGCCGTCAAAACCAGAGTTTGTAAATTGGGATGGCGTAAGGAGCCCTGAGTGAGTAGATCTGGTGCCTCTGGCAGGACGTACTGATCTACTGCCATTTGTACCACGTCTGCGAACCACACTCTTCTTGGCCACCTTGGGGCCACTAGAATCACTGGCACCTTTTCCAGGGCAATCTTGCGCAGAACCCTGCCCAGCAGGGGAAACGGGGGAAATACATACAGGAGCCGAAATTTCTTCCAAGACAACGACAGAGCGTCCATGGCCACAGCCAGAGGATCCTGAGACAGGGAGACAAAGGCCGGGAGCTTGCAATTGTGACGGGATGCAAACAGATCCACATCCGGTAGACCCCAACGGTGACACAGGGACTGGAACACCCTGTTGCAGAGGGACCACTCCCCCTGCCGGGAAGTCCCCCTGCTCAGAGAGTCTGCTAGGAGATTTTCCACCCCTGGGATGTAAACAGCCGAAATGCATTGAACATTGGCCTCCGCCCATGTCAGAATCCGCAACACTTCCTGGAGGGCACCCTTGCTCCGGGTCCCTCCCTGATGATTGATGTAGGCAACCGCCGTCCTGTTGTCTGTGTGCACCTGAACAGACAGTCCCTGCAGGTGATTGGTCAACTGCTCCAGAACCAACCTGACCGCCCGTAGTTCCAGAATGTTGATGGGAAAATGGGCCTCCTGAGGGCCCCACCTGCCCTGGAACCTCAGGGACTTCCAGAATCCCCCCCAACCTGACAGACTGGCATCCGTGGTGACCATCTCCCAGGAGGGGGCTAGAAAGGACCTGCCCTTTAGCAAATTCTTGTGGTCCAGCCACCACGAGAGGGACCTTATGACCAACGGGGGAAGAACACAAAACCTGTCCAGGGACGCAGGATCCTTGTCCCATACCGAGAGGAGGTGAAGCTGCAGAGGCCTCGAATGGAACTGAGCAAAGGGCACCGCCTCGAAACTCGCCACCTCTCTCTCGAGTGAGAGCTAGGGGCATGAGAGCAGGGACCGCACCTGCACAGTCAGGGCTTCCACCTTCTGTTGGGGAAGGAATATTCGTGACTGAACCGTATCCAGAATCATCCCCAGGAATGGGGTCACCGACGAAGGGGACAGAGAAGACTTGGGGTGATTGATCACCCAGCCGAAGGACTCCAAGATGGAAACCACCCGCTGAGTTTCCAGCTCCGCCTGCTGTAGGGGCCATGAGGCGATGAGGATGTCGTCCAGGTAGGGCAGCACTCGAATGCCCCCTGACCTTAACAAGGACATCACTCCCGCCAGTACCTTGGTGAACACTCTGGGAGCTGAAGTGAGGCCAAATGGTAGGGCCACAAACTGATAATGTTAATCTTTCAACGCGAATCTGAGAAACCTTTGATGTCCCGGAAACAGGGATGTGAAGGTAAGCATCTTTGATGTCCACAGTTGTAATAAAATCCCCTGGGCGCAGAGAGCCAACGGCCGAGCGCAGAGTTTCCATGCGAAAGCGCTTGTGCTTGACAAATTTGTTGAGGATCTTTAAATCCAGAATGGGCCTGACTGACCCATCCCTTTTGGGTACTATGAACAGGTTGGAGTAGAACCCTTCTCCCAATTCTCTCAAGGGAACCTGGCAAATAACTCCCAGATCCAGAAGGTCTTGCACTGCTTGCATCAGACCTAAGACCCGTGCATTGTCACCGCAGATAGGCGAGACCCCACAAGCTACACACAGACGGGCTTGTCCCGAGGGAACCCCGTTCACAATATTCTGGGATGCCTCCATATGGTGATTAATGGGCACAATAGGCCAGTAGGGATTGACGCTATAAGCTACCCTGGATGCCCCAATGACCCGCAGGGAAGTGGGAGTAATTTTTCTAGGTCCACTGGTAATTAAGCCAGGCCGGGAGAAGCCACTGGATTTGACCGTCTGAAAGACATAATGGGAATAGGGATGTCAGAGCCATGCGCAGTAAGCAAAACAAATGAAAATCGTCCGCGAGGGCACTTACAGATCGAGGGAGGAGGAGGACCGTAACCACGCACGCGCGATGAGCATCGAAATGGCGCCAAGCGGACCTCGAAGGGTGGGCCAGAGCGGGCTGTGACACGGAGCGCGCCAAGCCAGGTCTACGCTCCTCCCCCGAAGAGCGCGAAGCTCTGAGATAGATTCAGTTGTCAGAAGATCGAAGTGAATGGCACACTTAGAAAAAAATTCGCCAATGAAGACGTAGCAGCGTCTGAGGCAACGCCGCCGCTCATTGCAGCACATTCAACAAGGGAAGGAGTGCGCGTGGCAGCGACAGATGCATAATAACATTTTTTTTTAACAGTGCGGCACTGACACCAGGAATACCAGTAAAGGACAGTATTAAGGCCATAAGCGTGTAAGCATACACTGACCACCACACCCCCCCCCCTTTCTTTCCCCCAGGACTACGGGGGGAACGAGGGAGGATGGCGACCCTTTGTATATGGCCCACCGCTACACAGGGCATGGGGAATAGCGCGGGAGGGGCATCCTCTAGAGGCTCACCATAAGCCTAAACCGCCTACCCTTTGGTGGGGGACTGCGGTGGAGCATGGCTCCATAAGCACACAAGGTGCTGCCTACCTTCACCCGACCGAAGCAGCCCAAGATGGGAGGCACATCACAGGGAGGACGGGTGGGAGCAGTCCAACAGGGCCGCAGGCTTTGATAGCCCCTCTCACCTGCAAGAGAGTGACACATCATGTCTTCGCAGTCAGCACTGCAGAGAAATCTGGGGATTTGTGGTAGGTCCCTGGGTATATGAAGGGCCGGGAGGAGCCTGTTTTTCGCATGCTTCTGCAGTACAGCGCCATCTGGCGGAGGATAACCCAAGTGTATTATATCTGGAGCAGGACGTACTGTATACTAAGAATATAAAATCTATATTGGGGCAGCACGAAGCTGATTGTTCCAAATGACTGCCGATAGATTGATCTCAAATTCGCCGGGTAATGTAGCATACCTACAAGCCATATCCCTAGTCTCCCTGTAGTCTAAAGCATGCTTCTACCCCAGCCTATCTGAAAGGCTGGATGCCAGAGTGTGTCTTAGCCCAGAGACACCAGGGATGCAGGTGTGGCCTGTGGAAGTATTGTGGGATTGTCAGCAATGTAAGTATAGTGATGATCACACAGTGGGGCATCCCAAATTGTTTGAACTTCATGGTAGGCCGAGCAGGGTTTTGGTCTAAATTAAGTATAATAAAGACAATAGAGGTGTGCTTGACAAAGGAAACCCAAACGTTATGTCTTAAAGACACCCATGAATTTCTATTCCTTGTCCTTATATCTTATAACTAAACTTTGATTCTGGATGACCCAAACATGGCAGATGGGAAACAAGTGTCCTTAATCTTTCAGTATTTAAGGTGGTTGGGTGGGTTTGTTCTAGGGAGGAGCCAAATACGTGCCACAATGAGCCACCCCCTGCCTGCCCTGACACAGATAGCCAATATTATGTTATGGACAATGTGCAGTGTAGGAGGTTTGATGAGAAAGCATTTCGATCATCGGAGCCATAGCACTTACCAGACCAAAGCCCGCTGCAGCTGGCTGTGCACTTGGTGAAGCACCTGCTGCTGCTGGTCCCCCAGTTGCTGGAGAAACAGATCCTTGCTAAACAGATAAAAAGAAACATTCATTGACGTCTCATAGTTATTGTTTTGCTTCTTGGTAGTGGTTTATATTTTCTTTGGCTTCAAATAGAAATACACAATTTTTGTGCAAACCACAACTCATGATTCTCAATACATTCTTTTCTTTTGCACAGAGAAAACAAAGTATAGAAGTTTGTATCCAGCATGGAACAGGATCTGAGCTTTTTCCTCAAGATGCTTTGCAGATGGTGACCAGTACACGCTTTCTACACTCTACTATGTAGTTATCAATAAACTGCATAAGTGGCTTTAATCACATTATCTACTGCGGATCTTCACGTGTTTTAGGCTTAACATTTTTTCCTTTCACCTTATTCCCTGGAGTCAACTCAACTATGGTCATTTAATGATGGAAGGGGGTCTAATGAGTAGTTAGATTGTGGATTTAGAGCAGAACTAAATGTATTGTTGACTTAGAATCCTTAAATTAGACATTAATCCACATTATTTTCTGTATCAGGGAGAACAGTTGACACTGAATTGCTGTCCACCTCATTTTGAAGAAGGTGTGACTGCAGGTGTATGTGGCATTTCCTGTCCCCTCTTGTGTGGATCCTAGCTGGGAATAAAATTCTCTAATGCAGGGATGAGAGTACCCCAGATAGCACTGAGGTGGGGGGGTAGTTCAGCTTTGTTTTATGCCCCCGTGGACCAGATTCCTCCCTGGTACTTGCAAGGAACAGTGTATGTATGCTTTAATATCACATTCAAACTGTAAGCATTTTAAATAATATTAAATGATATAACATTACCATAGGAGCAGCCGATGGGCCTCCAGTTGCCCATGTGGCT